>CM035624.1:76453096-78953096 GCA_020496765.1 Gossypium stocksii | reverse complement strand
CCTCGGTAGGAACATATTCTCTGGCATACTTACTCAGTCGAATAAACTCTCTTTCATATTCTGTAACGGTCATGTTACCTTGTTTCAACTCGAGAAATTCCTTGCGCTTCTGATCAATAAATCTTTCACTGATATATTTCTTCCGAAACTCTTCTTGAAAGAATTCCCAAGTTACCCTCTCTTTCGGTACCACGGAAATCAGTGTCTTCCACCAATTATAAGCTGAATCTCTCAACAAAGATATAGCACATTTTAAGCATTCCTCAGGTGTGCAGGACAATTCATCAAATACCCGGATGGAATTCTCAAGCCAGAACTCTGCTTTTTCCGCGTCATCATCTATATTAGCTCTGAATTCTTTGGCCCCGAGCTTACGGATTTTATCAACTGGAGTTCTTTGAAATTTTATCATACCCACATCTTGAGGCATCGGAGGTACAGGTTGAGGAATTGGGGGAGGTGGGGGAGGTCGTACATTCGGGTTCGTACGAACGAACTCAGTGTACCATGCACTCATCATCTGGAGAAAGGCTTCCCGATCCCTTTCTCCTCCCTGACCAACAGTAGGTGGTGGATTTTCAGTCGGCGCTGCCCCTTCAGCCGGAGCTGGCGCATTACTCTCTACTTCATCAGCCACAGCTGGATCGGGATCCATTTACTATAAAAAAAATCATTTAAACGGTCAGAAGTCGTCACACTATCACAATATACACATATGGCATGTATAGCAAAATCCGTACATAAAACACGTTAGTCCGAGAACCGACTAAACCTGCTCTGATACCACCAAATGTAACGTCCCCACGCCCGAAACCGTCACCGGAGTCGAGCTTGAGGTGTTACTAAACACAATTTACCATTTTAAACAACTTTACAAAATCTATTTTCATTTTCGGAATAAATTGTTTTCTGCGTAATGGTCGCTCAAAAAATCATATCTCGAGTTACAAAACTTGAAATCAAGATCCGTAAATTTTTCCTGAATCTAGACTCATATATCTATTCACTAATTTCTTTTTAGAATTTTTGACTGAGCCGATTAGTACAGTTTATTAGTTAAAGTTTCCCCTGTTTCAGAACTCGACTGCACTAACCTCTACTCATTACGAATCACTTTTCTCCCTGTACAAATTTCATATAACTATACCGTTTATTTCTATTAAAACTAGATTAAATAAGGAATTTAGGAATATAAAGTAATCCTCCTAATTATTTTTTTACAATTTATGGTGAATTTTCAAAGTTGGAACAGGGGATCCAGAAATCGCTCTGGCCCTGTTTCACTAAAACTCAAATATCTCATAACATATGACTCCTTTACCTATTTTTCTTCTTCCATATGAAAGTAGACATGATAAGATTCAATTTCATAACTAATCCATCATCAAATTCGATTTATATGATTTTTAGTGAATTTTCAAACTCACGTCAGTGTGGCTGCAATGTTCTGTTTTATGGCTAATTTCATTTTCATAAAAGCTTTTATATACTAGATAACCTATTATTCTTCCATGACATCAAACATAATCTATATTAGCCACTTCAATGACTCAACATTATCAAGCATTTCCTCAACCAAACCACCACTGTATCACAAGATTATTTACACAAAGTAGGTATATTACTATACATGCCATACTAAATCTTACAAGCCATTTACCAAAAAGTCCTTTGGATAGTGTGAACGAGTCTTCGACCTATCCCGATTCTCGAGCCGGCTTGTCCAAAACTACAATGAATGAAAAGGAGGGAGTAAGCATAAATGCTTAGTAAGTTCACATGCAAATAACAAGTAACATGACAAAGTCATTATGCCAAACAACATTAACATAGCATCACCAAAACATATGTCACAATTCTAGTCATCATACTTCATCTTACCACATTTTTGTTGTTGTCTCGGGTTTCAACCCAAGTGTTAAGTACATACCTGTCCAATATGGCCATTTCTCAACATTACCGAATTGCCACTTACATCTTGAGTGCCTTTCTATTTCACTTGAATTTTACCCGTTGAACACATTGGAATACAACTCGGATACACGGATCATTTGCAAATAAGTGCTGAATATGTAATCAATCAATCATGTAACCCGCCCATAAACGAACTCGGACTCAACTCAACAAGCTCGGGCGTTCGCATCCATAAGTGAACTCGGACTCAACTCAACGAGCTCGGATGCCTAGTTACATCTCACGAACTCGGACTCAACTCAACGAGTTCGGACATTCGCACCCATAAGTGAACTCGGACTCAACTTAACGAGCTCGGGTGCCAAACCATCCTAGTGACATGTCACTTGTATCCTAATCTATTCCCAAGGTTCAAACGGGATTTTCCTCAGTCACACATTTCCCAGTCGTTCTCCTCGGAATATTGGAACCAATACGTTGCTTGCATCTCATACTTATCAATTTAATCACATTTCATACCAATACATAATATTTCACAAAGCATAATATTCATAATAACAAGTATCATATCGTATAAATAGCATTAAATCACTTAAAATAGCAATCATGTTACATTATTTACACATGAACTTACCTTAGTACCAAAATACAAAGATTTTTGCAATTTAGTCCGTAATCTTTTCTTTTCCTCGATCAAGGTTGATTCCACGTCTTTCTTGATCTAAAATAACACATTTAGCTTATTTAATACTCACATTATCAAAATAGTCCTAAATTCAAATTTTGGAAAAATTACAATTTTGCCCCTAAACTTTTGCATATTTACACTTTTGCCCCAAAGCTCGGGAATTAAATTTTATCACAAATTCTTATGTTTTAGGACATGCTGATCATTTATTTACCATTAGCAAGCTCAAATTCCCACTAAAACACATACTTATGAACAATATGTACTTTTACCAATTAAGCCATTTTACTCGTTTTTACTTAAAACCGAGTAGCACAAGTTGTCTAACATAATTTAAAACCTCATATTCTATCATAAAACATCAAAATACACAAATTTCACCTATGGGTATTTTTCCAAATATGAACCCTAACTTAAATTATTGCTAACATAAGCTTTATCGAGTTACCGGGACTACGAAAACGTGAAGAACATTAAAAACGGGGCTTGAAATCACTTACTATGGAGCTTGGAAGCTTGAAACAAACCCTAGCTATGGAGAACCCTTGAAATTTCGTGGTAATGAAGAAGATGACCAATTTTGTGTTATTTTTCCCTTTTTATTTCATTAAATGTCCAAATGACCAAAATGCCCCTCCATACTAAACTTTCAAAAATTCCTTCCATGTCCTAGTTTGCATAAAATTGGTCTAATTACCATTTAAGACCTCCTAATTAATATTTCAAAGCAATTTCATACTAAAAACTTCTAGAATGCAAGTTTTGCAACTTATTCGATTTAATCCCTAACTCCAAATTAAGCAATTTATGCTTAGAATTTCTTCACGAAATTTTCACACCATCATAAAATCATATCATAAACATCAAAATAATTATAATATAATTATTTCTACCTCGGATTTGTGGTCACGAAACCACTATTCCGATTAGGCCCTAATTCGGGATATTACAATGTGGATGCCCAAGGAAGGAACTTATGAACCTGACCTAGGGAAACAAGTCTGTTGCTGAGCATGAGGCCGAGTTCATAAGGTTGAGCCGGTATGCCGGTGGAATAGTTGCTACAGAGTATGAACGTAGCATACGATTTGAGGATGGCCTCAAGGATGGGCTTAGGGTGGTAATAGCTCCGCAGAGGGAGCGTGACTTTACTGCCTTAGTGGAAAGGGATAAGATAGCCGAGGAGGTGAAACGAACTGAACGGCAGAACTGTGAAAAGGACCGGAATCGATTCAGGAAGGATTCTGGACCTTCAGGTGCTGCAGGCAGAAATGTTAAAAGAGCTAGAGTGGATGAACGGGTCTGAGCAGTTCCGGTGAATGCAGTTAGACCACAGGCTTGTGGGGATTGTGGTAGAGTACATCTGGGTGAGTGCTAGAAGCGTACTAGGGCTTGTTTTCAATGTGGATCTAAGGAGCATAGAGTTAAGGACTGTCCTCAGAGGCCAGCTCAAACGTAAGCTGCTGAACAGAGGGTTGCTCAACTAGTGCGAGGTGGACTGAGAAGCTAGTTCGCAAGGGTTGCAAGGCATATTTGGCATATGTGGGTCAGACAGATGTTGAGGGTTTGACCATAGGAAAGGTTAGAACTGTTAAGGAGTTTGGAATCGACTTGTTGCCAGGAACGGCTCCAGTGTCTATCGCACCTGATAGGATGGCATCGAAGGAGTTGGTGGAGTTGAAGGTGCAAATCCAAGAGTTGTTGGATAGAGGTTTTATTAGACCAAGTGTGTCTCCATGGGGAGCGACGATACTGTTCGTGAAAAAGAAGGATGGGACGATGCGTATGTGCATCGATTATCGCTAGTTGAACAAACTGATAATTAAGAATAAGTACCATTTACCAAGGATAGATGATGTATTTGATCGATTAAGAGGAGCTTCGATATTTTCCAAGATTGATCTTCGATCTGGATATCATCATTTAAGGGTCAAAGAGGTGGATATTCATAAGATAGCATTCAAAACTTGGTATGGTCATTACAAGTTTCTGGTGATGTCGTTCGGATTGACGAATGCACCTGCGCCTTTCATAGATCTGATGAATTGGGTATTCCAACCTTACTTGGATTGATTAGTAGTCATCTTCATAGACGATATTCTGGTATATTCGAAAACTGTGGAGAAGCATGATGAGCATCTCCGTATTATTCTACAAGTATTGAGGGAGAAGCAACTGTATGCAAAATTCAGCAAGTGTGAATTTTGGTTGCGAGAAGTGACGTTTTTAGGTCACGTGGTTTCTGCTGAGGGGATTAGGGTGGATTCTCGAAAAATTAAGGTGATTTTGGGATAGAAGCCACCGAGATCGATATCAGAAATTTAGAGTTTCCTAGGTTTGGCAGGGTACTATAGAAGGTTTGTGGAAGGATTTTCCTTGATTGCTGCACTGTTGACGAAACTGTTGAGAAAAGGAGTACCATTTGTATGGATTGAGAAACAGCAAGAGGCTTTCGATAGGTTGAAGAAGGTTCTAACTAAGGCATCAGTATTGATTCAGCTAGAGTCTGGAAAGGATTTCACTGTGTATAGTGATGCATCGCATGTTGGTTTAGGTTGTGTATTGATGCAAGAGGGTAAGGTGGTTGCTTATGCATCACGACAGCTTAAGCCTCATGAAGCGAACTACCCTACGTATGATCTGGAGTTGGCAACAGTGATTTTTGTGTTAAAGATTTGGAGATAGTACTTGTATGGAGAAAAGTGTATTATATACACAGACCATAAGAGTCTCAATTATTTGTTGACTCATAAGAAGTTAAATCTTAGGCAACGAAGATGGATAGAGTTGCTTAAGGATTACAATTGTTCTATTGAGTATCACCATGGCAAGGCAAATGTAGTGGCTGATGCACTGAGTAGGAGAGCTGTAGCTGAGTTGAGAGCAATATTTGCTCGTCTGAGTCTATACGACGATGGTAGCTTGTTAGCAGAATTACAAGTGAGACCAACCTAGATTAAGGAAAAGCAGTTAAAGGATGAGTCACTAGTTCCTCGATTCCAGCAAGCTGAGAATGATTAGACTTCTGATTTTGGATTGAATAGTGAATGAGATCTATGCTTTTGAGGAAGAGTTTGTATTCCGAAGGACTCTGACTTGAGGTAGTCAATTCTGAGAGAGGCTCATGGCGGACCGTGTGCCATGCATCCTGGAGGGAATAAGTTGTATCGAGACTTATGAGAGTTGTACCGGTGGCTTGGACTTAAGCGTGAAGTGACGGAATTTGTGGGAAAGTGTCTGACATGCCAGCAAGTGAAGGCTGAGAATCAACTGCCTTCTGGACTTCTGCAACCGGTGAATATTCCACTTTGGAAGTAGGAGAAGGTAACCATGGATTTTGTGAGTGGGCTACCCTTAACGCCTACCAAGAAGGATTCGGTTTGGGTAATTATAGATAGGTTAACCAAGTCTGCTCATTTCATACCTGTTCGAACTGACTATCACTTCAAAAGTTAGCCAAGTTGTATATGGCGGAGATAGTACGACTTCATGGAGTGCTAGTTTCGATTATTTCTAATCGGGATCCTAGGTTTACATCTCCATTCTAGCAGAAGTTGTATGAGGCGTTGAGTATAAGGTTGGATTTCAGCACTGCTTATCACCCCTAAATAGATGGACAATCGGAAAGGGTAATTTAAGTTCTAAAGGACATGTTGAGGGGATGTGTTATCGACTTCCGAGGTAGTTGGGAGGATTACTTGCCATTAGCGGAGTTTGCTTACAACAACAGCTATTAGGCGAGTATTCGAATGGCACCATATAAGGCGCTGTATGGTTAAAGGTGTCGTACACCTACTTGTTGGATAGAGTTGGGAGAACGTTAGGTGCTTGGGCTAGAGTTGGTGGCAGATACCGAGGACAAGGTTAAGCTTATCAAGGATCGATTGAAGGAAGCATTTGATAGGAAGGAATCTTATGCCGACTTAAAGCGTAAGGAAATTGAGTACTCAGTCGGGGATATGGTCTTCTTAAAGGTCTCGCCTTGGAAGAAAATATTAAGGTTTGGTAAGAAGAGCAAGTTGAATCCACAGTTTACCGGGCCTTATCTAGTGCTTAAACGGGTAGGTCTGGTAGCATATCAGTTGGAACTACCTCCTAAGCTGGATAGGATTCATGATGCCTTTCATGTCCCCATGCTAATGTGGTATCGATCTGATCTATGACAACTTTAAATTGACCCTAGTCGGAATGTGGTTTTGGGACCACAAAACCGAGGCTCAAAAATAATTTAATATTTATTTTGATGCCTATTATATGTGTTAATATCATGTGTGACACTTTGGTGTTTCAATTTAGAGTTATAAGTGTGAATTTAACTAAAAAGGGCTTAGTTGAAAACTTTGGAAGTATGCTAGTTAAATGTGTTATGACTAAATAATAGCATAGTTCTAAAACATGGACTTGCATGTCAAATTACCCTTTTATTGTGTAGTGGCCGGCCAACCTCCCTAATGATGGCATTTTGTTTGCTTTAATTTTGTATTTTAGTGAAATTATGTGCATATTAAGTGAATAAAAAAATAAAATTGAATTTGTATATCATGAAAATTGGAGGAAAAACCAATGTGAGACCATTTTCTTCTTCTTCTTGCCGTGACTTGAGAAAGAAAAATAGAAACTTTGAGCTTAGGGCATTCGGCAAAAGAAGGCTTCAATTAAGGTAAGGTTTATGCTATTTTCTTTGAAAATTTGTGAATTTTGGTTGGTTTTGAAGCTCACAACAAGACCCATGTGAAAATTTTTGGTGTTCATGAAGCATGAAGTATTCGGTCATGTTGGTGCACTATGTTTTTGAAAGAGC
This sequence comes from Gossypium stocksii, assembly GCA_020496765.1. NCBI lineage: Eukaryota > Viridiplantae > Streptophyta > Magnoliopsida > Malvales > Malvaceae > Gossypium > Gossypium stocksii. The sequence continues at coordinate 78,945,693 of CM035624.1, read as the reverse complement.
AATTGATAAATGGAGTTTTAATGGACTCTATGATGTTGAAGCTTAGGGAAATTGGAATTTGTGAGCTCAAATTTTAAAGAATTGGAGTTTTGTGTGGCTTAAATGTTTAATTTATAATCGACTCACATAGTGAAATATGGAAATTGTGTTTAACATTAGAAATTCAAAGTTGAATTATTTGTATGTGTATACATGGTTACCGAATGTTGAATTGAGTAAAAAAAAAATGGGATTAATGGTTGTTTATTGAAGAAGGTGTGTTCGGCTAAAAATCTCTTTGTATAATTTGAATGGGTGTTTTGGAAGTTTTGTAAGGAATGAGTAGTTGAATTCGGCAATTAGAGGGAAGTACGAAACTTATGCTTAATTGGTGAATTGAGCTTTGGGTGGAGGAATTTAGGTGTTCGAGACATAGTATGAGTATTAGGCTATTATAGAAGTGAGGTAATGGTACTTAACTATTGAAATTTTTGTTTAATTAAAACTTGTTAGTATGTGGTTAAAGGTTAGTTGAATGTGAATCAAGATGAATTGGGAAGTGATAAGTAATATTCGGCCATTGAAAGTAAGTGATTATATACGTGTGAATTAATTTATCAATAGGGCTTGGTTGATGTGCTAGGTAATGTCTAAAATCTTGAATGTAAATTTAGGTAAGCTTCTTTGATAAATTATGGTAGTATACATGGGAATTGGCTAATGTGTGACTAACTTTTGCTCATGAATTTCCCAATCTGAAATTGGGATTTTGGCTAAGAAATTTGATATGTTTAATTAGTGGCCAAATGTGACCTTGATTATATGTTGTAGCTTGAAATGAATTGTGAATTGTATTTGTGCTTTCTTCAAATGACGGAAAATCTTATATTCATATACATATGTTTCGGCTATAGGTGTGTTTGAAAAGTAGGTTCTTAAATATTTGAGTTTGATTCCTTTGTAAGTTTTAAGTACTTAAATGGAATGAATATGAATTTTGTATATATAAGTTAAGGTCAATGACTTCTCTAAATGATGCCATATATGATGTTATGTTTTAAATATGTGAATAAGAACTTTAAAGAGTGAATTTGTATAAATCTGCTTGGTACAGCAGCAGTAACGTGTTTTGGAAAAATCACCATAAATTGTGGGAGCTGAATTAGAGGCTGAATAAATTATGTAATTAAATCTTAATGAGTCTAGTTTCTTATAAAAGAAACCTTATAAGCAAAGGAATTGCCGATAAAGAGATTTTTAAAGTAGTGTGAGACAGTGTCAGATTGACTCCGAAATCCTCTGTTCTATTTTTAGAAAATCGTTATAAATTGTAAAAAAAATCCATAAGATGTAATTTATATGCTTAGAATCCTTAATGAGTCTATTTTCAAGATAGATATACAAGAAAATTTTTTGAGACCTGAACTAAGAGATAATTGAACTTTAGTACAGAAGGGTCGGAACTGTCCGACAGTGAATCAGGTGAAACTTTTAGGATTAAACTGTATTAATTGGTCAATTAAAAAATTCTGGAAATTTTATGGTAGAAAGTTACATGAGTCCAGTTTCAGAGAAAATTTACGGAACTTGATTTGAAGTTTTGTAGCTCTAGTTATGAATAATTTAGTGAATGTTGCTCAAGAAGTCAGCTTGTAGTGACTTATGATATATATGTGATTGGCCGAATGTGTGTGCGTGTGTGGCAAAGGATGTATATATGTGTTTCTTATTTTGATTGTAAGTGAAATGATCAAGTGAGATATTTGAATAAGGATTAATAAAATTGAATTATTTAATTTAGCTCAAGAGCATAGAGGGACAAGTTCGGATAAAGGGAAAGCTAAAGTGGTTGAATAGCTAACTTATTGTTGCTCAGAAAAGTTCGAGGTAAGTTTTGAGTATTTGAATTTGGTATTTAATTTAAAATGCCATGATATACATATATGATAGATGAATGATGTCCCATTGTCCTTACCATAACAAGGTTATTGAAAAAGAAACCTTATACATGTTGATATATAGCAGAATGGCTATTAGAGAATTAAACAAAGAACAAGATTGGGGATATATGCTTATGTGTGTTTACTTATTGAGCTGAAAGTTTAGTAAACGAAGTATACAGGTATTAGATTTGAATGATGTTACGACACAAAGTCAATGAGCATGTTATATGTCTACATGCGAATGAGTGGACTTGAATTACAAATGTGATCCTGCTATGAGAAATGTGGTAACATGTGAATAGATATGCATGAAACTATGTGATGTGAATCCGGGTTAAGACCCGAAGGCTATATGCGGAGATTATATCCGGGTTAAGACCCGATGGCTATATGCGGAGATTATATCCGGGTGAAGACCCGATGGCTATATGCGGAGATTATGTCCGGGTAAAGATCAGCTGGCTTTGTGTGGAGATTTTATCCGAGCGAAAGGTCTCGATGATGACTCGAGTAAAGTCTAAGATTAAAAGACTTCATAGTAACGATTGTTAATGAATGCGCTCAAAGTGTTAAGTTATACAGGTATGTACCCTAAGCTTATATGCAAGCTTGTTTTGGACCAAATCATAAGGTCATTATACGATTGCATATGTGAGTATGAAATGAGACTATTTATATGATTATAGTACAATTGGTCAATGTGAAAGGTTACGTGAAATTATGCAATATGTTTTTGTTTACATGAGCTCACTATCAAGTGAAAGTTATCTGCCTATTGTATATGATGAGAACGTGTATATTCGGTTAAGGGGTGACATGCCCAAAGAAGTGGGAAACAAAAATGCGAACAACTATGTTATAATTTGATTTTTATCCGTTGTCATTACTTAAAACTTACTAAGCATTGTAATGCTTACTCCGTTTACTTTGTTTCCTCTGTTTTATAGATCTCTTTTTGAAGCTACGAACTCGAGGATTGAAGCTTTAATCACTTACACTATCTCGTTATTTTGGTACATTCGATAGTTATTTTGAGAACAATGGCATGTATAGGCTAATCCCCTTTTGTGAATCTGAATTACATTTTGAGTTGTATTTGTCTAGCCATGCGAAAATGGCTTGCTTAATCTCTAAGTTGATGTATATGTTTTGTTGGAAATTTTATGTGCCTTGCTACTTCGACGCATGGGTTATATGATGTGATGATGGTATGCTTAATACCCAGAAATTTGATTACAGCTATTGGTCGGTAGTCGTTTGACAACCTTGATAGTACTCTTATAGTAAATATACGTGAGATGGTTACCTTAGTCGAATTACCTTGAATGTTAGATTATTCGGATCTAGAATTTAAATTTGATCCCTAATCGAATTTCGATGTACAACTGAATCTATGTCATGTACGTAACTTTGAACCTCAGTAGGTTGATTTAGTTATGTAATACCTTAATACCCTATTTTGGTGATGGACAGGGGTATAAGGTGTTACATGATCCTTCTCATGTTGGACCAGTGGAAGAAATTGAGGTGAAAATCAACTTGGCTTTTGAAGAAGAACCTGTGCAAATTCTGGACCGAGATGTCAAAGTCTGAAGGAAGAAGTTAGTTCCTTTGGTAAAAGTATTGTGGCGCAATCAAGGCAGAGAATAAGCTATGTGGGAGTGAGAAAAGGCGATGCGTCAACAACACCCTCACCTGTTTGGATCAGTTAAATTTTGAGGCCGAAATTTCTTTAAGGGGGTAGAGTTGTAACACCTTAATTTTCGGGATTTTTGGGATTTTGTGTAAATTTAATTTTTGCTTGTCTGGATGTGTTAATCTATATTTTGAGTGTGTTAGTGGGCCTTTGGAAGGCCCATGTTTAAGTTAAAAACCTGGTAGAATTTTAAAATTTTGGACTTAATGGAGAAGGGGCTCTGACTAAGTGGGCTTTTAAAAATATGTTGGTCAACTAAGACACAAGTAAACTTGTGTTAAAGTGGCAAGGTGGTGCCACTTAAGACACATGGGAGTGGCGTGTGGAGGCTATTCAATAGCTAAGGTTCAAGTCTTATGGCAAGCAATATGGTGTTTTATTTTTAATGCATGTGCAAGGTACATGGTGGACTTGAAGTCAAATTCTGAAGGTGAGAGTTTGATGTGCTCATGGAATATGATTGAGGAGTGATAAGGGGAGTGATAAGGGGAGAAAATTTAGGAATTTTGAAAGGGAGGAGGTGTTGGCTGATTGTAAGAGTGTAGAGGGATGCATATTCGGCTAGGGTCCCTAGTGTTAGCATTTTCGGCATTTTGGTAAGAGTGTGCCGATTTCTCCTTTTGTTTTCTTTAGGTTTTGCCTTGTGGTGAATCTTGAGTGCTAGCCAGCTAAGGGTTAAGGTACTGAGTATACCTTTCTGGTCATCAAGTTCTTCTTTTATCTTTTTTAAAAGCTGAAATCCCGAAAGTGTTAGCCTTCTTTTATTGATTCACCTAAAGCCGAATCTCCCATTCCCTTTTCTTCCAAAAATCGAACCAAGTATTCTCCTCTCCTCTCTGCACTCTCTTCTCTTCTTCTTCACCTTTTCTCTATCGATTAAAGTAAAGACCCCCTTCTCAATCTTTGGTAGCCGATTTCCCCTAAAAAGCCGAAACTGAATCCACTGTTGTCGATTCCTCCTTGTTCAAACTTCTTCTTCTTTCCATTGCTAATCTTTCAAGAGCCAAATCTCAACCTCTCATCTCTCTGCCGATCATCTGTTCTATTTTATAACCTTTTTCTTCTTCTTCTACCTTTCTCTCAAAACCAAAATAAACATACTCTAGAGTGGGTTCCAAAAGCCAAATCACTTAGATCTATTCTCTAATCATATTTTGGGTTAGATCTACAATAGATCCAGAATAGGAAGGTATTTGAGGACGTTTCTTTGGCAAGTAGATCGTTGGTAAGTACTCGAAATCTCTTCCATTCATTAGCTTGTGATTTAAGAAAAGCCGAAAACCCCTAACTACTTAGGATGGCTGTCGATTGTAGCTAAGGGTTTTATTGGTTTTCTCTTTCGGTTTCTTATGTGCTAGTGTGGAGTAGAAACTATGCATCGAGGAGTATTGAAGGCTAGGACCGTTGGAGCAAACTAGATCTAGATCTGGTTGAAGAATCGGTATTGGTAAGTGATTAAGGGCTTGGATATTGTTGGCCAAATATGGTAGGTTATCAGCTTCATTGATTTCGTTGGATTTTAGTTAACAGTATGATCTAATCGACTGTAGGTTAAGTGTTCGAGGGATTTTAGCCTATATCACAAACAGGTGTGTAATCGACACCCTCTAGTAGACTAGATCGGCAGAAGCCGAAAAGCTGAAATGTCGAAACTCCGGCATTTCTTGGCTTGCAAGCGTACGAGCGCTTGTGGGTCGGTTTAAATTGGTAAAATCGGTAATCGCAAATGGTAAGAGTGTAGTGTGCGCATTTTCGTGCATGTTGGCAGTTTTGGGCCTCGAAGGGCAGAAATTGGGCCCAATGGGCTTATGGGCCCATATGGGTGAAAATGAGCAGTAAGTTTAATCTGGTAGTTGGACTGTTAGTCCTGCTAAAATGAGCGTAAAATATGGGCTTAGTGGCCATCATGATTAATGGACACTATAGGGCCCATTAGGGATTTTAGGGCCCGATGACTCTGAGTTAATAAAATGGGCTAAATAAGTTATTTAGATTACATTAAGGCTGTTAATAAACTGTAACAAGCAAGAAACCCTAAAAACTGGCAATTTACTGAAATACCCCTTAAGGGTGGAAAATTATTGTTGTACCCCTAGGTGCTTAAAAACCATTTTACCACTAGGGTTAAGTTGATTGATTTGCATGATAAAATACATTTGCTCACTGTATGCCATGTCATAATATACTATTGTATGGGATCGGGTTTTGATGGAGGAAGTGCTAAGTGGTAATGCCACGTTTACTGTTAGGGGCTTTGCCTCGTTTTACTATTAGTGGCTTGGCCACGTTATCTGATTAAGTAGCTAAGCTGCGACTGTGGTGTGTAGGGCTGGGTGGGTGAGTTATTCCCCACATGCTGTGTAGGGCTGGTACGGGTGGTGTGTATGGCTGGACTGGGTTGGGCTTTGCATTCATGCATAAATATTGTTCTGTTACTGCAATGGGCCTATAGGCCACACTGATTTCTGAATTGGGCTAAGGCCCAGTAATTACTGTTTACTGAATAGGGCTAAGGCCCAGTTAATACTGTATCTAGAAAGGGCTTAGGCCCAGTTAAGCTTAAACTGATCTGGACTCTGGTTGGGTTTAGCTTACACACTGAGTTTCCCAAACTCACCCATTCCTTTTAATCTATGCAGGTGAGCCCCAATCTTAGAGGACTTGGAGCTAGAAGGATTCAAAGTGGCCATGTGAACTGCATTCAGTTAAAGTTTTTCTTAAAATTATTTAGTTCAATATTTTCTTAATTTACTTCCATTTTGGGTTTTTAAGTTGTAATAAGGCCGCTCATTTATTATTTTATTTTTATTTTGATTTAGTTATAACTTGCTTATAACGAGTAGACTAAGGCTGCACGGGTTTTTATTTAAAATTAATCAACATTTTCAAAACATATCGTACGTTACAACTAGATCACCTATTAACAAGATAAGACCTTCTAAAGAGATATACACCTATTGATAGTGGATAGGACTTTCACTAAATAACTAGCTATTTTCCTCAATGCTCTTAAAATGATTTTTCTAGACTTGTTAACAAAGGAATGAAGCGTCTTAACAGGCCATGTGACACACCAGATCTGGCCATAATGTATGTGCTGGGTTTGGGGTGTTACAATGAATTTAAAAAAACTTATTTGTTTCTAAATGTTGTTACTGAAAGTGTGGCACACCGAGTCTCAAGCACCAAATCTGTAAGATTACTAATCTATTTTTTTATGTTATAGATTAAACTGTGTTACTGAAAAACTACTGTAGACATTAGTACTATACTGAAACTTTGTAGTTAGCGCAAACTGAGACTGTAGGAAAAACTATAGAACACTGAAAACTGTAGCTAGATTTTGATCTACGAAAACAAAACTTTAAATTCCTACTCTGTTATAAAACATCTATTAATAACCACTAGAATTATAAACTAATCCATAAAATTTGTAATCAGATAATACGCAAAATCGAAATGGGCACAATAGCTGCACGTGGAAGAGGTGCTCGAGGCTGTTGTAGGGGCCGAGGTAGTGCTTGGGCTAGATCTTCAGCGTCGGGTCATATGCCTGCTAGGGAGGCATCAGCATCCCCGGTCACTGAGGTAGGGTCTCAGGATCGAGTTGTAGGGGTTGATGCTTTGTCTCAAGCAATGCTCTAAGTATTAAAGAGGGTAGCTAGAGCAAGTATTGGGTCCGTGGGCCGTGGATCGATTTCTAAGCGGCTCCAGGCTAATGGAGCAGAGATTTTCAGGGGTGAATTTGGCGTAGCCCCAAATGTGGCTGACTATTTGTTAGAGGCCACGGAGCGAATAATGGATGATCTGGACTGCTCAATGGAGCAGAAACTGAAGGGAGTAGTGTCTTTACTGCGGGACGAGGCCTACCAATGGTGGCTCACTGTGAGAGATGGTACAGTGGCTGGTCAGTTAACATGGGATCTCTTCAAGATGACTTTTCAAGGAAAGTACATTGGGGCAAGTTATGTGGACGCCCAAAGAAAGGAATTCTTGAGTCTGACTCAAGGGAACAAGTCTGTAGTAGAGTTTGAGGAGGAGTTATTAAGTTTAAGCTGATATGCCTGTGGGATTGTCGCCATGGAATATGAGCACAGTGTGTGGTTAGAGGATGGCCTCAGAGATGAGCTGCGGGTATTGATTGCTCTACAAAAGGAGAATGATTTTGCCACCCAGGTTGAAAAAGCTAAGATAGCTAAAGATGTGAAGCACATAGAGCATCAGAATCAAGAGAAAGATAGGGGCAGATTCAAAAGGGATTCAAGGCCCTCAAGTACTTTAGGACAGCCTGTTAAGAAGGCCAGAGTTGAGGAGCCAGTTCAAGTAGTTCCAGTGACTATGGTGAGACCCCAGATGTATGCTGATTGTGAAAAAACTCATCAGGGTGAATGTTGGAGACGTTCTGGTGCATGTTTCTGATGTGGGCCGAAGGATCACCGACTTAGGGATTGCCCTCAAAGGCCAGTTTAGATGCAAGCTGCAGAGCAGAGGGTTGCCCAGCCAGTGAGAGGTGGACAGTAGCAACCGAGAGGCTGTGGCCAGGTCAGGGGTAGAATTTGTAATGGACGTGGTGTAACACTCCTTACCCGAGACCGTCGCCGGAGTCGAGCACGAGGCGTTACTGAACTTACCTTACTAATTCAGGGCATAAAAATTTACTTTTTAAAATTAATTCATTCACATTCATCCAATATCTATAAAAAGGGCCCTCGAGGCCATAAAAGGTGTAATTGAAACGGTTCGGGACCAAACTGGGAACATTAAAATTTTTTCGATTACTTACACAATTTAAAACAATTTATTTCACTATTCATGGTAAGACTGTCCACCTGCGCAATGGTCACTAAATTAATTATGACTTGAGTTAAGAAACTCAAAATTTAAATCTATAATTTTTCCTGAAAGTAGACTCACATATCTTCTTACCATAATTTTTTCAGAATTTTTACTGTGGCCAATTAGTACAGTTTATTAGTTAAATGTTCCCCTGTTTCACAATCCTACTGTTCTGACCTCTCCTTACTAAAAATCAATTATCTCTTAGTAGAGTTTTCATATTATAATTTCGCTTGTCTCTAATCAAAATAGACTCACTAAGGAGTTTATAAATATAAATTATAAATCATAATTCTCTTTATATAATTTTTAGTGAATTTTTAAAATCAAAACAGGGTATCACAAAATCCCTCTGAACCAGTCTCATATGAATTTAAATATCTCACAATACAGGCTTCCTTTGATTCCCCTGTTTCTTTCCTATGAATATAGACTTAATAAGATTTAATTCTGTATCTCATTCACTATTTAATTCGATTCCTACAATTTTTAGTGATTTTTCATATTCATGTCACTGCTGCTATTACATATCTGTTTCATGGCCAACTTTTTCCTCCTTCATCATTTCTTTACTTAAACTAACATTTAAGCATACATAACACCCATACATGTTTTACTTAGCCATTTCAATAGCTAACCATCATCAAGCATTCACATACCATTCTTTAGTCATACCATAAGGACATACACACCATAATGACCAAGTCCCTGTACATGCCATAACCTAAAACATTTCAAATGACAAAATACCGAGATAGCCTTTGATAGTGTGAAATAAGCTCCGACGTCCTTTTGGTTCCCGAATAGGCTTGGCTACACTATAAAAGATAAAAAGAAAAAAAAGAAGTAAGCTACAATGCTTAGTAAGTTTACAAGTAAATAAATAACAACATTCACCATAAACAACAAAATCTTTATTATACTTCTCCTCTTACTCTTTAACTTTCCTGTTTATCATTCCTTTACCTAAACCTTCTGGTACTATAACCTGTATATTAGCCCATTGAGCCATTTGGAATACTCAAGATACTTGGGTTTTTCTACCTGATAATAGCCTGCCAATGCTATGCTCTAGGCATGGTCTTACATGGGATGCTTCCTGTCCTGCCAAAGCCATATATCTGATATGGACTTACATGGGATGTTCCCTGTCCTGCCAAAGCCATATATCTGATATGGACTTACATGGGATGTTCCTTAATAGTCTCAACCTACCAATTCCATATGTCTGATATGGACTTACATGCGATGTTCCTCAACTGCCTCAACCCGAAATGTCATGACTTTTCGTATCCCATACATTCCCAAGGTTCAAAGGAGCTTTCTGATACCTTTTTCTGTTATCTCATCTTTTATTCAACCTGGAATATTCTCATAAAATAAATGTATATATGCTGGAAATTGACTAAATAATATAAAATATTTAAATATTGCATTTATTTACCGAATTCGTCATGTACAGTTACTTGTAGTCATGAAAACTCTTGATCCTTTTGAAAACTTTACGCGTGGATTTTCTTGAAAATGTTTATTATAGTTTTGAAAACTAGGTTAACTACTCTATCGTTCAAAATAATAAACAGCGCAAATATGTAAGTTAAAATAAAATCCCCATAATGACCTTATTACATAAAAAATTACCAACTGAAATTAAATAAAGAAAAATTTGAAAGTAAAAACATGTGGCCGCCCCGAGTCCCTCGCAGCTCCAAATCGTCTAAGGTTGGGGTTACCTGTACATTTAAATAAAAGGGTGCGTTTGTAAAAACTCTGTCTGCAACTTCCCCAACCAATAACAGATCAGACTGGGCCGAAGCCCTATATCAAAAATAGATTAGTTTGGGCCTAGGCCTTTACAGAAGCAGAGTGGGTTTAAGCCCATTACAGAATCAAAACAGTGCATATATGTAAACCCAACCCAGTCCAGCCATCACACCACCCGTACCAACCCATCACACCATGTGGGGAATAACTCAACCCACTCAGCCCGCACACCAAGACACAGCCATGCTGCTAATATCAGATATCGTGGCAGAGCCACCAGAAACAAATTACATGGCGAAGCCACTATTACAGATCTTCCTCTAAAACTAGCCCAACCCGATGCAGACTAACATATCATAATTATTTATAGCATGCATGCAGACTAGCAGACATAGATACAGTCGTACATATATCAGGCAACCTATTTTTAAGGGTGACAAAGCCTTTTAGGCAGTTAGGGGTAAAATGATAATTTTACCCCTTAGGGGTATTATGGTAATTTCACTAAGTTTCAGAGTCTCGACACCCCATATGACCTTCTAGCAAGTCTAACATCATGTCAAGTGACACAAATAATCCACATGATCAAAACAGTGTATATGAGCCCAAAACCCCTATTGGGCCCAAGTTGGCCCACACCCTCGTGTGGCCCATTCAGTCTAATTTTACATACGACATTTCAAGCCTTATCAATCAGCATACTAAAAATCACTTACCAAGCAGTTTCCCCAAACGGGCCCGTAAGCCCAAGGTCCCATCCGGCCCTTCGAGGCCCATAATGGCCAGAGTGCATGAAATCGTGCACAACAACCTCCATAGTCTTTTACCCATAAATTGTGGAACCAATTCGGCCCACAAGTGTTTGCATGCCCGTAGGCCTCGAATGCTGGTATTTTGGCATTCTGGCTTTTCGGCTTTTGCCGATCTACACTATAGAGGGGTGTAATTACACACCTGGTTACGATTTGAGTAGAATAACCCACAAATACCGCACCTATAAACCGACAAGATCTAAAAAGTCAGCTTTAATCCACATGGATTCACCAACAAATAACCCATATTTCGGAATACTACTTACCTCCAGTCAAGAGAACTATAGCCTGCTCCTTAAGTCGAAGGCTTGAGATAGGCCACACTCTCCTTATCGATGCATTACGCTAATGAGAGAACCTATTAAATACAGTCACTCAAAAATGTTACTACCTCTTATGAATACTGTACCATAACAGCAAAAGAATCATTCGGCCTCTCCAAGAAAAATATAACACTGCTACCATTAAATAAGAGACGAAGGAAGAACTTGCTTACTAATAAACCCTAGACGGCAATCACTTGATAACGAGTAATCAACTAAAGAGTTAAAAACGTAGAGAGACGAGAAGAAGATGATAAAATCGGCCAAGGCTAAGGTGCAAATAAGAAAATGTTGTGGCTAAGCTAAGAAGAAATGATATACGGCTATGGTCAAAAGGGAAAACCAAATAGCAAAATAAGGAGCGAACGGAAGAGAAAAAGGAAGAAATGAAATGGAGAAAAGAGAGATGTGGGTTTCGGCTAAAAGAATAAGAAAAGAAGCATATAAGATTCGGCCAAAGTGACAATTAAGAAAGAAGGGTTTGCTAGTCTCAAGAGAAAGAAGAATCGTAACCCCTTGACTAAGCTTGCGAGAATATCAAAAGAAAAGTAGAGAATGGGAGAGAACAACAGTCGACTAGAGAAAAGAGAAATGTGGAAAACTTAGAATAGAGGCTTGAGAGAACAAAAGAAAGCAAATTAGCGAAGATCGCAGATGGTAGTATTCAGCTTCAATTGAAAGAAAATAGGGAAGTAGGAATGTGAAAGTCGGCCTAAGAGAAAGCACTTGATGTTTTGGGATTTCGGCAAAATAGATGGAAGCAAATTGAAAGAAGAAATGACCCGAAATGTTTTTGACTTAGCAAACCCGGCACTACTCTAAGAAACATATGAAAAAAAAGTGAAACCTAAGCTAAAACTAAGCAAAAATCGGCACCTACAACACTCATCAATTGGCGACTATGCACACCCAAAGCCGAAGTCGATTTTGTACTCCAAGTACCCTACAATCGGCCAACTCTTCCCAAACACTAATCCCTTGGAAATCTCCTTGATTTCCTCCATGATACACTCAACTTTCAAATTTGAATTCCAATCCATCTTCTCAAAACCCAGTCAACTCTTATCTTTTACCAAACCTTCCATCATCTTGAAGACTTTGCATCCAAGTCTACCACTAGCCATCCCAAACTAGCAAAAAGAGCTCAGCTTGCTTGTGAAGGGATTCGAACTTTAGCTCTTCCCCTTGCCAATGACGCCACTTCCTTGTCCCCTATAAGGCGCCAACTTGCCACTCCAACAGGCGCCTCCTTGCGTCATGAATTCCCCAAAATTTCCACTTAAGTCCTATTTGCTAGCATGCACACTATCCTAAGCCTAAAATCTAAAATTTTTCTAGGGTTTAGGGTTTAACCTAGGACTTCGCAAAGCCCCCCAAACACACCCAAAACATCTATTCAGCACACCCAACCATGTAATTGCAAATTAATGAAAATATTCAGAACCCTAAAATTTAGGGTGTTACCACTCTATCCCCCTTAAAGAAATTTTGGCCTCAAAATGTACCTAATGAGAATGAGTGTATTGTTGTCACATCGACTCTCATGTGGCTTCCTCTGTACCATGATTACACCAGAGTGCCTTAACCAATAGAACGGGTTTCCTTCTTAGCACTTTAACATCACGATCTAGAATTTGTACTGGTTTTTCCTCGAAAGTTAAATCAGGCTTAACTTCAACCTCTTCAACTGGCACTATATGAGAGGGATCAGAACGATACCGCCTCAGCATAGAGACATGGAAGACATGGTGAATTCGGTCCAATTCAGGAGGCAGTTCAAGTTGATATGCTACCGGACCCACTCGTTTCAGAACTTGATAGGGCCCAATAAACGGTGGGCTCAGCTTGCCCTTTCTTCGAAATCTTAAAATCTTCTTCCAAGGTGAAACCTTCAGAAACACCAAATCTCCTACAGAGTACTCAATGTCCTTGCGCTTTAAGTCGGCATACGACTTCTGCCTATCAAATGCTTCTTTTAACTGATCCTTAATTAGCTTAACTTTATTCTCATTATCTGCCACCAACTCTGGCCCTAAAACTTGATGTTCACCCAGCTTTATCCAACAAGTAGACGTACGAAACCTACGCCCATATAGTGCCTCATATGGTGCCATCTGAATACATGCCTGGTTACTATTGTTGTACACAAATTCTGCTAATGATAGGTAATCTTCCCAGTTACCCCAAAAATTGATAACACAACTTCTTAGTATATCCTCTAATACTTGAATCACCCTTTCCGACTGTCCATCCGTCTGAGGGTGAAAGGCAGTGCTTAAATCTAACCTTGTACCCAATGCCTCATACAACGTTTTCTAGAACTGAGACATGAACCTAGGGTCTCTGTCAGAAATAATTGATACCAGCACCCCATGTAGTCTTACAATCTCAGCCATGTATAGCTTAGCTAGCTTCTGAAGTGAAAAATCCGCTCGAACCGATATAAAATAGGTGGATTTTAGCATTTTTTCCACAATAACCTAGATTGAGTCCTTTTTAGAAGGCGTCAAGGGTAGCCTACTCACAAAATCTATTGTTGCCCTTTCCCACTTCCAGAGTGGAATCTTGACTGGCTGTAGAAGCCCAGAAGGTAGTTGATGCTCAGTTTTCACTTGCTGGCATGTCAGGCACTTACCCACAAATTCTGTTACCTCACTCTTAAGTCCAGGCCACTAATACAACTCACGGAAATCCTGATATAACTTATTTCCACCAGGTTGCATGGCATAAGGGCTGCCATTTGCCACTTACAGTATTGATTGCCTCATATCAGGGTCTTTTGGAACACAAACTCTCCCACGGAAACATAACACCCCTTAACTGTTCAACCCAAAGTCAGAAGTCTCACCATTTTCCACTTGTTGAAATCGAGAACCAATGATTCATCTAATAATTGCTTCTCCCTAATTTGCTCAATCTAGGTCAGTTTTACTTACAGCTCAGCTAACAGACATCCATCATCATAAAGACTGAGACGAGCAAACATTGCTCTTAAATCAGATACAGCCCTACGGCTCAAAGCATCTGCTACCACATTAGCCTTCCCAGGGTGGTACTTCATTGAGCAATCATAATCCTTAAGCAACTCTATCCATCTTCGTTGCCTAAGGTTCAACTCCTTCTAAGTAAGGAGGTACTTGAGGCTTTTATGGTCCGTGTAAATGATACACCTCTCCCCGTATAAGTAGTGCCTCCAGATCTTCAGTGTGAACACCACCGCAACCAATTCCAAGTCATGACTAGGATAGTTCACCTCGTGAGGATTCAGTTGACGTGATGCATAAGCAACCACTTTACCCACTTGTATCAACACTGAACCTAATACAATGTGTGACGCGTCACTATACACGGTAAAGTCCTTTCCGGATTCTAGCTGTATTAGAACAGGGGGTTCAGTTAAAGCCTTTTTCAATCTCCCAAAACTCTCTTGTTGCTTCTCAGTCCAGATAAGTGGTACCCCTTTCATCAGTAACTTGGTCAACGGTGCTGTAATCACAGAAAACCCTTTTACAAACCCTTTATAATACCCTGCTAGACCCAGAAAACTTCGAATCTCTGACATAGTCCTTGGTGATTCCTAATCCAAAACAGCTTCAATTTTTCAAGGATCCACTCTAATCCCCTCGGCAAAAACAACGTGGCCTAAGAATGCCACTTCCCATAGCCAAAATTCACACTTGTTGAATTTTGCATAAAGTTGCTTCTCCCTTAGAATTTGTATAACAGTCTGGAGATGCTCATCGTGATCCTCCTTAGTTCTCGAATACACCAGGATATCATCTATAAAGACTACCACAACCGGTCCATATAGGGTTGGAATACCCGGTTCATGAGATCCATAAAGGCTGCTGGTGCATTATTAAGATCAAACGTTATTACCCAGAACTCGTAGTGACCATAACGCGTTTTGAATGCCGTCTTATAAATGTCTGACTCCTTAACCCTCAATTGATGGTACCTAGAACGAATGTCAATTTTGGAAAATACTGAAGGTCCTCTGAGTTGATCAAACAGGTCGTCGATCCTTGGCAGAGGGTATTTATTCTTAATAGTCAGTTTGTTCAACTGACGGTAATCTATACACATATGTATCGTCCCTTCTTTCTTCTTGATGAATAACACCGGTGCTCCCCACAGAGGCACACTTGGTCGAATAAACCCTAGATCCAAAAGTTCTTGGATTTAAGCCTTTAATTCCACCAGCTCCTTCGGTGCCATCCTATAAGGGGCAATGGACATCGAAGCCGTTTCAGGCGGCAGATCAATTCCACATTCAACTTCATGGTTCGGAGGCAACCTAGGGAGTTCATCAAGAAAGATGTCCAAAAATTCCTTAATAGTTCTAACACCAGCCACAAAAGGACCTACAGAATCAGAATTACTCACATACACCAGAAACGCCTCGCACCATTGCGAACCAACTTTTTGGCTCTTAAAACTGAGGTAACATTAAAAAAATAACCTCTTCTCTCCCCTATCACCGTTACCTCCTCATCCTTTGAAGTCTTTAATATCATTCACTTAACAGCACAATCCAAGTTTGCTTGGTGCTTAACGAGCCAGTTCATACCCAAAATAAGATCAAATTCTCCAAATGGTAGTTCCATTAAATCCCAGGAAAGGTTTTACCTTGTACCTCTAAGGACACATCTCTAAAAAGTTTGTCTACCGTAACTGAGTGACCTACTGGACTACTTACAGATATCTCACTAGCAATATTCTCAGATTGAATACCTAACAACCCAGACACAACGCATGCAACGTATGAGTGTGTAGACCCAATATCGATCAAGGCAGTATATGGCATGCTATGAATAAAAAACGTACCAGTTATGACATCAGGTGCATCGTCATCCACTTGACGATGAGCAACATAGACCAAACCTGGCTGTTGCACCTTAGTGTTACTAGCACTTCTGCCCGGTGCTCCACGTCCATGTCCATAACTATTTCCACCCCTAGCTTGGCCACGGCCTCTCGGTGGCTGCTAACCACCTCTAACTGGCTGAGTAACCCTCTGCTCTGCTACTTGCATTTGTGTCGGCCTCTGAAGGCAATCTCTGACCCGATGGTCCTTGGACCCACATCTGAAGCACCCTCCACTACGCCTCTGACACTCACCCTGATGAGTTTTTCCACAATCAACATACACCTAGGGCCTAACCACATCAGAACTACTCGAATCGGCTCATCAACTCTGGCCCTCTTAACAGGCCTCTCTAGAGAACCCGAAGGCCTTACATTCCTCCTAAATCTGGCTCTATCTTTCTCACGATTCTGGCGCTTTGAGCGCTTCACCTCTTCAGCTATCTTGGCTTTTTCAACCAGGGCAGCAAAATCACACTCCCTTTCTGGAGCAATCAGTACACGCAACTCGTCTCTGAGTCCATCCTCGAACCTCACATTGCGCTCATACTCCGTTGCAACAATCTCACGGGCATATCAACTTAACCCTAAAAACTCCGCCTCATACTCAGCTACAGACTTGTTCCCTTGAGTCAGACTTAAAAATTCTTTCCTTCGGGTGTCCACATAGCTCGTTCTGACGTACTTTCCTTGGAAGGCTGTCTTAAATAAGTCCCATGTCAATCAGTCAGCCAGTGTACCATCTCTCACAGTGAGCCACCATTGGTAGGCCTCATCTCGCAGCAAACTACTCCCTTCAATTTCTACTCCACCGAGCAGTCCAAACTATCCATTATTCGTTCCATGGCCTCCAACCAGTATTTGGCCACATTCGGGGCTATGCCAGATATGCCCTTGAAGATCTCTGCTCCATTAGCCCGAGCCGCTTAGAAATCAATCCACAGCCCACAGATCTAATACATTGTAATGCCCTAATTTTTGGGTTTCTCTTAGATTGTTCTTTATCTGGTAAAATGTTTAAACTCTGGTATGTGGGTGTGTAATGCATGTTTGGGGAGTGTTAATGGGCCTATGGAAGGCCCAGGTGCTGGTTAAAAACTCGGTAAAATTTTGTATTTTTGACTTAGGAGATAGGGGGCCTTGGGAAGTAGGTGTTATAAGAATTTATGGGTGAAATGGGACACGAGCTGACCAGTGGTGGAGTGGCAATGTGACGCCACTTAGGACCTACAAAGGTGGCGCCTAAAAGAGTGTGGAGGTCAAGGGTTCAAGTCACAGGCATGTATTAAGGTGTTTTATTTTTATGAATAGAAGGGGTAAGTGGTAGACTTTGAGTAAAACTCTAGTTGAAGGAGTTTGAAATGGTCATATGAGTAAAACAAGGAGGAGGTTGAGGAGCATTCAAATTTTGAAAGAAGGTGGCCGGTCAAGGGACTCTTGGTATTGTAATTTTGGTTTTGTGCATAGGAGAGCATTTTCGGCAATAGGGGTTGTAAGTGCCGAAATTTCCTTTGGGTTTCATTTTGGGAGTTTCATTGCTTAGCCGAATAGGGTAGAGTGCCTGAGAGGTTCATTTTCTTTACTCTTTCTTGGCTAAAACTGAACACAAGCCTCCAAACTCTCTCTTGGTGCCGATTTCTTTGCAAGGTCGAATACTCTTCTTCTCTCCCTTTCTTTTTCCCACCTTCTCCTTCATTGGTTTTTCAAAGTCGAAATCACCATTGCTGAATCCTTCTCCTCACCACTACCTTTTTATTTTCTTCCTCTTCTTTTCCATCTTGTTTCCATTGCCGATTTCTCTTGAGATTAAAAGCCTTTGAAACTGATTGTTCTTGCTTGACCAAAACTCTCATTGCACTTGGCCGAACTATTTCTAGTCTCATATTCTTTTCTTTCTTTTGCTTGGATTGAGAATAAGAGGGTAGTTAAAGACACTTCTTGAATCGATTAGAATATTGGTAAGTACTCTAGTAAATTTTGTTAGTTTCAAGTATTTAAAGTGATAGCCGAAACCCTTTAGGGGAGGCCAACGTTTTGGGATTAAGGATCTTGTGGCCTTTTCTTTTTATTTTGTTTTCGCTAGTGTGGTCAAGGGTCGTGTAGCAAGGGGGCTTGAAGGACTAACGCAGTTGGACATCTAGATCTGGTCCACTTCTGGCAAGAAGGTAAGATTTTAAGGACTTAGGCTATGTTGGCCGATTGTGGTTAATAGATGAAGGCTTTATGTGTTGCCGATTGTTAGACTAACACTCTAGTGATTAACTGTAGGCTTTTGTATGTGGATCTCGTCGTCACTTCATCTGTTAACAGGTGCGTAACATACTCTCACTATAGACAAGGACGGTAACGGCCGTAATGACCAAAAGTGACCGACAAATGACCGAAAGTGACCGGAAACTCGGTCTTGTGAAATCTCTGTGTAATCGTTTATCCTGTTAGGGTCAACTTTAGATTCGATGGTGACAGAATTGTAGAAGGTGCGATTCTGAGCATTTCGGTAAGTTAGGCTTGAATGGGCCAAAGGTGGGCCCAATGGGTTTCCGAGCCCATATCAGTAAAATTGTCATTAAAAGCATTCTGGTGGTATGTTGAGAATAAACCAGTTAAAATTAACAATCTGAACATTAAAATTTGGATTTCACGGGCTTAAGACGATAATGTATTTAGTAAGGCCCATTAGGGGTTTTTGGGGCTAAAAAGGGCAAAATTGGAAACTAAGGTTAAAAGGACTTTTGTAAACACTAATGGACTAGTAATTACTTGGAATTGCATAAAAACCCTGGAAATCGGTAAAAAGACTAAAATACCCCTAGGTATGGAAAATTACCATTTTACCTCTAGGTGCAAAATGACCTTTATACCCCTAGGGTAAATTCTGTATGAAACGTATAATTTTCTATTTCTGTATGTCATATCTCATAATACATGTGTATATCTGATGCATGAGATTCTATATGTTATGTGCCATAACATGTATGTCTGTTGCATTAGGTTTGGGTTTATGATGGAGGAAGCGTTCTGGCAGCCTTGCTGCAATCTGGTGGCCTCGCCACATATATATCTGTTCTGGTGGCCTTGCCACATATATCTGTTCTGGTGGCCTCGCCACAATATCTGTATCTAGTGACCTCGTCACAATATTTGGCAGCCTCGCTGCAAATTTCTGTGGTGTGTAGCGGTTGGGTGGGTCGAGTAGTCTCCCCACATGTTGTAAGGCTGGCACGGGGGTGTTATGGATGGATCTGGGTTGGGTTTTCTATTTGTATATTATATCTGATCTATATCTGTTATGGGCCTATGGGCTTAACCTGATTTCTGTAATGGGCCAAGGCCCAATTAACTCTGATTCTGAGGCTTGATCTGTTTTGGCCTATGGTTGAGATTATGTTACACACTGAGTTATCAAACTCACCCCTTAATTTCATCTCTGCAGGTAACCCTCAACCATAGTGGGCTTGGAGCTGTGAGAGATTCGGAGTGGCCACAGCATCTGCAAATTCAGTTTTCTTTTCATTTTAAGTATTTTATTATTCTATTTTGAATTTTAATTGTAATAAGGCCGCTATTTAAATTTCTTTATTTGTTTTATTTTCTTTAATGGTTTAATTCATATTTTATCGAAACTGCTAGTTATAGGCTGCGCGGGTTTTCAAAATCTTAAGAACGTTTTCAAAACTCAACAAGTTCAAAATATGGATAACCTAAAGGCTTAACAAAATGACTTTTCACAAACTTGCTGTTTTAATGAAAATCTCACTAAAGTCATAACTAGCAAAAAGGTCATAAACTTAGATGTAGGTCCATGTGACACACCAGATCTAGCCATAACATCCAGGCCGGGTTTGGGGTGTTACATTTAGTGGTATTAGAGCCCAGTTGCAACAACTCGGCTGTGGATCGGGTCTAAAAATGGAACTTTTCAAACAACCAAAACAAAGATTTTCGAAAGATCATGTTTTTAACAAGTGTTTTCAAAATTAATTGAAACTTGTTTTGATGAACTCCTTTCGTCCATAAATGATTTATTTTCAAGCAATAAATTAAGTTTTCCTTTGTAATCTTTCGAAAGAGTGGCACACCGAATCTCCGGCCCAAGCTTGTAAGTTTTCTGAACCTTTTTGAATAATTCTGCAATTCTGATTATATGCCTGACTAAGACTCTATTATGATACTTTAGTTAGGATATTACTAAAACTATAGAAACTTTGATAAGTATACTGAGACTGTAGCTAGGTTTTCGCGAAAGGAAATGAACTCTGAAATTCTACTTATTCATAAGACATCTGTAATAAACATTGGAATATTAATCTGACTCATAAAATTTCTAAAATAGATAATACGAAATGAGTACGCGAGCAGCTCGTGGTAGGGGCCGTGGACTTGGCCGAGGTAGTACACAAGCTGAATCTTCATCTTCGGGTCATACGCCAGCAACTGATGTACCGATACCATAGGCAACGGAGGTGGAGTCGCATGATCGGGGTGTAGGGGATGATGCCCTATCGCAAGCAATGCTACGAGTTCTGGAAAGGGTTGCTGGGGCAAGTACCGGTAATGGATTTCGGGGATCTATCTCTGAACGACTCCGGGCTAATGGAGCAGAGTTCTTTAGGGGCGTGTCTGGTGTAGCCCCAAATGTGGCCGAGTATTGGCTGGAGGCCACAGAGAGAATCATGGATGATCTGGGCTGCTCCGTGGAGCAGAAGCTGAAGGGAGCTGTGTCGTTGCTTATAGATGAAGCCTATCAGTGGTGGCTCACAGTGAGAGATGGAACTTCAGCTGGTGAGGTAACTTGGGAGCTGTTTAAGATAGCCTTTAAAGGGAAATATGTTGGGGCTAGCTATGTGGACGCCCGCCGGAAAGAATTCTTGAATTTGGTTCAGGGAGGTAGGACAGTATCTGAGTACGAGGCTGAATTTCTGAGGCTGAGCCGATATGCTTCTGGGATAGTTGCTACTGAATATGAGCGTAGCGTGCGCTTCGAGGATGGTCTGAGGGATGAACTGAGGGTGCTGATTGCTCCACAGAGGGAGCGTAACTTTGCTGCTTTGGTTGAGAAAGCTAAATAGCTGAAGAAGTAAAACGGATAGAAAGGCAGAATCGCGAAAAGGATAAGAACCATTTTCGGAGGGATTCTGGACCATCAGGTGGGGCCAACAGGAATGTTAAGAGAGCAAGAGTGGCAGAGCCAGTGCGAGCAGTACCCATGAACACTGTTCGACCGCAGGGTTGTAGGAGTTGTGGTAAGGTACATATGGGTGAGTGTCGGAAACGTTCTGGAGCTTGTTTTCGATGTGGATCGATGGAGCATAGGGTTAAGGACTGTCCCGAAGAACCAGATCAGGGACAAGTTATGGATCAGAGGGTTGCTCAACCAGTGAGAGGTGGACCACCAGCTCCGAGGGGTCATGGACAAGGCTGAGGTGGAAATGGTAATGGTCGAGGACGAGGAGCACCTGGTAAGGGTGCTGGTTTTGCTGAGGCTCGTCAGCCAGCGTTGGTGTATGCAGTTCATCGCCGAGAGAAGGGTGATGCTCCTGACGTCATAACCGGTACGTTTTTGATTTCTAGTATGCCATACACTGCGTTGATAGATGTTGGATCTACCCATTCATATGTTGCATGTGCTATATCTGGGTCGCTGGGTGTGCGCTCTGAGAAGACGGTGAGTGGGGTATCTGTACTAAGTCCTTTGGGTCACTCGGTTAGGGTAGACAAACTGTATAGAGATGTGCCTATAGAAACTCAAGGAAAAATCTTTTCTGGAGACTTGACGGAGCTACCTTTTGGAGAATTTGATCTTATCTTGGGAATGGATTGGCTTGTTAAGCATAGGGCTACTCTGGATTGTGCTGCAAGGCGAATGAGGTTAAGGACCACAGAGGATGAAGAGGTTATGGTGATAGGTGAGCGTAGAGATTATCTGTCCAATGTGGTGTCGGCATTAAGAGCCGAGAAATGGATTCGAAAAGGATGTGAGGCTTATTTGGCATTAATAAGTTAAGTAGAAGCAGAGAAACTGATTGTGGACAAAGTTAGAACCGTTAAAGATTTTCAATATGTTTTTCCAGAAGAGCTTCCGGGTTTGACTCCGGATCGAGAGGTTGAGTTTGGGATCGATTTGATGCCTGGTATGGCACCGGTGTCCATTGCACCTTATAGGATGGCACCGAAGGAGTTGGTTGAGCTGAAAGCTCAAATTCAAGAACTGTTGGATAGAGGCTTTATTAGGCCAAGTGTGTCTCCGTAGAGAGCACCAGTGTTGTTCATAAAGAAGAAAGATGGGTCAATGTGAATGTGCATCAATTATCGGCAGTTGAACAAACTGACGATTAAGAATAAGTACCCGTTGCCAAGAATTGATGACTTATTTGACCAGCTTAGAGGAGCTTCTGTATTTTCAAAAATTGACCTTCGATCTGGATACCATCAGTTAAGGGTGAAAGAGGTGGATATTCATAAGACAGCATTCAGAACTTGATATGGGCACTATGAGTTCTTGGTTATGCCATTTGGGTTGACCAATGCACCTGCAGCATTTATGGATCTGATGAATCGAGTGTTTCAGTCATACTTGGATCGTTTTGTAGTCGTATTTATCGACGATGTTTTGGTCTATTCTGAATCTGAGGAGAAGCATGATGAGCATCTCTGTGTGGTGCTGCAAGTGTTAAGGGAAAATGAGCTTTATGCGAAATTCAGTAAGTGTGAGTTCTGGTTGAGGGAGGTAACTTTCTTGGGGCATCTTGTTTCTACTGAGGGGATTAAGGTGGACCCTCGAAAGATTGAAGCAATTCTGGAATGGAAACCACTAAGATCAGTGGCGAAAATTCAAAGTTTTCTAGGTTTAGCTGGGTACATTAGAAGGTTTGTAGAAGGATTTTCTGTGATGGCAGCACCTTTGACAAAACTCATAAGGAAAGGAGTACCATTTATTTGGACCGAGCAGCAGCAGGAAGCTTTTGAGAAGCTAAAGAAGGTTCTGACTAAGGCACCTGTACTGATACAGCCAGAGTCTAGAAAAGATTTTACTGTGTACGGTGACGCATCACATGTTGGGTTGGGCTGTGTGTTGATGCAAGAGGGTAAAGTGGTTTCTTATGCATCGCGACAGCTTAAACCTCACGAAGTAAACTATCCTACCCATGATCTGGAGTTGGCAGCAGTAATCTTTGCCCTTAAGATTTGGAGACATTACTTGTATGGAGAAAGTTGTATTATATACACAGATCATAAGAGTCTTAAGTACTTGCTGACTCAGAAGGAGCTGAACCTTAGGCAACGGAGATGGTTAGAGTTGCTTAAGGATTATGATTGTGTGATCGAGTATCATCCAAGTAAAGCTAATGTGGTGGCTGATGCCCTAAGTCGTAAAACTGTATCTGATCTGAGAGCGACGTTTGCCCGATTGAGTCTGTATGATGACGATAGTCTGTTAGCAGAACTACAAGTAAGGCCAACCTGGGTGGATGAGATTAAGGAAAAGCAGTCGAGGGATGAGTTTCTGGGTTCTCGATTTCAGCAGATTAAGGATGGGAATACTTCTGAGTTTGGACTTAACAATGAAGGAGTTCTATGTTTCTGAGGTAGAGTTTGTATTCCTAAGTACTCTGATTTGAGGCAAGTAATTTTAACTGAGGCCCATAGAGGACTGTGTGCTATGCATCCTAGAGGTAATAAGATGTACCATGACTTAAAGGAACTATATTGGTGGCCTGGGCTGAAGCGAGAGGTAACAGAATTTGTGGGGAAATGTCTGACTTGTCAGCAGGTGAAAGCTGAACATTAGTTACCTTCTGGACTTTTGCAACCAGTGAAAGTACCACTTTGGAAGTGGGAGATGGTGACCATGGATTTTGTAAGTGGGTTGCCCGTGACGCCGTTGAAGAAGGACTCGATTTGGGTGATTATGGATAGGTTGACTAAATCTGCTCATTTCATCCCTGTACGTACTGATTATTCACTTCAGAAGTTAGCCAAATTATATGTAGCAGAGATTGTACGACTACATGGAGTACCAGTGTCTATCATTTCAGATCGAGATCTTAGATTTACATCTCGGTTCTGGCAAAAGTTGCATGAGGCATTGGGAACGTGACTGAACTTTAGCACGGCTTTTCATCCTCAGACTGATGGTCAGTCAGAAAGGGTTATTCAGATTCTGGAAGATATGTTGAGGGGATGTGTTATCGACTTTCGAGGTAGTTGGGAGGATTATCTACCGTTAGCAGAGTTTGCATATAATAATAGTTATCAGGCTAGCATCCATATGGAACCTTATGAGGCACTGTATGGGCATAAGTGTCGTTCACCTAGTTGTTGGACTAAGCTGGGCGAGCGGCAAGTTCTTGGACCTGAGTTGGTAGCAGAGGCTGAAGAGAAGGTCAAAGTGATAAGGGATCGGTTAAAGGAGGCATCTGACCGGCAAAAGTCTTATGCAGATCTGAGGTGTAATGAGATTGAGTATTCAGTGGGTGACATGGTTTTTCTGAAGGTTTCACCTTTGAAGAAGATATTAAGATTTGGTAAGAAGGACAAGCTAAGTCCACCGTTTATTGGGCCTTATCGAGTTCTTAAGCGAGTAGTTCCGGTGGCTTATCAGTTGGAATTACCTCCGGAGCTGGATAGGATTCATGATGTGTTTCACGTATCCATGTTAAGACGATATCGTTCTGACCCTACTCATATCCTACTAGTTGCAGAGGTAGAAGTACAGCCCGATTTGACTTTCGAGGAGGAGCCTGTGCAGATTCTGGATCGAGACGTGAAGGTTCTAAGGAGAAAGTCGGTTCTATTAGTAAAGGTACTTTGGCGTAATCATGGCAGAGAAGAAGCTACTTGGGAACCAGAGGAGGCAATGCGGCAACAATATCCCCACTTGTTTGGATAAGGTAAATTTCGAGGACAAAATTTCTTTAAGGAGGGTAGAGTTGTAACGCCATAATTTTCGGGTTTCTCTTAGATTGTTCTTTATCTGATAAAATGTTTAAACTCTGGTATGTGGGTGTGTAATGCATGTTTGGGGAGTGTTAATGGGCCTATGGAAGGCCCAGGTGCTGGTTAAAAACTCGGTAAAATTTTGTATTTTTGACTTAGGAGATAGGGGGCCTTATGAAGTAGGTGTTATAAGAATTTATGAGTGAAATGGGACACAAGCTGACCAGTGGTGGAGTGGCAATGTGACGCCACTTAGGAGCTACAAAGGTGGCGCCTAAAAGAGTGTGGAGGTCAAGGGTTCAAGTCACAGGCATGTATTAAGGTGTTTTATTTTTATAAATAGAAGGGGTAAGTGGTAGACTTCGAGTAAAACTCTAGTTGAAGGAGTTTGAAATGGTCATATGAGTAAATCAAGGAGGAGGTTGAGGAGCATTCAAATTTTGAAAGAAGGTGGCCGGTCAAGAGACTATTGGTAGTGTAATTTTGGTTTTGTGCATAGGAGAGCATTTTCGGCAATAGGGGTTGTAAGTGCTGAAATTTCCTTTGGGTTTCATTTTGGGAGTATCATTGCTTAGCCGAATAGGGTAGAGTGCCTGAGAGGTTCATTTTCTTTACTCTTTCTTGGCTAAAACCAAACACAAGCCTCCAAACTCTCTCTTGGTGCCGATTTCTTTACAAGGCCGAATACTCTTCTTCTCTCCCTTTCTTTTTCCTACCTTCTCCTTCATTGGTTTTTCAAAGTCGAAATCACCATTGCCTAATCCTTCTCCTCACCACTACCTTTTTATTTTCTTCCTCTTCTTTTCCATCTTGTTTCCATTGCTGATTTCTCTTGAGATTAAAAACCTTTGAAACTGATTGTTCTTGCTTGACCAAAACTCTCATTGCACTTGGTCGAACTCTTCCTAGTCTCATATTCTTTTCTTTCTTTTGCTTGGATTGAGCTTAAGAGGGCAGTTAAAGACACTTCTTGAATCGATTAGAATATTGGTAAGTACTCAGGTAAATTTTGTTAGTTTCAAGTATTTAAAGTGATAGCCGAAACCCTTTAGGGGAGGCCAACGTTTTGGGATTAAGGGTCTTGTGGCCTTTTCTTTTTGTTTTGTTTTCGCTAGTGTGGTCAAGGGTCGTGAAGCAAGGGGGCTTGAAGGACTAACGCAGTTGGACATCTAGACCTGGTCCACTTCCGGCAAGAAGGTAAGATTTCAAGGACTTAGGCCATGTTGGTCGATTGTGGTTAGTAGGTGAAGGCTTTATGTGTTACCGATTGTTAGACTAACACTCTAGTGATTAACTGTAGGCTTTCGTACGTGGATCTCGTCGTCACTTCATCTGTTAACAGGTGTGTAACATACTCCCGCTATAGACTAGGACGGTAATGGCCGTAATGACCAAAAGTGACCGACAAATGACCGAAAGTGACCAGAAACTCGGTCTTGTGAAATCTCTGTGTAATCGTTTATGCTGTTAGGGTCAACTTTAGATTCGATAGTGACAGAATTGTAGAAGGTGCGATTCTGAGCATTTCGGTAAGTTGGGCTTGAATGGGCCAAAGGTGGGCCCAATGGGTTTCCGAGCCCATATCAGTAAAATTGTCATTAAAAGCATTCTGGCGGTATGTTGAGAATAAACCAGTTAAAATTAACAATCTGAACATTAAAATTTGGATTTAATGGGCTTAAGACAATAATGGATTTAGTAAGGCCCATTAGGGGTTTTTGCGGCTAAAAAGGGCAAAATTGGAAACTAAGGTTAAAAGGACTTCTGTAAACACTAATGGACTAGTAATTACTTGGACTTGCATAAAAACCCTGGAAATCGATAAAAAGACTAAAATACCCCTAGGTATGGAAAATTACAATTTTATCCCTAGGTGCAAAATGACCTTTATACCCCTAGGGTAAATTCTATATGAAACGTATAATTTTCTATTTCTGTATGTCATATCTCATAATACATGTGTATATCTGATGCATGAGATTTTGTATGTTATTTGTCATAACATGCATGTCTGTTGCATGGGGTTTGGGTTTATGATGGAGGAAGCGTTTTGGCAGCCTCGCTGCAATCTGGTGGCCTCGCCACTTATATATCTGTTCTAGTGGCCTTGCCACATATATCTGTTCTGGTTGCCTCGCCACAATATCTGTATCTGGTGACCTCGTCACAATATCTGGCAGCCTCGCTGCAAATTTCTGTGGTGTGTAGCGGTTGGGTGGGTCGAGTAGTCTCCCCACATGGTGTAAGGCTGGTGTGGGGGTGTTATGGATGGATCTGGGTTGGGTTTTCTGTTTGCATATTATATCTGATCTGTATCTGTTATGGGCCTATGGGCTTAACCTGATTTCTATAATGGGCCAAGGCCTAATTAACTCTGATTCTGAGGCTTGATCTGTTTTGGCCTATGGTTGAGATTATGTTACACACTGAGTTATCAAACTCACCCCTTAATTTCATCTCTGCAGGTAACCCTCAACCATAGTGGGCTTGGAGCTGTGAGAGATTCGGAGTGGCCACAGCATCTGTAAATTCAATTTTTTTTCATTTTAAGTATTTTATTATTCTATTTTGGATTTTAATTGTAATAAGGCCGCTATTTAAATTTCTTTATTGGTTTTATTTTCTTTAATGGTTTAATTCATATTTTATCGAAACTGCTAGTTATACGCTGCGCGGGTTTTCAAAATCTTAAGAACATTTTCAAAACTCAACAAGTTCAAAATATGGATAACCTAAAGGCTTAACAAAATGAATTTTCACAAACTTGCTGTTTTAATGAAAATCTCACTCAAGCCACAACTAGCAAAAAGGTCATAAACTTAGATGTAGGTCCATGTGACACACCAGATCTAGCCATAACGTCCAGGCCGAGTTTGAGGTGTTACATACATGCTCCTGCTACTCTTTCTAACACTCGGAGCATCACTTGAGACAACGCAGCATCTCCTACAGCCTGATCGTGAGATCCTGCCTTAGTCACTGGAGATGTTGGTTCCTCTCTAGCAGGCATACGACCCGACACTAAAGATCCAACCCGCGTACTACCTCGACCTATACCACAGCCCCTTTCGCCTGTAGCTCTTATGATCATTTCGATTTTGCGTGTTATCTAAATACGAATTTTATGAATTAGTTCATAATTCCAGTGGTTATTAACAGATATGTTATGACAAAGCAGTAATTTAAAGTTTTGTTTTCGCAAATCAAAGTCTAACTACCGTTTACAATCTTTTACAGTTTTTAGTTTTCCTACAGTCTAGGTTTGCCCTAACTACAGAGTTTCAGTATAGTACTAATGTTTACAGTAGTTTTTCAATATCATAATTTTGTCATATAACAGTAAAGCATACCAGAATACTTACAAATTTGGTGCCGGAGACTCGTGTGCCACACTTCTAGTAACACTTTTCAGAATAATTCAAAATCTTTATAGGATAATTTTTTTCACCCAAGTTTTAAACAAACCTTTTTGAAAACATTCCAAAAAAAAAAAAACCTGTATCTTGAGAAAAATTTCAAAAGACCTATTTTTAGGAGAATTTTTAGAGAAACAACCTTTCAAAATAGTTTAAATAGTCGATTTTAAGGGAAAATTTTAAAAAACCCATACCACAATCAAGTTTTTCAAACTGGCTCTGATACCACTAAATGTAACACCCGAAACCTGGCCTGGACGTTACGGCCCGATCTGGTATGTCACATGGAAGTTACACTTGAAATCAGAACATCCGCTAAATGTGTGTACTGTTTTAAAAGCCTTGTTTAGATTTTAGCTCTTTAAACAAAATGAGATGAAAATTAATTTTATAAGTTTGGAAATATGTTTGTAAAAATGGTTGCCGAATTTGTCATGTTCAATTACTTGTAGTCATGAAAACTCTTGATCCTTTTGAAAACTTTACGCGTGCATTTTCTTGAAAATGTTTATTGTAGTTTTGAAAACTATGTTAACTATTCTATCGTTTAAAATAATAAAACAGCACAAATACGTAAGTTAAAATAAAATCCCCATAATGACCTTATTACATAAATAATTACCAACTGAAATTAAATAAAGCAAAATCCGAAAGTAAAAACATGTGGCCCCCCTAAGTCCCTCGCAGCTCCAAATCATCTTTAGTTGGGGGCTACCTGTACATTTAAAATAAAAGGGTAAGTTTGCAAAAACTTTGTGTGCAACTTCCCTAACCAATAGCAGATCAGACTAGGCCGAAGCCCTATACCAAAAACAGATCAGTCTGGGCCTAGCCCTATACAAAAGTAGAGTGGGCTTAAGCTCATTACAGAACCAGAACAATCCATATATGTAAACCCAACCCAATCCAACCATCACACCACCCGTACCAACCTATCACACCATGTAGGGAATAACTCGACACACCCAGGCCGCACACCAAGATGCAGCCATGCTACTAATATCAGATGTCATGGCAGAGCCACCAGAAACAGATTACGTGGCAAAGCCACTACTACAGATCTTCCTCCAAAACTAGCCCAACCACATGTAGACTAACATATCATAATTATTTATAGCATGCATGCAGACTAGCAGGCAAAGATACAGTCGTACATATATCACACAACCTATTTTTAAGGGTGTGAAAGACCCAGTCAACTCTTATCTTTTACCAAACCTTCAATCATCTTGAAGACTTTGCATCCAAGTCTACCACTTGCTGCCCCAAACTAGCAAAAAGAGCTCAGCTTGCTTGTGAAGGGATTCGAACCTCAACTCTTCCCCTTGCCAATGACGCCACTCCCTTGTCTCCCGTAAGGCGCCAACTTGCCACTCCAACAGGCGCCCCATTGCATCATAAATTCCCTAAAAATTCCACTTAAGTCCTATTTGCTAGCATCCACACTCCGATAAGCCTAAAATTAAAAAATTTTCCAAGGTTTAAGCTTTAACCCAGGCTTTCCCAAAGCCCCCCAAATACACCCAAAACATCAATTCAGCACACCCAACCATGCAATTGCAAATTAATGCAAACATTCACAACCCTAAATTTTGGGGCATTATAGATTAGACCCTTCGCATATCATTTCTCTAGCAGAAGTAAAGACCCAGCCAGATATGTTGTACAGCGAAGAACCGATCTGAATTCTAGCTCGTGAGATCAAAGAATTGAGAAATAAAAGAATAGGATTAGTGAAAGTATTATGGAATTGACATGGGATTGAAGAAGCTACATGGGAACTCGAGGATGCTATGAGAAAATAGTATCTTAACCTATTCACTGGTAAGATCTTCGGGGACGACAATCCCTAAGGGGGAAGTTGTAACATCCTATTTTTAGCTAAATCAGAACAGTGGTTTCAAAATGACAAATCCAAGGTCAAAAAATAGTTTAATTATTATTTTATATGTTTAGAGCATGAAAGTATGAACATGTGAAAGTTTCGTGAATTAATTTTATCGATTGAATGCATAATTCGATAAAAAAGATTAAATCGCATAAAATGCAAAAGTAGTGTTCTAATAGTTTAAAGTGCTTAATAGCTGTGAAATGTTAAATTAGAGGTCCTTAAGTGGTAATTATACCTTTAATATTGTAAGTGGACATTAATGGAGATGCATTATGAAATTTTGATGTTACTTAACTAACGTTAATTTAGTAATTTATTAAATAAGTTATGATAAAAATACATAAAAC
Organism: Gossypium stocksii; assembly: GCA_020496765.1. Classification (NCBI taxonomy): domain Eukaryota; kingdom Viridiplantae; phylum Streptophyta; class Magnoliopsida; order Malvales; family Malvaceae; genus Gossypium; species Gossypium stocksii. The sequence continues at coordinate 78,914,883 of CM035624.1, read as the reverse complement.
AAAATGGTCATCTTTTCCCATGCATTCATCCACGAAAAACCAAAAGAAGAAGAAGCCATGGATGATTTCTTAAGTTCAGTCACTGCATGAACAATTTGTAAGTCCATTTTGACTCGTTTTTAGTGATTTTTATGTTTTTGTAATCATTGCTACTAGTACTAGCTAGCCCAGGGACTATTTTGTAAATTTGTTAAATGTTTTGATAGTTTCCATTGTTGGATACATGTATTCTTGGATGTTGGATGATGAAATATGAATAGTTGTTGATAGTTTTACAAGTTTTATTAAGTGATTTTGAGTGAAAATGCAAAATAGGGACTAATTTGTGAAAAGATGAAAATGTGTGGTTAAATGTGTGAAAAAGTGATAAATATGGGCTTCTAGGGGCATAAGGGTAATTCGGCTATCATGAGTATCAAAAGAATTTCATGAATTTTTTATTGTGTAATTAGGATTAAATTGTAAAAATGTGAAGTTTTAGGGGAAAATGTGTAAAATTACATAAATGTGTATTTTAGACTAGATTGAATAAAAAGATGATTGAAAATTTTAATTTTGATTACATATAGATCAAGAAAGGAACAATTCGGGCATAGATCGAGGCAAGAACAAAGTACTCATCTAATCGGCTAATTTTGTCATTTTCGTATATGAGGTAAGTTCATATGCTAATTAATGTTGTTAAATTGTGTTATAAATGCATTGTTATTTTTTAATTGAATTAAAAATGGTTGGTATGAGTTTACGAGACATGATCGACAAAGAATCGACAAATGAAAGTCTTATACTAACCTTAGGAATAGTTTAGGATACAAATGTCATGACATTAGGGTTACTAAGATTATGTGTAAGACCATATCTGGGATATGGCATGGATATGAGATTTCACGGAAGACCATATTTGGGATATAGCATTGATACAAGATTTCGTGTAAGACCACAACTAGGCCATGGCATCGATACGAGATTACATGTAAGACCATATCTAGGATATGGCATTGCCACTATATATGTATGATTCTTGAGTATCCTTTAGTGATTCTGAATGGTTCAACGGGCATAAACGAGGCAGGGATGAAAGTAAGATTGATTTAAGTGATAACGGTATGTACAAAACCTATATGAATATCGATTGGAGGTAAGTTGATGAATTCATATGTGATTATGTTTTAAACATTAGAAAGGTTTGTGAATTGATGTGTTATAGCTTGTTATGCTTATTTCATTGAATTGCACTTATTTGTTATGTTAATTTTATTATCATACGAGCTTACTAAGTGAAAAAGCTTACTTCGTTTTATTTTCCTATGTTTTATAGTGAAATCGAGGTTGCTCGGATTCGGGGATCGTCAGAGACTTCATCGTACTATCGGCCATTTATTTTGGTACTTTTGAGATTGTGTATATATGGTATATGGCATGTATAGGTTTTGGTTAACTTGGCTTATGTGATGGTAATGTGTTTGGCCGTGTGGAATGGATTGATAATGATATGAAATTTGATGTATATATATTGTCTTATGATATGGCATATTTTGGTATGGTTGCCCAAATGGCTAATTGGTATGTGGTGTATAAATTGCTTGAGAAATGCCTTGTTGTGACTTGGTTTTAGGTGATGAATTGGTTGATTAGAATATAAGTCATATATGTGAATTATGGTTAATGAATCATGTTGATTTGGTGTGTATTTGACTAGGTAAATGGTATTGAATTGGGTATTGGATCGGATGGAATTAAAATGGCATGATTTGTGAATGAAATTATATTGCTTGGTTGCCTATTTGTGTATTGAATTGGTATCATTTGTGCTTGTGTAGGTGTTCCTAAATTGGTTGGTAAGATGGCCTTGTAAATGGCCTATTTTTGTCCACAAGGGCAGAGACACGGGTGTGTGTCTCAGCCGTGTGTGGCACACGGTCATAGTACACAGCCGAGTGTCCCCTAGTGTTGAAATTAAATGGACACTAGTATGCTCTACACAGTCTCACACACAGGCATGTGACTGGTCGTGTGGCATAAGTTAGTATTGTAACACCTCTTACCTCTGTTCAATGCTGGAACAGGGTACGAGGCATCACTGGATTTTTACACTTACAAATAACAAATCCGCTATAAAATTTCTTTCAATTTAGAATCTAATCACATTCTTATCATATATATATATATTAATTCATTTACTAACATGCAAGCATACTTTTTCATGTATTGTATCATTATGACTCATAACATAGCTACTATTAGTCATATCACATGGTATTATACAATAATAAAATTTCCATTAATTTAGGCCAACATTTTAGACCAACCCAGTAACATATATACATATATTCAAGTCCTTATGCATGCCATAAACTTATAAATATTTCAGAATCTTTTAATACTAACCTTAGCCTGATAGTGTGATAGTATCTCCGGCGACCTCCAACTCGAGCTAGCATCTAAAACTCTATAAGAAAAAGGAAGGGAAGGGAGTAAGCATTATAGCTTAGTAAGTGAATATGTAAACAATAATAATAATACATTATGGCATTTATAAATCCCAAAATATGTCTCCACAATTATACAATCTTAATCTCACATGAAATTATCATTTACTTAAAATTAGTACAAGGTGTCCATTCGAGTCCCGGTTACTAAATTATTTTGATCTGGAGCTATAAGCTCCAAATTAATATTCGTAAATTTAGCCAAAAGCTAGACTCATATTTTTTCTTACCATAAAAATTTTAGAATTTTTTGTTTGGCCAATTAATACAGTTTATTCATTAAATACTCCCCTATTTCACTACCCAATAGTCCTGACCACTCTTCACTAAAATTTCAATTTCTATTTATACAGAACTTGAAAGATGTTCACATCTATTTCTACTAAAAATAGACTCAATAAGGAATCCAATCATATAAATTATGTTCCATAAATATTTTTTTACAATTTTTAATGATTTTTTTCAAATCAGAACAGGGGATGAAGAAGTCATTTTGAACCAGTCTCAAAAAAATATAAATATCTAAAAATATAGAATTCTTTTGCTTGATCTGTTTCTTTTATATGAAAATAGACTCAATCAGATTTAATTCAATATCTCATTCAGCTTCTAATTGAATTTCTACCATTTTTCGTGATTTTTTTTAAATTCACTCCTTTGCTGCTATTTGAAACTGTTTATTCCAAATTTCAACTCTTTCACTAAAATTTCTTATTGTCAACTTTCAAGTTAATACTTATCCATGTTCATCTTATCAAAATTCAACCACATATCTAACTCATAATTCAAAACTCATATATTCATATTCCGGTATTTATCCCCACATTTTTCATGTTAAATTCCATTTAGCAAACTTGTTTCTCCCGGTGAACACTTCGAAAAGTAACAATATCTGATGGTTTTAGCACATAGCTCCACCTTCTATAATTAATGCCCAACTTAGTGGTATACGCACATAGCACCACACAATTGGACTAACATGTAATTGTGGCATACGCACTTAGCACCACTTTTCAAATTAACATGTATAACTGTGGCATATCCACTTAGCACCATGTTACATGTTTAACCGTGGTATATCCACTTAGCACCACGTTAATGAATCAATATATGTAACTGTGGCATATCCACTTAGCACCACGTTACATGTATCAATATGTGTAATCGTGGCATATCCACTTAGCACCATGTTTTTCCATTCCAAAGGTTCAACCGAGATTTCCTCATTTCATCTCAATTCATTGACCACAATCACCGTTTATGTCCATTAATTGTACAATACTAAAACTTATTTCACATGTGACGAAATAAAATATCATAACATAATAAAAACAATACATTATTTACATATAAACTTACCTCAGTGTAAAATATAGAAATTTTACAATTTAATCCACAATCTTTTCCTTTCCCCGATCCAGGTCAATTTCACGTCTTTCTTGATCTAAAATAACACATTTAGCTTATTTAATACTCACATTTATCAAAATAGTCCTTAACTCTAACTTTGGAAAAATTATAATTTTGCCTCTAAACTTTTACATATTTATAGTTTTGCCCAAAAGCTCAGAAATTAAACTTTTTCCCTAATTCTTATGTTTTAGAACATACTGATCATATATTTATTAATGGCAACATCAAATTCTCACTCTAAAATATATTATGAACATTACGTATTTTTACCAATTATGTCGTTTTACTCGTTTTCACTTAAAACCGAGTAGCACAAGTTGTTCAACATAATTTAAAACCTCATAATCTATCATAAAACATCAAAATACACAATTTTTCAACATGGGGCAATTTTTGAAATCAAACCCTATAACGCCCTAATTTTTGGGATTTTGTGTGAATTTAATTTTTACATGTCTGGACGTATTAATTTATGCTTTGAGTATGTTAGTAGGACTTTAGAAGGCCCAAGCCTAAGTTAAAACCCGGTAGAATTTTAAAATTTTAGACTTAAGGGAGAAGGGGCTTTGACTAAGAGGGCTTTTAAGAAAATGTTGTCAAATTAAGACACAAGATGACTTGTGGCAAGGTGGCAATGTAACGCCACTTAGGGACAAGGGAGTGGCGTGTGGAAGCTATGCAAGGCCTAGGTTCAAGTCTTATGGTAAGCAAGGTGCTATTTTATTTTTAATGCATGTGCAAGGCATGTGATGGACTCCAAGTGAAACTCTGCCGGGAAGAGTTTGAGGTGCTCATGGGATTGAATCAAAGAGGATAAGGAGGAGAAAATCTAGGAATTTTTGAATGGGAGCTAGTGGTGGCCGAATGTAGGGGTCTTGGAGAGCAAATTCGGCACTTGGGTGTTGAGGTTACAATTTCGGAAAGTGAAGCTTTAGTGTGTGTCGATTACCTTGAGTTTGTTCTTTCAGGTTCTGTTTTGAATTTTTTTTCTTGGTTGTCGAATAGGTATAAGGGTTAGGTTTTCATTCTTTTCTTTTCTCCTCTCTCGTTCTAAAAGCTGAAAACGCAAGTTGCAAAACTCTTGTGTCAATTTGATAAAAGACCCAAGCTCTTTTCTCTCTTTTCTTCTCAAACCAAAAGCCATTCTCCTTTCTTCTCTTTCTCTTTCACTTCATAATCGCTCTAAACTTGGTTGGAACCTTAGCTAGCCGTTTGCTCAAAAGCCGAAATCTAAAAAGGTTTAGTTTTTGTGTTTCTGATTTCTTCATTGACCGAAACTTCATTCTCCTTGAACCTTAATCTTCCAAAAACCTAAAACCCACAACACTCTAAGTCTCTATCGACATCTTCTCCTCTCTATTATGTAAACCTTTGATCTTCTTCTTCTTAATGCAAAAGCCGAAACCTCCATATTCATAGTGATTTGGGACTTTAGATCTCTTAAATCCATTCTCTACTCGTACTTTGGGTTAGATCTACAATAGACCTGGAATAGAAAGGTACTTGGGAACGATTTTGGCAAGTAAATGTTTGGTAAGTGCTCGAAATCCCCTCTCCATCCATTAATTAGTGATTTAAGAAAACCCGAAAACCCGTAACTACATAGGGTGGCTATCGATTGAGGCTAAAGGTTTTATTGGTTTTATCTTTCAGTTTATTCTGTGCTAGTGTGGACTAGAGGCTATCAATCGAGGAGTATTAGAGGCTAGGACCATGGGAGCAGTTAGATCTAGATCTAGTCATTGTTTTCAACAGAGGTAAGTATTCAAGAGCCTAAGGTGATGTTGGCCGAATAAGGTAAGTGATAGTTAGATTGGTTTGTTTGATTCCTAGTTAATAGTATGATCTAAACGACTGTAGGTTGATCGTTCGAGGGGTTCCTACAAATGTCGCAAATCAGGTGTGTAAACGACACCCACTAATAGACTAGATCGGTAAAAGCCAAAAAGCTGAAATCTCAAAATTCTGGCATTTTGAGGGCTTGCGAGCGTACGAGTGCTCATGGGTTGGATTAAAATGGTAAATTCTGTAATCGCAAAGGTAAGAATGATAGATGTGCGATTTAGTGCACACTGGTGATTTCGGGCCCCGTTGGGCTAAATTTGGGCCCAATGGGCTTACGGGCCCATATTGGTGGAAACAAGCAGTAAGCATATTCTGATGAACTGAGTAACAAATTTGCTAAAACGAACATAAAATTTAGGCTTAGTGGGCTATAATAGTTAGTGGACACTGTAGGGCACATTAGGGGTTTTAGGGCCCAAAAACTCTAATTTGACTAAATGGGCTAAATAAGTTATTTGGATGACATTTGGACTGATAACAACTGAAATGTGCATAAAATCCTAAAAACTGGTAGATTTACTGAAATACACCTTAAGGGTGGAAAATTACTGTTTTACCTCTAGGTGCTAAAAGACCATTCTACCCCTAGGGTTAAATTGACCGAAATGCATGCTAAATTTTATCTGTTCACTGTATGCCATGACATTTTATATTGTTACATGGGATTGGGTTTTTGATGGAGGAAGTGCTAAGTGGCGAAGCCACGTTTACTGTTAGGGGCTTTGCCTTGTTTTACTGTTAGTGGCTTGGCCACATTATTTGATTAAGCAGCTATGCTGCGGCTGTGGTATGTAGGGCTGGGTGGGTTGAGTTATTCCGCACATGGTGTGTAGGGTTGGTACGGGTGGTGTGTAGGGCTGGATTGGGCTGGGTCTTTGCATACATGCATAATTACTGTTCTGTTTCTGTAATGGGCCTAAGGGCTACACTGGTTTCTTAATAGGGCTAAGGCCCAGTTAATCTCTGCTTATTGAATAGGGCTAAGGCCCAGTTAATACTGTATTTGGATAGGGCTTAGGCCCAGTTAAGCTTGAACTAATTTGGGCTCTGGCTGGGTTTAGCTTACACACTGAGTTTTCCAAACTCACCCCCTTTCCTTTCATCTATACAGGCGAGCCCCAACCTTAGTGAACTTGGAGTTGAAAGGATTCGGAGTAGCCACATGATCTGCATTTGGTTTCATTTCTCTAAAATATTTATTTCAGTATTTTTCTTTAATTTATTTTCTTTTGAGTTTTAAAATTTGTAATAAGGCCGCTTATGGGTTATTTTTCTCTATGTTGGTTTTAATTCTTAAATTATTACTTGTTTAAAATTGATAGAACTAGGTTGTGTGGGTTTTTATTCCAAAATTAATCAACGATTACAAAATATTTCATACGCATCAAATGGATCACTTAATGATAAAACAAGATTGTTAAAGGAAATAAACTCTAGATTAGTAGTGTATAGGACATTCACGAAGCAAATAACTTGCTTTCTCTAACGATTTTGCAAACTCGCCCTAACCATATTAATTAAAGAATGAAGTGTAAGTCATCGTCCATATGACAAACCAGATCTTGCAATAACATCTGGGCCGGGTTTGGGGTGTTACATTTAGTGGTATTAGATCCCGGTTGCAACAACTCGGCTGTGGATCGGGTCTACAAGTTTTCATAAAATTTAAAATCAAGGCTCGAAAATGGTATTTTGAAAATCGGTTTTAGAAGATTTCTTAAGAAAACCCTTTTCAAATTGATTTTCTTCAAGATATACTTAAGGTTTTATTCTAAAAACAAAGTTTAGTTTTTTTCATAAAATTGGGCTTTCTGAAATCTGGTTTCTGAAGAGTGGCACACCGAATTCTTGGCACCAAGTCTGTAAGTATTTCTATTTCTATATTGTACTGTACTAAAATACTACTGTAGATAGTACTGAGATTCTGTAGTTAGGGTAATACTGAAATGGTAGAGACTGATACATCAGGGAAACTGAAACCCTAGAAGACTGAAACTGTAGCTAGGCTACGATTCTGCGAAAACAAACTCTAAAACACTATCTGTGCATAAGACATTTGTAATAAACATTGAAATAGTAAACTAATTCATAAAATTCATAATCAAATAAGTTGATATGAGTACGAAGGCAGCTCGTGGACAAGGCCGTAGACGTGGCCGAGGTAGTGTGCAAGCTGGGTCTTCATCTTCGGGACATATGCCAGTTAAGGAGGCACAAGCGCCGCCAGTGACTGTGAATAGGGATGACACTTTGTCCCAGGCGATGTTAAGGGTTCTGGAAAGGGTTCCTGGAGCTAGTACTGGGACTGTGAATAGGGGATCTATTTCTGAGTGACTCTGGGCTAACGGAGCGGAGATTTTTAGGGGCATATTTGGAGTAGCCCCAAATGTGGATGAATACTAGTTGGAGGCCACGGAGCAGATAATGGACATCTGGATTGCTTTGTGGAGCAGAAATTGAAAGGAGCAGTGTTTCTGCTGCAAGACGAGGCATACTAGTGGTGGATCACTGTGAGGGATAGTACCCCAGCTGAGTAGGTAACTTGGGAACTGTTCATGACGGCCTTCAAAGGGAAGTACATCGGGGCGAGCTATGTGGACGTCGAAGGAAGGAATTTCTAAACCTAAACCAAGTTAACAAGTTTGTTGCTGAGTATGAGGCTGAGTTTTTAAGGTTGAGCCGGTATGCCAGCGAAATAGTTGCTACTGAGTATGAACGTAGCATTTAATTTGAGGATGGCCTCAAGGACGAGCTTAGGGTGCTAATAGCTCCACAGAAGGAGCGTGACTTTGCTGCCTTGGTGAAAAAGGCTAAGATAGCCGAGGAAGTGAAACGAACTGAATGATAGAACCGTGATAAGGACCAAAATCGATTCAGGAGGGATTCTGGACCCTCGGGTGCTGCTGTCAGGAATGTGAAAAGAGCCAGAGTGGATGAACTGGTCCGAGCTATTCCAGTGAATAGAGTTAGACCGCAGGCTTGTGGGGATTGTGGTAGAATACATCTAAGAGAGTGCTGGAAGCGTACTGGGGCTTGTTTTCGATGCGGATCCAAGGAGCATAGAGTTAAAGAGTGTCCTCAGAGGCCAGTTCAAACGCAAGCTACTGAACAGAGGGTTGCTTAACCAGCGTGAGGTGGACCACAACCGTCGATAGGCTGTGGTCAAGGTAGGGGTGGCAATAGAAGTGGTCGTGGACGTGGAGCACCTGGCAAGGGTGCTTGAAATACTGAGGCTCGTCAGCCAGTGTTAGTGTATGCTACTCGTCATCGAGAGGAGGGTGACTCACCTGACGTCATGACTGGTACGTTTTTTATTTCTCGCATGCCATACACTACCTTGATAGATGTTGGTTCTACCCATTCGTATGTTGCATATGATATATCTAGGTCGTTGGGTGTGCACTCTGAAGAAACTGTGAGTGGGGTAACTATGATAAGTCCACTGGATCACTCGGTTAGGGTAGACAAACTCTATAGAAATATGCCATTAGAGACTCAAGGTAGGATTTTCTCTAGGGATTTAATGGAGCTACCATTTGGAGAATTCAATCTTATCTTAGGAATGGATTGGCTTACTAAGCATAAGGCGACTCTAGATTGTGCGGCTAAACAGATGGTGTTAAGGACTATAGAGGATGAGGAGGTGATAGTTATAGGGGAGTGAAGGGACTACTTATCCAATGTGGTTACAGGCTTGAGGGCTGAGAAGCTGATTCACAAGGGTTGCGAGGTGTCTTTGGCATATGCGAGCCAAACGGAGCCTGAGAGTTTGACTGTAGAAAAGGTTAGAACTACCAAGGAATTTTAAGATGCCTTTCCCGAGGAACTCCCTGGATTGCCTCCAAATCACAAAGTCGAATTTGGAATCAACTTGTTGATTGGAACGGCTCCGGTGTCCATCGCGCCTTACAGGATGGCACCAAATGAGTTGGTGGAATTGAAGGCGCAAATCCAAGAGCTGTTGGATAAAGGTTTTATTAGGCCGAGTGTGTCCCCATGGGGAGCACCAGTACTGTTCGTAAAGAAGAAGGATGGGACGATGCCTATGTGCATCAATTACCACCAGTTGAACAAACTGACGATTAAGAATAAGTACCCTTTGCCAAGGATCGATGATCTGTTTGACCAGCTTAGAGGAGCTTCGGTATTTTCCAAGATCGATCTTCAACCTGGATATCATCAATTGAGGGTTAAAGAATTGGATATTCATAAGATAGGATTCAGAACTTGGTATGGTCATTACGAGTTCCTGGTGATGTCGTTTGGATTGACGAATGCACCTGTGGCTTTCATGGATCTGATGAATCGAGTATTCCAACCTTACTTAGATTGATTCGTAGTTGTCTTCATCGATGATATTCTAGTGTATTCAGAAATTGAGGAGAAGCATGATGAGCATCTCCATATTATTCTGCAAGTGTTGAGGGAGAAGCAATTCTATGCAAAATTCAGCACGTGTGAATTTTGGTTACGAAAAGTGACATTTCTGTATCGAAAAATTGAGGCAGTTTTGGAGTGGAAGCCACCGAAATCTGTATCGAAAATTCAGAGTTTTCTGGGTTTGGCAAGGTACTACAGAAGGTTTGTGGAAAGATTTTCTTTGATTGCTGCACCGTTAACGAAACTTCAGGGGAAAGGAGTACCATTTGTATGGACTGAGAAACAGCAAGAGGCTTTTGAGCGGTTAAAGAACGTTCTGACTGAGGCGCTAGTATTGATTCCACCGGAGTTTGGGAAGGATTTCACTGTGTACAGTGATACGTCGCATGTTGGTTTGGGCTGTGTATTGATGCAAGAGGGTAAGGTGGTGGCTTACGCATCGCGACAGCTTAAGCCTCACGAAGTGAACTACCCTACGGATGATCTTGAGTTGGCAGTAGTGATTTTTGCTTTAAAGATCTGGAGACACTACTTGTATGGAGAAAAGTGTATTATATATACGTACCATAAGAGTCTCAAGTATTTGTTGACTCAGAAAGAGTTGAACCTTAGGCAACGAAGAAGGATAGAGTTGCTCAAGGATTACAACTGCTCTATTAAGTATCACCCAGGCAAGGCAAACGTAGTGGCTGATGCACTGAGTAAGAGAGCTGTAACTGAGTTGAGAGCAATGTTTGCTCATCTAAGTCTATACGACGATGGTAGCTTGTTAGTGGAATTACAAGTGAGACGAACTTAGATTAAGCAAATTAAGGAGAAGCAATTAGAGGATGAGTCACTAGTTCCTTGATTTCAGCAAGCTGAGAGTGATGAGACTTCTGATTTTGGACTGAATCGTGAAGGAGTTTTGTGCTTCCGAGGAAGAGTTTGTATTCCGAATGACTCTGACTTGAGGCAGTCAATTCTGAAAGAGGCTTATAGTAGACCTTGTACCATGCATCCTGGAGGGAATAAGTTGTATCGAGACTTGCGAGAGTTGTACTGGTGGCTTGGTCTTAAACGAGAAGTGACAGAATTTGTGGGGAAGTGTCTGACATGTCAACAAGTGAAGGCGGAGCATCAACTGCCTTCTGGACTTCTGCAGCCACTGAAGATTCCACTTTGGAAGTGGGAGAGGGTAACCATGGATTTTGTGAGTGGACTACCCTTGACGCCTACCAAGAAAGACCCGGTTTGGGTAATTGTGAATATGTAACACCCCTAACCCGTATCCGTCACCGGAGGGTTAGGAGGCATTACATACAAGCACGAAAATTGAATAAACTCATCTATGCAACCTATAGCTCATTCGTTTCTACTTATGTTTCCGTTTCCAACTTATCAAATACAAAATTTATGATTTCTAATATGCACCTTTCAATCCATAAGCACTTACCGTATGCATACACCCTCATTCTCAAAATTTCCACAATTAATCATCTTGTTCTCATTCAACCATACATAATCTTTGAGCATAAATTTCATAATGCATTATATAACAAGCGTTAGTAACCGAATACACACAACTTTCACATTCATTCACAACTAGCATTATTAAGCTTAAAACCATATTTGAATAAAAGGTAACTCAGTAAGCCATTTTCTCATGGCTATACACATATATACATCATCAAAATGACACATACTTATCAACAAAAGTCAATCCTATACATGCCATCATCAAGTTTAGATACTATAAGTACCAAATAGGCTTAGATAGTATGGATGACTTCGACTTTGAGATTCCCGAGACCGTAGCTAATGAACGAGATCTATAAAATAGAGAATCAGAAGCAACAGAGTAAGCATTTATATGCTTAGTAAGTTTCAAGCAAGACAATCTTTTATAATTAAAGCATAGAAATCTTAAAACTTAACATTTACTTTTTGATCGAATATAAGCATGACTAAACATACCACCATTGTTCATGCATGGCAATTCAATTTTCTTTAAACGTAAGTTTATATCACATAGATAATTTCGTTTTATCCAACAAGTTTCATCCTTTAGCCGAATGCATCCAAAATAATTACAAAGCTAAATTAACACATATACACGTAATCACATATTCATGTTACTTCACACCTCAACCGAATATACTCAATACTCAGAGCCAATTTTAACATATTTCCACTTGAATCGAAAATTTATGTATCATGAATAAGTCACAGATTTTCATACAATCTTAGCAATGGCCGGAGCAGCACAATCCAAATGAATAACCACAATTTAAACTGAATCTAATTTACAATATATATATATAGAGTACATACCTGACTATCTTAGGGCAGTGAGCACATTAGTTGGGATTATTACGGCAAAATCACATATTTCCAGCACGAATGTCTTCGGGACTTAGCCCGGATATAACACTAGCTCGAATGCCTTCGGGACTTAGCCCGGATATAACACCAGCAAGAATGCCTTCGGGACTTAGCCCGGATATAACACCAGCACAAATGCCTTCGGGACTTAGCCCGAATGTAACACCAGCACGAATACCTTCAGGACTTAGCCCAGATATAGATCATTGAACCTTTCTGCATATTTATCCCTCAGGTATACGTTTCACAAAGTCTATCACATTGGAATTTCATTTGCTTCATTCGCCTACAAGCACATAATGTATAACTTTCATTTAAAGGATTACATATCCATCAAATTATCATAGCTTATTTTCTAGTGATCATTCGGCTACATGCCTTATACACAACTATCTCATAAACAAATTTAGGTAAAGTAAGGTCAATGAGCCATGATTCATGTATCATACACTTATAACATGCCATTTTAACTTTTTATACTAAACTAAATTACTTAAAACTTACCTTGAACTTTTCTGAGTAACTACGGGTCGGCTACTCTGTCACCTTAACTTTTCCCTTATCTGATGTTGCCCCTCTATGCTTTTGAGCTAAGTTAAACAATTCAATTATATCAAAACTCCATACCCTTCACTTGCTCATTACACTTTCATTCAAAACAAGGATTACGTTCTCTTTACCACACACACATTCGGCTAAATGTATACTCATCACCAATCACGACTAAATCATTGACTAACCAAATATGCATAGTCTCAATTTAAACCATTCGGCACTCACATACATATAACTAAGAGTTATTTCTCTCAATCATTACTTTCGGCATATTAAGCAATGAAATTAACATAGATGATAAGCCTTAAACCAAATATAGTTTCCTTAGTAAAACACATATACGGCATCTTCATGTGCTTAATTAAAATTATCATGAATTTCTAACACATTAGCACACATATATTCATCCACAAGAGCTAGCATTTAAGCATCAAGTCTTGTATAAATTCAGTCGAATGTCTATATAATTACAAGGCACATACATATGGCATATATATAACTATTATAAAAACACCATCCTTTCAATTTCGATTCAAAGTCACACAACCATCATAAATGTAATCCACGTCCCACCTTTAAAGCATTTAGCAACCTTTTCCTTAGAATATGCATCATGGCTGAATGCTTCACTAATGTTCTCAAAAACATTTCAATTTCAATTATAAAATACTCAAAGCCGAATCTTCTAACTTAATTAACAAAGTCTTTCACAATTTAATTTACAAGCATATAACTCAATTCATTTGATTATCACATAATTTACTATCAATTTAAGCTTTTTTTCAAATTAAACTTAATCCAACAATTTCCTCCACTATTAGCTACATTCACATTCGGCAAATGCACAATTGCCTATACATCTCACAACTGATTACCAACTTGTCACAAAGTTCTCAAAGCTATTCTTTTTACCATCTAATAACTCCATTTGCACTTAACATCATCACCCATCAATATTTCATACAAAAACACCCATGACCGAATGAAATTCCTCCAAATTTAACTAAATTTACCATGGGCTAGATAGAATACTAGCTATCAACTAAAAATGCACCAAAAATTTCAAAGAAAATAATTAAACATACCTTAATCTAGCCTTAAGAAGTGCCGAATGCTAGAAGCCTATTTCTTCTCTCTTTTCAATTTAGAATCGGCAATGAAGAACAACCAAGAACAACTTTGTTCTTTTCACCCATTTCTTTTATTATTTAATTATCTAATATGTTAACAACCCATTAAACATTATTTAACATTACAAAATACTAAAATAATTATTAAAGTAATAGCATGGCCGGCCACTAATATGAAAAATGGATATTTGACATGCAAATCTATTCATTTTACATCTCTCTATACTTAATCTCTTGAAATTAGCCACACATATAATTAAATCTTCTCACACAAGTCCTTTTTATTTCAATACACATTCAATTTGCAAAAATCAAAGCATAAAAAAAATTCACACATGCATGAGCACATATTTTTGCCACAAATTATTTTATTCAATTATTTCTGTGACTCGGTTTAGCGGTTCCGAAACCACTTCTCGACTAGTGTCAAAATAGGGCTGTCACAGAATAGGTTAATGAAATCTGCTCATTTCATACCTGTTTGAATAGACTACTCACTCTAGAAGTTAGCTAAGTAGTATGTGGTGAAGATAGTGTGACTTCATGGAGTGCCAGTTTCGATTATTTCTGATCGGGATCCTACGTTTACATCTCCATTCTGGAAGATGTTACATGAGGCATTGGGTACGCGGTTGGACTTCAGCACTACTTTTCACCCCCAGGCAGATGGACTGTCGGAAAGAGTTATTCTGGTTCTGGAGGACATGTTGAGGGGCTATGTTATCGACTTCTGAGGTAGTTGGGAGGATTATTTACCTTTAGCGGAGTTTGCTTGCAACAACAGCTATCAGGCAAGCATTCAAATGGCTACATACGAGGTGCTATATGGGCAAAGGTGTCGTATGCCTACTTGTTGGATAGAGTTGGGAGAACGTCAGGTTCTTGGGCCAGAATTGGTGGTAGATATTGAAGAAAAGGTTAATTTGATCAGAGATCAATTAAAGGAAGCAATTGATAGGCAAAAATCTTATGCAAACTTAAAACGTAAGGAAATTGAGTACTCGGTAGTGGATATGGTCTTCTTGAAAATTTTTCCTTGGAAGAAGATATTAAGATTTGATAAGAAGGGCAAGTTGAGTCCGTGATTTATCAGGCCTTATCAAGTTCTTAAACGGGTAGGTCTAGTAGCTTACTAGCTAGAATTACCACCAGAGTTAGACCAAATTCATGACGTTTTTCATGTTTCCATGTTGAGGCGATATCGGTCAGATCCTTCTCATGTCGTACCAGTGGAAGAGATTGAGGTGAAAACTAACTTAACTTTTGAAGAAGAACCTATGCAAATACTGGATCGAGATGTCAATATGTTAAGGAAGAAGTTAGTTCCTTTGGTAAAGGTACTTTGGCACAATCATGGCAGAGAGGAAGCTACGTGGGAGCCAGAGAAGGTGATGCGTCAACAATACCCTCACCTATTTGGATCAGGTAAATTTCAAGGCCGAAATTTCTTTAAGGGGGTAGAGTTGTAACGCCCTAATTTTTAAGATTTTGCGTGAATTTAATTTTTACATGTCTGGATGTATTAATTTATGCTTTGAGTATGTTAGTGGGCCTTTATAAGGCCCAAGCCTAAGTTAAAACCCGATAGAATTTTAAAATTTTATACTTAAGGGAGAAGGGGCTTTGACTAAGAGGACTTTTAAGAAATGTTGTCAAATTAAGACACAAGATGACTTGTGGGAAGGTGGCAATGTAACGCCACTTAGGGAAAAGGGAGTGGCATGTGGAAGCTAAGCAAGAGCCAAGGTTCAAGTCTTATAGTAAGTAAGGTGCTATTTTATTTTTAATGCATGTGCAAGGCATGTGATGGACTCCAAGTGAAACTCTACTACGAAGAGTTTGAGGTGCTTATGGGATTGAATCAAAGAGGATAAGGAGGAGAAAATCTACGAATTTTTTAATAGGAGCTAGTGGTGGCCGAATGTAGGGGTCTTGGAGAGCAAATTCGGCACTTGGATGTTGAGGTTATAATTTCGGCAAGTGAAGCTTTAGTGTGTGTCGATTACCTTGAGTGTGTTCTTTCGGGTTTTGTTTTGACTTTTTTTTCTTGGTTGCCGAATAGGTATAGGGCTTAGGTTTTCATTCTTTTCTTTTCTCCTCCCTCGTTTTAAAAGCCAAAAACGCAAGTTGCAAAACTCTTGTGTCGATTTGATCAAAGACCCAAGCTCTTTTCTCTCTTTTCTTCTCAAACCAAAAGCCATTCTCCTTTCTTTTCTTTCTTTTTCACTTCATAATTGGTCTAGACTTGTTTGGAACCTTAGCTAGCCGTTTGCTCAAACGCCGAAATCTAAAAAGGTTTAGTTTTTATGTTGCCGATTTCTTCATTGATCGAAACTTCATTCTCCTTGAACTTTAATCTTCCAAAAACCCGAAACCCACAACACTCTAAGTCTGTCGACATCTTCTCCTCACCATTATGTAAACCTTTGATCTTCTTCTTCTTCATACAAAAGCCGAAACCTCCATATTCATAGTGATTTGGGAACTGAGCCTTTAGATCTCTTAGATCCATTCTCTACTCGTACTTTGGGTTAGATCTACAATAGATCTTGAATAGGAAGGTACTTGGGAACGTTTTTGGCAAGTAAATGTTTGGTAAGTGCTCGAAATCACCTCTCCATCCATTAATTAGTGATTCAAGAAAAGCCGAAAACCCCTAACTACATAGGCTGGCTGTCGATTGAGGCTAAAGGTTTTATTGGTTTTATCTTTCAGTTTATTATGTATTAGAGGCTAGGACCATGGGAGCAACTAGATCTAGATCTAGTTATTGTTTTCGGTAGAGGTAAGTATTCAAGAGCCTAAGGTGATGTTGGTCGAATAAGGTAAGTGATAGTTAGATTGGTTTCATTGATTTGTATTTAATAGTGTGGTCTAAACGACTGTAGGTTGATCGTTTGAGGGGTTCCTATAAATCTCGCAAGTCAGGTGTGTAAACGACACCCGCTAGTAGATTAGATTGGCAAAAGCCGAAAAGCTGATATGCAGAAATTTCAACATTTCGAGGGCTTGCGAGCGTGTGAACGCTCGTGGGTCGGATTAAAATGGTAAATTCTATAATCGCAAATGGTAAGAATGAAAGATGTGTGATTTCGTGCACATTGGTGATTTCGGGCCCCGGAGGGCTGAATTTGGGCCTAATGGGCTTACGGGCCCATATGGGTGGAAACGAGCGGTAAGCACATTCTGATGGACTGAGGAACAAATCTGCTAAAACGAACGTAAAATTTGGGCTTAGTGGGCTGTAATAGTTAGTGGACACTGTAGGGTCCATTAGGGGTTTTAGGGCCCAAAAACTCTAATTTGACTAAATGGGCTAAACAAGTTATTTGGATGACATTTGGACTGATAACAACTAAAATGTGCATCAAATCCTAAAAACTGGTAGATTTATTGAAATACCCCTTAAGGGTGGAAAATTACTGTTTTATCCCTAGGTGCTAAAAGACCATTTTACCCCTAGGGTTAAATTGACTAAAATGCATGCTAAATTTTATCTGTTCATTGTATGCCGTGACATTTTATACTGCTGCATGGGATTGGGTTTTTGATGGAGGAAGTGCTAAGTGGCAAAGCCACGTTTACTGTTAAGGGCTTTGCCTCGTGTTACTGTTACTGGCTTGGCCATATTATCTGATTAAGCAGCTATGCTGCGACTGTGGTGTGTAGGGCTGGGTGGGTGTAGTTATTCCCCACATGGTGTGTAGGGCTGGTACGGGTGGTGTGTAGGGCTGGATTGGGCTGGGTCTTTGCATACATGCATAATTACTGTTCTGTTTCTGTAATGGGCCTAAGGGCTATACAAGTTTCTGAATAGGGTTAAGGCCCAGTTAATCTCTGCTTACTGAATAGGGCTAAGGCCCAGTTAATACTGTATCTGGATAGGGCTTAGGCCCAGTTAAGCTTGAACTGATTTAGGCTCTGGCTGGGTTTAGCTTACACACTGAGTTTTCCAAACTCACCCCCTTTTCTTTCATCTATGCAGGCGAGCCCTAACCTTAGTGGACTTGGAGCTGAAGGGATTCGGAGTGGCCACGTGATCTGCGTTTGGTTTCATTTCTCTAAAATATTTATTTCAGTATTTTCTTTAATTTATTTTCTTTTGGGTTTTAAAATTTGTAATAAGGCCACTTATGGGTTATTTTTCTCTATGTTGGTTTTAATTATTAAATTATTACTTGTTTAAAATTGATAGAACTAGGCTACGCGGGTTCTTATTCCAAAATTAATCAACGATTACAAAATATATCATACGAATCAAATGGATCACCTAATGACAAAACAAGATTGTTAAAGGAAATAAACTCTAAATTAATAGTGGATAGGACTTTCACGAAGTAAATAACTTGGTTTCTCTAAACTCTTAAACAACGATTTTGCAAACTCACCCTAACCATATTAATTAAAGAATGAAGTGTAAGTCATCGTCCATGTGACACACTAGATCTGGCCATAATTTCTGGGTCGGGTTTGGGTGTTACAAACCCTAACTCAAATAAATGGTATAAATAAAGAAATCATGTTACCAGTATTTCATAAACGTAAAAATCATTAAAAACGGGGCTAGAACGGACTTACAATCGAGCTTGGAAGCTTGAAAAACCTTAGCCATGGTTTCTCCATGCTATTTTCGGCCTTGAGGAAGAAGATGAGCAAAAATTGGCTTTTAATTTGATTTTTTTAATTCATTTAATCATTTAAAATGCCCCTAATTAAAAAAATTCTTTTTAACCCATTTCATGTCCATTTTTGTCCAATAATTTAAGCAATGGTCTAATTACCAATTTAAGGACCTCCAATTTAAAATTTCATAACAATTGGACACCTCTAACATGTAGAACTCAACTTTTGCACTTTTTACAATTTAGTCCTTTTAACTAAATTGAGTGCCCAAACGTCGAAATTTTCGTACGGAATTTTTAAAAAATAATATTATAAAAATGTAAACCATAAAAAATATAAATAAAACACATTTCATTTAAACACCTTTACCTTCTGGAATGCACATTTTACTACTTTTGCGATTTAGTCTAATTTATCAAATTGGACACACAAACAATAAAATTTTGTAATGAAAATTTCACAAAATATTGGAAACACAAAATAAATTTTAAAACTCAATTGAAATAAATATTCTAACCTCAGACTTGTGGTTTCCTGACCACTGTACCGTTTAGGCCTTGTATCAGGCTATTACAAGTATACCCTACAGGTTTGGCACAGCCTAGCACACAGCATAGCACACAGGCGTGCTAGGCCATTTCGAATAGGCACACGGGCTACACACACGGGTGTGTGGTCAGCCGTGTGACCTAAGTCAGAGAGTTACACGGGGTAGGACACGGGCTGGGACACGGCCATGTGCTCACATTTCGAATGTCCACATAGCTTGTGACAAGAGCGTGTCAGGTGGCCGTGTGTCTGTTCAAACGGGCATGTGTCCCCTGTTTTGAGAAATTTTCTATGTTTTTCCAAAGTTTTTCTTGTGTTATTGGTTTAGTCTCGAACCACCCTTAATGCATGTTTAGGGCCTCATAGGCTCATTTAAGGGACAATATGATTATGTTTGAATGAGATATGTTTGTGTATGATAAGGTATGTGTAATGAATGTGTAAATGATGTGATAAGTTTAATAATGCCTCTTCCTTGTTTTGGCGACGGATAAGGGTTAAGGGTGTTACAACTAACTTTAGGGTCAAACCCCTTGTACTTATATTAACCGTCAAATTAGAAAAATTTATTAAATTAAAATTCATTATAACACTGTATTTGACTTATAAATATTAGATAATAATATTTACGAATTCACTCATTGCATTGTAGTCCTGAAACCACATTTCCAACACCACTGAAAAATGAATTGTAACAACTGTAACAGCCTGATTTTGGGCCTAATCGAAACAGTGGTTTTGGGACCACAAATTTGAAGAGGAAAAAGTTTATTTCATTATATTTTTATGGTCTACAATTTCACGAAATGATTTGACGAAAATCTAGTTTGAAAATTTTGACATTTGGACACTCAATTTAGTCAAGAGGACTAAATTGTAAAAAGTACAAAACTTGAGTTCTAGAAGCTAGAGGTGTCTAATTGCTATGAAATTTTAAATTGGAGGTCCTTAGATGGTAATTGGACCATTGATTAAATTGTTTGACAAAAGTGGTCATGAAATAAGTGAAATAGAATATTTTTAAGTTAGGGGCATTTTGGTCATTTAGTGATTAAATGATTAAATAAACAAAATAAAAGCCAAATTTTGCTCATCTTGAACCCCTTGGAAGAATTTTGAAGACCACCATGGCTAAGGTTTTGTTCAAGCTTTCCAAGCTCCATAGTAAGTCCGTTTTAGACCCGTTTTGAATTATTTTTATGTTTTTGAAATCCTCGTAACAAGATCTATCTATTTCTACCACTAATTTGATATATGGTTCAAGTCTAGGGTTTTGACCCATGATGAATATGTGTGTATATTTGTGTGTAATGGTAGAAAATGCATGTTTATGGTTAGAGAGACGACTTTTACTAAGTGATTTTCGTTGAAAATGTATACAAGGACCTATTTGTAAAAGTTATGAAATATGTGTTAAAAATCAAATTTATTGAAAAATATGGGCTGCTATAAGTATAAAATAGGTTTGGCTATGCATGGGTAGTAAAGCAATTGAGTACATTTCATTTTTCGAGCTTAGGGAAAAAATGTAAATATGTCAAACTTTAGGGGCAAAAATGTAATTTTTCTACAATATGATTTTTGGGTCACATTGAATAATGTGACTAATAAGTGAGCTAAATGTGATGTTATAGATCAAGGAAAACAAGGTTCGGAACTAGAACGAGGGAAAAACGAAAATTTGACGGTTAGGTCCTTTTTCACCATTTTTGGTATTGAGGTAAGTTCGTGTGTAAATAATGTATCATTACATTATTATGTATTTAATTCTTTAGTATTGCATGAATTTTATAATTTTTTTTTTTGGAATTGATTAATGATCACTCGATGACGATTCGACGAAGATTTGATACTCGAAATCCTGGTTGAACATTAGGGATAGATAGTATACAAATGTCATGACATTAGGGTTATTGAGATCCTATATAAAACCATATCTGGGATATGGTGTCATCATGTGATTTCGTGTAAGACCACGTTTGGGACATTGCTTCAAAATTAGACTTCATATAAGACCATATTTGGGATATGGCATCGATGTGAGACTTCGTGTAAAACCATAGATGGGCTATTGGCATCGATGTGAGATTCCATGTAAGACCATGCCTGGGATATGGCATTGGTAAGGTACTATGTGTACGAGATACCCTAGTATCCTTTAGTATTCCAAGTGGTTCAACGGGTAATTTAAAGATTATGTCAAAGATGTGAAAAGATATGACTGGGTTATGAGTTCGTACAGGTATGTACGTAAAGTTTATAAGCATTGGCTTCATGATATTATGACTTCGTGATCACTATGAAGGTGACCTTCAGTTAATCTTGTGAATAAGTATTTATGTTGATGATAGGTAAATTCATGGTAACTTCAGTTGAGAATCATGTCTTAGGCTTTTGAGCCCTATCAAATTAAGAGATAAGATGTTTATTTCACTTCATTTGTGATTCATTGGATATGTGTGAAAATGAAAGATTTGCACAATTGCCTATTAAAATCGTTATGAAAGTAGGTGAAGTTAAGAGTTTAAATCATTGAAAAAGGTTAAGCGTTGGGCTTTAAAATATGAATACGCATAATTAATATGCATGTTACTACGAGGCTTGAAATGATTTGTTAATGATTATTATGGTATGTTATATTGGAGAGATTACGATCATTTGGCAAATATTAAAATGTATTAAATTATGTTTATAAATTAAAGGGGGTAAGCATTGTGATTTATTAAGTTATGCCTATGAAGGTTAATGACGTTTATGTTGTGTTACGTTATGTATATTGTATGACAAATGTGTGACTATTGTTGCTTATTATTTTCATATGAACTAACTAAGCTTTCTAGCTTACTCCCCTTCCTTTCCTATATCTTATAAGGTTGTATGCTAGCTCGAGTTGGAGATTGCCGGAGATGTTATCACACTATCAAGCTATCATCATGGGTTAAAAGTGAATACAAACCTCTTAAGTTTTGGCATGTATAGGGACTTGGTCTTTTTGTCATATGTCATATTGATTTAGCCAAATGTGTTGGCTTATGATGATAATTAATTCATTTCTTTAAGGCCATGAGATGTGGCTCATATTGATTATTGGGTTGTAAACCTATTCATATATGCATGTGTGTGCCAATGCCATTGTGATATAGCCATGATTATCGATGGTTAATTGATGATATGTTGCATGTGATTTTCTAAAATTGAGTTTGATGAAAGATGATGGTTTGTGTGGGTACATGTTAGTATGAAAATGCATGCAAGCAAGTGACTGAAGTTTAATTGTATGTGAGGTGGTGTAATTGGTCTTGATAAAGCATGAAGTCTTATGCATGTATAAGTAGAGATGAAATGATCATGATCATGTCTTGTTTATGTATGTTCAAGGGTTCAATCATGCCTTGTTAAGTGTCATTAAAAGTGTATATGTGAGTGCACAATTAAGGTTGGCCAATGGCTGGGAAAAATAGCCTCAAAATGGTCTACACGGGTAGACACACGGGCATATGTCTAGGCCATGTGTGACACACGGTCAACCCCATGGGCGTGTAATCTCGTCATGTGTCACCTACATCTAGCATTTTAGCTTCGAATTGACCACACGGGGAAAGACATGACCGTGTGTCTCAACCGTGTGAAGGACACGGTCATAGGACATGGGCGTGTGCCCAGGCCATGTGAAGTCTACACCTGAAATGCGAAAATTAAATTTGCCACATGGCCTAGCACATGGGCATGTGACTTGGCCGTGTGACCCTATTTTGCTGATGACGTCATAAATAGAGAGTTACACAAGTGTGTGACATGGGCGTGTGACATGGACGTGCCCCAAACCACACAGGTGTGTAACACCCCTTACTCGAGACCGTCGCCAGAATCGAGCACGAGGCAGTACTAAACTTAATCTATCACTTAAGCAACCTTAAATTGTTTATTTAAGCTTCTCGAAATTTGCTACCATTCTGCGTCATAGTCGCTTAAAAATTCATATCTCGAGTTTCAAAACTCAAAATTAAAATCTGTAAATTTTCCCTGAAACTAGATTCATATATCTATCTACTAATTGTTTTCCAAAATTTTTGGCGGGTCCAATTAGTACAGTTTATTAGTTAAAGTTACCCCTATTTCAGAACTCGACTGCACTAACCTCTACTTACTACGAACCACTTTTCTCCCTATAAAAAATTTATATGACTATGTCATTTATTTCTATTAAAACTAAACTCAATAAGGATTCATAACATATAAATTGCACCATCTAATTATTTTTTTACAATTTATGGTGAATTTCCAAAGTTGGAATAGGGGATCCAGAAATCGCTCTGGCCCTGTTTCACTAAAACTCAGATATCTCATAAAATACAATACCTTTACCTGTTTTTCTTATTCCATATGAAAATAGACACAATAAGCTTTAATTTAATATATTATTCACTATCAAACCATGTTTCTAATATTTTTAGTGATTTTTTAAAGTCACGTCATTTCTGCTACTTGAATCTGTTTTTAAGCTACTTTCACATTTTCCTTAATTTCCATGTGATAGTTACTACTCAATCATACATACTATTTAACATGTATATCATCAGCCATTCTATTAGCTAATCACTAGCAAGTATTTACACATCATTCATTGATCATATCATATCAAAAGAAGCCAAGTTTCTATACATGCCATACACGAAACGAAATGTCTAACTATACCAAAGTGATTCCTTTGATAGTGTGATCGGATCTCCGACGTTTCCTTCGATCCCCGAGTGGCTTGGCAAGAACTATAAGAAGAAGGAAATAAAGAGAGTAAGCACTAGGCTTAGTAAGTTTACAAGCAAATAAATCACAACATTCATCACAAAGGATAATTATGCATAATGTCACCTAGCATCATAAACTTTCTTTACTTCTCATTTTCTACCTTCTTCTTTATTCACTTGCCTTCTTTCTTACCTGACCTTTCATTATTCATAAATAAAATCTACTTTTCCTTTGCTGATAATTCACTGTAATTTAACTTGTACAATGGCCCGTTGAACCACTCGGAATACTAAGGATACTAGGGTCTTTCCTGTCTAACAATATCCTGCCAATGCCATGTCCTTGACATGGACTTACATGAATTATTCCTGTCTCTAATGCCATATATCTAATATGGGCTTACATGGCTCATTCCTGTCTCCAAAGCCATATATCTAATATGGACTTACATGGCTCATTCTTGTCTTGTCCTGTCCTGTCAACCCCAAATGTCATGACATTTCGTATCCTAACATTCCTAAGGTTCAATCGGGGCTTTCTAATGCTTTTCTCTGTTACATCGTCTTTAATTCAACTTTGAATATTTTCATAAAATGAATATTTAAATGCTGGAAATTGAAAATATTAATGTAAAATAAAGGAATATTCCATTTATTTACTGTAAACTTACCTCAATACAAAATATGACTAAACTTAACAAATTAGTCCTTTACTTTCTCTTTTCCCCGATCTACTCCCGAATTTCGTTCTTCTTGATCTATAATAGCAAATTTAGCTTATTTAATACTCACATTTATCAAAATAGTCCCTGACTCCAACTTTGGCAAAACTACATTTTTGCCCCTAAACTTTTACATATTTACACTTTTGCCCCAAGGCTCGAAAATCAAAATTTATCACAAATGCTTGTATTTTAAGACATGCTGATCATTTATTTACCAACAACATCTTCAAATTCCTACTATAACATACACTTATGTATAATAGGTATTTTTACCTATTAAGCCATTTTACTCGTTTTTACCTAAAACCGAGTAGCACAAGTTGTCTAACATAATCTAAAACCTCATATTCGATTATAAAACATCAAAATAAACACTTTTCACCTATGGGTATTTTTCCAAATATGAACCCTAACTTAAATTATTGCTAGCATAAGCTTTATCGAGCTACCGGGATTCCGAAAACGTAAAGAACATTAAAAATAGGGTTTGGAATCACTTACTATGGAGCTTGTGTAACACCCCAAACCTGGCCTAGACGTTACGACCAGATCTGGTGTGTCACACGATTCTAAAACTAAGTTTACGACCCTTTTAGTCTTGTTGTGTCTTAAGTAAGGTTTGAATCAAAAGAGTAAGTTTGTTAAAACCAGTTTATTAATCCTTCAAGTTATCCATATTATTCACTTCGTTGAGTTTTGAAAACGTTCTTAGATTTTGAAACCAGCGCAGCCTAAACTAGCGATTCTATAAAATGTAATTTAATCATCAAAGAAAGATTACCAAATAAAAACTTAGATAGCGGCCTTATTACAAAATAAAAACCAAAAATAACTTAATAATAAAATACTTTAAACAAAATGAAAACCAGTTCTGCAGATGCTGTGGCCACTCCGAATCTCTCACAGCTCCAAGCCCACTATGGTTGAGTGTTACCTGCAGAGATTAAATAAAAGGGGGTGAGTTTGACAAGTCAGTGTGCAACATTATCTCAACCATAGGCCAAAACAGATCCAGCCTCAGAATCAGATTAGTTGGGCCTTGGCCCATTACAGAAATCAGGTTAAGCCCATAGGCCCATAACAGATACAGATCAGATATAATATGCAAATAGAAAACCCAACCCAGATCCATCCATAACACCCCCGTACCAACCTTACACCATGTGGGGAGACTGCTCGACCCACCCAACCGCTACACACCACAGATATTTGCAGCGAGGCTGCCAGATATAATTTGCAGCGAGGCTGCCAGATATTGTGACGAGGTCACCAGATCAGATATTGTGGCGAGGCCACCAGATTGCAGCGAGGCTGCCAGATAATAATGTGATAAAGTCACCAAATTGCAGCGAGGCTGCCAGATAATAATGTGACAAAGTCACCAGATTGCAGCGAGGCTGCCAGAACGCTTCCTCCGTCATAAACCCATACCCCATGCAACAGATGTAATCATACTAGCATGCAACATATAGCATCTCATGCATCAGATATATTCATAATAAAGATTACTCATGCATATACATAAAATTATACATTTCATACAGAATTGACCCTAGGGGTATAATAGTCTTTTTACACCTAGGGGTATTTTGGTAATTTTTCCTACCTAAGGGTACTATAGTCCTTTTTCATGTTTTTAGAGATTTTATGCATGTTCAATTGGTTATTAGTCCATAGATATTCACAGAAGTCTCTTTTAAGCTTAATTTCCACTTTTGTCCTTTTTAGCCTAAACCCTCTAATGGGCCTTACTGAGTCCATTATCATCTCAAACCTGTTAAGTCTAATTTTTAGGTTTAGCCTATCAACTTGACCATGTTTTTATTAACCATGTCACCAGAGAGCCTATAATAGTCACTTTATCGATTTTGGCTCGGAAGCCCATTGGGCCCATCTTGGCCCATTGTAGCCCAACTTACCGAAATGTTCAGAATTGCACCTTCTGCAATTCCTCCAGCGTCAATTCCCAGTGTGACCACAATAGAGTATTCGGCTACTCTTAGATCCTTCCAAGACTGATTTTCGGTCACTTCCGATCGGTCACTTAGCACAGTTTTCGGTTATTACGGCCTTTAGCCATCCTAGTCTATGATAGAGATACGTTACACACCTGTTAATGGATGAAACAATGACGGAATCCACGTACGAAGAGCCTACAATCAAACGATAATTTTTAGTCTAATAATCTATAACCAAAGAGCCATAAACCCTTACCATAATCGGCCTACGTGGCCTAAGAATCGAAATCTTACCCCTTTTTGTCGATTGTGGACTAAATCCCGAAGTCCAATCGTGTTTAGCCTTCCAAGTCCTTAGTTGCACAGCCTCTTGATCGCACTAACATAATCAAATCAAAAGAGAACGGCCAACAAGCCCTTAGTCATTAACGTTAGCCTCCCCATAAGGGGTTTCAGCTTTCAGCTTTAAATCCTGAAGAACTAACGAAATAAGTCTTAAGGTACTTACCAATCTAACCACGATCTACAACAGCTCCACTTGCCACCGCCAGAAGGGATAAAAGATGACTTAGAATTCGGCTTAAAACACCACCGGTATGGAGGCTTTCGGTAAAAAGGAGATTCGGTTTCGGCAAAACAAGAGTTTTATGAAGTAAAAGAAGAAGAGAGAAAGAAGAGTGATTCGGCAGATACAAGGGATGAAGGGATAGGGATTCGGCTAATTGAATGTTTTGAAAGAAGAGAAGGCAGTCGACTTTGGAAGAAGGGTAATCGGTCACCAAGAGTTTTGGCCTCTTTCACAGATATCGGCAAAGATTCAGAGAAGAGAGGGAGAGAAGATGTGATTCGGCTAACAGAAGAATGGTGGTAAGGGGGGTCAATTTATGGTTTGAGAAGAAGAGAAGCAAATAGATGAGAGTTGAAAAGAAGCAAGGGAGGTGCTTAGTCGAATGAAGATTCGGCTCAAGAGTGGAATAAAAGTTCGGCTACTAGGTTGATGAGAGGAACAAAATGGCAAAAAGAAAAGTACCTCATAAACTATGCGAAATTGACAAAGAAAGGGGAGCTTTCTTACCTAAGGAAAATCGGCACAAAACTCTCAGAGAACTAAAGAGAATTCGGCCCCCACTAGAGCCTAATTGCCGAATATGCAAGCACTAATCCCCCCTAGCCGAATTGCACTTGCAAAGTCCCAAAATCGGCTACCTCCTTTCAAAATTCGAAGTTCCTTGATTTGCTCCTCAACCTCCTCCACAGTTTGCTCTCTTGACCAATTCAAATCTCCTCCAAGCAGAGTTCAATTCTGCTTCAAACTCTTACCTGCTCAAGCTCAAAAATAAAACACCACCTTGCAACCTCTGCAGCTTGAACCTTGGATCTCCAAGCACACTTAGGCGCCACCTTTTAAGGAGCCTAGTGGTGTCTCCCTTGCCACTTTACCATGACTTGTTTTTGTGTCTTATTTCGCACACAATTTCTTAAGACCCTTACTTTCAATGATCCCCTATCTCCTAAGCTTAAAATTCAAAATTTTGCCGAGCTCCTAACCAACACATGGGCCTTCCATAGGCCCATTAACACACCCCACACATGCATTACACACCTAAATACTAACATTTAAACATTTTATCAGATAAGAACAATCTAAGAAAAACCCGAAAATTAGGGCGTTACAACTTGGAAGCTTGAAACAAACCCTAGCTATGGAGAACCCTTGAAATTTCATGCTAATGAAGAAGATGATAGCAATTTTGTCATCTTTTTCCCTTTTTAATCATGTTAATAACCAAATGACCAAAATGCCCTTCCTTACTAAACTTTCAAAAATTCCACCCATGTTCAATTTTTGTCCATAAACTTAGAAATTGGTCAAATTGCTATTTAAAACCTCCTAATTAATATTCCAAAGCAATTTCATACTAAAAACTTCTAGAATATAAATTTTGCAACTTATTCGATTTAGTCCCTAATTTCAAATTAAGCACTTTATGCATAGAATTTCTTCACGAAATTTTCACACCATCATGCAATCACATCATAAACATCATCATAATAATAAAATAATTATTTCTATCTCGAATTTGTGGTCACGAAACCACTATTCCGATTAGGCCCTATTTCGGGATGTTACAGGCGTGTGACTCTCCAAAACATAGAAATTTTCTAAGTGTTCTAAAGTTTCTGGTTTAGTCCCGAACCACCTCCAATGTATGTGTAGGGCTTTGTAGGTCTGTGTAAGGGATGATATACATGTGTATGAATAGTTTTGAATTGAATGAAATTTTATGGCCCAGTTTTGTATGATTAGTTACGATTAAGTCCAGTAATGCCTGGTGCCTCGTCTCGGTGTTGGACTAGAGTAAGGGGTGTTACAACAACTATCTCCCCTTAGGAAATTTCATTCTCAAATTTTTAACATGAGAATAAGTTCGAGTGTTGTAATCTCATTGATTCATTTGTTTCCTAAGTAGCTTCTTCAATATCGTATCGGTGCCATAGAGATTTCACTAACGATACTCATTTATTCCATAATTATTTAATTTCCAAATCTAAAACTTTCGCTGGTTATTCTGAATATAACAAGTCAGTTTGTATTTCTATCTTGTTGGAAGTAATCACATAAGAGTAATCTAATCTATACCGTCATATAATTGAAACTTTGAGAGCATGATGAACCTTTTTGAGCTGTAACACGTTCTTCCATGAAGTACTTTGTCACCAGTCAAAACTCAACATATTTTCTTTTCAAATCCACAAACAATTTCTACCGAACTGAAATAACTTTTAAGCAATCTCAAATTTTGATAAGAAACAATAGACAACAATATATCATACAATTTGACAATCTCAACAACATATAGTTTAGTTAATTTTCTAAAGATGTAATGGTTTAACTTTCAGCTATGTGAAATTAGCATCATGAAATTCTCAAATCAGGTGAATATTCACAACTTTTAGAGATTTCTAGCTCAACAAATCAATTGTCATTTCGGCTTTTACTCGAATGATAACCGATGATCAGATCATAATCTTTCAATAACTCTAGACATCTGTGCTACCCCAAATTCAATTTTGGAAGTTTTATTAATATAGCTTTCAAATATTCGAAACTCTACTAAAATTTATTTAATCAAACAAATCTGGCATTTTTCTATAATAACTTCGTCAATGATAGAGCTAACATAAAAAAGCCTGAACAAACAATTTGTAATATACAGTCAATCCTAGAGAACTACGCACTTCAGTAATAATTCCCAAAGATTCCCTAGTATGCAATTGTCTAGAGTTGATTTAAAATAATTCAGGCATTTCAGTTGTTATCAGAAGACCTAGAAAAACTTCTCAAAATCATAAGTCATATATTTTGATCTTCACATATAATTTTTTTCTCTCGTAAAATTTTTACCTCTAGTTTCCGATGATGATCATATTCAGTTTCATTCTTCATATAAATAAAATATCATCTGTAACCTAATAAAAAATCTATCCAACTATGGCTATCAAATTCTATCTATTATACATATATAATGTCTGAGCGGTTAATAATCCAAACGGTGTTACCAAAAACTCACATTGTTTATATCAAGTCTGGAAAGAAATATTTAGCACATCTATCTCATAACTTTGAGTTGACAACTAATTGGTTGAAAACCAATGCTAAAAATTACAGTAGTCCTCTTTTACTAAAAAAATTAAGTCATCTCTATAAAATAACAAATACTTGTTCTTGATGGTGTCTCTGATATGCTATGTGTAATCATTATACGGTTTTCATAATCCTATCTTTCCTTTTTCATAAAAAAATATCATTTTCCAAAATTACACATTCAGTCATATAAAACCTCTATCAACCAACTCTTGAAACTCTTTAATTTTTTTAATTTAGTCGGAGCCATTTTGTTCAGAGCAATTGATATCAGACTTGTTTCGAGGATTATCTCAATAGCAAACTCAACTTTTTGTTTTGATGGTAATCTAGTTAGTTCTTCAGGAAACATATCAGTGAATCCCCTGATTATCTATAACTGATTAATCTTCAACTCTGATGCTCGAGTATCTAAAATGTAAGCTAAAAAATGTTTTTAATCCTTTACGAACTATTCTTTAAGCAGAAATCGTAGATATTACATTTATAACACCATCAGTTCTGTTTGACTCAATAGTAATAAACTCTCTAATTACACATCTCAAATCGATTCATTTCTAGCAACAATTTACTATAGTATCATGTAGAGTCAACCAGTCCTTACCCAGTATTACATCAAACTCGTGGAATGGTAATAACATCAAGTTGGCAGGAAAAATCACAATCATGAATTCGTATTGGACACTTTTTTGCAAATCAAACTGGCTTTGACATTTGGACACAACGGGTTAGTACTTTAACACCAAATTCAGTTTGTTTTACTAGTATGTTCTTTTAGGACACTAAAGTAGTACAAATGTAAGAATGAGTTAACCTAGAGTCTATCAATGCATATACATTAATATCAATGAGAGAAAAAGTACCAGTTATAACATCTGAGGTAGAAGCCTATTCTCTGGATCGAATGGCATAAGTTCTAGCAAACACCCTAGTTTTAAATCAGTCTGTCTTAACCTTTGTTCCACTGCAAGTAGTTCCAGCATTACTACTCTGTCCTGGTCATCTACCTCTATGAGAAACAGACATCTATCTATCAACTTTCTTTGCAATAATGCTTAATTTCTTTACGTAGTTTCTCATAAAATGTTTGGTAGATCAACGTTGAAAATAAGCCTAGTCATAACCTGTCATACCCCATTTTTATTTAGTTATCATAGTTTTTGAACAAGAATAAGTATCTACCCTAGTGGTTAAGAACAAATGTAACTATCCTAGTGAACCAAGTTTGAGTCCCTTCTCCAAAATTTTTGTTTTAAGTTTGGCACACCTTCTTGGTCAACCCCATTTTCGCCCAAAATAGTTGCTTTATGCATAATATTCTTTCCTTCTTTTATGTCTTCCTCACTTCCTTATTTACTCCCCTTTTCACTCATTTTGTCCCCCTTCGTTCCTTTTTTTTTCCTAGATTCCCTCACATTTCATTTCTCTTCGTCTTTGACTATTGCTAGTTGTCCCTAGTAGTTAAGGAAAATAATTAGTTTTGTTTTTTTTTTGTTGGATTTGGTGCTCTAAGTGTAGTATTTTCGTCGAAGTACACTTGTTGTTTTTTTCGAATAAATTGGTTCATAAAATTATTCATTAATTACATTAATACATTGTATTATTTTCCTCAAATGATTTTCAATCGTAAAGAAAAATGGAAGAAAATGTTGTTCACTGGTTGTCTAAATTTTTAACTAATACTAAGTGGTATTACGTAGTCAGATCGTAGTAGGGAAATACAACTTGTATTAGTAAACGAACCTTAACATATCCTTAGTCTAATAAAGAATGAGAAAACCAATTAAATGACTAATATGTCATCTATCAAGTCCAATTATAGAGATGCCTTGTCTTGGGCATCAAAGCGATTGACTCCTAGAAGATAAAGATATAGATGTGATTGACTAGACTAACAGTACATCAGACAGGACCCAAGCAAAATAAATTTTGAATTCATTTATGAATTTATTCACTTGTGACATTCATAGTGTAGCAAACCTAAATCCTGAGTGGATGGTGGACTATGTACACGTCACTCGTACACTTTGATATAAGTAAAAGCCCAAGTTCAAATAGATAAGGAATCAAAATTTGGTGCATTAGGTGTACGACTTCTATAATATGTAGCGTCATTCAGAATGGTGGAATTCATTGTAACAGCTCGCACAGTGGAAACTTAATATCAAGTTATTGTTTGGCATATAAGTTGGTTAAGTTGGGTATACTTGAGTAAGTAAAGTATTTGTTTTGGCTGAATGGCGTATGGGTTTTTCCATATGGCAAACTCTAATTTTTGGCAAACTCTAGGGTTTGACATACTCTTTTATTAAGTATCTGCCCGCCCCAAATATTTTGGGCGAACTTATTAAGTTCACAATTTTAATAGATTTATTTCTATATCTAATGCATCTTATGATAACTTAGTTAGTCATGTTAGGGTTTCGTTGAGAGCTAGTAAGAATTGACCTAGAATACTATTGATGATTAGATCTAAAACTTGTTAAGTGCGTTTAATCACAAGGATTAATGGTGCTAGTGGAATTATCTAATCTTTCCACTAAACCTTGTATCTGTTGCATGTGTATATAAGGATATTTCTGGCCATTATTAGTCACCTTTTTATCTTCTTCTTCCTTAAATTATTTTATAAGTTTATGAAAAACCTTAGTGTAGAAAGCTTCATTGAAGAGATTTCTTAGTTTTTAGTGAGCACTTACATTTGTACCAGCTTACTTGTAATTTCTAGTAAACCCTTAAGTTATTATCAAAAACCTTCACGTGTTTATAGTGTTGCATGCTTAAACCATAAAACTATTCAAAGGAAGGAAACTTCTTGATTTTGGGTTGTTTGATACTGATTCTTGCATGCATGTTAAGTAATGACAGTTTAATGATCTGATAGGGATATTTATCTTTCTTTAAGCTCAATGAGCTATCAAAGGTCCAATAATAAAGGCAAATGACCTATTGAGTAGATCACTATACTAGAGTTTCTGGTGAGTTCCTTCTTACTTCTATGTGATGTAAATTCCCTTGTTTTATAAATTGTGTAAGGTAAGTAATCTCTCTTGGCAACATATAAATGGTGTCTGTATTGATGGTGGTCATCCAGTGTCAGCAATATGAGTATAGTGTGTCCGTGTTATGAAGTACATACACTCCTTATTGCACAAGCCAATACCGCCAGTATGTAATATGTGAGATGTGATGATGATGAAGGGGATTATGTTTATGATGCCTCCGGTAGGGCAGCTATATTACAAACTAGACTGGCAAATCACGAGAAAACATACTTGGCTGAACAAGAATGATATGAGAAGTTAGGGGGGATGTATGTTTATGAATACGATTGAATGATATGCTTCTGATAATGAATTCTAGGTATGAGGTTGACATAAGGATGGGTTGTGTGTAAGTTATGGTTATGTTGGAAAATAGTAACCACTCATGTTTTGTGTTAAGTTGACGTATTAAAATTGTCTATATGCTGTGAACGTCATTTGGTGTATTATGATAATTGTGTTGCACTTCTCTGAAAGGTTTGGTATCTTGGGCATCAATTTGTATGTTTTATATGTGTTTTCTTTATCATTGGAACTCACTAAGTTCATTTGAACTTACTTGGTTATCATTTCCTTCTCAAGAATGTAAATTGAAGGAAAAGAATCTTGACGGGACTATGCCCAAGCATTATTGATTCTGACCCTTTTGTTAATTTTTGTATCATGCATACCATAGGCAGGGTGCTGTGTAGAAACGTTTTGTATCAACTCTTGTAATGAATTTTAGTTTTTGCTAAGCTCTGTTTTATGAAATCCTTTGTTAACTCTAGTAATATATATAAGTGTTTTTTTATTTAATGAGATGGTTTAGGGATAATATTTTAGACATGTATGCCAAACTGTTTAAATGATAATTAACTGCCAATGATGTACTTGAAAATTTTGTAAAGGGGATAACTCTATCGATTTTTATAAGGCTTCCGCTACTTGTTTTGTTTATAATGTTTTTCTTGGTGTATACATAATTTGATTGTTTTGTGATTATCGTATTGAGGAGTATGCCAATATCTTAAGTTTTATAAGTTTCAAATACTTTTACTAGATCCGTATGATTTTAAGTTAGGGTACACCATACTCGAATCCAATTATTAGGTCGGATAAGGTGTGATACAAGTTTTTGTATCAGAGCCAGATTGAGTCGATTCTCAAAAAACAAAAAGCTATGACACGCCTTGCCATGCATGATACATCCCTGACTTAATTACTATAAAGGATTGAAGGAAACAACTAATGAGGAGATAGAAAGCCATGTGCCTCCTGTTCAAGAGCAAGCTCTTACAATTGGTTTGGGAGTAGCTAGTAATGCTTTTTGAAATATTTTATTCACCATGATTACCTAGATGTTCAACCAAGTTATGGGGACAACACAAGCAACCCAACCTCAGCAACCACAACCAAAGGTGGTACAACCAGTGCCTCCTGTGCCTATTGCACCAACTACAACCTAACCTAAAGGTGATATTGTGAAAGATATAATCAAGAGAGGTGCTAAAGAATTTCTAGCAGATAAGGGTGATGACTCTACTTGTAATATCCCGAATTAGGGCCTAGTCAGAATAGTGGATTTGAGACCACAAATCTGAAGTAAAAAATAATTATTTTATGATTATTATAAGGTCTATGATATGTTTATGTGCTTGTGTGAAAATTTCGTGAAGAAATTTTATGTGAAAAGTGTTCAATTTGATTTTAAGGACTAAATTGAATAAGTTGTAACAGTTGAGTTCTAGAAGCTTTTAGCATGAAATTGAATTGAAATATTAATTAGAGGTCCTTAAATAGCAATATGTGTAACAGCCCTTACCCGAGACCGTCGCCAGAGTTGAGCACGAGGCGTTACTAGACTTATCTTACTAATTTAGGGCATAAAAATTTGCTTTTAAAATTAATTCGCTCACATTCATCCAATATCCCTAAAAAAGCCCCTCGATCCCTAAAAAATGCAATTGAAATGGTTCGGGACCAAACTGGGAACATTAAAAATTTTCTGACTAATTACACAAGTTAAAACAATTTATTTCACTATTCATAATAAAACTATCCACCTACATAACAGTCACTAAATTAATTATAACTGAAGTTATGAAACTCAAAATTTAAATCTATAAATTTTCCCTAAAACTAGACTCGTATATCTTCTTACCATAATTTTTCTAGAATTTTTGATGCGACCAATTAGCACAGTTTATTTGTTCAAGTCTCCCCTGTTTCACAGTCCAATGGTTCTTACCTCTCCTCACTAAAAATCAATTATCTCTTAATACATTTTTCATATAGTATTTCTGTTTTCTTCTAATGAAAATAGACTCATTGAGAATCCATACACATAAATTATAACTCATAATCCTTTTTTTAAAATTTTTACTGAATTTCTAAAATTAGAATAGGGGATCATGAAGTCACTCTGAACCAGTCTCGCAATAGTCTAAATATTTAAGAATATAGACTTCGTTTGCTTGCTCTATTTCTTTCTTATGAAAATAGACTCAATAAGATTTAATTATATATCTCATTCACCATTTAATTCCATTTATACAAATTTTAGTGATTTTTCAAATTCATGTCACTACTGCTATTACAAAACTGTTTCATGGCCAACTTTTACTCCATAATTTCTTTGCATTAAACCTCATTTAGGCATACATAACACCAAAACATGTTCTTAATTAGCAACTTTAATAGCTAACCACTATCAAGTATTCACATGTCATTCTTTAATCATATCATAAGGACATACACACAAAATGACCAAGTCTCTATACATGCCATAACTCAATACATTTCAAACTACAAAATACTGAGTGTGAGACGAACTCCGACGTCCTTTTGGTTCCTGAATTGGCTTGGCTACATTATAAAAGAGAGAAAGGGAAACGAGTAAGTTACAATTCTTAGTAAGTTTACAAATAAATAAATGTCAACATTCACCAAGTATAAATGTATTCATATTATACCATCAACTAACAAAATCTTTATTTTACTTCTCCACTTACTCTTTAACTTTCCTATTTATCATTCCTTTACCTGAACTTTCTTTTAACATAGCTTGTATATTAGCCCAATGAACCGTTTGGAATACTCAGGATACTTGGGTTTTCCTGCTTGATAATAGCCTGCCAATGCCATACTCTAGGCATGGTCTTACATGGGATGCTCCCTATCCTGCCAAAGCCATATATCTGATATGGACTTACATGGGATGTTCCTGAACTGTCTCAACCTGCCAATGTCATATGTCTGATATGGACCTACATGGGATGTTCCTCAACTATCTCAACCCAAAATGTCATGACATTCTGTATCTCATACATTCCTAAGGTTCAAACGGGCTTTCTGATACTTTTTCTCTGTTACCTCATCTTTGATTCAACTTGGAATATTCTCATAAAATAAATGTATATATATGCTGGAAATTAACAATATTAATATAAAATATCGAAATATTGCATTTATTTACCGTAAACTTACCTCGATGCAAAATACGATCAACTTGACAACTTAATCTTCTACCTTTTTCTTTCCTTTATCTACTCCCAAATTTTGTTCTTCTTTATCTATAATAGCAAATTTAGCTTATTTAATACTCACATTTATCAAAACAGTCCTTAACTCTAACTTTGAAAAAATTATAATTTTTCCCCTAAACTTTTGCATATTTACACTTTTGCCCCAAAGCTCGAAAATTAAATTGTATCCCTAATTCTTATGTTTAATGACATGCTGATCATTTTCCCTTAATGTAAACATCAAATTCTCACTCTAACATGTACTTATGATCATTAGGTATTTTTATCGATTATGTCGTTTTACTCGTTTTTACTTAAAACCGAGTAGCACAAGTTGTTTAACATAATTAAAAACCTCATATTATATCATAAAACATCAAAATAAACACATTTCACCTATGGGTATTTTTCCAAATATGAACCCTAGGTTAAATTATTGTTAGAATAAGTTAAATCAAGTTACCAGGACTCCAAAAACGTAAAGATCATTAGAAACAGGGCTTGGAATCACTTACTATGGAGCTTGGAAGCTTGAAACAAACCCTAGCTATGGAGAACCCTTGACATTCAGCCTAATAAAGAAGATGATAACATTTTGTCATCTTTTTCCCTTTTTAATCTTTTTAATTACCAAATGACTAAAATACCCTTCATTAAAACTTTGGTTATTTCTACCTATGTATGTCCATTTTTGTCCATGAAAACCATGGTATAATTACCATTTAAGGACCTCTACTTCAATTATGCTCTTCAATTTAACCCTTTCCTATTTA
This sequence comes from Gossypium stocksii, assembly GCA_020496765.1. NCBI lineage: Eukaryota > Viridiplantae > Streptophyta > Magnoliopsida > Malvales > Malvaceae > Gossypium > Gossypium stocksii. The sequence goes on along the minus strand of CM035624.1, from coordinate 78,877,138 downwards.
GAACTCATATTTATCAACTTTTACAATTAAGCCCTAATAGGCAAATTAAACATGCAATTCATGAAATTTTCTATCAATACTCTAACACATGCATCTAATCACTCAGTAAATCATAAAAATTTATCGGAATAAACTTTTCTATCTCAAATTCGTGGTTTCAAAACCATTGTTCCGTTTAAGCCCTATTTCAAGATGTTACAATTTGACCAAATTCTAAAAGTTTGGACAAAAATGGACATGGAAGGGTAAAAATATCAAAGTTTTAAGTGAATGGCATTTTGGTCATTTGGCCATTGAATGAATTAAAACATAAAATAAAAGCCAAAAAGTGTCCAAATTTCTTCTTGCTTGGCTGAACCCTTCATCTTCTCCATAGATAGGGTTTTCAAGCTTTTCAAGCTCAATAGTAAGTGATTCTGACTCCTGTTTTTAATGTTTTTCGTATTTTTGAAATCCTTGCAACATAATCTACCTATTTCTACCATTATTTTAAGCTAGGGTTTATGTTTAAAAATTGACCCATGTTGGATAATTGTTCATCTTGATGAATTATGGTAGATTATGCATGTTTATGGTTAAAGGAACAGTTTTTACTAAGTGATTTTCGGCAAAAACATCCGAAAGGACTAAATTGTAAAAGTTATCAAATTGGTCATAAGTGTGTGAATTAATGGGAATTGTGGACTACCATAGTTATGAAAATGGTTCGGTTAAGTCCAAAATATAAGAAAATTGAATAAAAATTAATTTACGAGCCTAGGGGCAAAGTGTAATTTTGACAAACTTTAGGGGCAAAAATGGAAAATTTTCAAAGTGTGATTTTTGGACTAATTTTGATCATTTGAATGTTAAATGAGTGTTATTTGATATGTTAGATCAAGAAAACACGAAATTCAGGCTTATAACGGTGAAGAACGAGGTTATGGGCTAAATAAAAAGTAATAGCCGTTTTTGCATTCGAGGTAAGTTGGTATATTTATAATAGTGCAATGCTATTGTTATTTATGGTTGAAACCTACATTAGTATGTTAAATTTGATTTTTGTTGAATTAAATGTTTAAAAGGCTATGTATATGAATTGATTCAAAAATATGTCCATGATATAAGATGATATGAATTGAATTGAAATCTTGTGTTCAAAGTGCTTTTCATGACTATAGTTATTATGTTGAATTGTGAGTTAGTTACCATCATGAGATATGTGATTAAGTGTTTATTGAAAAATTTACGACAAGTGTGTAAAATCCCGATTGAACCTTAGGAATCGTATAGGATACAAGTGACATGTCACTAGGAACCCAATGTAAGTGATCGATTGTATATGTGATTCCGGGTACTGGTTTAGTTCGACTACTAGTGGCTAGGTAATCCTGCATTTGTTGCGGATATCTGTCAACTTGTGTGAACAGCACTGAGTAGCTTTGACTTGACTGTCAGCTTGTGTGAGAAAGCCCGTGAATAGCTCGATAGCGAGCATATCAGTGGTAGCTTTGGCTACATTTTACTGGTAGCTTCGACTACATTTCAGTGGTAGCTTTGGCTACATATCAGTGGTAGCTTCAACTACAATATATGTGTGGCACTGTTGTGCATTTTTCTGAGTATCCTTTAGAATTCTGCATGGTTCAATGGGAAATGAAATGGTATGATAAAGTGTAATGGAAAGTCAAAATGAATTAATGTATAAATGTGTTTCATGCCATAATGCTTTTATATGTGTAGTGTGAATTGAAATTTTATGAGTAAGTACAGGTATATATGTGTAAATTATGAGCAACATGCTCGTATACGATCGAACTTTGGTAAGGTTGATAAGAAGTAAATGCTACAATTAAAACTACTATAAAGAAAGCATGAGAAAGTGAAACTTAATAGTAAAACAGTTTTGGACAGCAGCAGTCATGTGCTTTTGAAAAATCACTAAAAATGGCTGGAATTGAATTAGAAGTTGAATTAGATATGAAATTAACTCCCATTGAGTCTATTATCACATAAGAGAAGTAGAGTAAGCAAATGATTTTCAATTTGTAAGATATCTATATTGTGGTGAGACAGGGTTAGATGGACTTTTAAGGAATGAGAATATACTGTTAATTAAATTGTTTATTATTATATGCCAACTTACTAAGCTTTAAAGCTTACACCCTCCCTTCCATTTCTTTTAGTGTTGTTAGGTTGGCTCGGGGTTGGAGATCGTCAGAGGCAACATCACACTATCAATTTATCAAGTCGGGGTACTAATAAACTGCAATTGCTTTCGAGTGAGTGGCATGTATTAAGATTCAGTTATTGATGGTATGTATTATTGTGAATTGGCCAAATGTATTGGCTTATGCTGCTTCATTGTATAAAGCCACGAGAGGTGGCCCATAACAGTTATGGGTATGTAAGCCTAATTTATACTTATATGTGGAAATGTTTTGATGTAATTGGGTATATTACATGTGTTTGATGGTTAAGATGGGAATAATTAAGAGTGTGATGGGTGTCTATGCAATGTATATGAGTGTGAAGAGTTAAGAGCAACAAAAAGGGCTTGGAAAATAGCCTAAGTGTTGGCCACACGGGCAGAGACACGGTCGTGTGTCTCAACCGTGTGGAGGACACGGCCTAGCACACAAGCGTGTGACTTAGCCGTGTTCCCTTAATGGTATGCTGATGTCATAAATAGAATGCTTGATGTTTTTAACACGGGCTGGGATACAGGCATGTGTAACCATACAGCCTGCCCACACGGGCGTGTTCTAAGTCATATGAGTGTGTGACACTATTTTGTTAAAAATTTTTATAAGTATTCCAAAGAACCCGATTTAGTCCCAAACCATTCTTAAAGTAAGTTTTGGGCCTCGTAGGCCCGTAATAGGGACAAAATGACTTTAAATGAAAAGTTTTAATTTTAAGTGGAAATTGTAACTAAGAAATTGATCGATTGTGTGTATAAGTCCGGTAACACCTCGTACCCTAGTTCGGCAATAGATACGGGTGAGGGGTGTTACACTACTGTAGCGAAGAAGTGGTTATCATGAGTCTGGCGAGTAATTAAATAGTTGAAGTGCACGTTAGAAGATAGTCTTCTGTGTGTAGTCTCTTTGCTGGAAGGGGAAGCATATCATGAGGGAGATGTTGATTAGTGTAACCCCTAAGGAGTGAATAGACTGGAAATTATTTTTGGAAAAAGTTAGAGAAAGATATGTGAATCAAATGTATGTTGAATAAATGAAGAAAGAATTTTTATATCTTAAGCTGGGAAGGATATCAGCGATGGAGTATAAACGTGAGTTTGTTAGACTCAGCTATTATGCAGAGAATATGTTTCAGACTGAGAAAGCTAGGTGTGAGAAATTTGAATTGGGTTTAAAAGATGAGATTCACACTTTGGTGGCAGCCTCAGAGTGTCAAAGCTTAGCAGCCATGATAGCTAAGGCTTATAAAATGGAAACGATTGTTCAAGATAGAAGTAGATGTTTTGAAAGAGAAAGGATAAAACACGGAATGTCTAGTCCTCCACCTGTATCAAATTTCAAGAAGTCGAGAGATAAGAATTTTTCAACATGAAGAAGAGATTCACAGTTTATGAGTTTTAGACATGATGGAAATAGTAGGCAAACTACTTTGATGGCATAGTTCAGGCGCATCTAGAATAATGAAGGATTTTGGTTGCCAGCATTGTGGAAGAAATCATAGAGGAGAATGCTAGAGGTATACTAGAGCTTACTTTGGATGTGGGTCTTTAGACCATCAAGTTAAAGACCTTCCCTCTAAGGTTGAGGTAAGTATAGAATAATTTGTATGTGGGCCTAAAAATTTTCAACAGGAAACGAGGTCTGGCATAGCAGTAAAATCTGGATCAATTCAAGAGACTTCAAGGAAAAGCTACCCTAAGCCCAACTTTGGAGTATTTGCCAGAGCATATGTGATGAAAGCTAAAGAAGATGTTGATTTTCCATATGTCATAGTGGGTAAATTTTCTTTCCTTGTAAACGGTATTTAGGCATTAATAGATCCGGGGTCAACTCGTTCTCATATCTGCACTAAAGTCGTAGAGGATTTGTGTCTTGAGGTTGTTTATTCTGTGACAAATGTGTAAATGACCAATCCTCTTGGTCAAAGTAGAATGGTTAATAGGTGAATAAGAATTGCCTATTGGTTTTTGTCGAGTACACTTTCTTGGTAGACATGTTGTTAATATTTCATGAGTTCGATACTATTCTTGGGTTAGATTGGCTAACCATACAAAGTGTTGTGGTTGATTTTCGTGCTAGAGGTGTACATTTTCTAACTATAGAAGGTAATGAAGTAATGATGCTTAGCACACAAACCAGTCTAACAGTAGAATAATTTCTACATTATCCACTAAGAAGTTGTTGGTTAAATGAGTAGATGCTTACTTCACGTACATTATGGATTCGTTTAAATCAAGAAGGGATATCAGCCAGGTTCTGATTGTAAGATATTTTTAAAATGTGTTTCTAAGAGAACTTCCAGGGATTCCACTAGATAGAGAGGTAGATTTTTCAATTGAATTAGAGCCTGGTACCGAGCCAACTTCTCATACCCTATATAGAATGGCACCATTGAAATTGAAGGAGTTAAAGGCACAACTGTAAGATCTATTAGACAAGGGATTTATTTGAGTAAGTGTTTCACCATGGGGCGTGCCAATTTATTATGTAAAGAAGAAAGATGGGACACTTTGCCTGTGTATTGATTATCACCAATTGAATAAAGTAAATTCTATGTTCATAGATTATCATATCATATTATCAAGTATCATCATTTTCAGGTACTTCAGGCAGATACGTATAATAATTTATTTCATGTTCATGTCTCCTCAAGTCAGACTCTTACTCGTTAAATCATTAAAAACGTCAATGGATACACCGGTAGTACACTCGAAGCATACAAATCAGAATCCATCAATTCATGTCCAGGAGTACTTATTAGAGCACTTAAATAGAAAGCTCTCCCTTAAGTACTATAACGGGAAGCTCACACAGAGCCATTTCGGGAAGATCATAAAGAGCTTATCGGGAAGCTTATTCGGGCTATATAACCGGAAGCTCATAAAAGCCATAATCAAGAAGTTCACAAATTACTATATTGGGAAGCTCACGAAGAGCCATGTAACAGGAAGCTCCAGAGAGCACTTATCAGGTAGCTCCATAAAGTATTTATCAAGAAGCACCAAATAGCTTATAACGAGAAGTTCAACCAAGCACTAATAGGATGCTCATACAGAACTGTGTTTGTGTTCGTAACTTATGTAGGATCACAACCGATTGCATAACAGGATGCTCACAAAGAGCTGCGGTAGTGCGCAACACATGCAAATCGCTACCGATCAGGATGCTTGTAGGAACACTATAACGGGAAGCTTGATAAGGCTTATATCAGGATGCTCTTTCGAGCTATGATATGTCTACAACATATGCAAGACCAATACCAATCGGGAAATCAAGTATCCACCAACTTTCATTCATTCAAAAGAGACTTAACATTTTTCGGGCATAGTGATCATTTCTTATATTTATTACATTTATAAATTTTACATATACACACTCATTAGAAATTCAATCAATTTCATGTACATGGAATTCTACAATTCACATATAAACTGTAACACCCCGAACCCGGCCCAGACGTTATGGCCATGTCCGGTGTGCTACATCACCTAGACTATCCTACGCCGCCCTATTTACTAAGTCCAATGGTGAGTTTTGAAAAGCAATGCTTGATTTTTGGAAATTCCCGTTTTAATAATTATTCAACTTAATCTCTATTCCATTTGTTAAGCGATTCATTTTAACCTTATTATCCTACTTAGCCATTTGTATTGTCAGGTTGGTTAAGAAAACATTTGTTAAATTTTCGAAAATGGTGTGTAGTTGTGGTTGAAATAAAACAGTTGAAAATTCCAAATAAAAACAGGTATAGTGGCCTTATTACAACCCATAAACAAATTTAAAAGTAGAAACCGATAATTAGAAATATAAAGTAGTAAAACTTATTTTAAACTGTGCTCAGTCCTCGTGGCCACTCTGAATCCCTCCCAGCAACCAAGTCACGATCTAGGGCTCACCTGCAAGGATGGAAACAGAAGGGTGAGTTTGGAAAACTCAGTGTGTGCAGAACCCATCCAAAGCCCACATCGGCTTGAGCCCACTGGGCCTGAGCCCTAACCAGTCTCAATCAGATACTGGGCCGAAGCCCTATCCAGATTACAGATACTGGGCCAAAGCCCTATAACAGATACTGGGCCGAAGCCTTATTCAGATAACAGTTTGGCCCATAGGCCCATAACAGTACAGTACAGTATAACAGTATGAATGCAACCCCATTGGGGAGACTACTCAACCCACCAACCGCTACACACCACCCGTACCAGCCAACACACCATGTGGGGAATAACTCGACTCACCCAGCCCACACACCACAGTTGCAGCATGGCTGCTCAGATAAATAGTATACGAGGCAAAGCCCCTTTCAGTAACGTGGCAGTGCCACTCACACTTCCTCCAATATAAACCCAACCCATGCATCAGACATACATACATCATGATATGCAGTAACAGAAACAGTCATGTCAATAGTACAGTCGATTCTAGCCCTAGGGTATAATGGTAATTTTTTACCTAGGGGTAAATCAGTAATTTCTCACCCTAAGGGTATTTCAGTAATTCTGTTCTCTTATTACAGTTTTTATTATTATTACAGCCTCTACTATTACAGTGGTTGTTATAGAAACTCATTTAATTTAGTTTATCAGTTTTAGTCCTTAGGCCCTAAAACCCCTAATGGGCTCTACCATGCCATTTTAGCCCATTAGGCCCATTTAAGCCTTAATTTCCAATCCATTATCTTGTTTTAACAGTTTTTATGCCTGTAATCCATATTATTGCCTTTAAACCTATTTTTATCCCAAATGGGCCCAAAAGCCTATTGGGCCTATATTCGGCCCACCGAGGCCCAACTTACCAAAGTGCCCAAAATTTCGCGGCAAGCTCTCCTACCAGTGCCGGTTCCAAATCCAACTTTTCCCTACCAACTTGAGAGCATTCGCACGCTCACAAGCCCTCAAAATGCCAAAACTTCAGCATTTCAGCTTTTCGACTTTTGCCGATTTGAACAATGAAGGTGTTCGAAGCACACACTTGATTTGCAGTTCCACTAACGAGATTTTCTATGCGCCCGTTCCTACAATCCATTATCTAAGTGATTAATCAATAGATCTATGAAAACTACAACCAAAATCCCTTACCACATTCGGCCACACCCTTAATGGCCATGAAAACTTACCTCTGTCGATTTAGATGCACTAGATCTAAATCTGATGATACCGATGCCTTCCACTCCTCGCTTGATCACCTTCCTTGCTAACTAACACCCAAAAAGAACCAAAATACTACTTTAAATCACTAATAGACTAAATCGACAACCTCCCTAACTTTAGGGACTTTCGACTTTTCCAAAGTATGAAATATCTTAAAGATCTGAGTTGATAACCACTTACCACTGCTTTTACCTTGACTCTAAATCAGATCTGAAGTAGATCTAACCCTTAAATGTTAGTAGAACCCTTATCTCTGAGATCTGCAAATTCGGCTATCTCCCTAAAACTATAGTGATTTCGACTTTTCACCAAGTGAAGAAGATGACGATTTGGACTATGGGTTTGAGTGATGGTGTCGACAATGATGTGGCTCAAGGGGATGTAGTAATCAGCCACAACAGGTGAAAGGAACAGGGGTAATTCAGCTTAGAAGGATTCGACAAAAGGAAGTAGCTTTCGGGATTTTGGCACTTTAAACAATCGGCTATGGGTGTTTTTGAGAGGGATGGGAGCAAAAGAAAGAGTGGATCTGAGTAAGAAGGGTGTTCGGCTAGGGAAGAGATCAAAGAGGAAAAAGAAAAGTGAAGAAAATAATGGTAGAGGTGAAGAAGAAGAAATCAGCTAGAAGCTTTCTAGGGAGGCAAGTTTCGGCTTTTCTGACAGTAAAAGAGAAGATTATACCTATGGTGGCTAGCCCTAATTCTTATGACAGCAAATAGAAAAAGATATAACCCTAATATCACACTTGAGTAATTGGCCCAAGTCCCTAAAAGCCCTTGCTGAAATTCCTACTTAAATTAGTCACATGCCCGGCACATGCTTAAAAATTAAAAAGAACACTACGCTTACCTTGCAACTCGAACCCTTGTCCTTGAATACCCACTTAGGCGCCACTTTTTTAGGAGCTTAGTGGCACCACCTTGCCACTCTACCAAGGCTCCCTTTGTGACATATTTTACACGGTTTTTCTTAAAGGCCCACTTAACCAAGTCCCCTTTCACTTGAAAATCCAACTTAATATTTTACCGGGTTTTAACTTAAGCTTGGGCCTTCTAAAGGCCCACTAACACATGTACATACATTTTCAACCTTCAGAACACCAAAATTTTAAAATTTCACTAAAATTCACAAAACTCGAAAAATCCCAAAAATCAGGGCGTTACATAAACCATTCATATCAATTCAAACATATAATTACATAATTTAGTTACACGAACTTACATCGACTACTGTTCATGTTCGTAAAGTCTACTAATCCAACATTTCTCTTTTCCTTGTTCTAACTCTGAATTTGGTTTATCCGAATCTAATTAAGCTTGATTAGTTTCCTTTCTCTCTTTTAGGGTTTCCATAACATTTTGGGGAAAAATATGATATATTTGATGATATTTTCTTTTTAATTATTATTTATCACCATTATTTTTTTATCTTTCAAAATTTGTCCTTTTTTTATTTTATTTTCCATGGATGAATCATCATCCTTAATCACCAAGTATTTTTAAATGGTCTTTTTCCATATAAGGACCTCTACTTTAAAGTTCTATAGCTATTTAATCCTTTTAGCTATTAGAACTCAACTTTTGTACTTTTTCAATTTGGTCCTTTATTAAAATAAACATGTAATCAGTAAAATTTCTTTACGAAATTTTCATATGACATCATTATCATATTGTAGATCAAAAAAATATTTTTAAAATAAATTTTCTTTCCGGTATCAGATTTGTGGTCTTGAAACCACTATTCTGATTTTTATCGAAAACGGGCTGTTACAACACCAACAATCTTCATGGATTTGATGAATAGAGTGTTTTAGCCCTATTTGGATCAGGTTGTGGTAGTCTTCATAAGTGATATTTTGGTCTACTCTTAAAGTGTGGTTGATGATGAGGAGCACTTAAGGATTGTACTACGAACATCATGTGAGAATAAGTTATACGCCAAATTCAGCAAATGCGAATTTTGGCTGAGAGAAGTTCATTTTCTAATCCATGTTATTTCTGTTGAAGGTATTAAGGTATATCTTGACAAAGTCAAAGTCGTGCTTGAATAGAATCAGCCAAAGAATGTCAGTGAGGTTCGCAGCTTCTTGGGTTTGGCAGGTTACTATAGGAAGTTTGTAAAAGGGTTTGTAATGATGGCACCCCTCATGCGTTATTGAAAAAGAAAGAGGAGTTTTAATGGATTGATACATGTCAAAAAAGTTTTGAATAGTGGAAAGCAGTTCTAACAAAAGCTCTGGTTTTAGCCCAACCAGAATCTGATGTGGAGTATACTATTTTTATTGATGCATCATTTAATGGGCTTGGATGTGTACTTATGCAAAGAGGTAAGGTTGTGGCATATGCATCTCGCTAACTCAAGCAGCATGAGAAGAATTATCCAACTCATGATTTAGAGGTGGTAGTATTGGTTTTGGAGTTAAAGATTTGGAGACACTACCTTTATGGGGAAAAGATTGGGCTTAAGCTAATAAGTGATCTGGACTATTGTTGAATAAAATCATTGACTGAGTGAGACTCCATAGGCGTAGGACCATTGTATCTAAACTACGTTAACAGAGATCAATTGTGTTTGTTCTTTTCTGCTCTTATTTTTTTCATCGTCTATTTTCGTTCTAATTATTGTTATAACAAACATTAAGCAAAGTTAATTTATGATATCAATAAACTAATTAGTTTTTCAATTAAAATACACAGTTAATGCTTCATTACTAATAATTTCTCAAGTTTTATAAATATAATTAAAATTTTACTATTATTTTTAATAATCATTTGATTTAATTACCGGTATATATTTATTTACATGAGTTTTACAATTTAAAAAATTGAATAGTTTTTGTAACAACATGTTTTTAGTGGTGCCAAAAATAGTGCTTTCGAGAGTACAATCCTGGTGAGTAAGTCAGTAAATAATATTATTTAATATTTATAAGTCAAATATGTTGAAATAGTGAATTTTGATATGATAATTTTTATTGATAGGATAATTAGTTAAGTACAAGTGGTTCAGTCTTAAAGTCAAGTGGTTTTGGAAAATGATGTATTGAGACCTCATTTTCATAATTTGAGGCCATAAATATTTTTATTAAATATTGATAGAGTCATATTATAAGTGAATTGAATTTTGGTCTGAAATTTTTAGTGATTGGATGGTTAATTAAAGTATAAAAACTAAATCATAAAAGTGGTAAAAATTAATCGCTATAGATTTTAAAAAGCTAAGGGGTCAAAATGGTGAAGAAACCATTTTCAAAATTCGAAGTAGTGGTGAATTTCATTAAATACCATTAACTTTTGGGTTAATTGCTATTAAGCCCTAATTAAGTAAGCTTAATTGAAATAAAGCTTGATTAATTAATCAAAGGACTAATTGAGTAATTGGACTCTTTATATAAGTCTAAACGGTGGTGATGCCAATTTTATTCCACCAATTTTGCTAATCATGTGTAAATCTTAATTAGTAATAGATTATTTAAAGCTTGATTTAAAAGATCTTAATATTTACAATTTTACCAAGTTATTTTAGTTAATTAAAGGGAAAATGACATTTTTTTATCGTCATTATCTTCAACTTTTTCTTCCATAGGCGAATGTGAGAAAGAAAACAAAGGGTTTGGGTTTAAAGGTTTTAACTTATCAACTGTTAAGTTAATTTTAGTCTGTTTCTAGTAATTTTTATAATTCTAGGATCGTTGCATCTAGGCCTAGCTAACCCGCATCTTTTTTTTCAAAACTGTTAAAGATTTTTAAAGTTTCCATTGATGTTAATTGAAGTTTTTAAATGCTTATGGTAGAGTTTGAAGCTTTGATGGGAAATAGGACTATTGTATAAAGTGACTTTTGTTAGTTTTGAACATATGGACTAAATTATTATTATCTTGAAATCTGCATGCAATTTTTTGAATTTTTTTATAATAGGAGGTTGTAATTGGATATATTTGAACTTGGTTTAAAATTTGGAGTTCAAATTTGAAAGTTATGATAAGTTTGATTTAATGGACTAAATTGAATAAAATGTAAAACTTAAAGAAATCATTCAAAGATAAAATTGAGCTTACATATATTTCTAATAAACTATTATATGATATTTGAGTGATTAAATTGAAATAAATTTATATTATAGATCAAGATTTGAACAAGACGGTTGATAATCGAGGAAAAATAAAATTTAAAGATTAGTCCCTAACACTTTTGCTTTTGTTGTTAGCCCTTGGTAAGTTCATACAGTCTAAATATGTTTAAATTGCTATTGACTATTGAGTTTCATCTATATGTTCATTAATGTTTTATTGATATCTTGAATTGGCTATGAATTAGTACCTAAATTGAGAATTGAATCAGATTGAAATGAATTGTTGCGAAATGGTATATGTGAGATTAAACCCCAATGAAATTCATAAAAGTCTTGTATACAAGGTTATCGGTTATTACCCACAGGTTTCAAGCTCCAGCATGTGTTGTGGACTCGAGAATACAGGTGTATTAAGCCTCAGTCAAGCTATTTGTTGTGTAAGTCCAAGTGACCAGGCACTATTGTTCGATTCATGTACGTTCAACCCTAATGAATGACTAGACACTATTATCTGATTTGTGTAGGTTCAACCTTAATGGGTGACCAGGCACTATTTCCAATTCGTGTAGGTTCAACCCTAACAGGTGCCAGGCACTATTATCTGATTCGTGTAGGTTCAAACATAATGGGTGACCATGCATTATTATTCGATTCGTGTAGGTTCAACCTTAACAAGTGACAAAGCATTGTTATCTGATTCGTGTAGGTTTAACCTAAATGGGTAACCAGGCACTATTACTTTCACTTGTGTGCGAAGTTCTTTTACGAAGTTTCATCAGATAATATTACGAATGAAAAATGTGTTGATATGCCATTCAGTGTTGGCAAAGTAATGTATATGATTTGGAAATAAGATATAATTTGGTTTGAAAGGAAAAATATGAACAAATGAGACTATAGATGTGTTTGATCTCAAAACCTTTTATGTTAATGATGATGTTTGAATTCTTGATAGGTATATGTATTACATAATGATTTTATATGTGATAAGAAACTGAGGTAAGTAAATCTTTATATTCTATTAGCTTACTAAGTATTTTAAATACTTACTCGTGTTACTACTAATCTGTAAATTTTGGATGTTCGGAACGTGCCAATCGGATCAACAAGAAGCACACACCTACCATCTCTTGATTAGGTAGACTTTTGATATTTTGAACTCGGTTACTTGTTGCATGTACATAGGATGTTTTGGCTTGTTAAGTGAAGGTATATGTTCTATTGTGTGACATTTTGTTTGATGATAAATTTGGTACTTTGAAGCATAAAAGAAATGGAAAAGTTTGAATAATGTTATGCATATGAATTAGTAAGTGCTTGTGTTTTGGCATTGTTGAGTTTGAATATATGCTGGTGCCAATGAGGGCATATTGGTTGAATGTTTAAATAGTTATATAGATGGACATTTTAGCTTTCAAATGTATATGCTTTGGATTAGGTTTGACTGGTATGAATGACGTTTTAGGTCACCTTGTAGGATTGGTATGTTCCTTGCACAAAAAGGGTCATATATGCTACACATAGTCTACCAAACAGCCGTGTGTCACACACGAGTAGGTGACATGAACGCGTGCTCCATTTGTTTAGGATGGTTTTCATTTTACACAGCCACATTTAGTTACACGACTTGGTAGCATAGCTGTGTGACCCTGGATTACACGACCTCAACCTATCAGACGGCCTATGTAACACCCATTACCCGTGTTCAACACCGGAATAGGGTCAAGGCATTACTGGAACACAGATACATGCTCATGTACTAAATCGAGTCATAAAATTTCATTTAAATTAAAACTATTCATATTTCACCTTAAAGTCCCTTAAATAGGTCTACGAAGTCCAAAACATACTTCGGGAATAGTTTAGGACTAAATTGAGAACTTTCGAGAACACCAAAAATTTTTCATGAAAAACAGGGCATATGCCTGTATGGATTGGAACATGTCCTTGTGGGTAGGCCGTGTCCATCACACGGCTGAGGCACACACCCGTGTCTCTACCTGTGTGCTTAATCCAGGACATTCAGTTTATGACGTCATCATTCATTTAAGGTCACACGGCCAAGGTACACGCCCATGTACTAGGCCATGTGGCATTATGAATTTCTAAAAATTTAGTGCAGACTTCACACGCCCTGAACACATGTCCTTGTGGCTGCCTATGTGGTTACAAGTAAGGCTATTTACCAAGCCCTTTTCCACCCTGACATACTTACACACTTATATCAATCTCCTTTCACTCATAACATGGCATTATTAGACACTCAATTGGCTACATTCAAGACATAAGTTCATCATTCTAATGACACATTCCTTGTGCACAACATCTCACTCACTTTGCCAATAACCACATACGACTTACACCACCATTCTTATGCCACATTTATCATATTAACATCATGCACTAATTCATCCACACACATGTGCAAGCATGCTCATTCATGAATTGCATCATTTTAACTTATAACATAACTAATAATAGCCACATTAAATGGCCTTATGCAACAAAGACCTTCAAATAGCATAGGCCAATATTTTAGGCCAACTCATAATAACATATAAACAATTAACCAAGTCCCTATACATGCCATAGACTCATAAATACTTGAAAACCTTTTTATATTGACCAATAGCTTGATAGTGTGATTGAGTCTCCACCGACCTCCAACTCGAGCTAGCATCTGTGACATTATAGGAAAAAGGAAAAGAATGGAGTAAGCATTATAGCTTAGTAAGTAAGTATACAAATAATAACAATTTATTAACATGCTTTTATAAATCTTCACAATATGTCCTCAAAATGTTATAATCATAATTGCATACAGTTCCACTTTTTACTCATGTTCATCTCAAGCTGTTTACTCGAGTCACAGTCACTAAATTTATTATATCTAGAGCTACGGAACTCCAACTGTAGATCTACTAATTTTCCCTGAAACTAGACTCACATATATTCTTGCCATAAAATTTTTAGAATTTTTGGGTTAGCCAATAAGTACAGTTTATTCTTTAAAGTCTCCCATGTTTCACTATTTGACAGTTCTGACCCCTCTTCACTAAAAATTAATTATCTCTTTGTACAAGATTCGGATAATGTTCCCATTTGTTTTTTTTTTTTTTTTTTGAAAATAGACTCATTAATGATTTTAAGAATATAAATTATAACCTATAATTATTTTTGTACAATTTTTAATGATTTTCCAAAGTCAAAATAGGGGATTCCAAATCATTCTGACCCTGTCTCACTAAAACTTAAATATTACAGAATATGAAATTCTTTTACTTTCACCGTTTCTTTTATGTGAAAGTTGACTCGTTAAGATTTAATTTCATATCTTGTTCAACCTCTAATTAGATTTTCACCATTTTTAATGATTTTTCAAAGTCACATAGCTGTTGTTGTCCGAAACTGTTTTATTGCAAATTTCACTCTTTCATGAAACATCATAACAATATGCTCAACATTCAATAATAAAATTCAACTTGCATGCATGATACAAGACTTTATCACTTCACTTACTCCTTTTTAACCTTACCACATTTCAATCTCATATCGAGCACATTGCTCATAGATATACACATACATATACTTGCACTTATCACCACATAGTCACACATAATTTCACTTAGTCAATTTTCTCAATGAACACTTCGGAATAATAATAGATACACAGTGGTTCGGCACATAGCACCACCCTTATGATCAATGCTATCTGATACACATAGTAGCCTACACTTAGTACTACGCATGTGACCAATACCATTCGATACACATAGTAGCCTGCATATAGTACTACACACGTGACCAAAGTTATCCGGTACACATAGTAGCCTCCACTTAGTACTACACATGTGACCATAACTATCTTATACTCATAGTAGCCTACACATAGTACTACACATGAGTTCTCATGACGTCCTTCGTATCCTTTTCTATTTCGAAAGTTCAACCGGGGAATTTCTCACTTATTCCCACTTTGTCAATTTCATTCATAGTCAATCTTAATTCATAATTTACATCAAATAATCATTCAATAGACAACCACATCTTATGTAATATAACAAAATATTATAACATAAGTAAAAACGACCTATTATTTACATACAAACTTACCTCGGTACAAAAATGACAATTTTTGCTTTTTAGTCCAAAACATTTTCTTTTCCCCGATCAAGATCAATTCCTCATCTTTCTTTATCTATAATAACACATTTAACTTATTTATTATTCACATTATTCAATGTGACCCAAAAATCATATTATGGCAAAATTACGTTTTTTGCCCCTAAAGTTTCACATATTTACAATTTTGCCCTTAGGCTCGTAAAATGATTTTCATTCAATTTCTTTGCACTTTAAGCCTAGCCGAACCATTTTTGCTTATAGCAGCCCACATTTTCCATTAAAACAGATTTTTAACACATATTTCATAACTTTATGCATTTTCAACGAAAATCACTTAGTAAAAGTTGTTTCTCTAACCATAAACATGCATAATTCACCATTAATCATCAAAATATACTCATATTCGTCATGGGTCAAAACCCTAGACTTTAATCATATCCCAAATTAGTGGTAGAAATAGATAGATCTTGTTACCAGGATTTTAAAAACGTAAAAATCATTAAAAACAGGGCTAGAATGGACTTACAATTGAGCTTGGAAGCTTGAAAAAACCCTATCCATGGTTTCTCCTTGTGAAATTTTGCCAAGGCTTGAAGGGACAAAAATTGACTTTTAATTTTGTTTATTTAATCATTTAATCACTAAATGACCAAAATGCCCCTAAATTAAAAATATTCTATTTCACCTATTTCATATTCATTTTTGTCCAAAAAATTAACCAATGGTCTAATTAACATTTAAGGACCTCCAATGTAAAATTTCATAGCAATTGGACACCTCTAACATGTAGAACTCAACTTTTGCACTTTTTACAATTTAGTCCTTTTGACAAAATTGAGTGCCCAAACGTCGAAATTTTTGAACTAAATTTCCACGAACTCATTCCGTGAAATTGTAGACCATAAAAATATAATAAAAATAAAATTTTCCTCATTAGATTTGCGGTCTCGAAATCACTGTTCCGACTAGGCCCAAGTTCAGGCTGTTATAGCCTATGACCCTTGTTTTTCATTTTTACCCTTCTTTTTGTAAAAGTTTCAAAATACTCTTGAATTTACTCCGATTTAGTTTAAAGCTTTCATAAGCTCGATTGAGACTCAATTTTGTTTGTTATGCATGTTTAACATAAACTTAAATTGTACATATTGATTTAAAGAGTAATATTGAGTAATTTTTATGTGAATGTTTTCTTTACTGTTGTAGCATCTTGTAGCTCAGATTTGGTGACTAGATCAGATATGAGGTGTTAAAATTTTACAGAAACTAATTTAGAAAAAAGAAATAACATATTGAGAATATATTATCTATCGGTATCACAATATAACATAATTATTTTGTAATTAAACAATTATTATTATTTTTTATCATAGAGATATCCTTAGTGTAAAAATCCTATACAAAAAATATGTATAAATTTTTTTATATTAATTTAATAAAATCTTGATCTCGCATCACGAAATTATATTCTTAGTATTTTATAAAGCCTCGACATAAGTAGGGATATTATTACTAGTTTAATTAAAAAACCTAGAAATTCTATCATACACGTATACGTGTGGAAACCACTTACTTAGTATGTTAGTTTAAAAATAACAAATAATAAATAATGAAACATATGGTTTGAAATTAATTAATAATAACATATGAAATATGTACGATAATAAAATGAATAAAATAGATTAAGTTGTGATTAAAATGAAATTTAAACATGTAAGTATATCATATTAAGAATATTAATTGCACGACAATTGTTTATCATGATGTTATCATCAAGCTTGAGTTAGTGTTAAGTTGACAAAAATAGAAAGACTAAAGCAACCTTAAATAATATACCTTATTTTAAATATGAAAGAACACTTTTGTAATTTTCCTAAATGAGTTGGTGTTCGATTAACTTGTGACACCAACTCAGTTAGGGACTTAAATAATAGTATATATATAATTGGAGGTAATAAAATATGTGTAATAAAATTAAAATGTATAATAAAATAAAGTTTTTGTTGAATGATAAATTTAAGATTTTATCAATGCAATTGGTATACATTCAAATCCCTTTATATGTATATTTTTATTGTGTTTTTAAAATAAATAAAAAACAAAAGTTCTCAAGAATAATAAAATTTATTTTAAATATGAAATGATATTTTTATAAGTTATCTAATCGAATTAGCGCCAAATTGATTTGTAGTAATAATTTAATAAAAAATTAAATACTAGTATGGATAAAAATATTTTAGTTATTAAATAAAATTCACTTATATTTCCCTTTTTTTTTTTTGAGTTTTTTTGTTTGAGTTTTATTTCATTCACAAGGTTTTTTTACCCAAATAATATTAAAAAAAAACCTAAATGGCGTGTTGCAAGAATTATGTACCAAAATGGTACATTTAAATGGGTGGAGAATGGTGCATAGGTAGCACCACCCTGATTCTGACACATTTTCGTTAAAAAAAGGGGGTATAAGGGTGTGGTGCCTATCTAATAGGTAGCACCAGTGACCCCTATTTGATAGGTGGCACTGGTGGTGCCTATCTGATAGGCGGCACATGCAGTATTTTTCCTCCCACACTCCCCCATCTGGCTCGTTTTTGTAAGGTATTATTTAGTTAAAAAGAGCTATTAAGATATGTTTGTATTTATTTTATATTTTCATTCATTCATAATTTATTTTTAATGTTTATTGAAGTAAAAAAAGCCTATTTATGTTATGTACAAAGAATGTTTTATTTTTTTATGTAATTTATTTGTTATGTGTGTTTTAGGTTGATTAGATTTATTTTTTTATGAAATTTATTTGGCATGTTATTTTGATTATTTTAATATTATTTTTTATTTTTTATATATGAAAAAAATGAAACCATTGATATGGAATTTAGAATTAATGAGATAAATTAGGAATTAATTTATATGTTCTAATTTTTTAAGATTTTATAATTGAGAATAAAAGTTTATGTTTTTAAATTTTATTTTAAATTTTTTTATAAATATTAAAAATGAAATTTCTGTTAAAGTTCGATGCAAAAAAAATTATATTTTTTTAACAATAATTAAATTGGCATGTTATTATATATATATTATATTTTAAACTAAAACATTTTACTTATTATCATTTTAAAATAATAATAATAATAATAATATTTGTATTTATTATGTATTGTTTATGGTATGTTTTTGTTATATTTTTTTATCAGCATGTTATTTTTATTATTTTAATATAAATTTTTTTTATGTAGGTAAAAGATTAAACTATTGAGATGGAGTTTGTAAATGGGATCATTGAGTTAGAGTTTGAGTTTGAATTTATAAGATATATTTATTTTGTTAATGTAGTATAACAAAAAATTATGATGTGGACAAAATTGTTTCGTATTTTTTTGTAATTAAAAGCAATATATAAAATTTATATATTTTGATAAATATTTAAAATGAGCCGGATGTGGAGTTTTTAGGAGGGAAATACTAGGTGTGCCGCCTATCAGATAGGCACCACACCCCAATACCCTTTTTCTTTAACGAAATTGTGTCAGAGTCAGGGTGATGTCACCTATGCACTACCCTCTACCCATTTAAATGTACCATTTTAATACATAATTCTTACAACATGACATTTAAATATTTTTTAATATTATTTAAGTAAAAAACCATCATTCACAACTTGAATTCTACGTTTATAATCCGTCACATCATTAAATAGTCCAAACGTTGAAAATTACAAATTTTACAGTTATATAAAATATGACGCAAGACAAGAAGAAACAAAAATGATGCCTAACATAAGCATATCAAAATTTACATAAACTAAATTATAAACATGCAAAAAGTTATATACAATTATGAAACTTTAGATATACGAAAAATAGTTTGAATGCAAATGGAATAAACATAAAATCGAATATATCAAAAGCAATATAAAATTACTATAAACGTAATGGCATACCCATAATCTAACACAAAAATATTATGTAAAATAATATTTATAATAAATTTATAAATTAAATTAATGATATTTTGATTAAAGATTTTGAATATTTTAATATATTAAGTTTAAGCCTTAATATGTGTAGTTTTTCTAAATTTAATTTTTTAAAGATTTGATATAAAAACATTAAAAGATAAAAACACTCTTATCATACTATTTATTTTTAAAAATATTTTTTTAAAAATGTCCAAATTAAATCTGTGCCACACGAATATGTTTTTTTAAACAAGGTGCCACGAGTTTGGTACTTATTAATAAGTACAGATAAAACAGGACGATGAACATGTTACTTTTTCATACCTTTCTAAAAAGTGTGAAAAGGTAGTTTAACACGTGGTTGGCCAAAATCAACCATGGGGAGATGTTCTCAAATCGGGAAAATATCATACAGTTACAGACGGATAACATTCACAGATGTTCAATATTATATCATTTAAATTATATATTCAATGTTGTAGATATTCTCAAATAAAATATTGATTATTCACCATAAGTTTCAAAATATGATATTATTTTTTATAGAACTTTAATTCAAGCCCCTTTTCCCTTTCTTGTGATCGGATCAGATACTAATCCCACCAATATCTAGCCTTTCAATTTTTAAGGCCTTTTATTATTCATAAAAAAATAGTGACTAATGGAACCACTAAAAATTAGATAATTGTTTGATATATGTTAAAATCATATACGAATATTGATTTAGTACAATGAGATTTTTTTTTCTATTGTGAAGATAAAAATTTTGATTTCGATTTAATTTAAGAAAACAAATATAATAATATCGGATTGACTTAAGAATTTGTGCTCAAAATGTAAGTTGATGCTTCTCTCAATTTTGATTCAACCTTACCCCTACATTTTTATATATAAAAAAAGGGGAAAATAAATATAATTGTATATGAAATGTCTGTTTAGGGATGAAAAAAATTAAAAAAATCGATCCTAACAATTAATATTTGGATGCTTTGGATTCATAAGCTAAAAAATTTGGTGATTTAAATTGAACTAAATTGATTCCAATTTAATTTTAATTTTAATTTTATTTAATATGCAATTAATTTTAAATTTTAATCATGTAAAAATAAATATTTTTTATATTTAAAATAATGAAACAACTTAAAAATGCTATTTAACAAAAATTCTCCAAAAAAATTATATCAAAGTTACTAATTAGTTTTTATTTACTTAAAAATTAATATATTTTTAATAACTATTTATGAAAAAAACTTTGAAATTTTACAAAACTATGTATAAAAAACATAAACCAAAACTTATTTTTCTTCAAAATAAAGTCTGAAATTTGAAAACAGACCATGTCTAGGACATGACATCGGCCTCGATAGGAGAGCCAGTATAAGACCATGTCTGGGATATGGCATCGGCCTCGATATAAGAGCCAGCATCGGCCTTGATATGTGAGCCAGTGTAAGATTATGTTTGGGACATGACATCGGCATCTTACCCTTTTTCATGAGGCTTATAGGGTATCCTTTAGTTTTCCAAATGGTTTAACGGGTAATTTAAAGCTTATGTCAAATGAGAAAGGTTACTACTATGTTGTAAGTGGTACAGGTACCCACACAAAATTCATGAGAAATGAGCTCGATTTATGTTGTATGATTAGTAAGGATGAAAATGAGTAAGTTATGCCTATGATTGTTTATGGATTATGTGCAAATTATAATATGTTGAGTATGTTATTGCATGGTAAATTGTTGTTAATTATTTACATGTAACTTACTAAGCTTATGCTTACTCTCTCTCCTTTCTATTTTCTTATAGTGCCGCAAAGCTAGAACGTCGGAGGCTCGATCACACTATCTACAAGATCATTGGGTATAACTAGTCTTAATATTTTTTAGTAATGGCATGTATAGGGACTTAGTCTTTTTGTGTTATGTGTCATTGTTAATTTGGCCAAATGTGTTGGCTTGATACGGAATTATTCATTTTGTATAAAGCCATGGGTAATGGCTAATACTTGATCTTTGATATAAGCATATAAGGAGGTTTCTCACAGATGCAGTCTTACATGGCTTGTGATGTTAAGTAAGAGATGTTGTATGTGATAGAAGATAGCTTGGAATAGACGTATGAATGCTTGTTGTGGCTGATTTGGTTATCTGGTTATGCTTGGATTGGTGAGGTTTGATGTTGTGTATGTTGGTGCAAGTAAGGGTGGAAAAAAGGCTTGGTAAATAGCATTGTTTTTGTCCATATAGGCGTGTGTTTAGGCCGTGTGTGATACACAGTCTGCCCCATGGGCATGTAGTTCAACCGTGTGTCCCTTGCACCCTAAGTTGGCAAAATAGAATGCCTAGTAGTAACCAGACAGGCTGAGACACGGCGGTGTGCCTCAACCGCGTGGAAAACACGGCCATTGCACATGGCATGTACCTAGGCCGTGTGAAGCCTGGACCATAAATGTGAAATTAAATTTGCCACACGGCCTAGCACACGGGCGTGTGCCTTGGCCGTGTGACCGTAGATGGTTGATGGCGTCAGAAATAGAATGTTAAGGTTTTAACATACAAGTGGATACAGAGGCGTGTCATAGCCATGTGAGGGAATGGGCCATAGACACGGGCGTGCGCCAGGCCGTGTGAAAACCCTTGTAGGTTCGATATGAAAAATAAATCCGCACAGGCTAAGGACATGGGCGTGTGTGACCACACGACCTTCCCACACAGGCGTGTCCTTTGCCACACGGGTGTGTGCCCCTATTTTCAGTGAAATTTTCTAAGGTTTTCTAAAGTTCCCGGTTTAGTACCGAACCATTTCTAAAGTATGCTTTGAGCCTCGTAGGCTCATATTAGGTACTTTAAGACAAAGTCTAAAAAGTTTTAAATTTTAATGAAATTCCATGTCTCGAAATGTATGTATGCATGTGTTAAGTAAGGTAATGCCTCGTACCCTGTTCCGGCGAAGGATACGGGTAAGGCGTGTTACATTTAATGGTATCAGAGCTCTGGTTTAATCGATTCTCAGACTAATCTAGCGTGTGTACGAGTGTAGCTATACATGCCATATATATAATATGATAGTGTGATGACTTTTGACTATTTAAAATGTGTTTTAATATAGTAAATGGACCTCGATGGAGCAATAGCAGATGATGTTGAAAGTAATGCGTCGGCTCCTGCGCAAGAGACCGCACCAGTTGATAGTAGGCTCGTGACACTCAGTTAGGGCGGATGGGCTAGAGAAGCCTTCCTCTATATGATGAATGAGTGGTACTCGAAGTTTGCTCGCGCAAATCTGAATGTTCCACCTCCTCCACCCCTTTCAATCCCTCAGCCTGCCTCGATAGATCCCCAAGTAGTAGAAATGTTTAGAAGAAAAAAACCACCAATTGATAGAATTCAAAAGCAATGGGCCGAGGAATTTCAAGCAAATATAGATGATGACCTAGAAAGAGCAGAGTTCTAGCTAGAAAACACCATTAGGATATTCGATGAACTGTCTTGTACATCTGAGGAGTGCATGAAGTGTGTTGTGTCACTCCTACGAGATTCAGCTTACCAATGGTAGAACATTCTTGTGTCAGTTGTACCAAGGGAAAAGGTAACTTGGGAATTCTTTTAGGAAGAGTTCCGTAAGAAATATATTGGCCAGAGGTTTATAGACCAGAAAGGAAGGAATTTTTCAAATTGAAGTAAGGTCAAATGACGGTAATAGAGTATGAGCGTGAATTCGTGAGGCTCAGCAAATACGCTAGGGAGTGCGTATCTACCGAAGCCATCATGTGTAAGAGATTTGAAGACGGATTGAACGAAGACATTCGAATTTTGGTTGACATCCTAGAGTTAAAGGAATTTTTGGTGCTCATTGAGAGGGCTTTCAAGGCCGAGGAATTGGCCAAGTAGAAGAGAAAAGCTTATATCGAGTCTGGTGACTCAAAGAAAAAGCAATTCGAAAAATCATTTCAATCCTTATCCAAGAAATGGAGAGAGTTATTGGATTCTCGAACCGAAACAAGAATAAACAGCACATGGTGTCTAAAGCTCAAACTACTTCAATTGCGAGTGTTGGTAGTGCTCGACCGATTAGACTAGAGTGTTCACAATGTGGTAGACGTCATTTCAGTGAGTGCTGAAAGAATGATAGAGGCTGTTTCAAGTGTGGTTCACTAGATCATTTCATTCAAAATTATCCTAAGATGGCTGAGAAAGACAAAAAGCAAGATGTGAAATTGGGTAATGCTTCTTCTAGAGGTAGACCATAAAAGAACCTAGGAAGTGGGGTTAGCAGTAGAGGTGCGCCTAGAGATTCCACTGTGACGCCCAAGGGTAGAGCACCTGCAAGAACTTATGCCATTCTCACACACGAAGGGGCTTCATCCCCAGATGTGATTACAGGTACTTTTTCTCTTCATGATATCTCTATTGTTGCTCTGATTGATCCGGGGTCTACCCATCCATATGTTTGTATGAAATTGGTGTCTAGTATGAATATGCCTATCGAGTCTACAGAACCAGTGATAAAAGTGTCAAACCTGTTAGGTAAGCATGTGTCAGCTGATAGAGTGTGTAGAATTTGTCCTTTGATGATTAGAGGTTATTATTTTTTGGCTAATCTTATGCTGCTATCGTTTGATGAGTTTGACGTAATCCTTGGTATGGATTGGTTGACTACTCACAATGTGATTGTGAATTGTGGGAGAAAATTTATTGAACTAAAATGTGAAAATGGGGATATTTTTCGAGTTGAATCAGGTGAATCGGATAGCTTGCTTATAGTGATTTCTTCTTTGGCTACTGAGAAATGTATAAGAAAAGGGCATGAGTCTTATCTCGCGTTTATGTTGCATACCCAAGTGTTAGAAGTAAAGATTGAGTCAATGCCAGTGGTATGCGAGTATCTAGATGTGTTAGAAGTAAAGATTATAGCTTAGTAAGTAAGTATGCAAATAATAAGCAATTTATTTACATACTTTTATAAATCTTCACAATATATTTTCAAAATAATACAATCATTACTACACATAGATCCACTATTTACTCAAGTTTAAAACAAGCTATCTATTCGAGTCATAGTCACTAAATTATTTATCACTGGAGCTATGGAACTCCAAATTAAGATATACTAATTTTCTCTGAAACTAGACTCAAATATCTTCTAACCATACATTTTTCAAAATTTTTGGTTAAGTCAATAAGTACAATTTATTCTTTAAATTCTCCCCTATTTTGCTATCTGATAGTCCCGACCCCTCTTTACTAAAAATTAATTATCTCATTGTGCAGGATTTGAATGATGTTATTGTTTATTTTTCATGAAAATAGACTCATGAAGAAAATTATCCATATAAATTATAACCCATAGTTATTTTTGTACAATTTTTAATGATTCTTCCAAAGTCAGAATAGTGGATTCCTAAATCCATCTGACTCTATTCCACGAAAATTCAAATATCTCGTAATATGAAATTATTTTTCTTACACCGTTTCTTTTATGTGGAAATAGACTCAATAAGATTTAATTTCATATCATACTCAATCTCTAATTCAATTTCCACTATTTTTGGTGATTTTTCAAAGTCATACAATTGCTGCTATTCAAACTATTTTATTGCTAATTTTACTCTTTCAGAAATTTTCCTTGTATTAACTTTCATACTAACACTTACCCATATTAACCTTACCAAAGTTCTATCACATATGGAGCATATTGCTCATAAGTTTACGCATACATACCTGCACTTATTCATCACTTAATCATATTCATTTACACTTAGTCATTTCCGGTTGAACACATCGGAGTATTAATGGATACATCGGGATGTTTCACATAATGTCACACTTGTAGCCAAAGCTACTTCATTTCACAAGTTTCACATAGGCTCGTTCTCGAGCTAATCACATTTAGCACAATACCATGGACTTATTTCACTTAGATGCCATGGTCTTATTTCACTTAGCACAATGCCATGGACTTATTTCACTTAGGTGCCATGGACTTGTTTCACTTAACACAATACCATGGACTTATTTCACTTAGGTGCCATGGATTTATTTCACTTAGCACGATGCCATGGACTTATTTCACTTAGAGGCCATGGACTTGTTTCACTTAGATCCTTAGTGGCATGTCACTTGTATCAATTTAAATTCCTAAGGTTCAACCGGGAAATTTCTCACTTATTGCCACTTTGTCGAATACATCAAATAGTCATTCAATATTCAGCCATATATCATAAAATATATCAAAATATTAAAACATAAATAAAACAATGCATTATTTACATACAAACTTACCTCCACCCAAAACGACAAACGAACATATTCGACATTTTCTTCGATTTTCTCCCGTTCTATGTCTGAATCTCGTTTTTCTCAATAATCAAGCTTGGAAGCTTGAAAAACCATAGCTATGCATTCTCCATGCATGTTTCGGCCTTGGGGTAGAAGATGAGGAAAATTTGGCTTTTAATTTGATTTTTAATTCATTTAATCATTAAATGACCAAAATGCCCCTAACTTAAAAATATTCTATTTCACCCATTTCATGTCCATTTTTTTCCAATAAATTAACGAATGGTCTAATTTCCATTTAAGCACCTCCAATCTAAAAGCTCATAGCAATTGGAAACCTCTAACATATAGAACTCAATTTTTGAATTTTTTACAATTTAGTCCTTTTGACTATATTGAGTGCACAAACGTCAAAATTTTCGTACGAAATTTTCACAGAAGAATTCCATAAAATTTTACACCATATAAATATAATAAAAAAATTTTTCCCTTGTCGGATTTGTGGTCCCGAAACTACTATTCTGACTAGGCCCCAAAATTGGGCTATTATAATTCTCCCCCTTTTAGGGACTTTCGTCCCTAAAAATCTTACCGGAATGAGGTTTATCTCTTTTCTCATAGTTTTCTAAACATTACCAAATAATCCTCTTCGGGACGATACTTTCTGAAACACTGTGCCCTCAATCTGAAACCCAATATAATTAAGTTTCAATTCTGTATAACTTTTATGTCGGTCTGAAACTATTTTCATGTCAACTTTCACATTTGTTTTCACCCTTTTTATAATAATCACCATTCGACTCAATCTCATGCTTAGATTTTTCTGTAGCTTTTTTTCCGTAATCGATAATATAACTCTCGGATGCTGAAGTAATCATACGAATTTTCATTATCGATCAAATACAATCTAAATAACATCTCCCTTTCTCCGTGGATAAGAGAAAATACCGATATGGGACCTATAGTATCTTTATCTCAATATCACGCTAATATCATCGTTGACTGTAACAATCCTGATTGCATTTGATATTTGGCCTTTTCTTGATGACAAACAACATCTAGACACAAAAATGAAAAATACCGAGTTTTATATCCGTATACCAGAACATTTACTTCGAATCAGTGTACTTTTATCTCTCATTGGATGAACAGACAAGATACTACAGTGAGCTCTGAACAAAAACTTTCTACGTAAGTCCTGGGTTCCTCAGTACATAAATCCACTTACCGACCCATTTCTGAGCTCTTATGATTTATAACGGAAACTTCAGTTTAGCTTTCACTTTAGCGAGAATCAGGATACCATCAATAAGATAAATCTTGAAACAAATACTCACAAAGTATGCAAAGATTTTCATTCAAGCATCCGCAAGTATTTCAACTTTACTCAGAGGTTAGTCAATATTCACGCACATTCTTTTAGTTAAGAAAAACTTAATCAATATGTCCCCGTATCATGCTTTCCAGAATACAATTTCTTCTTTCAAACTGCTTGTCTATAAATCTATGTATGTACAACATCATTTTCAAACCAGAGGATATACGTAAACACACATAGCTTAATTTATCATCTAACTGAATAGCTCATTCTAATTGAAATAACTGAGTTGACCTTATTGTTCAATAACATTCCACTATGATCACTTCTTCATGTTGCTAGGACAGTTGAAACATACAATCTCTCATAATTCTTTCAACATGCCAGTCACAGATATTTACTAACTGTATTAACTCAGACGAAACATAACATCTCGTTTGAAGTCATTAGTAATAGCCAAGATTACCTGGGGAAAGGAAATCAATATACAATCTAAACTTGAACTGTCACAATCCACATTTTTGTCGATATTTGCCTTAAAAATAAACCATACATGATAAATTAAATAAAAAAGATGATAAGAAAAATGAGATAATAAAATCCGAGATACCAGACCGTACTGAACGTCCAATAACACCACGTATGAATTAACAGAGATCTTGACGATTCCCCAGGGAAAATCGAAAGAAAAAGAAACATTGTTCGTGTATTCTAAAATCAATTATGATAGAGATAATATATATATTCCATATAGATGTAAATAGAACAATAGCCAGAAGAGATAGAAGAATATTTTCACATGAATTCACTGTTAACTTTTTATCTCAAAGTAACGGAATAGAATACCAATAAAAGATATAAGAATACTGATCATAAATCAATTAGACTAATGATGCTTCCATCAGAAAGTGGGCAATTACATATGTCTCTTAAAATGCAAGAATACATAGAACACCCATAAGAAATAGTCATAAATTACTCAACTGTAACTATCACACTCAAACATCTTTACACTTCAGACATTATTCCTCTAACTAATTTGTCATCAATAATTCCATAATATAACGCCCTGAATTTGGGCCTAGAAGTATTGGGCCTTGAGCAAGGGAATAGTTAAGAGGCTACACATAAATATTTAGTTGTGCAGGAAAGTGACATAAATGAATGTCTACTTCAATGGTTAAGTGTCTTGGGGAGCGCCTGAGAAGTCCTGGGTTCAAGTAAGGGCATTTGCAAAAATTTTGTTTTGAATGAATAAACCCCTAGCTTTGGGCCAATAGGCTCATAATTTAAATATGGGTAAACTATGGCACAAAGGAGTTGTTGGTCTGGTGATAAGTGGCCTACGGAGTGTTTCTGGGGTTTGAGGTTCAAGTCGTGGCAATGTAAGAGGAGTATTTATTTTGCTTCTCTTACCATGTGAGAAGCAGAAGTAGACTAAAATATTGTTGAATGGAGTTTGAATTGGTCATGGAGAAAATGTAGAAGGAAATCAAGGAAAATTTGGATGGAAAAGTTTGAATGAAGTTCAAATTAGTTGGTGAAGTGTTGTGGGGAGATTTTTAAGGAGTGGATCAAAGGATAGGGAGTTGGTGGCCAAATTTTAGGAGAAAATCGTGGAAGTGGAGGTTAGGGTAGTGTTGTACCGAAAGTGGTTTATGCGCATATGAATTCAGCTTTGGTTTCTTCCTCTCTTCATTTTTCGGTTTTCTGTCAACTTTTTCCATTCATCTATTGTCATTTTACTGAATTTTGGTAAAGGCCTTCAAGTACCTTTCGATTTCATTTTGGTTCGTTTTTGCTCTTCTCTCCAATACTCTTTTCTATGCTTTCCTCTGCCAGTCTGTTTCCTTTTGATCGAGTGCTTCTTTTCTTTTCTAGATTGCGCAATTGGTTGTGCTTGGTCGATTAACACTCATTCTTTTTCATTTTTCTTCTCTGAGCTGATTCTTCTATTATCTCCTCTCTCTTAAACTCTGGCCGAATTGTTGTTATTCCCATTTCTCAAATGGTTCTCTTCTTGACCAATTACTTCTGTTTTTCCTCCCTCTCAAGTGTTGATCGATTACGCTCTCTCTTCTTTCTTTCTCCCTAGTGTTTATCATTGGCTGAATATTGTTTAGTTTCTCTTCGGTCTTAGTTCACTACCTCGTCGAAGCATATTCTATTCTGTCATTATATTGTAAACGTTGCTCAGTCAGAATTTTTTTGCACGCAAGTATAAGCTTAATAAGGAGATTATGATCCTCGTGTAGGTGGATATCCAAGTTAACTGGTGCACTTCCTATGATCCAAGGGTGTAAATTCGATTGGCTTTCGGTAAGTGTTGTACAATTGGTGCAAACATTTGGTTGATTAATAAATAGATTCTGTTGTTAAGTCTCAGTTGTATTGTAGGGTTTATCCAAAGGGATTTGGTAGACAATCGCTTGTAAAGGATTTAAGTGTGAGATCTTCAATCAATCGACCAAGGTAGGTGATTAGAACCTCTTCGATAAGTGTGATAGGAAGGGATTGTTAAAATCTTGTTGCTAAAGGACTAATGGTGTATTGTGTTGAACTTAGGGTTGGAGCGCTTGTGGTCTGCTTGTACATTTTTGCAATAAGGTGTGTACTCACACTGTTTTAACCGTAGGACGAGAAAAGCTAAAAAGCTGAAAAACACGGCAATTGATGCCACACTGGCGTTCGAACGCACGTGTGGTGATTCGAGCCCACGAAACATGGGCGTATGACTGTAGAGGCCACCATGAGAAATCTCATGGGCTTAGGCGATTTCTGGCCACGTTGGGCCGAATTGGCCGTGTGGGCCCAACGGGTTTGTAGGACCCACACGGGAAAACCACACAAATGTGTAGAAGATATTAGACCTAGTTGTGTCGTTCACATGGCCAATGTCATTTCTGGGTTTCGTGGGCCACATGGACGTGTGGACCCCACTTGGGCCACATAATGGGTTTTGGGCCCATTTACACCATTTGACTATTAAGGGTTACACGGGTTGCACAAGACAACTGTGGACCTACTGATGGGTCGGTAACTGTATCTAGACCCCAAATTAAGAAATGACTATTATGCCCCTATAGGGTAAAATGTCTATTATGCCTTTATGTGATGTATGTTTGATGAAGCATGCCATCTGATATATTTATGACTTGCATGCATGCATGATGTTATGCTGCATGGGGATGGGTTATTGTAATTGGAGGAAGTGTACTAGTTGTTAAGGTCGCACGTGTAACATCCTGATTTTTGGGATTCTGTGATTTTTGTGAGAATTTGGTTAAAATATAAATTTTGGTATTTGGTTGTGCAATTCTTATTTGGAGTGTGTAAATGGGCCTATGGAAGGCCCATGAGTTGGCAAAAACCCGGTAGAATTTTTGAATTTTGGACTTAAGGAGTTAGGAGTCGTGGATAGGTAGTCTTATTAAAAGATGTGGGTAAAATGTAACACAAATGAGCTCCTGGCAAAGTGGTTAAGTGACACCACTTAGTTGCTAAAAAAGTGGCGTGTAAGTGGAAGGGAAGAGGCCAAGGTTCGACTCCATAAGTAGGTGATTATATTTTTTATTTTTGTGCCTTGAGCAGGCTAGAATTTGAGCTTGATAGGAACTCTTTTGATAAGAGCTTGAATTGGTCATGAGCTAAAATCAAGGAGTGATAAGGGGGAGGATAATTAGGAGAGATTTTAGGAGAATTTGAAATAGGGTAAGAGGTTGGCCGGCCAAGGGAGTGTGAGGTGCAAAATTTGGCTTTTGGGTGTAGTTATGGTATATTCGGCATTCTTTTTCCCTCGTACCGTTTAACTTCAAGCAAAAACTCCTCTCTTTTCTTTCATTCTTCTTTCCCATATTTTCTTTTCCCTAATTCTTTCTCCTCTTTAACCCCTAGATAGAGCCGAACCCTTCTCTCCCTTTTGCTTAGCCGAATACTCCAAGTAAGCCAAATCCCGAAAATCACCCTTGTGCCGTTTTCTTCTGAGCCAAAACCCTTATGTTCCTTTTATCTCTTATGGCCGATTCATACAACCTCTGAGCCCTAATCCCTTGTCGGCAATATTATTGCAAAACCACCACCTCAAATCACCTTTTTTCTCCTTTGAATCAAAGCCGAAAGCGCAGCACTTGTGGAGAGTTTGTGGCCGAATCCTGTGGACTCTAGGAGTCCTTTTCTGCTAGCGTTTTGGGGGCAGGATCTGCTTGGGATCTAAGTCAGCGAGAGTGGGAATCCTAGGTAAGGGTTCTATTGGTAAGCATTCAAAATTTTGGTTCAACTTAATGTTATAGAAGTTAATGAAAGTCGAAAACCCCTAAAGAATAGGGAGGCTGTCATTTTATGGTATAGGCCTTATTGGGTCTCTTTTTTGAGTTTTATGGTTTCATGTAGTGTGATAGACGATCTTGGGGGGAAAACAGCAAGGCTTGGAGAACTAGTGTGGATAAATATTGGGTCTAATCATCGAATCCTGCAAAGGTAAGCGATCTACGGTAGTAGGGATAGTGGCCGAATGGTATTGGTAAGACTGTATTGTTATCATTGGATTTCAAAACCTGATATGTCAAGTAAATGAATGTGGGACAAGTGCGCGGTAGATTTTGGGAAGCGATCGTCACTAATCAGGTGTGTAACAAACCCTCGTAGTAGCGTAGATTAATATTCGTTAAAAAGCTGAAATGCTGAAATTCTGGCATTTCGGGAACTTGTGGTTTTGTTATTGGTATTAGACACGCTACACGCAATAAGATCGGTGATCGGATCGATGGAACAGGTAAGGGCACGATTTTGTGCAAGATGGTAAGTTGGGCCTCGATGGGCTAAAATTGGGCCCAATGGGCTTTTGGGCCCATTTAGGTAAAATCGGTAGAAAGTGAAATCTGGATAAGTTGTATGATAATACGGTTAGTACTGCGGTAAACTTCAGCCTGAGCGGGCTTGTGGGTTAAATCGGTATTCGTAGGGCCCATTAAGGGTTTTGGGCCCAAAAGTAGGAATTGGTTAAAATGGATTAAAATTACCGTTTAAACACTCAGAATTGATGAATGAGCATGGAAAACCCTAATAATCGATAAAATTACGTAATTACCCTTATAACATGAAAATGACTATTTTGTCCCTAGGTGAAAATGACCGTTATACCCCTAGGGTCGTATTGTGATTATGATGCTTGTGATATTGTTATTATACATGATATGCTATGATATGTACACGATATGCCATGTTATACTCATTATATGCATGGGTTAGGTTTATATGAATGGAGGAAGTGTAAAGGGCTTTGCCCCAGTTTACCGAAAAGGGCTTTGCCCTAGTTATTAAAAGAGGCTAGGCCTCCAGTTATATGATAAAGAAACTATGCTGCCAGTGGAGAGTTTGGTTGGGTGGGTTGAGTTATTCCCCATATGGAGAGCTTGGTTGGTACGAGTGGAGAGTAGCGGAAGGTGGGTTGAGTAGTCTCCCCAATTGGGCTTGCATACATTTATTGATATTACATGTGATATTTGAATGGGCCTATAGGCCATACCGTTTACAGAAAAGGCTTCGGCCCAGTGATATGATTTATGAGAAAGGCTTCGGCCCAGTAACTATTAAACGAAAGGCTTCGGCCCAGTGGTTGTTGAGACTGAATTGGGGCTTAGGACCAGTATGTTAATATTGATTTGGGCTCTAAAAGGGCTTGTTGCAAACTGAGTTTCCAAACTCACCCCTGTCCTTAACCTTACAGGCGAGCCTTGATGTAGAGACTTGGAGCCGGAGGGGATTCAGAGGGGCCATAGTGAACGCTTTCAGACTACTTCCATAAAGTAACTGGTTTTTATAATTTATCTTTAAAATTAAGTATTATTATTTGGTTTTGGTGTTGTAATAAGGCCATTTTAATTATTATTTTTTTCTCCGGGATTATTTTATTTTATACTTTTTATTTTAATTAACGCATATTGACTTAAAACGGGCTAGACATAGGACGCGTTTTCCAAAATGGTATATGTTTTCAAAATAACGCAATGATACAATAAAACAATTTATCAAATATATTTACTTACATGAATTCCAACTCAACTTGTTTTCCAAAACAAATCACTAAACTAAAGTGTGGCAATGGTCGTGGGCATGTCTAGGATTAGATCCAATCAAGAGCTTGGTACTTAAGCAGCCTACATGGCTTACCCCCTCTGTTTCGGATACCTACCTGGTGCACAGCTTCCATTCACTTTATTAGCAAAGATAACCTTTTTAAAACACTAAGAAAGACTTTGGATGAAATATGGGGTTTCTTAAATAGTTTAGTGTGACACGTTGGATCTGGCCATAACGTTTGGGCCGGGTTTGGGGTGTTACAGCACGGGTCACATGAGACGACAGTGGACGTACTGACGGTTTAAGGCCGCTTATATTACTGGCAGCTTTGCTACAATACTGGTTAGTACCGCAACCGATGCTAACATTAGAGTGTAGGGATATGTAGGTCAATTTATTCCTCATAGGAGTGCAGGGTTGGACCAGAGATGGTGTGTAGGGTTGGATGGGATTATATGCATCATGCATTCTGATTTCTGATACTGTTATGGGCTAAGGCCCAACTGATACTGTTACGGGCTAAGGCCCAACTGATACTGATACTGTAACAGGCTCAGACCCAAACTGCATTTATCTACTGTATGATTGACTTTTGTTTGTTAGGGGATTACACACTGAGTTTTCATAAAGTTACCCCCTGTTTATCTGTATAAGTGATCCCTAGTCTTAGACGAATTGGGGCTGCGAGGGACTCGGAAGTGGCCACATTACTGCTCTTGCTTTTACATTCGACTTTTATTTACAATAATTTTGATTTGGGTTTAATTTTTTTTGTATAACGCCTTTCTATGGTTTTTAAGTTATAAACTGATAGTTGTAGGAAAAGACGGGTTTTTAAAAGTTAACTCATTTTGAAACATCGCGTTTCCGTAACACAATTTTAAGCTTCCTTAACAAACATTGTTTTGAAAGTATAATAATGATACAACATGATCATCAAGCTGCTTAAATGATTTAGTTTTGATAACGTATGAGATACCTTAAATTTTTGTTAAGATCACAATGAGACTTTAAAATTTTAAACGGGTTTTTACGTGAAATCATGTTTTCAAAAAGCACTTCAATGTGACACCGCCAAATTCGGTCATAACATCTAGGTCGGGTTTGGGGTGTTACAATAATATTCCATTTACTGAGAAAAATCAATTCAGAAGAATTCTTGGTAACTACAATCTTTAGACACCATACCTGAACGAATCGAGTAACCAAGATTAATGCTTTCTCTAACTGTGGCATTGCACATTCCAAATGATCTTTAGAATCATCTAATATCTCTCACATAATGATCTTTACTCGTTAAGCCACTTCCATCCCTAATCACATTATTAATTATTCCACCACTGAACTCTTTAGTTCCCACTTGTGAGCTTATTCAATGTAAATCTTGTGAACTTTGTCATCTAACACTATACCAGTAAGGAGGTGAAGATTGTAAAGCCTTTAAAATTTTGACTTTCATACATACTGGAAACACAAAAAATTATATAAATTTTCATACCTATTTTTACTTAAAATCAGACAGTTTTGGTAAAAATCTTGTCATAAAATAATTAATTTTTATAAAATAAATTAAATGTGCTAAATGTTTGAACATGCTGATTTTTAGTCAATTTGATAATTATTTTTAGTGAATTTTGATTATTTTTGACAGATTCGCATAAAAGGCGAAAATTGACTCGACAGACACCGTTAGAAGAACAAAACCGAGAAGCAATTTGAAGTAATAAGGCGAAATAATTTCCAGCCTAAGACGGTCCAAATATGTGTATTTATTCATCATATAATTAATTTTAATTTATTCCCAATTTAATTTGGGCTAAATAGATTAATTTTAATTAATTATGGAAAAAGGGCCCAGTTGAATTGCACCAGTTGAACCTAATTTATCAAACCGAACCAGCCACCAATTGGGCAGCCCAGAACCGTCCAAATGCTGACCCAAATCAGCATTTTATCTGATTAAATAAGCTTGCAAACAAGTCCTTGAAAGACCTCCAAATTGCATTTAAACCCCACATTAATTCAAGGCTTTACGGATTTGCCCCAGGCTAATTTTAGCAAAGTTGAAAGCTTCAACTTTGCCATGTGGATGGCCAGCCATGTGGGGGGTCTATTGGCTTCTGGAATTTGCTATTTTTAGCAGCCCTCCTCAGCTATAAAAGGCACCCTATGCTGCCCATTCTAATCATCCCTCAACATCCATCATTCACTCTCATTCTCTCATTCATTCCACTCTCTTTTCTCTCCATTTTCCATTCTATTTTCCTATAGTTCTTGTGCCGATTTCTCCACTTGGAAAAGAGGTATTTTCTCAGCCATTTTGGGCAGCAAGCAAGTGTTCATAGAAGCCTTGATCGGCAAGGACAACGAAGACGAAGAACGGAGCAATCAGTCAAGCCACGGAGAAACATCGGATTTGCTTATTGTTCCCTATCTTTTTAATTTTTGTTGTTTTTATGATGAACATATCTATGAATATTCATGTTCTTAAAATGGTTATTTTAATCAATTTAGCTTGAATTTAATTCGTGTTGGGTTGATTGCATTTCTTCCTCTTAATTTATTAAATTTATGTTTATGCTGTTATAGGCCCCAGTAAAATGCTTGATTAAATAAAATCAGGCTTAGGTTATTCTGGCATTATAATTTTTTAGATAAGTAAGGAATTAATTGTTTAAATGGATTGAAATTACAGTTAATGGACACAATACTTATTCAGTGCATGTTTAATTCTTCTAAGGTAGCTGAATATTAAATTAGCGTTGTATTTAGCAATACATATGCCTTGCATAACTTGTAAGATTATTGTGATTAAACTGTTTCAAGATAATGGAGTCTTGTTACCTAACATAGTCTTTTATATGCTTATTAAGTTAAATTAATCGGTTGAATCGGCATAGGATATGCGAGAGATTATTTAATTCAATAAGAATGTATGTGCAATAGCATGTTTACCTTTATAAATCTGTTTAATCAGTTGAATTGGCATAGGGATATGTTCCAAGAGATGAATGGATTTTTAATTAGTAAAGATGTTCATAAGTTAGCAATTTACTGGGTTGTCCTGAAATTATTCGTAACAGTATAGTATAAGTTTAATAATCCTAAGTCAAAGAAATGTAATTACCCCAACACAATTATATCATCTTGATTAAATCTTAATTGAAATCGTGCATTAGAATTTTATTTTCTTTTGTTATTTTATTTAATTTTTAATTAGTTTTAATTCATCTTCCAAAACCAAATTATTTTTACCTCACCAAAGTGTTTTAATTACATTCATAAATAATTCTTTTACAGTCTCTGTAGGTATGATAACTCGACATTTACTTGTCACTGTATCACTTGTTGCGATTGTGTACACTTGCACATTTCCGTCGTTCCAAGTTTTTGGCGCCGTTGCCGGGGACTTTTTTTTAAAAGCCATTATTTGTGAATTTGTTAGTTTTACATTTTGGTTTAATTTTTCATTTTTTTTACTTAATCAATTTTTTTCTATGAATATTTCAGGTGTTTATGAGTATTGACCAGATTATTGACTTACTCCCTGTAGACCTTGAGATAGAACAAACCTATCGACAGAGAAGAAGACAAGCGAATCAAAGAAGGATTGAAGGAATGAATTTTGAGAACGTGAATCAAGGATACAGAGCAAACCCTG
Organism: Gossypium stocksii; assembly: GCA_020496765.1. NCBI lineage: Eukaryota > Viridiplantae > Streptophyta > Magnoliopsida > Malvales > Malvaceae > Gossypium > Gossypium stocksii. The sequence continues at coordinate 78,840,322 of CM035624.1, read as the reverse complement.
CTCAAAATCCTATCCTTATTGCTGATGGTAGGGATAGAGCCCTAAGATAATATGCCGTGCCAATATTTAATAACCTTAATCCAGGTATTAGGAGACCCAAAATCGAGGCACAACAATTCGAGCTGAAGCCAGTTATGCTCCAGATGCTTTAGACTGTGGGCCAATTTAGTGGAATGCCTACTGAAGATCCTCATCTTCATTTAAGACTATTTATGGAGGTGAGCGATTCTTTCAAATTAGCCGGAGTACCCGAAGATTCATTACGATTGAAGTTGTTCCCATATTCGCTAAGGGACAGAGCACGAGCTTGGTTAAACTCATTGCCACCGAACTCGATTTCTACATGGCAAGAGTTAGCAGAGAGATTTCTTGTGAAGTATTTCCCGCCTAGCAAGATTACTAAGCTGAGAAACGAGATTACTGCCTTCCAACAAATGGATGATGAGTCCTTGTATGAGGCATGGGAAATATTCAAAGAGTTATTACGAAAGTGCCCTCATCACGGAATCCCGCATTGCATCCAACTTGAGACATTTTACAATGGTTTCAATGCTCACACAAGGATGGTAATGGACGCTTCTGCTAACGGTGCTATCCTGTCTAAGTCTTACAATGAGGCTTACGAGATTATCGAGAAGATTGCCAGCAACAACTATCAATGGCCAACCAATCGAGCAGCGTCAGGAAGACGAGTCATTGGAATACATGAAGTAGATGCTCTCACTTCACTTGCAACTCAGGTATCATCAATATCTTCGTTGTTAAAGAATCTTACCACTAATGGGTCTAATAGTTTTGTAACCCAGCCACCTAATCACTTTGAGAATATAGCATATGTCTATTGTGGTGAAGGACATGTGTTTGAAGAATGTCCATTAAACCCAGAATCCATGTACTACAAAGCTAATCAGAACCAGAACCAAGGGTGGCAAGGACTGCAATCTAACTTCTACAACCCATCGTGGCGAAATCACTCGAATTTTTCCTGGAGTAACCAATGTGCTAGAACCAATAAGACTTACGTCCAACCTAGACTGACCTAGCCACCTAGTTTCCCCCAGCAAGTTCAAAAACCAGCTCAAGCTAAATCATCCAATAGCTTAGAGAATTTATTGAAGGTGTACATGGCGAAAAACGACACCACTCTAAGGAATTTGGAGAATCAAGTGGGCCAGCTTGCGACTGAACTCAGGAACAGTCCACAAAGTGCTTTACCTAGTGATACGGAGAATTTGCAAAATCCAGGGAAGGAACATTGTAAAGCACTAACATTGAGGAGTGGAAAGAAAATAGTGCCCAACATCATTGAAGCTGAAAAGGAGCATGCTGAAGCTCAAGACCCAGAGGAAGTTGAACCGAGTGTTGAAATTCCAATTTCACCAGAACTAGAAACTGTAAAACTTGATGAGGTAACTTCTAAACCAGCTAATTCTAATCAACTAACAACTTTGTTAGAGATAGAATTACTACAAAAGATGAATCAACCAGTACTAGTTCCAGTAAAAAAACCACCACCACCCTACCCTCAAAGACTTCAGAAGTAGAAACAGGAGGTCTAATTCAAAAAGTTCTTGGACGTACTCAAGTAACTTCATATCAACATCTTGTTGGTGGAAGCACTTGAGTAAATGCTGAATTACGTCAAATTCATGAAGGATATCCTATCCAAGAAATGAAGACTTAGAGAGTTTGAGACGGTAGCTCTGACGAAGGAATGCAGTGCATATCGTCAAGACAAATTACCCCCGAAGTTGAAGGATCCAGGATGTTTTACCATACCGTGCAATATTGGAGAAACATATTATGGTAAGGCATTATGTGACTTAGCTGCAGGTATCAACTTGATGCCTATGTCAATATTTAGGAAATTGGGGATAGGTGAAGTTAGACCTACTACGGTTACACTTAAACTAGCAGATCAATCCTTAGCACATCCAGAAGGAAAAATCGAGGACGTATTGTTACGAGTAGATAAAATTATCTTTCCTATTGACTTTGTAATCTTAGACTTTGAAGCAGACAAAGAGGTGCCAATTATCCTAGGAAGACCATTCTTAGCAACCGGAAGGACCCTGATTGATGTGCAGAACGGCGAGCTTACAATGCGTGTTCAGGATGATTAGGTAACATTTAATGTTTTCAAGTCAATGCGATTTCTTGACGCATTAGATGATTGTTCTACAGTATCCGACTTAGAAGAGTTAATAGTGGAGAAGGAACTCAACTATGCTGAGGATCCATTGAAACGAATTTTGACATCAGACCCTCCGAATGATGAAGAGGAGGATGAAGACTTAGCTTTGTTAGAAGCTAATCAAAAAGGATTTAATCTACAATCCCAATTTGAATCTTTGGACTTAGAAGAGAGAGATTACACACAGCCAGAAGTGTCAATCGAGGAGCCACCTAAATTAGAACTCAAGGTATTACCTTCACACTGAAAATATGTTTATTTAGGTAACGCTTCTACTCTGCCTGTGATTGTTTCAGCCGAATTAACTTTTGAACAAAAAGAAAAACTTATAACAGTTTTGAAACAATTTAAGAAGGCCATCGGATGGACCATATTCGATATTCGTGGCACTAGTCCATCTGTATGCTTACACAAGATTATCCTGTAAGATGGTGAAAAAGGGACGATAGATGGACAACAAAGACTGAACCCCATTATGAAGGATGTAGTAAAGAAAGAAATTATCAAGTGGTTAGATATGGGTATCATTTACCCCATCTCAGACAACTCATGGGTGAGTCCAATCCAGTGCGTGCCAAAGAAAGGAGGTATCACAGTCGTTGAGAACGAGAATAACTAATTGATATCGACTAGAATAGTTACGGGATGGAGAATCTGCATTGATTACCGGAAGTTGAACAAGACGACTAGGAAGGATCATTTTCCTTTGCTGTTCTTGGATCAAATGCTGGATAGACTCGCAGGGTGAGACTATTACTATTTTCTCGATGGATACTCATGGTATAATCAGATTATAGTAGCGCCGGAAGATCAACACAAGACAACATTCACCTGCCCGTATAGTACGTTCGCATTTAGACGCATGCCATTTGGTTTATGTAATGCACCTATTACGTTCCAAAGATGTATGATGTCTATTTTCACTGACATGGTTGAAAAGTATTTGGAAGTATTTATGGATGATTTTTCAATATTTGGAGACACTTATGATGATTGCTTAGCCAATTTGGCTAAGGTCTTAAGACGATGCGAAGAAACAAACCTAGTACTTAACTGGGAAAAATGGCATTTCATGGTACAAGAAGGAATTATTCTAGGGCATTGGATATCGAGACATGGGATCGAGGTAGACAAAGCAAAGGTAGATGTTATTGAGAAACTCCCACCTCCAACATCTGTAAAGGGTGTTAGGAGCTTTTTGGGCCACGCCGGTTTTTATCGACGATTTATCAAAGACTTCTCCAAAATTGCAAAACCTTTGTGCAAATTATTGGAGAAGGATACAACATTCAGGTTTGATGAGGAATGTTTAAGAGCATTCAAAGACTTGAAGAATTGGTTAGTTACGATACCCATAATTGTCACACCAGACTAGGATCTGCCATTCAAATTGATGTGTGACTCAAGTGACTTCGCAATTGGAGCTGTCATGGGCCAGCGAAGGAACAAAGCTTTTCATCCCATCTACTACACAAGTCGAACTCTAACAGGAGCGCAACTAAATTATACGGTAATAGAAAAAGAGGTACTTGCTATTGTATTTACTTTCGACAAGTTTTGATCTTATCTTGTAGGTACCAAAGTGATTGTTTATACGGACCACTCAGCAATTAAATATTTTCTTGCCAAGAAAGACGCTAAGCCGAGACTAATCCGGTGGGTACTTCTACTCCAAGAGTTCGATCTGGAAATTCAAGATCGAAAGGGGGTAGAAAACCAAGTAGCAGATCACTTGTCCAGATCAGAGCCGCAAGAAGGAAATTCTCCACGTGTACCGATTCAGGAGACATTTCCAGATGAACATATACTAAAGGTAAATCATGTCCATAACACCCATTGGTTTGCTGATATTGCTAACTATTTAGCTTGTGGTTTAATGCCGATTGATAAGACGTATCAACAATGGAAAAAGCTTCTTCACGATGTGAAGTACTATTTCTGGGAAGAGTCATATGTGTTTAAAAAGTCTGCAGATTAGATGATCAGGAGATGTGTGGCAAAAGAAGAAATACTGAAGATTTTATACCACTGTCATTCAGCTCCAAGTGGGCGACACTTCAGAGGTACTCGTACTGCAGCCAAAGTATTGCAAGCTAGATTCTTTTGGCCAATACTATTTAAGGATGCATATACGTATGTGAAGAATTGTGACCGACGTCAAAGAGTTGGAAATGTCACCAACAGAAGTGAGATGCCTCGAACAAATATTATTAAGGTAGAATTGTTCGATGTATGGGGCATTGATTTTCTTGGTCCTTTTCTTTCTTCTTTTGGCCACAAGTACATACTAGTAGCAGTAGACTATGTGTCCAAGTGGGTCGAGGCAGAAGCTTATCCGACAAACGATGCTAGGGTTGTGATGAAGTTCTTGCAGAAACACATGTTCACAAGGTTTGGAACCCCGTGAGCCATAATCAGTGATGAAGGGACCCATTTTGTGAACAAGTGGTTAAAATGGTTGTTAGACAAGCATGGAGTGAAACACAAGGTTGCTACGACTTACCATATGCAGACGAATGGGCAAGCTGAGCTAGCGAATAAAGAAATCAAAGGCATACTTGAGAAGGTAGTTTGCCCAAACCGATGAGATTGGTCCAAAAGATTAGATGATGCTTTATAGGCTTACAAAACAACATACAAAACACCTTTAGGGATGTCACCCTATAGGTTGGTTTTCGGAAAAGCATGTCATCTACCTTTGGAGTTAGAGCACAAAGCTTACTGGGCTCTGGGACGACTCAATTTGGATCTCAAACTTGCTAAAGAGAAATAGATGCTCCAACTCAATGAGCTAGAGGAATTCCGGATGTTCTCATACAAAAATGCCAAATTACTCAAGGAGAGACTCAAGAAATGGCATGACAAGCACATTCGATTTAATTCCAGATTGAAGTTCTTTCCAGGTAAACTATCCGGTCTATTTACGATTCATTGCATCTATCCATATGGAGTTGTTGAACTCCGAGGTAAGGGAGGTAATTTTCAAGTTAATGCTCAGCGTCTGAAACATTACCATGGAGATAAACTTGAACGGGATCATGCCTTGTTCAGGTTATCAGATGTTTAAAATTCTATTTTATTTTTAATAAATTATTTAGAGTATATTTTCTAGTTTATTATCTTCAAATAAATTCTGTCTAGGAGATTAGAACTTAAGTGGGACCGCTTGTGACCCCTCCAATCTTTCCTGGGAATTGATTTTACATAATTTTCCGAGAAATTATTCCCTAAATAAGGAAATAAATTTTTGTGGGTTTTTCAAATAAAAGGGTCAATTTTAATCCAAGTTTTAATTTGCAACTCAAGTTAAAATTTTTCATTAAGTCTAGAGACTTAATTGAAATATTTTTAAAATTTAATTGTTCTTGTCGTAAATAATAAAAACTAAGTGCCTCTCTTTGGAAATATTTTTAAGGCATCTAGAAACAAATAATTTTGCTATATATATTATATATTAATAATATGATAAATCTTAACATATATAATTATATTCATTATAATTTATATATTAATTTTTATCAACTTAGCTTAGAATTAGGATTAATTTTCTTTTATGTTTATCTTAATAATTTAATAGCAATTGATAATTTCATATGCATATATTTAATTATTTATTGTTGTTAATTTTGACTAGGATTAGAATTAGACTCTTATTTTAATTATTAAATTATACTAAGAGTTCCATTCTAGTTCCTATTGATCATTTTATAAATACCACTATACTAAGAGTTCCATTCTAGTTCCTATTGATCATTCTATAAATACCACCTTATACCTTCCATCCATACATCACCCACAAGTCCCAAAACACAAAACCACCTAGTGCCCCAACACCACTCAGCAGTCGGCCAAGCACACCTCAACAGCTGCACGCATCTGCTACCCAGCGCCCCATTTGCGCGCTTGCTGCTCCTGCCCAACAGTGGCCCTTGCTGCTCCTGCCCAGGCCTCAACACAAGCAAGCACCAGTGCCTAGCTCCTGCGTGCGCTCCAAGATTGCCCGACGAAGTTCCACACTCTGCTTGCTCTACGCGCTCGCATTTGGCCTGTTGCTAACCGCCCATACTGCTGCTTGTTCCCTAGCACTTGTGCGGCACAACCACACACCAACCCTTTAAACCAAACCCTCCTCCTTTTAATTTATCATTTATTCTTCATTATTATTCTTTTAAGAGTTCTTATATTTTTGCAAAAAGTAGGTAATATTTAATTTCCTTTTAACTTTTTAATTTTATTAAATTGTTTAATTTTTCAATTCATTGAATTATTAATAAATTTTATGAATTATATTTTTGGGAGAATAAATTTTTTCCATCTCATGTTCAGGTCAATTATGCCTCGCAAGAGAACTCGTGCCTCCATCCAAATCAACAAAACACAAAACAAGTTCCACTGTGAAGAAGCCAAATTGAGATACGAAAACATTTTCAAAAATCAATAGATGCATCCTGAAAAAGGCTTCACATTGAAGGAAAGAAACTATAGAGACTTTATGACACGTATTCGTCAAGTTGCTGAAGCCCTCAATTGGGAATTGTTATGCGGAAAGAGACCTAATGTAGACGAAGAACTAGTTCATGAGTTTTATGCCAACTTAACCTCAAGCGAGTTAACTGAAGTCCTAGTTCGAGGAATCAAGGTACCCAGAAATTCAAATGCTATTAATGAATTCTTTAAATTACCTGATTTCGAAAGCGATGAATATTCTTATTTGATGAGCAACATTGAGCCTGAGAATTTGCAAAAGATTCTCGAGGAACTTACAGTTCCAGGGTCTAAGTGGTCTATGTCAAAACAAGGAATCCACACTTGTCGAAGAGAATATTTGACACCACTCGTGAAGGTATGGTTCTATTTTATCCGTTTCAGCCTTATACCTAGTTCGCATGGGACTACAATCTCACTAGAGCGAATGGTCCTATTATACTCAATTCTAACTGGGAAGACCATTGATGTGGGTAAAATCATCTTGAGAGAAATACAGAATTGTGCTACTAGATGTTCTGGCCTAGCCTATTTTCCTTTTACAATAACTATTTTGTGCTTAAAAGTCAAAATTCTTGCAAATGTAAAGAAGACAGGGTACAGTCAAGGCACAATCACCGATTGGGACCTCTATCGAATAGCTGGAGATTCTGTTCTACAACAGCAAGATGAGGACCTGAAGAAGAAGAAGATGATCCCACAAAGAACGAGCCAGTACAAGAAGCTGAAATCCCTGAAGAAGCAGAACCAATGGAACAAGAAGTTGAACCTGAATTTGAAACTTCGATGTATGGAGCTCCACCAGCTAGTTCAGATGTTCTAGATGAACTGTCAAAACTAATAGACTTAATGCAACACATGCAATGGCAACAATAAGCCTACTGGAGATACTCAAAATTAAGGGATGACTCAATGAGGAGTGCCCTTAGGAAAATTTACAATGACCCATTTATCTTTGTGCCTGAGTTCCAAGATTTTATATTTGAACCATGGGGTTCGTTATCGAAGAAGGAGCAAAGCGATTCATGCCAAGGCAATAATGATGGAGCAAAAGACGAGTCAATTTTAGAAGGACCAGCAAATAAATAAAAAGGGGAGGATCTTGGCTTTATTTAATTTTTGTTTTTAGGTTACTTTAGGATTAAGTTAATTAGGAATTTTTATTTCTGCATAATAAAACAAGAGATAGGAATCATGAAGAAAATTAGAACAAGTCACAAAGTATAAAGTGTGGCAATAGGTATATACATGTTTAGGATTGGACTTAGAAAGAGCTTGGTACTTAAGCAGTCAAATTGACTCACCTCCTCTTTTCTAGAATCCTACCTGGTGTACAGTATCTATTCACTTTAAACAATGAGGACATTGTTCACTTTAAGTAGGGGGATTGAAAATTTGAATTATTCCTACTCAGAATGAAAGTTTCTTTTAATTATGATTAGGACATATTTTTCTCAATAATTTGAAATTTGTTAAGTATGCTAAACTTCCGTATTAATAAAGTTCTATTATTTCAATAATTTATTATGTTAGCTTAATAATGATATGAATGTATTTTTGATAAAGCATGCAAATTCGTACCATAAAATATTTAGTTCCTTACGAAAAATTAGGTTTGCATGAAAGTTTAAGTCTTTAGAATTGACTTAGTAGTTTCTTGAGGTGAAATCCTAGGAAGCATGGAATGTTTAAAATGATTTAGGCAACTTTGTTTGGACTGTCTGAGCCTTTCAAGCCAACCATGATGAAATTTATCCCTTGAAACCCAATTTTGAGACTATGTGGCCTAATTTCATTTGTGACCTTTTGCAATATTTAGCCATCACTTTTCTCTTAATTACCTTTAAATTTTCCTAAACACTAGACGCAGTATTGTGCAAAGTATTTTTCGAAAATAAGTTTGGGGGAGTTGAAAGGAAGAATCAAGTACTTAAAAATTGGAGTACATAAAGTGAGTGCTCGATTTTATAAAAAAAAGAGCATACGTATTTGAAAAAAGAGATGTGCAAAAGAACATGTGAAGGTTAAAATAAGTTGGTGTATTTTGAAGGTTCAATTGACACTGAGTCTAGGGTTTTAAGCCAAAATTTATCTATCTTTACCTACCCCTAGCCTAGCCACATTACAACCTTAATAAAGACCAATTGATTCAAGGTTCCAATGCCACCTACATTAGTGGAGAGAAATTATTAGGATCAATATATGAAGGCATAAGTTAGGCTTAATGACTGCAGCTTGGTTTTGAATAAGGGAATAAAATTTCAATTGGTAAGGGTTCAACATGCCTTTGTTGAAGAAGCATTTAGTCCAATTTAGCTTTGTAATAGTTGTTGAATTTAATTTGAACATTATATATACTTAAGTTGCATAACTAGCATATTTCTTGTTTTTAAGCATAAGCATATTAAATCCATAATTTTTTGAAGAATGTTGTTCTGAAAGGAGTTTTTCAAGTGTTTCCAAGAAAATTCTTTTCAAAATTTGTGCATTACTCGGGGCGAGCAATCATTTAAGTTTGGGGGTGTGGAAACACAAAAATTTATATAAATTTTCATACCTATTTTTACTTAAAATCAGACAGTTTTGGTAAAATTCTTGTCGTAAAATAATTAATGTGCTAAAAGTTTGAACATGTTTATTTTTAGTCAATTTGATAATTATTTTTAGTGAATTTTGATTATTTTTGACATATTCGCACAAAAAGCGAAAATTGACTCGGTAGACACTGTTAGAAGAACAAAACCGAGAAGCAATTTGAAGTAACAAGGAAAAATAATTTCCAGCCTAAGACGGTCCAAATATGTGTATTTATTCATAATATAATTAATTTTAATTTATTCCCAATTTAATTTGGGCTAAATAGATTAATTTTAATTAATTATGGAAAAAGGGCCTAGTTGAACCGCACCAGTTGAACCCAATTTATCGAACCCAACCAGCCACCAATTGGGCAGCCAGAACCGTCCAAGTGCTGACCCAAATCAGCATTTTAGCTGATTAAATAAGGTTGTAAACAAGTCCTTGAAAGACCTCCAAATTGCGTTCAAACCCCACCTTAATTCAAGACTTTACGAATTTGTCCCAGGTTAATTGTAGCAAAGTTGAAAGCTTCAACTTTGCCATGTGGATGGCTGGCCATGTTGGGGGTCTCTTGGCTGATGGAATTTTCTATTTTTAGCAGCCCTCCTCAGTTATAAAAGGTACCCTATGCTGCCCATTCTAATCATCCCTCAACATCCATCATTCACTCTCATTCTCTCATTCATTCCACTCTCTTTCCTCTCCATTTTCCATTCTATTTTCCTATAGTTCTTGTGCCGATTTCTCCTATTGGAAAAGAGGTATTTTCTCAGCCATTTTGGGCAGCAAGCAAGTGTTCATAGAAGCCTTGATCGGCGAAGACAACGGAGACGAAAAACGGAGCAATCAGTTAAGCCACGGAGAAACACCGGATTTGCTTATTGTTCCCTATCTTTTTAGTTTTTGTTGTTTTTATGATGAACATATCTATGAATATTCATGTTATTGAAATGGTTATTTTAATCAATTTAGCTTGAATTTAATTCATGTTGGGTCGATTGCATTTTGTCCTCTTAATTTATTAAATTTATGTTTATGCTGTTATAGGCCCCAGTAAAATGCTTGATTAAGTAAAATCATGCTTAGGTTATTCTGGCATTATAACTGTTTAGATAACTAAAGAATTAATTGTTTAAATGGATTGAAATTGCAGTTAATGGATACAGTAATTAATCAGTGCATGTTTAATTCTTCTAAGGTAGCTAAAGATTAAATTAGCATTGTATTTGGCGATACATATGCCTTGCATAACTTGCAAGATTATTGTGATTAAACTGTTTCAAGATAATGGAGTCTTGTTACCTCACATAGTTTTTTATATGCTTATTAAGTTAAATTAATTAGTTGAATCGACATAGGAATATGTGAGAGATTATTTAATTCAATAAGTATGTATGTGCAATAGCATGTTTACCTTTATAAATCTGTTTAATCGGTCGAATTGGCATAGGGATATGTACCAAGAGATGAATGGATTTTTAATTAGTAAAGATGTTCATAAGTTAGCAAATTACTAGGTTGCCGTGAATTTATTCATAATAGTATAGCATAAGTTTAATAATCCTAAGTCAAAGAAATGTAATTACCCCAACACAATTATATCATCTTGATTAAATCTTAATTAAAATCGTGTAATAGAATTTTATTTTCTTTTATTATTTTACTTAATTTTTAATTTGTTTTAATTATCTTCCAAAGCCAAATTATTTTTACCTCACCAAAGTGTTTTAATTACATTCATAAATAATTCTTTTACAGTCCCTGTGGATACGATAACTCGACATTTACTTGTCACTATATTACTTGTTGCGATTGTGTACACTTGCACATTTTCGTCGTTCCACATACACACATACAGTATATCATTTCATATTAACATAATATCACACATTTTGATTCACACATCTCTAGATTTCAACTCACCATGAACACACTTTCAAACTTTTTGGTAAGACATTCAACATTATCACAGATAAATATCGACCATTCGCAATAAGCTCATCATAAAACAAATATTTTCACTTTATCCACTGAAAAAAGTCACTCTTATTCATTGAAATGCAATTGTCAATCGGAACGATAACATTTTATTCATATCTCTCAGCTTATGATTGATCCATTGTATCTATTAACACATGCCTATCATCTCAAATCACAAAGGTCCATTTAAACAAATCAATATGTTCACTAAGTTATACAAACTTACTTTTTCACTTTCCGCATTATCGATGGTAGCTCGGTTGAAAGCATCTCTACTTAACAAAAAAATCTCATCGGGGTCGAGAGATATCACACTATCACAGTTTACATATGGCATGTATAGCTAGACTCTCTCACACTTGCTACGGTAGTCCGGGAACTGACTAAACATAGCTTTGACACCACTTAAATGTAACACCCTTTACCCGTGTTCGACACCAAAACAGGATATGACGCATTCCCAAAACATACACATGCAATCTACAAAACCGAGACATAAATTTTACATCCAAATTAAACTTTTGAATTTTCTTCACTAAGTCCCTGATATGGACCTACAAGGCCCAATACATACTATGGAAGTGCTGCGAGAATAAACTGAGAACTTTAGAAAACATTGGAAAATTTCTTGAAAACAGGGGCATACGCCAGTGTCCAAGGCCGTGCCCTTCACACAACCATTCACATGCCACATTTATCACATCAACATCATACACTAATTCATCCACACACATATAACATAACCAATAATAGCTACATTAAATGGCCTTATACAACAAAGACCTTCAAATAGAATAGGCCAATATTTTAGGCCAACTCATAAAGACATATAAACAATTAACCAAGCCCCTATACATGCCATAGACTTATAAATACTTGAAAACCTTTTTATATCGACCAATAGCTTGATAGTGTTATTGAGCCTCCGGTGACCTCCAACTTGAGCTAGCATCTGTGATACTATAGGAAAAAGGAAAGGAAGGGAGTAAGCATTATAGCTTAGTAAGTAAGTATGCAAATAATAAGCAATTTATTAACATGCTTTTATAAATCTTCATAATATATTTTCAAAACAATACAATCATTACTACACATAGATCCACGATTTACTCAAGCTCAAAACAAGTTGTCTATTCGAGTCATAGTCACTAAATTATTTATATCTAGAGCTACAAAACTCTAAATTAAGATCCGCTAAATTTCCCTGAAACTAGACTAACATATATTTTGACCATAAATTTTTCAGAATTTTTGGTTTGGTCAATAAGTGCAGTTTATTCTTTAAATTCTCATTTGTTCTGCTATCTGACAGTTCCGACCCCTCTTCACTAAAACTTAATTATCTCCTTGTACAAAATTTGGATGATGTTCTTGTTTCTTTCTCTTGAAAATAGACTCATTAATAAAAGTATCCATATAAATTATAATGCAAAATTATTTTTTTTACAATTTTTAATGATTTTCGAAAGTTAGAAAAGATGATTCCTAAATCCATCTGACTTTGTTCCATGAAAATTAAAATATCTCATAATATAAAATTCTTTTTCTTAAACCATTTCTTTTATGTGAAAAAAGACTCAATAAGCTTTAATTTCACATCTTATTCAATCTCAAATTCAATTTTCACTATTTTTGGTGATTTTTCAAAGCCATTCAATTGCTGCTGTTCAAACTGTTTTATTGCTAATTTTACTCTTTCATAAATTTTCTTTGTATTAACTTTCATACTAACACTTACCCATATCAACCTTACCAAAGTTTGATCACATATCGAGCATATTGCTCATAAGTTTACACACACATACCTACACTTATTCATCACTTAGTACTTAGTCATTTCCCGTTGAACACATTGGAGTATTAATGGATTTATCAGAATGTTTCACATAGTGCCACACTTGTAGCCAAAGCTACTTCATTTCACAAGTTTACATAGGCTCGTTCTCAAGCTAATCACATTTAGCACAATGCCATGGACTTATTTCACTTAGATGTCATGGTCTTATTTCACCTAGTAGAATGCCATGGACTTATTTCACTTAGATGCCATTGACTTATTTCACTTAGCACAATGCCATGGACTTATTTCACTTAGGTGCCATGGACTTGTTTCACTTAATACAATACCATGGACTTATTTCACTTAGCACAATGCCATGGGCGTATTTCACTTAGATGTCATGGCCTTGTTTCACTTAGATCGTTAGTGGCATGTCATTTGTATCCATTTATATTCCTAAGGTTCAACAGGGGAATTTCTCACTTCTTGCCACATTGTCGAATACATGAAATAGTCATTCAATATTCAGCCATATATCATAAAATATATCAAAATATTAAAACGTAAATAAAATGATGCATTATTTACATACAAACTTACCTCGACCCAAAATGATAAATGAAAGTATTCTACATTTTCTTTGATTTTCTCCCATTTTAAGTTTGAATCTCGTTTTTCTCAATAATCGAGCTTGGAAGCTTGGAAAACCCTAGCTATGTCTTCTCCATGCAAGTTTCAGCCATGGGGTAGAAGATGAGCAAAATTTGGCTTTTAATTTGATTTTTTTAATTCATTAAGCATTAAATAACCAAAATGACCCTAACTTAAAAAATATTCTATTTCACCCATTTCATGTCCATTTTTGTCTAATGAATTAACCAATGGTATAATTTCCATTTAAGGACCTCCAATATATAGAACTCAATTTTTGAACTTTTTACAATTTAGTCCTTTTGACTAAATTTAGTGCACAAACGTCAAAGTTTTCGTACGAAATTTTCACAGAAGAATCCTGTAAAATTGTAGACCATAAAAATATAATAAAAATAATTTTTTTCCTTGTCAAATTTGTGGTCTTGAAACCACTGTTCTGACTAGGCCCAAAATCAGGCTGTTACAAACGGCCAGTCGGAGAGGGTAATTTAGATACTTGAAGAGATCTTGCGGTGTTGTGCTCTTGAGTTCCAAGGCAGTTGGGAAAAGTACTTACCGCTGGTAGAGTTTGCCTACAACAATAGTTATCAATCGAGTTTGAAAATGGAACCTTATGAAGCTTTGTAACGCCCCAAATTTGAGCCTAAAAGTATTGGGCCTTGAGCAAGGGAACAGCTAGGAGACTGCACATAACTTTTTAGTTGTGCAAGAAAGTGACATAAATAAATGCCTGCTTTAGTGGTTATGTGTCCTGTGAAGTGTTGGAGAAGTCCTGGGTTTAAACCTGGGCTTTAGTAAAAATTTTAATTTTAAGTAAATAGGGCTCATGGTTCTGGATAGTAGGCTTCTTAAATTAAATTGGTTAAATTATAATACAAAGGAGTTGTTGGCCTAGTGATAAGGGGCGTGTGGAGTGTACATGGGGTCTGAGGTTCAAGTCCTGGGTTATGCATTAGAGATATTATTTTGCTGCCTTTACTGTCTGGTTAGTAGAGTTTGACTGAAATACTACAGAATTGAGGTGGTTGTTGAATTGGTCAATTGGAGTGATTTGAGGAGTAAGGTGGGAAAAAAACTAGGAGAATTTTTGTGGAATTTGAATTGGTTGGTTGGAGAGATTGTGGAGGGATAATAGGAGAATTTTTAGGAGGAAAAAGGGGAGTTGAGGTGTAGAAGAGTAGTGTGCCAAATTTGAATTGTAAACTACTCAGGAGTTTCAGTTTTGGCAAGTGAGTGTTTTTTTGGGGGGGTTGTAACATTTTCTTTTGTTTTCTAGAGGCCGATTTTTACAAAAAGGAGTTTTCGATAGTGCCTTTCACTTTTGCTAGTTTTGGTTATACACATTTCTTCAAGTTTCTTGACTCCCAACTTTCTATCTCTTCTCCTTCTAAAACTATTTCTTTTTCCTTCTTTGTAAACCAAACACATACTTCCCTCCTTAATTAGACATTATCCCGATTGTTTTGACCTATTTTCCCATCTCACCATTCCCAATTTTCACAAGTTTTCTCTTGGCCGAATATCGTTGTTGTCTCTGTGAAAGTGTTTCTTTTCCTTTTCTCTTGATTCTTTTCCCTTTACATTGATACCTTGGCCGAACACCTAATTTCATTCCTTCTACTTTGCTTTTGGTTTGAGGCTGTCGTTTTTCTTTTTTTTTTTTGTGTGTGGAGGCTAAACCTTTATTTTCTCTCCCTCTTTACTCGATCAGCCTTCTTCAAGTTCTTCATCTATTGTGCTAGAGTTGAATACCCTTTTCGGCATTCGACCAAGGTAAGTCATCTTTTCCATGGGGATTCATAGTTGGTTTCTTCATTTTTTGTCGAAATAATTTTCCTTTAACAGCCTTTAACTCTGATGACTCTGTTAGGGGTGTTCATATCTCTCGTGTCTAGAGTAGCCTTTATAGACCGATTACTGCTATCCGTCATTTGAAGGACTACATTCGGTAAGTTATCGTTCGTTTGGTTTAGGTGATTCACATTTGATTATGTTTAACAAGAATGGATGGTAATGCAGATTTCTGCCAAGAATTGTGAAGTTATCCTTGACCAACAGTTTTGGTGGGCTAAATCACATTCATTTTGTGAGTGTAAGTATTGGTGAATATTATGGAATAAGTGCAAGAGGGGACTTTAACCCTTTGCCAAATGACTAATGGAAGATCTTAACTAAATGTAGGGTTTGGTGTTGTAACATCCCGAATTAAGGCCTAGTCGGACTAGTAGTTACGAAACCACAAATCTAAGTTCAAAATATTCATTTTGATTGAGTTTTAAAATGTATTTTGTGTTTGCAATATTTTGTGAAATTTTCGTTACAAAATTTTATTATTTGTGTGTCCAATTTGATAAATTGGACTAAATTGTAAAAGTCGTAAAATGTGCATTCTAGAAGGTAAAGGTATTTAATTGAAATGCGTTTTATTTATATTTTTAGGGTTTAAATTTTTATGCAATTATTTTGTAAAAAAATTTCGTACGAAAATTTCGACGTTTGGGCACTCAATTTAGTTAAAAAGACTAAATTGTAAGAAGTGCAAAAGTTGAGTTCTACATGTTAGAGGTGTCCAATTGTTATGAAATTTTAAATTGGGTGTCCTTAAATAGTAATTAGACCATTGGTTAATTTATTGGACAAAAATGGACATGAAATGGGTGAAAAAGAATATTTTTAAGTTAGGGGCATTTTGGTCATTTAGTGATTAAATGAATTAAAAATCAAATTAAAAGCCAATTCTTCCTCATCTTCTTCCTCAAGGCCGAATATAGCATGGAGAAACCATGGCTTGGGTTTTTCAAGCTTCCAAGCTTGATTGTAAGTCCGTTCTAGCCCCGTTTTTAAGAATTTTTACGTTTTTGAAATCCCGGTAACATGATTTCTCCATTTCTACCATTTATTTGAGCTAGGGTTTGATTTTAAAAATTGAACCATGCTGAATAATTGTGAAATTTGATGAATTATTGTAGATTATGCATGTTTATGGTTAGAGAAACGGTTTTTACTGAGTGATTTTTTACGAAAACGTCCGAAAGGACTAAATCATAAAAGTTATAAAATTGGTCATAAGTGTGTGTTTTAATGAGAATTGTGGGCTGATATATTTATGAAATGGTTCGGTTAGGTCTAAGATGCAAAGAAATTGAATAAAATTTTATTTACGAGCATAGAGGTAAAAACGTAATTTTGACAAACTTTAGAGGCAAAAATGTAAAATTTTAAAAGTATGATTTTTGGACTAATTTGAATAATGTGGTCATTAAATGAGTGTTATTTGATGTGTTAGATCAAGAAAACACGAAATTTGGACTTAGAACGAGGTTATGAGCTAAGTCAAAAAAGTTGGCCGTTTTTGCATTCGAGGTAAGTTGGTATAATAATAATGCAATAATGTCATAACGTCTGTTTGAAGCCTAAATTGTAGTATTGGATTTGATTTTGTTGAATTACATGATTATGATATTATTATGTTAGTGATTTGATTTAATGATGCCTATGATACAAGGTAACATAGATGACATGAAAATGAATTAAGATGCTGTGGTTAAAAGTTCTATCTATGATTATGGTGACTATGTGAAATTGTAAGTCTGTATGTAAATAATATATTTTTTTTACTTAGGTTATAACATTTTGTTATTAAATGAGTCGTGGTTGCATATTGAATGCTCACTTGAGGTAAATTATGAATTGAAATTGAGTATGGATGAATTGGTAAAATGTTGAAAAGTGAAGAATTTCCTGGTTGAACCTTCGGAATAGAAAAGATATGAATGATCCGTTGTGAGAACACATGTGTAGTACTATGTGCAGGCTACTATATGTTCAAGATGGTTTAGGTCACGTGTGCAGAACTAAGTGCAGGCTACTACGTGTACCCAATGGTTGGGTCACATGTGTAGTACTATGTGCAAGCTACTATGCGTACTCGATTATTTCGATCATATGTGTGGTACTAAGTGCAAGCAACTATGTGTAAGAAATGGTTTTGGTCACATGTGTAGTACTAAGTGCAGGCTACTATGTGCACCAATTAGCTTCGTCTACAAGGGTGGTACTATGTGCAGGCCGCCGAATATCTGTTACTATTCTGATGGTTCAACGGGAAAACCTATTAATTGCAAATTCATGTGAAAATATTATGTTAAGTATAGAGATATGAATATATGTGTTGTGAGCAATGTGCACGATAAGTAATCGAACTTTGGTAAGTTTGAGATAGTTAAATGTTACTATGAAAAATTGATAAAAGGAAATTTATGAAAAAGTGAAACTTGAAATATAACAGTTTTTGGCAGCAACAGTTAGGTAACTTTGAAAAATCACCAAAAATGGTAGAAATTGAATTAGAGGTTGAATGAGATATGGAATTAAATATTATTGAGTCTATTTTATATAAAAGAAACATAGAAAGAAAAGAATTCTGTATTTTTAGATATTTATATTTTTGTAAGACTGGTTCAGATTGATTTCGTGATCCCCTGTTCTAATTTGGAAAAATCATTAAAATTTGTAAAAAATATTTATGGAACATAATTTATATGGCTAGATTACTTATTGATTCTATTTTCATAAGAAACAAATGAGAACATCTTTTGAATTCTGTATAAAGAGAAATCAAAATGTTAATGAAGAGTGGTCCGGACAGTCAAGTAGCGAAACAGGGGAAGATTTAATGAATAAACTGTATTAATTGGCCAAATCAAAAATTCTGAAAATTTTATGTAAAGAAGATACATGAGTCTAGTTTCAGAGAAAATTGACAGAACTTAATTTAGAGTTTTGTATCTTAAGATATAATTAATTTAGTGGCTATGACTCAGGAAACAGCCTAAGCTGAACATGTGTAAAAAGTGGAAACATGTATCCAATGATTTTTTTTCTTAAGAATTCCTTTTGAGAAATGGAAAAATTTTGTTAATTTAATTTTTTATTATTATATGACAACTTACTAAGCTTTAAAAGCTTACATTCTCTTCCATTTCTCTTAGTTTTGTAAGATTGGCTCGGGGTTGGAGATCGTTAGAGGCGGCATCACACTATCGTGTTGTCAAGATAGTTCAATAAAGATTTTTATTAATTACAAGTGAGTGGCATGTATAAAGTATTAGTCATAGATAGTAGTTATTGGCAAAACTTATTGGCTTATATCGTTACATTGTATATAGCCAAGAAATGTGGCTATGATAGTTATAGGTATGCAAATTCTATTTTATGCATGTGTTGTGGAAATGCTTTGATGTAGATAAGTATACTACATGTGTTTGATGGTTAAGTTAGGATTAATTAAAGGCATAATATGGGTCCATGAAATTCATATGAGTGTAAAAAGTTAAGAGCAACAAAAAGGGCTTGGAAAATAGCCCAAATGTTGGCCACACGGGTGTGCTCCGAGCCACACGGGTGCGCTCCGTGTCACACAGGCGTGTGACACCGTTTTGGGTAAAAATTTTAATAGTGTTCGAAAAATTCTAGTTTAGTCCCGAATCATACCCAATGTATCCTTTGGGCCTCGTAGGCCTACAATGAGGGTGTGAACCATATGAATGAAAAAGTTTTAAATTTTTCATGAAAATTATTTGTTGAAATCAAACGATCGTGCGAGTGTAGTTTGGTAATGCCTCGTACTGTGTCCGGCGACGGTTACAGGTGAGGGGCGTTACAGGTGTCCTTGGATTGTCTACACGATTTTGAAAAACTGGTGTGTATCGGTACCTTGTACTTGTTAATCGGTGAAAGAGCCGCAAATCTGTGTGTACACACATACTGATTTGACTGTAAATCGGCAAAAGTAGAAAAGCGGGGAAACTGGTGATTGATGCCACACGAGCGTGCAATCGCATGTGTGGTGAACCGAGCCCACGAAACATGAACGTAAGATTGTAAAATGATTGAATTACCCTCGAAGGGTAAAATGACCGAAATACCCCTATGGGGTAAGGTAAAATGACCAAAATACCCCTATGGGGTAAAATGACTGAAATACCCCCGTAGGGTAAAATGACTGAAATACCCCTATAGGGTAAATGACTGAAATACCCCTATAGGGTAAATGACCGAAATACCCTGTAGGGTAAAACAACCGAAATACCCCTGTAGGATAAAATGACCGAAATACCCTCGTAGGATAAAATGACCAAAATATCCCATAGGGCAAAATGACTGAAATACCCCCGTAGGGTAAAATGACTGAAATACCCCCATAGGGTAAATCTCACGGACATGTGGGAATATTGGACCCGGTTGTGTCGTACATATGGCTAAGGCCGTTTCTATGCTTATTGGGCTACACGGGCGTGTGGGCTTACATGGGCCACATAATGGGCCTTGGGCCCATACATACTGATATGTATGTTGAGGTTATACGAGTCGCCCGAGATGACTGTGGACCTTCTGATGGGTCGACAAGTGTGCCTAGACCCATTCTGTTGAAAATGACCGTTATACCCTTATGAGATTACGACTGATTTTTTCTATGATATGTATGACTATGATTGAGCATGACATGTTGCATTCACGTATGTTATTAAGACATGACATTCTGCATGGGGATGGGTAATTATTGACGGAGGAAGTGCATGGCTTCTAGCCATCCTGATTATAGCTCTGTGCCATCCCTAGTATGGCTTATTGCCATCCTAATTATGGCTTATTGCCATCCTGTATACTGGCAGCTCTGCTACAATTCTGATTGGTGTCGCAACCAGTGCTAATCTTGGTGTGTTTGGTTAGGTGGGTTGATTTTATCCCCACATGGTGTGACTAGCGGGACAGAGTGGTGTGTTTAGCTAGATTGGGATGGGATCTCTGTTTTCATTTCTGATCTGTTACTAATTCTGTAGTGGGGCTTAGGCCCACATATATACTGTTTCTGATTCTACTATTGTATTGGGCTAAGATGTAACACCGCTATCCTATAACCGTCGCCAGAATAAGTAAGGGGCATTACTGGACTTGTAACTCAGACCGAAACAGTAAAACTTTAAACTTTTATCAAACATCAACTCATTTCAGCAATATATATCATCTATCACCATATCGTACTTAAAACAGACATACAAAACTCTATTCATATATCAGGGACTAATTTGATAACATAAAAAAAGATGTAAGAAAACTTAAGAAAATTTTTGGAATAGGGTCACACGGCTGTATGCCTCACACGACCACCAGACACGCTCATGTGTCCGAGCCGTGGCAAAACAGGGCATACATACTAACTTGTACACACGGCCACAAGACACGCCTGTGTGTCTTGACCTTGTGGCAACCTGACTAAGCTACGTGGGTAATAGACACACACGTGTGTTTGTCTTGTGTACGATACTGACTTAATCATGCATAAAGCAAGGGTCACATGGCTGAGACCCACGCCCGTGTGCTCTGACCGTGTGGCACAAAATAGGCTTGGTTTAAGCCACTTTCATAACTCAAATAATCATGTACCTACAAGCATCAAATTATGACCATTTCATATACCAAATGAGCTCCCAAATCAGCCAATTCAAAATATCATATAGACCATTTCATCACAACCAATTTCGTACCAATTAGCATTATCAAACATGTACCAAATAAGTCAATTCATTATCTAATTCATCTCACCAAATCATACATCAAATGGACTACTGAATTTAGCCTCATTCCTCATCTCATTTACTACTAAAACATACTAACTTACCATTCCTCAACGTTATCAAATAAAAGACATATCATGTAATACTTTTATACTAAAACATCCATATTAAGGCCAAGCCATATCACATAGCTTGAGCAAGTGTTAAAGATTATACTAAATTCATCCACATGGATAACCATAAACATCAACATATAAACTAGCCTATACATGCCATATTATCCCATTTCAAAGAGTTCAGAAATACCAATTGTCTCCTGGATAGTGTGATGAAATATTTAATAACTTCCAATCCGAGCGAACATTCGTATCACTGTAAAATACAGAGAATAAACATAGTAAGCTAACAAGCTTAGTAAGCTCATATAATTAACAACATTTTATAAAAGATTTAACAATTAACTTGTCATTTTAAGCAATTTGATTGCTTTTGAGCCAACCTTAACATATTCAATATTTATTTCCTTATCAGTCATGTAATTCATGTATAATTTATCACATCTACTCATGTATCATATGAATTTATCAATGTCACTTACTTGTCGATTATCACACATATACCTATACTGCTTTGTATCCTCATTTCTGTTTTCGCACAATTATTTCTTTTCATTTGAATCAGTGAAACTAGCATCAAAACATCGTGAGTGAAAACAATAAGCATTTAACTCAGGTAATATTTATATCAATTTATTTCCATTCGTATAAATTATAACACATTCATACAACCGATAATAGAATTATGCTTGTATAACATTAACTCATCAGTAACAACAATACTTCATTTTCAAATATACTTTCTATATAAATCAAGCCACTTTTCATAACTATAATTCATTTAAACCATGTATCAATTCATCTATATAAATCATTGATCTAATGTAACGTTTCAATACTTGTATCATTTCATCTATCTTTTATATATACTAATTCACATATCATCTTTCATTTTAGTACTTCATATGCGTACCATGTAACCTTTCATCAATACAATCATACATTTCATATAACATAAAATCATATAACCACGTAATAATTTATCTAAACATATCATGTATCTCATATAACATATAAATCATATATCGTATACTTTGTAAGCATGTTCATGTAACATGTAATTCATGTATTCTATGTCATTTCATATAATCATATACTTATAACATATAATCCATATATGAATCGTGTACATATATCATGTATTCATGTATTCCTTATTCCTTATTCCTCTTATAACATGTATTTCATATATTACACATCGGTAAATTGCCCATTGAACCTTTGAAACATCGAGGGATACTCGAGTGATACACACACAGTGTATATAAATAACCTGTAAATCCGTCAATACATCATGTATGCTCTTTCAAGCCATGTATGGTATGCTCCTCTTGAGCCGGTAACAATAAGCCCAAAGCCTGAACATGTAATCTCGAAGGATGAATGGTAAGTTCGAAGACTGAACATGTAAGCCTGAAGGCTGAGCAGTAAGTTTGAAGACTGATCAGGTAATCCCGAAGGCTAAACAATAAGTCTGAAGACTGAACATGTAAGCTCATGAGCTGTGGTGAGTCCGCAATAGATGCAGGAGCTCAACCACCCTATAGCCCTAGTGACATGTCACTTGTATCCTACGACTTTCTACGGTTCGAGTGAGACTCGATAATCACTTTACACATATAATCAATAAGCATTTAAATTAAACATATAATATCCATGTACCATAATTCAAATATCAATTCAATTCATTTCTCATATACTCATATATAAATCATATATACCATGTAAAATGTATCATACAACATATATACTAAAATCATATACTTCTTGTACCTTCTATAACATGTATCATATAACATGTACCTGTAACCTATAAATCATGTATTGTAAGCTTGTATTCATATACTTATAACATATATTTTTTGTATCAATTTAACCATATAATTCAGTGGCAGCAACATATTTATAGAGCAGATAATTTTAGTAAATTATTCATTATGTATACAAATACCATCAATTAAAACAATTTCAGTAGCTAATAGTTCGATTTTTAACCATACGAACTTAGCTCGTGTATCCGTCGACTATTCGTCTACTTTCTGATTTTCCTCGATCAAATTCTTGAATTTGTTTGTCTTGATCTAATTTCACCAAATTTAACTCAACTATTCACTAACATAATCAATTAAACACATATACATGTATTTTGGCCATTTTGCAAAATAGCCCTTGTATTTTCATACTTTAACAATTTAGTCCTTAATGCATAATTATGCAAAAATACACAAAATCCCATTATTCATGTATTTAACCGAATTTTATATAGTATCTAAACAGCCCATATTTTTATTTTATTCATATTTCTAACCACAAAAATTCTATCTTTTTCAATTTAATCCAAATACTCATTTTCATCAAAAATCTCTTTATAAAACTTGTATATCTATAAACAACCATCAATAATTTCTCAAGAAATATTAAAACAAACATGTACTCATCAATGGCACATTTCAAAAACACAACCAATTTCAAAAATTGAGGTAAGGGTCAGTTAAACCGAGTTGCAATGAGCTTAAAAACATAGAAATCATTAAAAATGGATCGAAAATCGTACCTTAATCCCTTAGAAAGCCATGTTCGAATGTTTGAGCAATAAAAATGGTTTCTTTCTTTTGTATATTTGGCTAGAAGAAGATGATAATGAAATAATAAAATATGGTTTTGTTTAATAATATTAACATATAAACCATTTTACAATATTAACCTTTAATAAAACTAATTTATAATCATGTAATATATGGACATAATTGTCCACTACCATCCACTCAAATTTGAAATGGTATAATTACCATGCAAGGACATCCATTTATAAAGCCATGATCAAATAGGTCATTTTACCAATGGCACACATAGTTTTCGCTTTACGCGATTTAATCCTTTTTACTGAATTAACTATTTAATCGGTAAAATTTCTTTATGAAACTTTTGTACGGTAATTCAATCATGAAGTAAGACTTATTAAAATAATAAAATAATTATTTTGACTCAGTTAAGTGGTCCCGAAACCACTTGTTCTGACTAGGGTCAAAATTGGGCTATTACATAAGGCCCACCTGATACTCTTTCTGTAATGGGCTCAGGCCCCGACTGTTACTGCATTCTATATGTCTGACAGGTTATATATATTAGGGGATTACACACTGAGTTTTCGTAAACTCACCCCGTTGTTTAAATGTACAGGTAATCCCCAGCGTTAGGCGGTTCAGTGCTGAGAGGAGCTCGATGGTGGCCACACTGCTGTACTGGTTTCATATTAGCTTTTAATTTATGAATATTTCCTTTGGGTTTGGGTTGTAATAAGGCCTTATTAAACTTAAATTATTTTGGGTTTATTTATTCAGATTAATACTTAACTGATAGAAGTAGAACACTGGTTTTCATAAAAGGGTTAACTGTTTTCAAAACAGTACGTCTCGCAACATTTTTGAAAATGCTTCCGTAACAAACAATGTCTTAAAAGTAATACGACTTAAAATGATTAACCAATGACTAAGATTCTTTGACAATTTCCATAGAGGCTTTAACCTTCAACAGGTTTTTATCAACAAGATTAAGTTTTCGAAAAGCACTTCAATGTGACACCGCCGGATTCGGCCATACCGTCTAGGCTGGGTTTGGGATGTAACAAGCTTTGTATGGGCGTAAGTGCCGAATTCCCTTGTATTGGACCAAACTTAGAGAGAACCAGATTCACGAGGTTGACTTAGTCAAAGAGACCGCAGAGAAAGTAAAAGTGATTCGTGACTGTTTGAATGCTGATTCAGATAGACAAAAACCCTACGCGGTCTGAAACGGAAAGAAATTGAGTTTCAAGTGGGTGATAAGGTATTTTTGAAAGTATCTCTGTGGAAGAAAGTTCTCAGATTTGGTAAGAAAGGAAAATTAAGTCCACGTTTTATTGGACCATATGCGGTGACTGAGAGAATTGGACCGGTAGCATACCGATTAGCTTTATCGTCCAAGTTAGAGAAGATCCACGATGTTTTCCATGTGTCTATGTTACACCATTACCGTTCTAACCCTTCACACGTTCTTTCACCAACAGAGTTTGAGACTCGATCAGACATGACTTATGGTGAAGAGCTGGTTAAATTTTTGGCTCGGAAGGTCAAACAATTGAGGAAGAAAAGTATAGCACTTGTGAAAGTATTATGGCATAGACATGCAGTAGAAGAGGCCATATGGGAGCCCAAGGAGACTATGAGAGACAAATACCTAAACCTTTTCACCAGTAAGATTTTCGAGGACGAAAATCCCTAAGGGGGAGAATTGTAACAGCCCGATTTTGAGCCTAGTCCGAATAGTGGTTTCAAAATCACAAATCCGAGGTTAGAGAAATTATTTTTATTATTATTGTACGAGTTATAGCATGAGTATGTGAGTGTTTGAAAATTTGGGTAAATTAATTTTAGCGATTACTTGCTTAATTTTGAAAAGGGACCAAATTGCATAAAGTGCTAAAGTTTTGTCCTACAAGTTAAAGGTGTTAATTGGCTATAGAATATTAAATTAGAGATCTTTATTGAGCAAATAGACCATAAATTGATTAGTGGCTGGACATGGAATTTTAAATTGGGAAATTGGTCAAGGTTAGGTGGTTTGGTGACTTAATATATAAAATAAAATAAAACAAAAAGAAAAGCTATCATCTTTTCTTCTCTCCACCAATTTTCCCCCAAGAGAGCAGCCATGGAAGCTTGAAAATTTTCACCAACTTACAACCCTTGCAAGTAAGTCATTTTGATGGTCATTTTTGATGATTTTTGTACTTTTGAAACCCTTGTAGCTTAAGCTAACTAATGAGGGGACTATTTTGCAAAATGGTTAAGAGTCTAGGGTTTTTCCATGAGAGTATTCATGTTGTTTGTTGAATTTTATGGAAGAAAATGAATCATGGTTGTTAAATAAACAACTTTTGTGAAGAGGTTTTCATGAAAAACACCTAAAAAAGGACCATTATGTAAAGAATGTAAAAGGCATGGTAAATGTGTGAAATAATTGAAATTGTGAGATGCTATAAGCTTAAAATAGATTTGGCTAAGCTTGGTTAATGATAAAATTTTATGAAAATCATTTTACAAGCCTAGGGGAAAAATCGTAATTTTGTAAAAGTTTAAGGGTAAAATGGTAATTTTACCAAAATATGAATTACGGATTGCCATGATTAATGTGGTGATTAAATAACTAAAATTTATCATTATAGATCAAGAAATATGAAATTTGGATGTAGACTGGGGGGAAAACCAAGCTCTTAGACTAAGTCGAACTAGTTGCCCATATTTTGTATATCGAGGTAAGTTGTGCGTAAATAATACAACTCTATTGTTATTATGCATTGAATAATTGATATTGCATAAACTGTTTGAAATATGGTTATGAATATGCATGAGAGATTTGATGTGGTAAACTCCGGTTGAACAATAGGAATAGATCAGATATCCATGCCATAACATTAGAGCGATATATGAGAGCTAGTGCAAGACCATGTCTGGGACATGGCATCGGCCTCGATAGGAGAGCTACTGTAAGACCAAGTTTGGGACATGGCATCAGCCTCTATAGGAGAGCCAGTATAAGACCTTGTTTGGGACATGGCACCAGCCTCGATATGGGAGCCAGTGTAAGACCATGTCTAGGACATGGCATCGGCCTTGATATGTGAGCCAGTGTAAGACCATGTCTGGGACATGGTGTCGGCATCTTACCTTTTTTCATGAGGCTGATCGGGTATCCTTTAGTATTCTGAATGGTTCAACAGGTAATTTAAAGCTTATGTCAAAAATGAGAAAGGTTATGACTATGTTGTAAGTGGTACAGGCACCCACACAAAATTCATGGGAAATGAGCTCGATTTATGTTGTATGATTAGTAAGGATGAAAATGAGTAAGTTATGCCTATGATTATTTATGGATTATGTGCAAATTATAATACATTGTGAGTATGTTAATGCATGGTAAATTGCTGTTAATTATTTACATGCAACTTACTAAGCTTATGCTTACTGTCTCTCCTTTCCATTTTCTTATAGTGCCACAAAGCTAGCTCGGGGATCAAAGAACGTCGAAGGCTCGATCACACTATCTACAAGAAATTGGGTATATCTAGTCTTAATATTTTTAAGAAATGGCATGTATAGGGACTTAGTCTTTTTGTGTTATGTGTCATTGTTAATTTGGCCGAATGTGTTGGCTTGATATGAAATTATTCATTTTGTATAAAGCCATGGGTGATGGCTAATACTTGATCTTTGATATATGCATATGATGAGGTTTCTCACAAATGTAGTCTTGAATGGCTTGTGATGTTAAGTAAGAGATGTTGTATCTGATAGAAGATAGCTTAGAATAGAGGTAAGAATGCTTGTTGTGGCTGATTTTGTTATGTAGTTATGCTTGGATTGGTGAGGTTTGATGTTGTGTATGTTGGTGCAAGTAAGGGTGGCAAAAAGGCTTGGTAAATAGCCTTGTTTTTGTCCACATAAGTAGACACATAGGCATGTGTCTAGGCCGTGTGTGATACATGGTCTACCCTATGGGCATGTAGTTCGACCGTGTGTCCCCTGCACCCTAAGTTGGCAAAACATAATGCCCAGTAGTAACCATATAGGCTGAGAC
The DNA here is from genome assembly GCA_020496765.1 of Gossypium stocksii. Taxonomy (NCBI): domain Eukaryota; kingdom Viridiplantae; phylum Streptophyta; class Magnoliopsida; order Malvales; family Malvaceae; genus Gossypium; species Gossypium stocksii. The sequence goes on along the minus strand of CM035624.1, from coordinate 78,812,341 downwards.
ATGGCCGTGTGCCTCAACCGTGTGGTAAACACGACCATTACACATGGGCATGTGCCTAGGTTGTGTGAAGCCTGCACCATAAATATGAAATTAAATTCGCCACACGGCCTAGCACATGAGCATGTGGCTTGGCCGTGTAACCCTAGATGGTTGATGACGTCAAAAATAGAATGTCAAGGTTTTAGCACATGGGCGGATACACGGGTGTGTCATGGCCGTGTGAGGGACACGGGCCATGGACATGAGCGTATGCCAGGCTGTGTGAAAACCCCTATAGATTCAATATGGAAAATAAATCCACACAAGCTAGGGACATAAGCTTGTGTGACCATACGTTCTTCCCACACGGGCTTGTTTTTTGCCACACGGGCGTTTGCCCCTATTTTTAGTGAAATTTTCTAAGGTTTTCTAAAGTGCCCAGTTGATAACGGCTCGCGTGGTATGAAGTGATAAAATTTATAAAGAACTTGATTGCACCAAAACTAACTAATATCAGGACGTTAAGGCAAGCGCGCCTATCGAACAGTAGTATAGTTTAGTGGCAAGACTGAGTTATCGTACCCAATGGAACCAAAAGTACTATTACTTACTTCCTTTCTATTATCTAGCCTAAAAATAAGAGAGGGTTGTTTAAACTAATTCTAAATCTAAACAAAGAAAGCACAAAGAGTAAATTGGGAATACTTTTAGGGAAAAGCTGATTGATATGGATAATACTTAAGGGAGAATCCACCTAGACTTCACTTGCTATTGTTTCCTTGAACTATATGATTTATTTACTTGACTTGATCTATAGAGATCCCTAATCTATGCTAAACCCTCCATCGACGTGTAGAGCAACTAGGCCTAAGTTGTTAATTAAAGTTCCTTTATTAATTAACTCCCTAGGTTGCATTAATTTGATCTATGGTTCCCCATATTAGGTTTGACCTTAATCCGGCAGATTTATGTCGCCCTATGTCTAGGGTTGCATGCAACTCCGCTTAATTATGGTAGATCTACTCTTATCACAGGGACTTTTGCTCCTCTGCTCTAAGCACATCTAATTCTTGAAGTAATACCTAGGATTATTAAATCAAGAATGAAGAATACATAATTAAGAACAACTCAAGTATTTATCAAATAATTCAAGAATAAATAACAAGATCTGTCCTAGGTTTCATCCCCCTCAAGTATTTGAGGGGTTTAGTTCATAATAAAGAAAGAGAACATCAGAAGATATGAAATAAAAAAAACATAAAAGAAACCAAAAACCCCTGAAGGAATTTTAGGGAGATCTTCTATGATGCTGTAGAATTCCAGCTTCTGGGATGAACCAATCAGCTTCTCCATTGGAGTAATCCCTTGCTTCTACCTTTTGTGTGGCAGAAAGACGAGAAGAAATCTAAATATTTTGTATCTAAAGTGTATAAAGTGTGTCTTTTCTATTGCCTCATGGGGTCTTTATATAAAGCCTTTTGGGGGGCCTTTCTTAGCCTCTAAGCATCCCAATTCGAGTGAAATTCCTCTTCCTCACGACTAGAACACGCCCGTATGCCACGCTTGTGTGACTTCGAAAAAGGCATTGTGAATCTATCGGTGGGGCCACGGCCGTGTGGCCTGGCCGTGCTTGTCGAGGGCTGGACCGTGTGATCTTCATGTGGCACGACCATGTGGCATTTCTTGGCCAGTGTTGTTCGGACATTTTGGCCCATTTTTCATCGTTTTTTGCCCGTTTTCCGTTCTTTTCTCTTCCCTATGCTCTCCTGAGTATAAGATATGAAAAGGGAAGATTAAGAGCACCAATTCTCACAAAATTGCTAATAATCTATCCAAAATATAGGCTAAATATAAGGCAAAATATGTATAATTTATCGTTATCACCGGTTTAGTACCAAACCATTTCTAAAGTATGTTTTGAGCCTCGTAGGCTCATATTAGGGACTTTAAGACAAAGTCTAAAAGGTTTTAAATTTTAATGTAATTCCATGTCCCAGAATGTATGTATTCACATTTTATGTTAGGTAACGCCTTTACCCTATTTCGACGGAGGATACGCGTAAGGGGTGTTACATCAACTGAGTATTCATTGCCTATAATGCAAACAAAGATTTTCTGTTCAATGCATCTGCAACTACATTTGCTTTCCCTGGATGATAATCAAAATCTTTTAGTAGCTCAAGCCATCTTCATTGTCGCAAGTTCAAATATTCCTGTGACATTAGATATTTCGAGCTTTTGTGATCAGTAAATATATGGCACTTTTCATCGTACAAGTAATGGCACCAAATCTTCAATACGACCACAATCACAGCTAACTCTAAATTGTGTGTTGGATAATTCTTTTCATGTGGCTTTAACTGTCTAGAGGCATAAGTTATTACTTTGCCTTCTTACATCAAAATGCAACCCAAACCATTCAAGGACGTGTCACTATAAATTACAAATTCTTTACCTGATTTGAGTTGAACAAGAACTAGTGCCTTAGTTAACAGTGCTTTCAACTAATCAAATCTCTATTGACATTTTTTGAACCACTCAAATTTCACATCTTTCTGTAGTAATCGTGTCATCAGTGTAGCAATCATCAAAAATCTTTTTACAAATCTCCGGTGATAACCTGCTAAACCCAGAAAACTTCTGATCTTAGATATGTTTTTCGATGGTTTCCAGTTAATAATTGCGGAAATTTTGCTTGGATCAACTCTAATAGCTACAACTGAAACAATGTGCCCCAAAAATCCAACCTCTCATAGCCAAAATTCACATTTGCTGAATTTAGCATACAGTTGCTTATCTGTCAGAGTCTGTAACACAATTCTCTGATGTTCGATATGCTTTGTCTCATCTCGAGAATAGATCAGATTATCGTCAATGGACACCACAATGAATTTGTCTAAATACTATTTGAATATTCGATTCATCAAATCCAAAAAATAGCAGGAGTATTTGTTAATCTGAATGGCATAACTAAAAATTCATAGTGCCCATACCTGGTTCTAAATGCAGTTTTCGGAACATCCGATTCTTTAACTCATAGCTGATAATAACTCAATCTTAGATGAATCTTTGAAAATACTATAGCCCTTTTCAACTAAGCACAGAAATCATCAATCCGTGGTAAAGGGTATTTGTTCTTGATCATTACTTTATTAAGCTATCTATAATCAATACACATCCTCACCGATCTGTCGTTCTTCTTTACAAATAATACTAGTACACCCCAAGGCGAAAAACTAGGTTGTGCAAAACCTTTATCTATTAACTCTTGTAAATGAGCTTTTAATTCTTTCAATTTTATTGGAGCCATTTTGTACAGAGCTATCGATATCTGTATTGTTCCTAATACTAACTCAATAACAAATTCAAACTCTCTGATCGGTGGTAATCCCGGTAATTCCTCTGGAAATACATCCGGATACTAACAAAAAACTGGCACAGATTCAATCTTTGATTCAGACATTTTTTATTCCAGTACATATGCAAGATATGCATCACAACCCTTTTTCATATATCTTCGAGCTAGCATAGACGATATCACATTAGGCAATTTAGTAGAATCATCAAGTTCAATCCGAAGAATTTCACCATTCTGACATTTCAATTTAATAGTCTTTCGTCTACAATTCACTACCGCATCATGCAAACTCAACTAGTCCATTCCGAAAATTACATCGAACTCATCAAATGGTAAAAGCATCAAGTCAGCCGAAAATCAGTAACCCTGGGTCATTAAAGGACAATTCTTGCAAACCTTATCGACTAGGATAGACTTTCCTAAGGGGTTTGATGCTTTGATTACAAACTTCATAGACTCAATAGGTAAACTCTGTTTAAACACTAAATTCATACAAACATATGAATGAGTTGATCTAGGATCTATCAACGCAACTACATAGTGTCATAAAGAGAAAAAATACCAGTAATAACATCTGGCGATGATGCCTCCTCACGAGCTCGAATGGCATAAGCTCTAGCCGGTGCTCACGCCTTAGATCTCCCTACACTCGTGACTCTACGATTACCACTTGTATTTCCAGTGTTTCAGGATGGTCTCCTTCTAGTAGCCGTACCACTCGATTTTGTCTATTGAACTCTTTCGGTTATAGACTTTTCTAGACAATCTCGGAGATAATGATCAAGAGATCCACATCTAAAGCATCCCCTGCTCTTTACTCGACACTTACCGTAATGTTACTTATTGTAGTGCTTACATTCAGGTCTAGCATTTCTAACGCTACCCACACTGGCTACAGATGTCATCTGAGTTTTAGAACTGAAGTGTCTCGCATCTCTATCTCTGATTGATACTTCCATAGAAAGAATGGGGTGATGATGATATTCTTTAGATTTGTTTGATACAGATTGAGGTGACTTTCTCGTAAATCTCTTTTTGGAATCTCTAGCCTCAAAATTAACTTTTCACTTTTCTTTGCTAAGTTATTTAGCTTTGCAAGCTCGACCAACTAATAAGATGAATTCTTTCAGCTCTAGAATCCCGACTAATAGTCTGATGTCTTCATTTAACCCATCTTCAAATCTTTTACACATGATGGCCTCAGTAGAAACACATTCACGAGCATATTTGCTGAGTCTTCCAAACTCTCTTTCATATTCAGTCACAGATATTCGGCCCTGTTTTAGTTCCAGAAACTCTTTACGCTTCTAATCGATGGATTGTTGATTGATATATTTCTTTCTAAACTCAGAAAGAAATCCCAAGTAACTCATTCTCTTGGAACTATGGATATCAATGTATTGCAGGACTGATACTCAAAGTCTCTCAACAGTGATACAACACATTTTAAACACTCGTCTGGTGTGCAAGAAAGTTTATCAAATACCCGAATCGTGTTCTCAAGCCAAAACTCGGCTCTTTCAGGATCATCATTGACAGTAGCTCTGAATTCTTCAGCCCCATATTTTTGTATCTTATCAACAGGTGGTTTATTCAATCTTAAAGATTTTATACCTTGAGGAACTATAGGAATCGATTGGAGAACAGACGGGGGTGGAGGTTGTTGAGTAGCCAGATTATTGCGGACATACTCAGAAAACGATTCGTTCATCATATGGAAGAAGGCTTCCTTGGCCTCCCCTCCACGACCCTCAGATACGGGTCTCGATTCAAAATGCACAGCTCCATGAATAGAGGCTGGCGCATTACTCTCTACATTGTCGGAGTTAGCTCGACTGGAATCTATTTACTATATAAAACATAATTTAGAAACTATTAGGAGATATCACACTATCGCAGTTTATATATGCAATGTATAGCTAGACTCGTATATGCTACGTTAGTCCTAGAATTGACTAAACTGTAGCTCTGATATCAACAAATGTAACACCCCTAACCCATATTCGTCACCGGAATGGGTTACGAGGCATTATCAGACTTATAACACAATTTAAAACATTCATTTCTCATACATTCGTCATTTATTAATAAATATCATTCATATACAAACATATTATCCTTAAAACAAGTCTACGAGGCTTCAATCATGCATTTGGAACTAAACTGGTAACGTATAAACAATTTGGGAGAATATAGAAAAATTCTCAAAACAGTGGACAAACGCCCGTGTGAACAGGCCGTGTGTCTCACGCGGTCAAGAGACACGCCCAAGTCTTAGGCCGTGTGTAAATTTGTAATGGGATCACTTGGCCGTGTCCCAGCCCGTGTCCTACCCGTGTAACTCTTTGACTTAGGTCACAAGACCGACTACACACCTATGTGTCTAGTCTGTGTACCTATTCAAAATGGCCTTACACACCCGTGTGCCAGGTCGTGTACTAGGGCGTGTCAATCCTGTAGGGTGTATTGACTTATGCCACACGGCTAGTCACATGCCCGTGTGTGAGGTCGTGTGGAGCGTACTTACTTACTCTAGATGCGTCACTAGGGGACACACGACTGTGTACCATGACCATGTGTCACACATGGCTGAGACACATGCCCGTGTGGACAAAAATAAGCTATTTACCAAGCCATTTTGCCACCTAAATTGCACATACCTATACAAGATCACTTTACACCAATTGAAAACATATTTAGGCAGCCAAATAACATCATTCAAGGCACATATCATACCATTTCTATTCTAAGCACTTTGATACTCAAATCATTACCATTTACACATTAAAATACATACCAACTAGCATGCTTAATAGCCATAAATCACCTATATAACATGTCCCTTATTTCAACCTTATAATCATCCAATTACCAATTACAATCAAGCATTTTCAATTCATATATCCAACACAATTTATTATAACCACCTGCACAATTATATTCAACCATCAAACTTGCCAAAACATACCATATCATATATACTAATACACAACCAAAACATTATGCCAAATTAAGCCAACTCACATGGATTAAACTCATACCAAAACATATAAGCTTTTCATGCTAAAGTGACCAAAATTATCATTTTTGTAACTAGCCTATACATGTCATATTTACACATTTTATATAGTTCAAAAGGACCAAATTGTCAACTAGATAGTGTGTCACACCCGTAACCCGTATCTGTTGCTGGAATAGGGTTACGAGGTATTACTGATCGAATCATAAATTTAACATTTCATATTCAATAATAAAAAATTATCAAATATCATTCAATCACATTGACCTTGTCCCTTAAGAAGGTTTACGAGGCCTTAAACATGTTTTAGAGAAGGTTCGAGACTAAACTGATCACATATAAAAATTTTGAAAACATAGAAAATTTTCAAACATACAGGGGTCACACGCCTGTGTGAACAGACCGTGTGCCTCACATGGCTATAGACATGCTCGTGTCACAGGCCATGTGAAAATAAGGCATACATACTGACTTGTACCACATAGCCTACCTCACGCCCGTGTGCCTGGCCATGTGAAAATTGGAGGGTATACTGACTTAGGTCACACCACCAGTTACACGCCTGTGTGTCAAGCTCGTATGCTTATTTGAAATAGCCTCACGCGCTAGTGTCCAGGCTGTGTGCTTAGTTGTGCCAAACCTGTAGCGTATACTGACTTGTGCCACATGGCCAGTAACATGCCTGTGTGTGAGGCAGTGTGGAAGATCCTGACTAACTTGAATTGAACCATTAGGTGACACAACTGAGACATACGCTCGTATGGGCAAATGTAGGCCATTCACAAGGTCGATTTGCCACCCTTAAAAGAAATGCCCTACAAGCTCAATAACGCACGAATTCCATCCACAATTAGGGAGCCAATTCCTTACCAAAACATGTACATTACATACAATAATAACATCAACCATTTCTAAATACATTTGCCTAATCAAAGCATACCAAATTAACATGCCATAATCATCAATTTAACCTATTTCAATTCATGCATTTATTTCATCAATTCAACTACCAAAATAACCTCAAAATCATATTAATTCATGAACTCAATCTCATAGCACAATATGCCATTTCTCAACCATAATACACCATCAACATTTTATCATGCAATCCAGCGATTTAACCATCAAAGCATCCACATCAGTTTTACCAAAGTCACAAAGCATAATATATACACATCATACTATATTTCATCTCATAATATAAGCCAAATTCAACTCGTTCAACAACATCATTCTTAAGCCATCTCACATGGCTAAATTCATAATTCACAACAATCCAAAATGACACTAGCCTATATATGCCATATACCGTATTTACAAGCTCCAAAAGTACCAAATAGATGATCGATAGTGTAATGACGATTCCTGGCGATCTTCGATTCCGAGCTAGCTTTGATTCTTTATAAAACAAGGAAAAAATAAATAAACAAAGTAAGCTTTAAAAGCTTAGTAAGCTCATATACAAATAAAATTACCATATGAAACGATTATATTTCAATTCAATTATACAAAGCATGGCTAAACACATGCGTAAGTATCAACCTTTCTCATTTAATAAACATAACCACACTAATTTCATCACTTACCTTTCCTTTTAATACACATAAAAACTTTACAGTACCTGTGTCATTAGCTTATTACACATTCTTTCTCGTTTTGACTATGCCCGTTGAACCGTTCAGAATCGATAAGGATATTTAGAAGTCTCGTATATCTCATAAAATGTCATATTCAGATATGTTCTTACATGTTATCACATATCGATGCCAATAGCCTAACTATGGTCTTACACGAAATCACATATCGATGCCAATGTCCCAGACATGGTCTTACACGAAATCATATAACGATGCCAACATCCAAGACATGGTCTTACACGTAATCACATTTCAATAATCCTAATGTCATGACATTTGTATCCTATACTATTCCTGAAGTTCGTACGGGGCTTTCCAACATCGTGACTTTGTCAATTCTCACTCGTATTCATCCATTCAACAGTCAATGTAGTTTAATGATAAATAAATATGAATAACACAATTTAAGAACATTTAATTGCATATGAACTTACCTCGTATTAGGGATTGACGTATTGGGTCGACTACTCAATAACCTTTGATTTCCCCCGATCTAAATCCAATTTCTTTCCTTCTTGATCTATATGAATTCAATTTTAGCTTATTAAATAATCTATTCCTTCAATTTAGTACAAATCATACTTTAAAACACATTTACACTTTTGCCCCACATATTTCACATTTTTCACAATTTAGTCCTTATTTCATAAAATCACAAATTAATAAAATTTATTGTAACACCCCAAACCCAGCCTAGAAGTTAGACGCGAGTCTGGCATGTCACATTGAAGTGTTTTTCAAAACCAATGTTTTCATTGAAGCCCTTCTTATTTAAAAACTTGTTGCCAACTAAAACTTGTGCTTGTTTATTTTCAAAACGTGGTCTATTAAAAGTTAATCCCTTTATTTAAAAAAAAGTTATTACCCTTAAAGCCTTCTTTGTTACGGAAGCTTAATTTAATCAATTGCGGAAAACGTAATGCTTGAAAACAGTTATTGTTTTGAAAAATCACAATTTACTTCTAATTGATATAAATCACGATCAATGAAATCCCAAATATAAAATCCAGAAGTTATAGAGGCCTTATTACAACCCAAATTAAAATCCAAGTGCTTTAAGTGAATGAGTAAAATAGAATACGACATATGCAGTTGTGTGGCTCACTCCAAGTTCCTCGCAGCTTCGATATATCTAAAGCTGGGGTTTACCTGAAAGGTTAATAAATGGGGTGAATTTATGAAAACTTAGTGTGTAATCCCCTTTCTAAAGAAATGTCAGTAAACAGAAACAGATATAAAAATAGTTTGGGCCAGAGCCCTTTTACAGAAACAGTATAGTTAAGCTCAGAACATAAGTAGGCCAAAGCCCAATACAAACCATTTCGGTCTCAGCCCATAAGAAAACCATTTGGGCCTAGCCCATATCAGAATCAAGTTGGCCTAGCCCATATCAGAGACAGAGCATAAATGAATAATGCATGATGCATGCAAACCCATCCAACCAGCATACCACTCCGTCTAACCCTACACAGTCTATGGGGATATAATCAACCCACTCATCCAAAACACCAAGCTTAGCACCGGTTGCTACACTAAGTCAATAGAACTGCTCAAAGCCGTAAACAGAACGGTTATAAACTGTAAGCAGGATGGCACAGAGCCATAATCATACTCGTGGCACAAAGCCATCGATAACGGGTCTATAGTCGGCACAAAGCCTATGATATCGGCACAAAGCCTTCAGTAATGGCACAAAGCCCATAACTACGACACAAAGCCCACAAGAACGGCATGAAGCCCACAATATCAATACGAAGGCCACAATAACAGCATGAAGCCCATAATAATGGCACACAGCCTTTGGTAACATGATTGGCACTCAGCCATCAATTGGTCCATAGCCATCTCGGGTGACCCGTGCGGTCTTATCAAATCGGTACGAATATACGGCTCTTAAGCCTTTGGTGGATCCATAGTCGTCAACCAACCATGTGATCCTAACATATCAGATCTTCCTCCGTACAAAATCCCAACCCATGTAGCATGTCATGTATGCAGAATGTCATGCCCATATTCGAATCATACAAGCACAGTCAAGTCATTCATATCACAAGCATATATTCACAGTCAAACTAGCCCAATCATAACACAAGTCAGTCATTTACCCACGAGGGGCTAAATAGTCATTTTACACCTTAGGGACAAAACGATCATTTTACCCCACAGGGATATTTCAGTACGGTCATTTTACCCCACAGGGATATTTCGGTAATCCTACCCTATAGAGGTATCTCGTTAATCCTACCCTACAGGGATATTTCAATAATTTTATAAATTAGAGGTATTTCGGTAATTTTATAAATCGAGGGTATTTCTGTAATTTTACAATTTGAGGGTATTTCGATAATTTTACAAATTGGGGGTATTTTGATAATTTCACAAATCAAGGGTATTTCAATAGTTTCACAAATCAAGGGTATTTTAGTAATTTTGCAAATCGAGGGTATTTCGATAATTTTACAAATCAACGGTATTTCGATAATTTCACACATTGGGGCTATTTTGGTAATTTCGTAAATCGGGGGTATTTCGATAATTTGGCAAATTGGGGGTATTTCGATAATTTTGTCAATCCATCAGAAGGTCTACAGTCGCCTCAAGCGACTCAAGTATTCTAAACAAAGATAACGCTGTGAATAGGCCTAAGGCCGTTCTCAGTTGAAGTGGGCCCACACGCTCGTGTAGCCCTTTTAGCCCAAATCTAGCCACAGGTATGAGATTCACATAGTCCAATCCAATATTTACTACACAATCATACATTTTGACCGATTGGGCCACGGGCCCATTTCGGCCCATCGTGGCCCAAAGCAACCTAAACCCATGAGAATACTCATGATGGCCTTAACTATCACATCAAAGCTCCCACACGTGCAGACGCACACTTGTGCGGCTACCATCGTTGTGTGACCGACATTTCGACATTCCAGTATTTGCCGTTCTGTAGCTAGAGTAGTATGAAATACACACCTGATAGGTATCTGAAGTTAATCTGTGCTCTGAACGCTGTTATGCCCAAAAGCCAACAATAATCGCACCCCTGACTCCCCAGGGGGTGTGTCGATGAACTACGACCCCCACCACCATGACCCAATAGCATACAGATCAACGAATGATCCAACGCCTAACCCAAACAAACACGCTAGAACGCGAAAGGGATAAGCCAAGAAAGGTATGCTTACTCTCCTCATGGTTTGCTCTATTTAAAGCCAGCTTCTCACCTATTCACATGTTAGCTCCCCGATGTGGGATTCTCCATCAATCCTCCAAAACCAACTCATTAGCAAAATAATCAACCTTTACGTGCAAAGGGATTCGAACCAAAGTCCTCTCGATAGCCATGCCACGCCACCACCACTAGGACACAAGCTCCTTTGAGTCATAAGTCCAACACATTTAACTTTAAAGCCCACCTACTCGCTTCTAGATTTATTTAAAAGAGAAACCAAAATAAATTGAAAGAGCCAAGACTTTAACCTTGGACCCCTTGCTTCCCTAATGGCGTCACTTCCTTACCGCTAGACCATAACTCCTTTTGTGTCTTATTTTAGCCCTTTTATTTATAAGTTATCCCACTTGAGCTTAGAGTTCCCTTAAGGCCGAAACCAAGATTTTTCCTATACCCAACTTGAACCCAGAACTAAATAAAAATCCTCTAACATTCTAAAATCACTAACCCAACAATTCTAACTTGCAAATTGAGCCAATGTCTTACTCTCAAGAATTTTAAATGCACCCAAGCCTAAGGCCCAATTCATCTATGCCCAAAATTTGGGGCGTTACAATGCTACCCCCTTAAGGAAATTTCGTCCTCAAAATTTCCAACCAATAGGGTAGTCTTGTAACAACTACACCATTACGCTACCGCTGTGCACTCTGATCCCATTGTCTTTAACACACATCCAAAACATCCACCTATCGTAGCAGATAGGTTACAATTCCATATTCAGAACATCACATCCAAACATTTCCAAACACACAGAATAAATATCAAATCTAAATACAGTCCAATATCTAAAGAATCCACAGTATTTCAATTTCTAAATAGACAAAAGTATTTAGAAAACTTATGGATTCAGCGTCGGAGACTCGGTGAACCACACTTTCAGGAAAACATCCAGTAAAATAATTTAAATACTTTAAATATTTTGAAACAGTTCTTTCAGAAGTTTCAGTTAAAAGCCCAATCCACAGTTGAGTTTTGCAACTCGAGCTTTGATACCATTAAATGTAATACCTCAAACTCGGCCTAGAAGTTAGACCTGAGTCTGGCGTCTCACGTTGAAGTCTTTTTCGAAAACCATGTTTTCATTAAATCCGTTCTTATTTAAAATATTGTTGCCAACTAAAACTTGTGTCTGTTTATTTTCAAAAAGTGGTCTATTAAAAGTTAATTCTTTAAAAAAAAAAAGGTTATTACCTTTAAAACCTTCTTTGTTGCAGAAGCTTAATTTAATCAGTTGCAGAAAACATAGTGTTTGAAAACAGTTATTGTTTTGAAAAATCACAATTTCCTTCTAATTGATATAAATCACGATCAATGAAGTCCCAAATATAAAATCCAGAAGTTATAGAGGCCTTATTACAACCCAAATTAAAATCCAAGTGCTTTAAGTAAATGAGTAAAACAGAATAAGATATAGGCAGTTGTGTGGCCCACTCCGAGTCCCTCGTAGCTCTAATCCGTCTAAATGTAACACCCCTAACCCGTATCCGATCGCCGGATTTTGGGCTAAGAGGTATTACCAATCTACACCTTTCACTTACACTTTCACATAGACATAGGTTCATTAGCATTCCTAAGTACGCTTAATGCAATCAAAGATTGGAAACTGAGTCTTATAATGACACTCAAGATATGTGACATATTCATAACAGTACCAAAATGATTTGATAGTGTGACGAAGCGCTGATGATCCCCGAGTTGATAGTCAGAGTCCACAATCTATAAAACAAAGACACGAAACAAACAGAGTAAGCCTCCATAAGCTTCGTAAGTCTTAAGTAAATTAAACAACTTACCTTAGTTAACACATTGAGTAAATATAAATAGTCTAATTACAACTTTCTTTGGCAGAATAGGCCTAACTACGATCATACACGTTAACATTGACCTCGCCTTCACTTAGAAATCTGAAATCACATAGTTACATCATTTAATATCATCTTGTCATTTATTTGTTCAACTTAACAGAAGTAATTTAAGGCATCATAACAATCGATAATTTTTATGATTACACCACGTAGGTACCACATTCACTTCTATGTATATAAATTCCACAGAAACCGAACACATAGATATACCACTATTTCTCATTTGCATTGCATCAATAACTTTCACATACCTGAACTACTTAATTTAGTAAATGAAAATGGATACTGTACAGCATAAACTTCCTACTTTTAGTCTCTTTAATAGCTCTCCGGCATTCAGCCAGTTGGACTTTGAATCTGAAACTCATTCCCAGCCATCATGCTTGTTAAGCCAAAAGCCTGATTAATTCATTACCGAAATCATTACACAAAGTTTCAAAACATCAAAAATAAATTAACAAAAGCTTTGCATCATTCGCTCATAAGCACATACTATTCACATTATATTAATTTCATAACTTGCCAAATCAGCCTCAACACATAGCAAGGTATCATTTTCGTGGCAAGATCTACCATTCAGCTATACCACATATTATACTCTTATCTTCATTTCATTTTTCATCTTTATTCTCGTAAAAGCTTATTTACCTATGATAGTAATTAGTGTTCTATTTCACAGTACTCTTTTTCATGTCACACAACTACCTCACTAATACATATATATAGCTATCATTCGATTTCTTAAATACATCTTTGGTCTATTGCCCCTTTTTGACCGAACGCATATATGAATAAATATACAAGCACTTAACACGCATTAAACACGCTAACTTCTCTTGAAATATATTCATGTAACATAGATAATTCAAATCTTGACACATTGTTTCATACTTTAACCGAATGCATCAAGGTCATATGCATATAACTTAATACCTCATTCATAGATTTCTCACCTTTCATACTTAGTTTACTCACAATCAAGCTTAATTATAAGTATGGGATACATACCTGACCGAAGTAAATTATTGAACCAATTTGATTGCCATTTTTCATTGAGTCTCAAAGATATTGTAAGTCTGAATTCATCACTAGTACAAAACCTGTTATACTTCCAATCTGATAGCTTACATCAGCATTCCGTCTATTAGACTTAAAACTCGATATACTCCACCAGCTCAAAAGTTTGCTAGGTCAAAACCCGATAATAACACACTATATTTAATTCACAGAATTTTATACACATCTATTCATATACTTTCAACTTTCCCAACATAATCACATTAATGACATATTACTTTCAGTTGATCTCCTTCATGCATCATAACAATTTTCTTCATTTCATAAGAGCCATTAGGCCATATCATATATATACAAACATATACATCAATTCAAATACATCATCTTTTCATAGTAGCCATTAGTAACCTTACTTGTACAATTTTCTTATGATTTATAGTAGCCATTAGGCTATATACATGCAAATTCCATGGATCATGATTCTTTAATAGATTTTTAAGTATCTTCCACTTGATCATATCATAGACTTAATATTCAAAACTTGCAAAAGAATTTAATTCAATGATTTAAGAACTTACCTGGGTGGTTTTTGTACGAAATTTTGACTATTCGATCAGTCTCCCTTTCCCACGATCCATATTTGTTTCTTTGAGTTTTTGGGCTTAATCAAACAATTCACTTTCTAAGTCAAATTACTAATTTATTTTCTATTCAAAACACATATAATGTCATACACATGAGGCACACGGCAATTCCTCATTTATCATCAATTTAAAGTCATTATTAATTCATTATTCAGGCACCTTATTCGAGTATATCCTAATTCATTCAAAATAAGAAATGCCATTATTTACTTATCAATACATTTGGAAATTATATGTTCTTCATAAGAAAACCACATCAAAATACCAGCATCTTTCCTTAATTTATCTTAATCAAAATACCTATAATCTCATTCGGCAAATTTGCATTAATTCATAGCAACCTCATTCAAAAATTTCAAACAATTTCAATGCTTCATGACATATATCTAAATCCGAATGTCAAATTATTAAGCATTTAACACATTATCAATTGCCATTAACCCTTCTAAAATTTCCACATTCGGCATTTTAAAAACCCAAAATCCAAAATACATTACATTAAAATAATTCCTCATGACAACATTAGCTGAATACACAAGAATGGAATTTTTTTTTTACATCACATATATATATTCAAAACAATGTGGCCGATTACATACAAGATTATTGAGCTAAATTTTTATTTACTCAATTTCCTCGTCATCTTAAAACTAACTCACTAATTTTCCCAACTTTCTAGTCACTAAACTCAATTAAAAGAATTTCTTGAACATAGCTAACTTATTACCTACATTCGGCAATGACATGTATATATATATTTATATATCTTTCATTTCATCATGAATACTTTGCATTTAATCAAAATTAAGGACAACCATAGCCGAATGCTATTTAATCCAATAAGTCTTACTTACCAAAATCTAACAAGCTTATTCCTATACTACAATCATTTTCCATTTTTAAAGCATTTAAAACACCAACCATTTCATTCAATCTCTTCCATGGCCGATTGTACAATTAACCCCAATCTTAGAAATTAATTCATGAGTTATGTAAAGGACTTGACAACTAACTCAATTTCATTAAAATTCATGGAATCGACAAGAAATTCTTACCTTAATCAAGCTTGCTAAAGACCAAACTTCAAGCTTCTTCTTTTCTTTTAGTTAACCGGCCATGCAAAGAAGAAAATGGAGAATGGCTTTCTAACTTTTCTTTTATATTTTATTATATTATGTCTTAACATTATTTCATATAATATTTAATCATTAAAATAACAATATAAAACTATCATAGTGTTCCACTGCTGTTGATTATAAGAAAATGGGTAAATTGCCATTTAAAAACTCCATTAACAAAGCCATTATCCATTTAACCCTTTATGTGATTATCCACAAATTTTTCCAACTTACTCAATTAAGCCCTTTTTCTAAATTGAACATCTTAACGATGATATTAAGTTAGGAAAGTTTCACACATGTAAATTCACATTTAATAGTCACAGAAAATAACATTTTAAAAATTTGTTGACTCAGTTTCGTGGTCCCGAAACCACTTCTCGACTAGGGTCATATTAGGGCTATCACACTAAAGTTGGGGTTTACGTGAAAGGTTAATAAACGGGGTGAGTTTAGGAAAACACAGTGTGTAATCCCCTTCCTAAAGAAATGTCAGTAAACATAAACAAATATAAAAATAGTTTGGGCCAGAGCCCTTTTACAGAAACAGTACAGTTAAGCTTAGTGCATAAGTGGGCCAAAGCCCAATACAAACCATTTGCGTCTCAGCCCATA
This sequence comes from Gossypium stocksii, assembly GCA_020496765.1. Classification (NCBI taxonomy): domain Eukaryota; kingdom Viridiplantae; phylum Streptophyta; class Magnoliopsida; order Malvales; family Malvaceae; genus Gossypium; species Gossypium stocksii. The sequence goes on along the minus strand of CM035624.1, from coordinate 78,795,863 downwards.
ACAAAACCATTTGGGTCTAGCCCATATCAAAATCAACTAGGCCTAGCCCATATCAGAGATAGAGCATAAATCAATGATGCATGATGCATGCAAACCTATCCAACTAGCACACCACTCCGTCCAACCCTGCACAGTCTGTGGGGATATAATCAACCCACCCATCCAACACACCAAGCTTAGCACCGATTACGGCACTAAGTCAACAGAACGACTCAAATTTATAAACAGAACGGTTACAAATTGTAAGCAGGATGGCACAGAGCCATAATCATACGCGTGGCACAAAGCCATCGATAACGGGTCTATAATCGGCACAAAGCTGTGATATCAGCACAAAGCCTTCGGTAATGGAACAAAGCCCATAACTACAGCACAAAGCCTACAAGAACGGCACGAAGCCCACAATATCGATACGAAGCCCACAATAACGGCACGAAGCCCATAATAACGGTACACAGCCTTTGGTAACATGATCGGCACTCAGCCATCGATCGGTCCATAGTCATCCCGGGTGACTCGTGCAACCTTATCAAATCAGTATGAATATACAGCTCTTAAGCCTTTAGTGGATCGACAGTCGTTAAGCAACCATGCGATCCTAACAGATTAGATCTTCATCCATACAAAATCCCAACACATGTAACATGTCATGTATGCAGAATGTCATGCCCATATTCGAATCATACAATCATAGTCAAGTTATTCATATCACAAAGATATATTGATAGTCAAACTAGCCCAATCATAACACAAGTCAGTCATTTACCCACAAGGGGCAAAATAGTCATTTTACACCTTAAGGGCAAAATGGTAATTTTACTCTACATAGATATTTCGGTAATCCTACCCTATAGGGTAATTTCGATAATCCTACCCTATAGGGGTATTTCGATAATTTTGCAAATAGAGGGTATTTCGGTAATTTCACAAATCGGGGTATTTCGGTAATTTTGCAAGTCAGGGGTATTTCGGTAATGTCACAAATCGGGGGTATTTTGGTAATTTTTCAATCCTCAGAAGGTTTACAGTCGCCTTGAGTGACTCAAGTATTATAAACAGAGATAACGTTGCGAGTGGGCCTAAGACACATTCTTAGCCCAAGTGGGCCGACACGCTCGTGTGACCCTTTTAGCCCAAATCTAGCCACAAATATGAGATTCACATAGTCCAATCCAATATTTACTACACAATCATATAATTTGACTGATTGGGCCCACTGGCCAATTCCTGCTCATCTTCGCCCAAAGCAGCCTAAACCCACGAGAATACTCATGATGGTCTCAACTATCACATCAAAACTCTCACACGTGTGCTCCCACACTCGTGTGGCTACCACCGCCATGTGACCGGTATTTCAGCATTATGGCATTTGCCGTTCTATAGCTAGAGTAGCATGAAATACACACCTGATAGGTATCAGAAATTAATTTGCGTTCTGAATGTTGTTATGCCTAGAAGCCAACAATAATCGTACCCTTGACTCCCCAGGGGGTGTGTCGATCAACTACGGTCACCACCACCGTGACCCAATGGCATACAAATCAATGAATGATCCAACGCCTAACCCAAACGAACACGCCACAACGCAAAAGGGATAAGCCAAGTAAGGTATGCTTACTCTCATCATGGTTTGCTCTATTTACAACCAGCTTCTCGCCTATTCACATGTTAGCTTCTTGATGTGGGACTCTCCATCAATCCTCTAAAACCAACTCATTAGCAAAATAATCAACCTTTGCGTTTAAAGGGATTCAAACCAAAGTCCTCTTTATAGCCATGCCACTCCACCACCATTAGGACAAAAGCTCCTTTGAGTCATAAGTCCAACACATTTAACTTTAAAGCCCACCTACTTGCTTCCAGATTTATTTAAAAGAGAAACCAAAATAAATTGTAAGAGCCAAGACTTGAACCTTGGACCCCTTGCTTCCGTTATGGCGTCACTTCCTTATCACTAGACCACAACTCTTTTTGTGTCTTATTTTAGCCCCTTTTATTTATAAGTTATCCTACTTGAGTTCCCTTAAGGCTGAAACCAAGATTTTTCCTATACCCAAGCTTGAACCCAGAACTTCATAAAAACCCTATAACATTCCAGAATCACTAACCCAACAATTCTAACTTGCAAATTGAGCCAATGTCTTACTCTCAAGAATTTTAAACACACCTAAGCCCAAGGCCCAATTCTTCTAGGCCCAAAATTTGGGGCGTTACATTCACCATAGACCTATGCTAGCCGAATTACTATTATGCCCCTAACAGCCCATAATTTTCATAACCGCTAACTTTGCACATTTCTCAATTGAATCCTTAATATGAATTTTTATCAAAAATCACTTTACAAGACATGTATATCTATCATCAAACTTGCATAATCCATCATAAAACATTAAAGAAAACTCATGTTCAACAATGACAACTCTCAAAACATTTAACAGTTTTGCAAAACAATCTCTGGGCTAGCTAATACTAGTTACAACGATTACAAAAACATAGAAATCATCAAAAACCAAGCTAAAATCACATACCTATTGAGCTTAAAATGTGCCGAACCCTAAATGACTTCAAATGGTTCTTTTTCTTGTGTTTTTTTGGTAGAGAAGATGAAGATTATGAGAGAAAATTGGTTTTGTTTTATTAGAATTAACCTTATTTTAATAATTACCTTAATAACCTTAATTAATAAACATCAAAATCACTAATACATGCCCATACACGTCCATTCATAATTCCATTGGTCTAATTCTATCATAAGGACCTCCAATTTAATAAACCATAACAATTACACACTTTTAACATATAGAAAGCAACTTTTGCATCTTATGCAATTCAGTCCTTTTATCAAATTAACCAACCAATCGATAAAATTAGCTCACAAAATTTTTACACATACGTAATAACATGCTATAAACACTGAAAATAATATTAAAATAATTTTTCTGACATTTGATTTGTGGTTCTAAACCACTATTCTGATTTAGCTAGAACCGGGCTATTACATAGTGTGATGCAAGTCTCCGATGTCTTCCGAATCGAGCGAGCTTCCGAATATCTATAAAACATAGGAAAGAAAAATGGAGTAAGCTATATAGCTTAGTAAGTTCATACAACATAGAATTGAAACTTACCATTCAACTTTAAATTAGGCAGTTAAACATAACATAATCCAACCAAAGTATCAAATGCCTATACACACATATATTTTCCAATAGGTTAGTCTAATAGGAAACATATAATCAACATGTCATATGGATGAACATAATCATCATTCAATCTCATATACAAATACCATCCAATTCATTCTTCAACATATCAAATAACCTTACTTTCATATATTTAACTAATCAATTCATACTTTTCAATATTACATATATCCATTTCATATAATTCAAATAATTTTTATGCTATCTCATTTTAACTCATATAATAGGTAATAGAATTGTGCTCGTTGAACCTTTTAGAATATCGATAGATACACGGGTGGTACACTCAAAGTGTACTAATCGGTAATCTATCAATTCATTATCATATTCGTTCTTTCGAGCTATGATCGGTAAGCTCTTCTTGAGCTGAAGGATAGTAAGCTTTATTGAGCTGAAAACAGTAAGCTCTTACGAGCTGAAATATCAGTAAGCTTATACGAGCTGTGGTGATTCTGTAACAAATGCCGGATCTCATCCAAATGGTAACCCTAGTGACATGTCACTTGTATCCTACGAATTCCTACGATTCAAACAGGGATCAGTAATCATAAGACTATAACAATTAAGCATTCAAATTTCAAGTAGATTACTTACTCAATTTATATACATACATTTCAAACAATTACAAATAATTAAAACTTCAATTCTAGTTATACGAACTTACCTCATAATGCTTAGATAAAAATTATTGACCATTCGATTATTTTGCCTTTTCCCCGATCTTGATCCAATCTTGGCTTTTCTTGATCTAAATAATATCAAATTCAGCACATTCAATAACCACTCTATTCAAATTAGCTCATAATTCAAATTTTTGCAATTTTACACATTTTGTAACGCCTAAAAAATGCTAAGATTTTTAATTTTTCTTGATTTGATACAAATTGAATGTTTGGTGTGTTGGTTAGATGATTTGGATGTGTTTGGAGGTGTTAGAGAAGCCTGGGTTCAAGTCCTTGCTTTTGTAGAAATTTTAATTTTTACTCTTATGTGGACCTGGAGGCTAGAGTTTAGGTCTTATATTTAATTGTGATCGATTTATGTCACAAGAGGAGCATGCGGTCTAGTGGAAATGGCATTACAAGTGTGGCAAGGAGGTCTGAGGTTCGAGTCTTGGATGGAGCTATAGAATATTTATTTTGTAGCTAAGACACCTAGAGTTTGTGTTGTAGTGGAATTCTGCTGAGGTGGTCGTGGAATTGGTCTAGGGGGAGAGATTCATGGGATATGGATGAGAGTTGTTATGGATTTGGAGGAGGAAAAAGTGGAGGAAATCGTGGGTTTCAATTTGGTGAAGAGTTGTAGCCAATTGGGGATTGTGGGGGATGCAAATTTGGCTAAGGGGTTTTTGATTATGTGCAGTCGACAATTTGGGGAACTTTTGAGAATATTTCTCTAAGTGTGCCAAAGGTGGTTTTAGCTAGTGAGGGAATCATTTTGGTCTTTTTCGTTTGGGGTCTTTTGCTCAAGATCCTAAAGTGCCGAAGTTACTTTTATTTCTTGCTCTCTATGTTTTTTGTTTGGCTATTGCCGAATTTTCTCTCCTCTCCCTTTTTAGTCCTGTTTTTATTCTCCAAGACCAAACAAGTGTTGCCTTTGTTTGCTTTCCATTCTTCCCAAAATTAGCTAATTTTCCCTTTTGTGCTTACCTAAATATACCAACTTGATCCAGCCAATTCCATCATCTTCTCTCATTTCTTTCTTGTGACCAAACCTCTGCTTTACTCCAGTTCTACATTCTCGTTCTTTTAGCTCTCCTTCTTGTTCTACTCTAAACCAAACTTGATTATGTTCTTGTCTTGCTTACTCTTAAGTCGAACCTCTCCTCTTTTAGGCATGCTAGTTCGTGAGGTCAAATGCTAAACCTCGGTAAGTGTTTATCTTTCTCCCTTTTTTGGCATTTTCTTGTGAAGGCCGAACTTCGCACCACTTTTCTTTAAAATTTGGTTGGCCTTTAGTGGTTGTTCTTCTAATTGATAGTGACCTTTCATGCTTTATCGATTGTTCAATTTTGATTCCGTAGGTCTTCTTTAACAATCAGGTTCTCGAAGGGTGAAGGGGTCTGAGGGGATTCAGGATCCCTCTTTCAGCAACCAATCGATTTTCAGGGTAAGTATTATTGGGTAGAATACTCTATGACTTTTGTACTGGTCTAAAAGCCATATCCTCATAGGCAGTTTTGTTAATAGGTTTTGTACTACTACAGATATTTGACCAAAGTGGGTAACCTATTGTGGTCAGTGGATTTAGGAGACTTAAGGACTTTCATTTAGACAAGGTGAGGAAGGTTTATGTTTTAGGCTAAGTGTTGGAATGTGATTAACCCTAAACAACGTTTGGCTAACAAAGTATTTTGATGGATTATAGGATCGGTAAGAGTGGGTTAAACGCACGTTCTGCAAATAGGTGTGTTATTCAACTGATTAGTTCGTAGAACGGTAAAAGTCAAAAAGCTGAAAAGCTAAAATATTGGGGTTTTGGCCACATAGGCGTATGAACGCCCATGTGGTCAATCGAGCCCTCGAAATGTGGGTGTGTGACGCGAAAGGCCACCATGGGTGATTCCACGGGCTTGGGCCTAGATGGGCCGTATAGGCCCAATGGGAGCGAACCCCACCATTAAGTGGGTCAGATTGTTCCGGCTATGTCACACACATGGCCTAGGTAAATTTTGGGCTAGGTGGGCTATATGGTCGTGTGGGCCCACTTGGGCATGCTTGTAATGCCCTAAATTTTGGGTCTTTCTTGGATTGTTGTTCATCGGGTAAAATGTTTGAACTCTGGTATTTAGGTGTGTAATGCACGTTTGGGAAGTGTTAATGGGCTTATGGAAGGCCCAGGTGTTGGTTAAAACTTGGGAAAAATTTTAGATTTTCATTTAGGAGATAGGGGATCCTTAGAAGTAGGGCTCTTAAGAAAAACTAAGTAAAATATGTCACAAAGGGAGCCTTGGTAGAGTGGCAAGGAGGCGCCACTAAGCTCCTAAAAAAGTGGCGCCTAAGTGAAGGGAGAGGTCCAGGGTACGAGATGTGAGGTAAGCATTAAGTCCTTTTATTTTTATGTGCATGTGTGGTAAGTGTTAGTGCTCAAGTAGAACTCTGTCATGAAGAGTTTGAATTGTTCATGAGAGTAAATCAAGGAGCAAATTAAGGATATTGAAATTTGAATGGAAGTGGCCGGCCAAAGGACTCTCTATGGTGCAAATCGACAAGCAAGTCAAGGCATAGAATTTTTGGCAATTCAAGGTTAGTGTGCCAATTTCTTTAGGGGGGATTTGGGAGTTCTTGTGCCGTTTGGGGTATAGCATTTTTAGTTTTTTCTTTTGTGCACCTCAAGGTCAATCTTTTCTCCTCTTCTAACCAAAAGCCGAAACCTATCATCTCCCTAAAGTCTCATTGCCGATTTCTTTTCTTGACCGAATCTACTTCTCTATTTTCCTATTTCTTCATCCTTCTTCTTCTTTTCTTCTTCCAACTCAAACCGATTGCACAATCATCATCCCCTTCACTAGCTGAATCCATTCTCTCTTGTCTTTCTTCTCTAAACCTCAGTAGACAACCTCAAAAAGCCGAAACTCTCTGTGGCCGACTACTCCTTTGCCAAAACTAATTGCCCTCTTTTCTCTCAAATCTTTCAATTAGCTGAACCCCTATTCCTTCATCCCTACTATTTGCCGATTCACCCCACCTATTTTATTGATTGAAATGACAAGGATGTCATACCACATATTCAGAAGTCGAAAGCATCTCCCTTTAGACCATTCAAAGTTGAAACCCCTCTAAGCCATTCTTATTGTCGTTAGGGCTAGATCTATTATAGATCTAGTATAGATTTAGTCGAATAGAAGCAAGTGAGTAGGGTTCTTCGGGTGAAGTTATTGGTAAGTGTTTCGAGACTTTTCTTCATTTATTACCTTAATTCAAGGCAAGAAGCCGAAACCCCTTAGGGGGAGGCTAACGTTTCTAAGCTAAGGGCCTTTTGGCTTTTCTCTTTGGTTTTATATGCGCTAGTATGGACAAGGGACGTGCAGCAAGGGGCTTTGGAGATCAACGCAGTTGGAAAGTTAGATCTAGCTTATTTTCGGCAGAAAGGTAAGGGCTTTGAAAGACTTAGGCCATGTTGGCCGATTTTGGTAAGGGGAAAAAATGCCTTATTGGTTATCGAGTTTAAGGCTAACGCATTAGTGTTCAATTGTAGGCTATTCGTATGTGGGTTCTTCAACACTTTGACAGTTAACAAGTGTGTAACGTATCTCCATCATAGACTAGAACGGCAAAGGCCGTAATGACCAAAAACTGTTCTAAGGTGACCGATCGAAAGTAACCGAAAATCGATCTTGGAAGGATCCAGGAGTAGCCAAATACTCTATTGTGGTCAAACTAGGAAGTGACGGTGGCGGAATTGCAGAAGGTGCAATTTCGAGCATTTCGGTAGGATAGGCTTCGATGGGCCAAAGGTGGGCCCAATGGGCTTTCGAGCCCAAACTGATAAAATTGCCATTAAGGGCATTCTGGCAGTATGTTGTGAATAAAGCGGTTGGAATTAACAATCTGAACGTTAAAATTGGACTTAACGAGCTTAAGACGTTAATGAACTCAGTAAGGCCCATAGGAGCTTTTGGGCTAAAAAGAGCAAAACTGGAAACCGAGTTTAAACAGACTTCTGTGGACTAATAATTAATTGGACATGTATAAAATCTCTGAAAATATGAAAAAGGACTAAAATACCTTTAAGTATGGAAAATTACTAAAATACCCCTAGGTGTAAATAGACCATTATACCCTTAGGGCTAATTCTGTATGAAATGTATGTTTTTTCTGTTTCTGCATGTCATATCTCATAATATATGTATATATCTGATGCATGAGATTCTGCATGTTATATGTGTCATAACATGTATGCCTATTGCATGGGGTTTGGGTTTATGATGGAGGAAGCGTTCTGGCAGCCTCGCTGCAATCTGGTGGCCTCGCCACATATATATCTGTTTTGGTGGCCTCGCCACATATATCTGTTCTGGTGACTATGTCACAATATCTGTATCTGGTGACTTTGTCACATATCTGGCAGCCTCGCTACAAATTTTTATGGTGTGTAGCAGATGGGTGGGTCGAGTAGTCTCCCCACATGGTGTAAGGCTGGTACGGGGGTGTTATGGATGGATCTGGGTTGGGCTTTCTGTTGCATTTTATATATATCTGTTCTGTATCTGTTGTGGGCCTATGGGCTTAACCTAATTTCTATAATGGGCCAAGGCCCAATTAAATCTGATTCTAAGGCTTGATCTGTTTTGGCCTATGGTTGAGATTATGTTATACACTGAGTTATCAAACTCACACCTTAATTTCATCCCTACAGGTAACCCTCAACCATAGTGGGCTTGGAGCTGCGAGAGATTCGGAGTGGCCACAACATCTGCAAGCTCGGTTATCATTTTATATTAAGTATCTTATTATGCTATTTTTTGGTTTCAATTGTAATAAGGCCGCTATTTAAATTTCTTTATTGTTTTTTTTAATGGTTTAATTTATACTTTGTCAAAAATGCTAGTTTAGGTTGCGCTGGTTTTCAAAATCTTAAGGATGTTTTCAAAACTTATCGAGTTCAACAAACGGATAACCCTAACAAGATGACTTTTCATAAACTTACAGTTTTAATAAAAATTATCACTTAAGTCACAACAAACAAAAGGTCGTAAGGTTAGATCTAGGTTCATGTGACACATCAGATCTGGCCATAACGTCCAGGCCGGGTTTGGGGTGTTACAATGCTTATTTGGCTTAGGCCCAATTTCACTGTTTGCACTACTTAAGTCACACGAGTAGCTCGAGACAGCTGTGGGCTTGTTGATGGGCCTAAGAGTATTTATAGGCCCAAATTAGTATATATGACTGAAATACCCCTATGGGGTAAAATGACCGAACTACCCTCTATAGGTAAACTGTCTGTTTGACCCTATACGATGTAGAGAGGACTGTGTATGCCATGCCATTTATATAGGTATACTGTTACATGCATGATAATATGTGATAGCATGTCACTAATGAATATTGCATAACATGGGGTTGGGTTTATGTGATTGGAGGAAGTGTTCTGTTTTGGCAGCTTTGTTGCATGTCTCTGACGGCTTATAGCCTACCATTCTGGTAGCTTTGCTGCAAATTCTATTTAGTGCTGCATCGGTACTATTATTTGGTGTGTAAGGATGGGTGGGTCGATAATATATTCCTTCATGGTGTGTAGGGTTGGACGGAGATGGAATGTAAAGGCTGGATGGGTAGGGTTATTGTATGCTTGACTATTCTATTTCTGTTTTGAAACGGGCTTAGGCCCAATCTGATTCTGTTACTAAAATATGCTCTGGCCCAGACTGTTACTGTATGTCTTTATTTTTATTTGAGATTACACACTGAGTTTTCGTAAACTCACCCAACTGCTTAACTGTATAGGTAATCCCCAAGCATAGATGGTTCGGTGCTGCGAAGGACTTGGAGATGGCCACACTTATAAAATTGCTTGGATTTGATTTACTATATTTACTTTTTTTGGGTTGTAATAAGGCCTTTTCTTCACTCTTAACTTCAAATTTGGGTTTTTTTATAAATTGTGATTTTTTTTTAAAATGGATAGAACTAGGGCGCAGTTTTCACAAAAGATGTATGTTTTAAAATTCATAACAAAAATTTGATAGAGCAAAGCTTCCACAAGCAAAAGGTTTTTTTTCTTTCTAAAGTAACTATCACCTTAGCTCGAATAAATAAATTCGGTTATACAACCACTGCCAATTCAGTTAAAACACAGTCTAATCAGTCAAAACTCCTAGTCCAAGTTAGTCACTTGCCACAAGGGCAAAACAGCCATTTTACACTCTAGGGCAAAATGGTTTTTTTACCCTACAAAGGTATTTTAGTAATTCTACCCTACAAGGGTATTTCGGTAATTTTACAAAGCAAGGGTATTTTAATAATTTTGTAAATTGAGGGTATTTCTGTAATTTTGTAAACCGAGGGTATTTCTATAATTTTGTAAATCGAGGGTAGTTCTCTAATTTTGTAAATCGAGGGTAATTTTGTAATTTTATAAATCGAGGGTAATTCAATAATTTTGTAAATTGGGGGTAATTTTGTAATTTTGTAAATCGGGGTCTTAACGATCCTTTCGAAGGTCCATCGTTGCCTCGAGCGACTTTTGTAACCTGAATAGACAAAATAGGGTATTTAGACCTAATGCCATTACTCGGCCCAAGTGGGCCCACACACTCGTGTGGCACATTTAGCCCAGAAACAACCACGGCTATGCGAACAACACAGCCCAAAACAATCACTTATCACATTACATTCATTTTAACCGTGTGGGCCCACACGGCCCATTTAGCCCAAACAACACTAGCCATGTGGACTACACAGCTCAGTCAAACATTTACCACAATATGTAGTTTATATCACATACATTTTAACTATGTGGGCCCACATGGACCATCTTGGCCCCAGCTCGGCCCAAAACGACCTAAGCCCATGAGAACACTCATGGTGGCCTCAACCATCTTACGCCCATGCTCGTTGGCTTGTTTCTCCACATGTGCGATCGCACGCTCGTGTGGCATCATTCACCGATATTTTGGCTTTCTGGTAAAATGCCGATCAATAATCAAAATAGTACGATATACGCATTTTCGGCTTTTTAGCCGATCAACAATTAGAACAGTGTATACGGATACACACCTGATTTCGGAAAGTGTGACAAATCCCTCGACACTGAACCTACAATTGTTCCAAAATGTGGTTAATACTTTGCTTAATAGTGTTTAAGCACACTACACTGAGAACGACAACCCTACCTACCTTGATTGCGAAATGACAAACTTTCTCTTGTTCGATTGATGATTAGAACACTCCACACCACTATCGACCCATTGAAATACAACAGACCTTATTATCAAAGCAAATTCTGAATGTGGCTTTAAACCATAGCATTCGGTTTTAGAAAAGAGAGACATTTGGCCTCCAACAAACAAGGTAACACACTTACCTTAACCAAAGAGTAGAAGAAGGGACTTGATTGGTTGAACCCTTGCGTTTTCAACCCTTGGCAACACCGATTTTACTAACACACCCTTAAAGAAGCACAACAAAGAAGAAGAATGATAAGGATTCGGCCGACATTTCACCAACAAGGAAGGTCAGAAAGAAAGAGAACACCCAAAGAACAGTGAAAAGCCAATACAATAAGGAACAAAGGAGAAGTAAGAATCAAGAGAGGAAAAGATTCGGCTACAAATATTTAACACAAGAAAATTCGGTCACCCCCAAACAACTGTTGAAGGAGAAAGAGAAAAGACCAAAGTAGTAGGTAGAACATTCGATAGAGGGAAGTGTGAAGAAGAGAAAAGAAAAGGTTCAAGAGAAAAGGGTAGGCAAAGTTCAGCATTAGATGTCTTGGCTTCGACAAAATGAACTAAAACGATTAAAAAGTATTGTTAAAAGAGAAAAGAACCCGAATGACTAAGAATGCAAAACGCTCCAAAAAGTGAAAGACAAAACAAACAAAAGAAACCCGAGAGGAAAGCTACTAAAAACTCAAATGGAAAACACCCAAAGAACATATGCAAAACTCAAATGGAAAACACCCAAAGGACATATGCCAATTCGACACATCCCACTACCAAAAGGCCCTAGCCGAATTTGCCTACTGAAGATTACCTAATTCAGCTACCACATCCCTCACACCTCAAATCCCCTAAAAATATCCACCGGTTTCTCCTTGATTTCCTCTAACCTCCCATTTAAATTTAAATTCAATTCAAACCTTATGACAAATTCAACTTCAGAGTTCCAGTCCAACTCCAATGCCTCCTTGACTCAAGCAGCAAAATAAACAACTATTTGCTAGCAATGAGATTCGAACCCAAGCCCTTTTCATTAATCAAGCACGCCACTTGCCTCCTTGCCATCCAACTCCTTGTGTCATAAATCCAACACACTTAAATATAAGCTTATGAGCTAAAGTCTAGGTTCATAATGACTTGCAAGAGCCAAAACCTGAACCCTTGCTCCATTGCAACCCCAATGACACCACAACCACTACACCACATGCTTCCTTGTGTCACATTTTACCACATTTTATTCTTAAAGCCTACTTCCCAGCATCTAGGGTTTAATACACTTTTACCAAAAATTTTGCTAAAGCCCAGGTTTGAACCCAGGACTTCTCCAACACTCCCAACCACTCCTAAATCACTTAGCCACTAAACTAAACATGCAATTTATGAAAATTTTCCCGCACAACTAAAATCCAATTTCTCTGACACACGAGCCCATTTCTTCTAATCCCAAAATCTGAGGCATTACACAAATAGCATGGCACTAATTGGCAATCAAACATCCACAAACAGGGCTTGAACCTGACATTCACTCAACATCAAGGCATTAACTCATGCATACACATATAAATAGGTTTACAACCTAATTAACCAATATAAGCCAACCGATGTGGATATACACTGTAACACCCTAAACCCAGCCTGGACGTTACGGCCAAGTCTGATGTGTCATATTGAAGTGTTTTTCGAAAACCGTGCTTTCATTGAAAACCTTTGAAGTTTTAAAAACTCTTACCGTTAAACTTAGCTTGTCTTTTTCCAAAATGTGATTCATTGAAATAATCATCCCTTTGCAAACATCGTTAAAACCTTTGTAAAAGTTTTATGAAAGCTTATAAACCCTTGTAGTTTGCAAAAACATGTTAATTTTGAAAACGGTTTAAGTATCAAATAAATTTGACCTTTTTCGTTAAGATTTAAAGTGAATAGAAGCTGGGCACCAGGTAGGATTCCAGGAAAGAGGAGGTGAGTCGAATAGACTGCTTAAGTACCAAGCTCTTCTTGGATCCACTCCTAGACATGCACACTACCATTGCCACACTTTAACTATTTGAAATATTTATCTACAAGATCATTTAAAATTGCAGAAGCTTTACTTGGTTATCCTGTTATTTTGAAAACAAGTAACTTTTATAAAAACCGCGTCTTAAAATCATTTATTTTCAACTCGATTTAAATAATATCCTACGTAAGCTAAAACCAATTTAAATAAGTAAAGAAAAAAAACCTAAAATAAAAGTAATTAAAGAGGCCCTTTTTACAACCCAAAACTAGAAATAAATAATTAAATCTAAATTCAAATAGGTAACTTAATTAGAAATCCAATAGTCCAGTCCATGTGGCCACTCTGAATCCCTCCCAGCTCCAAGTCCACCAATCTAAGGCTCACCTGCAAGGATGGAAGGAAAAATGGGTGAGTTTGGAAAACTCAGTGTGTACAGAAGCCCATCCAAAGCCCAAGTCAACTCAAGCCCATTGGGCCTAAGCCCTAACAGTAACATCAGATACTGGGCTGAAGCCTTATACAGATAACAGATACTGGGCCAAAGGCCTATGACAGATAATGGGCTGAAGCCCTATTCAGATAACAGTTTGGCCCATAGGCCCATAACAATACAGAACAGTAAACAGTATGCATGCAACCCAATTGGGGAGACTACTCAACCCACCAACCGCTACGCACCACCCGTACCAGCCAACACACCATGTGGGGAGACTACTCGACCCACCCATCCGCTACACACCACAGAATTTGCAGCAAGGCTGCCAGATATTGTGACAGAGTCACCAGATACAGATATTGTGGCGAGGCCACCAGAATAGATATATGTGGCAAGGCCACTAGAACAGATATATATGTGGCAAGGCCACCAGAACAGATATATATGTGGCGAGGCCACCAGATTGCAGCGGGGCTGCTAGAACGCTTCCTCCATCATAAACCCAAACCCCATGCAGCAGGCATACATGCTATGACATATAACACACAGAATCACATGCATCAGATATATCCATATGTTATGAGATATGACATGCAGAAACAGAAAATCATACATTTCATACAGAATTTACCCTAGGGGTATAAAGGTCATTTTACACTTAGGGGTAAAATGGTAATTTTCCATACTTAGGGGTATTTTAGTACTTGTTCCAATATTACGAGTTTTATGCATGTTACAGTCACATATAAGCTTTAGTTCCATCTTAGCAGTCAATTTAACAGATTTTAACAATTTCAGTCACTGGGCCCTAAAACTCCTAATGGGCCCTACAGTGTCTATTTAGCAAATTAAGCCCATTCAGCCCAAATTTCCTATTTAGCTACCAGTTTTAGCAGTTCCGATACTACAGTCTAATAGAACACATTTATTTCCTATTTTTACCTATATGGGCCCAAAAGCCCGTGAGCCCATGTTCGGCCCATCGAGACCTAACTTACCGAGGTGCGCGAAATTGCACACTCAACTAACTTACCACTTACGGTTACAGATCTCAAGATTTCCAATCATCTTGTGAGCTTTCGCACACTCACAAGCCCACATAATACCAACTTTTCGGTTACTTGGCCTTTGCCAAATTAGACTAAAGAAGGGTTCGATACAGACCTGATTACGACGAACGATGATGATATCTGCTCTAACTCAATCCTATATTCGATTACTAAAATATTAGACCACGAATCAATGATAACTAAATTTAACATACTCTTACCATATTCGGGCATCCATGAACAAGGCCCTAAATCCTTACCTTTGCTGAAGTTGATATCCAAATCTGGATCCGAACGCTCCACTGATCCAAGCCCTTAGTCAGCAGCCTTTAACCCTTACAAGCACAGAGTAAAATAATTGGTAATAGCCCCTTAAAGCCTTAGGCACTATTTCGACAGCCTCCCTAAACACATAGGGATTCCAACTTTCCCAAATCCCAAAAATAAGAATAGATCACAGTCAAGTCATTCATATCACCAACTTATATCCACGGTCAAACTAGCCCAATCATCACACAAGTTAGTCATTTACCCACGAAGGGCAAAACAGTCATTTAACACCTAGGGGCAAAATGGTAATTTTACCCCACAGGGGTATCTCGATAATTCTACCCTACAGGGATATTTTAGTAATTCTACCCTAAAGGGGTATTTTAGTAATTCTACCCTAAAGGGGTATTTCAGTAATTTCACAAATCAATGGTAAATCAGTAATTTTACAGATCAGGGGTAAAACGACAATTTTACAAATCATGGGTAAAATGGTAATTTTACAAATCAGGGGTAAAATGGTAATTTTACAAATCAGGGGTAAAATAGTAATTTTACAAATCAGGGGTAAAATGGTAATTTTACAAATCAAGGGTAAAATGGTAATTTTACAAATCAGGGGTAAAATGGTAATTTTACAAATCAGGGGTAAAATGGTAATTTTACAAATCAGGGGTAAAATAGTAATTTTACAAATCAGGGTAAAATGGTAATTTTACAAATCAGGGGTAAAATGGTAATTTTACAAATTAGGGGTAAAATGGTAATTTTACAAGTCAAAGGTATTTCAGTAATTCGGTAAACTAAAGCATTCTAAACAGAGATAACAATGCAAATGGGCCTAGGGCCCATTCTCGGCCCAAATAGGCCCACACGCTCGTGTGGCCCTTTTAACCCAAATTTAGCTACAGATATGCGATTCACCTAGTCTAGTCCAATATTTACTATACAATTAAACAACTTGTCCAAATGGCCCTGTAGGCCCATTGGGCCCACATGGCCCCTTCGGCCCATCGCAGCCCGAAGTAGCCGTCCTACCGCTAGAGTAGTGAGAAATACACACCTGATAGGAGACTGAAGTTAATCCGCGCTCCAAACACTCTTAGCCGATGCCCAACCCAAACAGGCACACCATAAAGCGAAAGGGATCAGCCAAGAAGGCTGTGCCTATTCTCCTCCTGGTTTGCTCTATTTAAAGCTAAATCCTCACCTGCTCTCATGTTAGCTTTCCGATGTGGGATTCCCCATCAATCCCCCCAAAATTAAAGCATTAGCAAAATAATCAACCTTTGCGTGCAATGGGATTCGAAACAAAGTCCTCTCAGTAACCCTGTCATGCCATCACCACTCGGACACAAGGTCCTTTGTGTCATAAGTCCAACACATTTAACTTTAAAGCTCACCTACTTGCTTCCATATTTATTTAAAAAGAAAAACCAAAATAAATTGCAAGAGCCAAGACTTGAACCTTGGA
This sequence comes from Gossypium stocksii, assembly GCA_020496765.1. NCBI lineage: Eukaryota > Viridiplantae > Streptophyta > Magnoliopsida > Malvales > Malvaceae > Gossypium > Gossypium stocksii. The sequence goes on along the minus strand of CM035624.1, from coordinate 78,779,547 downwards.
CCCTTTGCTTCCTTGTCCCTTAAGTGGCGCTACTTTGCCACTACACTACATTCCTTTTTTGTGTCTTATTACACACATAATTCCTTACAACTCCTCTTTTCCAAGTCCTCTAAGTCCAAAAATCCAAGAATTCTCCGGGTTTTTAACCAACACTTGGGCCTTCCATAGGCCCAATAACACACTCCAAACACGAATTACACATCCATATATCAAAATTTCAACATTACACCAAATATCACAAAAATCCCGGAATCTCAGAAATTAGCCCAAGACTTTTCCCCACACTATGAATCCTTTGCAGTTCACTAAAATACCACATTAACCCATTAATAATAGCCTTCCATAACAGAATTCAACACATCAATAATTTTATTTCGAACTATCTCACACCCGCACCCAGGCCCAAGGCCCAATACTTCTAGGCCCAAATTCAGGTGTTACATACACCAAATCAAATCCTTAATCATTACAAGCCAATTCACTTGGCCATATCAAAATAACACATACACAAATGACTAAGTCCCTGACATGCAATAGACTCAAAGGTTTACATTCATTTACCTAACATGATAGCTTGATAGTGTGATAGCATCTCCAGCGATCTCCAACCCAAGCTAGCATACCATCCTATAAGATAAGGGAAATAAAAGGGAGTAAGCTATAGAGCTTAGTAAGTCCGTATGAAAACAATGAACGATTCATGCTAATCATATGCCATGCTTGACAATATAAGCACAAGTCTATATAAAATAGCTATAACTCTCAAGGATTGTAATATAATCAATTTTCATGTTTATTCTTTTTGATTTATCAACATAATTTAACAAATCATTTCAAACATCATAGTAATAGTACACATTACTTATGTGAATTCATGTTTTCATGCATATAGCTTAACACATTTCAAATTTGTCTAAACTCTTTCTACCCATACTTTCTTAACCATTTTAATAGAAAATCATGTCAATATTTCCCTTTCCTCATAATAGATAAATCACAATTCAAACGAAAAACATTTACTATCTCACCGATCGATTTGGCCCCAAAGCCTTACACATGTTCATCAACCGAATCTGCCATGAATTTACACATCATAAACATAAACATTTAATCACAAGACTTCATAAATATTTTTAACAGAAAATAATACCAATCTTTACTTCAGTTCATATTCATTGAGTCACACTCAAGGCAAAATAAAACATTTCATGTCTCAATTTCATTTGGCCTAAAAGCCGTTTTTTGTAAGTATCTATCAACTTTACCATGTATTTATTCATCATACACATAAACGAATGGTCACATGGTTCACTTCAAATTACTTTCATAGTGATCATGAATTCATAATATCATGAAGTCAATACTTATAAACTTTACGTACATACTTGTACCAACTCGTAACATAATCATTTACTTTCTCACCTTTGGCATAATCTTTGAATTTCCTGTTGAACTACTTGGATTACTAAAGGATACTTGGGAATCACATACACATAAAATCATACCAATGCCATATCCTAGATATGGTCTTACATGGGATCACATATCGATGCCTATAGCCTAGCTATGATCTTACACGATTCTCATATCGATGCCATATCCCAGGCATGGTCTTACACAAAATCACATGCCGAAGCCATATCCCAGATATGGTCTTATACGGGATTTAAATAACCTTAATGTCATGACATTTGTATCCTAACTATTCCTAAAGTTTAATCAGGAATCTTACCACATCGAATCTCATCGAACGTATTCATAAAAATAATTAAACAATTCATGCAATATCAATTATTAATTGAATAATATAAAGTTGCATTATTTACACACGAACTTACCTCAAAGGCGACAATGGCGAAAACGACCTAACCGTCAATTACTCGTTTTTCCCTCATTCTAGCCCAAACTTTGTTTTTCTTGATCTAAAACATCACATTTAACTTATTTAATCATCATACTAATCAATGAAGTCCAAAAATCATATTTGGCAAAAATTACATTTTTACCCCTAAACTTTGTCATATTTACACTTTTGTCCTTAGGCTCGTAAAATGATTTTCATTCGATTTCTTCATTTTTTAAGCCTAGCCAAACCATTTTCATACTTATGGCGGCCCACAATTTCCATTAAAACACAGTTTTACTACATATTTTATAATTTTTACAAATTAGTCATTTTAGGCATTTTCACCGAAAATCACTCAGTAAAAGTCATTTCTCTAACCATAAACATGCATTTTCTACCATTAAACATCAAAATACAAGCATATTCATCATGGGTCAAAACCCTAATCTTTAACCATATCTCAAATTAATGGTAGAAATAGGTAGATCTTGTTACGAGGATTTCAAAAACGTAAAAATCATTAAAAACAGGGCTAGAACGGACTTACAATCGAGCTTGGAAGCTTGAAAAACTCTAGTGGCTTCCTCTTAAAATTTTCGGCCAAGGAGGGAAATGGACAAATTTTTGGGCTTTTATTTTGTTTATTAAATCATTTGATTACTAAATGATCAAAATGCCTCTAACTTAAAAATATTCTATTTCACCTATTTCATGTCTATTTTTGTGGAAAAATTTATTCAATGGTCTAATTACCATCTAAGGACCTCCAATTTAAAAACTCATAATAATTGGGCACCTCTAGCATATGGAACTCAATTTTTGCACTATTTATAATTTAGTCCTTTTGACTAAATTGAGTGCCCAATGTCAAAATTTTCGAACGAGATTTTCGTAAAAATCATTCCATGAAATTGTAGACCATAAAAAATTAATAAAAATACATTTCCTTACTCGAATTTGTGGTCCTGAAACCACTATTCCGGCTAGGCCCAAAATCGGGCTGTTACAAACCTATTCATTAATCAAAGTCCCAAATTTACAAGTCATATATATAATGACCATTTCATCAAACACAAAACACCTATACATGCTATTATAACCATGGCTCAAAATCATCAAAATCTATTGATATAGTCATTGGATAGTGTGATGGATCACCGTCTAACTTCCAACTCAATCGAGCTTCTGATAATCTGTAATATAAAAGAGAAACTACATAAGCAATGAATGCTTAGTAAGCTTTTATAAACATTAAGCATAATATACCATTTCAATAATAAACATTATAAAATAAACATAAATCTATGCTAATACCATAAGATTCATAAATTGATATGATCATCAACTCACAAATGAGTAATTTTATTAATGTCGCATATTTGTTGGCCATTCATAACATGATAGGATTTCATGAGACATAATTTATATAATCATCAAACTTTTATAAGATTATATATTTTGAATTAAAGCCTAACACTATTCAGATGATACACCAATTGGTGCAGTTTGATGGTTTACAGGATGAAGATCCAAATTCACACATAGCTAATTTTTTGGAACTCTGTGATACCTTTAAAATTAATGGCATTTCTGATGATGCCATTCGTTTAAGGCTATTTCCATTCTCTTTGAGAAACAAAGCCAAACAGTGGTTAAACTCTTTACCATGAGGCTCAATCACCACATGGGAACAAATGACCGAAAATTTTTTACTTAAATATTTTCCTCTAGCTAAAATAACTAAATTATGAAACGATATCTCTTCTTTTGTGTAGATGGATTTAGAAACACTCTACGATACCTGGGAGAGATATAAAGATCTTTTGAGAATATGCCCTCATCATGGCCTACCATTATGGCTACACTTACCATTTTATCTGCATACACATAAGACATAAACATAACATTTACCATAGCCACAAAATAGTGATGAAATACATAACTTAGCAATGCCATCACATGGAAAAATATGGTACGTAACAGAGTATCACTTATATCATACTTTTCATAAACATAAATATTGATACTTTGATCATTGGTACATCATATGTTTCCATATTTGTCGTAGTGAAGTCAATCAAAATCCTTACTGGAGCTCACAGAAAGTGTGCTAAATGATAGTTGGAACCATCTCTTTTCATATTCGATGGTCGAAACTATCCCTTTTCATTACTCAATGGTTGTCATCATCCCTATTCATTGTCAGTGGTCATCACATCCCTTTTCATAATCGAGAGTCGAAGCTATCCCTTTTCATATTCGATAGCCCAAGCTACCCTTTTCATATTTGATGGTCATTACCAACCCTTTTCATAGTTGATGGTCATTACCATCCCTTTTCATAATCGATAGCCGAAGCTATCCCTTCTCGTATTCGATAGCTGAAGCTATCCCTTTTCATTAGCCGATGATCATCGATACACCATTGGATTTTTTTCGTCGAGATATAATTTGATATAATAAAATGATAACATTTAAAACAAAATTTAAAATGGTATTTAAACGTGCAAACTAACCTGTCTAAATTGTAGAAATGTCAAAGTATAGGGGCATTTTGGTAATTTTACATTCTCCTCAAATTTCCACCCGATCTTAATCATGCATCTTTCAAAGAAGAACCAAGGCATGAAGCTTTTCCTGTGGTGGTTAGATGAAGAATAAAACGAATTGGGGAAGAAAACTATCTTGTTTTCTTTATTTTATTAACCTTTTACTTATTTTATTAATAAAATAACATATAAAAAATTATAATTAAAAGAAATTAAAACATCCAACTGTCCCTTAATCTTTAGGATGGTTAAGTTACATAAGAAGGCCACCTAATTATAATTTTGTATTCAATTAACACCTTTAAACTAATAGCAATTAACTTTTTCAACTTTTACGATTTAGTCCTTTTTAATTAATTAGCTATCGAAACATTAATTTTTTTCTACAAATCTTTAATACCACCTTAATGAAACTCTGTAAATATTTATAAAAATATGTACGGCTCAGTTTATAGAAACAAAGTCTCAATACCTCATTTTCTAAAATCACTTGACCTTAAGGTCATACCACTTGAACTTAATAAATCGCTTATATAACATAAATTATCAAATCAAAAACCTTACTAAAATCATAGTTGACTCATAAATATTAAATAATAATATTTACGAACTTACTCGTCAAATTAGGTGGCCCGAAACCACTATTTTTGACACCATTAAAAAACGGGCTATTATAGAATTTTTCTAACTTTTTCCTTAAGTTTTCATATGTTTTCGATTTAGTCCCGAATCATTTCTAAAGTGTTTCTAAGGCCTTGATGGTCTGAACAAGGGATGATATGCATGTGTTTGAATGGATTATGCTATGGTTTATGAAATGCTTGAAAATGAGTGATTTTAAGTTACGTTTTTATGATAATGCTCCGTAATCCTATTTCGGCAACGGATATAGGTTAGGGGTGTTATAGCGTCTTGCAAAGGTGTGAGGAAATTAATTTGTCATAAATTAGGAAAAATGGCTCTTTAAGGTAAATAAAAGGATTGTGCTCGAGCATCAAATCTCGAAAAGGGTTTAAAGGTTGATAAAGCTAAAATTGAAATAATAAAAAATTTAACATACCTAACAAATATTACGGTATGTGAAATGTTTTAGGATATGTATGCTTTTACTATAGATTTATAAAGAATTTTGCACCAATATCAAAACCCTTGAGTCAACATTGACGAGAACTGTAAGCAAGACTTTTTTACCCTAAAGAAAAAGAGGTTTCTACTCCCATCATCATAAGCCTTGATTGGAACAACCATGTGTCATCATGTGTGATGCTAGCAATTATGTCATTGGAGTAGTTCTAAGTCAAAATAGAGACAAAGTATTTCATGTTATTCATTATGCAAGTAAAAAGCTTAATTTGACACAGTGTAATTACACGACTACTGAGAAAGAAATGTTAGCAATAGTATCAGCTTATGAAAAATTTAGACATTACTTGATGGCAAATTGAGTCTATGTGCATACGGATCATTCGACATTGAAATATGTGATAAAGAGAAAAGAGAGAAAAGCCCAACTTATGAGATTGGTGTTGCTTCTTCAAGAATTCATCTTATGGATCCTTGACAGAAAAAAATGTCAAAAAACTAAGTTGTGGATCATTTATTACAATTGGAGTTGGACGTCGGATGCAATGAGGAAACAAAAATAAATGAAAAATTCGCTGATGAGAAGTTATTTTTAGGTAAAAATAACTTTGGCGACACCTTTGTATCCATATATTGTGAATTATTTGGCCCAAGGTATATTTCCAGCAAATGCAACAAGGGTGCAAAAAAAGAAAATTAGGCATAATGCTAGAAAATATATATGGGAGGAACCATATGCATTTTAACAATGTGCTGATCAACTAATAAGACATTGCATAGCTGAAGAAGAAATATCAGGCATTTTAATAAGATATCATGCAACACCTTCTGATGGCCACTTTGGAGGAAAGAGAACAAAACAGAAAGTTTTGTAGTCTGAATTTTATTGGCAAAAAATGAGCAATGATGCTTATGAATTTGTGCAACATTGCAAAAAAATGTGAATAAACAAAGAACATTTCAAGAAGAGATGAGACTCAACAAAATATAATTCTGGAAGTTAAAGTCTTTAAAGTTTGGGCATAGATTTTATGGAGCCATTTTCAAGTTCCTTTGGCAAGCAATACATTCTTCTAGTAGTGGATTAGGTTACAAAATGGGTATAAGTGATTGCCTTACCAACAAATGACACTAAGGAAATAGTATGGTTTTTGTCACATCGATTTTCACCAAAGTCTTGAATTAAAAGGAGAGTCGGGAGGTAATTGAATAAAATGGTAAGTTAGTAGTGTTGGATCGCCGGTACACCTCGTGGCAGAGTGAAAAAAATATTTCGGTGATCATCAACCACGGATCCATGTACGAGAATCGAATCGGGTTGAAAAAGGGTTTAAAATGTACCTTATTTACTAACAATGTTGAAAGAATATTGTTGATTCAATCTCGATTACAAGCCACAACGAAAATGTCCCGACCTCTATGTTGTCCACCACATAAAAAATAAAAAACCACATTCTTTTTAACTTTTCAGGGAGAATTAAAAATGGTTGCTAGACCTGTATTTTTTTAAGTTGGTAACCTTATCACACTAAGGGATTTTAACAGCCTATTTTCAGTGAAATCAGAATAGTGGTTTTGAGACCACACATCTGAGGATGAAATATTTATTTTATTATTATTTTAATGTCTACAGCATGATATTAGAGTCATATTAAAAGTTTGTTAAGAAAATTTATCATTTACATGCTTAATTTGATAAAAGGACTAAATTGCATAAAGTATAAAAGTTGTGTTCTATTAGTTAAAGGCATTAAATAGCCATAGAACTTTAAAGTAGAGGTCCTTCTATGGTAAGTAGACCATAAATGTGGATATTGGAATACGATGGCTTGTTGTAAGTGAAAATTTTAATGTTTTAAAAGGTTATAATTGTAATTTGGTAAATAATGATAGAAACAAAAGAAATAAAATATGGTTATCATCATTCTTCACCATCTTCAACCAAAAATAAAGAAGGAAATGGCCATTTTTAGGGCTTTGAGGTTCGGCTAGCTTTGGTGTATGCATGTAAGTGATTCCTCACCCTGTTTTTAATGATTTTTATGTTTTTCGCATCGTTGTAGCTTAATCTAACTAATTAGGGGACTAATTTGTAATACTGTTAAAATTTTAGAGTTTTTCCATGGATTTATGTTGGTTGTTTTAGATGTTTGATGGATGAAAATGAAAGTTTAGTGATAGTTAAACAGGTTTTGTAAAGTGATTTTGATTGAAAATGTCAAATAAGGATTAAGTTGAGAAAACTAAAAATTATTTGGTTAAATGTATGAAATAATGAAGTGTGTGGGCTGCTATGAACATATATAGAATTCGATTAGCATGGGTGTGAATTAAATTGCATGAATTTGCATTTTTATGAGCTAGGGACTAAATTGTAAAGAAGTCAAAAGTATAGGGACAAAATGGTAATTTTTCCATAACATGAAAATTGTGTAGAATAAATATTAAAATGGTTAAATTTGATTATATAGATCAAGAAAAGCCACGTTCGATATTAGATCGAGGGAAAGATAAAGTAGTGGATTGATCGGTCGATTTTTTCCAAATTAATTTGAGGTAAGTTTGTATGTTAATAAGCATTCAAGTAATTGTGTTTTAAATGCTTTATTATTGCATTCTTGATGAATACGACTTCACGAAAATACTTGACGAAGATTTGGCAACGTATGAAATCCCGATTGAACATTAGGAATAGATAGGATACAAATGACATGTCATTAGGGGTTACCGTGTTTTGGGTGCTAGTCCCGTACGTTCTACTGGTGGTTGAGTTTTTTCGGCATGTGTTGCGGTTACTCATCAGCTTGTGTGAGCAGAACCTTGTAGGTACTTCTTGGCCATTAACTTGTTTGAGTAGACCCAATGATAGCTCGAAAGTTAGCATCTATATGAGATATGAGATAGAGCTGGTTTCGACCATGTATTGGCAGTTAGTGTGAGATACCCGAGTATCTGATATTATTCCAACTAGTTCAACGGGCATAGTGATGTTACAAGAATGTACATGAACTAGTATAGGTATGTATGTGAATCATGTGAGAATTGAATCTATGAATTTGCGACTTCATGTCTAACTTTGTGGATGAATATGTGTTAGGCTTGTAGATTAAATTGAGTTGCATTATGCTATGTTTAATTACTGAAATTGTGATTAAATGGTAAGCTGAGTTGTATGCTATACGAACTTACTAAGCTTAATTGCTTACTTTGTTTAATTTTTCGTGTTTTATAGTGATTCAAAAGCTCACTCGGTTTGGAAGTTGACAGAGATTGCATCGCACTATCAAACTCTCATTTTGGTACTTTTGAACTTAATGTATTTTGGTTATATGGCATGTATAGGTCATTTGGCTAATGGAAGCCTATATGTTTTGTTGTGTAATTAGCCATTTGATTTGGCTTGATTTGGGAATATGTTGTTATGTATATATATGTGTAATTAGCCTAATTTTGTATGATGTATAGATCTATGGAAATGTATAGCCTAATTAGTAGTTAAGTACCATATTGATGAGATGAGATATGGAATATAGGTTAGGTTTTAGGCACATAAGTGTATATATCCATTTGACCATGTAGATAGGTTTTGGATATATATTTGGTATGCTTTAAAATAGTCAAATGAATGTGCTTATGGATATCATGTTGTATGTGTGGATATAACATGTTATAGACTTGGTATTGGTTGGTTTTGAATGCTTATTATGCCATGGTTGTATGTGCATTATTGAGCCTACGTTGATACTTGTTTGGGTGAGAAATGTGGCTCAGGAAATAGCCTATTTTTGTCCACACGAACAGAAACACATGCGTGTGTCTTAGCCGTATGTGACACATAGTTAGATTACACGACCTTATGTCCCTTGTAATTATTTTGAAAGCAAGTCAGGGATTTACATGGGCTAGTCACACAGGCATGTGGTTGGTCGTGTGGCCCAAGTCAGTTAGTTACACGGAGTCGAACATGGGTTAGTACACGGTCATTTGATCCCATTTCGAATGTCCACACAGCCTGAGACACGAGCATGTCTCTTGACCATGGGAGACACACCTAGCCACATGGGCGTGTATCTCCTACACTTTGGAAATTTTCAATGTTTTCCCAAATTTTCTCTTTAGTACTCAATTTAGTCCCGAATTGTTTTTAATGCTTGTTTTGGGCCTTGAGGGCTTGTGTTAGGGACTATATGATTGAATTTGAATGAGTATTGCTTGGATATGAAAAATGATCATGGAAATGTATTATTGTTTATATGATAAGTCTGGTAATGCTCCATAACCCTATTTCAACAATAGATATAGGTTAAAGGTGCTACATTTGTTGGTATCAGAGCTACGGTTTAGTCGATTCTAGGACTAAAGTAGCGTATATGAGTCTAGCTATACATGCCATATCTAACATGTGATAGTGTGATATCTTCTGATAGTTTTAAATCATGTTTTCATATAGTAAATAAATTTCAATCGAGCAGACTCCGATAATGTTGAAAGTAATGCGCCAGCCTCAGTTCATAGAGCAGCGCCATCTGAATTGAGACCTGTATCTGATGGCTATGGAGGAGAGGCCTAGGAAGCCTTCTTCCAAATGATGAATCAGTGGTTCACTAAATTTGTCCGAACGAATCTGGCTGTTCAGCAACCTCTACCTCTACCTTTTCCCTAACTGGTTCCCATAGCTCCTCAAGGGTTAGAACTTTTACGCATGAGTAAGACACCTGTTGATAAAATTTGAAAGTTTAGAGCTGAAGAGTTTAGAGCTATAGTTGATGATTATCCTAAGAGAGTCGAGTTTTGGATTGAGAATACGATTTGGGTTTTTTATGAATTGTCTCGTACTCCAGCAGAATGTGTTAAATGTGCTATATCTCTTTTAAAAGATGCTGCATACCAATGGTGGAGCACTTTAATATCTATAGTGCCGAGAGGCTAGGTCACATGGGAATTCTTTCAGACAGAGCTCAAAAAGAAGTATGTAACGCCCCAATTTTTTGATTTTTTGAGATTTAGAGATTTTGCTTGAATTTAATTTTTTCTTGTCTGGATGTGCTAAATTATGCTTTGAGTGTGTTTAGTGGGCCTTTAGAAGGCCTAAGCTTAAGTTAAAACCCAGTAGAAATTTTAAAATTTTAGACTTAAGGGAGAAGGGGCATTAACTAAGTGGGCTTTTAAATAAATGTTGGTAATTTAAGACACATGAAGACCAGTGGTAAGGTGGCAATGTAACGCCACTTAGGGCCTAAGGAGGAGGCGTGTAGAGGTTATGTAAGAGCTAAGGTTCAAATTCCGTGGTAAGCAATGTGTTGTTTTATTTTTTAATGCATGTGCAAGGCATGTGGTGGACTCCAAGTGAAACTCTGTTTGGAGTAGTTTGAAGTGTTCAGGGGATTGGATTAGGGAGTGATAAGGGGAGAAAATTTAGGGATCGAAGAAGAGAGAAGAGTTCGCTGATTAGGGGAGTGTGGAGTTGCATATTCGACTAGGGGAGCTTAGAATAACATTTTTGGCATTTTTAGCTTTGAGTGTGCGTCGATTGCTTGTTGCCTACTCTTCGAGATTTGATTTGGAGTCATTCTTTTGGTTGCCAAATATGTATAGGTTCTTTTGGCCTCCTTCATTCCATCTTTTTCTCCTCTTCTCTCTGTTCAGAAAAGTCGAAAACCTTGTGCACATCTTGTCCTTTGTCGATATCTTTCTCTTGGCCAAACTCTTTTCTTTTCTTTTTCTTCTCAAGTTGAATTCATCTCTTCTTTCTCCCCTCTCTTCTTCACTTCAAAGCCTGTCTAGAAGCATTTGAAACCTCACCTAGCCAGTTACCATAAAAGCTGAAATCCTGAGACCTTGACTCCTCCCTTGCCATTTTCTTCTTAAACCGAACCTCACTCACCCTTATTTTGAAAAATTGAAACCACATGACAATCGCTTCTCTTTTACTTTCACCTTCTTCCACCTTTCACTCAAAGACCGAAACCTCCCTACCTTCTAGTGGTATTGAAAGCCGAATCCCTTTGGATCTCTTTTCTTCTTGCGATTTTGATTAGACCGATAATAGATCTGGGTTAAGCTGGTGATTGGTGGTTATTTCATGTAGCGAGGTTATGAAGTAGACTGTTAGGTTAAGTAGCCTTCCTACCGTATTCTTTCTTATGAATTAAGAAAAACTGAAAACCCCATTGCCCATGGTGGTTGTCAGTTTTGACCTCTTTTTCAGGATTAAAACTTAATTGAGCCTTTTCTTTTAGATCTCGTATGTTGGCGTGGAAAAATGACGATTTAGCAAGAAGCAGTTCAAGACTTGGGGAACTGAAGCAATCTAGATCTAGATCTAGTTGTAGATTTCGGCAAAGGTAAGTGATTAAGGGCTTTGGATGGTGTTGGCCGAATTTGGTAGGATGTTGATTTCGTTGTCTTTGTTGGTTTATAGTTTAACAGTGTGGTTAAAACGATTGTAGGTTAATTTGGTGTGGATCTCGGCGTAGTACGTAAACAGGTGTGTAATCGACACCCTCTACTAGACTAGATCGGTAAAAGCCGAAAAGCTGAAATGCTGAAATTCTAGGATTTCGAGGGCTTGCAAGCGTGCGAACGCTCGTGGGTCAATTTGGAACGATAAAGTTGGTAGCTTCTAATGGTAAGACTGTTTTGTGCGCATTTTTGTGCCTGTTGGTGGTTTTGGGCCTCGAAGGGCCAAATTTGGGCCCAATGGGCTTACGGGCCCATATGGGCGAAAACGACGGTAAGTGTATTCTGGTAACCTTAGTGATAAATCTATTAAAACGAAAGCAAAATTTGGACTTAGTGGGCCGTAGTAGCTAGTGGACTCCATTGGGCCCATTAGGGGTTTTAGGGCCCAATGACATCTGTAGTAATGAAATGTACTAAATAAGTTACTTGGACGACAATAGGTCTGTTAGTATACTGTAACGAGCATGAAACCCTAAAATCTGGTTAATTTACTGAAATACCCCTTAAGGGTGGAAATTACTGTTTTACCCCTAGGTGCTAAAAGACCATTTTGGCCCTAGGGTTAAGTTGACTGATTTGCATGCTAATTTATATATGTTCTCTATATGCCATGTCATCATATACTCTGTTGCATGGGATTGGGTTATATTGAAGGAGGAAGAGCTAAAGTGGCAATGCCACGTATACTGTTTAGAGGCTCTACCTCGTATTACTGTTTTAGTGGCTTGGCCACGATATCTGAATAAGTAGCTAGGCTGCGGCTGTGGTGTGTAGGGCTGGGTGGGTTGAGTTATTCCCCACATGGTGTGTAGGGCTGGTACGGGTGGTGTGTAGGGCTGGATTGGGCTTGGGCTTTGCATTCATGCATAATGTACTGAACTGTTACTGTAATGAGCCTAAGGCCCACATTGTTTTTTGAATAGGGCTAAGGCCCAGTTATCACTATTTTCTGAATAGAGCTTAAGCCCAGTTTGAGGTTGAATTGATCTTGACTCTGGTAGTGTGAACTTACACACTGAGTTTTCACAAACTCACCCTATTTTCTTTTCACCCATGCAGGTCAACCTCAACCTTAGAGGACTTGGAGCTGGAGGGATCCGGAGTGGCCACGTAGACTGCTTTCTGGTTTTATTATTATTTCTTAAGTTAATTATTTTAGTATTCGGTTATTTTTTGGGTTTTTAAACTATACTAAGGCTGCTCGATAATTATTTTATTTTTAATTTGGTTTTACTTATTTATTTGATCACTGCTTATTTAAAATTGATAGACTAAGGCTGCGCGGATTTTTATTTCAAATAAACAAATGTTTTCAAAACATTCTCGACGTGACAAATAGATAACTTAGTAAAAATGACTCACTGACAAGACCTTTGAAAAGTAAACCCCAACTGATAGTGGATAGATTTCTTTTTATAAATTAATATAACCTTCTATTTTCTTAAAACACATAAAATGGTTTTACTAAGTCAACCTAAATTTACGAAACAAGAAACGAGGGGTAATTAACCGTCCACATGACTCACCATATCTGGCCATAACATCTGGGCAGGGTTGGGGTGTTGCATTTAGTGGTATTAGAGTCCGGTTGCAAGAACTCGGGTATGGATCAGGCCCAAAAAGGTATTTTGAAAATTGATTTGGAGAAATTTCTTAAGAAAACCCTTTTTCATTAATTTTCTTCAAGATATACTAAAAGCTTAAGGTTCTACTATAAAAACAAAGTTTATTCTTACTAAAATGTGGTTTTCTGAAATCTGGTTTTCGAAGAATGGCACACTGAATCTACGGCACCAAGTCTGTAAGTATATTTTGCTATACTGTAGTTTACTGTAATACTGTAGATAGTACTGAGACCCTACTAAGATTCTGTAGTTAGGGCAACACTGAAACTGTAGAGACTGAGACATTAGGGAAAGTGAAAGCCCTAGAAGATTGAGATTGTAGCTAGGCTATGGTTCTACGAAAACATAACTTTGATATAGTGTCTGTACATAAGACATCTGTAATAAATACCGAAGTACTAAATTAATTCATAAAATTCGTAATCAGATAATACGATGGGAGTACGAGGGCAGCTCGTAGGAGAGGCCGCGGATGTGGCCGAGGTAGTGCGCAAGCTGGGTCTTCATCTTTGGGACATATGCCAGTCATGGAGGCACGAGTTCCACAATAACTGAGACTGGGTTGTGTGATCAGGCTACAGGGGATGATGCTTTTGTCTCAGGCGATGTTACGGGTACTAGAAAGGGTCGTTGGAGCAAGTACGGGGACTGTGAACCAGGGATCTAATTCTGAGCGACTTCGAGCTAACAGAGCGGAGATTTTCAGGGCTGTATCTGGTGTAGCCCCAAATATGGCAGAATACTGGCCAGAGGCCACGGAGCGGATCATGGAAAACTTGGACTGCTCAGTGGAGTAGAAGCTAAAGGGAGCAGTATCTTTACTTCGAGACGAGGCCTATCAGTGGTGGATCACTGTGAGGGATAGTACCCTATCTGAACGAGTAACTTGGAAGCTATTTAAGATGGCTTTCAAAGGGAAGTACGTCGGGGCGAGCTATGTGGATGCCCGAAGGAAGGAATTTCTGAATCTGACCCAAGGTAATAAGTCGGTCACGGAGTATGAGGCTGAGTTCTTAAGGTTAAGCCGGTATGCTAGTGGAATAGTCGGTACCGAGTATGAACGTAGCGTACGATTTGAGGATGGCCTCAGGGATGAGCTCAGGGTGCTGATTGCTCCACAGAGGGAGCGTGATTTTGCGGCTCTAGTGGAAAAGGCTAAAATAGCAGAGGAGGTGAAATGCACGGAGCGGCAGAATCGCGAGAAGGACCAAAATCGATTTAGGAGGGATTCTGGACCCTCAAGTGCTGCAGGCAGGAATGTGAAAAGGGCTAGAGTGAATGAATCGGTTCGAGCGGTTCCGGTGAATGTGGTTAGACCGCAGGCTTGTAAGGACTGTGGCAAAGTGCACCTGGGAGAATGTTGGAAACGTACTGGGACATGTTTTCAGTGTGGATCCAAGGAGCATAGAGTCAAGGACTATCCTCAGAGGTAGGCTTAGACGCAAGCTACTAAACAGAGGGTTGCTCAACCAGTGCAAGGTGTACCACAATCGTCGAGAGGCCGTGGTCAAGGTAGGGGCGGCAATAGAAATGGTCATGGACGTGGAGCACCGGGTAGGGGTGCTGAAAATGCTGAGGCTCGTCAACCAGCATTGGTTTATGCTACTCATCACCGAAAGGAGGGTGACGTACTTGACGTCATAGCCGGTAATTTTTTATTTCTAGCATGCCATACACTGCCTTGATAGATATTGGTTCTACCTATTCGTATGTTGCATGTGATGTATCTGGGGCATTGGGTGTGTACTCTAAGAAAACTATGAGTGGGGTAACTGTGATAAGTCCACTGGGTCACTCGATTAGGGTAGACAAACTCTTTAGAGATGTGCCTTTAGAGACTCAAGGTAGGATCTTCTCTGCAGATTTAATGGAGCTACCATTTGGAGAGTTCAATCTCATCTTGGGAATGGACTGGCTTGCTAAGCATAGGGCAATTTTGGATTGTGCTGCTAAGCGGATGGTGTTAAAGACTATAGAGGATGAGGAGGTGGTGGTTAAAGGGGAGCAAAGAGATTACTTGTCTAATGTTGTCTCAGCTTTGAGAGCTGAGAAGCTGATTCGCAAGGGTTGCGAGGCGTATTTGGCATATGCGAGTCAGTCAGATGCTAAGGGTTTGACCGTAAGAGAGGTTAGAACTGTCAAGGAATTTCAAGATGTCTTTCCTGATGAGCTTCCTAGGTTGCCTCCAAATCGTGAAGTCGAATTTAGAATAGACTTGTTGCCTGGAACGGCTCCAGTGTCCATCGTACCTTACAGGATGGCACCAAAGGAGTTAGTGGAGTTGAAAGCACAAATCCAAGAGCTGTTGGATAGAGGTTTCATTAAGCCTAGTGTGTCTCCGTGGGGAGCACCGGTGCTATTCGTGAAGAAGAAGGATGGGACGATGCGTACGTGCATCGATTATCATCAGTTGAACAAACTGACAATTAAGAACAAGTACCCTCTGCCGAGGATCGACGACCTGTTTAACCAGTTAAAAGGAGTTTTAGTATTTTCGAAGATCGATCTTCAATCTGGATATCATCAGTTAAGGGTCAAAGAGGTGGATATTCATAACACAGCATTCAGAACTCGGTATGGTCATTACGAGTTTCTGGTAATGCCGTTTGTATTGATGAATGCACCTGCGACTTTCATGGATCTGATATTTTAGTGTATTCGAAGACTGAGGAGGAGCATGATGAGCATCTTCGTATTGTTCTGCAAGTGTTGAGGGAGAAGCAACTATATATAAAATTCAGCAAGTGTGAATTTTGGTTGTGAGAGGTGACGTTTTTAGGTCATGTTTCTACTGAGGGGATTAGGGTGGATCCTCAAAAAATTGAGGTGGTTTTGGAATGGAAGCCACCAAAATCTATTTTGAAAATTCAGAGTTTTCTAGGTTTAGCAAGGTACTATAGAAGGTTTGTGGAAGTATTCTCTTTGATTGCTGCACCGTTAGCAAAACTTTTGAGGAAAGGAGCACCATTTGTATGGACTGAGAAGCGACAAGAGGCTTTCAAAAAGTTGAAGAAAGTTCTAACTGAGGCGCCAGTATTGATTCAGCCATAGTCTGGGAAGGATTTCACAATGTATAGTGATGCATTGCATGTTGGTTTGGGCTGTGTACTGATGCAGGAGGGTAAGATGGTCGCTTAGGCATCGCGACAGCTTAAGCCTCACGAAACGAACTACCCTCCACATGATCTGGAGTTGGCAACAGTGATTTTTGCGTTAAAGATATGGAGACACTACTTGTATAGAGAAAAGTGTATTATATACACAAAACATAAGAGTCTCAAGTATTTGTTAACTCAGAAGGAGTTGAAGCTGAGGCAACGAAGATGGATAGAGTTGCTTAAGTATTATGACTGTTCTATTGAATATCACCTAGGCAAAGCGAATGTGGTGGTTGATGCACTGAGTCAGAGAGCTGTAACTGAGTTGAGAGCAATGGTTGCTCATCTGAGTCTATATGACGATGGTAGCTTGTTTGCGGAATTACAAGTGAGACCAACCTGGATAGAACAGATTAAGGAAAAACAGTTAGATGATGAGTCACTAGTTCCTTGATTCCAACAAGTTGAGAACGGTGAGACTTCTGATTTTAGATTGAACAGTGAAGGAGTTTTATGCTTTTGATGAAGATTTTGTATTCCGAAGGACTCTAACTTGAGGCAATCAATTCTGAGAGAGGCTCATGGCAGACCTTGTGCCATGCATCCTAGAGGGAATAAGTTGTATCAGGATTTATTAGAGTTGTACTGGTGGCCTAGACTTAAGCATGAAGTGACGGAATGTGTGGGTAAGTGTCTGACATGACAGCAAGTGAAAGCTGAGCATCAACTGCCTTCTAGACTTCTGTAACCGGTGAAGATTCCACTTTGGAAGTGGGAAATGGTAACCATGGACTTTGTGAGTGGGCTACCCTTGACGCCTACCAAGAAAGACTCGGTTTGGGTGATTGTGGATAGGTTAACTAAGTCTGCTCATTTCATACCTGTCTGAACTGACTACTCACTCCAAAAGTTGGCGAGGTTGTATGTGGCGGAGGTAGTGCGACTTCATGGAGTGCTAGTTTCAATTATTTCTGATCGGGATCCTAGGTTTACATCTCAATTCTGGCAGAAGTTGCATGAGGTGTTGGGTATACGGTTAGATTTCAGTACTGCTTTTCACCCTTAGATAAATGGACAATCGGAATGGGTGATTCAAGTCCTAGAGGACATGTTGAGAGGATATGTTATTGACTTTCGAGGTAGTTGGGAAGATTACTTGCCATTAGCAGAGTTTGCTTACAACAATAGTTATCAGGCGAGTATTCAAATGGCTCCGTATGAGGCATTGTATGGGCGTAGGTGTCGTACGCCTACTTGTTGGACGGAGTTGGGAGAACGTCAGGTTCTTGGGCCAAAGTTGGTGGCATATACTAAAGACAAGGTTAAGCTAATCAGGGATCGGTTAAAGGAAGCATCTGATAGGCAGAAATCGTAGCTGACCTGAAGCGTAAGGAAATTGAATACTCTGTGGGAGATATGGTTTTCTTAAAGGTCTCGTCTTGGAAGAAGGTACTAAGGTTTGGTAAGAAGGGCAAGTTGAGTCTGCGATTTATCGGGCCTTATCGAGTTTTTAAACTGGTAGGTTTGGTAGCTTAGCAATTGGAGCTACCACTGGAGTTGGACCGAATTCATGACATTTTTCATATCTCCATGCTAAGGCGGTATCGATCTGATCCTACTCATGTTGTACCGGTAGAAGAGATTGAAGTGAAACCTGACTTAACTTTCGAAGAAGAACCTATGCAAATTCTGGACCGTGATGTCGAGGTATTAAGAAAGAAGTCTATTCCTTTGGTGAAAGTGCTTTAGTGCAATCATGGTCGAAAAGAAGCTACATAGGAACCAGAAGAGGCGATTTGGCAACAATACTCTCACCTCATGGTTGAGAAGAGGCTACATGGGAACCAAAAGAGGTGATTCCTTTGGTGAAAGTGCTTTGGCGCAATCATGGTCGAGAAGAAGCTACATGGGAACCGAAAAATTTAAGGATTGAGGAAGGGAGGAGTTGGCCGATTAGGGAAGTGTGGAGTTGCATATTCGGTTAAGGGAGCTTAGAGTAGCATTTTTGGCATCTTTGGCTTTGAGTGTGTGCCGATTGATTATTGCCTACTCTTCGGGATTGGATTTGGGGTCATTCTTTTGGTTGCCGAATAGTTATAGGTTCTTTTGGGTTCCTTCATTCCATCTTTTTCTCCTCTTCTCTTTGTTCAGAAAAGCCAAAAACCTTGTGCACATCTTGTCCTTTGCCGATTTCTTTCTCTTGGCCAAACTCTTTCCTTTTCTTTTTCTTCTCAAGCCAAATTCATCTATTCTTTCTCCCCTCACTTCTTCACTTCAAAGCCTATCTAGAATCATTTGAAACCTCACCTAGCCGATTACCATAAAAGTTGAAATTCTGAAACCTTGAATCCTCCCTTGCTGTTTTCTTCTTAAACTGGACCTCACTCACCCTTATTTTGAAAAACCAAAACCACCTTACAATTGCTTCTGTTTTACTTTCACCTTCTTCCACCTTTCACTCAGAGACCAAAACCTCCCTACCTTCTATTGGTATTTAAAGCCGAATCCCTTTGGATCTCTTTTCTTCTTGTGATTTTGATTAAACCAACAATAGTTCTAGGTTAAGCTAGTGATTGGTGGTTATTTCGTGTAGGAGGCTGTCAAGCAGACTGTTGGGGTAAGTAGCCTTCCTAACCTATTCTTTCTTACGAATTAAGAAAAGTCGAAAATCCCATTGCCCATGGTGGTTGTCAGTTTTGACCTCTTTTTCGGGATTAAAACTTAATTGAGCCTTTTCTTTTGGATCTCGGATGTTGGAGTGGAAAAAGGGCGATCTAGCGAGGAGCAGTTCAAGACTTGGGGCACTGAAGCAATCTAGATCTAAATCTAGTTCTAGATTTCGGCAAAGGTAAGTGATTAAGGGCTTTAGATGGTGGTGGCCGAATTTGGTAGGATGTTGATTTCGTTTTCTTTGTTGGTTTATAGTTTAACAGTGTGGTTAAAACGATTATAGGTTAATTTGGTGCAAATCTCGATGTAGTATACAAACAGGTGTGTAATCGACACCCTCTAGTAGACTAGATCGATAAAAGTCGAAAAGTCGAAATGTCGAAATTCTGGCATTTCGAGGGCTTATGAGCGTGCGAATGCTCGTGGGTTGTTTGGAATAATAAAGTTGGTAGTCGCTAACGGTAAGACTGTTGTGTGCGCGTTTTCGTGCATATTGGTGATTTTGGGCCTCAAGGGGCCGAATTTAGGCCGAATGGGCTTACGGGCCCATATGGGTGAAAATGAGCGGTAAGTGTATTCTGGTAACCTTAGTGATAAATCTGTTAAAACAGAAGTAAAATTTGGACTTAGTGGGCCGTAGTAGCTATTGGACTCCGTTGGGCCCATTAGGGGTTTTAGGGCCCGATGACATCTGTAGTAGTGAAATGGACTAAATAAGTTACTTGGACGACAATAGGTCTGTTAGTATACTGTAATGAGCATGAAACCCTAAAATCTAGTTAATTTACTAAAATACCCCTTAAAGGTGGAAATTACTGTTTTGCCCCAAGGTGCGAAAAGACCATTTTGCCACTAGGGTTAAGTTGACTGACTTGCATGCTAATTTATATATGTTCTCTATATGCCATGTCATAATATACTCTGTTGCATGGGATTGGGTTATATTGAAGGAGGAAGTGCTAAAGTGGCAATGCCACATATACTATTTAGAAGCTCTGCCTCGTATTACTGTTTTAGTGGCTTGGCCATGATATCTGAATAAGCAGCTAGGCTACGACTGTGGTGTGTAGGGTTGGTACGGGTGTTGTGTAGGGCTGGATTGGGCTTGGGCTTTGCATTCATGCATAATATACTGAACTGTTACTGTAA
Source organism: Gossypium stocksii (assembly GCA_020496765.1). Classification (NCBI taxonomy): domain Eukaryota; kingdom Viridiplantae; phylum Streptophyta; class Magnoliopsida; order Malvales; family Malvaceae; genus Gossypium; species Gossypium stocksii. Next base: position 78,759,065 of record CM035624.1, on the reverse strand, counting down.
TGGGCCTAAGGCCCACACTGCTTTCTGAATAAGGCTAAGGCCCAGTTATCACTATTTTCTGAATAGGGCTTAAGCCCAGTTTGAGCTTGACCTGATCTTGACTCTAGTAGGGTGAGCTCACACACTGAGTTTTCACAAACTCACCCCCTTTTCTTTTCATCCATGTAGGTGAACCTCATCCTTAGAGGACTTAGAGCTGGAGGGATCCGGAGTGGCCACGTGGACTGCTTTCTGGTTTTATTATTATTTCTTAAGTTAATTATTTTAGTATTCGATTGTTTTTTGGGTTTTTAAATTGTAATAAGGCCGCTCGATAATTATTTTATTTTCAATTCAGTTTTACTTATTTATTTGATCATTAGTTGTTTAAAATTGATAGACTAAGGCTGTGCGGATTTTTATTTCAAATTAACAAATGTTTTCAAAACATTCTCTACGTGACAAATAGATACCTTAGTAAAAGGGACTCACTAAAAAGATCTTTTAAAAGTAAACCCCAACTGATTATGGATTGGTTTCTTTTTATAAATTAATATAACCTTCTATTTTCTTAAAACATATAAAATGGTTTTACTAAGTCAACCTAAATTTACAAAACAAGGAACAAAGGGTAATTAACCATCCATGGGACTCACCAGATCTGGCCATAACGTCTGGGCCGGGTTTGGGGTGTTACAAAGTATATAAGTCTACAATTGCTAGATAAAAAGTGTACAGAATTTCTAGAGCTGAAACAGGGTTGTTTGACCATATCTGAATATAAAAGAGAGTTTGTTAGACTGAGCAAATATGCCCGAGGGTGCATTCCAACTGAAGAGATTATGTGTAAATGTTTTGAAGATGGCTTGAATGAATACATTAAGCTTTTAGTCCAGATACTTGAACTAAAAGAATTTGTTGTATTAGTTGATAGAGCACACAAAGCCGAAGAACTTAGCCAGGAAAAGAGAAGAGTTGATTCTGAAGCTAGAGATTCGAGAAAAAGGTCAATTGTCAAAGAAATCGAAAGATTTTCATAATCGTTCGATTGTTTTAGTGAGATATTCTAACAGAGACCGTGGAAAGCAACACGCAAGTATAAAAACTCGAGTCACTTTAGTAGCAAGTGTAGGTAGTGTCAGAGTAAACAAACCGGAGTGCGAACACTGTGGAAGACAACATTTTGGAGACTGTTGGATGAATAATAAAGCTTCGCAATAGCATTTTATTCATGATTGTCCAGTGGTATCCGAGAAAGAAAAACTTCAGACTACAAGGCCGGGTAATACAACTACTAGAGGGAAACCACCTAGAAATATTGGAAATGTGAATAGTAGAAAAGGTGCAACAAAGGATTCTACTGTGAGATTCGAGGCACAAGCACCAGCCAGAGCTTATGCAATTCAAGCTCATGATGATGCATTGGCACCAAATGTTATCACCGGTAATTTATCGAACTCCTTAGGTCAGTATGCCCTAGTTGATAAAGTTTGCAAGAATTGTCCTTTGATGGCACGGGGTTATTATTTTCTGGCCAATTTGATGCTTTCACTCTTTGATGAATTAGACGTGATTTTTGGTATGGATTGGTTAACTCTGCATGATTCTGTTGTAAACTATAGACGAAAGATTATTGAGTTGAAATGTCAGAATAGTGAAATTATTTATATTGAATCTGATGATTCGAGTAGATTACCTATTGTGATACCAGCTATGCTAGCTTAGTAATATGTAACAAAGGGTTGTAATGCTTACCTTTCTTATGTACTGGATACAAAAGTGTTTAAATCGAAGATTGAATCAGTGCTAGAGGTTTGTGAATATCCAAATTTGTTTCCAAAAGAGTTGTCTAGGTTGCCACCAGTCAGAGAAGTTGAGTTTGCTATTGAGTTAGTATCGGGAACATTTTCGATATCGATAGCTCCATATAGAATGGCTCCTACAGAGTTGAAAGAGTTGAAAGCTTAGTTGCAACAGTTAACAGATAGAGGTTTTGCACGACCTAGTTTCTCGCCCTAGGGTGCACCAGTTCTGTTCATAAAGAAGAAAGATGGATCAATGAGATTGTGTATCGACTGTAACACCCCTAACCTGTAACTGATGTCGGAATAGGTTAAGAAGTATTACCAGACCAATAACTTAGCCCAGAACATTCATATAATAATAATCATTTCATATCAATCGAAGTCATTCATTTATACATGTAACATGCTTAAATCAAGCATAATAAACTTTAAACATACATTAGGGATCAAATTAAAATCATATGAGAGATTAAGGAAAACTTAGAAATATTTTCGAACTGGCATCACACGCCCGTGTGAATAGGCCGTGTGCCTCACACGACTATCTGACACCTCGTGTCGAAATAGGGCATACATACGGACTTATGTCACACGGCCAAAGACATGCTCGTGTGCCAGGCCGTGTAAAATCTAAAGGGTATACTGACTTGGCCACACGGCTGACCAAACGCTCGTATGTCTAGCTCGTGTGCCTATTCGAATTGGCCTTACACACCCATGTCTGGGCCGTGTGCTTGACTGTGCCAAACTTGTGGGGTATACTGACTTGCGTCACACAGCCAGTCACATGCCCGTGTGTAAGGCCGTGTGGAGCACCCAGGTTCAATTTGAATTGAACCATCGAGGGACAAGACTGGGACACACACTTGTGTCTCTGCCTATATGGACAATAATAGACCATTTACAAGGCCAAAGTTTCCACCCTTAAAGGGCATACCCTACAAGTCAACACTAATACCAAAATCATACCAATTCAGCAGCCAATATGAACATTTCAAGTCACATTTCATACCATTTCCAAAAGTACCATTTCATATCCCAATCTCATACCATTTCTTACATAGAAACACATGCTAAACCAATATGATTCATAATCCAGTATACATATAACCAATACACTAAATCAATCATATGAACATTCAAATGCTATCCATCATTCAAATAATTCCATCTCATGAAATCATCATATATCAATATCTTCAAATGCAAACACACTTCATATATCAACTTGTCCATAAAAATACCAAATATGAACACTTATATACCATCATACTTAATGCCTAAGTAGGCCACATCTCAGGGCTTATTTTAAACATTCAGAACATGTACCAAAACAATATCCATAATACCAGCCTATACATGTCATATTTACACAACTCTCGTAACACCCCATACCCGAGTCCAATGCCAGGACAGGGTACGAGGCATTACTGGGCTTAATCATAACTAATCATACAAAATTGAGCCATAAAATTTCATTCAATTCAAAACTATTCATACACATGTATATTGTCCCTTATACGGACTTATGAGACCCAAAACATACATCAGGGGTAGTTCGGAACTAAACTAGAAACCTTGGAACACTTAGAAAATTTTTCATGTTTTCAAGAGTCACACGCCTGTGTGGGTAGGTCGTGTGGTCACACATGCCTGTGGGCTCAGGAAACACCCATGTCCTAAACTTGTGTAACTCTATGTTTATGATGTCATAGCAAAATAGGGCCACACGGCCAAGTTACACGCCCGTGTTCCAGGCCCTGCCATCCACACAGCTGAGACACACACCCGTGTCTTTGCCTGTGTGCTCTATACTGGACATTTTGTTTCTCAAAATTAAGTTGCAGGGGACACATGGCTTATTCACACATGTGAAATTCATGCAAATTACTACATCTATGAAATTCATCATCATGTGCTTAAACTTATAAGCAACATTAGCCAATTTTCCATGGCCTTATACAAAATGAACATTCATCAAAATAAGCCAACATGTTTGGTCAAATCAAATATGACACATAACAAAATAACTAAGTCCTGATACATGCCGTACTCAGAATGTTAAGACTAGCTATTCCCAAATGTTCCAATTGATAGTGTGATCAATCTCTGACGTCCTTCGATTCCTGAGCTAGCTTGGCGATACTATAAGAAAATGGAAAAGAAAGAGGAGTAAGCATAATGCTTAGTAAGTTTATCATAGTATAATTTATTACAATGTGATCAAGTATCATGGACACATTTAAAATTATGCCATTTATATAATATACGACAAAACTCATGATCATAATTCATTCGTTCATTCACTTCTTACCGAGGTATCATCGACTCATAATCTCAATACTTATGAACATTGTATACATACCTGTACCCTTTCAACATGATCATACCTTTTCACATCTTTGACATAATCTTTGAATTACCGTTAAACCACTTGGAATAGTAAAGGATACTTGGGAAATCTCATACACATTGTGAGATGCCAATGCCATATCCCAGATATGGTCTTACATGGGATCACATATCGATGTCGATAGCCCAGCTATGGTCTTACACGAAGTCTCACATCGACGTCAAATCCCAGATATGGTCTTATACGAAGTCTCATTTCGAAGCCATGTCCCAGACATGGTCTTACATGAAATTACATGCCGATGCCATATCCCAGATATGGTCTTATATAGGATCTCAATAATCTAACACCCCTTACCCGTGTTCAACGCCAGAACATGGTACAAGGCATTACCAGAACAAAACACATACAGTCTTACTAAATCGAGACATGAAATTTACATCCAAATTTAAAACTTTTCAATCTTCATCACACACTCATACAACCTAGTCATGCATCTCATAAAACATATAACTTGATCAATAATAGCCAACATCAATGGCCTTACACAAAATGAACTATCAAATAGCATAGGCAAACATTTTAGGCCAAATCAATTATGACACATAACAAAATAACCAAGTCCTCTATACATGCCATAATCCCAAAATATTTGTTTTAAAAATACCAAAAGAGTTTTGATAGAATGGATAGATCTCCGACGATCTCCAAATCCCGGGCTAGCTTGGTGACAGTATAAAACAAGGGAAAGAAAAGAGAAGGAAGTAAGCATATAGCTTAGTAAGTAAGTATGTAAATAATAAACAATTTATTAACATGCCTTTAACAATCCTCATAATATGTTCTCAAGATAATGCAATCATAATTACACATAGTTCCACCATTTACTCATGTTCATCTTAAGTTGTCTACTCGAGTCACGGTCACTAAATTATTTATATCTCAAGCTACAGAACTCCAAATTAAGATCCACTAATTTTCCCTGAAACTAGACTCACATATCTTCTTACTATAAAAGTTTCAGAATTTTTGTTTTAGCCAATAAGTGCAGTTTATTCTTTAAATTCTCCCCAATTTCGTTGTCCCACAGTTTCGACCCCTTTGTACTAAAAATTAATTATCTATTCGTAAAAGATTTAGATAATGTTTACGTTTGTTTCTTTTTAAAATATACTCATCAATGAATTTAGGAATATAAATTATAACCTATAGTTATTTTTTTTACAATTTTTAATGATTTTCCAAATTCAAAATAAGGGATTCCAAAATCATTCTGACCCAGTCTCACTAAAACTTAAATATTATAAAATATGAAATTCTTTTGCTTTCACCATTTCTTTTAAGTGAAGATAGACTCATCAAGATTTAATTTCATATCTTATTCAACCTCTAATTTGATTTCCTCTATTTTTGGTGATTTCTCAAAGTCACACAATTGCTGCTGTCCAAAACTATTTTATTACACATTTCACTCTTGCATAATTTCACTCCATTTCATCTTACCGAAAGTTCGATCAACTATCGAGCGCATTGCTCATAAATTTTCACCCACATATACCTGCACTTATTCATCACATAGTCATATTCAATTACACTAGTCATTAGATGATCACATGTATTTTCACTTAGTCAATTTCTCGTTGAACATGTATTTTCACTTAGTCAATTTCCCTTTGAACTCATCGGAATAATAACATATACATGGTGGCCTGCACATAGTACCACCCTTATAGCTGAAGCAATCTGGTGCACATACTAGCCTGCACTTAGTTCTACATCTGTGACCAAAACCATCTCTTACACATAGTGGCCTGCACTTAGTACCACACATGTGATCGAAGTTATCGGGTATGCATAGTAGCCTGCATTTAGTACTACACATGCAACCTAACCATCCAGTACACGTAGTAGCCTTTACTTAGTACTACACACGTGGCTTAAAACCATCTTAAACACATAGTAGCCTTCACATAGTACTACACATGTGTTCTCACAACGAAATTCGTATCTTTTCTATTCCAAAGGTCAAACCAAGAAACTCCTCACTTTTTAACCTTTTACCAATTCATCCATACTCAATTTTAATTCATAATTTACCTCAAGTGAGCATTCAATATGCAACCACATCTCATATAATAACAAAATATTATAACACAAGTAAAAATGATATATTATTTACATACAAACTTACATCAGTGCAAAATATAGTAATTTTGCAATTTAGTCCACATTCTCTTCCTTTCCCCGATCAAGGTCAATTCCACGTCTTTCTTGATCTATAATAACACATTTGACCTATTCAATGCTCACATTATTCAAATTAGCCCAAAAACATCCTATAGTAAAAATTATAATTTTGGCCCTAAAGTTTCAGAAAATTATGATTTTGCCCCTAGGCTTGAAAAATAATTTTTATTCAATTTCTTTGCATTTTAGGCCTAGCCAAACCATTTTCATAACTATAGTAGTCCACAATTTGCACTAAATCACATACTTACACACATTTTATAACTTTTTACAAACTAGCCCTTCTATGCAATTTCATCAAAAATCACTTAGTAAAAGTCATTTATCACACTCCAAACATTCATATTCTTCCATAAAACATCAAAATAAATGCATGTCATCCATGGGTAAATTTTTAAATATAAACCTTAGCTCAAAATATTGGTAGAAATAGGTAAACCGAGCTACGAGTATCTCAAAAATGTAAAGAACATTAAAAACGGGGCTAGGATGCACTTACTATTGAGATTGAAAGTTGGAAAAACCCTAACTATGGTGTTCATGCAAGTTTCGGCCAAGCTTAATGACAATGAATAAAATTTTGGCTTTGTTTTCCCATTTTATTCTTTTATTTACCAAATGACCAAATTACCCATCATTAAAAACTATGATGTTTTATCCTTCATTGGGTATTTATGTCCAAAATAAAGTATAATGGTCTAATTACTATCCAAGGACCTCTACTTGAAAAACCCATGTAACGCCCCAAATTATAGGGTCTTTAATTTTGCTTAATTTCATAAATTTGCATGTCTGCTTTACTGAGTGAGTTATTTGGGTGAGTTTGAGGGTTTTCAGGAAGCTTGGGTTCAAGTTTGGCTTTTGGCAAAATTTTTATTTTGGGCTTAAAGGAACCTTGATGTTAGCGTTTATGTCTTATATTTAATTGTGACTGATTTATGTCACAAGAAGAGCTTCTGGCCTAATGGAGTGGCATTACAGGTATGGCAAAAAGAATTGGGTTCGAATCGTGGAGGGAGCTTTGGAGTGTTTTTTTTGCAACTACGGCGCTTGGTGTTTGAGTTGTAATAGGTTTCTACTGAGGTTGTTGTAGAATTGGTCAAAGGGAGGAGATCATGGGACATGGATGAGGGTTGGTAGAGATTGGGAGGAGAAAAAGGGGGAGAAAATTGTAAAGTTCATTGGGAGTAGAGTTGGAGCTGATTGTGTTGTTAGGGGGTTGCAATTTCGGCTAGGGGACCTTTTGGTAGTGGGCATTCGGCATATTGAAGGCTTTCGAGGCTGTTTTTGTTGTTGTGCTGATTGTGATTTTAGTTAGGTAGCATTTGCAGTTTGGTTTTTAAAATTTGTTTTGGTTTTTCAGCTATTTTTGGTCTTTTGCTTGAAGTCCTGAAGTGCCGATATTGTTCTCTTTTCTTGCCTCTTGTGAGTTGCCAAATAGTTTCATCTCACTTTCTACTTTTGTTCACTTACATCAAAATCGATACCATTCTTTCTCTTTTTATTTTTTTATTATTTGTTTCTTCTTTATTCGACCCTATTGTTGGTTTTCACAGTCTTCTATTATTTTTCTCTTATTCTTCTTCCTTTCAATTTTGCTTTTCTTTATCTTTTCTTCATCTTTCTCTTCTACTCCTCATTCTTCTTAATCATAGCCGATTGCTTCTTAAGGCCTCCTCTATGAACTTACTCCTTATCACTTCCTCTTTATTTTGGGTGCTTGCCCGAATATAGTAATCTGTTCTAGTCAATTTCTTCAACTATTCCCTTCTCTACCAATCGATTTTAGGTAAGTATTGTTTCAGGGTTGATGTTTTGTTCTTACTTCTTGATCTTCTTCATGGGATAAAACCGAATGTTTTGGTCTTTGTATACTGATTCTTTGCTCTTTTGGTTACGAATATATGGTTAGGTTCAAGTCCATGAAGGGTGAAGAGTTATATGAGGATTTAGAAACCCCTCTATCGATAATCGATCAATTTCGAGGTAAGTGTTATATGGTCGAATGTTCTATAACTGTGTGTTGGGACTTTAAGTCATTTTCTCATAGATGATTTGTCTAATAAGGAGTGTGTTATTATAGATATTTGACTAAGAAGTGTAGACGGCTGTAGTCAGTGGCTTTAGGTGATCTAAGGACTCCGTTCACGCAAGGTAAGGAAGGTTGTATTTTGGTTAAGTTTTCAAAGGTGTTTAACCCTAAAGTGACAATTGGCTAACAAGGTGTTTATTGGATTATAGGTTCATTACGAGTGACTTAATCAGAAGATTTGTAATCAAGTGTGTATTCACACCCTTCTTTGTTGTAAATTGGCAAAAGCCAAAAAGTGGAAATGTCGAAACGTCGACATTCGAGGCCTTACGAGCGTGCAAATGCACGTGGGGCAAACCAAGCCCATATTTTGTTGGCATTAGACTAAAGAGGCCATCATGAGTGTTTCCGTAGACTCTGGTTGACATGGACCTCGATGGGCCGAAATGGGCCGTGTGGGCCCAAAGGTCTTGTGGGCCCCACATAGGTAAAATCCTTAGTAGGTGTTAATTAACTGTTTGGACTATGAGGCTTGTGTTGCCATGACTAAATTTAGGCTAAATGGGCCACACGAGCGTGTGTGCGTATTTGGGCCTAATAGAGGGTTTGGGCCCATATACACTATACTGGCCATGTAGATTGCCTGAGTCACTTGAGGTGATGGTAGACCCTCTAAAAGGTTGTAATAGGTATCGAGACACCGAAATGTGTGAAATGACTAAAATACTTATGAGGGGTAAAATTAAATTTTACCCCTAACTGTCGAAATGACCATTATACCCCTAGAGGTAGGTTGACTGATGAGTATGATCTTCTATATACACGATTTATATATATGACATGACATTCTGCATGTGGTTGGGGTCTAATATGGAGGTAGTTCTGTGCTAGTGGTTTTGCCACGTATTTCTGTTATTAGTAGCTTCGCCACGTATTTTGATTCTGGTGGCTCCGCCACGTACTCTACTGTTAGCAGTGTAACGCCCTAAATTTCAAGCCTAGAAGAAGTGGGCTTTGTGTGTTGGAGGAATTGGATTCTAGTTGTAAGAGAGGAATTTTATAAATTTCATGTTTTAGGGATGTAGGAAGAGTCGAGAGTGTTGGAGAAGTCTTGGGTTCAAACCTGGACTTTAGCACAACTGTTGAAATTTTCACTTTGATGGACCTTGGCGTTAGCTTAAAGATCTTATAGATATTTTTGGTTAAAATCTGAAGCAAGGAAATGCTTGGTCTGGTGGCAAGGTGGCGTTAGGAGTGGGAATTTGGTTCCAAGTTCAAGTCACTGCGTGTGTAGAATTTTTGGTTGTTCCTCAAACCAAACCTGGATTTTCGCAGGAAGGCTTTGCTGATATTGGGATAAAAGGTGAAGAAGATAAAGTGCAATCTAGTGGCGGAGGCGTGTTGTAAGGTTGCAAGGGAGCCTAGGTTTGAGACTTTGCTCTCGCAAGTTTATTTTGGTTTAGTTTTAAATAAACCTGGAATCCGTCCTATAGACCATTTAGTTAATTGGGGATAAAAAGTGTTACAAATAAAGTGGGCGATGTAGTGGCAAGGGGCATGTAACATAGCTAATAGGTTAGAGGTTCGAAGCTGGGTTGTAGCAAACTTTTTAGGTTTTTTCGAATAACCTTGTTGCTGGTGGATAGGCTTTTTCAATATTAGGAGAAGAGTTTGGACGTATGAGGACTAGGGGCTCAAGTGGATGAAGCGCAAGGATGTGGTATTGAGGTTAGGAGTTCGAGGAATGGTGTTGCAGGTATAGGTATTATTTTACGTTTTGGTTGGGCAAGTGGTTGGCTTTGACCAAAAGTCATTGGGGATAAGAGTAGAGATTCGGATGGGATATGGATGAGGGTTAATATGGATTTAAAGGAGAAAGAGTTGGAGAAATTCAAAGGAATTCAACTTGGTGAAGAATTGGAACCGATTGGGGAATGTGGGAAATACAAATTCCGTCATAGGCTTTTCGGTGCCGATTGGGCAAGGGAAGGCACCTATTGTTTTATTTGCTTTTGTCGCATATTCTTGGGGAAACCTTTCCAATCTTTTGATTCTCTTTTTAACAGAATACCTAAGTAACCTTTACCCTTCATCTCCTCTACTTTTCAAACCGATTATCTGACATTAGGTAAGGCCAAATATTTGTTGCATAATCTTTTCTTTTCTAACCGAACTCTCTATCCCCCTTGTCTCACGCTTCTTTTTCTTTTTCCTTTTTTTAAGAGATAACTAAACTTTAGATGGGTAAAGGGGATGCTAGTAATAAAAAGATGGCAAATGTGCCAGCGGGGTATGAGCACATAGCAGCTACTCCCAAGTTTAAGTGGTGTAAGGTGTCAGCGGTTCGGGACTTTTTGCCTGGATGTGAAAGAGGGACTGCATCAGACTTCGCATTAAATAGACAAATCACAGTCGACTAATCTAGTCAAGGCAAGTGTGGTTTGTCCTTTGGTTAGTGTTTGTAGGGAATTCTTTTTTCATTATTTGGTAAGTGACTAATGTAATATGATGTTTGAATATATGTGTAACACCCGAGACACAACTACGATGCCAGACTGGGAAATGAGGCGTTATACGATAAAATGCATATCACAAACTATCAATGTCCAAGGCAACGTTATAAAACATGTCATATGCGCAACTCGCTATTTATTTTGGCAAAACAAATATAAAGTTTGTGTAAAAGAGCACATGAGTAAAAGTTTATCATACTGCACCAAGATTCATTAATATTAGTGATTTCAGTTTAAGAGTTGTGCGTTATACTAGATAATTTACTCATCCATTTAAGCACAATATAAAGAAACATGTATAAGTAGGTCTCAAAGTACACATAACTTGACGTATCTAACAATCCCTTTTTCTTGTAATCATCTATGTTTTATAAAATACACGGCATTATTCATTTGGCAATCCCGAATGCTACGGCTAACACATTTATACTCATACCATATAATCCCATTCAATCATCTCAATTATCGGAAAAAAAATATACATATATATATGTACTTCCATCATTCCTGTCTAAATTTCGTGAATCAAACTAAAATAACTATATTAACATTATTTAATACCATTCCACCATCATTCATACCAACCACATCTAAATTCATACTTAAGATGCAAATACTAATAATTTCAACTTAGCCATTTTCGCATGGCCTAGTAAAAACAAAAGAGTTCAACTAGTCTAGTTCAATTACAGTCTATAGCTATTACATGCCATAATATTAGACGATAAACTTTTATAAGTACCAATCTAAAGTTGATAGGTGTGATGACTTCAAAAGGAAATGGCCCCGAGCTTCCAACGAATCTTTGATCTATCCACAAAGGAAAAATGAATACACGTAATGAGTTATTAACCCAGTAAGTCATAAGACATTTATCAAAATAATCAACTAATATGCATACAAATTAACCGTAAACGGAACAACTAGCTCCATGAATCACATAGCCCAATTTACCTCATTTCAACTTAAAACGAAAACCTCATTTCGAATAGCAAACATTTTTAATAACAACACTTCCTTGACATTCATTTGGCAATCATAATTTATGTAACCTTCTATCCAATTTAACTAACTCTCTCTATTACTACCTTTAGCACACAATCGCTAGCATCTTTAACTCATGTAACCAGAGGAATAGAGTCAAATTCTTTAAAAATAATTTACTCACCCGATTTAATGACATTTTTCCATCATTCTCAAGTATGCAATGTTATAACCGTCTATTGAATGTACGCACACATAGTGCCATTTGAGCTCGAAACATACTCACACTTAATACCAATTGAAACTCACGAATGTACGCACACATAGTGCCATTCAGGCTCTAAGAAATACGCACACATAGTGCCATTTGGAGGTTCACGAATGTACGCACACCTAGTGCCATTCGGACTTGTCAATGTACACGGACACATAGTGCCAATTCAATTCAGGAATATGCATGCACCCATAGTATTCATATTTTCTTTATATTGTTTATTTGCTAGATTATCCATGTATTAAATCGTCTAATGACTTACCTTGTTTCAAGAGGGAAAAATTCCGATCAGCTAGTCAACCACCTTTTCCTTTCCTTTGGCCGAGCTTTGCTCCTTGTGATCTTGAGCAAGTTCAACATATGAACCAATTTAATATCCTTTCAACTATTAAATTATAATTCTATTTATTTCTACAAGGAACATCTATACATATAAATTTGGCACTTCACCTCATTTTCACAAGGCCACAACATCAATAGCTCAACAATTATACCCAAGTTCTTATATTTCCAAGTGCACAAACATACACGTCCAATTGTCACTATGTACATGATAAAAGTGTAATCAAATTTACATGCACTTATTACGGGCACTTTTAACTTTATAACCTCAATATCAATGTATACAAACCGAATTCCTTAAGATAAATTTTTAATGCACATATGTGCTTATTAAACTAGCTTAACTCTCATATCCATAAATTACAACAACAAGGCATTTTCTCCCTTTAAACATAAACCATTTTAATATGCAATTCATGCACCCCATGAACATATTCGGCAATTACAAGATCAATTACTTGAAATTATAACCGAATCTCCCAAGATTGTTAAAATCATCTCCAATTAGTATATCAAGTTTTTAATCTAACTTCTAAATCGAGTTTAATCTTCTTAATTTATCCACCCTTCTAATCCTATTCAATCTAAATGTTATTCATCATTAAAGCCAACCATTCAAAAATATAAACATACCAATCCGAAAGTAATATTTATTTAAAACACACAAAGAAAAACTCCCATTAGCTCATTCCCTTACCAAGATTATTTTCATATCCAAGCATTATATAAGCACTTCCTAAATTCCATTTCGGAAAACTCTTAATTTCCAACATTTGAATACTTAACCATTTGTCAATTATTTGATCAAGTTAAATTTCAGCTATTATTCAACTATGTGTCACCCATTATGCCCTAATCTAGAAAAGATTCTCAATGGCCGATTGCCATAATTTATAATTAACCAAAAATTATCAAAATTTACCAAGTCCAATTCCTTAATTATCCAATTCCAAGCACAAGACATTAAGCAACATTAAGAAAATACACCTTAAGGTTCGAATAGTCATTATTCTCCATTAAGCTACTACAAGCATTTAGTATCCAAATAAACTCGTAAACTTCCAAAATTTCATGAGTTTCACACCTAAATGCTCATCTATTTACTTATGGCTTCAAATCTACAAGTTCCAAAATTTTTAGTAAAATTTAAGACATGACCGAATGCCCTATCTCACAAGAACTTAACAATTCATTCATGGGTTTAACAAAGAACCTCATTATCATCAAATTCTCAAAATTTTAAAAAGAAATTTCAAGAGTTCACATACCAAATTCAAGCTATGGATGACCGAAAACCTTGCTTTCCTCTTCTTCTTCTTACGGCAATGGGAACAAAAAAAAATGGTCTTTGTTTCCTTGGTTTTTCCTCCCACTTACTAAATTCCACTATTTTATTTATTTTATGCATATAATATTCACATATATATTCTACACCATCATTTCAATTAAAGCAAAAATGACATCATTATCTAGTTGGCCGACCATGAGTATTGAATTTGGAAAATTTGACATGCAAGTCCTTCCTTTGTAACTCATGCATTATTTAGTCATTCCTATTCTTCCTAGCCTATTGTTAGATTTTAGCACATAAGTCCTTAATCAAAATTTTACATACTAATGACATAATTAGGCATCAAAATTTCACACATGCAAAGATCACATATAAAAATCATAAAATTCAACATTTAATTATTTTTGCGACTCGGTTTAGTGGTTCCGAAACCACTTCCCGACTAGGGTCGAAATAGGGCTGTCACAACTCCCCCCTTTAAGGAATTTTCGTCCCTGAAAATTCTTACCGGTGAATAGATTTGGGTAAGGCATTCTTATTGAGTCCTCCAGTTCCCAGGTTGCTTCTTCAATTCCGTGTTTCAGCCACAATATTTTAACCAACGGAATTTTCTTATTCCTCAATTCTTTCACCTCTCGAGCCAAAATACTGACTGGTTCTTCCTCATAACTCAAATCTGACTGAATCTTAATTTCTGATGGGTTGATCAAATGCGAAGGGTCGAATCTATATCGACGGAGGATAGAGACATGAAAAACGTTGTCAATCCTTTCGAGATCGGGAGGTAAAATCAATCTATATGCAACTGGTCCTACCCGTTCTGAGATCTCATACGGCCCGATAAATCTCGACTCAGTTTACCTTTACGACCAAACTGGAGCAATTTTTTCCAAGGTGAGACCTTTAAAAATACTTTGTCACCAACCCGATATTCGATGTCCTTACGTTTCAAGTCTGCATAAGATTTCTGACGATCTGTTGCTGCCTTCAGGCTATCACGGATTATCTTCACTCGTTGTTCGGCTTCTTTAATTAAATCAACTCCATATAACTTATGTTCGTTGAGCTCGGTCCAAAATAAGGGCGTACGGCATTTACGACCGTATAAAGCCTCATACGGTGCCATCTTGATACTCGTTTGAAAACTGTTATTGTAGGCAAATTCAATCAACGGTATGCATTTCTCCCACGAATCACTAAACTCGAGAATGCAACATCTCAACATATCTTCGAGTATTTGTATAACTCTTTCAGACTGACCATCAGTCTGAGGATGAAAGGCAGTGCTAAACTGAAGCTTAGTGCCCAATGCCTCATGTAATTTCTTCCAGAATCGCGAGGTAAACCGGGGATCTCTATCCGAAACAATAGAAGTCGGCACACCATGCAATCGTATGATCTGGAAGACGTACAGTTCAGCTAGCTTATCAAGTGAGAAGTCCGTACGGATGGGGATGAAATGGGCTGATTTCGTTAGTCTATCAACAATAACCCAAATGGAATCTTTCTTGCTCGATGTCAGCGGTAAGCCAGATACAAAGTCCATTGTGACTCGATCCCACTTCCACTCGGGTATCATGATCAGTTGAAGCAGTCCCGAAGGCACTTGATGTTCTACCTTCACTTGTTGGCATATTAAGCACTTCACAACAAAGTCAGAGATCTCTCGTTTCAATCGTGCCACCAATATTGGAGTTTTAGATCATTGTACATCTTCGTACTACCCGGATGGATAGATATCTGACTATTATGGGCTTCATTCAAGATCATTGAAATAATCTCTAAATTTCTTGGGACACACAATCGACTTTTGAACCTCAAACAATCATTATCGTCGATTTGAAACTCTGAATCTACCTTACAATCACACTGAGCCCGTTTAGCAACCAATTCATCATCGATTTTCTGGGCGTCACGAATTTGTTGTACTAACACTGGTTTGGCCTTTAATTCCGCTATCAACATATCATTAGCGGACAACGACAAATGTACATTCATCGCTCGAAGGGCAAACAGCGATTTTCGACTTAGAGCATCTGCAACAATGTTAGCTTTTCCCGGGTGATAATCGATAACGAGCTCGTAATCTTTCAATAATTCTAACAACCGTCGTTGTCTCAAATTTAGATCTTTCTGTGTCATTAAGTACTTGAGGCTTTTATGATCGGAATAAACATGACATCTCTCCCCGAACAAATAATGTCGCTAAATTTTTAAAGCGAAAACGATGGCAGCTAACTCGAGGTCATGCGTCGGGTAGTTTTTCTCGTAAGGCTTCAGCTGTCTTGAGGCATACGCAACAACTCGACCCTCTTGCATCAAAACGCAGCCCAGACCGTTTAAAGATGCATCACTATAAACCACGAATTCTTTACCAAATTCTGGCTGAACTAACACTAGAGCTTCCGTCAGAAGAGTTTTCAGCTGGTCGAAACTTTTCTGACACTTTTCGGACCACTCAAACTTGACGTCATTTTGTAGTAGTTTAGTCAACGGTGTCGCAAGCATCGAAAACCCCTTTACAAATCGTCGATAGTACCCGGTGAGTCCCAAAAAGCTACGAACTTCAGAAATATTCCTTGGAGGCTTCCAGTCAAGAATGGCTGAAATTTTGTTCGGATCGACTCGTATACCCGAAGAGGACACAACATGTCCCAAAAAGCTGACCTCGCGCAACCAAAACTCACATTTACTGAACTTTGCATACAGTTGATGATCTCGCAAGGTCTGAAGCACAAGCCTCAAGTGTTTGGTGTGCTTTGAGTCATCTTTTGAATAAATTAAAACATCATCTATGAGCACAACCACGAATCGATCTAAATACTGTCTGAACACCCGATTCATCAGATCCATGAAAGCCACGGGGCATTAGTGAGCCCAAACGGCATCACTAAAAACTCATAATGTCCGTACCTCATTCTGAAAGCAGTTTTTGGCACATCGAAATCTTGAACTCGCAATTGATAATAACCAGATCGCAAATCAATCTTCGAAAACACAGATGCCCCTTTCAGCTGGTCAAATAAGTCATCTATTCGCGTCAATGGATACTTATTCTTTATCGTAACTTTATTGGGTTGACGATAATCGATGCACATTCGCATAGTTCCGTCTTTCTTTTTCACAAACAGGACCGGTGCACCCCAGGGTGAAAAACTAGGTCGCGCAAAGCCTCTGTCGGTCAATTCTTGTAATTGGGATTTCAATTCCCTCAACTCGGTCGGTGCCATATGATACGGAGTTATAGAAATTGGAGTTGTACCCGGAACCAACTCTATACCGAACTCAACTTCTCTAATAGGTGGTAATCCCGGTAATTCCTCAGGAAACACATCTGAATACTCACAAACCACAGGCACGGTTTCGAGTTTTCATTCCGTCATCTTGCTATCCAATACATATGCGAGATAAGCTTCACAGCCCTTTTTCACATATTTCTGAGCCAACACAGAAGATATCATCATCGGCAATCCACTCCTATCACTCGATTCAATTCGGATCATTTTACCATTCGAACACCGCAATTCTATTATTTTTCGTTTACAATTCATCACCACGTCATGTACGGTTAACCAGTCCATTTCGAGAATAATATCGAACTCATCAAAGGGTAATAACATCAAATCAGTAGGGAAACAAGAATTTCAGATCATTAATGGGCATTTCTTGCACACTTTGTCAACTAACACATACCGACCCAAAGGGTTTGACACTCGTATCACAAACTCAGTAGACTCAACTGTTAGAGTCTTACTGGATACTAAGGTTTCACGCACATACGAATGAGTCGAACCAGGATCAATCAAAGCAAGTACACTAGTATCATAGAGAGTGAATGTACCAGTGATTACGTCAGGGGAGGATGTCTCTTCTCGTGCATGAATGGCATAGGCTCTAGCGGGTGCACAAGCCTCGGATCGAACCACTGCATCAGAATTCCCTCTCTGATTACTACTTCTACCTCCTACGTTTCTCGGTGGCCTTCCTCTAGCTGTTGTACCACTTGATCTTGCATTCTGCATCTTATTTCTTTCATCTGGTTCCGTGCAATCTCGAACAAAATGATCCCGCGATCCACATCTGTAACAAGTTCTGTTAATCGATTTGCCCCAGCACTCACCCACATGTCGTCTACCACATTGTGGACACTCAGGTCTATCTTGACGATTACTGCCAACACTAGTCACTGAAATAGCTCGAGAATCCATTGGTGGTCGCTCTCGAATAGAAATTCCCGCAGACGATTTCGACTTGTTACCATCATTTTTAAACTTCTTTGCACCCAAAAAAGAAGCTTTACTCGCTGTTCTCTTACGAAAATCTCTAATTTCAGCTTCAGCTTTTCTTTTCTCTTTTCCGAGCTCTTCAGCCTTGCAAGCTCGTTCAACCAGTATCACGAACTCTTTTATTTCAAGAATGCCCACAAGCAGCTTCAAGTCTTCATTCAAACCTTCTTCAAACCTTTTACACATAGCTATTTCATCAGCAACACATTCCCGGGCATAACTACTGAGTCTCACGAACTCCCGCTCATATTTAGCTACCATCATACGACCTTGTTTAAGTTCAAGAAACTCTTTACGCTTTCGATCAATGAACCTCTGACTGATATATTTCTTGCGAAACTCTATCTGAAAGAAATCCCATGTAATTCATTCTTTCGGAACAATCGAACTTAGAGTTCTCCACCAGTAATAGGCTGAGTCTCGCAATAACGATATAGCACACTTCAGGCACTCATCAGGTGTGCAAGATAGCTCATCAAAGACGCGGATGGTATTATCGAGCCAGAATTCAGCTTTCTCAGCATCGTCAGTTGCCGTAGCTCTAAACTCTTCGGCCTCATATTTTCGAATCTTATCAACAGGAGGTTTGTTTATTCTCATCGGATCAGTGGGTGTAGGCATTACAGGCACCGGGGGAGGATTATTTGAGTTAGGGGGTGGTTGAGCAGCTGGATTTGTATGAGTATACTGGGCAAACCATTCATTCATTAAGGAAAAGAGGGTTTGCCTAACCCTATCCTCTTGATTACTCGCGGAGGGTCAAGAGTCTGCCGGTACCGTCCATTGCGCGGGAGCAGGTGCTATACTCTCGACATCATCCGCTATTGCTTGCTCGGGATCAGGTTCCATTTACTAAACAACACAACAAAATTTAACCGTTAGAAGTCATCACACTATCAAATACTCACTTATGGCATGTATAGCTAAACTTACACGCGCTACGTTAGTCCTAGAATCGACTAAACCTGGCTTTGATACCAATTAAATGTAACACCCGAGACACAACTACGATGCCAGACTGGGAAATAAGGTGTTATACGATAAAATGCATATCACAAACTATCAATGTCCAAGGTAACGTTATAAAACATGTCATATGCGCGACTCGCTATTTATTTTGGCAAAACAAATATAAAGTTTATGTAAAAGAGCACATGAGTAAAAGTTTATCATACTGCACCAAGATTCATTAATACTAGTGATTTCAGTTTAAGAGTTGTGCGTTATACTAGCTAATTTACTCATCCATTTGAGCACAATATAAAGAAACATGTATAAGTAGGTCTCAAAGTACACATAACTTGACGCATCTAACAATCCCTTTTTCTTGTAATCATCTATGTTTTATAAAATACAGGCACTATTCATTTGGCAATCCCGAATGCTACGACTAACACATTTATACTCATACCATATAATCCCATTCAATCATCTCAATTATCAGAAAAAAAAATACATATATATATGTACTTCCATCATTCCTATCTAAATTTCGTGAATCAAACTAAAATAACTATATTAACATTATTTAATACCATTCCACCATCATTCATACCAACCACATCTAAATTCATACTTAAGATGCAAATACTAATAATTTCAACTTAGCCATTTTCGCATGGCCTAGTAAAAACAAAATAGTTCAACTAGTCTAGTTCAATTACAGTCTATAGCTATTACATGCCATAATATTAGACGATAAACTTTTATAAGTACCAATCTAAAGTTGATAGGTGTGATGACTTCAAAAGGAAATGGCCCCGAGCTTCCAACGAATCTTTGATCTATCCACAAAGGAAAAATGAATACACGTAATGAGTTATTAACCCAGTAAGTCATAAGACATTTATCAAAATAATCAACTAATATGCATACAAATTAACCGTAAACGGAACAACTAGCTCCACGAATCACATAGCCCAATTTACCTCATTTCAACTTAAAACGAAAACCTCATTTCGAATAGCAAACACTTTTAATAACAACACTTCCTTGACATTCATTTGGCAATCATAATTTATGTAACCTTCTATCCAATTTAACTAACTCTCTCTATTACCACCTTTAGCACACAATCGCTAGCATCTTTAACTCATGTAACCAGAGGAATAGAGTCAAATTTATTAAAAATAATTTACTCACCCGATTTAATGACATTTTTCCATCATTCTCAAGTATGCAATGTTATAACCGTCTATTGAATGTACGCACACATAGTGCCATTCGAGCTCGAAACATACTCACACTTAATACCAATTGAAACTCACGAATGTACGCACACATAGTGCCATTCGAGCTCTAAGAAATACACACACATAGTGCCATTTGGAGGTTCACGAATGTACGCACACCTAGTGCCATTCGGACTTGTCAATGTACACGCACACATAGTGCTAATTCAATTCAGGAATATGCATGCACCCATAGTATTTATATTTTCTTTATATTGTTTATTTTACTAGATTATCCATGTATTAAATCTTCTAATGACTTACGTTGTTTCAAGAGGGAAAAATTCCGATCAGCTAGTCAACCACCTTTTCCTTTCCTTTGGCCGAGCTTTGCTCCTTGTGATCTTGAGCAAGTTCAACAAATGAACGAATTTAATATCCTTTCAACTATTAAATTATAATTCTATTTATTTCTACAAGGAACATCTATACATATAAATTCGGCACTTCACCTCATTTTCACAAGGCCACAACATCAATAGCTCAACAATTATACTCAAGTTCTTATATTTCCAAGTGCACAAACATACATGTCCAATTGTCACTATGTACATGATAAAAGTGTAATCAAATTTACATGCACTTATTACGGGCACTTTTAACTTTATAACCTCAATATCAATGTATACAAACAGAATTCCTTAAGATAAATTTTTAATACACATATGTGATTAACTAGCTTAACTCTCATATCCATAAATTACAACAACAAGGCATTTTCTCCCTTTAAACATAAACCATTTTAATATGCAATTCATACACCCCATGAACATATTCGGCAATAACAAGATCAATTACTTGAAATTATAACCGAATCTCCCAAGATTATTAAAATCATCTCCGATTAGTATATCAAGTTTTTAATCTAACTTCTAAATCGAGCTTAATCTTCTTAATTTATCCACCCTTCTAATCCTATTCAATCTAAATGTTATTCATCATTAAAGCCAACCATTCAAAAATATAAACATACCAATCCGAAAGTAATATTTATTTAAAACACACAAAGACAAACTCCCATTAGCTCATTCCCTTACCAAGATTATTTTCATATCCAAGCATTCTATACGCACTTCCTAAATTCCATTTCAGCAAACTCTTAATTTCCAACATTTTAATACTTAACCATTTGTCAATTATTTGATCAAGTTAAATTTTAGCTATTATTCAACTAGGTGTCACCCATTATGCCCCAATCTAGAAAAGATTCTCAATGGCCGATTGCCATAATTTATAATTAACCAAAAATTATCAAAATTTACCAAGTCCAATTCCTTAATTATCTAATTCCAAGCACAAGACATTAAGCAACATTAAGAAAATACACCTTAAGGTTCGAATAGTCATTATTCTCCATTAAGCTACTACAAGCATTTAGTATCCAAATAAACTCGTAAACTTCCAAAATTTCATGAGTTTCACACCTAAATGCTCATCTATTTACTCATGGCTTCAAATCTACAAGTTCCAAAATTTTTAGTAAAATTTAAGACATGACCGAATGCCCTATCTCACAAGAACTTAACAATTCATTCATGGGTTTAACAAAGAACCTCATTATCACCAAATTCTCAAAATTTTAAAAAGAAATTTCAAGAGTTCACATACCAAATTCAAGCTATGGATGACCGAAAACCTTGCTTTCCTCTTCTTCTTCTTACGGCAATGGGAACAAAAAAAAAAAATGGTATTTGTTTCCTTGGTTTTTCCTCCCACTTACTATATTCCTCTATTTTATTTATTTTATGCATATAATATTCACATATATATTCTACACCATCATCTCAATTAAAGCAAAAATGACATCATTATCTAGTTGGCCGGCCATGAGTATTGAATTTGGAAAATTTGACATGCAAGTCATTCCTTTGTAACTCATGCATTATTTAGTCATTCCTATTCTTCCTAGCCTATTGTTAGATTTTAGCACATAAGTCCTTAATCAAAATTCCACATACTAATGACATAATTAGGCATCAAAATTTCACACATGCAAAGATCACATATAAAAATCATAAAATTCAACATTTAATTATTTTCGCGACTCGGTTTAGTGGTTCCGAAACCACTTCCCGACTAAGGTCGAAATAGGGCTGTCACAATATGTTCCGGCAATTATGAGTACTTAGTACTCTATGTGATAAGGTGTGTACTTCTATCATATGTCTGACAGTCTATTGAAAAGTCGAAGGTGTGTACACACACCACATACACTATAGAGTGGCAAAACTCAAAATCCCGAAAAGCCAAAATGCTTAAAAGTTGGCTACCACACGAGTACGTGAACTCTCGTGTGGAAAGATTGATGCAACGATCGAGGCCCCATGAGCAATCTCATGGACTTGGGCTGTTATTTAGCCAAGTGGGCCAAAATCGGCTATATGGGCCCGATTAGCTCGAGGGCCCAACACGAGTGAAACTCGTGGATGCTTATGAAATAGCGAGCCGATCATGTTGTCCACATGGCCAAGGGCAGATTTGGGCTCTCGTGTGGCCCCCACTCAGGCCACATATTGGGCTTTGTGCCCTAGGGTATTGTTGATTGCTAAAAGTGTCATAGGTTGTGCTGAATGATTGTGGGCTTAGTAATGGGCCGATTTGTGTAGCTAGGCCCATATTGATAAATGATTGTTATGCCCCTGAAGGGAAAAAAGACTAAAATACCCCTACATGATTTATGACTTTTTGTATGCCATGTATGATATGTTGCATTCATTCGATATTATGCTGCATGGGGATGGGATTATGTTTGGAGGAAGTAATTGATATGTGAGGATCGCATGGTCGCTTGACGACTATGGATCCACCAATGGTTTTTTAGCCTAATATCTGATTGACAGCTTTGCTGTAATATTGGTAGTGCCACAACTGGTGCTACATTCAAGTACAGGGATGGTGGGTTGATTTTAATCCCCACAAGAGTGTAGGGTTGGAAGGGATACGGAGTGCAGGGTTGGATGGGTCATTGTGCATTGTATATATTGATATTGTCTGTGAAATCGGCTCAGGCCCAATCGAGCCTATTATGGGCTAAGGCCCTGATGCCACCGTTATTATAGTGGGCTTAGGCCCAATTAATGTGGTGCATGTTTTATGATCGTCGAGGGTTGTACACACTGAGTTTTCGCAAACTCACCCCCTCTTTTTAATTTTTCAGGTAGTTCTCAGTAGGCTGTTCGACGTATGAGAGGACTCAGAGGTGGCCACACTACGAGCAGCATTAAACTTAGATTTAAATTTTATATTATTTTTAATTACGTTTTATTGGGTTTGGCTGTAATAAGGCCTGTTCTCCGGTTTGATTTGGTTTTGGGATTTAATTCTCGTATTTGCTTAACTCTTAAGGTTAAACTTGTTTTCCTGAATATGAAACAAAAGTAATATTTTACGCAAACTCTACTTAAAAATAAGAACGTTTTCAGAACAAGAGCTTCTGCTAAACAAAGAAATTTAACAAAGAAAATAAACTAAGGTTTTCAAATAACAAACTAGAGGTTTTATCTAAACTCGAAATTCGACAAGCTTTCAATGGTTTTTTATTTGAACTGAAAAACCTATGGGGCGCGATTACAAGGTAAGAAAACCCATTCTTTGAAAATACTATTTTAAAATTACGAATGATCAAAAGTTTTCAACAACTTCAATTTGTACGAGTCACCCTTCAATTTGACACTGCTGGATTCGACCATAACGTTCGTGCCAGGTTTGGGGTGTTACAAGCAGCTATGCAGCGTTGGTTGGGTGGGCCGATTTATTCCCCACATGGTGTACTGGTTGGTACAGGTGGTGAGTTGGATGGATTGGGCTGGGATACATGTTTGCACTGTTGTGTTTCTGTTTTGGGCTTGGGCCCGTATTGTTTCTAGATAGGGCTAAAAGCCTAGACTGCTTTGTTATTGCTTAGGGCTTCGGCCCTAATTGTTTTGCATGTTCTGAGTTCTATGGTCTGCTAGGGGATTACACACTGAGTTTTCGCAAACTCACCCTTTCCTTTTAACTATATAGGTAATCCCCAGCTTTAGGCGATTTGGAGCCACGAGGGACTCGGAGGTGGCCATGCAAACACTGTTTAATTATTTTAGACTTTGCCATTTTAAATTTGATATTTGGGTTTATATTTTGTAATAAGGCCATTGGGACTTTAATTTTCTTCTATTTGGGTTTTGATTCTCGATTTTGAACTGCTAAAGTAAATAAACCGAGTTTTTAAAATAATAAATGTTTTTAAGAAATTCACACGTTGCAACTTCAAACATTCGAAGCTTTCATGATTTTAAATAACTAAACACAAAAAAGATCAATTCTTAAATAAACGTTTTGATGAAACGATTTTAAACTTATAAAAACAAACTTGTCGAATTTGTTTATGCATTTGAAACTAAAAGGGCTTTAAACTTAGAACTAAACTTTTATCGACAAGTTCGGTTTTGGGCACAGCTTCTATATGACGTGCCAGATTTGGCCATAACGTCTGGGCTGAGTTAGGAGTGTTACATTTAGTGGTATCAGAGCCCGATTGCAAAACTCAACTGTGGATTGGGTTTTTGAAAATTTTCTCAAAATGGGTTTTTAAAAGTTTTTCTAAATTTCGGTGTTTGAAGAGATGATTTTTAAAGAATTGGAATTGATTTCAAATGATGTTACTGGAAGTGTGGCACACCAAGTCTCCGACACCAAATCTATAAGTTCTCTGATATTATTTACTGTTATAGATTAAAATGTGTTACTTATAAACTACTATAAATAGTTGTACTATACTGAAACTCTATAGTTAGGGTAAACTGAGATTGTACGAAAACTGAAAACTGTAGAAGACTGAAAACTGTAGTTAGATTCTGATCTACGAAAACAAAACTTTAATTACTACCTTTTGCATAAAACATCCGTAATAACTACTAGAATTATGAATAGATTAAGTGTAATTCGAAATGAGCACAAGAGGTACTTGTGAAAGGGGTACACGTGGTTGTGGTAGAGGCTGAGGGTTAGAGCTGGGTCTTCAGCGTCAGGCCACATGCCTGCTAGGGAGGCACTAGCATCACCAGTGACTAAGACCGAGTCCCACAATTGAGTAGCTGGGGATGACGCTCTATCCCAGGCGATGCTCCGTGTTTTAGAGAGGGTTACTGAGCTAGTACTGGGACAGTGAACCGTGGGTCAATTTCTGAGCGACTTCGGGCCAATGGAGTGGAGATCTTCCAGGGTGTATCTGGTGTAGCCCCAAATATGGCAGAGTATTGGTTAGAGGCCACTGAATGGATAATAGATGATCTTGACTGCACTGTGGAGCAGAAACTAAAAGGAGTAGTGTCTTTACTGTAATATGAGGCCTACCAATGGTGTCTTACTGTGAGAGATGGTACACAGGTCGATCGTTTGACATGGGACTTCTTTAAGATGGCCTTTCAGGGGAAATATGTTGGGGGCTAGTTATGTGGATGCTTGGAGGAAGGAATTTCTAAATCTAACTTAGGGGAACAAAACTGTGGGTGAGTACGAGGTAAAGTTTCTGCAGCTGAGTCGATATGCTTTTGGGGTTGTCGCAACTAAGTATGAACGATGTGTACGTTTTGAGGATGGACTCTGAGATGAGTTGCGTGTGTTGATAGCTCCACAGAGGGAGCGAGACTTTCTTGCCCTTGTTGAGAAATTAAAGATTGCTGAGGACGTGAAGTGCTCTGAGCGCCAGAATCGTGAGAAGGATAGGTGCCTAATTTGATAATTAGGACTAGATTGTAAAAATTATAAAATGTGAGTTCTAGATGTTAAAGGGGATTTAATTGAAATGAGTTCTTAAAGTGGAGGTCCTTGTTTAGTAATTAGACCATTGGATAATTTGGTGGACAAAAATAGGCATGAATAGGACAAATTTGAAAGAAAAGCCTTTAAGGGAATTTTTGTCATTTGGTAATTAAAAGAATTAAAAAGGGAAAATAAAGCCAAAATTGGTCTATCTTCTTCATGGAGGCCGAATATAGCATGGGGGAATCCATGGTTAGGGTTTTCAAGCTTTCCAAGCTCAATAATCCCAGAAAACGAGATTTAGACCTAGAACAGGAGAAAAATCAAAAATCGAGAAGTTGGTAAAATGGTCGTTTTGGCATCGAGGTAAGTTCATATGTTTAATAAGAAATTAATTATGCATATTTGGATGTTAAATTGGTATTTTAGCTATAAATATTTTAGTAGTGAATTTCAGATATAGTAATTATTGTTCGATAATAATTCGACATTGAAAAGATAAATTATAAAAGGGTACATGTAAGCCCATATCTGAAATATGGCCTTGTATGATATTGAGAAAGTATAGAAAAACATAGTTTGAAGGGGATAAGTTGAATCGAAGAGGAGTCGATAGATAAAAAGTATCAGAAAGCCCTGTTTGAACGTTAGGAATGTTTGGGATACAAATGTCATAACATTTGGGGTTATCAGACAGGACAGGAATAATCCATGTAAGTCCATATCAGACATATGGCTTTGGAAAGACAGAAATATCTCATGTAAGTCCATGTCAAGAACATGGCATTGGCAGGCTATTATCAGGCAGGAAACCCGAGTATCCTTAGTATTCCAAGTAGTTCAACGGGCTAATGTACATGTTAAATTACAGGAAGGTTCAGGTAAAGAAATGATAAACAGGTCTAAGTGAGTTCGTAAGAACACCATAGTTATTAGTTGAGGAAACTTTCAACAAAGGAAAGGTAATTTATGTTTATGAGTTTTCAGTTTACATGAGAATGACATAAGTTGAAATATCTTAATATCAGGAAGGAATATGACTATGATCAGTGAGATGATGTAGGCATGCAAGGGAAATTAGTAACTGATGAGCCTATAGTATATACAGCCTTTGGTAAGGCCACAGATAAGTAAGTTGGGAAAGTAAGAATTTAGCAGTATTTATTCAAGCTGAAACAACTTAGTAATAAGCTAAATTTATTGTTGCTGCTTATTACTTTACATGTGAACTTACTAAGCTTTTATAAGCTTACTTCCTTTCCTTTCCCATATTTCAGAGTACTTAAAAGCAAGCTCGGGTTGGAGGTCATCGGAGATCGCTTCATGCTATCGACTATCAAGTTACCAAATGCGTATCTTCATTTACAAATGTCCTAGTTTATGGCATGTATAAGGACTTAATATTTAGTAAGTTTCAATTATGATATGGCCAATGTATGGCAGGTAAATATTTGATAAGAATTAGATATTTAAATAGCTAATTAAGAATATATTTTGATGTTATGTATGCCTAAATGAAAGTGAATACATGGAAATCATGAAAAAGTGAAGTTAGCATTAAAACAGTATTAGATAGCAGCAGTGACATGAATTTGAAAAATTACAAAAAATAGTAGACATGGAATTAGATGGTGAGTGAGATATAGAATTAAAGCTTAATGAGTCTATTTCCATGTGAAAGAAATAGGGGAAGCAAAGGAGTTGTAAATTATGAATTATAAGAATTTGAGTGAGACTGCTACAGATTGATTTCACGATCCCCTGTTCTGACTTTAAAAATTCACCATAAATTTTACATAAATAATTAGAAGTTATAGTTTATATTACTAGATTCCTTATTGAGTCTAATTTTTAATAAAACAAGCGACATTGTTATTTGAATTTGGTACTAAGAGAAATCCATTTCGTAGTGAACAGAGGGTAGGGCAGTTGAGCAGTGAAACAGGGGAAACTTTAAATAATAAACTGTACAAATTGGCTGAGTCAAAATTCTAGACAAAAATTAGTAAGAACATATATGAGTCTAGTTTCAGATAAAATTTACAGAATTGAATTTTGAGTTGCGAACCTCAAGTTATGATTTTTTTTAGCAATAGTGACACAGTTGGACAGCTTTATTATGGAACAGGGAAATGATATGTTTTGTTCCCTTTAAGTAATCGAGAAATTTTCATTAATCCTGGTTGGTCCCGAATCATTTCAATTGTATGATTTCGGGTCTCGATGACCCTTTTTAGGGACATATTGAATGAATGAAAATAAATTAATTTTATAAGCAAATTTTATACCCAGGTTGAGTAAGTTAAGTCTGGTAATGCCTCGCGCTCAACTCCGGCAACGGTCTCGGGTAAGGGGTGTCACATTCTGTGCCACATTGGCACATAACTTTGTAAGCATCGAGCATAAAATAATACACAGGTATAAACCTTCTAGGAGTAAGCTTGATAAAACTCACCGGCTCAAGGCCTGCTAGGCTTCTAGCCTAATAAATCACACCGGCTCAAGGCCTGCTAGACTTATAGTCTGATAAATCACACCTGCTGAAGGCCTGTTAGGCTTTTAGCTCAATAAATCACTAATACAAAATTTACTCTAGCACATAACTCACATATCCAAAATCATAAGAATTCATCATAATTCATATGGACTTTCAAATGTCGAAACTCAATCAAAGTAATTTTCTTAAACACGATTAACAAGGTATCACCCATTCGGCAATATCACATATAACTTCATATATTTCATTTCAACATGAATACTTGCATTAAATTAAAATTTAATACATCTAATTACTTATAAACTTACTAGATGGTATCGTATATAGATATATATAATCATATCATTTTACTCATCCAATTATCTATCATGCAATCTTCTTTACAATTATCAATCACATAGCTTTACGATCAATAATATTAACCCTATAGGTTTGGTACTCACCTGCTCAAATTCAAATTTATAAATCATAAATACTTCTCAAGAAATTCAAGGCAAAAATACATTCAACTATTCCCGAATACTCGAAAAACCGCACACTTAGTGCCAATAGTTATTCAACATTAAATATCAAATTCGCACACTTAGTGCTTGATACTTAAGCTTGCACACTTAGTGCTCAATAATCAGGCCCGCACACTTAGTGCAATTTTTACATCCGCAACCTTTTATACTCGCACAATCAGTGCCGAAATTCAATTACTCAATATTCATCAATTCAAATTTATCAACTCTATTTGCATTCGGCAACCTCGACTTTTTATACATTTCAATTTGGCACATATATGTATATATAGTATTTAATTTAATCAAGACAAATATTTGCTTAGTAACTTACCACATACAAGGCATTTAATTTATCATATACTAAAACTCAATTAACTCCAATATACATTTACTCAACCCCAAAGTACTTCATTACTTCCAAACACAAGACCGAATATATATGATGGCATTCCATCATCATGTAATATTAATATAATCAAGTACAAAGCCATTTAACATATCGACCATTACATAATCACAATTTGGCCGATTATCCATCATTTCTTATAACATATAAATTTTTTTATCAATTTAATCATATAATTCAGTGACAGCAACATATTCATAGAGCCGATAATTTTAGTAAATTATTCATTATGTATACAGTTACCATCAATTAAAACAATTTTAGTACTAATAAGTAGATTATTAGCCATACGAACTTACCTCGTCTATCCGTCGACTATTCGTCTACTTTCTGATTTTTCTCGATCAAAATCTTGAATTTTTTTTGTCTTGATCTAACTTAACGAAATTTAACTCAATTATTCACTAACATAATCAATTAAATACATATGCAAGTATTTTGGTCTATTTTATAAAATAGCCCTTGTACTTTCATACTTTAACATTTTAGTCCCTAATTCAATTTATACAAAAGACATCAAATCCCAATAAACATATACATGGCCAAATATTCAAGCATTCATAACAAGCCCAATTCTTTCATTTATTCACATTTCAAACCACAAAAATTTTACCTTTTTCAATTTAATCCAAAATACTCAATTTTGTCAAAATTTACTTTATAAAATTTGTATATCCATAAACTACCATCAATAATTTACCATAAAACATCAAAATACCTATGTATTCAACCATAGCACATTTCAAAACATCAACAATTTCAGAAATTGAGGTACAGGCATGATAGTATACAAAACAACGATCTCAAAAACACAAAAATCATCAAAAATCGAATCAAATTGCTTACCCAGATTAGCTTGAGAATTGCCGAATGAAAAATGCTTAAAAACCTTTGTTTTTCTTTGGACAATCGGTGGAAGATGAATGAAAATAATGCTATTATTTTTTGTCTTTTAATTAATATGACTATAATTATAAAATGTCAAATTTAACTTTAATTTAAACAACCAAAATCATTAAGAAAAATGTCCACTACCGTCCACTCAAATTTGAAATGGTATAATTACCATTCAAGGACATCCATTTATAAAGCCATGATCAAATTAGTCATTTTACTAATGGCACACATAGATTTCACTTTACGCGATTTAATCTTTTTTACCGAATTAACTATTTAATCGGTAAAATTTCTTTACAAAACCTTCACACAGTAATACTACCACACTGTAAACATTATTAAAATAATAAAAATAATATTTTAACTCGATTAAGTGGTCCTGAAACCACTCATTCCAATTAGAGTCTAAACTGTGCTGTTACATAAATTGTTTAGAGATGTGCCCCTAGAAGTACAAGGTAGAATCTTTCCTGCGGATTTGATGGAACTACCATTTGGGAAATTTGATCTTATCTTGGGTATGGACTAGCTAGTGAAACACCATGTGAGTCTTGATTGCGCTGCTAAGCGAATTGTAACACCCGTATCCCGTAACCGTCGCTGGAATAGGTAAGGGGCATTACCAGACTTGTAACTCATATCAGAATAGTAAAAATTTGAACTTTTTCTTGAAATAAAGAACATTCATTTAGATAAGTACTAAACACAGCCAGGGATAAAATTTAAACTTCTATAAGTAAACATTCAAAAGATGCCATTTTCGTATGGCTTATATACAATAGTCAAAATATCATTCTACTATATAGTCTATCCTATACATGCCATAAGCTAAGTCCCAATCACATGATTACCACAATAGTAGATAGTGTGATGAAGTGCTGACGATTCCCGAGCTCGTAGGTGGAGTCAAAAATCTATAAAACAGAGAAACCAAACAAACAGAGTAAGCTTTCATAAGCTTAGTAAGTCTTAAGTAAAACAAGTAATTTTAATGAATTAAAGACATTTATCTCATATACAATATCACATAACTACCACATATACTTACATAATAATGTCCAAAATAATTGAACATTCACAACCACACAATGCACACTTAGCATACAATTTCAAATAACTTCATATTCACATATCATAGAAAAAGAAAATTCCATATGTGCACTTAATATCTCACATTGGCCGATTGTACCATCATTATATAAATATATTTTATCGCTTATTTACTTATGCATTATATCATACATTGAGATTCTATCCCAATCAAATTCAGAATTAGGTACATAATACGTACCTGGCATAATTAAACTCAAACATCAATTTAGCATTTAACTTTTCACTTAAGCCATTTTCTAGTTATATTATCTTTTGGCCGAATACACATATCAAATGTAACTCATTTAACATGATAATTTCACTTGAATTGAAACTCATATAACATGATTAAATCAATTACTTTCACATAGCACCCACACATGGACCGAATGTATCATGATCACATTTATAGTCATAACACTCTTTCAAAATTTAATCACTTTATACACTTATAATTCAATCCAAATCAAAATTCAAATACGAGTACATGATACATACCTGGCCAACTTAATGCATTGTACGTATTTATTAGTAATTATTACCGCGAAGTCTCATATTCTTAGACTTTACTCAAATCACCAGCAAGACTTTTAGCCCGGATAATCTCCACACATAGTCATCGGGTCTTACCCAGACAAAATCTCCACACATAGTCATCGGGTCTTACCCGGACAAAATCTCCACACGTAGTCAACGGGTCTTAATCCAGGATACAGTCTAAGCACAATTCATTTTATATAATTTTACTGACTTTGGCCTCATCAAATATCTAATAATACACACTTTTCACAATTGGTCATTCAGCCACATTATATACACATAAACATATGTACATTTCACATTTGCCCCTTTTGGTCACATCACATACACAAGCACATATATAAGATAATGTTTTTATCATCACTTGCTAATACATCATATACTTTGCTTTCATTTAAATAACCACTAAACCATATTACATTTGTAAGTAACCATTCGGCCTCACTGTACAAATAAAGATAGTACACATTTTCATAAAGGCCATTCGGATAACTTGCACATTTAATACTAGCCATTTTGGCTTCACCACACATACGTATTTTGTACATCAATTTCATCATAACAAAATTGACTAGGTATACTAGTCATTTACGGCTTATAGCCTCACTTTAGTATGGATTCAGTACTTTGATTACCAATATTTAATCAATAGCTTATAAACAACTCAAACAGTTTTATCAATATTTACAACATAATCACAAATTCACTACAAACTGTCTTCCTAAGCAACAATCATTAAATTATTTGTAACTGGAGCTACAAAACTCCAAATGAAGTACCGCTAATTTTCCCTGAAAATAGACTCATATAATTCTATCTATAAAATTTTCAGAATTTTTGGTTTGGCCAATCAAGACCAGATTTTTCTTAAAGTTTCCCCTGTTTCACTGTCTGACTATACTGACCACTCTTCACTTCAAATCAAATTTCTCATTGTACAGAATTCAAAATATGTTCTTGTTTATTTCATTTGAAACTAGACTCATTAAGGAGTCTAAGAACATAAATCTTATCTTATAACAATTTTTGTACAATTTATAATGATTTTCTAAAAACAGAACATAGGATTTCTGAGTCATTCTGACACTGTCTCACACTACTTTAAATATCTCTTTATCGGTAATTCCTTTGCTTATATGGTTTCTTTTATAAGAAACTAGACTCATTGAGATTTAATTACATAATTTATTCAGCCTCTAATTCAACTCCAACAATTTATGGTGATTTTTCCAATACACATTACTGCTGCTATACCAAGCAGATTTATACAAATTTACTCTTTAAAGTTCTTATTCACATATTTAAAACATAACATCATATATGCCATCATTTAGAAAAGTCATTGACCTTAATATATATACATAATTCATATTCATTCCATTTAAATACTTAAAACTTACAAAGGAATCAAACTCAAATACTTAAGAACTTACTTTTCAAACACACATATAGCCGAAACATATGTATATGAATATAAGATTTTCCATCATTTAAAGAAAGCACAAATACATAATTCACTCTTCTCACATACCCTTTTTCCACTTCACATTATCATATCCATCCAGCACTTTCACTATATGTAGCCCAATATCTTATTCAACAACAAAATCGGATAACACATAAAGAACATATCAATTTACATTCATTCATGCCATCCACAATCAAATTTCTCCATATAACACAAACCAAACCACTTATCAAATTGACACACATTTGGCATTGTCATAATAAATTCCCACATTTCAATTTAGCTTTCCAAATTAACACTTATTCAAATTTTCAATATATATATTAGCTTAAGGACTTACCTCGAAAATTTTTGTACGATCAATTTCGATTACTCGACCAACTTGCTTTACCTCAATCTGACTCTGTTTCCTTTTCGCTCTTGAGCTTAATTTAAACAAAATTTACTTAATTCAATAATCAATTAAGCAAACATAGTATCAAAATGTGATTGACTTTCTTACTACTAACAATTCAAGCTATATAACTCTAATTAAGAATATTCAAATCAAGGATAATTTCTTATCAATGCCTACAAATGGCAATTTCATTCCATGCCTTTCGAATTACTTTCATTATTTACCTTGCATAAATTTTAAGCTTACAAAAAATCCATTTTAATAGCCATTTAGCCGAATGTCATTTAAGCGTATAGCACTTAAACACTTTTCGTCAATTCAATAACAAAATTTACATTCAGCTCTGATATAACAATTGCATCTAATTTAATTTTTAATTCAAATAATTTGCAAATCAAAACACACTTAAACATAGATTGAAACCAAATATTCAACCTATGCCCGATTCACAAACATACACCAAACTCACATAAACGAATATCACACATCATTCAAGACACATCTATCAAATTTCTACGTTTTAAGTACAATTTATACCTTTCACCTTAATAATCGTATGTAATTCACTTCCTTATTCACGTCTAGAATAATTTAACTAGTCCAAACTCTTATTCATTAGATTCCTAAAAATGCCATAAAAAACAATGCCAATTAACATCTATAGGACTAGGCCAAATGTTCATTTCAAGGTGATTAGGTCATTCAAAGCTCACATTCATAAATTAGCATCAAATTATTGAATTTCATAGCTCATATACGTATCAAAATCATTCTCAATATAAAGGCACTAAATTAGCAAACCCAAATCCCTCATCCATAACATGGCCATGAGTCCCCTTTGAACCAAAATCATTCACACTAAGCATACATGTCAAAAACAAACTCACAAGCTCATAACCATATGAATTTAGCATCACAACATCCATTAAACCCGCATTCACAACTTCTATCATCAAACTCAATTCCCTAGCTCAAAAATTCACTAAAGCCTAACCTAAAATACTTTTCAAATTAAAATTGGTCAAGTGGGTTTCGGCTTGGTGGAAGAAGAGAAAACATATACATCAAAATTTAACAAAACAACATCAAATTACGTTGGAATTTTTGCATCCAAAATGACCGAATGCTGAAAGCCACACCTTCCCTTTTTTTTTCTTTTCTTAGAATCGGCTAAACAAGAGTAAAGTATGTCTCCCTTGTTCTTTTCACCATTTATCTTTTATTTTAATCATTTTAAGAAACCATTTATTTATTATAAAATTGTTATCACATATTATAATACATTCATATATATAAATACATATAAAATTCATACATTTCCACTTATTAAACCACATGGTCGGCCACTATAAAAAAAAAGGCAAATTGACATGCAAATCCTTGTGTTTTTAAACCATATATTACTAAGCCATTTCATAATTACCTAGCACATTTTCACAATTCACACACAAGTCCCTTTTTTAATAATTTTCACATCAAGTGGCAAAAATCAAAACAACACAACCTCATATATGCATTTTCACATATAATAGGCACGAAATTTAACATTTAATTATTTTCGTGACTCGATTTTGTGGTCCTGAAACCACTTCCCGACTAGGGTCAGAATAGGGCTGTTACACGAATGGTACTGAAGACTACTAAGGATGAGGAGGTAGCTGTGATAGGGGAGCCAAGGGATTATCTATCTAATGTAATCTCAGCATTAAGGGTTGAAAAGTTGGTTCACAAGGGTTACGAGGCATTTCTAGTGTGTGTGAGTATTTCTAATTCTGGAAGTCCTTCCGTGGGAGATGTTAGAATTGCTAAAGAATTTTTAGACGTATTCCCAAATGAGCTTCCTAGATTGCTTCTGAACCATGAGGTTGAATTCGAAATTGAGTTGCTTCCTAGAATAGCTCCAGTGTCCATCGCCCCTTATAGGATGGCACCAAAGGAGCTTGTGGAGTTGAAGGCACAAATCCAAGAATTGTTGGATCGAGGATTCATTCGATCGAGTGTGTCTCCATTGGGAGCACTGGTGTTATTCGTAAAGAAGAAGGATGGGACTACCGTCAGTTGAACAAACAAACTATCAAGAACAAGTACCCATGCCAAGGGTTAACGATCTTTTTTACCAGCTGAGGGGAGCTGCAGTATTCTCCAAGATCGACCTTCATTTTGGGTACCATTAGCTAAGAGTTAAGGAGGCTGATGTGTACAAGACCGTATTTAGGACTCGGTATGGGCACTACGAGCTCCTAGTAATACCGTTTGGGCTTACGAATGCACCAGTAGCTTTTATGGATCTAATGAATCGGGTGTTCCAACCCTATTTGGACCGATTCATAGTCGTCTTTATAGAAGATATTCTGGTGTATTCGAGAACTGAGGAGGAACACGACATGCACCTTCGAACTATTCAACAAATTCTGAGGGAGAAGAAGTTATATGCAAAATTCAACAAGCACAAGTTCTGGCTGTGAGAAGTAATGTTTCTGGGTCACGTTGTATCTGCTGAGGGGATTAGTGTGGATCCTCGAAAGATCGAAGCCATATTAGATTGGAAACCACCAAGGACTGTATCAAAAATTTGAAGCTTTTTGGGTTTGTGTGGGTATTACAAACGTTTTGTTAAGGGGTTTTCTATAATTACTGCACCGCTAACTAAGTTGTTGCGTAAAGGGGTACCATTTGTTTGGACAGATAAACAGTAGGAGAGTTTTGAAACATTGGAGAAAGTTCTGACTAAGGCCCTTGTTTTAATACAGCCAAAGTCTGGGAAGGATTTTACTGCGTATAGTGATGCATCATATATTGGATTAGGTTGTGTGCTGGTGTAGGAAGGTAAAGTGGTTACTTACGTGTCTCGCCAACTTAAGCCTCAAGAGGAGAATTATTCTACTCACGACTTGGAGTTAGCTGTGGTGGTATTCGCGTTAAAGATTTTGAGGCACTACCTATATGGGGAGAAGTGTATTATTTACATAGACCATAAAAGCCTCAAATACCTCATTACTTAGAAGGAGCTAAACCTTAGGCAGTTAAGATGGATAGAGCTACTTAAGGACTATGACTGCTCGATTGAGTACCACCCTGGTAAGGCTAACGTGGTAGCTAACGCACTGAATCGTAGAGCTGTATCAAATTTAAGAGTAATGTTTGCTTATCTCAGACTGTTAGATGATGCTAGCCTGTTGGCTGAGCTGCAAGTGAGACCATCATAGATTGAGCAAATTAAGGAAAATTAGTTATTGGATAAATCACTGGTTTCTCGATTCTGACAGGTTGAGAATGGGGAGACTTCTGATTTTGGGCTGAATAGTAAGGGAGTTTTATGCTTCCGTGGGAGAGTTTGTGTTCCGAAGGATTCTGATCTGAGGCAGTCAATACTACGAGAATCACATAACAGTCCATATGCTATGAATACTAGTAGAAACAAGTTATATCGAGACCTGCATGAACTGTACTGGTGGCAGAAACTTAAGCGTGAGGTAACTAAGTTTGTGGGTAAGTGTTTGATATGCCAGCAGGTTAAGGCTGAGCATCAACTAGCTTTCGGGCTACTTCAGCCTGTCAAGATTCCACTCTGGAAGTGAGAGAGGGTAACCATGGACTTTGTGAGTGGGCTACCCTTAACGCCTTCTAAAAAGGACTCGGTGTGGGTTATTATGGGCCGACTAACTAAAACTGCTCACTTTATATCGGTCCGTACTGATTATTTGCTGTAGAAGCTGGCTAAGCTATATGTAGCCGATATAGTGAGACTGCCTGGGGTACCAGTTTCTATGATTTCTAACAAAGATCCTAGATTCACATCTCGATTTTGGAAGAAGTTACACGAGGCACTAGGTACAAGATTGGATTTCAGTACCACCTTTCACCCTCAGACAGATGGACAGTCAGAGAGGGTGATTCAGATACTAGAAGACATGTTAAGAAGCTGTGTAATTGACTTTCGTCGTTGCTGGAAAGACTATTTGCTGCTAGCTGAGTTCGAGTATAATAATAATTATCAGGCAAATATTCAGATGGCACCATATGAGGCGTTGTATGGTCGTAGGTGTCGTACTTACGTGTTAGACTGAACTAGGTGAGCGTAAGTTTTGGGGCCAAAGTTAGTTGCGGACACTGAAGCAAAGTTAAGCTGATTAGAGATCGGTTAAAGGAAGCATCCGATAGACAGAAGTCATATGCTGATTTGAAGCACAAAGAGATTGAGTCCTCTATGGGAGATTTGGTATTTCTAAAGGTTTCACCTTGGAAAAAGATTTTAAGGTTTGGACGGAAGGGCAAGTTTAGCCCTAGATTTATCGGCCCTTACCGAGTGTTAAAACGTGTTTGACCAGTCGCCTATCAGTTTGAGTTGCCTCCTAAGTTAGACCGAATTCACGATGTGTTCCACGTCTCCATGCTGAGACAGTACCATTTTAATCCTTCACATATAGTGCTAGTAGAGGAGATCAATGTTAGGCCAGATTTGACTTTCGAGGAAGAACCAGTACAAATACTGGATCGTGACATTAAAGTGCTAAGAAAGAAATCCATTCTGTTGGTCAAACTGCTTTGGCATAATCACGATTCAGAAGAAGCCACGTGGGAGTTAGAGGAAATGATGCGGCAACAATACTCTCACTTATTCAGGCCAGGTAAATT
Source organism: Gossypium stocksii (assembly GCA_020496765.1). Lineage (NCBI taxonomy): Eukaryota > Viridiplantae > Streptophyta > Magnoliopsida > Malvales > Malvaceae > Gossypium > Gossypium stocksii. The sequence continues at coordinate 78,720,548 of CM035624.1, read as the reverse complement.
TCGAAGCTGAAATTTCTTTAAGGGGGTAAAGTTGTAACACCCAAAATTATAGGGACTTTAATTTTGCTTAATTTCATAAATTTGCATGTCTGCTTTACTAGCTGTGTTATTTAGGTGTGTTTGAGGGTTTTTAGGAAGCCTGGGTTCAAGTCTGGCTTTTGGGAAAATTTTAATTTTGGGCTTAAAGGAACCTTAATGTTAGCGTTTAGGTCTTATATTAAATTGTGACTGCTTTAGGTCACAAGAAGAGCTTGTGGCCTAGTGGAGTAGCGTTACAGGTATGGCAAAGAGAACTATGGTTTGAATCGTGGAGGAAGCTTTGGAGTGTTTATTTTTGCAACTGTGGCACCTGGTGTTGGAGTTGTAATCGGTTTCTGCTGAGGTTGTTGTAGAATTGGTCAAAGGGAGGAGATCATGGGATATGGATGAGGGTTGGTAGAGATTGGGAGGAGGAAAAGGGGGAGAAAATCGTGGAGTTCATTGGGGAGTAGAGTTGGAGCCGATTGTGTTGTTGGGGTTGCAAATTCAGCTAGAGGACATTTTGGTAGTGGGCATTCGACATATTGAAGGCTTTGGAGGTTGTTTTTGTTGTTGTGTCGATTGTGATTTTAGTTGGGTAGGATTTGCGGTTTGGTTTTAAGAATTCGCTTTGGTTTTTTAGCTCTTTTTGGTCTTTTGCTTAAAGTCCCGAAGTGTCGATATTGTTCTTTTTTCTTGCCACTTGTGAGTTGCCCGAGTAGTTCCCTCTCACTTTCTAGTTTTGTTCACTTACATCAAAATCAATATCATTCTTTCTCTTTTTATTTTTTTATTATTTATTTCTTCTTCATTCGACCCTATTGTTGATTTTCAAAGTCTTCTATTATTTTTCTCTTCTTCTTTTTTCTTTTAATTTCACTTTTCTTCATCTTTTCTTCATCTTTCTCTTCTGCTCCTCATTCTTCTCAATCATAGTCGATTGCTTCTTCAGGCTTCTTCCATGAACTTACTCCTTACCACTTCCTCTTTATTTTGGGTGCTTGGCCGAATATAGTAATCTGTTCTTGTCAAGTTCTTCAACTTTTCCCTTCTCTACCAATCAATTTTAGGTAAGTATTGTTTCGGGGTTGATGTTGTGTTCTTACTTCTTGATCTTCTTCATGGGATAAAACCGAATATTTCGGTCTCTGTATACTGATTCATTGCTCTTTTGGTTATGAATATGAGGTTGGGTTTAAGTCCACGAAGGGGGAAGAGTTATATGAGGATTTAGAAATCCCTCCATTGACAATCGATCATTTTCGGGGTAAGTGTTATATGGCCAAATGCTCTATAACTGTGTGTTGGGACTTTAAGTCATTTTCTCATAGACGATTTGTCTAATAAGGTGCGTGTTATTACAGATATTTGACTAAGAAGTGTAGACGGCTGTAGTCTGTGGCTTTAGGTGATCTAAGGACTTCGTTCATGCAAGGTAAGCAAGGTTGTATTTTGGTTACGTTTTGAAAGGTGTTTAACCCTAAAGTGATGATTGGCTAATAAGGTGCTTGTTCAATTATAGGTTTGGTACGAGTGATTTAATCATACGATTCGTAATCAAGTGTCTATTCACACCCTCCTTTGTTGTAAATCAGAAAAAGCTGAAAAGATGAAATGCCAAAACACCGGCATTCGAGGCCTCACAAGTGTGCGAACGCACGTGGGGTGAACCAAGCCCACAGTTCGTTGGCATTAGACTAAAGAGGCCATCACAGGCATTTCTGTGGACTCTAGCCGACATGGACCTTGATGGGCCAAAATGGGCCATGTGCGCCAAATGGGCTGGTGGGCCCTACACAGGTAAAATCCTAGGTAGGTGTTAATTAACTGTTTGGACTATAAGGCTTGTGTTGCTGAGACTGAATTTGGGCTGAATGGGCCACAGAAGCGTAAGGGCCCACTTGGGCCTAATAGTGGGTTTGGGCCCATATACACTGTAGTGGCCATGTAGATTGCCTGAGTCAGTCGAGGCAATGGTAGACCATCTAAGAGGTTGTAATAGGTATCGAGACACCACAATGTGTGAAATGACCAAAATAACCCTCAGCGGTAAAATTACGATTTTACCCCTAACTGTCGAAATGACCATTATACGCATAAAGGTAGGTTGACTGATGAGTATGATCTTCTATATGCATGATTTATATGTATGACATGACATTCTGCATGGTGTTGGAGGCTGATATGGAGGTAGTTCTGTGCTAGTGGTTTTGCCACGCATTGTTGTTATTAGTGGCTTCGCCACGTGTTCTAATTCTGGTGGCTCCACCACATACTTTGCTATTAACAGCCATGCTGCATTAGTTGTGTGTTGGTTGGGTGGGCCGATTTAATCCCCATACGGTGTGCTAGATGGTATGGGTGGTGAGTTGAATGGATTGGGCTAGGATACATGTCTATACTGTTCTGTTTCTGTTTTGGGCTTGGGCTGGTACTATTTCTAGATAGGGCTGAAAGCCCAGACTGCTCTATTACTGCTTAGGGCTTCGGTCCAGACTGTTTTGCATATTCTAATTTATGTGTTCTGTTGGGGGATTAAACACTGAGTTTTCACAATCTCACCCTTTTCTTTTAACTATGCAGGTAATCCCCAGCTTTAGGCGATTTGGAGCCGTGAGGGACTTGGAGGTGGCCATGTGAACGCTGTTTAATTATTTTAGACTTAGTCATTTTAAATTTGATATTTGGGTTTGTATTTTTGATAAAGCCATTGCGACTTTAATTTGCTTCTATTTAGGTTTTCAGTTTCGATTTTGAACTGCTAGAGTAGATAAACCGAGTTTTTAAAATAATAAATGTTTTCAAGAAATTCAGACATTTCAACTTCAAACATTTGAAGCTTCTGCGATTTTAAGTAATTAAACACAACAAAGAGTAACTCTTAAATAAACATTTTGATGAAACGATTTTACACTTATAAAAATAAACTTGCAAATTTTGTTATTGGAAGAGTATGCCCAAAGATCAATCACAAGATGGTTGTAATAACATACTTGATTTATCATGTTTATTAGTATAAGGCATTGCCATTATTATTTTAGTTTCTTTTCTATGTGCATAAATAAACTGTTTTATAATAATGTCCTGAAAATAATATGATTATTCTTAAAAGATCCTTAGTCAAGTATTATTGTTGGCTAGGACAACAATAATGCATTAAGACTAACATGTAGTTGATTGATGATAAAGGGTTGTCATTGATATGGAGTGTCAGAATCAATGCATGAATATGTGTGTTAGAGAACAACATATTGGACTGACCCGCTATGAGTATGTTTCTTGGATTATTATGTAATTGTCACAACATTACTCATAGTGATTAATATGTATATGATCATCATAATTGAGATCATCATAATCCCAACATCGTGAGTTGTATATTTTGATATAGTCAAACGAGCACCCTAGCTGGTTTTTCTATAAAGACTGATGTTGGATATACCACAATCTATGTAGAGGGATATGGTTGATCAATATAGGATAAGTCCTTCCTACATAATGGGAGTAATATCTTATGCCACTTGATTCAGTGAGACTAGAAATGCATGGCCATGCTCAAATAAGTTGATATGAGATGTCATACTTATTTGTGTATCATAGTCTACTCAAGGTGTCAAGAAACATGGGATGGACTATGCAAGTGTGACTATTCCATGGCTTGTGTCCATTCCAGAGATAAATGACTTAAGGATTAATGCATGAAAGGTTAATCACAAGAAAAGGTTTTGTCGAATCATGATTTTTTGGAACTTAGGTAGCAATGATGCATTGTTAGATGCCACTCATTGTTTGTAATATTAGCATCGTTCTAGTATTACTACTAACGTTACAAGAACCTACAGGGTCACACCCTATGGTTGAAATGAACGGAATAGAACATAGTTGGTATTGTGTTTGGTTGTCGCATGAAATAAATTAATTGTAGAATTAATTTAATTAGGAAATTAAATATCGAACATATTACATGTACAAGGATGTTGTACACATAAGGAGAACATAATTCTATTAATATATGAATTTGGTTTGTATATAAATTTAAATAAATATAGTTTACCGAAATATTTACTATAATTAATGTAATTATAATTTTCGGTTAAAACATTATTATATTTATTTATTATGATTATTATGTTCGAATTAAAACTTAATGAATTAAGAATTAATTATATACATACCAATTTAAAAAGGGTTTATATATAGAAACTAAAACAAGAATAAATATAAAACCCCGTTTTTTGCTACAAGGTCTAGCAGCCGTCAAAGCAAAATACATTTGAAAATAGTTTTGGGGATTTCTCTCGTTCATTGTCAACTAGGTGGATCAGATGGAGGCCGGGATTATAAGGATTGCGGCTTGGATTCGATAGCACAACAGTATTCTCGTAGTCGAGGAGTCGCTGTCTACTCAGATTGAAGTTTTGGTAATTTAGAAACCTTTTATCACCCTGATTCGTTCCTAACACATGGATCCATGGTTTGGATCGCCGAAATTTTTTTTTTCGCTGCGCCTTGGAGGCACTGGCGTTCCAACAGTTTATGCATTTGAAACTAAAAGGGCTTTAAACTTGGAACTAAACTTTTATCGACAAGTCTAGTTTTGAACGTAGCATCTATGTGACGCACCAGATTCGGCAATATCGTCTGGGCCGAGTTTGGGGTGTTCTAACCCATTACTCACAGGTACCTTTATGAACTAGAACACACATTTTTCACCTATTTTGATTTAGTCCTAAATACCAAATTGGACACCTAAACAATAAAATTTCGTAACAAGAATTCCCAACAGTCATTCAATAAATTTTTCTACTTCAGATTTGTGGTTTCAAAACCACTGTTTCATTTAGACCCTAAATCGGGCTGTTACAAATAACCCTAATGTCATGATTTCGAGTATCAAATCTTCGTCGAATTGTCATCGAGTCATCATTAATCAAATCCAAAAAAACAATTATAAAATTCATGAAATATTAAAGCATTAAATACATAATAATGTAATGTTGCATTATTTACACACAAACTTACCTCGGTACCAAAATATGGCTAACTATTCGATTTAGTCCACAACCTTGTTCTTTCCTCAGTTTAGGTCTAGACTCCATTTTTCTTGATCTATAATAGTAAATTCCACTCATTTAATTGTCACATTGTTCAAAACAGTCCAAAAATCATAATTTGGCAAAATTACATTTTTGTCGCTAAACTTTCACATATTTACAAATTAGACCCTAGCCTCGTAGAATGAAATTTACTCATTCTCTTTATTACCCAAGCCTAGACGAACCTATCCCATGCTTATAACAGCCTACATTTTCTTTCAAATCTAATTTTTACCACCTATTTTATAACTTTTACAAATAGGTCTTTTTGGACGTTTTCACCGAAAATCACATAGTAACAGTTGTTTATTACACATCAAACTTTCATAATCTACCATGAAACATCAAAGCACATTCATGTCACACATGGTTAAAATTTTGAACATGAACCCTAGCTCAAATAAATGGTAGAAATAGGTAAATCGAGTTATGAAGACTTTAAAAATGTAAAGAGCATTAAAAACGGGGCTAGGATGCACTTATTCTCAAGCTCGAAAGTTGAAGAAACCCTAGCTATGGAGAGCTTGAGAATTTCGGCTATGGTGAGAAATATGGACACCAATTTTGACTTCATTTTCCCTTTTTATTCTTTTATTAACTAAATGACTAAAATGCCCTTAAAGACTTTCTTTGAAATTTTACCCTTCCATGTCCATTTTGTCCAAAAATATAGAAATTGGGAAAATTACTATTTAAGGACCTCTGATTAATATTCCAATGCAATTTCATACTTAAAGCTTCTAGAATTTCATATTTTTCAACTTTTGCAATTTAGTCCTAAAAGTCAAATTAGACACTTATTCACAAAATTTGTTCATGAAACTTTCATATAATCATGCAAACATGTCATAGACCTCAAAATAATCATAATACAAATATTTCTACTTGGGATTTGTAGTCTCGAAACCATAATCCTGACTAGGCCCAAAATCAAGATGTTACAACTCTTTAAGTTCCAAAAGCACCAACAAGATGTTTGGATAGTGTGTGTGAATCTTGGACTTCATCTGAATCGAGCTAGCCAACGAACCACTATAAAACATGGAGAAATAAATAGAGTAAGCTTAAATAGCTTAGTAAGCCGCATAATATAAAATTAAACTTACGAAAATTCATAACATAAGCAATGAACTCAATATATATCCAAATTCAATTGATACATTTGCCTAACATATTGATACACCAATAGGTTAGTACTTCCATTCACATGTAACAAATAATTCATTCACCAAAATTCATTTGACAATTAAATTCATGTACATTTCCACTATTAACATAAATTACATGTAACAACGCTATCATTCAATCCATATAAAACATGTTCAATTTATTACTTTGCCATATAATTCAATTCGGTAATTAGCCTATTGAACCTATTAGAACATCGAGGGATACTCAGGTGATACACACTACGTGTATTAATCAAAAATTCATCAATTCATTATCATTTTTGCTCTTTCGAGCCATAATCAGTAAGCTCCTCTTGAGCTGATGCACGATAAGCTCTATTGAGTTGAAAATAGCAAGCTTATACAAGCTGGGGTGAGCCCACAACACATGTAGGATCTCGACCAAAACGGTAATCCTAGTGACATGTCACTTGTATCCTACAACTTCTTACTATTCAATCGGGGCTCGGTAATTATCAACAATTTAGTTAGGCATTCAATAATCAGTATTTTAGTTTCTCAATTCATATACTTCCAATTCAATTAAATACATACTTTAAGATATATAATTCTAATTATACGGACTTACCTCGTATCGTTCGGATAAATTTATTGACTATTCGATTAATTTGCCTTTCCCTCGATCCTGATTCGATCTTGGCTTATCTTGATCTAAATATTTATTAATTCAGCACACTCAGTATCTATTCAATTCAATTTAATACATAATTCATAAATGAGGAAATTTACATTTTTGCCCCTAATGTTTCACAGTTTTACAATTTATTCCCTAAGCTCGTAAAATCGAAATTCATTCAATTTTAGCCAAACCCAAGCCTAGCCAAATTTCAATAAGGTCCCTATAAACCCATATCTTTTATTAATTCACACTTTTAACCATAAAATTTCACATTTTCACAAATAAATCCCTAATTGATATTCTTGTCAAAAATCACTTAACAAAACTTATATATCTAACATTAAATCTTCCAAAACTATCATCAATCATCTAAACAACCAAGTATTCAACAATGGCATCATTCAAAATCTATAACAGTTTTGAAATCGGAGGTACGGGCTAACTAAAATACGAACCAACGATCTCAAAAGCATAAAAATCATTAAAAATCAAGATCAAAATCATACCTAATCAAGCAACCAAAGTAGTCAAACCTCAAAATGCTGCAATGGTGTTATTTTTCTTTCAATTTCGGTGAAAGAGATGAGAAAATAAGCTTAAAATTATTTTTTTATTTTAATTAACTTTAATATCCAATTTACAAATTTAACCTTAGTTAATAAATATGAAAATCATATATTATAAGCCCATTACCGTACATTCATGCTACTAATGGTATATTTACCATGCAAGTACTCATGCAATTAATTTTATAGTCATTGGTTCATTTCACTAATAGAACTCGTATTTAACATGTTACACGATTTAGTCCTTTTTTCTAAATTAATCAATCAAATAGTAAAATTTCTTAACGAAATTTTCACACAATAATTCTATCGTACTGTAAACCTTGTTAAAATAATAAAATAAATATTTTGACCTTGGATTTGTCGTTCTGAAACCACTGTTCTGATTTGACCTAAAACGGGCTATCACAATGACTATCGTCAGCTCATCAAAGTTACGATCAAGAACAAATACCCATTACCAAGAATTGATGATTTGTTCGATCAGTTGAAAGGAGCAATAGTATTTTCTAAGATTGATTTGCGTTCTGATTATTATCAATTGCGGGTTAAAATTTCCAATGTGCCAAAAACTGCATTCAGAACCAGGTACAGACATTATAAATTTATTGTTAGGCCATTTGGGTTAACTAACACTCTTTCAGTATTTATGGACTTGATGAATAAAATTTTTAAACTGTATTTAGACAAATTCGTAGTGGTATTCATTGATGATATTCTGATCTATTCCTGAGATGAGTCTGAACACGCTGAGCATTTGAGGATTGTGTTACAAACATTGAGAGATAAACAAATGTTTGCTAAATTCAGCAAATGCGAGTTTTCACTCCAAGAAGTTGGATTTCTAGGACACATTGTTTCAGTAGAAGGCATCTGAGTTGATCCAAGTAAGATTTCAACAATTATTGACTGGAAACTATCGAGAAACATAGCCAAAGTTGGAAGTTTTCTAAGATTAGTTGGCTATTATCAAAGATTTGTTAAAAGGTTTTCAATGATAGCTACACCGATAACTCATTTATTGTAGAAAGATGTGAAGTTTGAGTGGTCTGAGAAATGTTAATAGAGTTTTGATCAGTTGAAAGCACTGTTAACCGAAGCACCAGTTTTAGTTCAACCTGAATCGGGTAAAAAATTTGTGATTTTCAATGATGCATCATTGAATGGATTGGGATGTGTTTTAATGCAAGAAGGAAAAGTAATAGCTTATGCTTCTAGATAGTTAAAGTCACATGAAAAGAATTATCCGACACACGACTTAGAGTTGGTCACTACTATATTTGAATTTAAAATTTAGTGACACTATTTGTTTTGTGAGAAATGCCATGTATTTACTAACTACAAGAGTTTGAAGTATTTGATGTCCCAGAAAGATCTAAATTTGAGACATCGAAGATGGCTCGAATTGTTGAAACATTATGAGTTAATAATTGATTATCACCCGCGAAAAGCAAATGTTGTCGCGGATGCTTTAGGTAAAAAATCTTTATTTTCTTTAAGAGAAATGAATAAAAGGTTGACTTTTTCTGATGCTGACTCAATTTTAGTTGAGTTAAAAGCTAAACTGATGTTTCTCTAGTAAATCTGTGAAGCTCAGAAATGTGGCAGTGAATTGAAAGCTAAACAAGAACAAAGTGAGCTGACTCCTGATTTAGAGTTTTAGATTGAAACTAATCATTATTTGTTGTTTTGGGTAGAGTTTGTGTACCGAAAAATCCTGAGCTTGTACAAAAAATCTTGCAAGAAGCTCACAGTGGTAGCTTGTTTGTTCATCCGGGGAGTAACAAGATGTACAATGATTTGAGACAGTTGCAATGGTGGTCAGGTATGAAATAAGATATTTTTTACTTTGTGTCCAGATGTTTGATTAGTCAGCAAGTTAAAGTTGAACATCAAGTGCCTTTGGGACTATTACAGCAAGTGATGATACTTGAGTGGAAATGGGATAGAATTACGATGGATTTCGTATCGGGATTACCCCTATCTCCGAAAAAGAAATATGCTACCTGGGTTATTGTTGATCGTTTAATGCAATCTGCACATTTTATTTTGATATGTACAGACTTCTCACTTGACAAATTGGTTGAGTTATATGTTTCAAAGATTGTCAGACTGCACAGAGTGCCAGTCTCCATTATTTTGGATAAAGATCCGTAGTTTACATCACGATTTTGGAAGAAATTGCAAGAGGCTTTAGGTACGCGGTTGCATTTTAGCGTTGTGTTTAATCTTTAAATAGATGGTCAGACTAAGATAGTAATTCAGATTCTCGAAGATATGCTTCATTGCTGTGTTCTAGAGTTTGAAGGTAACTGGGAAAAATATTTACCGTTGGTTGAGTTTGCGTATAATAACAGTTATCAGTCGAGCATTAAGATGAAATCGTATGAAGTTTTATGTGGTTGTAAATGTCGAACTATGTTGTACTAGGCTGAACTTAGTGAGAAAAATATTCACAGGGTTGATTTGATCCTAGAAATTGAAGAGAAAGTGAAAGTAATTCGTGATAGTTTAAAAGCAACTTCACATTGACAAAAATCGTATGCAGATTTGAAACGTAAAGATGTTGAATTTTAGATTGGCAATAGTGTATTTTTGAAAGTATCTCCATGGAAGAAGATTCTTATATTTGGTCACAAAGGGAAGTTGAGTCCGCAATTTATTAGGCTGCATGAGATTATCGAGAAAATAGTGCCAGTGGAATATTGTCTAGCCTTACCATCAAAACTAGAAAAGATTCATAATGTGTTTCATGTGTCTATGCTACGATGGTATAGATCAGACCCTTCGTGCATAATTTCTCTGGCAGAAGTTTAAATTTAGCCTGATATATCGTATAACAAAGAACCGATCAGAATTTTGGCCCGAGAGATTAAAGAGTTGAGAAACAAAAGCATAGCTTTGGTGAAGGTTCTTTGGCAACATCATGGCATTGAAGAAGCTAGGTGGAAACTCGAGGATGTTATGAGAAAACAGTACCCTAACCTATTCTCAGGTATGATTTTCAAGGATGAATATTCAGAATGAGGGAGAGTTGTAACAGCTAGTTTTTAGTGAAATTAGAACAGTGGTTTTGGGACCAAAAATCTGAGGTTGAAATATTTATTTTATTATTATTTTAATGTCTACAGCATGATAGTATAGCCATATAAAAATTTTGTTAAGAAATTTTATTGTTTACATGCTTAATTCGATAAAAGGACTAAATCGCATAAAGTGTAAAAGTTGTGTTCTATTAGCTAAAGGCATTAAATAGCTATAGAACTTTAAAGTAGAGGTCCTTATATGGTAATTAGACCATAAATGTGGATAGTGGAATATAATGGCTTGGTATAAGTGAAAATTTTAATGTTTTAAAAGGTAATAATTGTAATTTGGTAAATAATGATAAAAACAAAAGAAATAAAATATGGCTAGCATCTTTCTTCACCATCTTCAATCGAAAATAAAGAAGGAAATGGCCATTGTTAGGGCTTTGAGGTTTGGCTAGCTTTGGTGCATGCATGTAAATGATTCTGATCCCCGTTTTTAATGGTTTTTATGTTTTTCATATCGTTGTAGCATAATCTAACTAATTGGGGAACTAATTTGCAATACTGTTAAAAGTTTAGAGTTTTTCCATGAATGTGTGTTGATTTTTTTTTATGTTTGATGGAAAAAAAAAGGAAAGTTTAGTGATAGTTAAACAAGTTTTTTAAAGTGATTTTGATTAAAAATGTCAAATAGGGATTAAATTAATTGTGGTGAAATGGATGAAACAATGAAATGTGTGGGCTGCTATGAACATATATAGAATTGCGTTAGCATGGATGTGGATAAAATTGCATGAATTTGCATTTTTATGAGATAGGGACTAAATTGTAAAGAAGTCAAAAGTATAGGGACAAAATGATAATTTTACCAAAACATGAAATTTGATTGAATTGAATAGAATAAATATTAAAATGGTTAAATTTGATTTGATATATCAACAAAAGCCACGTTCGGAATTAGATCGAGGGAAAGATAAAATAGTGGATTAATCGGTCGATTTTTTCCGTATTAATTCGAGGTAAGTTTCGTATGTTAATAAGTATTAGAGTAATTGCTTTTTAAATGCTTTATTATTGCATTCTTGATGAATACTTCACGAAAATAATCGGTGAAGATTTGGCAACGTGTGAAATCCCAGTTGAACCTTAGGAATAGATAGGATACAAATGACATGTCATTAGGGGTTACCATGTTTTGGGTGCTAGTCCCGTACATTCTACTGGTGGCTGAGTTTTTCGGCATGTGTTACGATTACTCGTCAGCTTGTGTGAGCAGCACCGTGTATTGGAACTTAGTGTGCGAGATACTTGAGTATTCGATATTATTCTGTAATACCCCTAACCCGTATCCATCGCGGGACTAAAGTTAGGAGCATTACCGGACAATTCAAAACATTTTCGAACATTTCACAATCATTATATCATATCACAATCATACATAATCAATGAGTCCCTTATAAAGGTCTACGAGACCGTAAACATGTATTAGAAGAAGGTCGGGACTAATCCGTACACTTAGAAAATTTTTTGAAACTTAAACACTTTTCAAAGCTACAAAGGTCACATGACGGTATGGTTAGCCCGCGTGCCACACATGGCATTAGACACGTCTGTGTGTCTAAACCGTGGCAAAATAGGGATACATTCTGACTTGTCCACATGACCACAAGACACACCCGTATCCCAAGCCGTATGAATATTAGGGGGCTACTGACTTGGCCACACAGCCTAGCACACACCTGTGTGTGCGACCGTGTGGTCTGCTCAGGCTCACTTCGAGGTAGCCCTCAAGCGACACAGTAGAGACACACGCCCGTGTCCCTGCCCGTGTGGGCATAAAATAGGCCATTTATAAGGCCAAACTGCCACCCAATTTTGGGTCCTCCCTACAAGTTCAAAACCAATACATCTCATACTCAATTTTTCAACCATTTCACAACTAAAACATGTACAATTCATACCATAAATTCCTCAACCAATGTCATATTCCATTTCCATACCAAATCATAATAATTCATAAGCCAAAATTCATACGAAACATACATGATCATTATACCTATTTATCACATTTATTATCGAGCCAAAATATACCAAATTCTTTAATAAAAACATACCAAATTGACCATTTCATTTGATCCTTCAAGAGCATAAAATTGTACCATTTATAACTACATATTCAATATAGAATTTAAATACACACGGATCTCATATAATAAGTACCTATACCATGGACCGAAACTAAATCAAGGTAACTTATCTCCAAAGTACCTATACCATGGCCCATAGCCAAATCAAGGTAACTCCAACGAAGTGCCTATACCATGGCCTGAAGCCAAATCGGGGCATAAATCGCACCCAAAGTCCGATATCATGGCCCGAAACCAAATCAATATCCTAATGACATGTCATTAACATCCAAAACTATTCCTATGGTTCAACCAAGATTTCCAATAACAAATCATAATCAATAATTTCGAACTACCATTAAATCATTGTTGAATCATAGTCGAACACTTCCATAATCTAATATTTACAGTTTATGCAATATTACAACATATAAATACAACTTCAATGGAGCTCGTTACACACGAACTTTCTCTAATTCACAAACTCAATCAAATCAATCTCTGAACAGATCCTCCAAATCTCAATTCAATTGGGCACATATATATATTTATTAACAACTCAATTCAACACATATAATACATGTACATTTAATTTAACAACATTTATTTACTTACGACTTACCTCGTACGAACACAAACGGACTGGACTACTATTCGACAATTTTTGACTTTTTCCCCGATCTAAATCTGAATTCCTCTTTTGCCAATCTAATTAATATCAAAATTAACTTTCATCCAATTTTCATCCAAGAACATATAAATGGGCAATTTGCATTTTAGCCCCTGACATTTTACATTTTCTCAATTTAGTCCCTATTTCAAAATAACACAAATTACTCAAAATTTCAACAAACCCATGTTGGGCCGAATTTACCTTAGGTTCCTAGCAACCCATTTATTCAATTACTTCACATTTAGGCCCCTAAATTCACAAATTTCATAATTTATTCCTTAATTCATATTTTAATAAAAAATCACTTAATTAAACATAGCAATCCAACATCAAAGATTTATTTTTCATCATCAAACAACAAATTCATCAAATTATCAACAATGGCAAATCTCACATTCATCATCAACTCTGAAAATTGAAGCATAGGTTTTCTAGTACGAAGCAACGATCTCAAAAACGAAAAAATTATCAAAAATCAATAAAAAATGAACCTTGAATTAAGCTTGGATCATGACAAAATATTTGAAAGTATAATGCCTTGATTTTCGAGATTTTTCGGGTTTTGTGAATTCTTGGTAAAATTTTGAAATTTTGGTGTTCTGAATATTGGAATTGTATTTAAGTGTGTTAGTGGGCCTTTAGAAGGCCCAAGCCTAGGTTAAAACCCGATAAAATATCAAGTTTGGATTTTAAGTGAATAAGAGACTTGGTTAAGTGGGCTTTTAAGAAAAACTTTGTAAACTATGACACAAGAAGAGCTTTGGCAAAGTGGCAAGGTGGCACCACTAAGTTCCTAAAAAGTGGAGCTTGGGAAGGAATTAAAGGTCTAGGGTTCAAGTTGTAAGGCAAGCGTATAGTTATTTTTAATCTTTAGGCATGTGCAGGGCACGTGATCACTTAAATGAATTTCGACTAGCGCTTTAGAAGGTTAGGCCGATTATTTTAGTTTGTATTAGGGTAAGGTTCTTTTCTTTTTCTGTCTTGGAGAATTAGGGTTAGCCACCTAAAACTTTACTCTTTTCTCAAGTCTCACAAAGTGACCAAAAACACAAGTAAGCTTCCTCCTGTGCCGCTTTCTCTTTTGCCTCCTTCTCCTCCATTCTTTTCTTTTTTTTTTTGCTTTCTCTTCTAACTGAAACCTTCTTATCACCTTATTCATCGTCTCATTCACTTTTATCATTCTACAAACCCCCATAGCCGATTGCCATAAAAGCCGAAATCCCAAAAACTACATTTTGTTGCCGATTTCTTTAAACCAAATTTCCCCTATTTTCTTCATCTATGGGGGCCGATTCTCTCACCCTTGGAACCCTTAAAACCTGTCAGCAACACTACTTCTAAACCAAAACATCAAATCATCATCTTTTTCACCACTTAAAAAGCTGAAAACACCATAGATTTAGGAGCTTATAGCCGAAACTTGAGATCTCTAGGATTTGATTTCTAAGAGTGTTTAAGGGCTAGATCTACATCAGATCTGAGTAGGAGCAGAAGGGAAATCAATGGTAAGTGCTCATTAACCCAGATCTATAAGTTATTTTACAAGTTAGAGAAAGCTGAAGTCCCTAAAATTTAGGGAGCCTATCGATTGGGGCATATGACCCTAAGGGGTTGTATTAATCGGTTTCTTTTGGTGATTAGTGTATTCTAGAGGCACTTGATCAAAGGCTTGGACAAGTGGATCAACTAGATTTTGATCTAGTCACTAACTTCGACAAAAGTGAGTTCTCAAAGGCCTTTAATGGCTATGGCCGATTATGGTAAGGGTATATTAGGATTGGCTATTAATTGACTTGTGAACCAAAAGTTGCGGAAATCGATTGTAGGGTATCATGGGAGATCTTATTAGCAATCGTCGCGAAACAGGTGTGTATCGAACACCCTCTCATAGTTCAATTCGGCAAAAGTCGAAATGCCGAAATTCGGGCATTTCGTGGGCTTGTGAGTGTGCGAGTGCTCACAAGACATTTGGGAATCATTAGATCTAAAATCGCAAAGTGGTAAGCTAGTTGCGTGTGAAATTTCATGTACTTCGGTAATTGGGCCTCAATGGGCTGTAAATGGTCCCAATGGGCTTACAGGGCCATATGGGTGAAAACGAGCAATGAAGGTGTACTGATGATTGTAGGTTCAAAACTGCCTAAACTGATAAATTGATCTAAAAATCTGGACTAAATGGGCTTAAATAGCTAATAGAAATAGTAGGGCCCATTAGGGGTTTTAGGGCCCGATGGCTAAAAATTGCTAGAACGAGTTAAATAAACTGCTGAGATGAAAATTGGGTTAATAATGACTGAAATCTGTATAAAACCCTAGGAAACTGATAAAATTACTGAAATACCTTTATAGGTAGAAAATTACTGTTTTACCCCTAGGAGTAAAGTGACTATTATACCCCTAGGGCTAAGTGTGACCAAAATACATGTTCTACTGTTACTATTTACTGCACGCCATGTCATTTTTTTATCTATGCATGGGACTAGGATATTGATGGACGAAGTACTGAAAGTGGCTTAACCACGTACTAGAGGCTTTGCCTCAACTTTCTGATATCTGAGTAGTTATGCTGCAACTTTGGAGTGTAGGGCTGGGTGGGTTGAGTTATTCCCCACATGGTGTGTAGGGCTGGTACGGGTGGAGTGTAGCGGTTAGATTTAGGATAGGTTGGGCTTGCATACATGTTAATATCTGTTCTGTTCTGAAATGGGCCTACGGGGCGTACTGTTATCTGAAAAGGGCTAAGGCCAGTTTACTGTATCTGGATAGGGCTTCGGCCCAATTAACACTGTGACCTCGATAGGGCTTCGGCCCAGTGGGCTTGAGCTGACTTGGGCTCTGGATGGACATTCTATACACACTGAGTTTTCCAAACTCACCCCCTTTCTTTCCATCCATGTAAGTGAGCCCTAGTTGGTGGACTTGGAGCTGGGAGGGATTCAGAGTGGCAACGAAGACTAAAATTTATGGTTTTCAATTATTTTATTTCATTATTTATTTAGATTATTTTTATTTTGGTTTTTGTGTTGGAATATGGCCGATCTATTTATTTTATTTTAGGTTTTTAATTCTTTACATATTTAATTTGTTTAACTTAAGAATAATATTGTTTAAATTGTTTTTGAAATCGAATTTACTTGTTTTCAAAATACCATGATAAACGAACGTTTTCCCAAACCAAATGCACTTTCCAAAGAGTATCAAAAGTCACATTTTAAATGAGCCTTTCACGACCGGAAGTAACTAGGATAATTAATAAGTAAAGTAGGAATTTTTCTTAAAATAACAAAAACAGTTTTCTCAGAGCTCACCCTAATCTTAGTAACTAGGTAACATGGTTAGTTGTAGGTAATGTGACACACCGGATTCAGCCATAACGTCTGGGCTGGGTTTGGGGTGTTACATTTATGGTATCAGAGCCTGGGTGCAACAACTCGACTATGGATCGGGTCCAAAAAGCTTTTCAAAATTTTCAAAATTTGGTCCAAGAAGGGTGTTTTCAAAATGGTTTACAAATTTCTTAAAAAAATTTTTTCTTCCAAACCCATTTCTTTAAAGTGAATGTTTTAAAGCTGGATTTTAAAATTTGAGTTTTCTAGGTTTTGAAATATGATAACTGAAGAAGTGGCACACTGAATCCCTAGCACCAAGTCTATAAGTATTTTTTGCTTTATATATTGTACTATACTAAAACAATACTGTAGATAAAACTGAGACCCTGTTATGGTACTATAGACAGGGTGGAACTGAAAACTGTAGAGACTGAGACTGTATGGAAACCAAAATCTAGAAAAAACTGAGACTGTAGCTAGGCAACGTATTCGCGAAAACAACTCTGAAACTTTATCTTTACATAAGACATTTGTAATAAATAACCGAAATATTAACCTACTGTCATAAAATTCTAAATCAGATAAGTCGATATGAGTACGAGAGCTGCTCGTGGACGAGGTCGAGGATGCGGCCGAGGCAGTGCACAAGCTGGGTCTTCATCCTCGGAGCATATGCCAGCTGGTGGGGCACGACCACCACTGGTAGCTGAAAATGGGCCACACGATCAGGCTGCAGGGGACGACGCTCTATCCCAGGCTATACTGAGGGTTCTGGAAAGGGTTGCTGGAGCTAATGTTTGGCCTATAAACAGAGGGTCCATTTCTGAGCGACTCCGGGCTAACAGAGCAGAGGTTTTCAAGGGCGTATCTGAAGTAGCCCTGAACATAGCTGAGTATTGGCTGGAAGCTACGAAAAGGATTATGGACGACCTAAACTGCTCGGTGGAGTAAAAGCTGAAGGGAACGGTGTCTCTGCTGTGAGGCGAAGCATACCAATGGTGGATTACTGTGAGAGAGAGTACCGCAGCTGAGCAAGTAACCTGGGAATTATTCAAGATGGTTTTCAAGGGAAAATACGTCGGAGCCAGC
The DNA here is from genome assembly GCA_020496765.1 of Gossypium stocksii. Taxonomy (NCBI): domain Eukaryota; kingdom Viridiplantae; phylum Streptophyta; class Magnoliopsida; order Malvales; family Malvaceae; genus Gossypium; species Gossypium stocksii. Next base: position 78,702,810 of record CM035624.1, on the reverse strand, counting down.
TATGTGGATGCACGTAGGAAGGAATTTCTGAACCTGACCAAGGGCAATAGATCAGTTGCTGAGTATGAGGCAGAGTTTCTAAGGTTGAGCCGGTATGCCAGCGGAATTGTTGCTACTGAGTACGAGCGTAGTGTTTATTTTGAGGATGGCCTCAGGGATGAGTTAAGGGTGCTGATAGCTCTGCAGAGAGAGCACGATTTTGCTGCACTGGTAGAGAAGGCTAAGATAGCTGAAGAGGTGAAGCAAGCTGAATGAAAGAACCGCGATAGGGATCGAAATTTGTTCAGGAGAGATTCTGGACCAGCTGGTGCTGCAAATCGGAATGTTAAGAGAGCTAGGGTGGAAGAACCAGTTCGAGTAGTTTCAGTGAACACGATTATACCACAGCCTTGCGGAGACTGTGGTAGAATGCATCTAGAGGAGTGCTGGAAATGAACTGGGGCATGTCTTCATTGTGGGTCAAAGGAACAGAGGATCAAGGATTATCCTCAGAGGCTAACTCAGGCTCCAGTTGCTAAACAAGGGGCTGTGCAACCAGTGTGAGGTGGACCGCCAATGTTGAGAGGGCGTGGACAAGGTCGAGGTGGCAACGGCCGTGGATGTGGAGCACCGGGCAGGGGTGCTGGTAATGCTAAGGCTCGACAACCAGCGTTGGTATATGCTGCTTGTCGTCGAGAGGAGGGTGATGCACCAGACATCATAACCGATATATTTTTGATCTCTAGCGTACCCTATACTGCTCTGATAGATGTGGGATCAACCCATTCGTATGTTGCATGTGACATTTCTGGGTCGTTGGGTGTGCACTCAGAGGAAACTATGAGTGGGGTAACTGTGATAAGTCCTCTAGGTCACTCGGTTAGGGTAGATAAACTCTTTAGGGAGATGCCTTTAGAGACTCAAGGTAGGATCTTTTGTGGAGACTTGATGGAGTTACCATTTGGAGAGTTCGATCTGATCTTAGGAATGGATTGGTTGGCAAGCATAAGGCAACTTTGGATTGTACGGCTAAGAGGATGGTGTTAATGACTATCGAGGATGATGAGGTAATGGTAATTGGAGAACGAAGGGACTACTTGTCTAATGTGGTATCGGCTTTAAGGGCTGAGAAATTGATTCGCAAAGGATGTGAGGCATACTTGGCTTTCATAAGTAAAGCTCAAACGGAGGATATGACTGTGGGGACAGTCAGAACTATTAGGGAATCTCAAGATGTTTTCCTAGAGGAGCTTCCTAGATTACCACCGAGTTGAGAAGTTGAGTTTGGGATTGATTTGCTACCTGGAACAGCTCCAATATCTATCACACCCTATAGGATGGCACCAAAAAAGTTGGTTAAACTGAAAGCTTGTAACACCCCTAGACCCAACCCGTCGCAGGAAGGTCAAAAGATATTACTCGACATTCATTAGATTCTTTAGACGTCATTCACGTAAATTATAACTATGAGTACATATAAAACCAATCACTAGTTCAATCTGGTTTCGTCACTCATCATCTCGTATCATATAAACATGCATAACAAAAGTACTTTGAATCTATTATACAAAAATAAAGAGCAAATACTATTCATTTCATAAATAATCTCAAGCATAACCGAACATGATTTATCTTATATTAATGAGTACATTGAATAATTCGATAAACCAATATCTATCACACCCTATAGGATGGCACCCTGTGCAACCTCACAATCTGTGAAATATACAATTCCGCTAGCTTCTTGAGCGTACAGTCCGTACGAATAGGGATGAAGTGAGCCGACTTGGTCAATCGGTCAACTATAACCCAAATGGAGTCTTTCTTGCTCGGGGTTAGTGGTAACCCAGACATGAAATCCATTGTAACTCGATCCCACTTCCACTCGGGTATTAAAATCGGCTGAAGTAGTCCCGAAGGCACCTGATGCTCCGCTTTCACTTGTTGACAAATCAAACATTTAGAAACGTAGTCGGAGATGTCTCGTTTCATACCGTGCCACCAGTACTGAGATTTCAGGTCATTAAACATTTTTGTGCTACCCGGGTGAATTGACATTCGACCCTCATAAGCCTCTTTCAAAATCATCGGAATGAATTCTGACTTTCTCGGGATGCATAAGCGGTCTTTGAACCTAAAACAATCGTTGTCGTCAATTTGAAATTCTGAGTCTGTTTTTAGGATACACTGAGCTCTTTTTGCGGACAATTTGGGATCAACTTTTTGAGCTTCCCAAATTTGCCGCACATACGCTGGTTTCGCTTTTAATTCTGCTATCAACAAATTATCCGATGACATAGATAAATGGACATTCATTGCTTGCAATGAAAATAGGGATTTCCGACTGAGAGCATCCGCAACCACATTAGCTTTACCCGGATGATAATCAATAACAAGCTCGTAGTCTTTTAGCAATTCTGACCACCGTATTTGTCTCAAATTCAGATCCTTTTGAGTCATTATGTACTTCAAACTTTTATGATCGGAAAAGACATGGCATTTTTCTCCGAACAGGTAGTGGTGCCAAATTTTTAGAGCAAAAACAATAGCAGCAAGCTCAAGATCATGAGTTGGGTAATTTCTCTCATGAGGCTTCAATTGCCTCGAGGCATATGCAACTACTCGTCCTTCTTGCATCAAAACGCAACCTAAACCGTTTTGTGAGGCGTCACTATAAACCACATATTCTTTACCGGACTCAGGCTGGACCAACACAGGAGCTTCCGTCAAAAGAGTTTTCAGCTGGTCGAAACTTCTCTGACACTTTTTTGACCGCTCAAATTTGACATCTTTTTGTAGTAGTTTTGTCAACGGTGTTGCGATCATCGAGAATCCTTTCACAAATCGTTGGTAGTAACCAGCGAGTCTTAAAAAGCTTCGAACTTCAGTGACATTTCTCGGAGGCTTCCAATCAAGTATTGCTGAAACTTTACTCGGATCAACCCGAATACCCGATGCGGATACAACATGCCCCAAGAAGCTAACTTCTGACAGCCAGAACTCACACTTACTGAACTTAGCATATAATTAATTATCCCGCAAAGTCTGTAATACTAATCTCAGGTGTTCGGTATGTTCAGTCTCATCGCGCAAATAGATCAATATATCGTCAATAAACACAACTACGAAATGGTCCAAATAAGGTCTAAAAATTCGATTCATCAAATCCATAAATACTGCCGGGGCATTAGTGAGCCCAAACGGCATCACTAAGAACTCATAATGACCGTACCTTGTTCTAAATGCCGTTTTTGGCACATCTAAATCTCGTACTCACAGCTGATAATAACTCGATCTCAAATCTATCTTCGAAAATACTGAGGCTCCTTTCAGTTGGTTGAACAAATCATCAATGCGCGGTAATGGATATTTGTTCTTTATCGTCACTTTATTTAATTGACGATAGTCGATACACATTCTCATCGTTCTGTATTTCTTTTTCACGAATAAGACCGGTGCACCCCAAGGTGAAAAACTTGGTCGAGCGAAATCTCTATTCATCAATTCTTGCAGCTGAACTTTCAATTCTTTTAATTCAGTTGGTGCCATACGATAGGGGGCTATCGAAATTGGAATTGTTGCTGGTAGAAGTTCAATACCGAACTCTACTTCACGAACTGGTGGTAATCTCGGTAATTCTTTGAGAAATACATCTGGATATTCACAAACTACTGGCACCTATCCAAGCTTCTTTTCTGACTCTTTACTATTGATCACGTACGCGAGATATGCCTTGTACCCCCTTTTTACATATTTCTGAGCTTGCATCAAAGATATCACAGCTAGCAACCCGCTCAAATCAGAGGATTCAATCTGAATGATTTTGTTATCCGAGCATCGTAGATCAATAATCTTTCGCTTGCAGGTCACTATAGCATCATGCACAGTCAACCAATCCATCTTGAGAATAATATCAAATTCATCAAACGGTAATAGCATCAGATCAGTTGGGAAACACCATTCTCGAATCATTAGGGGACATCTCTTGCACACTTTATCGACTAACACACATCTACCCAGAGGATTTGACACTCGAATTACAAATTCAGTAGACTCAATAGGTAGAGTCTTGCTGGATGTGAAAGTTTCACACACATACGAATGAGTTAAACCGGGATCAATCAGAGCTATAACATCAGTGTCAAAGAGAGTGAAAGTACCAGTAATAACATCAGGGGAAGAAGCCTCCTCTCGGGCACGAATGGCATAAGCTCGAGCAGGTGCACGAGCCTCAGATCTAACTGCAGTGTCTCTAGTCCCTCTCTGACTACGACTAATATTACCTCCCCTTCTCGGTGGTCGCCCACGCACTGCTGTGCTACCCGGCCTCTCACTATGGTCAGTATTATGTTCAACCTACCTCGGACAATCCTTTATGAAGTGATCAGCGGCTCCACATCTAAAATAGGAACAGTCATGCAATCTGCAACTCCTAGGATGCTATTTCCCATAGTGCTTGCAAACTGTTCTATTCCCTCGGTTATTGCCTACGCTAGCATTAGAAGTGGCTCGCGTACTCACTGGAGGTCGATCACGACCCCATCTAGAGTAACCCAAATTAGCCTTAGATCTGTTCGACTCATCTCGAAATTTCTTAGAAGATTGTTGAAAAGATTTTCCCGACGATCTCTTGCGGAATTCTCTAATCCCTTCCTCAGCCTTTTTCTTTTCAATGCTGAGCTCTTCAGCTTTATAGGCTCTCTCAACAAGTACTACGAACTCTTTGATTTCTAAAATGCCGACCAACAACTTGATATCTTCATTTAACACATCCTCGAAACGTTTACACATGGTAGCCTCGGATGATACACACTCACGAGCATAACGACTGAGCCGTACAAACTCTCTCTCATATTCAGTTACGGACATTCGGCCCTGCTTAAGCTCAAGAAATTCTTTCTGTTTTTGATCAATGAATCTTTGAATGATATATTTTTTTCGGAATTCAGTTTGGAAGAACTCCCAATTGACCCATTCCTTTGGCACGACAGAGATCAATGTAGTCCACCAATAGTAAGCGGAATCGCGTAATAGAGATATAGCACACTTTAAACATTGTTCGGGCGAACACGATAGTTCATCAAAAACTCAGATCGTATTATCAAGCCAAAACTCGGCTCGCTCAGCATCATCACTGGTTGTAGCCCAAAACTCTTCAGCCCCGTATTTTCTAATCTTATCAACCGGAGGCCTACTCGATCTCAGAGGATCAGTCACAGGAGGGGCTACGTATGTCGGGAGGGGAGTATTTTGGGGCGGGGGTTGTGGAGCAGTCGGATTTGTTCGGATAAATTGAATGAACCAATCACTCATCATTGCGTGGAAAGCTCGTCTAATGTCATCATCTCGATGACTGGCACTCGGTTGAAAGTCATTAGGCGCGGTCCCTTGCGCGGGAGCCGGCGCTACACTCTCTACGTCATCCGCTACAGCTCGTTCAGGATCGGGATTCATTTCTATACAAAATCACAATTTCGAAAGTCAGAAGTCACCACACTATCTTATTAACTTACAATAGCATGTATAGCTATATTCACACATGTTACGTTAGTCCGAGAACTGATTAAACCGTAGCTCTGATACCAATAAAATGTAACACCCCTAGACCCAACCCGTCACAGGAAGGTCAAAAGATATTACTCGACATTCATTAGATTCTTTAGACATCATTCACGTAAATTATAACTATGAGTACATATAAAACCAATCACAAGTTCAATCTGGTTTCGTCACTCATCATCTCGTATCATATAAACATGCATAATAAAAGTACTCTAAATCTATTATACAAAAATAAAGAACAAATACTATTCATTTCATAAATAATCTCAAGCATAACCGAACATGTTTTATCTTATATTAATGAGTACATTGAATAATTCGATAAACCAATTCATATTAACCCACAAAACACATATGGCAACACGACAGCCATTATCGCATGGCTATTCATATTTACAATTCAAAATGAAGTTTGATTTCGAAACATAAGTTTTAGCCTATACATGCCATTGCTTAAAATTAAGAACCTTGAAAAGTACCAATAATTTGACGGCGATAGTGTGATAAACTATGACTTGAATCCCTCGAACCGTAGCTTCGATTAAGGTTTATAAAACAAAAAGAAACATAAAAATGGAGTAAGCTTTAATGAGCTTAGTAAGCTTTGAGTAAACTAAACAATTTATGCTTCATAACATCTACTATGTCACATAACAAAAACTAAATTTTAAAAGCCTATCTACTTGGCCGACTACACATTCACATACATGAGGAAATTCCATTTATTTCAATTGATTTCTTATCATCTATTATCACAAATTCCCATTATCATGTGAGCATCATTCATAGCCGAATATATGTATACCCTAGCAATATAGGTAAAGCATACCATCATGTTTCATATTTGGACCTTACCAAAGCAAAGTTAGTCATTTAAAAGAAACATTAAACTTAAATATTTCATATCATTCTCAGGTACATATCAACTTAATCTATTACGTTGGTACAAAGTACATACCTGACATTCTTAATACGATGCTCATAAGATACTACAGTTATATCAAAATTCCTCATAGTCTCACACATACTAAAATCACTAGCAAGAAGCCTGCTACGCGTGAGGGCCCGAATGTATCACCGGCGCAAAGCCTTCTAGGCACGAGGGCCTGAATGTATCACCGGCACAAAGCCTGCTAGGCATGGAGGCCTAAAAGTATCACTGGCACAAAGCCTGCTAGGCACGGAGGCCTAAAAGTATCACCGGCTCAAAGCCTGCTAGGCACGAAGGCCTGAAAGTATCACCGGCACAAAGCCTGCTAGGCACGAAGGCCTGAAAGTATCACCGGTACAAAGCCTGCTAGGCACGGAGGCCTGAAAGTATCACCGGCACAAAGCCTGCTAGGCACGAAGGCCTGAAAGTATCACCGGTACAAAGCCTGCTAGGCACGGAGGCCTGAAAGTATCACCATTGAACCCCGGGCAATAATTCAGTCACATTTTAATGTATTATATAGAACCTACCATATTCGAATCTCATGTTTACTTTCATCACGAGCATCACTTACAAATACACATTATAACATTTTCCATAAACTCAATTGCTGAATACTATTCATTTTTCTACTTCATTTCCATTCGGTTTGATAGAGATTACCATGAAATCTCACATGTATAAACTAGTCATATCTTTCTTTCAATATCAATATGCACACGGATACCTTATTCAAGCCATCATAATTATAATTGAAATTTTATCAAAGTGAGTTTATTAAATTTCAAGGCATGTAACGTAAAAGTTTCATACCATAATCATGTAAATGCACAGATGATACACTCAAAACTTACCTCGATATATTCGAACGGTTGTAACTCGGCTACTCCACTACTTTCTCTTTTCCTCTATCTGATTTCGATCCTCTTTGCTCTTGAGCTTAAAATTAGAACAAATAAGCTTATTAAATTTCTTACTCAATACCTTTTTCCTTACTAGTCACCTATGACAACCATTTAACTTCAGCATGTATCCTACTTCATTAAACAAGCCATGACTCAATACCATATTTATCAATATATCTAATTCGTATAGACAAGCAAAGGTTCACCCACTTTTCATGCTTGAATTTTACTTATGTTTAGTGTATAATTCTTTCGGCCTTAACTACTCAAGTCTACAAAGCTTTATTATCCTATACTTTAATCGAATGCATGCAAAAGTCACTAGTATTTCACATATGACACTATAAGCTTTATAATAATAGCCATCGCCGAATGTTCTATTAAAAGACATTTATAAAATCTTCACTAACATATATATATATGTATATCAATAGTCCAAGTATCAGTATTATACACCTTCGGCACTTTGCACAATTATTTGCCAAAACTTCACATTCAAATGTTACTCTATATTCCCAAAGTTACATTACGAAGTAGAATTTTCTAACCAAAATTAGTAAAAATTCAACTAAACATTTTTCCCTCACCTAACCAAAGTGACCGAATGTCTTACACTCCTCTAAGCTTCACACATTCAACGAATGCCCTTTTTCTAAAACTCATTTGGCCCTAATGGTCAATTTTTATCTTAAATCCCACAAACACATCATATTATCACATATCACATAACCACTTGTCCTTATTCACTACTTACTCATTCAACTAAACCGTTCCTTGAACAAATATCACATTCAACCATGGGGATAAGCAAATTTTAACAACTAAACATATCCTCTCATTATTTAACACCTTAGCCGAATGTAATCCCTCCCATAAGCCACAAAACCAAGTTTTACTAGCTCAAAACCATCAAAACATTCATAAATTCAATTACTTCCTTCATGGCCGAATGCAAATAATACCATCAAATTCTAAATTTAGACCATGGGTAGAGTAAGCTAGGTAATAACCATCTCAAATACATAAAGAATTGACAAAAATTCATTCAAACATACCTTAAGATTAGATAGAAACCATGGCCGAATGACTAGAACTTTTTCCTACTTCCTCTTTTCTTTAATTTCGGCAAACACAAGAACAAAATAAGGCCAAATTTTCTATTATGTTTATGACATGCATGCCTTTAATTATTAGATTACGTAATTGCCCCTTTTAATAATCCAACTCTTCCACTAAGCCATGGACGGTAATGTCCATGCAAATTATGCATGGATTAATAACAATTTAAGTCCTCTTTACCTTATAAGACATTGGATTCGGCACTTACACCTATGCCCTACTAAATTATCTTTCATGCAATTAAGTCATAAATTTCAAAATTTAATTCAAAATCAACCCAGAATAAATAAAATTAAGGAACCACAGATTTTCACGTATATAATCACACAACAATTCAAATTTAGATCATATTTCTAACTCGATCTAATGGTCTCGAAACCATTTCCTGACTAGGGTCGAATTAGGGCTGTCACAAAGCTCAAATCCAAGAGTTGTTGGATAGAGGCTTCATTAGACCAAGTGTGTCTTCGTGGGGAGCACCAGTGTTGTTTGTGAAGAAGAAGGATGGGACCATGCATATGTGCATCGATTATTGCCAGTTGAACAAACTAATGATAAAGAACAAGTACCCACTGCCAAGGATTGATGACCTGTTCAATCAGCTTAGGGGAGCTTCGGTATTTTCCAAGATCGATCTTTTATCTGGATACCATCAATTAAGAGCAAAGGAGGTAGATATTCCCAAGACAGCATTCAAGACTCGATATGGTCACTACGAGTTTCTGGTTATGCCATTTAGGTTGACGAACGCACCTGCAGCTTATATGGATCTGATGAATCGAGTGTTCCAACCTTACTTGGACCGATCGTGGTCGTCTTTATCGACGATATTCTGGTATATTCAGAAACTGAGGAGAAGCATGATGAGCATCTCCGTATTGTGCTGCAAGTGTTGAGAGAGAAGCAACTCTATGTGAAGTTCAGTAAGTGTGAATTTTGGTTGCGAGAAGTGACTTTTCTGGGGCATGTTATTTCTACTAAAGAAATTAGAGTAGATCCACGAAAAATTGAGGTAGTTCTGGAATGGAAGCCCCCAAGGTCAGTATCGAAAATTTAGAGTTTTCTAGGTCTAGCAGGCTATTACAGAAAGTTCGTAGAGGGATTTTCTTTGATTGCTGCATCGTTGACGAAACTATTAAGGAAAGGAGTAGCATTTGTCTGGACTGAGAAACAGCAAGAAGCTTTTGACAAGTTGAAAAAGGTATTGACTAAGGCGCCAGTGTTAATTCAGCCAGAGTCTGGAAAGGATTTCACTGCGTACAGTAATGCATCACATGTGGGACTAGGCTGTGTATTGATGCAAGAAGATAAGGTAATGCTTCGCAATAGTTAAAGCCTCATGAAGCAAATTACCCTACGCATGATCTGGAGTTGGCCGCAGTGGTCTTCGCGTTGAAAATTTGGAGATACTATTTGTATGAAGAAAGATGTATTATCTACACAGATCATAAAAGTCTAAAGTATCTGTTGACTCTAAAGGAATGAAACCTTAGGCAACGAAGATGGATAGCATTGCTTAAGGATTACAACTATTCGATTGAGTACCACCCAAGCAAGGCTAATGTGGTGGTCGATGCATTGAGTCAAAGGGTTGTTGCTGATTTGAGAGCTACGTTTGCTGGTTTGAGTCTGTACGATGATGGAAGTCTGTTAGCAAAATTGCAAGTGCGACTAGTTTGGACTGAGCAGATTAAGGAGAAGCAATTAAAGGATAATTTGTTGGTTCCTCGATTTTAGCAAGCTGAGAATGGGGAGAATTTAGATTTTGGACTGAATATTGATGGAGTTCTCTGCTTTCGTGGAAGGATTTGTATTCCAAAAGATTCTGAATTAAGGCAGTCAATTCTGAAAGAGGCTCATGGTGGTCCTTGTGATATGCATCCTGGAGGGAATAAGTTATATAGAGATTTACGAAAGGTGTACTAGTGGCCTGGTTTAAAGAGAGAGGTGACTAAATTTGTGGGGAAATGTCTGATGTGCCAGCAAGTTAAGGCTGAGCACCAACTGCCTTCTGGGTTGCTTCAACTAGTGAAAATTCCACTATAGAAGTGGGAGAGAGTAACTATGGATTTCGTGAGTGGGCTACCTTTGACACCCTCCAAGAAAGATTCTGTGTGGGTGATTATGGATAGGTTAATGAAATCTGCCCATTTCATACCTGTCCGTACCGATTACTCACTTCAGAAGTTGGCTAAGTTATATGTGGTGGAGATAATGCGACTGCATAGGGTACCAATTTCGATTATTTCTGATCGAGACCTTAGGTTCACATCTCGAATCTGGCAAAAGTTGCATGAGGCGTTGGGTACACAATTGGACTTAAGCACCACTTTTCACCCTCAGATTGATGGACAATCAGAAAGGGTTATTCAGGTTCTGGAGGATATGTTAAGAGGTTGTGTCATTGACTTTCAAGGTAGTTGGGAGGACTACTTGCCATTGGCGGAGTTTGCGTACAACAACAGTTATCAAGTGAGTATTCAAATGGCTCCATATGAGGCACTTTATGGGCGAAGATGTTGTACGCCTACGTGTTGGACGGAGTTGGGAAAGCGACAAGTTCTTGGACCAGAATTAGTGGCAGATACTGAGGGTAAAGTTAAGTTAATCAGGGATCGGTTAAAGGAGGCCTCTGATAGACAAAATTTGTATACGGATCTGAAGCATTAAGAGATTGAATTCACTGTTGGGGATATGGTTTTCTTGAAGGTTTCACCTTGGAAGAAGATTTTGAGGTTTGGAAAGAAAGGCAAACTAAGTCCGCAGTTTTTAGGGCCTTATCGGTTTCTTAAACGGGTAGGGCCAGTAGCGTATCAGTTGGAGTTACCACCGGAGTTGGATAGAATCCATGACGTCTTCCATGTGTTCATGCTGAGACGATATCAATCGGATCCTTCACATATTGTACCAGTGGAGGAGATTGAAGTAAAGACTGATTTGAACTTTGAGGGAAGAACCCGTGCAAATTCTGGATCGAGAGGTTAAAGTCTTAAGAAGGAAGTCACTTCCATTGGTGAAAGTACTGTGGCGTAATCATGGAAGGGAAGAGGCTACTTGGGAGCCAGAAGAGACTATGCGTCAACAATACCCTCAATTGTTTGGATCAGGTAAATTTCAAGGCCTAAGTTTCTTTAAGGGGGTAGAGTTGTAACGCCCTGATTTTTGGGATTTTTCGGGTTTCGTGAATTCTTGGTAAAATTTTGAATTTTGGTGTTCTGAATATTGGAATTGTGTTAAGTGTGTTAGTAGGCCTTTAGAAGGCCCAAGCCTAGGTTAAAACCCAGAAAAATATCAAGTTTGGATTTTAAGTGAATAGGAGACTTGGTTAAGTGGGCTTTTAAGAAAAACTTTGTAAACTATGACACAAGAAGATCTTTGGCAAAGTGGTAAGGTGGCGCCACTAAGTTCCTGAAAAAGTGGCGCCTGGGAAGGAATTAATGGTCCAGGGTTCAAGTTGCAAGGCAAGCGTATAGCTATTTTTAATCTTTAGGCATGTGCCGGGCATGTGATCACTTAAATGAATTTCGGCTAGGGCTTTAGGAGGTTGGGCCGATTGTTTTAGTTGATATTAGGGTTAGGTTCTTTTCTTTTTCTATCTTGGAGAATTAGGTTAGCCACCTAAAACTTTACTCTCTTCTCAAGTCTCACAAAGTGACCGAAAACACAAGTAAGCTTCCTCTTGTGCCAATTTCTCTTTTGCCTCTTTCTCCTCTATTCTTTTCTTTTCCTTTTTGCTTTCTCTTCTAACCGAAACCTTCTTATCACCTTATTCATCTTCTCTTTCACTTTTATCCTTCTAAAAACCCCATAGCCGATTGCCATAAAAGCCGAAATCCCGAAAACTACCTTTTGTTGCGATTTCTTTCAGTCGAATTTCCCCTATTTTCTTCATTTGTGGTGGCCGATTCTCTCACCCTTGGAACCCTTAAAACCTACCGGCAACACTACTTCTAAACCACAACATGAAATCATCATCTTCTTCACCACTTAAAAAGCTAAAAACACCATAGATTTAGGAGCTTATAGCTGAAACTTGAGATCTATAGTATTTGATTTCTGCGAGTGTTTAAGGGCTAGATCTAGATCAGATCTAAGTAGAAACAGAATGGAAATCAATGGTAAGTGCTCATTAACCGAGATCTATAAGTTATTTTGCAAGTTAGAGAAAGCCAAAGTCCCTAAAATTTAGGGAGGCTGTCGATTGGGGCATATGACCCTAAGGGGTTGTATTAATCGGTTTCTTTTGGTGATTAGTGTGTTCTAGAGGCGCTTGATCGAAGGATTGGACAAGTGGATCAACTAGATTTGGATCTAGTCACTAACTTCGACAAAGGTGAGTTCTTAAGGGCCTTTAATGGCTATGGCCGATTATGGTAAGGGTATATTAGGATTGGTTATTAATTGACTTGTGAACTAAAATTTGTGGAAATCGATTGTAGGGTATCATGGGAGATCTTATTAGCAGTCGTCACGAAACAGGTGTGTATTGAACACCCTCTCATAGTTCAATTCGGCAAAAGCCAAAATGCCAAAATTCGAGCATTTTGTAGGCTTATGAGTGTGTGAGTGCTCACAAGACGTTTAGGAATCGTTAGTTCTGAAATAGCAAAGTGGTAAGCTAGTCGCGTGTGAAATTTTGTGTACTTCAGTAATTGGGCCTCAATGGGCTGTAAATGGGCCCAATGGGCTTACGGGCCCATATGGGTGAAAATGGGCAATAAAGGTGTAGTTTGTAGGTTCAAAACTGCCTAAACTAATAAATTGATCTAAAAATCTGGACTAAATGGGCTTAAATAGCTAATAGAAACTGTAGTGCCCATTAAAGGTTTTAGGGCCTGATGGCTGAAAATTGCTAGAACGAGTTAAATAAACTGCTGAGCTGAAAGTTGGGTTAATAATGACTGAAATCTGTATAAAACCCTAGGAAACTGATAAAATTACTGAAATACCTTGATAGGTAGAAAATTACTGTTTTACCCCTAGGAGTAAAATGACTATTATACCCCTAGGGCTAAGTGTGACCAAAATACATGTTCTACTGTTACTGTTTACTGCATGCCATGTCATATTTTTATCTATGCATGGGACTGGGATATTGATGGAGGAAGTACTGAAAGTGGCTTGACTACATATTGGAGGCTTTGCCTCAACTTACTGATATCTAAGCAGCTATACTGCAACTGTAGAGTGTAGGGCTAGGTGGGTTGAGTTATTCCTCACATGGTGTGTAGGACTGGTACGGGTGGAGTGTAGCGGTTGGATTTAGGCTGGGCTGGGCTTGCATACATGTTAATATCTGTTATGTTTTGAAATGGGCTTACGGGCCGTACTGTTATCTGAAAAGGCCTAAGGCCAGTTTACTGTATCTGGATAGGGCTTCGGCCCAGTTAACACTGTGACCTGCATAGGGCTTCGGCCTAGTGGGCTTGAGCTGACTTGGGCTCTGGATGGACATTCTATACACACTGAGTTTTCCAAACTCACCCCCTTTCTTTCCATCCATGCAGGTGAGCCCTAGTTGGTGGACTTGGAGCTAGGAGGGATTCAGAGTGGCCACGAAGACTAAAATTTCTAGTTTTCAATTATTTTATTTCATTATTTATTTGGATTATTTTTATTTTGGTTTCTGGGTTAGAATAAGGCAGCCCTATTTATTTTATTTTGGGTTTTTAATTCTTTACATATTTAATTTGTTTAACTTAAGAATAATATTGTTTAAATTGTTTTTGAAATCAGATTTACTTGTTTTCAAAATACCACAATAAACGAATGTTTTCCCAAACCAAATGCACTTTCCAAAGAGTATCAAAAGTCACATCTTTAAATGAGCCTTTCACGACCGGAAGTAACTAGGATAATTAATAAGTAAATCGGGAATTTCTCTTAAAATAACAAAAATAGTTTGTTCAGAGCTCACGCTAATCTTAGTAACTAGGTAACATGGTTAGTTGTAGGTATGTGACACACCGGATTTGGCCATAACGTCTGGGCCGGGTTTGGGTTGTTATAGAAAGCCTTAAACCCTTTTTTTCTCAACTTTCGTGTAACATCCCAAATTTAGACCAAGTTGGAATAGTGGTTTTGAGGCCACAAATCCGACAAGAAAAACATTATTTTCATTATATTTTTATGATCTATGATTTCAAAGAAAGATTTCGTGAAAATTTTGTTCGAAAATTTCGACGTTTGGGCACTCAATTTACTCAAAAGGACTAAATTGTAAACAGTGCAAAAGTTGAGTTCCATATGTTAGAAGTGTCCAATTGTTATGAAGTTTTAAATTGAAGGTCCTTAAATAGTAATTAGACCATTGGTTAAATTGTTGGACAAAAGTGGGGATTAATAAGACAAAATTGAAAGAAAAGTCTTTAAGGTCATTTTGGTCATTTAGTAATTTAAAAGAATTGAAAAGGGAAAATGAAGCAAAATGTAACGCCCTGATTTTCAGGATTTTTCAGGTTTTGTGAATTTTAGTGAAGTTTTAAATTTTTGTGTTCTGAAGGTTGAAAATGCATGTACATGTATTAGTGGGCCTTTAGAAGGCCCAAGCTTAAGTTAAAACCCGGTAAAATATTAAGTTGGATTTTCAAGTGAAAGGGGACTTGGTTAAGTGGGCCTTTAAGAAAAACCGTGTAAAATATGTCACAAAGGGAGCCTTGGTAGAGTGGCAAGGTGGCGCCACTAAGCTCCTAAAACAGTGGCGCCTAAGTGGGTATTCAAGGACAAGGGTTCGAGTTGCAAGGTAAGCGTAGTGTTCTTTTTAATTTTTAAGCATGTGCCGGGCATGTGACTAACTTAAGTGAATTTCGGCAAGGGCTTTAGAGACTTGGGCCGATTGCTTTAGAGAGGTTATTAGGGTTTCATCTTTTTCTATTTTTCTATCATAAGAATTAGGGCTAGCCACCATAGGTATAATCTTCTCTTTTACTGTCAGAAAAGCCGAAACTTGCCTCCCTAGGAAGCTTCTAGCCGATTTCTTCTTCTTCACCTCTACCATTATTTTCTTCACTTTTCTTTTTCCTCTTTGATCTCTTCCCTAGCCGATTACCTTCTTACTCAGATCCACTCATTCTTTTGCTCCCATCCCTTTCAAAAACACCCATAGCCGATTGTTCAAAGTGCCAGAATCCCGAAAGCTACTTCCTTTTTGCCAAATCCTTCTAAGCCGAATTACCCCTGCTCCCTTCACCTGTTGTGGCCGATTACTACATCCCCTTGAGCCACATCATTGTCAACACCATCACTCAAACCCATAGTCCAAATCGTCATCTTATTCACTTGGTGAAAAGCCGAAATCACCATAGTTTTAGGGAGATAGCTGAATTTGCAGATCTCAGATATAAGGGTTCTACTAACATTTAAGGGTTAGATCTACTCAAATCTGAGTTAGAATCAAGGTAAAAGCAGTGGTAAGTGGTTATCAACTCAGATCTTTAAGATATTTCGTACTTTGGAAAAGCCAAAAGTCCCTAAAGTTAGGGAGGTTATCGATTTAGTCTATTAGTGGTCTAAAGTTGTGTTTTGGTTCTTTTTGAGTGATAGTTAGCGAAGAGGTGGGCAAGTGAGGCAGTGAAGGCATCGAAATCATCAGATCTAGATCTAAAGGGATCTAAATCGGCAAAGGTAAGATTTTTAGGCCATTAGAGGTATTGACCGAATTTGGTAAGGAACTTTTTACAGTGTTTTTCGTGGATCTATTGGCTAATCTATTAGGAAATGGATTGTAGGAGTTAGCACGTGCAGGAATTCGCCGGTTGAATCACAAAATAGGTGTGTGTTTCGAACACCCTTCAATGCTCAAATTGGCAAAAGCCGAAAAGCTGAAATGCCGAAATTCTGGCATTTCGAGAGCTTGTGAGCGTGCGAATGCTCTCAAGTTGGTAGGAGAAGGTTGATATTGGAATCGACACTATCAGGCAGGTTGACCGCGGAATTTTGGGCGCTACGGTAAGTTAGGCCTCGGTGGGCCGAATATGGGCCTAATGGGCAATTTGGGCCCATTTGGGTAAAAATAGGTTTAAAGGCAATAATATGGACTACAGGCGTAAAAACTGTTAAAACAAGGTAATGGATTAGAAATTATGACTTAAATGGGCTTAACGGGCTAATTGACATGGTAGGGCCCATTAGGGGTTTTGGGGCCTAAAGGCTAAAACTGATAAATTGGGTTAGATAAGATTCTGTAACGACCATTAAAATAGTAAAGGCTGTAATAGTTATAAAAATTGTAATAAGAGAATAGAATTACTGAAATACCCCTAGGGTGAGAAATTATTGATTTACCCCTAAGTATAAAATTACCATTATACCTCTAGGGCTAAAATCGACTGTACTGCTTGATATGACTGTTACTATTACTGCATACCATGATATGTATCTGTTGCATGGGTTGGGTTTTATTATTGGTGGAAGTGTGAGTGGCACTGCCACGTTACTGAAAGGGGCTATGCCTCGTACTGTTTCTGAAAGTGGCTTTGCCTCGTATACTGTTTATCTGAGCAGCCATGCTGTGACTGTGGTATGTAGGCTGGGTGGGTTGAGTTATTCCCCACATGGTGTGTTGGCTGGTACGGGTGGTGTGTAGCGGTTGGTGGATTGAGTAGTCTCCCCAATTGGGTTGCATTCATACTGTTATACTGTACTGTACTGTTATGGGCCTATGGGCCAAACTGTTATATGAATAGGGGTTCGGCCCAGTATCTGTTATAGGGCTTTGGCCTAGTATCTGTAATCTGAATAGGGCTTCAGCCCAGTATTTGACTGAGATTGGTTAGGGCTCAGGCCCAGAGGGCTCGAGCCAATGTGGGCTTTGGATGGGTTCTGCACACACTGAGTTTCCCCAAACTCACCCGTTTCTTTTCCATCCTTGCAGGAGAGCCCTAGAGCGTGACTTGGATGCTGGGAGGGATTCAGAGTGGCCACAAGGACTGAACTTGCATTTTAATTGGTTAATAATTTGATTACTTTTTGCTATTGATTTTACTTGTTTTAGGTTGTAATAAGGCCACTATACCTGTTTTTATTTGGGATTTTCAACTGTTTTATTCCAGCCACAAATACATACCGTTTTCGAAAATTAAACAAACGTTTAGGATAATAAGGTTAAAACGAATCGCTTAACAAATGGACTAGAGATTAAGTCGAATAATTATTAAATCGAATAATTATTAAAATGGGAATTTCCTAAAATCAAGCATTGTTTTTTTCAAAACTCACCATCGGACTTAGTAGATAGGGCGGCGTAGGATAGTCTAGATGATGTAGCACACCGGACATGGCCATAGCGTCTGGGCCGGGTTCGGGGTGTTACACAAAATTTTGGTCATCGTCTTCCTCAAGGCCGAATATAGCATGGAGAAACCATGTCTAGGGTTTTTCAAGCTTCCAAGATCGATTGTAAGTCCGTTCTACCCTTGTTTTAATGATTTTTACATTTTTGAAATCCCGGTAACATGATTTCTCTATTTCTAACATTTATTTGAGCTAGGGTTTGATTTCAAAAATTGACCCATGTGGAATAATTGTGCATTTTGATGAATTATGGTCGATTATGCATGTTTATGGTTATAGAAACAATTTTTGCCGAGTGATTTTCGACAAAAATGTCCGTAAGGACTAAATCATAAAAGTTATAAAATTGGTCATAAGTGTGAGTTTTAATGAGAATTGTGGCATGCCATATTTATCAATGGTTCAGTTAGGTCTAAAATGCGAAGAAATTGAATAAAAATTATTTCGAACTATGGGGCAAAAGTGTAAATATGCAAAAGTTTAGGGGCAAAAATGTAAATTTTTTAAAAATATGTTTTAGGTCCGAAATGATTAGTACATTGGTTAAATAAGTGAAATATGATGTTTTAGATCCCAGAAAATGAGATTTGGACCTAGAACGGGAGAAAAACTGAAAATTGAGAAAGTTGGTCAAAATGGCCGTATTGGTATCGAGGTAAGTTCATCTGTTTAATAAGCATTTAGTTAAGCATGTTTGAATGCTAAATTGATATATTCGATATAAATGTTTTAGTATTGATTTTTGAATATAATGATAATAATTGAGAAATGTTCGATAATGATTCGACATTAAAAGTGAGTATTCCAATAAGTTTACATATAAGGCCATAGTGGTAATGTGGCTTTGTATAAGATCAAGAAAGTATCAGATAGCATAATTTGAGGAATGTAAGATAAATTGAGGATATGATGAGATTAAGAATGTAAATAAGTAAGTTGAGTAGCATTTTATTATTATGAAATTGTTGCTATTATTATTATTAAGTTGTGTCACTGACCTTGAGAATTTTTAGCAAGTATGTTTTAGCTATGAATTGCCAAGACATTAATATTTCAAAGTCCATGTTTATAACATGGCAATTAAGAAATAATTGATGGAAAAAGACCATGGTTGACCCATGGCAACATAAGATAAGGATACCAAGTAAGACCATGCCAAGGCATGGCATTGGTGAATTTTACAAGGCAAGGAAATCATGTAAAACCATGTCAAGACATGGCATTGATAAGTTACTATAAGGCAAAGATCTCAAGTAAGACCATTCCAAGGCATGGCATTGGTGAGTATATATGTAACACCCTGAATTTGGGCCTAGAAGTATTGGGCATGAGTCTGGGTTCGTATAAAAGAAAACTTGAATAATTGAGAAGTTTTAAATACTATTGTTAAAAAAATTATAATTAATAAGATATTACTTTTATTATTACTGATGTTTTAATTTTTTATGAAAATTATAATGATATTATTAGATAAAAAAATATATATAATAGTATTGTTATTAATTTGGTGTTTAAATTTAGTGTTTAAATAAATTATGAATGATTTATAGTGCGGGAAAAGTCTTGGGTTCGATCCAAGACTCTAGCAAAATTTCTTAATAATTGCATTCTTAGGAAAATCTGGGCTTAAGGCCTTATAAATTAGTTGGGCAAAAACTGGGCATAAAGGAGTGCCTGGCCCATTGGTTAGGAGTGCTAGGCAGTAGGAGGAGGAGCTGGGGTTTGACTCCCAGCATGCGCAAACTGTTGTTTTTTTGTTAGTAAGCAGGGGTGTGACTAGATAGGGTTTAAGAACAGTTGCAACCAAATTATGCCACAAGGAGCGCCTGTGGCACAGTGGCAGCAACGCGTTAGGCACTCTAGGGGGATGCGAGTTCGAGCCTGGGTAAGCGAAATTTTAGAATTTATTTTTAAGGAACCCAAGACTTCAGCAGGTAAGGTTTAAAGTTAAACGCGACGCTATTATATCAAAGAAGAAGTCACGGTGTAGTGTCCAGCAGCGTGCTAGGTTACCTGGATGTCCCGTGTTCGAGTTGAGGTGCATGTAGGAGGATGGCCTTTTTGCTGTGCACGCGTGGAAGTAGCCGTACGGGACTGGAGGACTCATAGCAGCATGCTGTGCGGGAACCGTGCGGTGCAAGCGGTGGATAAGGGGGCTGCTATTCTGTGGAGGGATTTGGATGAAATCCAAATCCATTTGATGCTAAAATTAAGGAGCAAAACAAGGAAATTAAATTGGAAAAGAACTTTTTGTGCCGAATAGGACTCATTCGGCTATGGGCAATTAAATGCTGAAATAGCTAGCAAATTTGGACTTTGATTTATTTTATTTTCCTTCTTTTCAACTCAAATTTTTCTATCATATTTTTTTTCCATACCCTTTGACTCACCTTTCCTTCGCTAAGCCTGAAATTTTCTATTCTTAAAATCCTTTTCTCCTTTGTCCCTCTTCAAAATGTTGGTAACCGATTTCCCCTAAAAGCCGAACCTTAACCTCTCATCTGTTGATAACCTCTTCTATTTCTGTAACCCTTTCTTCTTCTATTTTCATCTTAAACTGAAATAAGCATAACTCAGAATAAGTGCTAGAAGCCGAAACCAAATCCTTTGTGGTTGATTTTCTCTTGGTTCAAACTTCTTCTTCTTTCCATTATTAGTTTTGCAAAAGCCGAATCATTAAATCTATTCTCTACTCGTATTTTGGGGATTTGATCTACAACAGATCTGGAAAAAAGGAGGTACTTGGGAACATTTTTGGCAAGTAGATCTTTGGTAAGTAACTAAAACTTTTTCTCAATCATTATTTTAGGATTTAAGAAAAGCTGAATAATCCCTAAACACTTAGGGAGGCTATCGTTTTGGGACTAAGGGCTTTACTAGCCTCGTTCTTTGATTTTATGTGTTTAGTGTGGACAAAAGGCTCGCAATCAAGGAGTATTGAAGGATATCATCATTGGAGCACCTAGATCTAGTAGTTAAAGGTCGACGAAGGTAAGTGGGTGATAGTGCCTAAGTATGGCCGAATATGATGAGTAAGTGTTACGTTGGTTAATATGGATTTGTAATCTGATTATCATAGTGAACAAATGTTGGATAATCGCGTGAGAGATCTCAATGGGGAATATCGCAAAACAGGTGTGTGTATCGAACACCCGTCTGTAGTCTAAATTGACAAAAGGCCAAAAAGCTGAAATGCCAAAATTTCGACATTTTGTGGGCTTGTGAGCGTGCGAATGCTCATAAGTCATTTGGAATTCGTTGGATCGGTAATTGCACGTGGTAAGTGGGTTGAGTGTGCAATTTCGTGCATTTCGGTAAGTTAGGACTCGATAGGCTGGATATGGGCCCAATGGGCTTTCGAGCCCATATGGGTAAAAATAGGTGTTAAAGGTATTCTGATAGGCTATAGGGTCGAAACTACTAAAACTGGTAACTGAATATGAACCTTGGACTAAATGGGCTTAAGTAGCCAATAGACACTGTAGGGCCCATTAGGGGTTTTAGGGCCCAATAGCTAAAACTGTTAAAATGAGTTAAATAAAGTACTGAGATGAAAGTTGGGTTATTAGTGACTGAAACACGCATAAAATCCTAAGAACTGGAATAATTACTGAAATACCCTTATAGGTGCAAAATTACTATTTTACCCCTAGGTGCAAAATGTCTGTTATACCCCTAGGGCTAAATCTGACTGAAATGCATGATTTATTGTTTCTATTTACTATATGCCATGTCATGATTATCTGTTGCATAGGGCTGGGATTATTGATGGAGGAAGTGTAAGTGGCAATGCCACGTATTCTGAAAAGGGGCTTTGCCCTAGTTTACCGTTCTGGTGGCTTGGCCACACTATCTGATTATGTAGCTATGCTGCCACCATGGAGAGTAGCAGTTGGGTGGGTCGAGTAGTTTTCCCCACATGGAGAGTTTGGCTGGTATAGGTGGAGAGTAGTGGTTGGGTGGGTTAGTAGCTTCACCACATACTGATATAGGTTTTGCATTCATGCATTCTTATTACTGTTCTGTTACTGAAATGGGCCTATGGGCCATACTGTTATCTGAAAAGGGCTAAGGCCCAGTGAAACTGTATCTAAATAGGGCTTCGGCCCAGTTATTACTGAGATTGGATAGGGCTTAGGCCCAGTGGGCTTGAGCTGATTTGGGCTCTGGATGGGCTTTCTGCACACATTGAGTTTACCAAACTCACCCTTGTTTCTTCCATCATTGCAGGTGAGCCCTAGATATGGACTTGGAGCTGGTAGGGATTCAGAGTGGCCACGAAGACTGTATTTTCTGGTTTAAATAAATTATTTATTTTATTACTCATCTCAATCGTTTTATTTTCAATTTGGGTTTGTAATAAGGCCACTTTTATTATTTTTATTTTGGGTTTTTTGAATTATTTAAATTGTTTTTAGTTTATATAGGATATTGTTTAAATCGTTTTGAAATCGGTTAGCTCTAAGGCACATTTTTATAAAAGTTACTTGTTTTCAAAATATCACGATAACATAGCAAAGCTTCTGCAACATAAACGTTTTCATAAATAGATATTTTAAATAGACTACAACCTAATTTGTTGTTCGTGGACAAGTCATAAAGTTAAAGTGTGGCAATGGGTGTGTGCATGTCTAGGATTGGATCATGGAAAAGCTTGGTACTTAAGTAGTCTAATTGACTCACCCCCTCTTCTCTTGAATCCTACCTGGTGCATAGTACCCATTCACTTTAAGCCATAACAAAGAAGATTTGATTTTCTGATACTTAAACTGTTTTAAAAATAACATGTTTCTGTAAGCTACAAAGGTTTTCAAGCTTTCACAATTTTCCAAAAAATTTTACAAAGTGGTTAACAATGTTTGAGAAAGGAATGATTATTACAATAAATCACGTTTTGGAAAAATAAACAAACACAAGCTAAGGTTTTATACAAGTTTGACAGTAAAAGTTTCTAAACATTAAGAAGGGTTTTAAATGAAAACATGGTTTTCGAAAAACACTTCAATGTGACACACTAGACTTGGCCGTAACGTCTGGGCCGGGTTTGGGGTGTTACAATATAAGGCAAGGATCCCATGTAATACTGTGCCAAGGCATGGAATTGGTGATTATATATGGCAAGGGTCCCATGTAAGTCCATGCCAAGCATGGCATTGGTAAGTATATAAGGAACGGATCCCATGTAAGACCATGCCAAGGCATGGCATTGATGAGTATATAAGGAAAGGATACCACGTAAGACCATGTCAAGACATGGCAATGGTAAATTTCAAAAGGAAAGGTACTTGAGTAATCCAAAGAGGAAGTCAAAGAGATGACAAGGTAAGATCATTATTAATATTGAGTTTATAAGTTGATGATATTGAAAGTATTTTAATAAGTATATTCAAGTATTAAGTAAGTGATAAGTTTTCAATTATACTTATGACACTTTGTGCCATGATTAGGAATATGCATATATATTATGAGAGAGTATTAATGTGTTAAGTGAGATGCTGCAGGTGCATAAGCAAGCTATTAAGTAAGGTATTTTTTTTAATTATTCTGAGCCTTTGGTAAGGTTATCAATGAGTAATATGGGAAAGTAAGAACTTAACATTATTTATGCAAATTATGAAAGGTTAATAATAAGCTAAATTCATTACTAATGCCTACTATTTTACGTGTGAACTTACTAAGCTTTATAACCTTACCACTTTCCTTTCCTCTGTTCTAGAATTTTATCAAACAAGCTCGGGTTGGAGGTCATCAGAGATCGCTTCACACTTTCGACTATCAAGATACAAATTGGGTATTTTACTTGAAACGTTTTCAGTTATGGCATGTATAGGGGCTTGGCCATGTTGTGTGTATGTCCTTATAATATGGCTAAATAAGAACATGTGTTGATGTTATGTATGCCTAAATGAGGTTTAATGCAAAGAAATTATGAAAGAGTAAAAGTTGGTTATGAAACAGTTTTGGGACAGCAGCAGTAATGTGAATTTGAAAAATCACTAAAAATTGTAGAAATAGAATTGAATGGTGAATAAGAAATAAAATTAGAGCTTATTGAGTCTATTTTTATAGGAAAAAAATAGAGTAAGCAAAGTAAGTCTGTATTTTGATATATTTAAACTCTTATGAGACTGGTTTAGAGTGACTTCGTGATCCCCTGTTCCGAATTTATAATTTTACTAAAAATTGTACAAAAAGAATTATTTTGTATAACTTATATGTATAGATTTGTTAGTGAGTCTATTTTCATTAGAAACAAACAAAAACATTATCTAAATTCTGTAAAATGAGATAATCAATTTTTTTTGAAGAGAGGTAAGGTCTGTTGGACTACAAAATAGGGGAATATTTAATGAATAAATTATACTAATTTGTCAAACCAAAAATTCTAGAAAAATTATGGTAAGAAGATATATGAGTCTAGTTTTAGGGAAAATTTACAGAGTTAAATTTCGAGTTTTTAACTTGAGTTATAATTAATTTAGTGACTATTATGCGTGTGGACAATTTTATTATAAATAGTGCAATAAATTGTGTTGATTTGTGTAAGTAATCGAAAAAATTTTAATGTTCCCAGTTTGGTCCCGAACCGTTTCAATTGCATGTTTTAGGGCATCGAGGGCCCTTTTTAGGAATATATTGGATGAATGTGAGCGAATTAATTTTAAAAGTAATTTTTTATGTCTCGAATTAGTAATATAAGTTTGGTAACGCCTCGTGCTCGACTCCGGCGACGGTCTCGGGTAAGGGGTGTTATATTTAATGGTATAAGAGCAAGAGTTTAGTCAGTTCTCAAACTATCTAGTATGAGTAAGAGTCTAGCTATACATGCCATATTGAACTGTGATAGTGTGACTGTAACAGCCCTAATTCGACCCTAGTCGGGAAGTGGTTTCAGGACCACTAAATCGAGACGCAAAATTTATTAAAAGTTAAATTTCATCCTTATTAAATGTGAAAATGCATGTTTGAAATTTTGATGCTTTGATTTTTGTTATTTGAATGTGAATTTAATAAAAAGGACTTGTGTGTTATAATTGAAAATGTGTTAGGAAATATTAAAAGAGGCCAAATAGTGCATGGATTATTAGTTAGGGAGTTGCATGTCAATTTTACCAAATTTGACATAGTGGCCGGCCATCATTACCATGAAATTATGTGTTTCATATTTTATGTATTTCTTTATTTGAATTATATGACATAATAATCATAAAAGAAATAAAATAATAATTATGTGTTTTGGTGGGGAGGAGAAACCAATGTTTGATTATTTTCTTCTTCCCTTCATTGCCAAAACTAGAAAAAAGAATGGGGAAAGTTTAAGCTCAAGAAAATCCGCCATAAATAAAGCTTGATTAAGGTGAGTTCATGTTATTTGGTTGAAAAAAATTTGGTGATTTTGAGTTCTTGCTTGATTCCATTTTCTACCCATGAGTTTATTCCTTGGATTAATATGTTGCATTTCGGTCATGGCTTGTGAGTATGGAATTCGGCAATTCATGATTTAAAATTATGAAAGAATGCTTAGAGTTTGGAATGATGTTGATCTTGTGTGAAATTTAGATTGTAAGTTAATTTTGAGAAATTTTGCTTGGTTCGGCCAAAATGTCTATAAAGACATTCAGCTATGACTTTGTTGTTTTAAAGGAATTGGGTTTATGCTTTAAAAGATAAATTAAAATTTATTAGACCGATACATTTCCATGGCCGAATATAGTATTTGATCTTGGAACAAATTAGTTGAATAAAATTGGCATTAAGTTATGTTTTGTTTCAAGGAACGAAATAAAGGATATATGTGAATGCGATATGTATACTAGACTTTGTGAGTCAGTAGCTTATTTATCATGAATGATTTTTAATCATGTGTATACATTATTAGGTAATTTCGGTTGCATATTTAATATATGAATATAATGAATTATTTTGATACAAGGGTTTAAGTATGCAAGGGTAATCCGCCTTGTAATTATTATTGTAATGAAACCATGTAACTATACATGAGTTTTTATGCTTCTGGATATGTGAAGTAAGTTACAATGATTAATTGGTTGTGGGAAATAAAGGATAATAATGATAATTTGTCTTCATGAGTGTCGGCCAGTGTGGTATTTGAGTGTGAAAATATATATATATATATATATATTTATAATGTATTATAAATATTTGAGTCTGAAAGGTTATGACTTCATAATTTAGTTGATTTAAATAGGTTGATAATATTATTGGGATGCTAAATTACTTATAACTTACTAGATTATTCAAATAATACAAGTTACTAGTTTAAACATATGTGTATTTGGTGGTATTCGGCAGTTTGATGTAAATATATGTGTGATTGTTATACCTTGAATTGCGAGAATATGCATATAAGTGTATATGTATTTGGTCTGGTAAAGATATTTGGCTAAGGTAATAGATATGTGCGGTTGGTATACTATTAGTGAAAATATAAGTTGAAAGTAAGATTGTTGAATGATTTAAATGAATAAAACTAATGTGTACCTAAGTTAAAGTAACTTCTATGGTTCGTTAAATGTTGTCATATTCGGCTATAAACTATTATGAAGAGATTTTGATAAGTAAATTTTATCTAATTTAAGCTCAAGAGCATCAAGGTCAAAGATCGGACAAGGGAAAAGAAAAAGTGACCGAATAGCCGAGCAGTAACCGTTCAGAGACACTCAAGGTAAGTCACTAAGTAAATGAGCATGTTTCGTAACATAGATTTTCGAAGCTAATTACATAAATATAAATGAACAAATGTGAATTTTATATACCTATGTGTTTATGGCATGGTCGAAAGCTCAAGGTGATAATTAAGTATTGTAATATATGTAATTGAAACGAAAGTTGAGAAAATGTGAAAAGGGTATGAATTATATGTATGTGGCGAGATCGAAAGGTCTTTAGTATATGAGCCAAATTATGTCAATGAAAAGTATGTATAAATGTGTGAAATTTCTTATGAATGTATTAGTTTTAAATGATCATTTGAGATAAGTGAACATTATGTGACAAACTTGTGAAAAATTCTATCGTACGATACTATTCAGGTCTTAGACCTAGCAAGCTGCGAAGCTGGTGATAAGATTCGGACGTCAAAGTCTAGTAGGCTTTGTGCCGGTGATGTGTATTCAGGCCTTTGTGCCTAGCAGGCTGTATGCCGGTGTTACATTCGGGCCTTTGTGCCTAGCAGGCTGTATGCCGGTGTTACATTCGGGCCTTTGTGCCTAGCAAGCTGTATGCCAGTGTTACATTCGGGCCTTTGTGCCTAGCAAGTTGTATGTCGATGTTACATTCGGGCCTTTATGCCTAGCAGGCTATATGCCGGTGTTACATTCGGGCTTCGAGCCTAGCAGGCGTTGTGCCGGTGATTTGATTGAAGTTTAAGTTTCTGAGTATTTGCTATAAAAATCGAGATTTAATATGTTCAATACATTTAGCTGGCCAGGTATGTAACATGTATTCGTATGTGAATTTTAAATTGAATTGAATCATCAGTATCAGAAGAGATGTATATGTGAGTGAGTATTAAGTTTATATATGTACTTGTGATACATTTGGCAAATGTTTGATGTTAATCAAAATATGTGATTCAACTATGTTGTATGAGTTTAAATCAAGTGAGACTATATGCTAAATTTCATTATGTATATATATATATATGAATATATTCGTCCAAGTGGATAAATATTTAGGAAATGAATTCTTGATAATTCGAATGTTAGATTGTTGATAAGTTTAATTGTTCGTTTTGCTTAAACTTACTAAGCTTATGTAAGCTTACTTCGTTTATCTTTGTTTCTTTTTTTTTTTAGATCTTTTTTTGAAGTTTCAGACTCGGGGATTCAAGCTTAAGTCACCCACACTATCGTCGTTATTTTGGTACTTTCGATAGTTATTTTGGAAATAATGGCATGTATAGGCTAAGCTCTCTCTAATCTCTATCTCTTTTGAATCGAATCATATTTTGATCTGTAAATATTTTAGCCATGCAAATATGGCTTGCTTGACTTCTAAGTATGAATATGTGGTTGATAAAATTATGTGATTGTTTAATGAGTAAGACTTTACTATGCTTAACTTCATTTTTTTTTACAAGTAATAACTATTGCATTCACTGGTATTGAATAACCTATATTCAGCTATAGCTATAGTAATTTACCAAATGAATGGCGTAAATTTTTGTATGAGAAGCAAATCGGTGTTTTGTATTTTTGGACAATAAGAAAATTTAAGTTTGCAACCTATTAAGTCGACATGTATGCTTGATGTTATGTTTTAAACTATAAGCCATAGTATGTGCATATCTATGTTCGTTCAAGTATTGATAATTCATGACTACATGTTGCAAATTTCTGTTGTGGCTCAAAGGCTTTAAACCTCCTTAGCATTCATCGTTATATAGTTAAAGTACCTATTTTATATGTTACTTTGTACATTGGTAGTTGTGGTTAAGTAACACCTTGTCACCCTATACTGGCGACGGTTACGGGTTAGGGGTGTTACAGTGACGACTCCCGACCCAGATGCAAAATGTTTTGTCAGATAGATGTGCACTCCAACCGAGCTAAGTTTGATTGTACAGACATTATGTTTATGATGAGTTGAGACTCATAAAAGGTAAGAATAATAGTTCATGATGTTTATGTGAAAATAAATAAATTGTGAATAAGAACTTTTGCGAAATATGAAAGATGAGATAAGATGAAAGGAAAGCTTATATTGAGATAAGTGTTCATGTTAAACTGGCATTTGTATGATGTTGTATGTATAACTAGAGAAGTTAAGTGAATGTTATGAGTAATGTTATTTGAGATTCATGAATGCATGTATAAGTGCACTAGTTTGCATAAGATGATCAGGAAATCTCTGTATTATGAACGTGTATGCTAAGTTGCTTGAAGATAATTATATAATTGTGATAATATTATATATTGATAAGTGTTAAGCAAATGAATACCATTACAGAAAAGATGCCAGGTCAATATAAAGGTCATTCAGATTCTGAAACATTATAGTTAGAGAAAAGTTAGGTTCAGTTAATGCATTTATTCAGGTATGATGTGTAAGGTATATGATTGCTAGATTTTCTTCCGAATAAATTCCAATTTTGAACGAGATAATGTGGATTCAGTAATGACAGAATTAGATAGAGGAATAATGATTGAGCTGCATTAATAGTTGAATGCAGAGTTTTTGGTTGAGAAAATTTCAGAAATTTCTTTCGACTATTATATGTGTACATTTATTTTCAGAGGTATATATATTTATATCTGCAAGATTTCAAATGAAATTCCTACTGTATGAGGATGTTAATTAAATATGTAGACAAATGAAGGCATTGTAGTGTGCTTGAGTTGTGATTGATATTGCTCTATCTATTCTGGTTTTCTGCTCTAGTGTGCAGATGGAAAGTTGACGGTAAGGTCGGTATGATGTTAGCATCCCGTTCTACTAGCTATTGTTTGGTAAATATAAAGGAAAATTATATGGTTTCTGTAATAGTTGATTTTAGTGCTTGTGAGTTTTATCTTTCCTTTTTGGAAATTTTCTGAGGTGTTATCAAGACCTTAACTATTCTACATGAGAAATGATTTTCAAAAATTCTGTATAGCTCCGCGTTCTGAGATTTTGTTATCCTGGGTTTCTTAATAAATTACTGTTCAAAGTATTAGCCATAAGATAATAGCAAGAAATGTTCTATTGACGAATATGAGTTCAGACCTGATAATGAAAGTACAGAGCTGGGACGTCATTGACTAAAGTAATTGAGAAGTCGGTCTTATTATTGTTGGAATGCCGGTACCCCTATGGCATAGCAAAATAAAAATAATTCTGGCGATCTAAACCATAGATCCATGTGCGAAGAATGAGTCGGGGTGAAATACTGGTTTCAAAATTATCAAAACTCCAATCTTAGTAGATAGCGACGTCTCGGCAATGAGAATTCTGATCTACTATCAAACCAAGCCGCAACCTCTTTTGATGCCGACCTCTACGTAATCCACCTGGTTTGACGATGAATGGAAGAAATCTCTAAAAATAGTTTTGAAGATTTCTTTGCTTGACGACTGCTAGACCTCACAAGCAAAGTTTTTAGGTTTTTTATTTTAGGGTTTTCCCTTTTCCTTTTTTTTTAAAAAACTCCCTATCTCTCACCTTTTATAATTGGTATATATATAATGAATCATAATTCATAAAACTTTTATTCGAACATAATAATCATAATTAAAAATAAATAAATATAATAATGTTTTAACCGAAAACTATAATTACATTAATTATAACAAGGATTTCGGTAAACTATATTTATTTAAATTTATATACGAACCAAATTCATATATTAATAGAACTATGTTCTCATTATGTGTACAACATCCTTGTACATATAGTATGTTCGATATTTGATTGCCCAATTAAATTAATTCTATAATTAATTTAATTCATGTGACAATCAAACATAATACCAACTCTGTTTTATTCCGTTCATTTCAACCATAGGGTGTGGCCCTGTAGGTTCTTGTAATGTTAGCAGTAATACTAGAACGATTTTAATGTTACAAACAATGAGTGGCATCTAGCAATGCATCATTGCTACCTAAGTTACAAGAAGTCATGATTTGGTATAACCTTTTTTATTTGTGATTAACCTTTCATGCATCAATCCTTAAGCCCTTTATCTCTAGAATGGACACAAGTCATGGAATAGTCACACTTGCATAGTCCATCCCATATTTCTTGATATCTTGAGTAGACTAAGATACACAAATAAGTATGACATCTCGTATCAACTTATTTGAGCATGGCCATGCATTTCTAGTCTCACTCAATCAAGTGGCCTAAGATATTACTCCCATTATGTAAGAG
Organism: Gossypium stocksii; assembly: GCA_020496765.1. Classification (NCBI taxonomy): domain Eukaryota; kingdom Viridiplantae; phylum Streptophyta; class Magnoliopsida; order Malvales; family Malvaceae; genus Gossypium; species Gossypium stocksii. Next base: position 78,672,153 of record CM035624.1, on the reverse strand, counting down.
GGACTTATCCTATATTGATCAACCATATCCCTCTATATAGATTGTGGTATACCCAACATCAGCCTTTATAGAACAACCAGTTATGGTGCACGTTTGACTGTATCAAAATATACAACTCATAATGTTGGGATAATGATGATCTCAAGTCTGAGGATCATATACATATTAATCACTATGAGTAATGTTCTGACAATTACATAACAATCCAAGAAACATACTCATAGGAGGTCAGTCCAATATGTTGTTCTCTAACACACATATTCATGCATTGATTTTGACACTACATATCAATGACAACTCTTTATCATCAATCAACTACATGTTAGTCTTAATGCATTACTATTGTCTTTGTCAACAATAATACTTGACTAAGGATCTTTTAAGAATAATCATATTATTCTCAGGACATTATTATAAAACAGTTTATTTATACACACAGAAAAGAAACTAAGTACGAGAAGAAAGTTACAGTAAGCCTTGAGTACGAGATTTCTAAATGTTATTGTGTGTCACTCTAATACTAATAGTTAAATTGAGGTAGTGATTTAGATTCTTAGAAAGGTAAGTTTTGTAATGTGTTTTAAATATTAAGAGCAATTTAGAAAGAGAAACCCACAGGGTTAATTTGAGTTAAAATATTAGAGAAAGGTGAAAATTGATTTTTGAGATCAGAGACAGATTATCAGAAATTGTGTATAGAATCGAAAGGCAAGAATATTGAAACTCAGATGGTGTCAGGTGTTTTTGAAAGTATTTTATTAACAGAAAATTTTTCATTTCGGTAAGTAGAGAAAAGTGAGTTACGGTTCATCTAAGAGTATGAGATTATAGAAAGAATAAGGTCAATTACTTATCAGTAGGTATTTCAGTCAGAATCCGAAAAGATCAGAAATGTGATTCCTATGTCTACGATAAAAGAGTATAATTTAGAATCTTAGCTTGAGCAGTAAGATGCTAAGGATACTGAGACTATACAAGAAATTGAAAGTGCCTTGTGAAATCAGCCCTTAATCCGTCATTTGGTAAGATTTTTGAGGACAAAAATCCCTAAGGGGGAGAAATATAACATCCCGATTTTGGGCCTAATTAGAACAGTGGTTTCGAGGCCACTAATCCAACAAGGAAAATATTATTTTTATTCTATTTTTATGATCTACGATTTCACAAAAAAATTTCGTGAAAATTTCATTCGAAAATTTCGACGTTTGGGCACTCAATTTAGTCAAAAGGGCTAAACTTTAAATAGTGCAAAAGCTAAGTTCCATATGTTAGAAGTGTCCGATTGTTATGAAGTTTTAAATTGAAGGTCCTTAATTAGACCATTGGTTAAATTGTTGGACAAAAATGGGCATGAATAAGACAAATTTGAAAGAAAAGTCTTTAAGGGCATTTTGGTTATTCAGTAAATTAAAAGAATTGAAAAGGGAAAATGAAGCAAAAATTTGCTCATATTCTTCCTCAAGGCCAAACAGAGCATAGAGAAACCATGTCTAGGGTTTTTCAAGCTTCCAAGCTCGATTGTAAGTCCATTCTAGCCCCTTTTTAATGATTTTTATATTTTTGAAATCTAGTAACATGATTTCTCTATTTCTACCATTTATCTGAGCTAGGATTTGATTTCAAAAATTGACCCATGTTGAATAATAGTGCATTTTGATCAATTATGGTATATTATGCATGTTTATGGTTAGAGAAATGATTTTTGCCAAGTGATTTTCGACGAAAACGTCCAAAAGGACTAAATCGTAAAAGTTATAAAATTGGTTATAAGTGTGAGTTTTAATGAGAATTGTGGGCTGCCATATTTATGAAATGGTTCAATTAGGCCTAAAATGCAAAGAATTTGAATAAAAATTTATTTCCGAGCTTTGGGGAAAAAGTGTAAATATGCAAAAGTTTAGGGGCAAAAATTTAAATTTTGTAAAAATATGTTTTAGGTCTGAAATGATTAGTGCATTGATTAAATAAGTGAAATATGACGTTTTAGATCCCGAAAAGTGAGATTTGGACCTAGAACGAGAGAAAAACTGAAAATCGGGAAAGTTGGTCAAAATGGCCCTATTGGTATCAAGGTAAGTTCATGTGTTTAATAAGCATTTAATTAAGCATGTTTGGATGCTAAATTGATATATTAGTTATAAATATTTTAATATTTATTTTTGAATATAATGGTAATAATTGAGAAATGTTCGATAATGATTCGACATTAAAAGTGAGAATTCGAATAAGTTTACATATAAGACTATAGTGGTAATGTGGCTTTGTATAAGATCAAGAAAGTATCGAATAGCATAATTTGAGGAAACTAAGATAAATTGAGGATATGATGCGATTAAGAATGTAAGTATGTAAGTTTGAGTAGCATTTTATTATTATGAAATTGTTGCTATTATTATTGAGTTATGTGACTGACATTGAGAATTTTTAGCAAGTATGTTTTAGCTATGAATTGCCAAAACATTAATATTTCAAAGTCCATGTTTATAACATGGCAATTGAGAAATAATTGACGGAAAAAGACCATGGTTGGCCCATTGCAACATAAGATAAGGATACCAAGTAAGACCATGCCAAGGCATGGCATTGGTGAATTTTACAAGGCAAGGAAATCATGTAAGACCATGTCAAGACATGGCATTGATAAGTTACTATAAGGCAAAGATCCCAAGTAAGACCATGCCAAGGCATGACACTGCTGAGTATATAAGGCAAGGATCCCATGTAATACCATGCCAAGGCATGGCATTGGTGAGTATATAAGGCAAGGATCCCATGTAAGACCATGCTAAGGCATGGCATTGGTAAGTATATAAGGAAAGGATCCTATGTAAGACCATGCCATGGCATGACATTGGTGAGTACATCAGGCAAGGATACCACGTAAGACCATGTCAAGACATGGCAATGGTAAATTTCAAAAGGAAAGGTACTTGAGTAATCCAAAGAGTAAGTCAAAGAGATGACAAGGTAAGATCACGAGGAAAGAGCACAGATATGTAGATAAGGCTTATTAATATTGAGGTTATAAGTTGATGATATTAAAAGTACTTTAATGAGTATATTCAAGTATTAAGTAAGTGATAAGTTTTCAATTATACTTATGATGCTTTGTGAAATGATTAGCAATAAGCATATATATTATGAGAGAGTATTAATGTGTTAAGTGGGATGTTGCAGGTATATAAGCAAGCTATTAAGTAAGGTATTTTTTTTTATTATTCTGAGCCTGTGGTAAGGTTAGCAATGAGTAAGATGGGAAAGTAAGAACTTAACATTATTTATGCAAATTATGAAAGGTTAATAATAAGCTAAATTCATTGCTAATGCCTATTATTTTACATTTGAACTTACTAAGCTTTATAAGCTTACCTCTTTCTGTTTCTCTGTTCTAGAATTTTATCAAATAAGCTCGGGTTGGAGGTCATCAGAGATCGCTTCACATTTTTGACTATCAAGTTACAAATTTTGTATTTTAATTGAAATGTTTTCAGTTATGCCATGTATAGGGACTTGGCCATTTTGTGTGCATGTCCTTATGATATGGCTAAATAAGAACATGTGTTGATGTTATGTATGCCTAAATGAGGTTTAATGCAAAGAAATTATGAAAGAGTAAAAGTTGGTTATGAAACAGTTTTGGGACAACAGTAGTGACGTGATTTTGAAAAATCACTAAAAATTGTAAAAATGGAATTGAATGGTGAATGAGATATAGAATTGGAGCTTATTGAGTCTATTTTCATAGGAAAGAAATAGAGTAAGCAAAGTAAGTCTGTATTTTGATATATTTAAAAAGCAAAGTAAGTCTGTATTTTGATATATTTAAACTCTTATGAGACTGGTTCAGAGTGACTTCGTGATCCCCTATTCCAATTTTAGAATTTCACTAAAAATTGTACAAAAAGACTTATGATGTATAATTTATATGTCTAGATTTGCTAGTGAGTTTATTTTCATTAGAAATAAACAAAAGCATTATCTGAATCCTGTAAAATGAGATAGCCAATTTTTAGTGAAGAGAGGTAAGGTCTGTTGGACTGCGAAACAGGGGAACATTTAATGAATAAACGGTACTAATTTGCCAAACCAAAAACTCTGGAAAAATTATGGTAAGAAGATATATGAGTCTATTTTCAGGTAAAATTTACAGATTTAATTTTTAGTTTTGTTACTCAAGTTATAATTAATTTAGTGACTATTACGTAGGTGGACAATTTTATTATAAATAGTGAAATAAATTGTTTTGATTTGTGTAAGTAATCGGAAAAATTTTTATGTCCCCGGTTTGGTTTCGAACCGTTTCAATTGCATGTTTTAGGGCCTTGAGGGCCCTTTTTAGAAATATATTAGATGAATGTGAGTGAATTAATTTTAAAAGTAAATTTTTATACCTCGAATTAGTAGGATAAGTCTGGTAACGCCTCGTGCTCGACTCCAGCGACGGTCTTGGGAAAGGGGTGTTACATTTTGTTAATGGGGGAAAAATGAACATGCATGGCTTTCATTTTATATTTTATTATAAATACATAATATTATACAATTACAAATTTAACCTTATAAATTTTAATGATAAAATCACATATTGCATGCCATTACCGTCCATTCATATAAACCATGGTCTAATTGCAACATAAATACCTCCTATTTACTAAAACATATTAATTTGGCACTTAAACAATTAGTAGCCAACTTTTGCATTTTATGCTATTAAGTCCTTTTACTAAATTAGCTACCCAATCGGTAAAATTAAATCACTAAATTTTTTCACATATCAAATAATATGCTGTAAATACCAAAAATAATATTAAAAATAATATTAGAAATAATTTTACGACCTTGGATTTGTAGTTCCAAAACCACTATTCCAACTAGGGTCTAAATTGGGCTGTTACAACTCTCCCCCCTCCCCGTTAGGGATTTTCGTCCCTGAAAATCTTACCAGGAAGTAGATCAATGATTTTGCTTTGACACAATACATTTCAAATTCACACATAACTTCAGGTTTCATATCTCTTCAATCTCACAACTAAGATTCTGATCTATTTTTCGGTATACACCATATCAAGCTGAGACTATTTATAACTGTATTGAATTACTTCATTTTTGTTCAATTTCTCTGAAAACATTATTCCCGTGGATCATTTCCTCACAAAGCTTGGTCTCGACACAACGGAGTTCGGTAACTGCTACTATATGATACCTCATAAAATGTCATTTTTATACTCCCTTGCTAACTTATCAAACAGCAATAGTCCAATGACAAATAAATATTTCGAGAATTTGATTTGCATTTCACGATTTCAATGCAATCATATACACACAGATTACTGTAATTTTCCCTTCAAATTATCATATAAGTTTCAGATCTTAATTCGAAACAACAATGACTGGCATCATAAGCAGACTTACCATCATAGAAACGAAATACTCAATTGTTCTATCAAAAGAGAAAATTCATACGCACTGAAATATTTTCTTCAAGTAGTTATTAATAATTCAGATCACTTTATCTTTTTCAATAATAATAATTCTGATGCAAAGTTCATCAAAATTCTATTTCATTACTATTCAGATCTCAAGTCATGCTGAAACAGTTCCAAAGAAACTTAATAATTAAATTTAACCTGTTGATATTCAGACATTTGAACGTAAAGTCAGCAATATCACATTTTATACTTATTCGTCAATACCATTTTCCCAAACCATCATGCATCTTGCTACTCCCTTATGAACAGACTAACTGTCACTGTGAGCCAACTGTAACAATGGTTATACAATCTCAGAGCTTTTCGATATAGACGCTCTATCTCGAAGCAACAAATAATCATGAATTAACTTAGTAAGCATCATTTTAACTTCCAATTCAGATAACTTATGTTCATCATTTAATAAGATCAATTATGCATTCATCGCTCATAAAACACACAAAAGTTTCTTATTCAGAATATCTAAAACTATAATCATTTCCTCGGATAGTCATCACTTGCAAACTCCGAAGTCTTCGACGATTCGAGCTATTTTCGTTGTGCCAAGTTCAGCCCATCTTACTGTCCCCATATTCAGATCTTTCTCTGTCATTTAACATTTTAAACTCTTATAGTCATCAAATATGTCACATAACTCTATCAATGCAGCTTTAACTGTATGGAATCATAAGATATCTCTGTGCACTCTTTTATTAGAACACATATTCAAACCGTTCATTGACGCAAGGCTAAGAATAGTAAATTTTTGTATCCGACTCAGACCGAATCAGAACTAATGTTCTGATTGACAATATCTTCGTACAATAAGAATTCCTCAATCAAGACAACCTTAATTTACCTTAGCATTTCTCAGATAGAACAATTCCGATCGATATAATTCTATATTACATTTTCAAGAATACAAATTCTTCTTTTAGACTATCTCTCAATTCACAGATGTATATTCAAAGTTTATTTCCAGTCCGATGTATAGATTCAAATACATATAACCCAATCATCTTTTCAATCAAATAATTCAAACCAGACTAAACCATTGAATCGATCTTTTCAAAGAAATCTTTTCTTCTCGCTAGAAGGATAACCCCAGACATATCACTATACAGATTTGATGTTGATCTTCTATCATTTTCACTTTTACCAATGTCAAACCTTTCTCGAGAACTAGAAAAGAGTTTATAATAAAGTTGTCTCATATATTAATCATTGAAGCTCTAAATTACACTGAAGTCATCTTAATCAGATAGAAATCATAATATCATAATAAGACCGACATCTTAATCGTAATAATAAATAATATCCCAGCTATTAATAAAACATTAGAACATAGAAGAAAATCAAATATGATTTAAACAACAACCAATGCAGAAGCCCAACTTCTATAACTCTGATAATTGGTACTGCAGTACTCCCAAATTTCAGTACAGAAATTATAATGATAATAGATATAGCTATTTCCATCAAATAGAATCATCAGAAAACCAGAATAGCGAAATTTCAATATCTGAAGTTACGCAGAATATCAGAAAATTACAACCCATATAGAATGATATCAATCCGATAATATCCCAGAAAATGTCCAGAAAGAATAATGTCACTCATAAATACTGAAATCCACCGTAACAGAAGTAATATATAATCTTCACATATATTCAACAGAATAATAGCCAGTAGAAATAGAATATTAGTATCATACAGATTTTACCATAAACTTTCATATTCGCATAGAGAAATAAATACCAGAGAAAGACAAAATAATGTCAAATATAACCCAAATAGATCAACGATGCTTTCGTCTATTAATATGTTTAGCTAATGTTCCCATACGATAAGAATTCCTTATGAAATTAAACAGTCACACATACTTCTGAGGATAAATATACACATGGAATGCTTAGAAGGAATCATAGTAACTGCCTCACTATAATCATTGTACTCAGCCATCAATACAATTCAATTATTATTCAATTGTCTGATTCTGTCTTCAAAAATTTTAACATTATCCCTTCACTAATAGAAGTTAACTTAAAAAAGCTTCTAGCTAATATTTTCTTTAGATAACGTACCTGAATAGGTCATTTAGTTAGAGTTAATTTCTTCTGTAACAGTGACATTGCATAATTTGAATAATCTTCAGAACTATCCCATATCTCTTTTAGTATTGTCTTCATTTGTTAATTCATTCTCTTTTTTAACCACATTAGTAATCTTTCATATGCAGATCTTTGTAACTCTACTCTTATAAGCTTATTCAACCCAAAACCTTACAGATTTCATAGTAACATTTTACGGGTAAGGGGGTGAGGGCAGTAAAGCCTCAAAATTAATTTACGCGTAACTGCATATAACACATACTACCACAAATAGACAGTTCATTATTAATTTCACATTCTCAAATCATTTAATAAACATTTCCTTTTAATCACTTTTATTCTTATCACATAGTTCAGATACCAATTCAAATTACTAATTCATAATCAAAGTTTTCATGTAGCATCATAATCCAAATATCATCACTCATATGCTCATATAATCATAACATTTATCAACAACAAAAATGTCATACACTTTGATCCATACCTTTACGAGTATCAACTCATCAATATATATTTTCATACAAACATCGGAGTACCATTCTGTACTATCAGAATCAGCTCAGATGGAAAACTTATTTGTCTCTTCAAAATAATTTTTGTCAGAGTCGGGAGATATCACACTACCTCTGGTTAATTGTGGCATGTATAGCTAGACTCACATTAGCTATGTTAGTCTTAGAACCAACTAAACCATAGTTCTGATACTAACCAAATCTAACACCCCTAACCCTATCTGTCGCTGGACTAAGGTTAGGAGCACTACTGGATAATTTAAAACATTTACGAAAATTTCACAATCATTATTATCATATCACAATCTTTCATCATCAATGAGTCCCTTATAAAGGTATACGAGACCTTAAACATGTATTAGAAGAAGGTCGGGACTAAACTAAACACATAGAAAATTTTTTGAAACTTAAATATTTTTCAAAGCAAATGAGGTCACACACCCGTATGGTCAGGCCGTGTGCCTCACACGGTATCATACACGCCCGTGTGTCTAAACCGTGGCAAAACAGGGCATACATTCTGACTTGTCCACACGGCCACAAGACACACCCGTGTGCCAGGCCATGTGAATATTTGGGGGGCTGCAAACTTGGCCACACAGCCTAGCACACACCCGTGTGTGCGGCCATGTAGTCTGCCCAGGCTCATTTCGAAGTGGCCCTCGAGCGACACGGCAGAGACATACGCCCGTCTCCCTGCCCGTGTGAGCATAAAATAGGCCATTTACAAGGCCAAACTGCCACCCAATTTTGGGTCCTCTGTACAAGTTCAAAACCAATACATCTCATACTCAATTTTTCAACCATTTCACAACTAAAACATGTACAATTCATACCATATATTTCTCAACCAATTTTGTATTCCATTTTCATAACAAATCATACCAATTCATATGTCAAAATCATACCAAACATACATGATCATTATACCTATTTATCACATTTATTTTCAAGCCAAAATATACCAAATTCTATAATAAAAACATACCTAATTGACCATTTCATTTGATCTTTCAAGAGCATCAAATTGTACCATTTCTAACCATATATTCAATACCAAAACCAATTCATATTGTCAACTATAAGCTAGCCATATCACATGGCATGATATATTCAACTCAAAACACATATTAACCTATCTAACTTATACATATCATTACTCAGTTCTGAATTCAAGCATAAACACATCTTTTAGTTAGCCAAATCACTTGACATAACATATATGTACAGCTTAAAATGTATTCAACTACTTCTAGCCTATACATGCCACAAAAACCAAAATTTCAAAGCATTTATTACTGAAGTAATAACCGTATAGTGTGATGAGGGCTCTACCGACTTCCAACACAAGCAAGTTTCTGAAAAGCTATAAACATAGAAACAACACACACAGTAAGCTTTGAAAGCTTAGTAAGCCAGAAGCAAATAATTATAATATTTGTAATTTAATAAAACTAGAGAAAATTTACAAATTCTTAACCACATATAAATACATTCATCAGACTCGTAAAATCATATAACCACATTAATTAGCTTCTCTTATCATATTTATCACAGAACATATAAACCATGCTTCACTAGTCATTTTTCATCAATGCAAATCCAATTAGTATATCAGCATAAATCATATTTGATATTTCAATATTTACATGTCCAAACATAGGAGCGGACCCTAATTTTCATATAATAAGCATAAATAACCCATCACTCATTTATATACATTCGTTCCATTCATTGTCATATTTTACACATATCATCATTAAAAATATATATTCACCTTCCACTCTTGAACATCAAATACACCTCATACATAACTGATTTGTACTCCCTGGAATATACATGTTTATGTACCCGTCTCGTACAAATCTCATACACATTTCTGTACCACCTCGTACAATCTCATACATAATTTTATACCACCTCATACAATCTCATACATAATTATGTACCACCTCGTACAAGTCTCACATAGAATTCTCCTTTCCCTTACCCGTTGAACCATTCGGAATAGAATTTAAATACACAAAGATCTCATACGATAAGTACCTATACCATGGTCCGAAACCAAATCAAGGTAACTTATCTCCAGAGTACCTATACCATGGCCCGTAGCCAAATCAAGGTAACTCCAATGAAGTGCCTATACCATGGCCCAATGCCAAATCAAGGTATAAATCGCACCCAAAGTGCCTATATCATGGCCCGAAGCCAAATCAATATCCTAATGACATGTCATTAACATCCAAAACTATTCATATGGTTCAACCGGGATTTCCAACACCAAATCGTAATCAATCATTTTGAACTACCATCGAATCATTGTTGAACCATAGTCGAACACTTCCATAGTCTAATATTTACAGTTTATGCAATATTACAACATATAAATCCACTTTAATGGAGATCATTACACACGAACTTTCTCTAATTCACAATTTCAATCAAATCAATCTCTGAACAGATCCTCCAAATCTCAATTCAATTCGGCACATATATATATTTATTAACAACTCAATTCAGCACATATAATACATGTACATTCAACTTAAAAACATTTATTTACTTACGACTTACCTTGTACGAACACGAACAGACCGGACGACTATTCGACAATTTTTGACTTTTTCCCCGATCTAAATCTGAATTCTGCTTTCACCAATCTAATTAATATCAAAATTAACTTACTTATTCAACATTTCATTCAATTTTCATCCAAGAACATATAAATGGGCAATTTGCATTTTAGCCCCTAACATTTTACATTTTCTCAATTTAGCCCCTATTTCAAAATAACACGAATTACTCAAAATTTCAACAAACCTATGTTGGGCCGAATTTACCTTAGTTTCCTAGCAACCCATTTATTCCATTTATTTCACATTTAGGCCCCTAATTTTGCAAATTTCATAATTTAGTCCTTAATTCACATTTTAATTAAAAATCACTTAATTAAACATAACAATCCAACATCAAAGATTTATTTTTCATCATCAACAAAAAAATTCATCAAATTATCAACAATGCAAATCTCACATTCATCATCAATTCTAAAAATTAAAGCATGGGTTTGCTAGTACTCGAAGCAACGATCTCAAAAACGTAAAAAAATATCAACAACCGAATAAAAATGAGCCTTGAATTAAGCTTGGATCATGGTCGAATATTTGAAAGCCTTAAACCCCTTTTTCTTTCTCAAGTTTTGGTAATGGGGGAAAAATGAACATGCATGGCTTTCATTTTATGTTTTATTATAAATACATAATATTATACAATTACAAATTTAACCTTATAAATTTTAATGATAAAACCACATATTGCATGCCATTATCATCCATTCATATAAACCATGGTTTAATTACAACATAAATACCCCCCATTTACTAAAACATAATAATTTGGCACTTAAACAATTAGTAGCCAACTTTTGCATTTTATGCGATTAAGTCCTTTTATTAAATTAGCTACCTAATCGGTAAAATTAAATCACGAAATTTTTACACATATCAAATAATATGTTGTAAACACCAAAAATAATATTAAAAAATAATATTAGAAATAATTTTATGTGCTTGGATTTGTGGTTCCAAAACCACTATTTCGACTAGTGATGTTACAAGAATGTATGAGTTCGATATGTACCAGTACAGGTATGTACGTGAATCATGTGAGAATTGAATCTATGTGTAACACTCCCAAACCCGGCCTAGATATTTTGGCCAAATCTGGCAATGTCACATGAAAGTGTTTTTCAAAAAGTGTGATATCATTGAAAATCTGTTCTTTATTTAACCTCTCTGTGATCTTTAGTAAGGATTTAAGGATACCCCGTTTTATTTCAAAGCTCAACCCATTTGACAAAAAGTTATCCATGTTAAATTTAATACTAATTTTAAAACATTATTTCTTACAGAATCTTCAAAAACAACATGCAGCATAAACGTGGTGGTTTTTTTTTATAACATAACATTTATCTTTTTGAAAACCTGCATCCTACTGCTAGCAGATATACTTCAAAATAAATCAAACCCCAAAAATAAGGATTTAAAATTATAGAGACATTGTTACAGTAAAACACCCAAAATTAAAGTATTTGAAATTTAAAACTCAATAAGAAAGTCCATGCAGTTGTGTGTCCACCTTCGAGTCCCTTGCAGCACCGACTCGCCTAAGCCTGGGGATTACGTATACAGATAAATAGATGGGTGAGTTATGAAAACTCAGTGTGTAATCCCATATCAGATAATAAATCAGAGAGCATGTACAGTCTGGGCCTAAGCCCAATCCAGCCATGGTTCAGTTTCAGTCAGGGCATTCGCCCAATACAGTATCAGTATCAGTGTAGGCTTGAGCCCAACTCAGTAACTGTGACACCCCTAATTTGACCCTAGTCGAAAAGTGGTTTCGAGACCACAAAACCGAGTCACAAAAAAATTAAATGTTACATTCCATGCTTATTAATTGTGAATAAGTATGTGTGAAAATTTCATGGTTTAATTTTTGTCATTTGGATATGGATTTTTACTAAAAGGACATAGATATGAAGCATTGAAAGTGTGTGAGGCCAATTGAAGAGGCCAAATAATTCATGGAGTAAAACATGGGGATTTGCATGTCAAATTCCCCATTTTTACTCAAAGTGGCCGGCCATGATGTCATTTGGTGAGTAAATTGTTATTTTATATTTTTTTGATATGATGAAATAATGTTGTACTTGATAAAAATAAAGTAAATAAAATCAAGAAGGGGTGAAAAGAACAAAGTTTTTCATCCTTTGTTCTTCCTAGCCGAATCAAAATAGAAAAATAATGGAGGAGAAGCTTTGAGGTTTCGGTCACTTGAAGGCCTAAAAATCCAAGGTAAAAACTTGCTGAGTTGATTTTATTTTGACGTGTTTAAGCTCCAATCTTGGTTCCCTTCTACACCCATGATTTTAAGTTTTGTAAATTGGTGTTTTGGATGTTCGGCTATGGGTAGAAGGACATGAATTTCAAATGTGATATTAGAAATGAATGAGTAAAGGTTAGATGGACTTAGTAATGGAAAAAAAAATTATGTGTTTATAAGCTTGTAAGTTGGAGTGTGAACATTTGTGCATTTTGGGCATATATGTATATATTCGGCCATGGTATAATGTGTTGTTTGGTTAGAATTTTGATGTTAAAGCATTTGTATGGGTATGAGTATTTTGCCGAATGTGGATTTGGATAGTAAATGGAGGAATTGTTCTTAATTGGAATAAAGAAACTCTTTCACGAAATGAACTTTGAATTTGGTAAATTATGTGATAAATCAAATATGGTTATTAAATGGGTCATAAGACTTTATATATATATTGAAAAGAAAATGAGCTTAATGCTCAAGTAACATTCGGCCTTGAAGTAGTTAAGTTGGTTAAATTAAATTTTCAAGGTAGTGAATTTTATGTTAAAAGAGGGTTTCAAGTTGTATTTATGTGATATGATTAAAAGCAAGGGGATATGTTAGCAAAGTGAGGGACTCGACTATAGTGCTAGTGATTTAAAAACTTGAACAACGGTTTTAATTATATAATAGGTATTCGGTCATGGTCTTTATTCATGAAGAAATTATTTGAATGACTTTAACCGAATTATGGCTAGACCTTGAGTTGAATTTTGCTAATTAAAGTGATAGTGTGTATATGCAGATTTGTGCTAGCCGAATATGTATTAAGATGACAATGAATTATTTGATGAGGTTAAAATTGTGAAATTATATATATGCACTTTAATTAATAAGTGATATTCGGCTAAAGTAGCCATTATGTTTGTAATGTACACTTTAGAATGAAAGATTGTGAATGTGGTCTCAAGAAACAAAATTATGTTCGGTTAGTATGGTTTCAGCGAGAACCTTGTGTTAAATGTTCGATGCTAAAGAAATGATCAATAATGACCTATGTGGTGTGTAATTTCTTCTGTACTCATGTGAGTGTTTGTTGGATGTTACCTATTATATAATGAATGATATGTATATAATTTTTAGTTGATAATTTTCGAATGTGATGAATGCGTCAAGGAATAAATTTAGTTGGTTGGTGTGCTAAATGATGATTGAGTATGGATGAATACTTGTGCAATTCATGTTAGGTTGATTACTTAGTAAGCACATTATGTTAGTTCTTGAGTATATGCGTGTTCAATTGATGAGATTTTTAATAAGTTAAATTTGTAAAAATCCAAGCTCAAGAGCCTAAAGGAGAGAAACCAAGTAAGGGAAAAGAAAAGGGTAATGAGTTGCCGATCAAAGCCATCTCATCGACAATTCAAGTAAGTCTTTAAGTAATTGAGTTTAATTCCTTTGTTATTTTTAAATATTAAGGCTATGATATGATCCATAGAATTTACTGGTGTGTATAACCGAAAGACTATTATAATTCATAAATAAATTATACGAGCGAGGTTACTAATGACTACTATGGTAAGATGATGTTTTTGAAATGGGGTATATATATATATATGTAACATGGCCTAAATGGTTCTTATGAATTGAAGATAACTACTTTGATATATGAATGAGATCGACTGAAAACAATATTTCGTTAATGTGATTAGATTGGGAAAATTGAGAGTATATGAATAGGTGTACATAAAAATCTGAGAATTAGATACTGTGTGTTATTATTGGGTCTTTGACCTAGCAAATTTTTGGAGCTGGCGGTTACATCGGGTTTCGAGTCTAATATGCGGAAGGCTGAAGAAAACGACCAGATTGGAAGTATAATAGACCTTGTTCTAGTGATGAATTCAGACTTACAAGATTTTGGAGATTCATTGATAAATAGCAGTCGAATTGGTCCAATAATTTACATCGGTCAGGTATGTATCCCATACTCGTAATTAAGCTTGATTGTGAGTAAACTAAGTATGAAAGGTGAGAAATCTATGAATGAAATATTAAGTTATACGCATTTGACCTTGATGCATTCGGTTAAAGAATGAAACAAGGTGTCAAGATTTGAATTATCTATGTTATATGAATATAGTTTCAAGAGAAGTTAGCATGCTTAGTGCGTATTAAGTGTTTGTAATTTTATTTACATATGTGTTCGGTTAAAAAGGGGACCATAGACCAGAGAAAGGTATTTAAGAAATTTTATGATAGCTATATATGTATTAAGGATGTAGTTGTGTAACATGAAAAGAGAATGCTGTGAAATAGGACCCAGATTACGATCATAGGTAAATAAGATCTTACAAGAACAAAGATGAAAAATAAAATGGAGATAAGAGTATAATATGTGTTATAGCCGAATAGCAGATCTTACCATGAAAATGATACGTCGATATGTCTTGAGGACGATTGGCAAGTCATGAAATTAAATAATGAGATTGGTATGTGCTTATGTACGAATGATGCAAAGCTTTTGTTAATTTATTGTAATACGTGGAATCTAGAAATATATGATTTTTAAATGTTTGAAACCTTGTGGATTGATTTCAATAATGTATTAATCGGGCTTTTGGCTTAGCAAGCATGATGGCTGTAATGAGTTTCGGATTCAAAGTCCAATAGGCTTGTGCCAGATACAAGTTTAGGTTATAACTAGTAGGCTGAATGCCGGAGAGCTCACTAAATTAAGTAGTTCAGGTATGTGAAAGTTAGTGACGTAATGCATATGAGAAATGGTGGTACATCTATGTGTTCAGTTTCTGTGGAATTTATATACATAGACGTGTATGTGGTACCTATGTAGTTCGATCATAGAAATTTTCGATTGTTATGGTGCCTTAAATTAATTCTATTAAGTTGAATTTATAAATGTTAAGTTGATATTAGACGGTGTAACTCTGTGCTTTTGGATTTCTAAGTGAAGGTGAGGTAAATGTTAATGTGTATTATTGTAGTTAGGCTTATTCTGCCAAATAAAGTTATAATTAGACTATTTATACTTACTTAATGTGTTAACTAAGTTAAATTGTTTAATTTACTGAAGACTTACTAAGCTTATGAAAGCTTACTTCGTTGTTTTGTGTCTTTGTTTTATAGATCGTGGAATCTGACTACCAGCTCGGGGACTGTCAATGCTTCGTCACACTATCAAATCGCTTTGGTACTATTATGTTTTAGAATTATTATGGCATGTTTAAAGTAGACTGTTGTGAACAATATATTTATTTGTAAATATATTTCAGCCATATGAATATGTCACATATCTTGAGTGTCATTATAAGACTCAGTTTCCAATCTTTGATTGCATTGAACTTACTTATGAATGCTATTGAACCTATGTCTGTGTGAAGGCGTAAGTGAAAGGTTTAGATCGGTAATACCTCTTAGCCCAAAATCCAGCGATCGGGTACGGGTTAGGGGTGTTACATTTTATTGGTATCAGAGCCAGGTTTAGTCGATTCTAGGACTAACGTAGCACGTGTGAGTCTAGTTATACATGCCATAAAGTGATAAAATGATAGTGCGAGGATTTCTGGCAATTAAAAATGTGTTTTTCATATTTAATGAATTTTGACCCCGATCAAGCTGTAGTAAGCCTCTGACTATGAGAATTTGCGTTATAACTCCCCTTGAATATGCTCAAGTTATTAAGATGATTAAGTAGTTACTAGGTACTCATATGTGAAATTAAAATAAGATTGAGAGTTTATATCCGAATAGTCCTTAGAAGTAAAGTCTGAAAAGTAAAATGGACCTATGCGCCTTATATGCATTATGGATGTACCATAGGTATGTTATGCTAGTATTTGAATGGAATGAATGAACTATGAATGTTAGATGTTATGTGAAGGAACTTTCTTGAGAATAAATATGCTTGACACTTAGTGATTGTATCCGAACTTAAGGTCCACAGGCTATAGGCTGGAAATTATAGCCGGGCAAAGACCCACAGGCATTTGTGTGGGGAAGGTGTGATTTGATCGGCCATAATAATCTAAACAAATGCGTTCACAATTTTAAGTTGGTCAGGTACGTAACGTATACTCATTGTGATAAAAAAAATTTTGGATTAAATCAATGTATCGATTTAAGTGATGATGTTTCTGCTATTGCCTAATATTATGTGAAAGTCTATGCCTTATTCATGGTATGTGTATTTCAATTCAAGTGATATGATGTTAAGTTTCACTTTATGTGTAAGTGAATATTCGGCCAAAGTATGAGATAGTTGTGTATAAGGCATATAATCGAATGGTCATTAGAAAATAAACTATGAGAATTAGATGGATATAGGATCCTTGTGTGCATATAGACCGAATGTTAAACGAAAGTTGTACATTATGTGCTTGTATACGAAGGAAGCAAATGAAACCCCAATGTGAAATGTATAATTGACAGATAATTATGCATAAAGATTGAGTGAGTTATGTCCGGGCTAAGTCCCGAAAAGCATTCATGCTGGTGTTATGTCCGGGCTAAGTCCCGAAGAGCATTCATGCTGGTGTTATGTCCGGGCTAAGTCCCGAAGAGCATTCATGCTGGTGTTATGTCTGGGCTAAGTCCCGAAGAGCATTCATGCTGGTGTTATGTCCGGGCTAAGTCCCGAAGAGCATTCATGCTGGTGTTATATCCGGGCTAAGTCCCGAAGAGCATTCATGCTGGTGTTATGTCCGGGCTAAGTCCCGAAGAGCATTCGTGCTGGTGTTATATCCGGGCTAAGTCCCGAAGGGCTTTCGTGCCTAGCAGGCTTCGTGCCGGTGATGTGTATTTGGGCTTTCGTGCCTAGCAGGCTTCGTGCCGGTGATGTGTATTTGGGCTTTCGTGCCTAGCAGGGTTCGTGCCGGTGATGTGTATTCGTGCCTAGACAGCTTAATGCTAAAAATTTAAGCAAAGTTTAAGAGTTCACTACTATATGAATTTAGAGTTAAATGAAAAGATACGCTTAAAGTGTGCATATGTGATGTTTTATACACTTGGTTAAGTCATTTTAATGTGTAATAACGAATGAATATTGGCATATGAAATAAGATGAAATGTTTCGGCATGTGTTTATATTAAAAAAAAAAAGGGGCAAATGCTTAATTAATGTGGTCAAGTTATGTACAACTTATGATTTCATGATTTGTTGTGGATACGAGTGATGGGAAGACTTATACTTCTGTTGTATTATTCAGGCCTTAGGCCTAGCAAGCTTAAAGCCGGTGATTAAAAGTTTCTAGTCATTTCGGATATAGAATGACGGAATTTGACTTGTATGAAGTGGTATAATTCGGTTACGAAGGTGAGTACCTATTGCCCTATATTACACTTGTGTAGTCAACTTTGAAACGAATTAATTCGAATGTGCGTTTTCAGCTTTGTTAAAGATGCATTAAGCTTTAATGCTTGTGGGACAAGATTATCTTGTTTGTGGATATATTAAAATTATTGGAATATACGAATTGTTAATATGCTACAAGGTTGAGTTAAATCATATGTGATATATGAGATTTCGGTTACCTATGGCATTTGGGTTAGATATTTTACCTTGTATGATTACTTAATATTATATATATATATCGTTAAGAAAGTGGATTTTCTTACGAAATATGTTAAGTTGAATATTGAAATGATAGGTTATAAAGGATATTCAGTGGGATGTTGAGTATATGTGTACTTTCGGCCAGGTTACAGGTTATACATGAATGAAAATGTGGGTCATAAATTATGTGAGTTGATGTTATGTATTTGTTTTAAGATAAGAAGCTGATTTTATAGATCGATGCGAAATCAATAATGAGTTACAATTACTATCGATGAGTTAATGTTTATATGGATATAATTCAATAAGAGGACGATATCCTAACCTATTCATCGGTAGAAATTTTCGGGGACGAAAATCCCTAAAGGGGGGGAGAGTTGTGACACCCCTAATTTGACCCTAGTCGAAAAGTGGTTTCGGGACCACAAAACCGAGTCACAAAAAAAATTAAATGTTACATTCCATGCTTATTAATTGTGAATAAGTATGTGTGAAAATTTCATGGTTTAATTTTTGTCATTTGGATATGGATTTTTACTAAAAGGACATAGATATGAAGCATTGAAAGTGTGTGAGGCCAATTGAAGAGGCCAAATAATTCATGGAGTAAAACATGGGGATTTGCATGTCAAATTCCCCATTTTTACTCAAAGTGGCCGGCCATGATGTCATTTGGTGAGTAAATTGTTATTTTATATTTTTTTGATATGATGAAATAATGTTGTACTTGATAAAAATAAAGTAAATAAAATCAAGAAGGGGTGAAAAGAACAAAGTTTTTCATCCTTTGTTCTTCCTAGCCGAATCAAAATAGAAAAATAATGGAGGAGAAGCTTTGAGGTTTCGGTCAGTTGAAGGCCTAAAAATCCAAGGTAAAAACTTGCTGAGTTGATTTTATTTTGACGTGTTTAAGCTCCAATCTTGGTTCCCTTCTACACCCATGATTTTAAGTTTTGTAAATTGGTGTTTTGGATGTTCGGCTATGGGTAGAAGGACATGAATTTCAAATGTCATATTAGAAATGAATGAGTAAAGGTTAGATGGACTTAGTAATGGAAAAAAAAAAATTATGTGTTTATAAGCTTGTAAGTTGGAGTGTGAACATTTGTGCATTTTGGGCATATATGTATATATTCGGCCATGGTATAATGTGTTGTTTGGTTAGAATTTTGATGTTAAAGCATTTGTATGGGTATGAGTATTTTGCCGAATGTGGATTTGGATAGTAAATGGAGGAATTGTTCTTAATTGGAATAAAGAAACTCTTTCACGAAATGAACTTTGAATTTGGTAAATTATGTGATAAATCAAAGATGGTTATTAAATGGGTCATAAGACTTTATATATATATTGAAAAGAAAATGAGCTTAATGCTCAAGTAACATTCGGCCTTGAAGTAGTTAAGTTGGTTAAATTAAATTTTCAAGGTAGTGAATTTTATGTTAAAAGAGGGTTTCAAGTTGTATTTATGTGATATGATTAAAAGCAAGGGGATATGTTAGCAAAGTGAGGGACTCGACTATAGTGCTAGTGATTTAAAAACTTGAACAATGGTTTTAATTATATAATAGGTATTCGGTCATGGTCTTTATTCATGAAGAAATTATTTGAATGACTTTAACCGAATTATGGCTAGACCTTGAGTTGAATTTTGCTAATTAAAGTGATAGTGTGTATATGCAGATTTGTGCTAGCCGAATATGTATTAAGATGACAATGAATTATTTGATGAGGTTAAAATTGTGAAATTATATATATGCACTTTAATTAATAAGTGATATTCGGCTAAAGTAGCCATTATGTTTGTAATGTACACTTTAGAATGGAAGATTGTGAATGTGGTCTCAAGAAACAAAATTATGTTCGGTTAGTATGGTTTCAGCGAGAACCTTGTGTTAAATGTTTGTGCGAGCAAACCCGGCTGCTCCGCAACCCCCACCCCCTCCCGTCCCACAACTTAACCCTGATAATGTACGAGTTGTGGATCCTCTGAGATTGAACAGACCTCCTGTCAATAAGATACGGAAGTATGGTGCTGAGGAATTCCGAGCTTCAGCAAGTGATGATACTGAGAGGGCTGAATTTTGGCTTAAGAATACGATCAGAGTTTTTAATGAACTGGCCTGTACTCCTGATGAGTGTTTGAGATGTGCTATTTCTTTGCTTCGGGATTCAGCATATCAATGGTGGAATACATTAACCTCGGTTGTACCACGAGACCGAGTCGATTGGGATTTCTTCCAGATGGAATTCAGAAAGAAATACATTAGTCAATGATTCATCGATCAGAAAAGAAACGAGTTTTTAGAGCTGAAACAGGGTCGAATGTCTGTAACCGAATACGAGAGAGAGTTCGTTCGACTCAGCAAATATGCTTGCGAATGTGTTTCTACTGAAGCAACAATGTGCAAAAGGTTTGAGGATGGGCTAAATGAAGAAATTCGACTATTAGTCGGAATACTTGAGCTGAGAGAGTTTGTAGTTCTCGTTGACCGGCCTGTAAAGCCGAAGAGCTTGCTAAAGAAAAGAGAAAAGCTGATTCTGAATTTAGAGAGGCTCGAAAGAGGTTTGCAGGGAAACCGTATCAGTCTGGATCTAAGAGATCGAAAGATTTTCATCCTCGTTCTGCTACTTCTACGGGCATATCTATTCGAGACAAAAATGTTAAATCTTCCCATTCGAGACCTCAAGCAACCTCGGTAGCTAGTGCTGATAGTGTGAGAGCTCCCGGGCCTGAATGTAAGCATTGTAATAGGAAGCATTTTGGTGAATGTCGATTGAAAAGCGGAGCTTGTTTTCAATGTGGATCTTTAGATCACTATTTATGTGACTGTCCTGAAAGATCTGTAGCTGATAAGGAACAAACAACTAAGACACATAGTGTTGCATCGAGAGGTAGACCGCTCCGGAATACTGGAAACCAAAGTGGAAATCGCAGTGTGACGAGAGATGCTAATGTGAGATCTAAGATGCGTACTCCCGTGAGAGCTTATGCAATACGTGCACGCGAGGAAGCCTCGTCGCCTGATGTTATTACCGGTACTTTTTCTCTCTATAACACTAATATTGTTGCGTTGATAGATCCTGGATTAACTCATTCCTATATCTGTATGAAATTAGTGTTTGAAAAGAATTTACATGTTGAGTCTACTGAATATGTAGTTAAAGTATCGAGTCCATTAGGAAGGTCTGTGTTAGTTGATAAGATATGTAAGAAATGTCCGTTGATGACTCGGGGATATTGTTTTTCGGCTGATCTGATGCTTCTCCCTTTTGACGAATTCGATGTAATACTGGGCATGGACTGGCTAAATGCGCATGAGGCTATTATGAATTGTCGAAGTAAGAGTATAGAATTGAAATGTCAGAATGGCGAGATTCTTCGGATTGAATCAAATGATTCGAATGACTACCGATAGTGATTTCTGCCATGAGGGCTCAGAAGTATGTCAGAAAAGGCTATGATGCGTATTTAGCGTATATGATGAATTCTAGCAAAAAAGAATTAAAAATTGAGTCTGTACCAGTTGTTTGTGAGTTTTCAGATGTTTTTCCAGAAGAATTATCGGGTTTACCACCAATTAGAGAAGTTGAATTCGGTATTGAATTGTTATCGGGCACTACTCTGATATCGATAGCTCCATACAGAATGGCATCGACGGAATTAAAAGAGTTGAAAGCACAGTTACAAGAATTGACGGATAGAAGTTTCGCAAGACCGAGCTTTTCACCTTGGGGTACTCCTGTATTATTTGTGAAAAAGAAAGATGGAACAATGAGAATGTGTATTGATTACCGACAGTTGAACAAGGTAACAGTGAAGAATAAATACCCTCTTCCGCGGATTGATGATTTATTCGATCAGTTAAAAGGAGCTACTGTATTTTCAAAGATTGATTTGAGATCGGGTTATTACCAGTTGCGAGTTAAAGATTCAGATATATCGAAAACTGCATTCAGAACACGATACGGACATTATGAGTTTCTGGTCATGCCTTTCGGGTTGACAAATGCACCTATAGTGTTCATGGACTTGATGAACCGTGTATTCAAACTGTATTTAGATAGATTCGTTGTCGTGTTCATTGATGATATTCTGATCTATTCACGTGATGAGGTAGAGCATACTAAGCATCTGAGAATTGTGCTGCAAATTCTGAGAGATAAGCAATTGTTTGCCAAATTCAGCAAATGTGAATTTTGGCTTCGAGAAGTCGGATTTTTAGGTCATATTGTTTCTGCGGAAGGCATCAGAGTAGATCCGAGTAAAATATCTGCTATTGTAGACTGGAACCCCTGAGAAATGTATCTGAGATTAGAAGTTTTCTGGGATTAGTGGGATATTACCGAAGATTTGTTAAAGGATTCTCGATGATTACAGTGCCGTTTACTCGATTGTTGCAGAAAGATGTGAAATTCGAGTGGACTGATAAATGTCAACAGAGTTTCGAACAGTTGAAAGCCCTGTTAACAGAAGCTCCGGTTTTAGTTCAACTCGAATCGGGGAAAAGAATTTATTATATACAGTGATGCATTTATTATCGGACTGGGCTGTGTATTGATGCAAAACGAGAAAGTCATAGCTTATGCCTCCCGACAGTTAAAACCGCATGAGAAGAATTACCCGACGCATGATCTTGAGTTAGCTGCTACAGTATTTGCATTAAAGATTTGGCGGCATTACTTATACGGTGAGAAATGTAAAATTTTTACCGATCATAAAAGTCTGAAGTATCTGATGTCACAGAAAGATTTAAATATGCGACAGCGGAGATGGCTCGAACTCCTAAAAGACTATGAATTTGTAATTGATTATCATCCAGGGAAAGCTAATGTTGTAGCTGATGCGTTAAGTCAAAAGTCTCTGTTTTCTTTGCGAGCTTTGAATGCTCAAATGACGTTATCTGATGATGGATCTATTCTAGCTGAACTAAAGGCTAAACCGTTGATTCTACAGCAAATTTTCGAAGCTTAAAGGACTGATCCCGATCTGCAAGCTAAACGACTTCACTGTGAGTCTAATTCTGATTCCGACTTTTCTATAGGGAATGATGATTGTTTAATGTTCCGAAATAGAATCTGTATACTGAAAAATAGTGAACTCATTTAGAAAGTTTTGCACGAGGCACATGATAGTCGATTTTCAGTTCATCCAGGTAGCACTAAGATGTATAACGATTTGAAACAGCAATACTGGTGGTCAGGAATGAAACGTGACATATCAGAATTCGTATCGAAATGTTTGATCTGTCAGCAAGTTAAAGCTGAACATCAGGTACCGCCAGGTTTATTACAGCCTATTATGATTCCGGAATGGAAATGGGATAGAGTCACTATGGATTTTGTATCTGGACTACCTCTGTCTCCGAAGAAGAAAAATGCAATCTGGGTTATCGTTGACAGATTGACGAAGTCTGCACATTTTATACTGGTACGTACTGATTATTCTCTGGATAAATTAGCGGAACTATATGTATCTGAAATTGTGCGATTACATGGTATACCATTATCTATTGTGTCTGATAGAGATCCGAGGTTTACCTCGAGATTCTGGAAGAAGTTTCAAGAGGCTTTGGGAATGAAATTGAGTTTCAGTACGGCATTTCATCCCCAGACTGATGGTCAGTCTGAAAGAGTTATTCAGACTCTGGAAGACATGTTACGGTGTTGTATTCTCGAATTCGAAAGTAATTGGGAGAAATACTTACCTCTGATAGAGTTTGTATACAATAACAGTTTTCAAACGAGTTTAAAGATGGCTCCATATAAAGCTTTATATGGTCGTAAATGTCGAACACCACTATACTGGACAGAATTGAGTGAGAGAAAGTTACACGGGGTTGATCTAATTCGAGATACAGAGGAAAAAGTGAAAGTGATACGTGACAGTTTGGAAATAGCTTCAGACAGACAGAAATCTTATGTTGATTTGAAACGGAAAGAAATAGAGTTTCGGGTCAGAGAAAGAGTATTTCTGAAAGTATCACTGTGGAAGAAAATTCTTCGTTTCGGCAGAAAAGGAAAGTTAAGTCCTCGTTTTATCGGGCCGTATGAAATTGTGGAACGAATTAGACCTGTAGCTTACCGATTATCGTTACCGTCTGAGCTTGAAAAGATTCATGATGTATTTCACGTTTCAATGCTTCAACGATACCGATCTGATCCGTCTCATGTCATTTCTCCCATAGATGTGGAAATACAGTCTGATCTATCTTATAGCGAAGAACCGATTAGAATTCTAGCTCGAGAAATCAAAGAATTGAGAAATAAGTGTATAGCACTTGTAAAAGTTCGCTGGTGTAAAAACGGAATAGAGGAAGCTACATGGGAACTAGAGGAAACTATGCGAAAACAATACCCAAATCTGTTTATTGGTAAGATTTTCGGGACGAAAATCCCTAAAGGGGAGAGAGTTGTAACAGCCCACTTTGTACCCTGGTCGGAACGAGTGGTTTCGGGACCACTTAACCGAGTCAAAATATTATTTTAAATGCTTTAATATGTTTTACAGTATGATAGATATATGGTGTGAAAGTTTCGTATTGAAATTTTACTGTCTGATCGGTTAATTTGATAAAAAGGATTAAATCGCATAAAGCGATAAATTAGAGTTCTATTTTATAAATGGCTTATTTGAGCATGGCTTTATAAAATGAGGTACTTGCATGGCAATTATGCCATTTTTAATTGGAGTGGTTGGTAATGGACCATTATGTCCATGTTTTATAATGTTTTATAATTATTTTACAAAGGTTAAAATAGTCATTTAGCTATATTATATGTTTTAATTAAGAAAAACATGAAAATGCTTTCATAATTTCATGTTCTTCACCGATTATACAAAAGCAAAAGAAGGGTTTTAAAGCTTTCCAACATTCGGTTATTTCAAGCTTAATTCAAGGTTCGTTTTTGTCCCGTTTTCGATAATTTTTACGTTTTTGAGATCGTTGCTTCGTATATTAACCGACCCGTACCTCAATTTTTTATTTTGATTATGTTTTTGAAAAATGCCATTGATGAATCCTTGATGTATTGATAGATTTTGACGAATTATTGTATATTATGTGAGAAAATACAAGAATTTTAAAGTAAATTTTTATGAAAATGAGTTTAAGGATTTATTTGCAAAAAGATAGAATTTTTGAGGTTAAATTTGTGATTAATTAAAAGATATATGCTTGTATAAGCCCCTTGAATATTCGGCTATGGTAAATTGGGGGATTGATTGTGTAATTTGCCATTTGGTGTTAAAAGGGCTAAATTGTAAAGTGTTGAAAGTATAGGGGCTAATTTGTAAATAGGTCAAAATATATGTTTTTGGATTGAATTGAATATGTGAGTTAGTAAATAGCTGAATTTGATTTAATTTAGATAAAGACGATCGAATCTCGAAACTTGATCGGGGAAAACGGAAAATAGACGAGTAAATACGGGATTTCGAGGTAAGTTCGTATAACGAATTTAATGTATTTATATATGTTCATACGTATTGTTATTTGAAAAATATGAAATGCTAGATGATTAAATAGCCTAATGGAACCAGTATATATGAGATTGAAATAGAAATGTTAAATTGTTACAAGTGATAAATTGAATACCGAGCCCCGTTAGAACCATAGAAGTCGATAGGATACGAGTGACATGTCACTAGGGCTACAGGGTGGTTCGAGCTCCTGCATTTGTTGCGGACTCACCATGTGCTCATGAGCTACAGGTCTATCTTTCGGGAGTACATGTTCAGCCTACGGGCTTACCGATTATCCTTCGGGATTATATGTGTAGCCTTCAGGCTTACCGTACAGGCTCGAAAGAGCATATATGACGCATTGACGGATTACAGGTTATATGTATATACACTGTGTGTGTATCACCCGAGTATCTTTCGATGTTCTTATAGGTTCAATGGGCAATACCGATACATGTTACAGGAAAGGTTAATTGATATTTGAATATATGATAAAGATGTTATGTGAATACATGAATGGTATAAGGTACATGTTATAAGAGTTATGTGCTATACATGAGATAATGAAGTATATGAAATACATGTCATATGATTTGTATGAATGGAATGATACTAGTTACATGATCAACATGTTATATGAGAAAGTGCAAAATGAAGGCATATTATATCATATGATTTACAAGATTTGTATATGTTACATGAAATGAAGTTTTTGATAAGCTTTTATATATATGCTATGTTATTAAACTACATGAACTAATAAGTGTGAGCTTGTGCAATAGGCTATAAGATCATATGTTTGTAATGACCTTACTTATGGATACCTCATTGAAATGGTAAGTTTCATTTCATGTTATATGGACTTACTAAGCTTTAGAAGCTTATTCTGTTTATTTCTTTCACTGTCTTCTAGATTCGGAAGCTAGCTCGGATATCGGACGAGTCGGGGATCGCTATCACACAATTGATAAAGCTTCGGTACTTTTGAATATTTTGCAAACATTTGGTCATGGCATGTATAGGCTAGTACTTTAGTGAACATGATATATTTTGGTAAATGATCAAGCTATGAGATGTGGCTTGGGTCATATATGAATATAATCAAGTACTTGAGTTGTCCTTTAGCTATATGTGCTTATGGAAGGATATAGGATTTTTGATGAGGTTATAAGCTTGCATAATTGATATGTATATATGTGTGGATGAGTGCATGGAATTGGTCATTTAGGCCTTTGAGTTGGTGTGCTTGATTTGTGAATGAATTGAAATGATTTTGGGTCCATTTTGTGCTTGAATTGGTATGTTTTAGGTTGGTAGAATGGCATGAAATGTTCTTGGTTAATGGCTAGTAGAAATGACCCATATTGGGTGGCAAATTGGCTTAAACCAAGCCTATATTTGTGCCACACGGCCAGGGGACACGGGCGTGTGGTTCGACCGTGTGTCCCCTGCACCTTGATGTTTTGGTCAGTTTTGGTACGTGGCCTAGACACACGGGCATGTCTGGTAACTCGTAGCCATGTGAAATTTGGCAGTATAGCCACACGTCTGCTCTGTTTTGTACACGGGCGTGTCTGGCAGCCGTGTGATATTTGACAGTTTCGACCACGGGGTAAGGGCACGGACGTGCCTAGGCCGTGGGCGACACACGGCCTAACCTCATGGGCGTGTTGGACAGCCGTATGGGGTAAGTCAAATTCGACCACAGGCTAAAAGGTTTGGGCGTGTTGGGAGGGACACGGCCGTGGGAGAAGAACACGGGCAAGGGGCACGACCGTGTGTCCCTAACTTAAAAATTTCACAAATTTTTCCTATCTTTTAGCATGTTTCCAATTAGATTTCCAATAGTTATATGCATCATTTTATGATCAATTGAAGCATGCTCTAATGATAGATGATACGTGATGGTTCTTGATTAAAAAGTTTAAAATTTTACTGCTCCGGTATATGTTACAAGTCCGGTAATGCCCCTTACCTATTCCGACGACGGTTACGGGATAGGGATGTTACAGTCTAATGCCAGAGTGGCCCTAAGGAAGCAAAAATTAAAATTTTTGCTAGAGCCCTAGATCAAGCCCAAGACCTTTCCCATACTACTAACCTTTCCTAATTCACTTAAATATTAAACTAAACGTGAAATTGTAAAATATTTAAACACATTTAAATTATTTAAGTCTCGTCCTAACCAATCCCAAACTCAAGGCCCAATACTTTTAGGCCCAAAATTCAGGATGTTACAGAACCAAGAACCAAAGAGGGGGATTGAACTGAAAAAGTAAACAGAATGGTAATGACAGTAAGAGGAAAAGAAGAAAAATGATGCTCAGAAAAGTGAAAAGCCGAAAGGGGACAAAAATAACGTAGAGACTTACCTATCAATATTCGACGACCAAAACGTGCAAGAAGATGCATAGCCTACTGATGGAAAAGAAGAAGAAATAGAGAAGGGAAAATAAGCAGGAAAGCAAGCAAGATGAGAAAAGGGATTTTCCCAAGAATTTGGCCAAAGCACAAGGGGAGAGGGTGACTATTAAGAACCGATTGAGAGAGGGAGAATAAGAAGCAATCAGTCAGTAAGAAAACTCTAGGGAAGAGCCAACTCAGAATAAACAACAACAAAAAAAAAATAATCGAGAAAAACCCAAATGACCCTTAGTAGTAATCGGCCCCAAGAAGTGAAAATGTTGACAGGAACTGAAATGGAGAGAAACAAAAACCTAAAATTGCACAGCCACTAGAACTTACCCCAAAGCTGAATTCTTTGAGTGACTAGAGTTCAAATTCGAGCTACCAAGATTCGACCCTCAGATCTAAAGCAACTATCACACACCACTTATACCCTAGAAGAGCAGGCCATTTTCTATCATGTTATACACACATTAATTTAAAAGACTTCTCAGATTTTTCCCAAGACACTTCTTCACTGAAGCAGATATACAATTATGTCTCACTAATATACAAAATAATTATTTAAGATTTGGGGCATTACACTATGAGATTTGTGACTTCATGTCTAACTTTGTGGATGAATATATGTTAGGCTTGTGGATTAAATTGAGTTGCATTATGCTACATTTAATTACTTAAATTGTGATTAAATGGTAAGTTGAGTTTTATGCTATACAAACTTACTAAGCTTAATTGCTTACTCTGTTTAACTTTCCCTACTTTATTATGATCCAGAAGCTTGCTCGGTTTGGAAGTTGTCAGAGATTGCATTGCACTATCAAACCCTCATTTTGGTACTTTTAGACTCTATGTATTTTGGTTATAGGACATGTATAGGACATTTGGCTAATAGAAGCCTATATGTTTTGTTGTGTAATTAGCCATTTGATTTGGCTTGATTTGGCAAATGTTGTTATGTATATATATGTGTAATTAGCCTAATTTTGTATGATTCATGGATGCTATAGGAAATGCCTTGATTGTGCATTGGTAGTTGAATACCATATTGATGAGATTGAATATGAGATATAGGTTAAGTTTTAGGCACACAAGTGTATTTATGCATTTGACCATGTAGATAGGTTTTGGAAGTATATTTGGTGTGCTTTAAAGTAGTCAAATAAATGTGCTTGTGGACATCATGTTGTATTTGTGGATATTGTATGTTATAGACCTCGTATTGGTTGGTTTTGAATGCTTATTTATGCCATGGTTGTATGTGCATTATTGAGCCTAGGTTGGTACTTGTTTGGGTGAGAAATGTGGCTTAGAAAATAGCCTAGTTTTGTCCACACGAGTAGAGACACGGGCATGTCTCTTAGCCATGTGTGACACATGGTTGATGACATGGTCGTGTGTCCCTTGTAATTGTTTTGAAAGCAAGTCAAGGTGTTACACGAGCTAGTCACATAGGCATGAGGTTGGCCATGTGACCCAAGTCAGTGAGTTACATAGAGTCATACACAGGCTGGGACACGGCTATGTGATCCTATTTCGAATGTCCACACGCCCTGAGACACGGGTGTGTCTCTTGACCGTGTGAGACACACGGCCAGGCCACACGAGCACGTGTCTCCTACACTTTGAAAATTTTCAATGTTTTCCCAAATTTCCTTTAGTTCTCAATTTAGTCCTGAATTGTTTTTAATGCTTGTTTTGGGCCTCAAGGGCTTATGTTAGGGACTATATGGTTGAATTTGAATGACTATTGCTTGGATATGAGAAATGATCAGTGAAATGTATGATTGTTTATATGATAAGTTTGGTAATGCTATGTAACCCTATTTCGGTGACGGATATAGGTTAGGGTGTTACAGGGATTATCATACTTTTATCCTCTTTGATATCACATATTAAAAAGAAAAAGCATGATTATTTCCTTATTAATAGAGAAGGCAAATGGAAAGTTAGAAAAAGGGAGTTATATTCTTTCTAAAAGAATATTAATTTCCATGTCTTTTATATTTTGGCCAAAATTTATTAATGTAACTGTTTATATTAATAAATTCGGTAAAATATATACAGTTAGCATTTTTTATGAGTCAAATTCATATATTAATTATATTCTTTCCAAAAGAATATTAATTTTCATGTCTTTTATATTTTGACCGAAATTAATTAATGTAACTGTTTGTATTAATAAATTTGTAAAATATATACAAATAATGTACCATATGAATCAAATTCATATATTAATTTTATCTATGTTCTCTATTTGTACAACAAGTTTTTACATATAATGTGTTTAATATTTAACTATCAAGTTAAATTAGTTGAACAACTAATTTAATTCATGTGACAACTAAATACAACACCAAATGTATTTGGATTCTGTTTGTTTCAACTATAGAGTGTGACCCTGTAGGCTCTTGTAATGTGGGTAATAATACTAGAACATTTCTAACATTATAAGCAATGAGTGGCATCTAGCAATGCATCATTTCCACCCAAGTTAGAAGAAGTCATGATTCGACATAACCTTTTTGTGATAATATTTTCATGTATTATATCCTTTTATCCTTAATATCTAGATTTGACACAAGTCATGGAATAGTCACACTTGTATAGTCCAATATCATATTTCTTGATTTTCTGAGCAGAGTACAATAAAAAAATAACTGTGATATCTCATATCAGCTTATTCGAGCATGTCCATGCATTTCTAGTCTCACTCCATCAAGAGGCCGAAGATATTGCTCCCATTATGTAGGAGGGATAAATCCTATCTTAATCAACCATATCAAACTACATAGATTATGGTATATCCAACATCAGTCCTTATAGTACAACCTGTTACAGTAGATGTTTCGACTTTATGAAAACATACGACTCACGATGTTGAGACAATGATGATCTCAAGTATATTTCCATACTCATGTGTTGATTTTGACATCCCTATGTCAATGACAAATCTTTTTCATCAATCAACTACACATTAGTCTCAATGTATTATTGTTGTCCAAACCCACAATAATACCGAACTAAGGACCTTTTTAAGAATAGTCATATTTTCTTAGGAAATTATTACAAAATAGTTTATTTATATACATAAAAAAAGGAAACTGCAGTAATAATGGCAATGCTTTATATTAATAAATAACGTAAAATAAGAATGTGATTACAATCATCTCATGATTGATCTTTGGGCATACTCGAACAATCTCCTACTAGCACTAACACCAATCAATTATATGTCTAATACCGAGTGACTTAGTGTGATGATCATGCTTCTGTTATGTCAGAGGCTTTGTTAGTGGATCAACGATGTTGTCATCTGTTGGTATTCTACATATTTCCACATCTCCTCAATCAATGATTTCTTGAATGAGATGAAAGCGCCTAACTACATGTTTGTATTGCTAGTGAGATCTAGGTTCCTTTGCCTGTACAATAGCTCTGTAGTTGTCACAACAAAGTTTTATACTACCTAATATGCTAGGCACAACTCCTAGTTCAGCTATGAACTTCTTGATCCAAACAGCCTCCTTTGCAGCCTCTTTAGTTGCAATATACTCGGCCTTAGTTGTTGAATCAACTACTGTATCTTAGTTTGAAGTTTTTCATCTCACAATTCCACCATTAAGGCAAAACACAAAACTTGATTGCTATCGTGAATCATTCTTTTCAGTTTGGAAACTAAAATCAGTGTAATCATTACACTCAACTCTTCCTCACCTCTATATATAAGGAATGTATCATTAGTCCTTCTAAGTACTTAAGGATAGTTTTAACTACGATCGAATAGCCTTCATAGGGATCCACTTGGTACTGGCTCATCATGCTTAAAGCATACAATACATCTGGACGAGTACATAGAATGGCATATACGATAGATCCAATAGCTAAAGCATATGGAATCTCACTCATACATTCTATCTCTTATAAAGTTGAAGGA
Source organism: Gossypium stocksii (assembly GCA_020496765.1). NCBI lineage: Eukaryota > Viridiplantae > Streptophyta > Magnoliopsida > Malvales > Malvaceae > Gossypium > Gossypium stocksii. The sequence continues at coordinate 78,639,822 of CM035624.1, read as the reverse complement.
CACATTTCCTTTGAGAGTGAAATACCATGTCTCATAGGTAAGAATCCTCTCTTAGATTCTGCCACACTAAACCTTTTCAGTACTTTATCTATGTATATACTTTGGCTTAGACCTAGGAGTCATCTTGATCTATCTGTATAGATTTTGACTGCTAAAATGTATGTAGCCTTGCCCAAGTCCTTACTAGAAAAAAAACTTCCTAACCAAGTCTTAACAGAATGTAGGGTAGGTATGTCACTTCCTATGATAAGTATGTCATCTATATACAGTACCAAGAATACAATAGTGCCCTCACTAATTTTCTTGTAAACACAAGGCTTATCTTCATTTTTTCATGAAACCAAACCCTTTGATTGCATCATTAAAATGAAGATTGCAACTTTGAGAAGCTTGCTTTAATCCTTAAATGGATTTTTGTAACTTACATATCTTACCAACATCTTTTGGAATGACAAAACTTTGAGGTTGTGTCATGTGCACATCTTCTTCCATGTTCCCATTGAGGAAAGTTAATTTGACATCCATATGCCAGATTTCTTAATCATGAAATGAAGCTATTACAAGTAAGATCTAGATGGATTTAAACATAGCAACAAGAGAAAAAGTTTCGTCATAGTCTACACCATTAACTTGTCGAAAACCTATAGTGACTAATCACCTTTTGTATTTTTGTACATAACCATCCGTGTCAATTTTCTTTTTGAAAACCCATTTGCACGTATGGGTTTAACCCATTCAGGTGGGTCAACCAAGATCCATACTTGGTTTTCTAACATGGAATTCATCTTAGACCTCATCGCCTTAAGCCATTTCTTAGAATCTGGGCTCGCCATCATTTCTTGATAAATCCTAAACTTATCTTGATCCATAAGTAGAATATCACCATGTGTTGTAATGAGAAATCCATATTTCTTAAGTACATGGCGTTCTCATAATGATCTTTACGGTAGTTGTGTTTCCAAAATAGTCAATTGTTTCGCAATAACCTATGAAACTTGTTGTTGTTTGATCTTTAGTTCAGTGATTTGTTATTGTTTTCAAATTTCTCCGAGTTCAATTATTCTACCACATCCCTTTTTAGAGACAAACTCTGTCTCAAGGAAGACTTCTATTCAAACAACAAACACTTTGTTCTCAGTAGGATTGAAGAAATAATATCCTTTAGTTTCCTTAGGATATCCTACAAAGATGTACTTTTGAGATTTAGGTTCGAGCTTAGCAGACGTTTGATATTTAATATCAGCTTCACAACCCTAAATCATCATGAAAGGCATACTAGGACACTTCTCAGTTCACATCTCATATGGTGTCTTTTGAACTGATTTAGATGGAACACGATTTAGTGTGAAAGCAGTTGTTTCAAGTGCATATCCCCAAAAAGAAATAGGTAGATCAACATGACTCATCATTGATCAAACCATGTCTAATAGTGTTTGATTTCTCCTTTCAAAAACTTCATTCCATTTTGGAGTACTAGAAGGTGTAAGATGTGAGACAATCCCACTTTCTTTCAAAAAATTATCAAACTCTAAGCTTAAGTATTCTCCTTTTCGATATGATCGAAGTGCCTTAATACTTTTACCTCGTTGGTTTTGTATTTCTTTTTTAAATTCCTTGAACTTTTCAAAGGATTTAGTTTTATGGCACATAAGATAAACATATCCCTATCTAATGAAGTCACCAGTGAGAGTAGTGAAGTATTAACAACCTTCTCTAGCTTGTGTGTCAATTGGTCCACATACATCACTATGTATTAAGCCCAATAATTCACTAGCTCGGTCACTTTTACTATTAAAAGGGGTTTTATTCATTTTACCCAATAAGCAAGACTCACATATATCCTATTGTTCAAAAATAAAAGAATAAAAAATCCCATCTTTATGGAGCTTTAATATGTGTTTCTCACTTATATGGCCTAAATGACAACTCCAAAGATAAGTTTCATTAGAGTTATTTATTTTTGATCTTTTATTATTTATGTTATAAATGAGTCTATCTTAATCTAAAATGTAGAGACCATTTACTAATTGAGTCGAACCATAGAAAACATTACTAAGATAAAACGAACAACAATTATTCTTAATAATTATCTCAAAATGAATTTTGTCTAAACAAGAACATGAAATAATGTTTCTAGTCAAACTGGGCACAAAATAACAATCCTCCAAAATTAAATCAAGTCCACTAGGAAATGATAAAATATGTGTTCTTACAGCTAATATAACAACTCTTCCTCCATTCCCAACTCATCGGTCCACATCTCCTTTAGCCAAATTCCTACTCCTTTGGAGTCTTTGTACGAATGTACAAATATAAGAACCACATCTAGTATCAAATAGCCAAGAAGTAGATGTTGATAAATTAATATGAATAACATAAATACCTAAACCAAACGCACTGTTTTCCTTTTCCTTATTGACCTCTTCAAGATAGGTAGGGCAGTTCCTCTTTTAGTGTTTGATCTTACCACAATGGATATGTTTTCCTTCCTTAGCGATTCATCTTTCAGGTTTCAGTGCAACTTTTCCTTTTGTTGGGCTTGATGTTGCCATTGTCCTTAGGCTTTACCTTAGCGTTGCCATTGTCCTTAGGCTTTACCTTAGCTTTAGCCTTTCCTTTGCCCTTGTCTTTTCAGACCATTAGAATGGGCTTAGGCCTAACCTTTATCATGTTACTTTTACCAGTTTGAAACATGCTGAACAACTGTGGCAAAGTCTTATTAATTCCATTCATGTCTAAATTAAGGACCAAATTTGCTAAAACTATCTGGCAATGATTGCAGGATAACATCAGTGGCCAATTACTCACCTAGAAGGAATCCTAGTTTTTCAAGGCTTTGAAAATAGCCTATATTCTTTAAAATGTGAGTTCTAACACGAGTTCCCTTCACCATTTTACATCGAAATAGAGCTTTAGAGGTCTTGTACCTCTCTTGACTTGCCTGCCCCTCATATAATTCCTTGAGGTGCTAAATCATATCATAGGCAATCATATCCTCATATTGCTTTTAAAGTTCATGAGTCATGGTGGCAAACATTAGACATCCTTTGTCTAACATGTCATCCTGATGCTTCTTGTAGTAGCTCAATTTTAGTGAGATCGAAATAGTGGTTTTGGGACCACAAATCCGATCCAAAAATAAAATTATTTTATTATATTATATGGTTCGTATTAGGTTAGAAATGTCATGTGAATATTTTGGTAAGAAAATTTTACTGATTTCGTGTTTAATTACGAGGACCAAATCGCATAAAATGCGAAAGGAGAATTCTAGTAGCTATAAGGATTAAATAGCAATGGAATTCAAAACTAGAGGTTTTTATATGGTAATTAGACCATCAATCAAAAGATGGAAAATATCTTTGTTGAATCATCCATGGAAATTTAGGAAAAGAGCAAGGACTAAATTGAAAATTAAAATAATTAATTAATTAAAAAGATGATAAAAGAAATATCATCTTTTCTTTTGTCATCTTCAACCCCAAAATTATATGAAAACCCTAGAGAGAGAGGAGAAACTTTCAAGGCCTAATTGGGTAAGTTTCCTTTTCCCGTTTTTAGTAATTTTAATATTTTTAAAACCAGGATAGCTTAATCTATCTATTTGAGGGACTAATTTCAAAAGTTATCAAAGTATGGAAAATGGGTCATCGATGTATATGCTGAAAATTAGAAATTTATGGTAGAAAATGAAAGGTTTTTAATAGATAAACAACTTCTACAAGGTGATTTTTGATAAAAAAAAGTTTTAGGGACTGAAATGCAAAGTTGTGAAATTGAAGGAAAATGCTGAATTTTTATGAATACATGTGCTGTAAATTTTGTAATGGGATTTTTGCTAGGCTTGGAAAAGGGAGTAATTTTAGGCCTAGGGACGAAATTGGAATTTATAGAAAAGTTAGGGGCAAAGTGGTAATTTTGCCTAGGACGTAGATTGAGTCCTAATAAGTATGAAATGCGTGAAATTGACGATTAAAGTTATTTATATATATCCGGACAACTCACATTCAAGGTTAGACCGAGGAAACACAAAGGTTTCGGATTAGTAGATTTTATACGCGAACAAGTGTTTAGGTAAGTTCCGATTGGATTTTGAATTCTGATGAACATATGTGCTTTTTTGAAATGGATGAGGTTCTGCAGTTGTTCCAGATTGGATTTAGCTCAGACGAGTAATCCTATTGACATCATTATAGAAAGGATTTAGCTCGACGGGTAATCCTAATATAACACCTCTTGAGTATACGTAACGATTAGGATTTAGCCTGTACTAGTTGCCCTAGTTGAGCTTTTCTAAGCATACGATATATAAAGGATTTAGCCTAGACGAGTAATCTTATTATACAATATCTAGCTCAAGAGTGTTTCCTTGATTAAGTGCCCTAATGGATACTCCTAAAAAAAAAATTGATGGAATATTGAATCGTACACCTCGAGTGTACCACTTGAGCATTCATCGGAATTTCAATGATTCAACGGGCACAACTTTTGACATGTTATGAGAAAAAGAGATGAAATGGTAATGTTACAGCCTATTTTAGACCCTAGTCGGAACGAGTGGTTTTGGGACCACTTAACCGAGTCGAAATATTGTTTTAATTACTTTTATATGTTTTACAGCATGATAGATATATGGTGTGAAAGTTTCGTATAGAAAATTTATCGTTTAAATAGTAAATTCGGTAAAAAGGACTAAATCGCATAAAGCGATAAATAGGAGTTCTATTTCATAAATGACTTATTTGATCATGGCTTTATAAAAGGAAATACTTGCATGGTAATTATGCCATTTATATTGTGAGTGGCTGGTAATGGACATTTATGTTCATGCTTTTAAATGATTATTAGTTAGTTTATAAAGGCTATTTTAGTAATTGGTTAAATATTATATGTTTAATAAAAACAAAAGCATGAAATTTGGTTTGATATTCTTCATTCTTGCCGAAAATAAAAGAAGAAAAAAGCTAGGTTTTGTGTTTAAGCATTCGGCCACCATTTCTTTCAATTAACGTATGTTTTGTTATCGATTTTTGATAACTTTTGCGTTTTTGAGATCGTTGCTTTGTATACTAGCTGACTCGTATCTTAATTTCTGAATTTGGTTGTGCTTTTGAAAAATGCCATTGATGAATCCATGTGGTTTTAATGGTTTTTGATAAATTTTTGAAAGTTATATAGAAATATACAAGTTTTATAAAGTAAATTTTGACGAAAATGAGTTTTAGGGATTTAATTGAAAATAAATAGAATTTATGTGGCTAGAAATGTGATTTTATGAAAGATATGTGCTTGTATAAGGTATAGAGATATTCGGCTATAGTGAATTTAGGGATTTATTGTTTAATTTGCTATTTTGTGTTAAAAATGGCTAAATTGCAAAGTGTTGAAAGTATAGGGACTAATTGGTAAATATGCCAAAATACATGTCTTTGGAATAAATTGAATATGTTGGTAATTAAATAGCTAAATTTCTATTAATATAGATAAAGACGATCAAATCCCGGAACTTGATCGGGGAAAACGAAAGGTAGACTAGTAGAGATCGGGAAGTCAAGGTAAGTTTGTATAAGTAGAATCAAATTGTAAATGCTTATAATTATGGTTAAATAGTCAAGTGAATGTATAATACTATATAGAAATGAAATTGCCTATTGATTTTATATATATATGAATGGATATGGAAATGTTTAAAGAGTACAAGTACAAACTGATTACCGAGCCTCGTTAGAACTGTAGAAGTCGTAGGATACAAGTGATATGTCACTAGGGCTATAGGGTGGTTTGAGCTCCTGCATTTGTTGCGGACTCACCACAGCTCATGAGCTATATGTTCATCCTTAAGGATTACATGTTTAGTCTTCAAACTTACCGTTCAGCCTACGGGCTTACCGTTCATCCTTCGAGATTACATGTTCAGCCTTCGAGCTTATCGATACAGGCTAGAAAGAGCATGTATGATGCATTGATGGATTACAGGTTATACGTATATACACTATGTGTGTATCACCCGAGTATCTCTCAATGTTCTTAAAGGTTCAACGGGCAATTACTGATATAAATTACATGAAGTTCTAGAGATATACGTATTACATGTTATATGAGATTTACATAGGTTATATGAATTGATTTACATGAATTACATGATATAAGTGTTGAAGTGATGCTTATGATACATGAATGTTGTATCTTATACATGAATGGTTTATGAAATTACATGGACTAACAAGTGAATACTTGTGAAATAGGCAACTTGAGTAAATGAATTGAATTGGCATTGTTAATGTAATTATCTCATTGATTCGGTAAGGTTTAATTTCTATATTATACGGGCTTACTAAGCTTTTGAAGCTTACTTCATTTATTTATTCCTCTGCTTTATAGATACGGAAGCTAGCTCGATTTTCGGACGAGTCAGAGACTTCCTATCACACCATCCATCAAGCTTTTGGTACTTTTGAATCTTGTAAATGAAAATGGTCATGGCATGTATAGGCTAGTTGTTAGGTAAAGGAACATGGCTATTTTGATGATGAATGTGTTATGTTTTGGTACCTATTTAAGCTATGAGATATGGCTTGTTTTGTATGTGTTTAAATCATATTGAATGTCTTTTATGATCTGTTCTATATGATAATGTTGTGGATGAATTGTTTGGTAAGAAATGATTTATATTTGGTGCATGTTAGACGATGAATAATGTTGAATTGGTTAGCTAAGAAATGTTTATTATATGTTTTGAAATGGTTGTTTTGGTTTCCAAATTGTCAATGAAATGGTATGGCTATGAAATACTTGTAGGGATGACCCATTTGGGTGGCAAGAATGGCTTAAACCAAGCCTACCTTGTACCACACGGTTTGAGTACACGGGCGTGTGACTCAGCCATGTAAACCCTGCACCTAATAGATTTTAGGCAGTTTTGCACATGACCTAGACACACAGGCCTGTCTGGTAGCCATGTGGCATTTAACAGTGTTGGCCACGGGCTAGACACACGGGTGTGTCTGGTGACCGTGTGGGGTTAGACAGTTTCAACCACGGGCCGAGTGATTAGGGTGTGTCTAGTAGGACACGGCCGTATGGGTGTACACGAGCTAGGGACACGGCTGTGTGTCCCTAAGTTGAAAGTTTTCTCAATGTTCTCCTTATCTTTCACATGATTTCAATTTGATCCTGTATGAATGAGTATATGATTATATGAATTTTTAAAGCATGATTGGATAAATGATTATTGAACTGTATTGTGATTGAAAAGTTCAAAATTTTTACTGATCTGATTTCAGTTACAAGTCCAGTAATGCCGTAACACCCCAAACCCGGCCCAGATGTTACGGCCAAGTCCGGTGTGTCACATTGAAGTGTTTTTCAAAAACAATGTTTTCATTGAAAACCCTTCTTAATGTTCAGAACCTTCTACCGTTAACCTTGAATAAAGCCTTTGCTTGTGTTTATTTTTCCAAAACGTGATTCATTGTAATAATCAAAACATTGTTAACAACTTTGTTAAATCTCAAGGAAAAATTGTGAAAGCTTGTAAACCTTTGTAGTTGCAGAAACATGTTATTTTAAAAATAAATTAAGTATCGAAAAATCAGACATTCTTTGTTATGGCTTAAAGTGAATGGATACTACACACCAGGTAGGATTCAAGAGAAGAGGAGGTGAGTCATTTAGACTGCTTATGTACCAAGCTCTTCCTAGATCCAATCCTAGACATGCACACATCCATTGCCACACTTTAAGCTTATGACTTGTCCACAAACAACAAATTAAGTTTGAGTCGATTTAAAATATTTAATTAAGAAAACGTTTACATTGCGGAAGCTTTGCTCCATTATCGCGATATTTTGAAAACAAGTAACTTTTATAAAAACGCACCTTAGAGCTAACCGATTTCGAAATGATTTAAATAATATCATACTTAAGCTAAAAAACAAATTAAAAATAATTAAAAAGGACTTGTTACAAACCCAAATTGAAAATAAAGCAATTAAATAAAATAGTGAATTAATTAACATAAATACAAAAATGCAGTCTTCGTGGCCACTCTGAATCCCTCCCAGCTCTAAGTCCACATTTAGGGCTCACCTGTAAGGATGGAAGAAATAAGGGTGAGTTTGGTAAACTTAGTGTGTGTAGAAAGCCCATCCAGAGCCCAAATCAGCTCAAGCCCACTGGGCCTAAGCCCTATCCAATCTCAGTAATAACTGAGCCGAAGCCCTATTCAGATACAGTATGGCCCATAGGCCTATTTCGGTAATAGAACAGTAATAAGAATGCATGAATGCAAAACCCATATCAGTATGTGGGAAAGCTACTCAACTCACCCAACCGCTACTCTCCACCTGTACCAGCCAAGCTCTCCATGTGGGGAAAACTACTCGACCCACCCAACCGCTACTCTCTATGGTGGCAGTATAGCTGCATAATCAGATAGTGTGGCCAAGCCACTAGAACGGTAAACTAGGGCAAAGCCCCTTTTTCAGTAAACTGAGGCAAAGCCTCTTTTCAGTACTTCCTCCATCAAATAATCCCAATCCCATGCAACAGATAATCATGACATGGCATACAGTAAACAGAAATAGTAAATCATGCATTTCAGTCAGATTTAGCCCTAGGGGTATAACGAACATTTTGCACCTATAAGGGTATTTCAGTAATTATTCTAGTTCTTAGGATTTTATGCATGTTTCAGTCACTAATAACCCAACTTTCGTCTCAGTACTTTATTTAACTCATTTTAACAGTTTTAGTTATTGGGCCCTAAAACCCCTAATGGGCCCTACAGTGTCTATTGGCTACTTAAGCCCATTTAGTCCAAGTTTCATATTCACTTACTAGTTTTAGCAGTTTTGACCCTATAGTCTATCAGAATACCTTTAATGCCTATTTTTTTACCCATATGGGTTCGAAAGCCCATTGGGCCCACATTTAGCCCATTAGGCCCACATTCAGCCCATCGAGGCCCAACTTACCGAAGTGCATGAAATCGCACACTCATTCGTCTTACCAATCTTGATTACGGAATCTTAACATTTCCAATCAACCCACAAGCACTTGCACGCTTGCAAGCCCACGAAATGCAGGAATTTTGACATTTCGGCTTTTCGGCTTTTGCCGAATTGAACCATAAGAGGGGATTTCGATACACACCTGTTTTGCGATTCTACTGGTGGGATCTCCTACGTGCCTTCTCCTACAATCGATCACTTAACAGATTAGATCATGCTAATATTTAAACCAAATCGAATACTCACCATCATCCTAACATACATATTCGGCCATCATCCATAATGGCCCTCAAGCTCTTACCTTTGTCAACCTAGATCCACTAGATATAGATCTTGTTGCTCAAACGCCTTCGATTTCCAAACTCCTTGCTTGATCACCTCCTTTTCCAACTAACACACATAAAACCAAATACAACATTTGAAAACACTCCTAGCCAAGTCGACAGCCTCCCTTAGTATTTAGGGATTTTCGATTTTTTTTCTCAAATTACTAAATAATGAAAAATAAGATCTGAATAATTACTACCAAAGACGTACTTGTCAGAAGCATTTCCAACCCTTTTCAAAGCTCAGATCTGCTATGAATCTAACTTAAACGCGAGTAAGAAATAGATCTAGAGTTTAATTCCCTAATCACTAAGAAAATGGAGATTTCGACTTTTAAAATAATGAAGGAGAAGAAGATGGAAGTTGTATAAAAATAGAGGGTTTCGATAAGGGTTTTAGGAGTTGTGAGATTCGGCTAAATAGATCGAAGGAAGAATGGGGTTTCGATTTAAGACAAGAGAGTTTTAATTTAGAATGAAAAGTAGATAAATGAAGAAGAAAAGGGATTATACCTTGATTTCGGTTTTAGAAATGGCAACAAAAGATAAAGAAAAGAATAGTAGATGCGTAAAAATAATAAAGGAATAAAAACTGATTGAAAAAGATAACATCAAAGTTGGCTAATACTAACAATATTCCCTAACTAATGAAGAAGAAAACCATTCATTAAGGCAAAAATAAAAACAATCGGCACTTATTTCCTATACCCGAATGATACAAAAATTCTTCCTAAATTCAAACTCCTTGAATTTAGCATTTGAATTCCATCCAACCACCTAGCAGCCTTATCCACCGTTTCCACTGCAAAACTCCCGCACAGCACACTGCTACGAGTCCTTCAATCCCGTACAGCTCCTTCCACGTGTGCACAGCAGAAAAGCCATCCTCCCTCGCGCACCTCAGCTCAAAAACGGGACCTCTAAGTAACCTAGCACACTACTGGCCACTGCGTCGCGGCTTCTTCTTTAACCTATTATAGTCACATTGAATTTTAACCCTTACCTGCTGAAGCCTCATCCATTTAAAAATAAAACTAAAATTTACCTACGCCTGGACTCGAACCCGCGTCCCCTTGGAGTGCCTAATGCGTTGCTGCCACTATGCCACAGGTGCTCCTTGTGGCATAATCCGATCGTAACGTCTCTTAAGCCTTACTTAACCGCAATCCTGATTTTAAAAAAACCCACCTCTCACGCGCGCCGTGCCTTGAACCGTGGCCCTCATCCTGCTTCCTAGCGTGTCTAACCACTGGGCCAGGCACTCCCTTTGTGCCTAAACCCAACCCACTTTATATATAAGCCCTACTGTTCGAATTTCCCTTAAGATGCAAAAATCAATTTTTTTCTAGAGCCTTGGATCGAACCCAAGGCTTCTCCCACACTATAAATCCTTCATAATTCATTTAAACACTAAATTTAATCACCAAATTAATAAAAATAATATTATATATTTTTATCTAATAATAATAATTTAAAACTTCTCAATCATTCAGGTTTTCTTTTATCCGAACCCAGACTCAAGGCCCAATTCTTCTAGGCCCAAATTCAGGGTGTTACAAATGCCCCTTACCAATTCCGGCGATGGTTACCGGATAGGGGTGTTACATTTTATTGGTATCAGAGCTACGATTTAGTCGATTCAAGGACTACCGTAGTAGCACGAGTTTAGCTATACATGCCATGTACATGAAATGTGATAGTGTGATATCTCCTGACATCCTTTGAAATTTGTTTTATATAGTAATGGATCCGAATCGAGCAATAGTCGATGATGTTGAAAGTATTGCGCAAGCACCTTCTCAAGGGGCTGTGCCTTCTGAATCGGGTCCTGCTGTGGGTAATCAGGAAGAAGCTAAGTAAGCTTTCTTCCATATGATGTCTGAATGGTTTAGCGAGTTTGTACGAGCAAACCCGGTTGCTCCACAACCTCCACCCCCTCCTGTCCCTCAACCTAACCCTAAAAATATACGAGTTATAGATCCTCTGAGACTAAGTAGGCCTCCGGTTGACAAGATACAGAAGTATGGGGCCGAAGAATTCAGAGCTTCAACGAGTGATGATGTTGAGAGGGCCGAGTTCTGGCCTGAGAATACAATCTGAGTTTTTAATGACCTAGCTTGCACGCTTGATGAGTGTTTGAGATATGCTATTTCTTTGCTACAGGATTCTACATACCAGTGGTGGAATACTTTGACATCGGTTGTGCCACGAGAACTAGTTAACTAGGATTTCTTTCAGACAGAATTCAAAAAGAAAAATATTAGCCAACGATTCATTGATCAAAAAAGAAAGGAATTTTTGAAATTGAAACAGGGTCGAATGTCCGTGACTGAATATGAAAGAGAGTTTGTACGACTCAGTAAATATGCTCGTGAATGTGTCTCTACTGAAGCGATAATGTGTAAACGGTTCGAAGATATGTTAAATGATGAAATTTGATTGTTAGTTGGAATACTAGAACTGAAAGAGTTTGTGGTTCTAGCTGATCGGGCTTGTAAAGCTGAAGAACTTGCTAAAGAAAAACTGAAAGCTAATTTTGAGTCTAGAGAATTTAGAAAGAGAATTTCGAATAAGTCGCACCAATCTGGATCTAAGAGATCAAGAGACTTTCATCCTCATTCTACTACTTCTACGGGCATATCCATCAGAGAAAGAAATGTTAGATCTTCTCATTCGAGACCTTAGACAACTTTTGTAGCCAGTGCGGGTAGTTTGAGAACCCCCGGGCCTGATTGTAAGCACTTTAATCGAAAGCATTTTGGAGAATGCTGATTGAAAAGTGAAGCTTGTTTCAGATGCAGATCGTTGGAACACTATTTGAGAGATTGTCCTGAAAGATCTGTACCTGATAAAGAACAATCAACTAAGGCGAATAATACTGTATCGAGAAATATCGAGAATCAAAGTGGAAATCGCAATGCTTCACGGGATACTAATGTGAGATCTGAGACACGCACTCCTGCTAGAGCCTATGCAATACGGGCATGTGAGGAAGCCTCGTCGCCTGATATTATCACCGGTACTTTTTCTCTTTATAACACTAATATTGCTACGTTGATAGATCCTGGATCAACTCATTCATATATTTGTATAGAATTAGTACTTAACAAGAGTTTACATGTAGAGTCTATAGAATTTGTAATTAAAGTATTGAATCCATTAGGCAAGTCTATGTTAGTTGATAAAATATGTAAGAATTGTCCATTGATGACTCGGGGATATTGTTTTCCGGCTGACTTGATGCTCCTCCCGTTTAATGAGTTTGATGTGATACTGGGTATGGATTGGTTAAATGTACATGAGGCAGTTGTGAATTGCAGACGAAAGAGTATAGAGTTGAAATGTCAAAATGGTGAAATTCTTCAGATCGAGCCAAATGATTTGGATGAATTACCGATAGTTATATCTGCTATACGAGCCCAGAAATATGTGAGAAAGGGGTATAATGCGTATTTGGCATACGTGATGGATACTAAAGTGTTAGAATCGAAGATTGAATTTGTACCTGTTGTTCGTGAGTTTCCAGATGTATTTTCGAAAGAATTACTGGGTTTACCGCCGATCAGAGAAGTGGAATTTGGTATTGAGTTGTTACCGGGTACTACTCCGATATCGATAGCTCCATTCAGAATGGCACCGACTGAGATAAAAGAATTGAAAACACAGTTACAAGAATTGATAGATAGAGGTTTTGCGAGACCGAGCTTTTCACCTTAGGGTGCTCCTATTTTATTGGTGAAAAAGAAAGACGGGTCAATGAGAATGTGTAATGATTATCGGCAATTGAATAAAGTGACAGTAAAGAATAAATATCCTCTTCCGCAAATTGATGATTTGTTTGATCAGCTAAAGGAGCTACTGTATTCTCAAAGATTGATCTGAGATCGGGTTATTACCAGTTACGAGTTAAAGAGTTAGACATACCAAATACTACTTTCAGAACACGGTACGGTCATTATGAATTTTTAGTTATGCCTTTTGGGTTAACAAACGCTCCTGCAGTGTTTATGGATTTGATGAACTGTATTTTCAGACTGTATTTAGACTGATTTGTTGTTGTATTCATTGACGACATTCTGATTTATTCAAATGATGAGACGGAGCATACTAAACACTTGAGAATTGTGTTGTAGACTTTGAGAGATAAATAGTTATCGCTAAATTCAGCAAATGTGAATTCTAGCTATGGGAAGTCAGATTTCTGGGTCACATTATTTTTACGGAAGGCATCAGAGTTGATCCGAGAAAAATATCTACTATTATAGACTGGAGATCATCGAGAAACATCTCTAAGATTAGAAGTTTCCTAGGATTAGCGGGTTATTACCAAAGATTTGTCAAAGGATTTTAGATGATTGCGGTATCGTTAACTCGAATGCCACAAAAAGATGTGAAATTTGAGTGGACAGATAAATGTCACCAGAGTTTCGAACAGTTTAAAGCTTTGTTAACCGAAGCACCGTTTTAGTTCAACCTGAATCGAGAAAAGAGTTTGTGATTTATAGCGATGCGTCGATAACCGAACTGGGTTGTGTATTGATGCAAAGTGGGAAAGTTATAGCATATGCCTCCTGACAGTTAAAATCACACGAAAAAGAATTACCCGACGCATGATCTTGAATTAGCTACTATAGTCTTTGCATTAAAGATTTGGCGACATTATCTATATGGTGAGAAATGTTGAATCTTTACAGATCATAAGAGTCTGAAATACTTGATGTCCCAAAAAGATTTGAATATGTGACAACGGAGATGGCTTGAAGTATTGAAAGATTATGAGTTTGTAACTGACTATCATTCGGGAAAAGCTAATGTTGTAGCTGATGCATTAAGTCGAAAATCTTTATTTACTTTGTGGACTTTGAATACTCATATGAAGCTTTGTGATGAAGGATCTGTTGTAGTCGAGTTAAAGGCTAAACCGATGATTCTGCAACAAATCTGCGAGGCTCAGAAGAATGATCATGAATTGCAAGCTAAGCAGCTTCACTGTGAGTTAAATTCTGATTCTGAATTTTCAATTGGGACTGATGATTGTTTAATTTTCCGAAATAGAATTTGCATATCGAAAGATAGTGAACTCATTCAGAAAGTTTTGCATGAAGCACATGATGTTCGTTTTTCAGTTCATCCGGGTAGTACTAAAATGTATAATGATTTGAAACAATTATACTGGTGGTTGGGAATGAAACTGGATATCTCTGAATTTGCATCTAATGTCTGATCTATGAGCAAGTTAAGGCCGAACATCAAGTACCGTCGGGTTTATTACAGCCTATTCTGATTCCGGAATGGAAATGGGACAGAGTTACAATGGATTTTGTATCAGGATTACCCATGACTCCGAAGAAAAAAATGCAATCTGGGTCATCGTTGATAGATTGACCAAATCTGCGCATTTTATACTGGTACGTACATACTATTCTCTAGATAGGTTAGCTGAATTGTATTTATCAGAGATTGTACAACTACATGGTGTACCGTTGTCTATTATTTCTGATCGAGACCCAAGATTTATTTCGAGATTTTGGAAGAAATTGCTAGAAGCTTAGGGAACGAAATTGAATTTTAGCACAGCATTTCATCCCCAGACCGACGGTCAGTCTGGAAGAGTTATACAAATTTTAGAAGATATGTTGCAATGTTGTATTCTTGAATTTGAAAGTAGCTGGGAGAAATATTTACCTCTGATTGAGTTTGCATATAACAACAGTTTCCAGATGAGTTTGAAAATGGCTTCGTACGAAGCACTATATGGTCGTAAATGTCAAACACCGTTATACTGGACTGAATTGAGTGAGAAAAAGTTACACGAGGTTGATTTGATTCGAGAAACCGAAGAAAAAGTAAAAGTGATTTGCGACAATTTGAAGGCAGCATCTGACAGGCAGAAATCATATGCAGATTTGAAACGGAAAGAAATAGAGTTTCAGGTCAGGGATAAAGTCTTTCTGAAAGTGTCACCGTGGAAGAAAATCCTTCGTTTTGGTCGAAAAAGAAAGCTAAGTCCTCGTTTTATCGGGCCGTATGAAATTGTGGAAAGAATTGGACATGTAGCTTATCGACTATCGTTACCGATTGAACTCGAGAAGATTCATAATGTATTTCACGTGTCGATGCTTTGTCGATACAAATCTGATCCATCTCATGTCATATCTCCTACAGATGTAGAAATACAGTCTGATTTATCATATACTATGGAACCAATCAGAATTCTGGCTCGAGAAATCAAAGAATTGAGAAATAAACGTATAGCACTTGTAAAGGTTCTCTGGTGTAAACAAGGGATAGAGGAAGCTATGTGGGAAACAGAGGAAGCTACGCGAAAAAAATACCCTACCTTGTTTACCAGTAAGATTTTCGGGGACGAAAATCCCTAAAGGGAGGAGAGTTGTAACAACCCATTTAGACCTTAGTCGAAACGAGTGGTTTCGGGACCAATTAACCGAGTCAAAATATTATTTTAACTACTTTTATATGTTTTACAGCATGATAGATATATGGTGTGAAAGTTTCGTATAGAAATTTTATCGTTTAAATAGTAAATTCGGTAAAAAGGACTAAATCGCATAAAGCGATAAATAGGAGTTCTATTTCATAAATGACTTATTTGATTATGGCTTTATAAAAGGAAGTACTTGCATGGTAATTATGCCATTTATATTGTGAGTGGTTGGTAATGGACATTTATGTTCATGCATTTAAATGATTATTAGTTAGTTTATAAAGGCTATTTTAGTAATTGGTTAAATATTATATGTTTAATAAAAACAAAAGCATGAAATTTGGTTTGA
The DNA here is from genome assembly GCA_020496765.1 of Gossypium stocksii. NCBI lineage: Eukaryota > Viridiplantae > Streptophyta > Magnoliopsida > Malvales > Malvaceae > Gossypium > Gossypium stocksii. The sequence goes on along the minus strand of CM035624.1, from coordinate 78,623,691 downwards.
TATTCTTCATTCTTGCCGAAAATAAAAGAAGAAAAAGGCTAGGTTTTGTGTTTAAGCATACGGCCACCATTTCTTTCAATTAAGGTATGTTTTGTAATCGGTTTTTAATAATTTTTGCATTTTTGAGATCGTTGCTTCGTATACTAGCTGACCCGTACCTTAATTTCTAAATTTGGTTGTGTTTTTGAAAAATGCCATTGATGAATCCATGTTGTTTTAATGGTTTTTGATAAATTATTGAATGTTATATGGAAATATAAAAGTTTTATAAAGTAAATTTTGAGGAAAATAAGTTTTAGGGATTTAATTGAAAATTAATAGAATTTATGTGGCTAGAAATGTGATTTTATGAAAGATATGTGCTTGTATAAGGTATAGAGATATTCAGCTATAGTGAATTTAGGGATTTATTGTGTAATTTTCTATTTCGTGTTAAAAAGGGCTAAATTGCAAAGTGTTGAAAGTATAGGGGCTAATTGGTAAATATGCCAAAATACATGTCTTTGGATTAAATTGAATGTGTTGGTAATTAAATAGCTAAATTTCTATTAATATAGATAAAGACGATCAAATCCCGAAACTTGATCGGGGAAAACGAAAGGTAGACTAGTAGAGATCGGGAAGTCGAGGTAAGTTCGTATAATTAGAATCAAATTGTAAATGCTTATAATTGTGGTTAAATTGTCATGTGAATGGATAATGCTATATAGAAATGAAATTGCCCATTGATTATATATATATATATATGAATGGATATGGAAATGCTTAAAGAGTACAAGTACAAACTGATTACCGAGCCCCGCTAGAACCGTAGAAGTCATATGATACAAGTGACATGTCACTAGGGCTACAGGGTGGTTTGAGCTCATGCATTTTTAGCGGACTCACCCCAGCTCATGAGCTATATATTCATCCTTCGAGATTACATGTTTAGTCTTCGGACTTCCCGTTCAGCCTACGGGCTTACCGTTCATCCTTCGGGATTACATGTTCAGCCTTCGGGCTTCCCGATATAGGCTCGAAAGAGCATATATGATGCATTGACGGGTTACAGGTTATACGTATATACACTGTGTGTGTATCACTCAAGTATCCTTCGATGTTCTTAAAGGTTCAATGAGTAATTACCGATACAGATTACATGATGTTCTAGAGATATATGTATTACATGTTATATGAGATTTACATAGGTTATATGAATTGATTTATATGAATTACATTGTGACATCCCTAATTTGACCCTAGTCGGGAAGTGGTTTCGGGACCACAAAACCGAGTCACACAAATAATTGATTTTTAAATTTCATGTCTATTTTATGTTACAATGTATGTGTGAAATTTTGATGCTTTGATTTTGTCAATTGAATGCGAATTTAATCAAAAGGGCTTCTGTGAGAAACATTGAAAATGTGTTGGTTAATTTTTTTAAAATGGCCAAATTGTTGCATGGATTAAATATGGGGACTTGCACAAAACCGAGTCACAGAAATAATTAAATGTTGTATTCTATGCCTATTATTTGTGAATATGCATGTGAGAAAATTTCATACTTTGATTTTGTTATTTGGATGTGAAATTAGAAAAAAGGACTTATGTGTGGAATTTTGAAAATGTGATAGGTGAAATTATAGTGGTCAAATTTTGCATGGTGTGAAATATGGGAACTTGCATGTCAAATTCCCCAATTTGAAGTTAATGGGCGGCCACTTATGCATGCAATCATTATGTTTTTGTATTTTAAATAATTTTAAGAAAATATGATAATAATAATAAACATAAATGAAATATAATAATAATTATTTGTGTTAGTGGGAGGAGAAACCAAAGTTGGTTCATCCTTCCTTCTCCATTATCGTAACTTGTAAAAAGAAAAGAAAGAAAATTTTGTTAGGGGGTTCGGCCAAGGAAGTTGGGAGATTGAGGTATGTTTGGCACTAATTCTTTGTAATCTTTACAAATTTGATGTTGTTATCTTGTATTTTAACAAATCCATGGCTCAAAGTTTGTTAAATGATGAAATTGAGCATTCGGCTATGAAGGTTTTATGTGTTTGAAAAGGGTGTTTTGATGTTATATATATATTTATAGTTATAAGATGGTTATGAGCTTATAAAGTTAAGTTTTTGTAAATTAAAGGAAGGGGTCGCATTCGGTTCCGATTCTGAATGTTAAATTCTTAAATGATTTGGACGTTTTAATGTGTTAAGAGTTATAATAGATGTTTGAGCTAGAATTTTCGATATTTATGTGTCTTTTATGGCTATTAGTATACGGTTATTAGTAATTGATGAAATTATGAAATTTAGCTTGGAAGTTTGTGGTGATATGATCATTCGGTCATGGAATAGATTATAGGAAATGGTGGTTGCTTTCGTGTATATGGATTGTAATGGTGGATTGGTGAAAATGAGCTAGCCAAATGTATTTAAATGTATAATAATTGTTAAAAGGGAAATCGACTATAAAGCTTGTGTGTTTATGCAAGAACCGAATGAGAGCCTAATTGATTTAGTAGTATTCGTCTAGTAGTTATAAGCAAGAAATGTGGTAAATGAAATAAATTTGGTCTTGGTAAAGTGATGATGTTTGAGCTTGCTAGTTGTTAAAATTAAAAGTTAAATTATTTGTATGTGATGTGCAATGGCCGAATGTGAAATTAGAAGATGATTTGGGAGAAAATGTTTGTGTATTATGTGCTAAAATGACATTCGGCCAAGGGTGTAATGTATTAATATGTTTGGCTAATGATATTTTGTGTGTCATGTACCATGTGTTTAAAGCTTGAATAAACAAGTAGTTGTAAAATGAGTCTATATGTGTTTGATGATATGGTTTTTAAATGGATAAGTAAGCTAAATGAAATATGAATAATATGCATACATAAAGGAAAGAATACATTCGGCCAACCTAGGTTCTATGTTTTTGAAAATGGAAGTTAATTATGTTAAGATAGTACTGAATTGCTAAATTGATTGCTGTAATTGCCAAATGACCCTCTAATTGAGGAACCGAATGTTTGTTTGAAATTTGAGAGTTTGTGACAACTTGAATTTAATGATAAATTTGGATTAAGCATATTGCCGAATGTGACTTTAATTAATGACTCGTGTAAGTTGTCATTTATTTGAGTTGATTGAATATGTGATTAGTCGTATATATGTTATTATGAAAGGAAGGTTGGAGTGCATAATTTCAATACGTCAAATAAGATGTTTGAAGAGGTTACCTAGTATTCGGCCTTGTTGAGAAAATTATAAGAAAATGGATTGTTGGCAATGTTGCATTTGGTCATGAGTTATATATTAAGTGAGTAAATATTTGTTTGTGAGTTTAATTGAAAGCTCAAGAGCAAAGAGGGCAGAATTCGGATAAGAGGAAAACAAAACTGGTTGAGTAGCATATTTGTAATTTTTCGACGATAGTCAAGGTAAGTTCTTAAGTATTTGAGTTTGATTCCTTTGTAAATTTTAAGTATTTAAATGGAATGAATATGAATTATGTATATATGTTAAGGTCAATGACTTTTCTAAACGTGTTTTGGAAAAATCACCATAATTTGTTGGAGTTGAACTAGAGGCTAAATAAATTATGTAATTAAAGCGTAATGAGTCTAGTTTCTTATAAAAGAAACCTTGTAAGTAAAGGAATTCCCGATAAAGAGATATTTAAAGTAGTGTGAGACAGTGTCAGAATGACTCCAAAATCCCCTGTTCTATTTTTTAGGAAATCATTATAAATTGTACAAAAATTGTTATAAGACAAAATTATATGCTTAGACTCCTTAATGAGTCTAGTTTCAAATGAATTAAACAAGAACATATTTTGAATTTTGTACAATGGGGAATTTGATTCGTAGAAAAGAGTGGTTAGTATAGTCAAACAGTGAAATAGGGGAACTTTAAGAAAAATCTGGTATTGATTGGAGAAACTAAAAATTCTGAAAATTTTATGAATAAAAGATATATGAATCTATTTTCAGGGAAAATTAACGGTGCTTCATTTGGAGTTTCGTAGCTCTAGTTACGAATAATTTAATGACTATTGCTTAGGATAACAGCTTGTAGTAAGTTTGTGATTAAGTAGTAAACATTGATAAAACTATTTGAGTTGCTTATAAACTATTGATTAAATATTGTAATCAAAGTACCGAATCCGTATTAAAGTGAGGCTATAGGCCGTAAATGACTAGTATACCTAGTCAATTTTGTTATGATGAAATTGATGTACAAGATATGTATGTGTGGTGAGGCCGAAATGGCTAATATCAAATGTGTGTAAGTTATCTGAATGGCCTTTATGAAATGTGTGCTATCTTTATTGTATAGTGAGGCCGAATGGTTATTTAGAAGTGTAATATGTCTGAGTGGTTATTTAAATAAAAGCAAAATATGTGATGTATTAGCAAGTGATGATAAAAATATCATCTTATATATGTGCTTGCATATGTGGTAAAGCCAAATGGCTAATGTGAAATATGTATGAGATGTGTATATTGTGGCCGAATGACTAAATTGTTTGATAAGGATGAGACTAAAATATGTATTAAGACCGAATGTGTAAGTGTATGTATATGTGATAAGGCCGAATGGCCAATTTGAGATATGTGTAAGATGTGCATCGTTATATGCATAAAAAGTGTGAATGAAAAACTTATGAGATATGGGGCACGGCCGAATGACTATTATAAAGATGAAAGTAAATCAAGTGAATTATGAGATAGTTTGAATGGAAGCATTATTTTGTTAATATGTTGTGATATGTAAATACTACTAACGTATATCATAAAGTGTGATAAACCTTCTGAATGGGCCATGGTACGAAATCATTCGGGACATTGACTTAGTATGCTTCAAAAACTGGTGATTCTAGTCGGGTTTTATACCTAGCTGGCAAGTGCATTCGATTACAAGATCCCACAATAAGATGTCAAATGAAGCTCGTAGTATACATTAAATGACTCAGGTATGTGATACTTATCTTTTGATGTAAGAATGACTCGGATTTGATTTGATTATGTTCAATTGTGAAACTATGTATTTGAAGGTATAAGATTTATGCATATGTGTCTTCAGTCATCGAAACTTAATGATGATGGAATACCTTAAGTTGGCCAGGTATGTATTCTACTTTCATAATTAAATATGCTCTGGATTGAGTCACAAGTATGAAATAAAATATATAAATCAATGGAAATGAGTACTAAGACTACGATGCGCTGAGCCATGCTCGATTGATGTGAAAAGTCATACAAAGTTACTGATTTACCTTGTTGTTTGAGTTTAAAATTAAGTGACTTATATATATATTGTGCATTGTGTGCTTATGTATATTTTTAGTCATTTATGAAAATATCACGGAAGTGGATATAGCCCCAGGAAATTTGATTTGTGGTTGAGTACCTTTACAGTTGGCCATTGTGGTAATTATTTATTGAAGTGGTTATGTGATATCAATTTCTATGTAAATGAGACGATGAGTAAATTATGAGTAGTTGTGATTAGATTCATTCAGCAAACGATTTTTTTCATTTACCAATTTGAATAGGAAATTATGTCTTTAAATTTAGTAAAGTTAATTGTATTACTTAAAGACTTACTAAGCTTATGAAAGCTTACTTCTTTGTTTCATGTCTTTGTTCTATAGATTGTGGATTCTGACTACTAGCTCGGGGACTTTCACCTCTTCGTCACACTATCTACTATTGTGGTAACCCAGAAATTTGGATTTAGCTTATGGCATGTATAGGATAGACTATAGTAAAATGATATTTTGACTATTGTATATAAGCCATGCGAAAATGACTCTTTTGAATGTTTACTTATAGAAGTTTAAATTTTATCCCCGGCTGCGTTTAGTACTTATCTAAATGAATGTTCTTTATTTCAAGAAAAAGTTCAAATTTTTTTTACTGTTCTAGTATGAGTTTCAAGTCCGGTAATGCCCCTTTACCTATTCAGGCGACGGTTACGGGATAGGGGTGTTACATACATGATATAAGTGTTGAAGTGATGCTTATGATACATGAATGTTGTATCTTATACATGAATGGTTTATGAAATTACATGGACTAATAAGTGAATGCTTGTGAAATGGGCAACTTGAGTAAATGAATTGAATTGGCATTGTTAATGTAATTATCTCATTGATTCGGTAAGGTTTAATTTCTATATTATACGGGCTTACTAAGCTTTTGAAGCTTACTTCATTTATTTATTCCTTTGCTTTATAGATTCGGAAGCTAGCTTGATTTTCGGACGAGTCAGAGACTTGCTATCACACTATCTATCAAGCTTTTGGTACATTTGAATCTTGTAAATGAAAATGGTCATGGCATGTATAGGTTAGTTGTTAGGTAAAGGTACATGGCTATTTTGATGATGAATGTGTTATGTTTTGGTACCTATTCAAGCTATGAGATGTGGCTTGTTTTGTATGTGTTTAAATCATATTGAATGTCCTTTATGATGTGTTCTATATGATAATGTTGTTGATGAATTGTTTGGTAAGAAATGATTTATATTTGGTGCATGTTAGACGATGAACAATGTTGAATTGGTTAACTAAGAAATGGTTTATTATATGTTTTGAAATGGTTGTTTTGGTTGCCAAATTGTCAATGAAATGGTATGGCTATGAAATACTTGTAGGGATGACCCATTTGGTTTGCAAGAATAGCTTAAACCAAGCCTACCTTGTACCACACAGTCTGAGTACACGGGCGTGTGACTCAGCCGTGTAAACCTTGCACCTAATAGATTTTAGGTAGTTTTGCACATGGCATAGACACACGGGCCTGTCTGGTAGCCGCATGGCATTTGACAATGTTGGCCATGGCCTAGACACACGGGCATGTCTGGTGACCGTGTGGGGTTAGACAGTTTCAACCACGGGCTGAGTGATTAGGGTATGTCTAGTAGGACACGGTCGTGTGGGTGTGCACAGGTGATAACGGCTATCGCGATATTAAGTAATAAAATTTATAAAACTGATCACGCCAAAACTAATTAATATCACGACCTTAAAGACAAGCGCACCTGTCGAACAATAGTATAGTTTAGTGGCAAGACCGAGTTATTGTACCCAAGGGAACCAAAAGTACTAGTACTTACTTCCTTTCTATTATGTACCTAAAAATAAAGGGACTTGATTTAAACTAATTCTAAAACTAACTAAAAGTGCACAAAAAGTAAATTGAGGAAAGACTTTCGGGAAAACTGATTGATATAAGCAATACTTAAGGGTGAATCCACCTAGACTTCACTTGTTATTAGTTCTTCAGCTAGACGATTTAGTCACTTGACTTGATCCGTAGAGATGCCTAATTTATGCTAAACTCTCCATCGAGGCGAAGAGCAACTAGGCCTAGGTTGTTAACTAAAGTTCCTTTATTAATTAACACCCTAGGTTGCATTAATTCGATCTTTGGTTCCCTATATTAGGTTTGACCCTAATCTGGCAAATTTATGTCGCCCTATGTCTAGGGTTGCATGCAACTCCGCTTAATTATGGTAGATCTACTCTTATCACAGGGACTTTTGCTCCTCTGCTCTAAGCACATAAATTTCTTGAAGTAATACCTAGGATTTATTAAATCAAGAATGAAGAACACATAATTAAGAACAATTCAAGCAATTATCATATAACTCAATAAATAATAACAAGATCTGTCTTAGGTTTCATCCCCCTCAAGTATTTGAGGGGTTTAGTTCATAATAAAGAAAAGAAACATCTCAGAAGATTATAAATAACAAAACATAAAGAACCCAAAAGCCCCTGAAGGAATTTAGGGAGATCCTCTGTCTTGGTGTAGAATTCCGGCTTCTGGGATGAATCAATCGGCTTCCCTTGGAGTAATTCCTTGCTTTCACTCCTCGTGTTGGCAGAAAGATGGCGCTCCTATTGGGAGAAAAAGAGTACACCCCTAGAGTTGCCTCCTAGGGTCTTTATATAGAGCTTTGGGGAGCCTTTCTTAGCCTCTAAGCATCCAAATCCGAGTGAAATTCCTCTTCCTCACGACTAGAACACGCCCGTGCGCCACACCTATGTGCTTCGACAAGAGGCCATGTGAGATTCTGTCGATTGGGGCACGGTCGTATGGCCTGGTCGTGTTTGTCGAGGCTGGACAGTGTGATCTTTGTGTGGCACGGCTGTGTGCCACGGCCGTGTGGTGACTTCTTGGGCCGTGCGTTTGCACATTTTGGCCCATTTTCTCTGATTTTTGGCCCATTTTCCATTCTTTTCTCTTCCCTATGCACTTCTGAGTATAAGATATGAAAAAGAAAGATTAAGAGCACCAATTCTTACTAAATTGATAATAATTCATCCAAAATATAGGTTAAACATAGGGTAAAAATATGTATAATTTAGCGTTTATCAAATACACCCACACTTAAGCCTTTGCTTGTCCTCAAGCAAAATCACAATCCCTAAATAAGAATTATTCCTCTCAACTTACGATCTTTATTAATAATGTTTCAAATTAATCCACAGGTAAGCATACAATGAAAATTCAATCAAAAGAACATTAAAGACTCAGTTACTTTAAGTTGAGAATTTTATCATTGAAATATAAGTTTTCTTCTTTCTCCTAAGTAGTTATCTCTCCATCTTAATTAACAGAAGTTGAGATCCTCACTAAGGATTCACTCTATCCACTTGAAGTGTTTAAGGTTCAAAAATTAAGTACTCTCTAGTCAACCTGAAAAGTTATTACCATAGCCTTGCTCGAAAATCAACTCTCCACCACTGTAGATTGATATGATACATCGATCAAAAGGTCTTTTAAAGGTTGTAATGGGGCTTGGTTAGGGTGTTGTCATAGGCTGCAAAAGAGGGTTAAAATCAAGATTAAATTGAAAATTTATCTAGCTAGAAAAATCTCTATCACTGGAACATATTTCCCAAGCTAATCCTTAAGATAATATCAATTTCTCCTTGGTAGCCTTAAAATAGAAATATGCAAAAACTATTTGAACTATTATAGATTACAATTGAGTACATATGTTTTTTTTTTAAGAACAATTCAAATATGATACAATACTTTTGAACAAAACTTTATAATCTGAAAAGAGAATAAAGCTAGATAAAGTTTTCAATTCAAATCTTGACAAAATAGGGGTTAAAATAATTGAATGGGATTCAACAAAAAATGGGTTATTGGTTAATAATTAGGGGTAAGTTAAAGAAATGGTTGTTAGGCTCAATAGGGTTCACTAGGGGTTAATTTATGGAGGTAGGTTTTTGTGGAGTAAGTAGGTTAATTCCTAGGTACCTTTATCATCTCGGTATATCAAATCAATGATGTGGTCTCGACATGTATAATCAAAGCAAGTTCTAGAATAACAAATCAGTATTGACTCACTCAAAGCAATAATAAAAGTGACCACGAAAGAATGTATGCTCAAGAGGCTCAAAAATCTCACAAAATTTATGGCTTTTGATGTCAACCCTGTTAATTTCAAATCTCAAGATAATACTTAGAATTAGGGAGAAGAACTTATGCAAAAATTGGAGTTCTCAAAAATTTCAACTTATCATGCTTGATTCCCTAATATTTTAGAGTTTGAATATTCAAAGTACAATCACCTATTTCTTGATTCTCACATATCAATAAAAATCATAAATCAAACAGAATTAATTCCTAATAGGAGACTGAAAATAATGCTATTGAGAACAATGCAATCAGTTAGAAAAATTTCAGGGATTTCAAATGTAATGTCATGACTTGAAAGTAAGTTTCCCCCCCCCACACTTAAGATGTACATTGCCCTCAATGTACAAAGATAACATTAGTATCAATATAAGCATTAAAGCATAAGGTTGGGAAGGGTATGAAACTCCCTGAATTTCGGATGAATATGTGAGATAGAGATTGGGCATGGAAGAGCCGGCTATTGTGGCATGGTGTTCTCATTTTCATAGAGATTTGAGCTGTAGAGCTCCTTTGAAACTACGAATGGATTTATTAGTCGTGGGGAATTTGGATCAATAGAATTTACTTGTTAGGGGTTGGCCGTTATGAAAAATAAATAAAACAAAACAAAATATTGAAAATACTAATATGCAAAAAATGAAAAAGATAAAATGAAAGAAAATATAAATAAACTGAAAAAGAAAAACAAGGTTAGTAGAAAAGATAAAAATAAAGATTAGTGTTCAAATCTAAGGGAAGATAAAAATAATAAGAAAAAGAAAATAAATATAAGAGGATCTAGTCCTCGGGTGGATCGCGCAGTGGCGGGGTGATGCTCAAGTGCTGGCATATCTGTGCCAAAGTGGCATCGATATAATCGAGGCGCCAGAAGTATTGTCACTCAAATCGGTCTAGGCGCTCGTGCATGTCAGCATGTAGGGCTACTGCCTGGGTGGGTCATCTAGGGCGCGGTGGCTCGACGGGCTCATCCTCCTCCGGTGGTGGTGGTGGGACATCATTAGTAATGTCCTCTGGGTCCTCTCCCTCCTGGATGAGTCGGAACTAAAGGGGGGTACCTCCTGGCCTCCGCTCGATCATCCTTATGCGTAACATCATCGCGATGCCTTGGGGAGACATCTGACTGATCATCGTGTAGGAGGATGTCTGGGCCACGGTGTTGAAGAGCCTGAAGTGACGAGCTAGACGCGTGATGTATGGCCCCATGGATAGAACGCCTCAGTGGTGCCTCTCAGTTTGGTGTTGCATGGCATGTGCGATGAAGAATACGAGGTCAATGACATGTCCGTTCACCATACACTAGAGGAAGTAGACGTCCTGTGTGTTGACAATGCCTATACTCTCTCGTCGACCTGTAAGAGTGTGAGCGAGGAGAGCATGGATATACCTTAGAGAGGGGATGAGGGTGGTCGCTTTGCTGACGCTGGGGTTATAAACTTGTTGTCCAGGGGCGATCTCGTGCCAGCAGTCGACGGGCCTGACGTGGATGCAGCAAGAAAGGTTAGGAAAGTCCTCGTCTGCCATAAACTACTCGGTGTAGAGCCCAAGTGCAATTCCGAACTCTGGCACGCTGAGGTGTCGCACCAGTCCTCCCAAACAGAATTGGACCATCCTGGATCGTCAAATCTATTCATCACGGTCTGTAGGTGAAATATGGAGCAGAACTCGAGGGTGAGTTCTAAATATGTCGGCTCTATGATCTGGAAGAACGGCTCCCGTGGCTCTGTCATCAGTAAGGCCTGGATGTCATTTACTAAATGTATCTGTGCGAGGGCGTCCCAGTCTATGCAGCGGACCGTGGTGATAGGGCGGGCTAGGAGGAGTTGATAGTGTTCCTCCTACGAGGCTTCAAAAAATGTGATGGATGGGTGTCGGACCTCGGAGGTCAGCATCGATGAAGAGCTCCCTGGCCCTTTCTTTTTCTTAGAGGCGGGGACGGCAGCCTCTCTGGCACATGAGGATGACATGGTATCTAAAATAAAATAACATAAACATTAGTCCTAAAAATTTGAAATTAAACTAGACAGAAAATAAGAAATTAAGAATAAAATGACAATGTAAAAATAGGGATTAACCTATATAGTAGAATCTAATCATGTTAGAACTTGTAACAAAACTAAGAAGTACGGGAGTGTATATATAATAAATATATGCAAATATGAGTTTAAATGGCAATGAAAAAGAATTCTAAGTGGCAAGAAAAAAATGAAAATAAGTGGCATGCAATCCTGATGTGTTTTATTTAATTCTAGAGTATTCATCCTAATTTTTCTAATTCCATGCTTGATTAAACATCTAGAAGAAAGCAACATTAAATATATAGATAATAAATATGAAATATAAATAAATAAAAGAGAAAAATTAAGAGAATAGAACCAAAAGTGATGTTGCACAGTCGTGGGTTGGAGTTGCACGGGCGTGGGTAGGCTGAAATTGAAGGTGGTGGTGTTTTGAGGACTATGGCGGCGCTAATGGAGGTTAGGAAGGGTGTTTTTCAAGTTTGGAGTGAAAAAGAAAGTGAATAGTGGCAGTCTATTTATAGTTTTTGGGTCACATGGGCATGTCACACGCCCGTGTGACTCGTGTTTGGCCCGTGTCTTTTGAAATCTGGTGGTTTTGGAGCTCTTGGTTCGAAGTGCACGCCCATGCGGTGGGTTCACACGACCATGGGAGATCGGGTCTTCGTTACTTACACAGTCGTGTGATGGTCTCCACGGCTGTGTGCGATCGTGTTTGTATTTCACACGGTCATGTGATATGTGCCACGGGCGTATGAAATTTGATAGTGTCTTCCACGGGCTATGGACACGGGCGTGGAGATTTGTGCAAGCACATGTTGATGCTGCAGGGTTGCCACGGCCATATTGCACGGCTGTGGGGTATTGTCGTTGGCTTGTGTTTGGGGAAAATTTTTGCTCTGTTTATATACAGCCTCAGTACATGACTGTGTCTCGGTTTAAAGGGTTCACACGGCCCGGGACACGCCGGTGGGCATTGCCATTTGGTCCTAAATCTCTGCATAAAAATGTTAGTTTGATGCATGAAAAATACTAAAGACAAGATAGATAAAAAATTACTAAGTTAGTGCTCGGGTTGCCTCCCGAGAAGTGCTTATTTAGAGTCTAAGCTCGACTATGCTTGGATGTATCATGGAGGGATTTCGTGGAGTTGAAGCTCCTCCCTGTAGTCTATAGAATTCTCACCTTTGTAGTGTTTAACCCTATGATCGTTTACCTTGAAAGTACCCTGGGTTGGGTGAGTTACCTCAATTGTGCTATATGGAAAGACTTTCATTACCGTGAAGTAGGGTGTATCACTTGTATGTTCTTTTGAAATCGAGCTTCGTGGATCGTCTTCCCCTGAAATTACCTTATCTTTCATCTTGAGGTGATTTGTTTGTCCTTGAGGGTCGTCTTGGTGATGCTCCATTTTGGTGTGGCATATTTTGGGCTTTTCGTTAAAATTCAGCCATTCATCTAGTTCCTCGATCTGGAGCATTCGCTTTTCTAGTTCATCTCTTGTAGGTGAATTTGCCAATGTTTGTGTTGTCTTTAGATGAAGTGCGTCCTACACAGGAATTTGTGTGGTGAGTTCAGTTTTTTTACAGGGACTCAAACCTTTATTTTCATCTGTAGTTTTAACTGAGTTGTGAGCTCGTATGGTGACTGTATCATCACCTACTCGTAATTTGAGTTCACCTGTTTCTAAATCAACTTTTGTTCTAGCAGTCGCTAAAAAGGGTCGCCCTAAAATTAAGCGTACATTGCTAGCCTCGTCAATGTCTAAAACAACAAAGTCAACTGGGAATATAAATTTATCGATTTTGACAAGCACATCTTCAATTATTCCTTTAGGTGCCATAATAGTTTTATCAGCTAGTTGAATGGTCATCTTAGTTTTCTTAGGGGTTCCAAGACCTAGTTGTTTAAACAAGTTATAAGGCATGACATTTATACTTGCCCCTAAACCAGCTAAAGTATTTTTTTCCTCTAGGCTACCAAGTAAACAAGGGATAGTAAAACTCTCTGGATCTTTTAGTTTGGTCGGTAGTCTATTTTGTAGAATAGCTGAGCAGACTGCATTTAATTCCACATGAGATTTCTCCTCTAGCTTCCGCTTGTTTGTCAAGAGTTCTTTTAAGAATTTAACCGCGTCTAGCATCTGCAAAATTGCTTCAACAAATGGTAAGTTAATGTGTAATTTTTTTAAGAGTTTAAAAAACTTACCGAATTGTTCATCTGTGCAGTCTTTCTGTAGCGCTCTTGGGTATGGTATACGAGGCTTGTGTTCGTTGATGTCTGGCTTATTGTTGCTTGCCTCTACCTTACCTTTACTCTCCTTAGGCTCCTTGCCTAACTTTGGGTCGTCTTTGGTTAACGCCTCCTCATCTATTGTATTTATGGCATGAAGTTACTCTTTAAGATTGGTCTCAGTGTTACTTGGAAGTCCACCTTGCGGTCTTTTTGATATTAACTTGGCGAGTTGACCGATTTGATTCTCAAAGCCTTTGATTGATACTTGCTGGTTCTTTAATGCCATTTCAGTGTTCTAAAAGTGGGTCTCTGACATGGCCATGAATTTGGTAAACATCTCTTCAAGGTTGGGCTTTTTCTCCTATTGCGGTGGTGGCTGCTGGAATCCCTGAGGGGGTTGTTGTCTTTGATTCCCTTGACCTCCCCAAGAAAAATTGGGATGGTTTCGCCAACCTACATTATATGTGTTACTATATGGATTATTTTGAGATCAAAAATTGTTACCCATGTAATTTGCTTGTTCGGCTTCCGTGCTATGGTCGTAGGATGAGTAGTCTGAAGTAGACATATTTCCTTGCATCGCGTCACATTGATCACTGTTTGTGCCTGCGTAGAACAAACAAAATGATCAAACTTTTTATTTAAAAGTTCTACTTGGTTAGTAAGCATAGTGACAACATTAATATTATAAACTCCTGTAGCCTTCGTCAGTTTTGTCCTCAGGACTTGCCACTGATAATTATTCAATGACATTTCTTCAATAAATTCATAAGCTGCTTCAGGTGTTTTATTATTGATCGTCCCTCCTGCGGCTGCATCGATCATTTGTCTGGTTGATGGATTTAAACCGTTGTGGAAAGTTTGAACTTGTAGGCACAAAGGTAGACCATGATGAGGACACCTTCGCAAAAGATATTTGTATCTCTCCCATGCATCGTAAAGTGTTTCTAAATCCATCTGCACAAAAGAAGAAATATCGTTTCGTAATTTGGCTGTTTTAGCTGGAGGAAAATATTTGAATAAAATTTTTCGGTCATTTGTTCCCATGTAGTGATTGAGCCTCGTGGTAAGGAATTTAACCACTGCTTGGCATTATTTCTCAGAGAGAATGGAAATAGCCTCAAGCGAATGGCATCGTCAGAGACGCCATTTATTTTAAAAGTATCACAAAATTCCAAGAAATTTGCTGAATGTGAATTTGGATCTTCGTCCTGCAAACCATCAAACTGCACAAACTGCTAAATCATCAGAATAGTGTTAGGTTTCAATTCAAAATTATTAGCAGCAATAGCAGGTCGAATAATGCTAGTTTGGATACCAATCAAACTAGGTTTAGCATAATCATACATAGTACGAGGAGCTGCATCCTGGTTTACTGGTTCTGCTGGTAGTGCTGGAGGTGGTGGAACAATTTGATTCACGTCCATCTCTTCTGTAGGTCCTGGCTCTTGCTCAGGTTCTTGCTCTGGATAATGTAAACTGCGTCTAATTTCTGTGCGATTTCTGCGAACTGTCGCTTCTAGATCTTCGTCAAAAAGTAGTGGTCTTATTGGGTTGTTTCTAGTCATAAACTAAAAATACCTAGAAGGAAAAAGCAAAGAAAAATAGAATAAAAAAGAAAAATAAAAATAAAAATAAATAAAAACTGAAAATAAATAAATATAGTAATGGCTAAAGTAATAGAGATCGAGTTTTCGTAATATTTCAGTTCCCCAGCAACGGCGCCAAAAACTTGATAACGGCTATCACGATATTAAGTAATAAAATTTATAAAACTGATCATACCAAAACTAACTAATATCATGACCTTAAAGGCAAGCGCACCTGTCGAACAATAGTATAGTTTAGTGGCAAGACTGAGTTGTCGTACCCAAGGGAACCAAAAGTACTAGTACTTACTTACTTTCTATTATCTAGCCTAAAAATAAAAGGAGTTGATTTAAACTAATTCTAAAACTAACTAAAAGTGCACAAAAAATAAATTGAGGAAAGACTTTAGGGAAAATTGATTGATATAAGCAATACTTAAGGGAAAATCCACCTAGACTTCACTTGTTATTGGTTCTTGAGCTAGACGATTTAGTCACTTGACTTGATCCGTAGAGATCCCTAATTTATGATAAACCCTCCGTCGAGGCGAAGAGCAACTAGGCCTAGGTTGTTAACTAAAGTTCCTTTATTAATTAACACCCTAGGTTGCATTAATTCGATCTATGGTTCCTCATATTAGGTTTGACCCTAATCCGGTAGATTTATGTTGCCCTATGTCTAGGGTTGCATGCAACTCCGCTTAATTATGGTAGATCTACTCTTATCACAGGGACTTTTGCTCCTCTTCTCTAAGCACATCAATTTATTGAAGTAATACCTAGGATTTATTAAATCAAGAATAAAGAACACATAATTAAGAACAATTCAAGCAATTATCATATAACTCAATAAATAATAACAAGATCTGTCTTAGGTTTCATCCCCCTCAAGTATTTGAGGGGTTTAGTTCATAATAAAGAAAAGAAACATCTCAGAAGATAATAAATAACAAAACATAAAGAACCCAAAAGCCCTTGAAGGAATTTAGGGAGATCCTCTGTCTTGATGTAGAATTCCGACTTCTGGGATGAATCAATCGGGTTCCCTTGGAGTAATTCCTTGCTTTCACTCCTCGTATTGGCAGAAAGATGGCACTCCTATTGGGAGAAAAAGAGTACACCTCTAGAGTTGCCTCCTAGGGTCTTTATATAGAGCTTTAGGGAGCCTTTCTTAGCCTCTAAGCATCCAAATCTGAGTTAAATTCCTCTTCCTCATGACTAGAACACGCCCGTGTGCCACGCCCGTGTGCTTCGACAAGAGGCCATGTGAAATTCTGTCGATTGGGGCACAGCCATATGGCCTGGCCATGCTTATCGAGGCTGGACCATGTGATCTTTGTGTGGCACGACCGTGTGCCACACCGTGTGGTGACTTCTTGGGCCGTGCGTTACAGGTAATGACTTGAAAGAGTATTGCATGATGAGCTTATCTATGTTTGCTTGATTGATATGGAGATTTGGTGGCTAACATGTTTGATTGAATGCATGTGTTTAGGAAGTTTTACTAATGGGTGGAAAACATGATATTATATGCTTAGATTTAATAAACAGGATTGGTAAATTTAGTTTTCCTTTATACAAACTTACTAACTATAAAACCCTTTACCCATATCTGACACCGGAATAGGGTACGAGACATTACCTAACTCAAACACATATACACATTCATTTCTAAGTTATCAGATTTTCGTTTCAATTTAAAACTTTTTATACATTATCTTAAAGTCCCTTATATGAACCTATGAGGCTCAAATCACATATAAGAACACAGTTCGGGACTAATTTGAACACTTAGAACACTTTCAAGAAAAGCCGTTGAAAACAGGGCACACGTCCGTGTGGAAGGGCAACACACCTGTGTGGGTTGCTAAAATGGTCGTGTTGGTGGCTCGTGTAACTCACACGACATAGGTATATAGGGACATGCCCATCTCCCCTACTCGTGTGGATTACTTTTCCATCATCAACCTATAGGGTTTTTACACGACCTGGCGCACACCCGTGTCCCTGGCCTATGTCTCTCACACGGCCATGACACGCCTATGGTGCGGACCATGTGCAAAAATCTTGGCATTCTATTTCTAACATCATCATCCCTTAAGGGCCACATGGCCAACGCACATGCCCGTTTGCTTAACCCTTTTTGACACTAAATTGGCCAACTTAAGGTGCAGGGGACACACAGTTGAGCCACACGCCCATGTGGTGGACTGTGTGCCACACACAGCCCAGACACATGCCTGCATGTCTACCCATGTGGACAAAAACAAGGCTATGTACCAAGCCTATTTGCCACCCTTTCTTGTACCATTATACACAACTTACAAAGCTATCTTCTCAACATATGCATACATCCTAAACATTCATAATCAATAACTCAATACATCATTCAAATACTTCTTTAACCATACAATATCTTCACATAATTAATAAGCCAAATTCATGGCTAAACATGCATTGAACATTACAGAAACCATGGTTAAACTCACTTTACACTTAATACGACAACTAACCTATACATGCCATATAACTAAAATTTGTAAAGCTTTAAGTACCAAACCATGACAAGATAGTCTGTTGAGATCTCCATCACCTTGCAACCCAAGCAGACTTCCAAAATCCTACAACATGAGAGAATAAATGAGGTAAGCTTTAAAGCTCAGTCAGTTCATATGATTATTGACTTCATGTTAGGTAATAAATACAATTGAGTATTGCCCAAGCATAAATGGTTTATATAACCTCACCCTACAGTCATTAACTCACTTATAGGGATTCACCTTGATTTTTTCAAAGCTTATTCATTCCAATCATCGTATTAAATGATTTCCTACTTATCAAATCTCTTACCCTTACATATGCATAATCAATATGAAATAGATTACTTCCAATTCATTGATCAATTTATAGGCATAATATATTATTTCGCATGTCAAACCATAACCTTTCGCGTGTTGACAACATGCCCTTAACTCACTTTTACTTGACGTTCACAGGGATTTCATATGTACCTGTATCACTTAACCCTATTATGTTTTCATCCTTACCTTGACCTTGTCTGTTGATTCACTTAAACATTGACAACACCAAGATATCCAAGTTCATTATTATCAATATCATGAATTCATAAATCTTTCACTTTATATTCATAAAACTAAATATGAATTCCATGAACCCTGACTTACCCATTGAGTCATTTGAAACACCATTGACTACTTGAGAAATCTTATATGCACGGTACCAATGCCATATCTCAAATATGGTCTTACATGGGGTGGTCAGCCAGTCTTGGTGCCATGTCCGAGACATGCCCTTATATTGACACGAACATCTAGGCTGATGCCATGTCCCAGATATGGTCTTACACTGACACATATCAAGGCTGATGCCATGTCCCAGACATGGTCTTACACTAGCTCTCATCTCATTACCGACGCCATGTCCCAGACATGGTCTTACACTGGCGCACATATCGAGCTGATGCCATGTCTCAGACATGGTCTTATACTGACTCTCTCATAATGAGCCCGATGCCATGTCCCTGACATGGTCTTACACTGACACATATCGAGCCAATACCATGTCCCTGACATGGTCTTACACTAACACACATATTGCCATGATCCAACCATGGTCTTTTTCGTCAATTCATCACGAGTCGTAATACTGTCATACTTCACCCTGTATTTCTCCTATTTTGATTTTTCGTCCCAATCTCGTACTTGCAGAATATCATGGTTGGTTGACAACATATAAAATAATACATTATCTCATATCAAATTTAATAATTGATCACTAAACTAACCATATGAACTTACTTCGTTCGCCGTAACGATAAATTGTGTCGACTAAATCCGATACTTTGTTCTCCCAGGTCCTCTGTGCAAATCTGGTTTCCCCCAGTCTATGAAATAACCACTTTTATTTATTTAGTCATCAATTTATACAATTTAGTCCAAAAATTCACATTAGGGCAACTTTACAGTTTTGCCCTTAATGTTTCACATTCTTACACTTTAGTCTTTATCATGTAAAAGTGCGAATTCATGAAATTAAGCACAATCCATGCTTACCCAATTTTTTATAATTATTACCAGCAATCTATGAAACATACTTTTGAAATTTTACAGTTTTGCCCTTAAACTTTTAAAAAATTACGATTTTGCCCCTATGCTCGAAAATTGATTTTGTCGAATTTCTTTATTTCTTAAGCCTAATGAAACCCTTTTTACTCTTGTAGCAACTCAAAATTTCCATTATTTGACAACATTACTATCTATGTTAAAATTTCCACAAACTAGTCCATTTAGTGACTTTTCATGAAAATCCTTTCACAAAAGTTGTTTACGAAGCAACCAAGATTCATTTTCTTCCATAAAATTCTAGAAAAAACATAAATGCTCTGATGGCCAATCCCTAAACTCTTAACCATTTTACAAAATAGTCCCCTCATTAGCTAGATTAAGCTTTAGGGGTCCTAAAAGTTCAAAAATCATCCAAAATGGTTACCAAAATGACATACTTATAAAAGACTTGCTTGGCTGAAATTTTGAGCTTCAAAACCCCATATTTTGCTGCACTTTTTAGTGGAGAAGAAAAGAGAGGTAAAAAGATGATAGCTTTTTCCTATTTACTTTATTTTATTGCTGAATAAGTCACCTAACACCACCAACTTTGACTTTTCAACATTCTTTTGTCTCCATGTTCATCCACTATCTTTTGATTGGTCTATTTACTCAATAAATGCCTCCGATTTAATTTTCCATAGAAAATTAACACCTTTAGCTAGTAAAACAAAACTTTTGGACTTTATGCAATTTAGTCCTTTCTCGCGATTAGGCAAGCATTTGCTAAAAGAAATTCACCAAAATTTTTGTTCTCTAATATAATCATGCTAGAACATATAAAATAATATTAGAAATAATTTCTTGACATCATATTTGTGGTTTCAGAACCACTGTTCTGACTAAGCCCAAAATCGGGCTATTATAATTCTCCCCCTTATGGATTTTTGTCCCTGAAAATTTTACTAGGGTGTAGTTTTGTGATTTGCTCTTCTCGTTGCCTTATCAAATTCTCACCTAACCTCGGATTCTCCATCCCTTGATCTTTCTAATTAAGATTCTGGTCTGTTGTTCACTTCTCATCAAATCAAACTGAATTTCAACTTCTCTTTATAACTAAGTTGAAGAATTTTATCTCCACTACCATACTTTCACAAACCCTCATTTCCCTAACTAAAATTCAACGCTATTACACGCCCAGTCTATATACTTATTCTATCATTCTAAAACCACTTCTAGTTGTTATAATTTACTTTTACTTTTCTATTCAAATTCTTTGATGAAATTGATCCCATGGATATTTTCTTATAAAGCTCAATCAAGTAACATTTGAGTTCAATAATTGCTACCATACGCATTTCATACAATGCCGTCTTTATGTATGACGTAAAGATTATAATTACACACCACTCAATTAATGGTAACTGCTTTCCTCACTTGCTTTCATATTCTAAAGTGCCATATCGAAACATTGCCGTAAGAATCTAAAATTTCCCCTTAGGGTTAACTATCCAAAATAATAAAGTTTATTTCACTGAGTGATTTAAAAGTCTCCAACATGAATAATTTGATCGATCCATCAAGAAAGTGATTTGCGCATATTGAAATAAGATGTGCACACTGCTTTACACGATCAACAATAATTCAGACACCATGTTCATTTCTCACATTATTATCTGCAATTTATTTTCTCACTCTCTGACGATAACACAGACTGTAATTTATTTATGTTATGCAAATTTTCCAATCATTTTATTCATACCATATCAATCATCAAATGCATGGTAGTAAAATTGCACTATTTACACCCCAAACTTACTATAAGTTTGCACAAAAATCATCAGATGATCATAGGCATATCTTACTCCTTTTCATCCTTACTACTCATGCATCATAAATCGGGCTCATTTCTCATGAGTTCCGTGTACATACTTGTACCTCTTCCTAACATAATTATAGTATTTTGCATTATCGTCATAACTTTGCATTACCCATTGAACCACTTGGAATACTAAAGGATACCCAAGAAATCTCATAAGCTTAGTAAGATGCCAACACCATATCCTAGATATGGTCTTACATGGAATCGTATCATATACCAATGCCAATAGCCCAGCTATGGTTGTACATGATACCACATGCCAATGCCATGTCCCGGACATGCTCTTACACAGAAATACATATAACTCTGCTGTCATGGCATGGGTATCCAATCTATTCCTAAGGTTCATCTGGGTATCTATACTTCCTCAAATTTCGTTGAACAGATTCACAAACAACAATTAACCAATTCGCATTCAAAAGCGCCCTTTTGAAACCTATTCGTGAGGCATACACCTAAGTCACATGTGATATAACAATACTATCAGTCCACGCTAAAACCTTCTTTTCATAACATTTGTAACATCTCATCTGTCTCATAAAATTACCATAGTTCATTGAAATGCAATATTCCACTAAAATGACGATATTTTCACTATTTTTTCTCGCCTTGTAGTCATTTCAATTCATGCATTATCACATACATATTAGGAACTCTGATTCATACTTTTCTGTATTTTTGAAATTAGCTTGGTTGGAAGCACCTTTGTTTCAACAAAACAATTTCATTAAGGTCAGGAGATACCACACTATCACGGTCTATATATGGCATGTCTAGCTAGACTCTCACACATGCTAGGTTAGTCCTAGAATTGACTAAACCATAGCTCTTATACCACTAAATGTAACACCCCTTACCCATATCCGATGTCAAAACAAGGTACGAGGCATTGCCTAACTCAAACACATATAGACTTTCATTTCTGAGTTATCAGATTTTCATTTCAATTTAAAACTTTTTAAACATCAGCTTAAAGTCCCTTATATGAACATATGAGGCTCAAATCACATATAAGAACACAGTTCGAGATTAATTTGAACACTTAGAGAACTTTCAAGAAAAGCCTTTGAAAACAGGGCTCATGCCCGTGTGGAAGGGTAACACGCCAGTGTGGTTTGCTAACATGCCGTGTCGGTAGCCCGTGTAACTCACACGGCCTAGCTATGTTGGGACACACCCGTGTCCGCTACTCGTGTGGATTACTTTTCCATCATCAACCTATTGGGGTTTTCACACAGCCTGGCACACGCCTGTGTCCCTGGCCCATCTCTCTCACACGGCCATGACACTCACGTTGCGTGGCCTGTATGCAAAAACCTTGGCATTTTGTTTCTGATGTCATTATCCCTTAAAGGCCACACAGCCAAGGCACACGCCCATGAGCTCCGCCCGTGTGTGACACTAACTTGGCCAACTTAAGGTGCAGGGGACACAAGGTCGAGCCACACGCCCATGGGGTGGACCATGTGTCACACACGGCCTAGACACATGTCCGTGTGTCTGCACGTGTGGACAAAAGCAAGGCTATTTACCAAGCTTATTTGCCACCCTTTCTTGTACCATCATACACAACGTTACAAAACTATCTTCCCAATATATGCATACATCCTAAACATTCATAATCAATACCTCAATACATCATTCAAATACTTCTTTAACCATACAATATCTTCACATAATTAATAAGCCAAATTCATGGCTAAACATGCATTGAATATTAAAGCAACCATGGTTAAACTCAGTTTACACTTAATAAGACAACTAACCTATACAGGCCATATAACTAAAATTTGCAAAGCTTTAAGTACCAAACCATGATGAGATAGTGTGTTGAGATCTCCATCACCTTCCAACCCAAGCAGACTTCCAAAATTCTACAACATAAGAGAATAAAAGAGGTAAGCTTTAAAGCTTAGTAAGTTCATATGATTATTGACTTCATGTTAGCTAATGAATATATTTGAGTATTGTGCAAGCATAAATGATTTATATAGTCTCATCGTATAATCATTTACTCCCTTATAGGGATTTACCTTGATTTTTGAAAGCTTATTCATTTCAATCATCATATTAAATGATTTCCTACTTATCAAATCTCTTACCCTTGCATATGCATAATCAATATGAAATAGATTACTTCCAATTCATTGATCATTTTATAACCATAATATATTATTTCTCATGTCAAACCATAACCTTTTCTCGTGTTGACAACATGCCCTTAACTCACTTTTACTTTACGTTCACAGGGATTTCATACGTACTTGTATCATATAACTCAATTATGTTTTCATTCTAACCTTAACCTTGTCTGTTGATTCACTTAAACATTGCCAACAACACATTATCCAAGTTCATTATTATCAGTATCATGAATTCATAAATGTTTTACTTTATATTCATAAAACTATATATCAATTCCATGATCCTGACTTACATATTGAGTTACTCGGAACACCGTCTAATACTCAGGAAATCTCGTATGCACGGTACCAATGCCATATCTTAGATATGGTATTATATGGGGTCGTCTGTCAGTGTTGATGCCATGTCCCAGACATGGTCTTATATTGACACGCACATCGAGGCTGATGCCATTTCCTACACATGGTTTTACACTTGCTCTCGTCTATCTATGCCGATGCCATGTCCCAAACATGGTCTTACACTGACATATATCGAGGCTGAGGCCATGTCCCAAACATGGCCTTACACTAGCTCTTATCTCATTGCTGATGCCATGTCTCAGACATGGTCTTAATTGGCGCACATATCGGGCCGATGCCATGTCCCAGACATGGTCTTACACTGACTCTCTCATAACGAGCCCGATGCCATGTCCAAGACATGGTCTTATGCTGACACACATATTGCCATGGTCCAACCATGGTCTTTTTCGTCAATTCATCACGAGTCATAGTACTATCATACTTGACCTTGTATTTCTCCTTATTTGATCTTTCGACCCAGTCTCGTACTTATAGAATATCATGGTTAGTTGACAACATATAAAATAATACATCATCTCATTTCAAATTTAATAATTGATCACTAAACTAACCATATGAACTTACTTCGTTTGCCGTAACGATAAATTGTGTCGACTAAATTTGATACTTCATTCTCCCTCATCCTCTGTCCAAATCTCGTTTCCCCGAATCTATGAAATAACCACTTTTATTTATTTAGTCATCAATTTATACAATTTAGTCCAAAAATTTACATTAGGGCAACTTTACACTTTTACTCATAATGCTTCACATTCTTGCAATTTAGTCCCTATCACGTAAAAGTGCAAATTCAAGAAATTAAGCACAATCAACACTTAACAAATTTTTTTATAATTATTACCAACAGTCCATGAAACATACTTTGGGGAATTTATAGTTTTGCCCTTAAATTTTCACAAAATTATGATTTTGCCAATATGCTCCGAAATTTATTTTTATCGAAATTTTTCATTTCTTAAGTCTAACCGAACCCTTTTTACTCTTATAGCAACTCAAAATTTCCATTATTTCACAACATTACTATCTATTTTAAAATTTCCATAAACTAGTCCATTTAGTGACTTTTTATGAAAATCCTTTCACAAAAGTTGTTTACTAAGCAACCAAGATTCATTTTCTTCCATAAAATTCCAGCAAACAACATAAATGCTCTCATGGCCAATCCCTAAACTCTTAACCATTTTGCAAAATAGTACCCTTATTAGCTATATTAAGCTTTAGGGGTCCCAAAGTTAAAAAATCATCCAAAATGGCTACCAAAATGACTTACTTGTCAGAGATTTGCTTGGCTGAAATTTTGAGCTTCAAAACCCCATATTTTGCTGCACATTTCTTTGGAGAAGAAAAAAGAGGTGAAAAGATGATAGCTTTTTCCTATTTACTTTATTTTATTGCTAAATAAGTCACCTAACACCACCAACTTTGACTTTTCAACGTTCTTTTGTCTTCATGTTCAGCCACTATCTTTTTATTGTCTATTTACTCAATAAAGGCCTCCAATTTAATGTTCCATAGAAAATTAGCACCTTTACCTATTAAAACAAAACTTTTGGACTTTATGCGATTTAGTCCTTTCTCGCAATTAGGCAAGCAATCGCTAAAACAAGTTCACCAAAATTTTCATACTCTAATATAATTAAGCTTGAACAAATAAAATTATATTAGAAATAATTTCTTGACCTCAGATTTGTGGTTTCAAAACCACTGTTCTGATTAGGCCCAAAATCGGGCTGTTACACTAAGCATGTAATGCTTACTCCATTTTGTTTTCCCTACTTTATAGTGCTCGGAAGCTCCCAAAAGTTGGAAGATCATTGTAGCATCATCACACTATCAACTAGCTTATTTTGGGTATATATAGTTGAATGATTTTGGTGTAATGACATGTATAGGACAACTTGACCATTAGTGGCTTGATAATGATATTTGTAATCTAACCATTGGAATGGCTAGAAATGGTTGTTTTGATATACTTGTAATGTCATGCTATGGTAGCTAAATATATGTTAAGTAGGTTATTATGATATATTCACACGTGAAAGGTTAAGTATATGAGATTAAATGTTGTTAATGCCTAGGTTAAATCAAAGTAAGTTATAAACACTCATATAGGTAATGGTATCCCATGATAAATGATGGAATTTATGTAATTTGAATGCTTGAAATGGTTGGTATTGGATGTGTATTTCAAGTGCAGGACTTAGGTGTGATTTTGGGTGAGAAATGAAGCTAGAAATAGCTTTATTTTGTTTACACGGGCAGACACACGGGCTTGTGTCTAGATCGTTTGTGACACATAGCCTGGTAACATGGGCCTATGGTTAGGCCGTGTGTCTACTGCACCTTAATTTTGAGAAACAGAATGCTTAGAATTGAGCACACGGGCATAGACACAAGCGTGTGTCTCAGCTGTGTGAGGCACACGACCTAGAACACGGGCATGTGACTTGGCCATGTGACATCAATTTATTCATGAGTTGCAAGTTAAAGAGTTACACGGGTTTGGGACACAGTCGTGTGACTCCACATGGCCTAACGACACGGGTGTGTCCCATACCACACGGGCATGTGACTCCTAATAGTGAGAAAAATTTTGGGATTTTACGAAAAATTCTCAAAGATCTCAATTTGGTCCCGAATTAATTCTAATGCATGTTTTGGGCCTCGAGGGCCTTATTAAGGGACGTTTGAAGGATTTCGATAAATGAATGTAATTTACATGAATTATCTAAAAAACTTCTAAAAATTTTGGTAATGCTCTGAAACCCTATTTTGCTGACCGATACGGGTTAAGGGTGTTACATTTAACGGTATCAGAGTTATGGTTTAGCTGATTCTCAGATTTGACGTAGCAGAAACGAGTTTAGCTATACATGACATTATACAAGTTATGATAGTGTGATGACTCCTGATCATTTTAAATGTGTTTTACATATAGTAATGTCATCCAACCGACCTAGAGCTGAATTCGAGGAAGCTAGGAGCAATGCTTCAACTTCAATTTAAAGAATTGCTTCTGCGTCTGGTAGTGAAAGGCCCGTGTGTGAGGGCTAAGGAAAGGAGGCAAAATAGGTCTTCTTTCAAATAATGAATGAGAGGTTTACTGAGTACTTAAGAACAAACCCTGCTATACCACGACCTCTCCCACCTGCTCCTTAACCTGTTTCTGAGGTACCATAGGGTACTGAACCTGTTAGAATTGGTAAGCCTCCAATAGATAAAATCTGTAAGCATGGGGCAGAAGAATTTAGAGCCACCGCAGATTATGATCCAGAAAGGGATGATTTTTTGCTAGAAAATACTATTTGGGTATTTGATTAATTATCCTGTGCACCTGTCAAAAGTCTGAAATGTGTCGTATCCCTACTAAAAGATACAACTTATCATTGGTGGAATACCATAACTTCAGTTGTGCCGAGAGAAATCATTACATGGGAATTCTTCCAAACTGAATTAAGAAAGAAGTATGCGAGTTAAAGATTTATGGATCAGAAAAAGAAAGAATTTTTAGAACTCAAGCAGTGGAACATGACTTTATACGAATTTGAATGAGAATTTGTTCGGTTGAGCAAATATGCCAAAGAATGAGTTCTAACCGAGGCTAAGATGTGGAAATTCTTTGAAGAGGGTTTAAATGAACACATTAAACTATTAATCGGAATTCTTGAGATAAGGAAATTTACGATGTTAGCCGATTGAGCACACAAAGCTGAGGAATTGAGTAAGGAGAAGAAACAAGCTGAAAGAGAGGCTCGAGTTTCTGGAAAAAGAAATATGAGTAAGTCACAATCATTTACTTCTAAGAAATTAAAGAAGTACTATGATCGTTTGACCACCTTTACAGGATATTCCGGAAGAGAGTAAGGTATTCAACCTTTTAACCCGATGCCTTTATCTCCATCTCTGTCCAGTGTGGGTAGTGTTGGTAATCCCAAATCGAAATGTAAACATTGTAACAAATTTCATCATGGGAAATATCGGTCTAAAAGTGAAGCTTGTTTTGGATGTGGTTCACTTGATCATTTTCTCAGCAATTATCCAAGTAGAGTTGAAAATGAGATAGAATCAGCTCCAAAGCCTAGTAATCATGTCTCAAGAGGCAGACCCCCCGTCATCTTAACAATGTTAGTGGCAATTGAGGTACTACCAAGGATATAGTAGTTGGATCTAAGGCACAAGCACCTGCATGACTATATGTTATTCATGATAGAAAAGATGCCCCTACACCAGACGTCTACTGGTACATTTTCTCTACTTAATACTGATATTACATCTTTGATTGATCCTAGTTCCACATATTCATATATATGTACAAACTTAGTGACCATTAAGAATTTACCTATAGAATTCATAGAATTTGTGGTTAAAGTTTTAAACCCCATGGGTCACTGTGTTATGGTGAATGAGGTCTGTAATAACTGTCATTTAATGCTAAAAGGTCATTGTTTTCTAGCTAATTTGATGTTATTTCCATTTGATAAATTTGACGTGATTTTGGCAATGGATTGGTTAACTTAATATGATCTAGTGGTGAATTGTAAACAGAAATATATTCTATTGAAATGTCACAATGGAGAATTACTTCTTGTTGAATCTGATAAAATGGATGGATTACCTAATGTCATTTCAGCAATATCAACACAGAAATATGTTAAAAAGGGTGATGATGCCTACCTTGCAAATGTCACAAAATGGCTTTATTTTGTCCACACGGGTAGACACACGGGCATGTGTCCAAACCATGTGTGCCACATGGCCTGGTAAGATGGGCCTATGGTTAGGCCGTGTGTCCCCTGCACCTTAATTTTGAGAAACAGAATGCTCAGAATTCATCACACGGGCGTCTGCCTTAGCCGTTTGAGGCACACGGCCCAGAGCACGGGTGTGTCCCTTTGCC
Source organism: Gossypium stocksii (assembly GCA_020496765.1). NCBI lineage: Eukaryota > Viridiplantae > Streptophyta > Magnoliopsida > Malvales > Malvaceae > Gossypium > Gossypium stocksii. The sequence continues at coordinate 78,595,066 of CM035624.1, read as the reverse complement.
GTGTGAATACTGCACCTATTTTTTAGAAATTCGAATTAACCACAAGGCCTAGCACACAGGCGTGTGACTTGGCCATGTGACGTCAATTTATTCATAAGTTGCAAGTCAGAGAGTTACAAGGGTTTGGGACACAGGCGTGTGACTCCACACGGCTTGACCACATGGGCGTGTCCGGTACCACAGCAGCATGTGACTCTTAATAATGAGAAAAGTTTTGTGATTTTGTAAAAAATTCCTAGAGATCTCGATTTGGTCCCGAATCAATTCTAATGCATGTTTTCGACCTCGAGGGCCCTACTAGGGATGTTATGAATGATTTTGGTGAATGAGTAGTAATTTACATGAATTATCTAATAATGTTTTGAAAATTCCAGTAATGCTCTGAAACCATGTTTCGATGACGGTTATGGGTTAAGATGTTACATTTAGTGGTATTAGAGCTACAGTTTAGCCGATTCTCAGATTTGACATGGCAAACATGATTAGTTATACATGCCATTATATAAATTATGATATTGTGAGGACTTTTGATCATTTTAAATGTGTTTTTCATATAGTAATGTCATCTAACCAGGCTACAGCTGAATCCGAGGAAGCTGAGAGTAATACTTCAGCTTCAGTTCAAAGAGTTGCTTCTGCGTGTGGTGGTGAAAGGCCGCTGTACCACGACCTCCTCCACCTGCTCTTCAACCGGTTCTTGAGGTACCATAGGATGCTGAAACTATTAGAATTGGTAAGCCTCCGATAGATATAATACCATAGGGTGCTGGAACTATTAGAATTGGTAAGCCTCCGATAGATATAATCTGTAAGTATGGGGCAGAAGAATTTAAAGCTACTGCAGATGATGATCTGGAAAGGGCTAAGTTTTGGCTAGAAAATACTATTAGGGTATTTGATGAATTATCCTATACACCTGTTGAATGCTTGAAATGTGTTGTATCCTTACTGAAAGATACAGCTTATCATTGGTGGAATACCATAACTTCAGTTGTACTGAGAGAGAGCATTACATGGGAATTCTTCCAAACTAAATTCAGAAAGAAATTGTTTTTCAATTAATGAATGAGTGGTTTATCGAGTACTTAAGAACAAACCCCGCTGTACCACGACCTTCCCCACCTGCTCCTCAACCGGATCTTGAGGTACCATAGGGTGTTGAACCTATTAGAATTGGTAAGCCTCCGGTAGATAAAATCTATAAGCATGGGGCAGAAGAATTTAGAGCTACCACAAATGATGATCCAGAAAGGCTGAGTTTTGGCTAGAAAATACTATCTGGGCATTTGATGAATTATCTTGTGCACCTGCCGAATGCCTAAAATGTGTTGTATCTCTACTGAAAGATACAACTTATCATTGGTGAAATACCATAACTTCAGTTGTGTCGAGAGAGAGCATTACATGGGAATTCTTCCAAACTAAATTTAGAAAGAAATTCTGAGTCAGAGTGTAATGCCCAGAATTTTGGGCCTAGAAGTATTGGGCCTTGTGTATGGATTGATAAAGAGGCTGTACATAAGTAATTGTGCAAGAGAATGACACAATTAAATGTCTGCTTTAGTGGTTAAGGGCCCTAAGAAGTGTTGGAAAAGTCCTGGGTTCAAACCTGGGCTTTAGCAAAAATTTTGGTTTTAAATGGATAAAACCCTGGATGCTTGGAAGTAGGCCTTTTAAATTATTATGTTAAAAAAATGACACAAGGAAGCATATGGTCTAATGGTTGTGGTGTCATTAAGGTTGCAAGGGAGCTTGGGTTCAAGTATTGGCTCTTGCAATTTATTTTAGTTTTTCTTTTAAAGGAACCTGAACTTTGGCCTATAGACTTTATAAGTAATTGTGGATAAAATGGGACACAAAAAGCTTTGTGGGTTGGTGGCAAGTGGCGTGTTGGGCAATTGTATGGGATGGGGTTCAAATCCCATGGCAGGCAAGGGAATATTTATTTTGCTATATGGATGGCAAATGTTGGAAGTGGATTCAAATTTTGCTGAGGTGGTTGTCGACTTGGTAAAAAGGGAGAGGATCAAGGGATAATGATATTGTTTGTTGGGGATTTGAAGAAGCGGATCAAGGAGGATATCATAGAGAAGATTGTGGAGGGTTTTGTGGAGAAAAATTAGGTGTTTAAAGTGGGTGTGGAAGGCTGAACGAAATTGGGGAGTTCTTTTGGGGTAAATTTCGCTAGGGGGAGTTAAGGTAGGCATTGAGGCATTTTGGTTCAGTTTTGTGTGGTTAGGTGGCATCATTTTTTTCTTTGGGGGAAATTTGAGTTTTGTATTTTGGGTTTTCCTTGGTATTACTTTCTTTTTGTGCCAAAATTATCATTAGATCATTGGGTGTCCTCCACTCGTTTTGGTTCCTTTTTGGTACGCGATTTTATTGCTACTTCTTTCCCCTTTTTTTACTAATTTCTTTTTACCCTTCTATTACATATACTATTCTTCTCCTTCCGCTCTTTGACAACTATTTTTCCTTCCTTCCTTTGACCCTCTCAATTTTAGCCTTAGTCTTGATCGAATCTCTCTTTCTTCTCCCTAACTCAATTGATCACCTCCTTAAGTCGAACACATTTTCCTTTGTTTCTTTCCTCTCTTTCTATTTGGATACTCTGGCCGAATTCTTGATCTCTTGTTTTAGTTTGGTTTTTAGAAGTAGTTTTTGGCAAATCGGTAAGCACTCGACTCCTTCTTGATTTCTCTCAACGTTTAGCAGGGCTCCCCTCATTTGTACTATTTAAGCTTATTACTTCTTTGGGTATTTTTGAATCTCATTCCCCTTTTCTTGTGTGGTGTTTATTGGTTTCTATCGAAGGGTATAGGATTTTCAACGTTACTGAAGTAGTCAAAATCTTTCCTGCGTCACCCGATCAAGGTAAGGGTTTTGAGTTCTTTTGATAGTATGTTAGTAGAAGGTTTTGGAGGTTGGTCATATTGTTAGAAACAGGTTTGATGGCGATGTGTGATTGACTGTAAGATTGACGCTCAAGGGTCATGATCGCACGTTCCGCAACAGGTGTGTATCAAAACCTTGTTTCTATTGATCGGCTTAGAAGCTGAAGGTGTATGTAACTGTATGCCATGTATTCATAATCAGCTGAAAAGCTAAGAGTATGTGTTGTTTACACTACTGTGATTATAGATAGGCAAAATGCTAAAAAGCTGAAATGCCAAAATAACGACCATGGTAAGCACGCGAGTGCACGAACGCTCAATTAGAAGGGTCGATACAACAACAGAGGCCCCATGAGTGATCTCATGGACTTAGATCGATTTTTGGCCAAATGGGCCCGATGGGCTCATGGGCTCGTTGGTGTAAATCTGACTGTTAGGTGGAAAATAGTGAGGCTTGTCATGTCGCGTACATGGAATTGGCCATTTTAGGCCTTAATGGGCTGAGCTGGGCCATATGGGCCCAATGGGCTTGTAGGCCTACGCGGATAAAATGTATGTTATGTGATTAATTTTGGGTTGGGCTATGTCGTTTGTTTAACTGTGGAGAGTTCTGGGCTAAATGGGTCACACAAGCGAGTGGGCCCACTTGGGCCGAGTATAGGCATTAGGCCCATGTGCACCGTTATGTCTGTTTAGGTTACTTTAGCTGCTCGAGGTGACAGTAGACGTTTAGTTGGGTCGTTAAGATCCTGTACTGTAAAATTACCAAAATACCCCTGTATTGTAAATTTACCAAAATTCCCTTGTACTATAAAATTACCAACATATCCCTGTACTGAAAAATTACCAAAATACCCTTATAGTGTAAAATTACCAAAATACCTTTATAGTGTAAAATTACCACAATACCCTTATAGTGTAACATTACCGAATTACCCCTGTAGGGTAGGATTACCGAAATACTGCTATAGGGTGAAATGACTATTTTGCCCTTGTGGGTAAATGACTGATTTGGACTATGAATGTGACTGGTTTTACTGTAATTGTATGACTATGATTTGACTGACTTGACTGTGATTGTATGACCGATAAGGGGCGTGACAGTCTACGTACATTACATAATGCATGGGGTTGGGATATTGTCATGGGCTGCGATGTTGGTTAGGCTTTGTGCCATTACTGAAGGCTTTGTGCCACACATGATATCAAAGGCTTAGTGCCCTTCCTATTATCGAAAGACTGTGTCCGTTGCTGAAGGCTTTGTGCCAAATTGAAGGCTTTGTGCCGTATTTATGGCTTTGTGCCATCCTATTAATGGTTTATAACCATTCTGATTATGGCTCTGTGCATTTCTATTTATGGCTTTGTGCCGTTTTGTTGATTATGGCTTTGTGTTGCTCTATTGACTTAGTGCCGCAACCAGTGCTAAGCTTGGTGTGTTAGATGGGTGGGTTGATTTTATCCCCACAATAAGTGCAGGGTTGGATGGAGGCAAGTGCAGGGTTGGATGGGATTACATGCATCATTCATACATTATACATACTATATCCTGATTCTATTATACTATTGGGCTTAGGGCCACATGTGATCTGATTTTTTTGCTGTTAAGGATATGGGCTAAGCACAATTGGTTCTGTTATGGGCTGGACCCAAATGATTTGTATTGGGCTTTGGCCATATATACTCTGTTCTAAACTGTACTATTTCTATTAACGGACTTAGGCCTAATCTATTTCTGATTCTATTCACTGACTGTTACTTTAGTAAGGGATTACACACTGAGTTTTTGTAAACTCACCCCGTTTATTAACCTTTCCAGGTAATCCCCAGCGTTAGGTGGATCGGTGCTGCGAGGGACTCGGAGATGGCCACACAGCTGTTTTGGCTTCCATTTACGTTTAGTTGCTTTTAAGCACTTTGATTTTTAATTTGGGTTGTAATAAGGCCTCTCTTAATCTCTTGAATTTTTACATTTGGATTTATGGTTTGTTTTGAATTGTTTCTGTTAGAAGTAGAACACGATTTTCCAAAAATGATAACTTTTTTCAAAATACCACGATTTTACAAAACCTCATAAAAGCTTTCGCAACTTTGGTTTTCAAAGATAACAACATTTTTATTAATGGATTAACTTTTCAACGAACCGCGTTTGAAAATAACCAACGAAAACTGGGGTTGTTACAAGTTTCAAATGACAATATCTTTTAATTAATAAAAAGGGTTTTTAATGAAAACATGGTTTTGGAAAAACACTTCAATGTGACACGCAAGATTCGGCCTTAACATCTAGGCTAGGTTTGGGGTGTTACATAGATATTTATGGATCATAAAAAGAAAGAATTCTTAGAACTCAAGCAGGGAAACATGACTGTATCTAAATATGAACAAGAATTTATTCAGTGGAGCAAATATGCCAGAGAATGGTTTCTAAATGAGGCCAATATGTTTAAACACTTTGAAGAGTGTTTAAATGAAGACAATAAATTTTTAATAAAAATTCTTGAGATAAGGGAATTTACGATGTTAGCTGATCGAGCACACAAAGCTGAGGAATTGAGTAAGGAGAAAAAACAAGCTGAAAGAGAGGCTCGAGTTTCTGGAAAAAGAACTATGAGTAAGCCACAATCATTTGCTTCTAAGAAATTAAAGAAGTATTATGATCATGTGATCAACTCTAAAGAATAGTCTAGAAGAGAGCGGGGCTCTCAACGTTCTAACCCGAGGTCTTCATCTCCATCTGTGACCAGTGTGGGTAGTGTTGGTAATCCCAAACCGAAATGTAAACATTGTTACAAATTTCATCATGGGGAATGTCGATCTAGAAGTGGAGCTTGTTTTGGATGTGGTTCACTTGATTATTATCTCAGGGATTGTCCAGCAAGAGTTGAAAAAGAGATAGAACTAGCTCCAAAGCCTAGTAGTCCAATCTCGAGAGGTAGACCACCTCGTCATCCCACTAATGTTAGTGGTAGTCGAGGTCCTACCAAGGATACAGTAGTTGGATCTAAGGCACGAGCACCTACAAGAACATATGCTATTCATGCTAGAGAAGATACCTCTGCACCAGACGTCATTACTGGTACATTCTCTCTACTTGATACTGATATTATTGCTTTGATTGATCCTGGTTTCACACATTCATATATATGCACAAACTTAGTTACTGTTAAGAATTTACCTATTGAATTCATAGAATTTGTGGTTAAAGTTTCAAACCCCCTAGGTCAGTGTGTTATGGTGAATGAGGTCTGTAATAATTGTCCTTTAATGGTAAAATGTCATTGCTTTCTAGCTGATTTGATGTTATTGTCATTTGATGAATTTGACGTGATTTTGAGAATGGATTGGTTAACTAAATATGATCTAGTGGTGAATTGTAAACAGAAATACATTGTATTGACATGTCATAAATAGAGAATTACTTCTTGTTGAAACTGAGAAACTGGATGGATTAACTAATGTGATTCAGCAATATTAGCACAAAAATATGTTAAAAAGGGTTATGATGCCTCCCTTGCATATGTGTTGGATACTATAGTATCCGAGTCAAAGATTCAGTCAGTGCCGGTTGTATGTGAATTTTATGATGTATTCCCAGAAGAATTACCTGGTTTATCACCGGATAGAGAAGTGGAATTCTCTATAGATCTTGTACCATAAAAGACAATGATATCCATAGTGCCTTATAGAATGGCTCCTATTGAATTGAAAGAGCTAAAAGTACAGTTGCAAAAATTGATTGACAGAGGTTTTCTCGACCTAGTTTCACACCTTGGGGTGCACCGGTTCTGTTTGTTAAGAAGAAAGATGGTGTAACACCCCTATCCCATGACCATCGCTGGAATATGTAGGGGCATTACCGAAAATTCAAAACAGATTAGAACAGAATATTCACATATTATAACAAGATTCGAACATAAAGTCCCTTTCGGAAGTCCACTAGACCCTAAACTAGCATTGAGATAGGGTTGGGACTAAACTGAACAGATTCATAAACTTTAGAACACATATAAAATTTTCCAGGCCGTATGACCAGGCCATGTGCCCCACACGAGACTCAGGCACGCCCATGCACCCAAGCCGTGCCAAAACAGAGTAACCATATTAACTTTTTGCCATAGCCACAAGACACGCCTGTGGGTCTTGGCCGTGTGAGTTTTTGTGTCGATATTGGAAAATTAGCACAGCCATAAGGCACGCCCGTGTGCCATAGCTGTGTGGCATTAAGCAGACTTGGTTTAAGTCATACTTTCCACCCACTAAGGGTCATTCCCAACAGGCCAATTCATGCCCCAACGATACCATAATTTCAACTAAAATTCAATACCTAATCATACCCCCACATGATCAAACCATTCATATACACATTCATATTCAAATCTCACACCAAGCATGTCTATACCACAAACAAAGTTCATGACTAAACACATAGTACATATCTCATTCATGCCACATCCAAAATTTACCATTTCTTCACATTGACATGTTTCAAGATGACCAAAACAAACTAGATCATAAAACCATTATAAACTTACAAAATTTGGCATCAAAAGCCATAAACCAAAACCAAGCATAAACATACCATCTACTAGCCAATTCTCATAGCATTATAAATAAACATATCCCAAGCTTAATACATAGACATTTTAGCCAATACATGCCATACTTAAACTTTGTACATTCAAAAGGTACCAAAATCAAGCTCGATAGTATGGTGACGATCCTTGACTATCCCCGAGCCCTTAGTAGCTACGATATCTGTAAAACAGTTGAAAGAAAATATAGAGTAAGCTACAATGAGCTTAGTAAGCCAACTACAAACATATACAATCCTTAAACAGAATATGATAGCAATCTCATGTAGATAACTCATGAACCAAATATACTCATTCGTCACATACTCATAGTTCACAATATCATACCTTTCATGCTCGTAAATTCAATACAGAACAAACAGACCTGAGTCAGACATATAAAATATGCATTCATTCATTTCTCAAAATTCCTCCTTATATCATTCAGAAGCATTACAGAGATCGTATAGGCCTTATAAAATGCCGACGTCCCCGATGTCGTCTTACATGTCATTCAATACTGATGCCACTGTCCCGGACAGTGTCTTACATGAAACATATACGATGGCAGTGTCCCAGACACGGTCTTACACGTAATTCTCTAATCAATACCTACGTCCCGAACGAGGTCTTACATGATATCATTTTACCATTGTTCATTCGTAAATGACTCGGAATAATACTTCACGCTCTCATGGCCATCCAAATACAATTTATAAATCAAGAATTTATAACAGAAATCAATAAAACGCATATTTGTATTTTGACTTACCTCGTACGGATTTAACGGATTTGAGCCGACTATTCAACGATTTTGGACTTTCCTCAATCTAAGTCCGATTTCCTTGGTTCTTGATCTAAATAAATCCAAATTCAGCCATTCAGTATTCCATTTCATTCAATTCAATCCATGAACACATAACTAGGGCATTTGGTAATTTAGCCCTCACATTTGCACATTATAACAATTTAGTCTCTAATTCAAACAATCATCAAACTCAACGGATTTAACCACATATAAACATAGCCAAATTTTCAATACTATTCAATTAAGCCCATATAACACATTTATTTCACAATTTAATCCTCCCAAAATCTCATTTTCAGAAATTAGCCCACATAACTCAAATTCATCATGTAACACCCCAAACCCGGCCTGGACGTTATGGCCAGATCTGATGTGTCACATGGACCTAGATCTAAGCTTACGACCTTTTGTTTGTTGTGACTTAAGTGATAATTTTTATTAAAACTGTAAGTTTATGAAAAGTCGTCTTGTTAGGGTTATCCGTTTGTTGAACTCGTTAAGTTTTGAAAACATCCTCAAGATTTTGAAAACCAGTGAAGCCTAAACTAGCAGTTTCGACAAAGTATAAATTAAACCATTAAAAAAAACAATAAAGAAATTTAAATAGCGGCCTTATTACAATTGAAACCCAAAAATAGCATAATAAGATACTTAATATAAAATGAAAACCGAGCTTGCAAATGTTGTGGCCACTCCGAATCTCTCGCAGCTCCAAGCCCATTATGGTTGAGGGTTACCTGCAGGGATGAAATTAAGGTGTGAGTTTGATAACTCAGTGTATAACATAATCTCAACCATAGGCCAAAACAGATCAAGCCTCAGAATCAGATTTAATTGGGCCTTGGCCCATTACAGAAATCAGGTTAAGCCCATAGGCCCACAACAGATACAGAACAGATATATATAACATGCAACAGAAAGCCCAACCCAGATCCATCCATAACACCCCCGTACCAGCCTTACACCATGTGGGGAGACTACTCGACCCACCCATCCGCTACACACCACAGAAATCTGTAGCGAGGCTGCCAGATATGTGACAAAGTCACCAGATACAGATATTGTGACATAGTCACTAGAACAGATATATGTGGCGAGGCCACCAGAACAGATATATATGTGGCGAGGCCACCAGATTGCAGCGAGGCTACCAGAATGCTTCCTCCATCATAAACCCAAACCCCATGCAATAGGCATACATGTTATGACACATATAACATGCAGAATCTCATGCATCAGATATATACATATATTATGAGATATGACATGCAGAAACAGAAAAAAACATACATTTCATACAGAATTAGCCCTAAGGGTATAATGGTATATTTACACCTAGGGGTATTTTAGTAATTTTCCATACTTAAGGGTATTTTAATCCTTTTTCATATTTTCAGAGATTTTATACATGTCCAACTAATTATTAGTCCACAAAAGTCTGTTTAAACTCGGTTTCCAGTTTTGCCCTTTTTAGCCCAAAAGCCCCTAATGGGCCTTACTGAGTCCATTAACGTCTTAAGCCCGTTAAGTCCAATTTTAACATTCAGATTGTTAATTCCAACAGCTTTATTCACAACATACCGCCAGAATGCCCTTAATGGCAATTTTACCGGTTTGGGCTCGAAAGCCCATTGGGCCCACTTTTGGCCCATCGAAGCCCATCCTACCGACATGCTCAAAATTGCACCTTCTGCAATTTTGCCACCGTCACTTCCTAGTTTGACCACAATAGAGTATTCGGCTACTCCTGGATCCTTCCAAGATCGATTTTCGGTTACTTTCGATCGGTCACCTTAGAACAGTTTTTGGCCATTACGGCCTTTGCCGTTCTAGTCTATGATGGAGATACGTTACACACCTGTTAACTGTCGAAGTATTGAAGAACCCACATACGAATAGCCTACAATTGAATACTAATGCGTTAGCCTTAAACTCGATAACCAATAAGGCATTTTTTCCCCTTACCAAAATCGGCCAACATGGCCTAAGTCTTTCAAAGCCCTTACCTTTCTGCCGAAAATAAGCTAGATCTAACTTTCCAACTGCGTTGATCTCCAAAGCCCCTTGCTGCACGTCCCTTGTCCACACTAGCACATATAAAACCAAAGAGAAAAGCCAAAAGGCCCTTAGCTTAGAAACGTTAGCCTCCCCCTAAGGGGTTTCGGCTTCTTGCCTTGAATTAAGGTAACAAATGAAGAAAAGTCTCGACACACTTACCAATAACTTCACCCGAAGAACCCTGCTCACTTGCTTCTATTCGACTAAATCTATACTAGATCTATAATAGATCTAGCCTTAACGATAATAAGAATGGCTTAGAGGGGTTTCAGCTTTGAATGGTCTAAAGGGAGATGCTTTCGGCTTTTGAATATGTGGTATGGCGTCCTTGTCGTTTCAATCAATAAAGTAGGTGGGGTGAATCGGCAAATAGTAGGGATGAAGGAATAGGGGTTCGGCTAATTGAAAGATTTGAGAGAAAAGAGGGCAATCAATTTATGCAAAGGAGTAGTCGGCCACAGAGAGTTTCAGCTTTTTGAGGTTGTCGACTGAGGTTTAGAGAAGAGAGACAAGAGAGAATGGATTCAGCTGGTGAAGGGAGTGATGATTGTGCAATCGGTTTGAGTTGGAAGAAGAAAATAAGAAGAAGGATGAAGAAATAGGAAAATAGAGAAGTAGATTCGGTCAAGAAAAGAAATCGGCAATGAGACTTTAGGGAGATGATAGGTTTCGGCTTTTGGTTAGAAGAGGAGAAAAGAATGACCTTGAGGTGCACAAAAGAAAAAACTAAAATTGCTATACCTAGAACGGCACAAAAACTCCCAAATCCCCCTAAAGAAATCAGCACACTAACCTTGAATTGCCGAAAATTCTATGCCTTGACTTGCTTGCCGATTTTCACCATAGAGAGTCCTTTGGCCCGCCACTTCCATTCAAATTTCAATATCCTTAATTTGCTCCTTGATTTACTCTCATGGACAATTCAAACTCTTCATGATAGAGTTCTACTTGAGCACCAACACTTACCACACATGCACATAAAAATAAAAGGACTTAATGCTTACCTCATAGCTCGTACCCTAGACCTCTCACTTCACTTAGGCACCACTTTTTTTAGGAGCTTAGTGGCACCTCCTTGCCACTCTACCAAGGCTCCCTTTGTGACATATTTTACTTAGTTTTTCTTAAGAGACCTACTTCCAAGGGTCCCCTATCTCCTAAGTGAAAATCTAAAATTTTTCCCAAGTTTTAACCAACACCTGGGCCTTCCATAAGCCCATTAACACTCCCCAAACATGCATTACACACCTAAACACCAGAGTTCAAACATTTTACCTGATGAACAACAATCCAAGAAAGCCCTAAAATTTAGGGCGTTACACATCAAAATTTCATGGCCAAACATGTTTATTCAATACTTATCCATCATATTTTAACCAAATTCATCACAAAGCTTCAAATACCATCAATGGCATTATTTATAAACTTCATCAAAAACAGAAATTGAGACATGGGCATGGAAGATTTTGAAGAAACGGTTACAAAATTGTAGAAATTATCAAAAATTGACCTCAAAACATACCTTAATCAAGGATTAAGCTAGCTGGATCTCAAAAGCTTCCCAAACCTTATTCTTTCTCTTATTTTTGGTGAAAACAAAGATGATAATGGCCATTTTCTAAACATTTGTTTTATTAAAAAACATATAATATCAAATTTCCAATTTTAACTTCCATTAAACATTAATAAAAACATATGTAATAAGGTCGTTTATGACAACTCAAACCTTCAATGGTTTAATTGCCACATAAGGCGATTAAATCAAAAGCCATATCAAAAACACCTATGCAAATATGACATGCTAATTTTATCACATATGCAATTTAATCCTTTTTCAAAATTAAGCACAGAGACAGACAAATTAATTCGTAGAAATTTCACAGATGCAGATTCATATATCACAGACACAGAAAATAATATCAGACTATTTTTCAAACTCGGATTTGTGGTCCCGAAACCACTATTTGACTAGGGTCCAAACCGGGCTATTACAGATGATCGTTAAGGTTATGCATTGATTATAGATAGCTCAACAAAGTTACCATAAAGATCAAGTATCCATTGCCTCTTATTGATGACTTGTTTGATCAGTTAAAAGGTGTCACTATATTTTAAAAGATTGATCATCGTTCTGGTTACTATCAACTATGAGTAAAAGATTCAGATGTACCCAAGACAGCTTTTAGAACCGGGTATGGACACTATGAGTTTCTTGTGATGCCATTCGGTTTGACAAATGCACCTGCAGTGTTTGTGGATGTGATGAATAGAATTTTTAGCCCATATTTAGACAGGTTTGTGGTGGTATTTATAGATGATATTTTGGTTTACTCTCGGGATGAAAATGAACATGCTGAGCATTTCAAAATAGTGTTGCAAACTCTAAGAGAGACACAATTTTATGCCAAATTCAGTAAATGTGAATTTTGGCTTTGAGAAGTTAGTTTTCTTAGGCATATATCATCTACTAAAAGTGTCAAGGTAGACTCGAATAAAATTTTAGCCATTGTTAACTAGAAGCCACCGAGGAATGCGTTTGAAGTCTGAAGTTTTATGGGACTAGCTGGTTATTATTGGAGGTTTGTAAAATGTTTTTCAATGATAGCTTCTCCGATGACCCGACTATTGCAAAAAGATGTGAAATTTGAATGGACTAATAAATGTTAGCAGAGTTTTGATAGATTAAAAGCTTTATTGATATAACTCCAGCGTTAGTTCAGCCAGAATAGGGTAAGGAATTTATAGTTTACAATGATGCGTCATTAAATGGTTTAGGTTGTCTTTTGATGCAAGAAGGTAAAGTAGTGGCCTATGCTTCAAGACAGCTAAAGCCACATGAAAGAAATTACCCGACACATGATATTGAATTGGTAGCAATTGTGTTTGCATTTAAAATTTGGCGGCATTAGTTTTTTGGTGAAAAATGTCACATATTCACTGATAATAAAAGTTTGAAGTATTTGATGTCGTAGAAAGATTTGAATTTAAGGCATCACAGATGGATAGAATTACTAAAAGGTTATGATCTTGTTATCGATGACCATCTAGGAAAATCCAATGTAGTGGCAGATGCTCTGATTAGAAAATCTTTGTATACCTTGAGAGCAATGAATACTTGATTGTCATTATCTGATGATGGTTCAATTATAGCTAAGTTAAAAGCTAGACCAACATTTTTGCAGCAGATATCTAAAGCTCAAAAAGATGATAGTAAGTTGCAAGCAAAACAGATACAAAGTGAACCGACTCCTAACTTAGAATTTCAAATTGAGATTGATGGTTGTTTGTTATTCAGAGGTAGAATATGTGTACCGAAAGGTTCAAAACTAGTACAGAATATTTTGAATGATCTAAAGAGGATGTACTGGTGGACGAGAATGAAATAAGATATCTCTGCATTTGTATCTAAAAGTTTGATAAGTCAGCAAGTAAAAGCTGAACATAAGTTGCCTTCTAGACTTTTACAGCCAGTTACGATACCAGAATGTAAATAGGAAAGGATTACTATGGACTTTGTATCAGGGTTACCCCTATCTCCAAAGAAGAAAGATGTCATTTGGGTAATTGGTGATCGGTTGACAAAGTCTGCACAGTTTAATCCCGTACATATGGATTTTTCCTTGGATAGATTGGCTGCGTTGTATGTTTCTGAGATTGTTAGATTGTATGGAGTGCCTACCTCTATCATCTTTGATAGAGACCGTCGGTTTACATCTCGATTTTGGAGCAAGTTGTAAGAAGCTCTGGGTACACAACTACTTTTAGTATTGCATTTCATCCCCAGACAGATGGTCAATCTGAACAGGTAATACAGATCTTGGAAGATATGCTTCGATGTTGAATACTTGAATTTGAAGATAACAGCGAAAGATATTTGCACTTAGTTGAATTTGCGTATAATAACAGTTATCAATCCAGTATTAAAATGGCACCGTACAAAGCTTTGTATGGTTGCAAATGTAGAACTCCATTGTGTTGGATAGAACATAGTGAGAAAAAGTTACACAAAGTTGACTTAGCCCTTGAGACTGAGGAAAAGCTAAAAGTAATTTGGGACAGTTTGAAAGCAGCCTCTGGTTATTAAAAGTCTTATGTTGACCTGAAATGAAAAGAAATATAATTTCAGGTTAGTGACAAGGTATTCTTGAAAGTATCGCCTTGGAAGAAAGTCTTCCAGTTTGGTCGTAAAGGAAAATTGAGTCCACAGTTCATTGGACCATACGAGATCACAGAGAGAATTGGACCTGTTGCATATCAGTTAGCTTTACCACCAGATCTTGATCGAACTCATAATGTTTTTCACGTGTCTGTGCTACGGCGGCATCAATCTGATCCTTCACGTGTTATCTCTCTAACAGAGATAGAGATTCAGCCAAATATGACATATAGTGAAGAACCGATTAAAATCTTAGCTCGAGAAATAAAAAAGTTGAGAAATAAAAATGTCGCATTAGTAAAAGTTCTTTGGCAACAACAGCTATAGAGGGGGCTACCTGGGAACCAGAGGATACCATGAGAAATCAATATCCAAACCTCTTTATTGGTGAGATTTTTGAGGATGAAAATCCTTAAGAGGGAGATTTGTAATAGCCCAATTTTAGTAAGATCAGAATAGTGGTTTCGGGACAACAAATCTGATTCAGAAATAAAATTTATTTTATTTATTATATGGTCCGTATTAGGTTAGAAATGTCATGTGAAATTTTTGGTAAGAAAATTTTACCGATTTCGTGTTTAATTACGAGAAGGACCAAATCGCATAAAATGTGAAAGTAGAATTCTAGTAGCTATAAGGATTAAATAGCTATTGAATTCAAAACTAGAGGTCCTTATATGGTGATTTGACCATCAATCAAAAGATGGAAAATATCTTTGTTGAATCATCCTTGGAAATTTAGGAAAAGGGCAAGGACTAAAGTGGAAATTAAAATAAATAATTAATTAAAAAGATGATTGTAACACCCCAACCCCGGCCCGGATGTTATGGCCAAATCTAGTGGTGTCACATTGACGGGTGACTCGTATAAACCGAAGTTGTTAAAGAACCTTGAAAACATTTGAACCGTTGTAGGGGCACTTTAGTTTAAAACGAAAACCACTGGCAGTTTGTTTAATTAAATGTTTGAATGGAAACCTTATTATGTCAAAACCGCAGTTTATATCTATGCATCCAGAAATAGATTTTTAAGTTCAATTAAAAGTGGAAGCTCATTCATTAAAAATCGTTTAGGTTTTTACATTGATTCTAAAAGTGGCATTTTAGTTTGGAAAATCAAGTTTAAGTTTGGAAGTTATGTAGTTATAATAATAACAATAAAAACCAATTATAAAATCAAACCAGAGGAAAGGCCTTATTACAACCCAAATAAGGCAATTAAAGGTAATATAAAAGTAATTCTTAATCTATCAAATAGCTTGCAGTGTGGCCACCTCCGAGTCCTCCTACACGCCGAATCGCCTACTAAATATCACCTGAAAAATTAAAAAACAGAGTGAGTTTTTGAAAACTAAGTGTGTACAACCCCTATCAATCACAAAGCATGCATCACATCAACTTGGGCCAAAGCCTATTATAATAACGGTGGCCTTTGGGCATTAGCCCATAATATCCTCATTACAAACAATATCAATATATGCAATGCACAATACCCATCCAACCCAGCACTCCGTATCCCTTCCAACCCTACACTCTTGTGGGGAATTAATCGACCCACCCATCCCTACACTCCAATGTAGCACTAGCTGTGGCACTAACCACATCGCAGTAACTGCCTATCACATAATCGACTTAAAGCCCTCGGTGGGTCCAAAGTCGTCTCGGGCAACCGGTGCGACCTCACCCGAATAGATCCACAGTCATTTTGGACGACCTGTGTGATGAGGTCCATAGTCATCCCGGGCAACCCGTGCAACCATAGCAAATCATTCACTTCCTCCAACAGTGTTCCCATCCCCATGCAGCATAGAATCACATGAGTGCAAGCATATCATAACATGGCATACAAAATCAGTCATATAGCATATAAGGGCATTTTTGTCATTTTGCCCTTTAGGGGCATGAAGGTCCTTTTTCATTATGGGCCTAAATACATAACTCGGCCCATTAACCAGTTCATAATCATTCTGTGTGTTTTATGACACCTTTAGCAATTACAAATTCACTAGGGCCCAAAAGCCCAACATATGGCCCATGAAGCCCAAATCTGCCATTAGCCATGTAGTCAACATGACCGGCTCGTCATTTCTTACCAATCCATTAATTTTGATTGCGTCAGGCCTACGAGTCCATCGGGCCCATTTGGCCCATTTCGGCCCAATTGGCCAAGAAGTGGCCCAAATCCATGAGATCGCTCATAGGGCCTCTGTCATCATATTGGTCTTTCTACATGAGCATTTGCGCACTCGTGTGATTACCGTAGCCAAACTTTCAACTTTTCGGCATTTCGGCATTTCAGCTTTTCGGCTTTTCAGGATTTCCCAATCTATCGTATATACAGTGTGTGTGCACACCTTGATGGAGAGAAACGTAGTAGCCCTCTAGCGTAGCCCCTAAAATTGATTAAAGCATTTGGTTAATCACTTCTCAGATTTATCATAATCTTCAAATACAGAAACCGAATCCAACCCTAATACATACCTTAAACAATCTAGCTTAATAGATACCTACCAATCTCTTAGCGATAAACGCTTCCCTTGACTAGATCTGCGCTAACCATAGTCCTGCTAGACAGACTGGTTAAAACCTGTGGTTTAATCTACACTTGGAATTTAATAGGGACAATAAGAACACTCAGCCTTTATCTATAACAAGGCAAAAATACTTACCTAACAAGAACTAGGAGCGGGATAACGATAGCTTTACGCCACTTTCCCTTCTATCAAGATCCGAGCAAACCTAGGTACCAATCAATCTTAGATTTAAAATAGAGAAGAGAGGCACGACTCAAAAGAATGGCACATTACCAGTAATGAAACCAAATTCAAAAGAATCACTAGAACTTACACACGATCACGGCAACAGGAAAGAACACGTAACTTTAAAAAGAAGGAAGAGATGAGAATATGTTCATCAAAAGATAAAAATGAGAGAGTCGAGGGCGAGTGAGAACATTTGGCTTTTACACATCTAAGGTTAAAGGAGGTAGCATTGATCTAAAAGGAGAATTCGGTTATGAGGGACAATAGAAGAGAAAAAGAGAGAATAGAAAGATATCAAAATTCGACACAAGCAAGAAAGGTGAAAAGGATTCGGCTTTTTGAGAACAAGAAGACAAGAAGCAAAACAATTTCGGCACAAAAAGAAAGGGAGGAGAGAAAAAAGACAATTGACCAAAAGTAAAAGAAAAAATACCCGAATGGTAATGCTATTTTGACTAAAATACCGAGTGGAACCGAAGGAGGAGGTGTTGAAACAAAGAATGAAAAACTGAAAACGAGCAAATGAAGTAAAAGAAAATAAGCCAAAACTTACCAAACCACAATCGACTATTACCCCCAAAACACACCCAACATGCCAAAAATCTATGCCCAACTAAAGTCCCAATTCGGCTCCACTACACAACAACTCTATCCCCTTGATTTTCTCCATAGTTTACTCCATGACCCACTCCTAAATTCCCTCATTTGACTCATTCAAATTCTCCAACCACAGAGTTCAATTCCAACACCAACTCATGCCTTCCCATAAGCAAAATAAATAACCCTATTTGCATGCAGGGAGACTTGAAACCTGGACCTCCTTGCCTTGAATATGACGCCACCTCTCTGCATATCATATGGCATCACTTTGCCACTCCACCATAGGCTCCCTTGCGTCATATCCTATCCCCATTTATTTAAAAGACATACCACCTAAAGTCAAAGTTCCCTTAAGGCTAAAAACCAAAATTTTTCCCTATACCCCAACTTGATCCCAAGAATTCTCCAATACCCCTAGACATTCTAAATTTATTAAGCCCTTAAAGCCAACATGCCATTTGTGTCATTTCCTTAGTCATTTAAAAATTTTATAAGACCCAAAGCTTAAGGCCCAATTCATCTAAGCCTAGAATTCGGGGCGTTACAATGATAAAAGAAATATCATATATTTCTTTTATCATCTTCAACCCCAAAATTATTTAGAAACCCTAGGAGAGAGAGAAGAAACTTTCAAGGCCTAATTGGGTAAGTTTCATTGTCCTGTTTTAGTAATTTTGATATTTTTGAAATCAAGATAGCTTAATCTATCTATTTGGGGGACTAGTTTCAAAAGTTATCAAAGTATGGAAAATGGGTCATGGATGTATATGCTAAAAATTAGAAATTTGTGGTAGACAACGAAATGTTGTTAATATATAAACAACTTTTACAAGGTGATTTTGATTAAAACATGATTTAGGGACTAAAATGCAAAGTTGTGAAATCGAAGAAAAATGCTAAATTTCTATGAACACATGTGCTGTAAATTTTGTAATGGGATTTTGGTTAGGCTTGGAATAGGGAATAAATTGCACAAGTTTCATTTTCTAGACCTGGGGACGAAATTGGAATTTATGAAAACATTAGGGGCAAAGTGGTAATTTTGCATAGGACGTAGATTGAGTCCTAATAAGTATGAAATGTGTGAAATTGAAGATTAAAGTCTTTTATATAGATCCAGACAACTCAAATTCAAGGTTAGATCGAAGAAAACAAAAGTTTTTGTATTAGTAGATTTTATACGCGAACAAGTGTCGAGGTAAGTTCGTGTAACTTAATTGAGCATGTAAATATGGCTAATTGAATGTTATGTTTGTATGGAATGCAACTAATATTGATGTACATTATTTGAATGCTATAATGAAAAATTCAATGCGTGCTTGAAAATGGTGAAAAATGGTTACGTTCCAATTGGATATTGAATTCCGATGAACATACGTGCTTTTTCGAAATGAATGAGGTTCTGCATTTGTTGCGAACTGGATTTAGCTCGGACTAGTAATCCTATTGACCTCATTATAGAAAGGATTTAGCCCAGATAGGTAATCCTAATATAACACCTCTTGAGTATACATAACAATTAGGGTTTAGCCTAGACTGGTAACCCTAGTTGAGCTTTTCTGAGCATACGATATATAAATGATTTAGCTTGGACTAAAAAAACCTATTATACGATATGTGGCTCGAGAGTGCTTCCTTGATTAAGTGCCCTAATGGTACTCTTGAATAAGAATTGACAGGTTATTGAATCATACACCTCGAGTGTACCACTTAAGCATTCATTAGAATTTCAATGATTCAACAGGCACAACTTTTGACATCTTATGAGAAAATGAGATGAAATGATGATGACTTGAAAGAGTATTTCATGATGAGCTCATCTATGTTTGCTTGATTTATATGGAGATTTTGGTGACTAACATGTTTGATTGAATGCATGTGTTTAGGAAGTTTTGCTGATGGATGGAAAACATGATATTATATGCTTAGATTTAATAAACGGGATTGGTAAGTTTAGTTTTCTGTTATACGAACTTACTAAGCATGTAATGCTTACTCCATTTTATTTTCCCTGTTTTATAGTGCTTGAAAGCTCGCGAAGGTTGGAAAATCGTTGGAGCATCGTCACACTATCAGCTAGCTCATTTTGGGTATATATAGTTTAATTCTTTTCATATAATGGCATGTATAGGACAACTTGACCATTAATGGCTTGATAATGATGTTTGAATCTAGCCATTGGAATGGCTAGAAATGGTTGTTTTGATATGCTTGTAATGTCATGCTATGGTAGTTAAATATATGTTAAGTAGATTATTATGATATATTCACATGTGAAATGTTAAGTATATAAGATTAAATGTTGTTAATGCCTAGGTTAAATCAAGGTAAGTTATAAACACTCATGCAGGTAATGGTATGTCATGATAAATGATGGAATTTGTGTAATTTGGATGTGTGTTTCAAGTACAGGACTTGGGTGTGATTTTGGGTGACAAATGAAGCTAGAAATGGCTTTATTTTGTCCACATGGGCAGACCCACGAGCGTGTGTCTAGTAACATGGGCCTGTGGTTAGGCCGTGTGTCCCTTGCACCTTAATTTCGAGAAATAGAATGCTCAGAATTGAGCACACGGGTAGAGACACGGATGTGTCTCAATAGTGTGAGGCACACGGCCTATAACACGAGCGTGTCCCTTGGCCATGCGAATGCTACACTTGTTTTTAAAAAATTCAAATTAACCATATAGCCTAGCACACAGGCGTGTGACTTGGCCGTGTAACTTCAATTTATTCATCAGTTACAAGTCAAAGAGTTACACGGGTTCGAGACACGGGCACATGACTCTACACGGCTTGACCACACGAGCGTGTCCCATACCACGCGGGCATGTGACTCTTAATAGTGAGAACAATTTTGGGATTTTGCAAAAATATTCCTAGAGATCTCGATTCGGTCTGAATCGATTCTAATGCATGTTTTGGGCCTCGAGGGCCCTACTAAGGGATGTTATGAATGATTGCGGTAAATGAATAGTAATTTACATGAATTATATAAATTGTTTTGAAAATTTTGATAATGCTCCAAAACCCTGTTTCGGTGACGGATACGGGTTAGGTGTAACACCCCTTACCTGTATCTACACCAGGACAAGGTACAAGGCATTACCGGACTTAAATACAAACATACGTACAACATCGAGCCATAAAATTTGGTGCCAATTTAAAATTTTTTGAACATATTCATAATGTCCCTATTTCGGCATCCGAGGCCCTAAAACATACTTTGGAAGCAATTTGGGACTTAACGGAGAGCATCGGAACACTTAGAAATTTTTTCATCAAAATAGTGTCACACACCCGTGTGACTCGGGACACGCCCGTGTGGGCGGGCTGTGTGGTCACGCACGCCCGTGTCTTAACCCCGTGCCACTTTCTCTTTATGACATCATCAATCATTTAGGGTCATATGGCCAAGTCACATGCTCGTGTGCTAGCCAGTGTGGCAAATTTAATTTTTGCATTTAAGGATCAGACTTTACTCGGCCTGGGCACACGCCCATGTCCTAAGGCTGTGTCCTTCACACGGTTGAGACACACGGTCGTGTTTCTACCTACGTTTTTACTACTGGACATTCTGTTTTGCCAATTTTGGTTGCAGGGGGCACACAGCCTATTCACATGCCCTTGGGGTTGACTGTGTGTCACACACGGACTAGACACACGCCCGTGTGTCTGCCCATGTGGACGAAAATAAGGCTATTTACCAAGCCATTTGCCAACTTGAAATGTAAACACATTCATACCAATTTCAACAACACATAGCAAGTCATAATTATACAACTAAATAATCATGGATTAAAACATCCACACATCAAATAGATACAGCATTCATCACACATACACATCGTACATTACTCAACATAATCATGCAAGCTTGCACCTTCATAGCACATTAACAAGTGTAGTTTAGGCATAACTAATATTGGCCAATTCCAAATGGCCTTTTACAAATGAACCATCAACATTAGTAGGCCAATAGTTTTTGTTAAAATAATTATGACACATAACAAAATGAATAAGTCACTTATACATGCCATAATCTCAAATCTTGAAATCAAAATACCAAAATAGTTGTTGATAGTGTGTATGGGACCGCGTTGATATCCGGTCCTTGAGCTAGCTTGACAACTCTATAGGGAAAAGAGAACAGAAACGGAGTAGCTTAGTAAGTCTATATGCAAAAAATGAACATTTTAAACATATAAAACATTATAAAACAATTTGCATAAATCACACTAAGGATTTGTATTCACAACTTACTCATTTCAACCTTACCAAAGGTCCAATTTACACATCGATCACATTGCTTATGAATTTCACACTCATACATGCATAAGCTCATAACACAATCATTTCCACTTGCTTTCACACAATGCCACATCATTTAACTACCCGTTAACCACTTAGAATACTAGAGGATACTCAGAAGTTTTGCACATAAGTGCCACACTTATTTGTAGACGAAGCTACCACTTATCACTTATCACTTAAGAGTATACTCTCGAGCTAATCACAGGTCTACACACACAAGCTGATGGTCATGACGTAGCTACATAGTGCTACTGGCACAAGCTGACAGGTACCCGCAACACATGCTGGATTACCTAGCCACTAGTAGGACGTACTAGACTAACACTCGGATCACTTAATCACTTAAACACTTGGTTTCCTAGTGACATGTCACTCGTATCCTATTTGACTCCTAAGGTTCAATCGGGATTTTCTCACTTATCGCTACTTGGTCGATATACTCATTTAGATAGTTATCCACAATGCATACAATATTAAAGTGTATAAAACATAAATATAATATCACATTATTTACATATACACTTACCTAGATACAAAATGAATATTTTTGCGATTTAGACCACGACCTTTTCTTTCCCCCAATCAAGGTTGATTCCACGTCTTTCTTGCTCTATAATAACACATTTAGCTTGTTTATTACTCACATTATTCAATTTGACCCAAAAATCATATTAAGGCAAATTTACATTTTTGCCCCTAAATTTTCACTTATTTACGCTTTTGTCCCTAGGCTTGTAAAATGAAATGTATTCATTTTTCTCACAACCCAAGCCTACCTGAACCTATCTCATGCTTATAACATCCCACATTTTCTTTCAAATAAGATTTTACCACCTATTTTACAACTTTTACAAATAGGTCCTTATGGATATTTTCCCCAAAAATCACTTAGTAAAAGTCGTTTATTACGCAATTAACATTTATTTTCTACAATTAGACATCAAAATGCATGCATGTCATACATGGGTAAATTTTCAAACATGAACCCTAGCTCAAATTAATGGTAGAAATAGGTAACTCGAGCTACGAGGATTTTAAAAATGTAATGAACATTAAAAACGGGACTAGGATGCACTTACTTTGAGCTTGAAAATGAATCTAGTTATGGTGTCCTTAGGGATTTTTAGCTATGGAGGAGAAAGATGGACAACATTTTTGACTTATTTTTCCCTTTTTATTCTTTTAATAACCAAATGACCAAAACACCCTTCACTTAAAACTTTGATGTTTTGTCCCTTCCATGTCCATTTTTGTCCAAACTAAACTATATTGGTCTAATTACCACACAAGGACTTCTAATTTAAAAATGCATTTCAATTAAGTACTAAAAGCTTCTAGAACACTTCTTTTGCAACCTTTGCAATTTAGTCCTAATATTCAAATTGGACACTCTATCGATAAAATTTCTTAACGAAAATTTCACACATGCATTCAGCCTTATATTAGACCTCAAAACTTAATCGCACTAATTTTTTATACTTCGAATTTGTGCTTTCAAAACCACTATTCCATTTAGGCCCTAAATCAGGCTGTTACAACTCTCCCCCTTAGAGATTTTCGTCCCCGAAAATCTTATCAATGAAAAGGTTTAGGTATTATTTTCTCATGGCTTCCTTTGGTTGTCACGTAGCCTCTTTAACCCCCTGTCTTTGCCACAACACTTTCACTAAGGCTATAGTTTTATTTCTCAATTGTTTGACCACCCAGGCCAAATTCTTAACCAGTTCTTCCTCATATGTCATATATGATCGAATCTTAATCTCTATCAGAGAAATCACATACGAAGGATTGGAGCGATATTGTCACAACATTGACACATGAAACACATCATGGATTTTTTTCCAACTCAGACGATAAAGCAAACTGATATGCTATTGACCCTATTCTTTTGGTAATCTCATGCGGATCAATAAAACACGGACTTAACTTGCCTTTACGGCCAAATCTCAGAATCTTTTTCCATGGAGAGACTTTTAGAAACACTCTATCACCAACCTAAAATTCAATCTCTTTCCTTTTCAAATTCGCGTACGACTTTTGTCGATCTGAAGCGCCTTTCAAGCAATCATAGATCGCTTTCACTTTTTCTTCAGTTTCCTTAACCAAATCAATTATGTGTATCTATCTCTCACTAAGCTCGGTCCCATATAAAGGAGCTCAGCACTTATAGCCATACAATGTCTCATATGGTGCCATTTTTATACTCGACTGCAAACTATTATTGTAAGCAAATTCTACCAATGGTAAATACTTTTCACAACTACCTTGGAATTCCAATACACAACATCAGAGCATGTCTTCAAGTATCCGAATTACTCTCTCTGACTGTCCATCAGTCTACAGGTGGAAAGTGGTACTAAGATTCAACTTTATGCCTAAAGTTTCTTGCAACTTTTTTTAAAAATTGCGATGTAAATCACGGGTTCTATCCAAAATATCGACAAAGGTACTATGTGAAGTCTCACAATTTTAGCAATGTACAACTCCCCTAACTTATCAAGTGAATAGTCGATACGTACCGGGATAAAGTGAGCCGATTTCGTCGATCGATCAACAACGACCCATACAGCATCTTTTTGTTTAAGAGTCAGACGTAAACCCATCACGAAATCTGTAACACCCCAAACTTGGCCTATGACAGCCCTAATTTGATCCTAGTCAGAAAGTGGTTTTGGGACCACAAAACTGAGTCACAAAAATAATTAAAAGCTATATTATATGTTCATTATATGTAAAATTGCATGTTTGAAAATTTCATGCTTTGATTTTGTCAATTAGATGTTGAATTATGAAAAAGGACTTTTGTGATAAACTTGAAAAATGTGTTAGGAAGAATGGAGGTGGCTGAATAATGCATGGCTTATTAAAATGAATGACTTGTATGCCAAATGTAACACCCCAAACCCAGTCTAGACGTTACGACCAGATCTGGTGTGTCACACGATCCTAAAACTAAGTTTACGACCCTTTTTATCTTGTTGTGTCTTAAGTGAGGTTTGAACCAAAAGAGTAAGTTTGCTAAAACCAGTTTATTGATCCTTTAAGTTATCCATATTATACACTCGTTGAGTTTTGAAAACGTTCTTTAGATTTTGAAACCAGTGCAGCCTAAACTAGTGATTCTATAAAATGTAATTTAATCATCAAAGAAAGATTAAATCAAATAAAAACTTAGATAGCGGCCTTATTACAAAATAAAACCCAAAAATAACATAATAATAAAATACTTAATCAAAATGAAAACCAGTTTTGTTGCAAATGCTGTGGCCACTCCGAATCTCTTGCAGCTCCAAGCCCACTATGGTTGAGGGTTACCTGCAGAGATTAAATAAAAAGGGGGGGTGAGTTTGACAACTCAGTGTGCAACATTATCTCAACCATAGGCCAAAACAGATCAAGCCTCAGAATCAGATTAGTTGGGCCTTGGCCCATTACAGAAATCAGGTTAAGCCCATAGGCCCATAACAGATACAGATTAGATATAATATGCAAACAGAAAACCCAACCCAGATCCATCCATAACACCCCCGTACCAGCCTTACACCATGTGGGGAGACTACTCGACCCACCCAATCGCTACACACCACAGATATTTGCAGCGAGGCTGCCAGATATAATTCGCAGCGAGGCTGCCAGATATTGTGACGAGGTCACCAGATCAGATATTGTGGCGAGGCCACCAGATTGCAGCGAGGCTGCCAGATAATAATGTGAGAAAGTCACCAGATTGCAGCGAGGCTGCCAGATAATAATGTGACAAAGTCACCAGATTGCAGCGAGGCTGCCAGAACGCTTCCTCCGTCATAAACCCATACCCCATGCAATAGATGTAATCATACTAGCATGCAACATATAGCATCTCATGCATCAGATATATTCATAATAAAGATTACTCATGCATATACATAAAATTATACATTTCGTACAGAATTGACCCTAGGGGTATAATAGTCTTTTTACACCTACGGGTATTTTGGTAATTTTTCATATTTAAGGGTACTTTTGTCCTTTTTCATATCTTTAGAGATCTTATGCAAATCCAATAATTTAACAGTCCTCGTAAAACCTCAAAAGTCCATTTAAGTCACAATTCCAATTGTACCCTTTTTAGCCTAAAACCCCTAATGAGTTTTACTAAGTCCAATGTCGTCGCAAGTCCATTACGTCTAATTTTTAGGCCTACTTTACCATTTTAACCATGTTTTGATTATTCACGTTACCAGAAAGTCTTTTATGCCCGTTTTTCTGAATTGGGCTCGGAAGCCCATTGGGCCCACCTTGGCCCATCGAGGCCCAACTTACCAACACAATCAGAATTGCACCTTTTGCAATTCCTTCGCCACCAAATACATGGTTAACCCCAATGGGGTAACGATTACTCTCCAATATCACAGAATGTATTTTTCGGTCACTTTCAACGAGTTGCCGGTCACTTTCATGGCCATTTCGGCTTTTGCCACATCAGTCTAAGAATTGAGATTAGTTACACACCTGTTACTGTCGAAACCGTTGGAGAACCCACGAATGAAAACCTACAATTGATCACTAAGTGTTAGTCTAAGATTCGGCCACATATAAGACCTTCACCCACTAATCATAATCGGCCAACATGGCCTAAGGTATTAAATCTTACCCCTTTGTCGATTAAAGACTAAATCTCGATGTCCAATCACACTATCCTTCACCACTCCTCGCTTGGTAACCTCTCCTTGCTATTCCATGCACAAAAGAAACAACCCATAGCATTAGAATCCTACAAGAAATGTCGTCATGTCCTCCAAGGACCTATAGATTTCGGTCTTCCTTTAAGATATTTAATAAACAAGATTCATAGTGATTAAATCACTTACCAATACCACCACTTGAAAAGTATCGCTCCCACGTTCCACTATCTAACGCTAACACCACAAGGATATCTCTAGAGATATTCGGTTTTGAATAATTAGAAAGGAGGTGCTTTCGGCTTTTAGAAAGTGATATGGTGTTCAAGTGGTTTTAGTCAATGAAATAGGTGAGGTGAAATGGCAATTAGAAGAGATAGAAGAATGGGGTTCGGCTATTAGGTGTTTTGAAAGAAGAAAAGGCAGTCGGCTTTGGAAGAAGGGTAATCGGTCACCAAGAATTTTAGCCTTACTCATAGTTGTCAGCAAAGATTCAGAGAAGAGAGGGAGAGAAGATTGAATTCGGCTAGTAAAAGAATGGTGGTAAGGGGGGTCGGTTTATGATTCGAGAAGAAGAGAAGAAGAAAACAAATAAATGAGAATAGAAAAGAAACAATAAAGGAAGTGCTTTAGTCGACTGAAGGTTCGGCCACAAGGGGAAATAGGGTTTGGCTTCAAGGTTTAATGAGAGGGACGAAATGACAAAAAGTGTACCTGAAAGCTATGAGAAAATCAGCAAGAGAATAGAAGTTTTACTAGCCTTAAGAAACCGGCTAACAACACCTAAGGAGGACCTTTAGACAATCGGCACACTAAATCCCTCATTGCCGAAATTACCAACACCAACTCCCCTGCCGAATGGCACTCACAAAGTCCCAAAATCGGCTACTTCCTTTGAAATTCAGAGACTCCACAAATCACTCCTTGATTTGCTTATTGACCGATTCAAACCTCCTCCAAGCAGAGTTCAATTCTGCTTCAAACTCTTACCTGCTCAGGCTGAAAAATAAAACGCTACCTCTGCAACCTCTGGTGCTTGAACCCCTGACCTCTAAGCTCATTTAGGCACCACTTTTTAAGGAGTCTAGTGGCGTCTCCCTTGCCACTTTACCACTGATCCATTTGTGTCTTATTTCGCACACAATTTCTTAAGACCCTTACTTTCAATGGTCCCCTTATCTTCTAAGTCAAAAATACAAAATTTTGCCGAGCTTCTCACCAACACATGGGCCTTCCATTGGCCCATTAACACACCCCAAACATGCATTACACACCCAAATACTAACATTTAAACATTTTATCAGATAGGGATCAATCTAAGAAAAACCCGAAAATTAGGACGTTACACCAAATTTACCAATTTAATGTTAATGGCCGGCCAACATATCCGTGAAATCATTTTGTTTCATATTTTATGTATTTTTTGGGATTATATGTTAATAATAAGCATAAAATAAAATATAATAATAATCATATGAGTTAGTGGGAGGAAAAACCAAAGTTTGGTTCATCTTTTCTTCTATTGTCGTAACTAGAGAAAGAATAGAGAGATTTGAAGCTCAAGCATTTGGTCATTAACATAGCTTGATTTTAAGGTATGATTTCATGTTATTTCCTTTAGACTTTTTGAAATCTAGTTGAT
The DNA here is from genome assembly GCA_020496765.1 of Gossypium stocksii. Taxonomy (NCBI): domain Eukaryota; kingdom Viridiplantae; phylum Streptophyta; class Magnoliopsida; order Malvales; family Malvaceae; genus Gossypium; species Gossypium stocksii. The sequence goes on along the minus strand of CM035624.1, from coordinate 78,566,597 downwards.
TGTTAAGTTCTTAACTTAGCCCAAGTTAAAATTTTGAAATTGGTGGTGTTATGAGCATTCGGTCATGGAATAGATTGAAAGAAATGGTTGTTGTTTTCATATTTTTAGGAGTAATGGTGGATAGGTGAAGTTTGAGCTAGTTAAATGTGCATATATGTGGATTAAGTGTTGAGCAAAAATCGGCTAGCATGCTTGTGTGTGTAGTTGCCGAATGTGGACTTAAATGATTATGTGAGTGAATGTTGATGTATTAAAATGCTAAAATGGTAATCAGGTATGGATGAACGCTTGTGAAATTCATGCTAGTTGATGAAAGTTAAGGATTTGAAGTTAAACCTAGTCATTACATAATGGCCGAATGAGCTTAAGGTTATACATGGATTAATTTAATGGATTTAAGATAGAAATAAAGTTCCCTTGTGCCGAATGTCACCTTAACGTATTGAAATTTGTTTGAAATTGTTAAGTTGATTAAGTAGTAAACATATTATGATAGTTCTTATGTATATATATGTTTAATTGATGAGATACATATTCGGTTATATGGTTAAAATATGTATATAAAATTATAATAAGCCATATGAGTTTGAGTTTGTGTTTGTGTATGTGAACTAGGTATATGTTGAATATTCGGCTATGATGGTTAAAGGTCAAGTTATATGAATTTTAGTGTTATAAATATTCGGTCAAGGTAATATTATAATGGAAATAATTTTTATATGTTTATATACATACTTAATACGAATATATGTATGTATAAACGATTGGATCTAAATGTGAAATATATTCAATTTAAAATTAAAAGTAATTATGTGATATAAAGGTTTGATACTTAAGTATATGTGATCAAAGGTCTAAAGGTTCGGCCCTATGCATGAATGATAAGGCACTTTGGTATAGACATACATACATATGGTTACTTGGAACACATTGAAATGGCCGATTGAGGCTCATGATAAGTATGCCTTGATTCTCTTTAGCCACATATTAAATTGCTTAATGTGATTAAAAATGCATACAACCATCTTGTATTTGAGCTAAAAGTAGCTAATATGGCCTATTAGGTTCTTGTCATATTCGGCCATAAGCAAGTATGATGAGATTTTAATAAGTTAAATTTGTTTGAATTAGCTCAAGAGCATAGAGGACCAAAGTTGGATAGGGGAAAGGACAATGTGGTTGAATAGCCGATCCGCGACTGTTTGAAAATATTCGAGGTAAGTTTTGAGTAATCAAACATAAATTAAAATGGAATGTGACATGATATATATAATAGGAGAAATATACTCTATTGTACTTATTTATACAAAGCCGAATGTGAAGTGAATTATATATATGTTGTGGTCGAATGGCTATTATGAAATGAAGTTAAAGTGCGTGATATGTGCTTATATTCGAGTGAAGGAAAACAACTTACTTATGTGTGTGAGTTATGTGAAACCTGGAAGCATACATTTTGATATGTATGAAACTTGGTGATTTGATTATCGTACGGTACTATTTGGGCCTTCGAGCCTAGCAGGCTATAATGCCGGTGAGATGATATTGGGTTCGAGCCTAATAGGCTATAATGCCAGTGAGATGATATCGGGATTCGAGCCTAGCAGGTGAAATGCAGGTGAGTGAGTTCAGACTGAAAGTCTAGCAGGCTTCATGCCGGTGATGAATTCGGGTTTAGAACCTAGTAGGCTAATTGCCGGTGATTTGATAAAAGTCTAAGATTTTGAGACTTCGCAATAAAATGACAATTGAAATCGTTCAATACCTTAAGTTGGCCAGGTATGTATCCTGTACTTATATTTGAGTTTGATTTGGATTGAATCACAAGTGTGTAATATGATGTATATATGTGAATAAGTATTAAGGTTATCTATATGATTATGATACATTCGGCCAATGTGTGAAGTTATGTGAAGATATTGATTTACCTATGTTATATGAGTTCGAATTCAAGTGAAAGAAATACATTAAATGTGCATTATGTGTTTGTGTATATTCGGCCAAATGGCAATATACCTAGAAAATGGTTACTTGAGAATTCGAATGATTGATTTTTAATTGGGTTTAATTGTGTGCATTGCTTAAAACTTACTAAGCTTATGAAAGCTTACTCTGTTTGTTATGTTTCTCTGTTTTATAGATCTTTGACTCTAGATACGAGCTCGGGGATTCAAGTTGAAGTCATCCACACTAACTAAACTCAATTTGGTACCTTAAAGACTTTGTGTTTTATTAATGGCATGTATAGGCTTAACTCCTTTTTGAAACAAGTGATATTTTGATTTTGTATATATAAGAGCCATGCAAAAATGGCTTCTTCCTTTTGTTAAATGTAGTTCCATGGTTTCGTTCAATGATGTGTTTGATTTAATTATTTTAGTATTTTCGGCTGATGCATATATATACATTTGGTGCTTGAAATGGCTTCTCAATCATTAATTTATATGTTTGCTTTAAGTGAGTAAATTACTTGAATATTATTAAATCAATATGTTTTAGCAGATATTTGTTAATGATTATAAGATAAATTTAAACTGCTTAAGCTTTATTGTATTCGGCTAATGCTTTGGAAAATGATCATAAGGATAGAGCATCATATGTTTATTAAATACAATGACCTGAGATAAGTTGGGTGAGTAATGAATTGGTTGTATTGGGATTAATATGTATTGGTTATATGACATGGTTGATTGTTTAAATTTATATATTGATGTCAAATATTAAGCTATGAGCTGTAAAATGTACATGTTTATGTTTGACCATTTGATGATGATTCATGATTGCATATAGTGATTGCGGTCATGTTGTAAATGTTAAAAATTTCTTGGTTATCTATCATCACTTAGTGAATTAAGAACCTACCTTATATGTTTGTGCTTGAATGTCTAGAAGTTTTGGTTGATGAGTAATACCTTGTAACCCTATTCCAACGATGGATGAGGTATATAGGGTGTTACATTTTATTGGTATCAGAGCTATGGTTTAGTCAATTCTAGGACTAACGTAGCGTGTGTGAGTATAGCTATTCATGCCATTTTGTGTTAATACGATAGTGTGGTGACTTCTGACAATTGAAATGTGTTTTTCGTATAGTAAATGGATCCCGATCCCGATCGAGCCATAGCCGATGATGTTGAAAGTGTAGCGCTTGCTCCGCTCTCAAGGGACAGCGCTGAATGACTCTCAGCCAAATGCGAGTAACCGAGATGAGTAGGCGAGACAAGCCTTCTATGCTATGATGAGTGATTGGTTCACTCAATTTATTTGAACTAATCCGGTTGTTCTACAACCCCCGCCCCCGAATACTCTGCTTCTGACACTTGTAGTGCCCCCTGTGACCGATCTGTTGAGATCGAGTAAGCCCCTGGTTGACAAAATTAGAAAATATGGGGCTGAAGAGTTCCGAGCTACAGTTAGCGATAACGCTGAGCGGGCTGAGTTTTGGCTCGATAATACAATTCTTGTGTTTGATGAATTATCATGTACACCTAATGAATGCTTGAAATGTGACGTATCTCTGTTACGTAATGCTGCTTATCATTGGTGGAATACTTTAGTTTCGGTTGTTCCAAGAGAACGAGTTACTTGGGAATTCTTTTTGACGGAGTTCCGTAAAAAGTATATCAGCCAAAGATTCATCAACCAAAAACGTAAAGAGTTTCTTGAGCTTAAACAAGGCCGAATGACTGTTATAGAATATGAACGAGAATTTCTGAGACTCAGTAAATATGCCTGTGAATGTATCTCTTCCGAAGCTATTATGTGCAAACACTTTGAGGATGGATTGAATGAAGATATCAAATTGCTAGTAGGCATTCTGGAAATTAAAGAGTTTTTAGTACTTGTTGAGCGAGCTTGCAAAGCCGAAGAACTCGGAATTGAGAAAAGAAAAGCCGAAGTTGGAGCTACAGAGTTTCGTAAAAGATCTTCGGGGAAAAACTATCAACAGTCCTCGAAGAGGTTTCGAGATGAATTGGTCCAATCCAAGACTACTTCGGGATTTTCTAGACGAGATCACGACCGACCTCCTGTGAGTACACGAGCGACCTCCGTTGCTAGTGTTGGCAATGATCGTTAGAACAGATCCGAGTGCAAGCATTGTGGTAAATGGCATTCGGGGAGCTACAGATTTCATGACCGCTCATGTTTCAAGCGTGGGTCAGCCGATCATTTTATCCGAGATTATCCAAAATTAGCTGAGCAGAATACCGATCCGAGTGGGAGACCTAGTAATACCGCAGCACGAGGTAGACCACCTAGACATGCAGGTAATGCTAGCGGCAGTTAGAGAGGGACCAAAGATACTGCTGTTTGGTCTGAGGCTCGTGCACCTGCCAGAGCTTATGCTATACGTGCTCGTGAGAGGGACCATTTCCAAAACGTGGTTTATTAAAAAGTTTATTCCCTTTTTAAGACGTTATTACTTTTAAAATCTTAATCATTATGGAAGCTTAATTTTAAATTGTTGAATTTCGAAAATGCAATGTTCAAGTATTGAGTCGTGAAACCATTTTGAAAGTGTTGTGGAAGCATGTCAATTTTGAAAACAGTTATTGTTTTGGAAAACTGCGTCCTAAAGCCAGCAGGTATAAACTTAAAACTGTAAAATCCCAAATTAAAATCCAAAAGTTAATGAGGCCTAATTACAAAAAAGAAATCCAAATAAAATACTTAAAATCTTGCTAGTATAAAACCAGTGCAGAAGTGTGGGCCACCATCGAGCTCCTTACAATGCCGAACTGCCTACTACTGGGGATTACATTCACAGATAGTCAAAAGGGTGAGTTTACATAAACTCAGTGTGTAATCACTTATAATCAAGCAATTAGACATACAAAACATAGTATCAGATTGGGCCTAAGCCCAACATAGTAAACAGTGTGGGCCTTAGCCCAGTACAGAATCAGAATCATATGCAGATATGCAGACAGACATCCAACCCAATCCAACCAATACAACGCCCGTACCAACTAGCACACCATGTGGGGATTAAATCGCCCTACCCAGCCAACACACCAAGCTTAGCACCGGTTGCTGGACTAACTCAACAGAACGGCTCAAAACCGTTGACAAAATAGCTAAAAGTCATGAGAATCGTAGCAATGCTACCAAATATTAGAATGGCTAGAAGCCACAAGTAGAAAGGTTGTAAACCCTGAACAGAACGGCTATAAGCCATGCACTTCCTCCATCAATAATAACCCAACCCCATGCAGGATGACGTGTCATAGCAATTTACGTGAAAGCAGGATGTCATACTCGGTATCAAACAAATAACAATCATATATGCATCAGTCAAATTACCACTAGAGATGTAACAGTCATTTCGTCAGTCAAGTGTAAAACGGTAATTTTATCCACCAGTGGTATTTCGGTAATTTTACAATCTGAGGTCTTAACGACCAAACAGAAGGTCCATCGTCGCCTTGAGCAACCTAGGTAACCTAATAGACATAATGGTGTAAATGGGCCGAAAACCCATATTGGGCTCAAGTGGGCTCACATACTCGTGTAGCCCAAACAGTCTAGATTCACATATGGCATTGCGAGCCTCAAATTCCAATCTATTAACAATCAATTACCGAGTATTCTACTGTTGGGCCCACTTTGGCCCATTGGGGCCCATGACAGCCCAAGTGCACGAAAATGCACATAAAGGCCTCTACAGTCTATTACCCCACGTGCGTCCGCATGCTCGTAAGGCCTCGAATGTCGACGTTCGACATTTCAGCATTTTAGCTTTTCAGCTTTTACCGATCTACACTATGGTAGGGTGTGGTTACACACTTTTGTCAACTTTTGACAACAACGAAAACACTGATTTGAGTTCCCAAGAAACACCAACCTAAAGCCACACCAAAAATTCCATAAGCCCTTCAATCATAGTATACCAAAGAATAAAACAATCAAGGGAAGCTTAGCACCTTTCCATAACCGACTAACTCGAGATTAAACCTTCATAATTGACGCCCACACCAAACCTTGCACCCCAACAGTTCATTGCGTTAAACCAGATTCGGTAAAAAAGAAATAGAGTCATGTCCTGAACTCCATAACCAATTCCCTTAAATTCAATTGGGTATTCAGCCAATACCTTATAGAGAGAAATGAGTTTACCTGAAAAGAATGAAGAACACGAGATTGGAAATTCTACACCTCCAAGATCGGCTTACTCCTTTATGATACCTAGATCCATCGCCCAAAGAAAAAGATCAAAGAATCGAATGCACAAAAGAACCCATAGAGGAGAAAAAAGTACGAGAATGGAAAAAGGAAATGTGAGATTCGGCTATTGAAGAATTTGGTTAAGAGAGAAATAGGTATAGAGTTGATAGATTTGGCCCTGTGAAACTTGTGAGAAGAATAAGAAAATGGTTATTCAGAAGAGAGAAGAAAAAGAGGAAGAAGTGATCGGCAGAGGATTTGATAGAAGAGGATCAAGGAAGAGATGTGGCGATGATAGAATGGCAATGAAAGTTCGGCTAGCAAATGAACAAATTCGGCAAAAGCAGGATATGACGAAAAGAAAAGAAAATGGAGGAATAAGATTCGGCAATGGTTTGGGAAAAGTAAAAGAAAAGTGTGATATGCTTTGGCAATATTTAAAATTAGGAGAAAGGGGTTGAGAAAAGAAATTCGGCACACACCCTAACCAATTTCAGAATAGGTACGAAATGATCATTTGAGAACACGCACAAAAAGAGAAGAGATACAAGACTGACAAAAAGAAATAAACCTGAACTACTCAAAAAGGCATTCGGCTTCCATTTTTCCAAAAACCCGATAATGCAACTCCAAGGAATACTCTAGCTGAATTTCCACTCCAATGCCCCCTTCAAATGGTAACACCAACACCCAATTCAAAATCCATGAAATCTCCCTGATTCACTCCCTATTCCGCTCCTTGATTCACTCCAACTCCAAGTTCAAATTCAAATTCCAACCACTAGACCAAGTCAAATCATCATCTCTTAACAAGTCTCCAACCAACTCCAAGAGTTTGAATCCATATCCACCTTGTACCAAGCCTAAGTAGCAAAATAAACACACTTTGCTTGTAAGGGGATTTGAACTCCAACTCTCCCCCTTGATTATGACGCCACAACCCACTCCACCACAGGCACTCCTGTGTCATGAAACCCTAATAATATTTACTTAAGTCCTATAAACTAACATCCATATTCACTTAAGGGCAAAAATTAAAAATTTTTCCAAGAGTCAAAACTTGAACCCAGGCTTCCTAAGAACCACCCACACATACTCAAACACTTAGCCAACATGCCAAACACACAATTACGATATTTCTTTACACAAAAAAAATGATAAGCCGCCACCAAGGCCCAGTACTTTAAGGCCCAAAATCTGGGGCGTTACAAAATCCATCGTAATCTTCTCCCATTTCCACTCGGGAACCATCACTGGCTGAAATAAACTCAAAGGCACTTGATGTTTGGCTTTCACTTGTTGACAAACTAAACACTTTCACATAAATTCAGAAATATCCTTTTTCATACCCGGCCACCAATACAAATTCTTTAAGTCATTGTACATTTTGGTACTACATAGAAGAACTGATAAGCAACCACTATGTGCCTTGTGCAAAATTTTCTGAATCAACTCAACATCTTTTGGAACACAAACTCTGCCTCGAAACATCAAACAATCATTGGTCCCGATTTGAAAATTTGACTCACTCATCGATTCACACTGAGCTCTCTTGAATTACAAATCACTATCACTTTTCTGAGCTTCACAGATTTGCTGAAAAAACATCGGTCTAGCTCTCAACTCTACTCAAATCGAACCATCATCCAATATAGTCAACTAAGTATTCATAACTCTCAAGACAAATAATGACTTCTTACTTAAAGCATCAACGATCACATTAGCCTTTCTCGGGTGGTAGTCAATCACCAACTCATAGTCTTTTAATAGTTTGAGCCACCTTTATTGCCGTAAATTCAAATCCCTTTGAGACATCAAGTACTTCAAGCCCTTATGGTCGGTAAAGATATGGCATTTCTCACCGTACAAATGATGACGTCAAATTTTCAAAGCAAAAACGATGGCAGCCAATTCCAAGTCAAGTCTTGGATAGTTCTTCTCGTGCAGTTTCAGCTGTCTCAAGGCATAAGCTACCACTTTGCCCTCTTGCATCAATACACATCCAAGACCATTTAAAGATGCATAGCTATAAATCACATATTCTTTCCTGGACTCAGGCTACACTAGCACTAGTGCCTCATCAACATTACTTTCAATTTCTCAAAACTTTGCTGACACTTATCGGTCCATTCAAACTTCACATCCTTTTGCAGCAACTTAGTCATAGGAGAAGCAATCATGGAAAATCCTTTAACAAACCGTCTGTAATAGCCGACTAAGCCTAGAAAGCTTTTAACCTCTGACACGTTCTTCCGCAGTTTCTAGTCAACAATAGCCAAAATCTTACTTGGGTCAACTCCAATACCATTACCCGAAACAATGTGTCCCAAAAGTCTGACTTCTCGAAGCCAAAACTCACTTTTGTTGAATTTAGCAAACAATTTCTTCTCTCAATGTCTGTAACACCGTTCTCAAGTGTTTGGCATGCTCGGACTCTTCTCAAAAATAAACCAGAATGTCATCTACAAACACAACCACAAATTTATCCAAGTACGGTCAGAAAATTTGGTTCATTAAGTCCATAAAAATAGCTAGGGCACTAGTTAAGCCAAATGGCATAACAAGAAACTCATAAAGTCCATATCTCGTTTTGAACGCAGTTTCTGGCACATCCGAGTCTTTAACCCTCACTTGGTAGTAGCCGGATCTCAAATCTATTTTTGAAAACACTGTCACTCTATTCAAATGGTTGAACAAATCGTCAATTCTCAGCAAAGGATACTTATTCTTTATGGTCATCTTGTTGAGTGGTCAATAGCCGATGCAAAGTCTCATTGGTCCATCTTTCTTCTTCACAAATAACACTGGAGCAGCCTAAGGAGAAAAACTCAGTCTCGCAAATCCGTTATCTGTTAGTTCTTGCAACTAAGCTTTTAGCTCTATCAATTCGGTCGGGGCCATTCTATATGAAGCAATTGATATCGGAGCAGTTCTCGGTACAAAATCAATAGCAAACTCAATTTCCCTGATTGGAGGTAAACCAAACAACTCTTCTGGAAACACATTTGGATACTCACAAACTACCGATACAATTTAAATATCATATAAGCATAATTCAATCAATATAACACCTTTATTTGTATATAGACTTACCTAATACAAATTCGGACGGATTAAACGGCTATTCAACTATTTTTGACTTTCCCCGATCTAATTTTGTTCTCTTTGTTTCTTGATCTAAACACATTCAAATTTAAATCATTCAAGTTCACATTCATTCAAATCAATCCATATACACATATTTAGGGCATTTTACAAATTAGCCCTCACATTTTCACATTTTGACATTTAAGTCCTTAATTCATAAAATTCCAAAATACACATAATTTCACAATACACATGCTAGGCCGAACTTTCCTCTAGCCCATTTAAGCCCATATATTTCATTTATTTCACATTTTAGTCCTCAAATTTCTCATTTCCTCAATTTAGCCCAAATTACTCAAATTCATCAAAAATTCAAATAAAAATCATATTAATCTCATATCAAGCTTCCATAATTCATCAACTAACATCATTAAACTCACAAAATCATCAAAAAATAACTTGAAATCTTCATCAAAATTAGAAATTGAGACATGGGCTTCATAGAATGCTAAGAAACGATCATAAAAACATAAAAATCATCAAAATCGGATCAAAACACATACATTAATCTTCCAATTCTTTAGCCGAACCCTAAAACTTTTTTTCTCTTTCTTCGTACTTTCGGCAATATGGCTTAATTTCATATTTTATTTTATTATTAATATCATATTAACTAAATACCATTTTTAACCTTTATTAATTCATTAAAATCCCACTAATTCATGACCTTATAAGTCTATTCAATCTATTAATGGTCTAGTTACAACATAAAGACCTCTCATTTAAAAAGACATGACTATTTGGCCTTTAATCAAATAGAAGGACAATTTTGCATTTTCTACGATTTTGTCCTTTTTCATAAATCGGTACACAAATGATCAAATTAATTTAGGAAAATTTCACACATGCTTATACACATACTGTAAACACATAAAATAATATTTAATTATTTTTACTTAAATTTGTGGTCCCGACACCACTGTTCCGACTAGGGTCTAAACTGGGCAGTTACAAGAATCCCTAAAGGGAGGGAAAGTTGTAACATCCCGAATTAGGCCCTAAACGAAATAGTGGTTTCAAAACCATGAATCTAAAGTAGAAAAAATTATTACGATAAAGTTTTAAAGTTTATAATGTGATTGAATGCATGTGTGAAAATATTATAAAGAAATTTTAGAAATAGAGTGTCCAATTTGAATATTAGGACTAAATTGCAAAGGTTTTTTTATTTAATAATTAGACCATTATATGTCATGATGGAAAAAAATAGACATGGAAGGGTGCAATTTCAAAGAAAGGCCTTAAGGGCAGTTTTGTCATTTGGTTAATAAAAGAATAAAAAGGGAAAATAAAGTCAAAATTGTGTCCATCTTGTAATAGCACAAATTAGGGCCTAGTCAGAATAGTGGTTTCAAGGCCACAAATTTGAAGTAGAAAATTAGATTTTATGATTATTATTGAGTCTACGTGCTTGCATGATCGTGAGAGAATTTCATGAAGGAAATTTTATGAAATAGTGATTAATTTGTCCTTCAGGACTAAATTGCAAAAGTCTCAAAATTAAGTTTCTAGAAGCATTAAGAATGAATTGGCATTAGAAAAATTATTAGGAGTCCTTAAATGGTAATTAGACCAATTTTTGGCACTATGGACAAAAATGCCAATGGAAGGGTAAAATTTTAAAGAAATGCCTTAAGAGCATTTTGGTCATTTAGTAAATAAATGAAATAAAGAAGGAAAAAGAAAGAAAAAAAAGTGTCCATCTTCTTCCCCTTGAGTGCCGAAAATCACAAGCCCTCCATAGCTAGGGTTTTCTCCATTTCCAAGCTCCAAGTAAGTGACTCCAAGCCCCTTTTTTCATGCTATTCGTATTTTTGAAATCCTCGTAGCTTAATCTAGCTATTTCTACCACTAATTTGAGCTAGGGTTCATATTCAAAAATATACCCATGCATGACATGCAGGTATTTTTATGCTTAGTGGTAGAAAAAGACAGATTAAAGTATTTCTCTAAGTGATTTTTCATGAAAGTCCCTAATAGGGAACAAATTGTAAAGTATGAAAATGTGTAGTAAAAGTGTGAAATTATGAGCAATGTGGATTTTTATGGACACTAGTAAGTGTCAGTTAGGCTTGGGTAACTAAGAGAACAAATACATTTCATTATACAAGCCTAGGGACTATTTTGTAAATATGCAAAAGTTTAGGGGCAAATTATAAATTTTTGCCAAAGTGTCAATTATGAGCTATTTAGTCAATGTGGTACTAAATAAATTAAATTTGTCATTTTAGATCAAGAAACACGAAGCCCAGACCAAAACTAGGGAAAAAGTGAAGTCATGGACTAAACCGAGCATTTGCCCACATTTTGGACTCGAGGTAAGTTGTATGTAATAATCTAGCTCATACGTTATGTAAATTTATTATGATGACTGTCTATCAAATTATGATATTCCATGAAGTCATGGATATGATTTTGTATGAATTATGTATAAGTTTCATGATACTGATTTGATGAGGCAATGTATAAGATTCATGAATTTATTGATGTAAAATTCTACCAAGAAATGATGAAAACATGAAAAGAGAAATTACATGCAAGTTAAATGATATGAAGGATACCGTAATCATGTCATGAGTATTGTAAGTCCCGTATAAGACCATGTTTGGGACATGGCATCTACACCAAACTAAGATTCCATGTAAGACCATGTTTGGGACATGGCATTGGCAAGAGGTGATCCCCTATAAGACCATGTCTGGGCCATGACACGGGCATTTGAGATGAGGTCCTGTGTAAGACCATGTTTAGGGAATGTCTTCAGCACCGAGATGAGATAAGGATCCCTTGTAAGACCATGTCAGAGACATCGCCTAGGCATCCGATATGAGATCCCATATAGGACCATGCCTGGGACATGGCATCGGCGTCAGAGTACAACCTTGTGTAAGACCATGTCTGGGACATGGCATCGACATTGATGTGTGATCCTATGTAAGACTATGTCTGGGACATGGCATTGACATCATTTCATGAGATTGACTTACGGGTATCCTTTGGTATCCTAAAAGAATCTTAAATGAGAAAAGTATTCAAGTTGATAAGTTTCAAGAGAAAGGCTAAAGTTTCATGTTGAGTGCTGCAGGTATATACTAATAAGTATGAGATATTGAAAGTACATTGTTATGAGAAATACAACATGAAAAGCATGAGTAAGTATATGATTGAGTAAGTCAAGAGGATAAGTAAGAAACGATATGAATTTCATGATAACTTATTTGAGTGATATTTCATGATTTTTGTTGTTATTTTATTCATGCAACTTACTAAGCAATTTATGTGCTTACTTCTTACCTTCCCACTTTCATGTAGATTTGCCGAACTAGCTCGAGGATAATTCAAGTTAAAGCTCGAAGTCACACTATCAGGCCATTCTTTTTGGTACAGTAAAGATAGCTATTTTGATGTATGGCATGTATAAGAGGGTTGATTATTTTTTTAAGTGTCATTTTGAGTAGCCAAGGGTGTTGGCTTTGATATTACTCAAGTAGTGTTGTAATGGCCTTTGGAAATGGCCTAATATTGCCTAAACTATATTTTTTTTTTAAAAAATGAAGATGAAGTTCATGAATGTGCAACATTGCATGTTTAAGTAGAGTAATGATGGATGAGAATGATATGCATGATGGCAATTGAATGCCTTAGTTGTGAGTAATTTGGAAGTATATTATGCTTGATGAGTACGATAGAATTGGTTGTGTGTTTGGTCATGTTTCAAGGTGGCATAGGGCTTGGAAAATAGCCTATTATTGTCCACACAGTTGGGCACCTGGGCATGTGCCTATGTCGTGTGTGACACACGGTTAGCCTCAAGGGTGTGTTAATAGACCGTGTGTCCCCTGCATCCAATTTAGCTAAGCTAGTATAGAACACAGACTGAGCACACGGGCATGTGCCTTGGCTGTGTGCACCTCTAATGATTATAGTGTTTAAGTCGAAATGCTCCACGGGATATTGACATAGGCATGTCCAGGCCGTGTGAGGGACACGAGCCATAAACATGAGTGCGTGCCTAAGCCATGTCAAAACCCCTGTAGGTTGAAATTAAAAATAAATTCAACATGGTCTAAGGACATGGGATGTGAGACCACACTGCCTTCCCACACAGGCCTGTCCCTTCTTACACGGGCGTGTGGCCCTATTTTAGGAAAAAAAATTTAAGTGCCCGAAAAATCTCGAATCAATTTCGGAACACACCCGATATATTTTTTGGGCCTCGTAGGCCCATGATAAGGTTATAAAGGAAATGAAAGAAAAGATTTAGAAAGAAAAGAAATTTTATAGCTCGAGATCACAAGATTTAGTGTGATTCAGTAAGATAATGCCTCATGCGCCATCCTGATGTCAAACTCGGGTAAGGGGTGTTACATTTGGTGGTATCAGAGGTAGTGTTTAATCGATTCTAGGACTAACCTAGCTCATGCATGAGTATAGCTATCCATGCCATACTTATGTATATATGTGATATGATAGTGTGACGACTCCTGATAATCTAAATCCCTTTTCTTACAGTGAATGGATCCCAAACAAGCTACAGTAGATAATGTAGAAAGTAACACACCCGCTCTCACTGAAGGGACGGTGCCAGCCGGAACTAAGAATAGGCTGGCTACAGTAAGTCAAGGGGAGAAGCTTGGGAGGCCTTCTTCCAAATGATGAACGAGTGGTTCACTAAGTTCGTCCGAACAAACCCGGCCACTCAATGTAATACCCCAAATCTGGCCTAGAAGTGAAACCCAAATCTGGTGTGTCACATTGAAGTGTTTTTCAAAAGGCTTGTTTCCATTTAAAACCCTTCTGATTAAAACTTGTTACCGTTTAAAACTTGTGTAAAATCTCAAATTTCGTATGCATATTTTTAAAATGTGGTTTATAAAAAGATGTTCTGTTGTAAAATGTTAATACCTTTAAAACCTTAATTGTTACGAAAGCCTAATTTAAAACAGTTATGAAAACGTGATATTTGAAAAATAGTTGTTGTTTTGAAAAAACTATGTCTGACTTCTAGCAATTATAAAAAATAAATAAAATCCCAAATGTAAAACCCCGAAATTTTAAAATGCCTTATTAGAACCCAAACCGAAATAAAGTACTTAAAAGTAAATCAAGATAGAGCATAAGCAATGTGTGGCCTTCTCCGAGTCCTTCGCAGCACCGATCCTCCTAAAGCTAGGGATTACCTGCACAGTTATTAAACGGGGTGAGTTTTATGAAAACTAAGTGTGTAATCCCTTACTATATAAAACGAATAGTCAGTCATACAAAAGAATTAAAAGTCTGGGCCCCAGCCCTACTACAGTTCTAGTATCAATTGGGCCTTAGCCCACTATAATAGACAGTACCAGACGGGCCTTAGTCCATTATAGAATCAAAAACATTATCAGAATTAGAATCAAAATCAGAATCAGAACCAGGTGGGCCTAAGCCCAAAACAGAATCAGTAATAGTATAATACAGATATGCAGAGCAGACTGGGACGAAGCCTGTAACACCTCTAGACCCAACCCGTCGCAGGAAGGTCAAAAGATATTACTTGACATTCATTAGATTCTTTAGACGTCATTCACGTAAATTATAACTATAAGTACATATAAAACCAATCACTAGTTCAATTTGGTTTCGTCACTCATCATCTCGTATCATATAAACATGCATAACAAAAGTATTCTGAATCTATTATACAAAAAATAAAGAACAAATACTATTTATTTCATAAATAATCTCAAGCATAACTGAACATGATTTATCTTATATTAATGAGTACGTTGAATAATCCGATAAACCAATTCATATTAACCCACAAAACACATATGGCAACACGACAGCCATTATCGCATGGCTATTCATATTTACAATTCAAAATGAAGTTTGATTTCAAAACATAAGTTTTAGCCTATACATGCCATTGCTTAAAATTAAGAACCTTCAAAAGTGCCAAAAATTTGACGGCGATAGTGTGATAAACTATGACTTGAATCCCTCGAATCGTAGCTTCGATTAAGGTCTATAAAACAAAAAGAAACATAAAAACGGAGTAAGCTTTAATGAGCTTAGTAAGCTTTGAGTAAACTAAACAATTCATGCTTCATAACATCTACTAGGTCACATAACAAAAACTAAATTTTAAAAGCCTATCTACTTGGACGAATACACATTCACATACATAAGGAAAATTCCATTTATTTCAATTGATTTCTTATCATCTATTATCACAAATTCCCATTACCATGTGAGCATCATTCATAGCCGAATATATGTATACCCTAGCAATATAGGTAAAGCATACCATCATGTTTCATATTTTGACCTTACCAAAGCAAAGTTAGTCATTTAAAAGAAACATTAAACTTAAATATTTCATATCATTCTCGGGTACATATCAACTTAATCTATTACGTTGGTACAAAGTACATACCTGACATTCTTAATACGATGCTCATAATATACTACAGTTATATCAAAATTCCTCATAGTCTCACACATACTAAAATCACTGCCAAGAAGCCTGCTAGGCGCGAGGGCCCGAATGTATCACCGGCGCAAAGCCTGCTAGGCACGAGTGCCCGAATGTATCACCGACACAAAGCATGCTAGGCACGGAGGCCTGAAAGTATCACCGGCACAAAGCCTACTAGGCACGGAGGCCTGAAAGTATCACCGGCACAAAGCCTGCTAGGCACAAAGGCCTAAAAGTATCACCGGCACAAAGCCTGCTTTATTATCCTCTACTTTAATCAAATGCATGCAAAAGTCACAAGTATTTCACATATGACACTATAAGCTTTATAATAATAGCCATAGCCGAATGTTCTATTAAAAGATATTTCTAAAATCTTCACTAACATATATATATATATATATATATGTATATCAATAGTCCAAGTATCAGTATTATACACCTTCGGCACTTTGCACAATTATTTGCCAAAACTTCACATTCAAATGTTACTCTATATTCCCAAGGTCACAATACAAAGTAGAATTTTCTAACCAAAATTAGTAAAAATTCAACTAAACATTTTTCCCTCACCTAACCAAAGTGACTGAATGTCTTACACTCCTCTAAGCTTCACACATTCAACGAATGCCCCTTTTCTGAAACTTATTCGGCCCTAATTGTCAACTTTTAACTTAAATCCCACAAACACATCATATTATCACATATCACATAACCACTTGTCCTTATTCACTACTTACTCATTCAACTAAACTGTTCCTTGAACAAATATCACATTCAACCATGAGGATAAGCAAATTTTAACAAATAAACACATCCTCTCATTATTTAACACCTTAGCTGAATGTAATCCCTCCCATAAGCCACAAAACCAAGTTTTACTAGCTCAAAACCAACTTACCCCCATTACCAACGCAAAAACATCAAAACATTCATAAATTCAATTACTTCCTTCATGGTCGAATGCACATAACACCATCAAATTCTAAATTTAGACCATGGGTAGAGTAAGCTAGGTAACAACCATCTCAAATACATAAAGAATTGACAAAAATTCATTCAAACATACCTTAAGATTAGATAGAAACCATGGCCGAATGACTTGAACTTTTTCCTACTTCCTCTTTTCTTTAATTTCGGCAAACACAAGAACAAAATAAGGCCAAATTTTCTATTATGTTTATGATATGCATGCCTTTAATTATTAGATTACCTAATTGCCCCTTTTAATAATCCAACTCTTCCACTAAGCCATGGACAGTAATGTCCATGCAAATTATGCATGGATTAATAACAATTTAAGTCCTCTTTACCTTATAAGACATTGGATTCGGCACTTACACCTATGCCCTACTAAATTATCTTTCATGCAATTAAGTCATAAATTTCAAAATTTAATTCAAAATCAACCCAGAATAAATAAAATTAAGGCACCATAAATTTCCGCGTATATAATCACACAATAATTCAAATTTAGATCATATTTCTGACTCGGTCTAATGGTCTCGAAACCATTTCCCGACTAGGGTTGAATTAGGGCTGTCACAACTCTCTCCCCCTTTTGAAATTTTCGTCCTCGAAAATCGTACGAATGAATAAATTTGGGTATCATTCTTTCATAGATGTCTCAGGTTCCCAAGTTGCTTCTTCCATCCCGTGCTTAAGCCATAGCACCTTTACCAACGAAATTTTTTTTATTTCGTAACTCTTTCACCTCCCGAGCTAAGATTCGAATTGGCTCTTCTTCATAACTCAAATCGGGTTGAATTTCAACTTCTGACAGATTAATCACATGAGTGGGATCGGATCTATAACGACGAAGCATTGATACGTGAAAAACGTTGTGAATCTTCTCAAGTTCAAGGGGTAGAATTAGCTTATAAGCAACTGGCCCAATTCGTTCCGATATCTCGAACGGTCCGATGAATCTCGGGCTCAACTTGCCTTTATGGCCAAATCGAAGTATCTTTTTCCATGGTGAGACTTTCAGGAATACCCTCATCAAAACCTATTTTCAAACTGTCACGAATCTTTTTCACTTTCTGCACAGCTTCTTTGATTAAATCAACCCCGAGTATCTTACTTTCACTAAGCTCGGTCCAAAACAAAGGTGTACGGCACTTTCGACCGTAGAGAGCTTCGTATGGTGCCATTTGAATACTCGATTGAAAGCTATTGTTATATGCAAATTCCGCCAAAGGTAAATATTTTTCCCACGAACCGCTAAACTCGAGAATGCAACATCTCAACATGTCTTCGTGTATTTGAATAACTCGCTCAGATTGTCCGTCAGTTTGCGGATGGAAAGCGGTACTAAAATGTAGTTGGGTACCTAAGGCTTCGTGTAATTTCTTCCAAAATCTCAAAGTAAATCTAGGATCTCTATCCGAAATAATATAAGCAGGCACCCCGTGCAACCTCACAATCTGTGAAATATACAATTCCGCTAGCTTCTCGAGCGTATAGTCCGTACGAACAGGGATGAAGTGAGCCGACTTGGTCAATCGGTCAACTATAACCCAAATAGAATCTTTCTTGCCCGGGGTTAGCGGTAACCCAGACACGAAATCCATTGTAACTCGATCCCACTTTCACTCGAGTATTAAAATCGGCTGAAGTAGTCCCGAAGGCACCTGATGCTCCGCTTTCACTTGTTGACAAATCAAACATTTAGAAACGTAGTCGGAGATGTCTCGCTTCATACCGTGCCACCAGTACTGAGATTTCAGGTCATTAAACATTTTTGTGCTACCCGGGTGAATTGACATTCGACCCTCATGAGCCTCTTTCAAAATCATCGGAATGAATTCTGACTATCTCGGGATGCATAATCGGTCTTTGAACCTCAAACAATCATTGTCGTCAACAAATTATCCGATGACACAGATAAATGGACATTCATTGCTCGCAATGAAAATAGGGATTTCCGACTAAGAGCATCCGCAACCACATTAGCTTTACCCGGATGATAATCAATAACAAGCTCATAGTCTTTTTGCAATTCTAACCACCGTCTTTGTCTCAAATTCAGATCCTTTTGAGTCATTAAGTACTTCAAACTTTTATGATCGGAAAAGACATGGCATTTTTCTCCGAACAGGTAGTGGCGCCAAATTTTTAGAGCAAAAACAATAGCAGCAAGCTCAAGATCATGAGTTGGGTAATTTCTCTCATGAGGCTTCAATTGCCTCGAGGCATATGCAGCTACTCGGCCTTATTGCATCAAGACACAACCTAAACCGTTTTGTGAGGCGTCACTATAAACCACATATTCTTTACCGGACTCAGGCTGGACCAACATAGGAGCTTCCATCAAAAGAGTTTTCAGCTGGTCGAAACTTCTTTGACACTTTTCCGATCACTCAAATTTGATGTCTTTTTGTAGTAGTTTTTGTCAATGGTGTTGCGATCATCGAGAATCCTTTCACAAATCGTCAGTAGTAACCAGCGAGTCCTAAAAAGCTCCAAACTTTAGTGACATATCTTGGAGGATTCCAATCAAGTA
Source organism: Gossypium stocksii (assembly GCA_020496765.1). NCBI lineage: Eukaryota > Viridiplantae > Streptophyta > Magnoliopsida > Malvales > Malvaceae > Gossypium > Gossypium stocksii. Next base: position 78,547,323 of record CM035624.1, on the reverse strand, counting down.
TTGTTGAAACTTTACTCAGATCAACCCGAATACCCGATGCAGATACAACATGCCCCAAGAAGCTAACTTCTGACAGCCAGAACTCACACTTACTGAACTTAGCATATAATTGATTATCCCGCAAAGTCTATAATACGAATCTCAGGTGTTCGGTATGTTCAGTCTCATCGCATGAGTAGATCAATATATCGTCAATAAACACAACTACGAAACGGTCCAAATAAGGTCTAAAAATTCGATTCATCAAATCCATAAATACTGCCGGGGCATTAGTGAGCCAAACGGCATCACTAAGAACTTATAGTGACCGTACCTTGTTCTGAATGCCATTTTTGGCACACCTAAATCTCGTACTCGCAGCTGATAATAACCCGATCTCAAATCTATCTTCAAAAATACTGAGGCTCCTTTTAGTTGGTCGAACAAATCATCAATGCGCGGTAACAGATATTTGTTCTTTATCGTCACTTTATTTAATTGACGATAGTCGATACACATTCTCATCGTTCCATCTTTCTTTTTCACGAATAAGACCGGTGCACCCCAAGGTGAAAAACTTGGCCGAGCGAAACCTCTATTCGTCAATTCTTGCAGCTGAACTTTCAATTCTTTTAATTCAGTTGGTGCCATACAATAGGGGGCTATCGAAATTGGAACCGTTCCTGGTAGAAGTTCAATGCCGAACTCTACTTCACGAACTGGTGGTAATCTTGGTAATTCTTCGGGAAAAACATCTAGATATTCACAAACTACTGGCACCCATCTAAGCTTCATTTCTGACTCTTTACTATCGATCACGTACGCGAAATATGCCTCTTACCCCCCTTTTACATATTTCTGAGCTTGCATCAAAGATATCACAGCCGGTAACCCGCTCAAATCAGAAGATTCAATCTGAATGATCTTGTTATCCGAGCATCGTAGATCAATAATCTTTCGCTTGCAGTTCACTATAGCATCATGCACAGTCAACCAATCCATCCTGAGAATAATATCAAATTCATCAAATGGTAATAGCATCAGATCAGTTGGGAAACACCATTCTCGAATTATTAGGGGACATCTCTTGCACACTTTATCGACTAACACACAGCTACCCAGAGGATTTGACACTCGAATTACAAATTCAGTAGACTCAACACGTAGAGTCTTACTGGATGCTAAAGTTTCACACACATACGAATGAGTTGAACTGGGATCAATCAGAGCTATAAGATCAGTGTCAAAGAGAGTGAAAGTACTAGTAATAACATCAGGGGAAGAAGCCTCCTCTCGGGCACGAATGGCATAAGCTCGAGCAGGTGCACGAGCCTCAAATCTAACTATAGTGTCTCTAGTCCCTCTCTGACTACCATTAATATTACATCCTCGTCTCGGTGGTCGCCCACGCACTGCTGTGCTACCCGGCCTCTCACTATGGTCAGTATTATGTTCAACCTGCCTCGGACAATCCTTTATGAAGTGATCAGCAGCTCCACATCTAAAACAGGAACGGTCATGCAATCTGCAACTCCCAGGATGCCATTTCCCACGGTGCTTGCAAACTGTTCTATCCCCTCGGTCATTGCCTACACTAGCAATGGAAGTGGCTCGCGTACTCACTGGAGGTCGATCACGATCCCGTCTAGAGTAACCCGAATTAGCCTTAGATCTGTTCGACTCATCTCAAAATTTCTTCGAAGATTGTTGAAAAGATTTTCTCGACGATCTCTTACGGAATTCTCTAATCCCTTCCTCAGCCTTTTTCTTTTCAATGCTGAGCTCTTCAGCTTTACAGGCTCTCTCAACAAGTACTACAAACTCTTTGATTTCTAAAAGGCCGACCAACAACTTGATATCTTTATTTAAACCATCCTCAAAACATTTACACATGGTAGCCTCGGATAATACACACTCACAAGCATAACGACTGAGCCGTACAAACTCTTTCTCATATTCAGTTACGAACATTCGGCCCTGTTTAAGCTCAAGAAATTCTTTCCATTTTTGATCAATGAATCTTTGACTGATATACTTTTTTCAGAATTTAGTTTGGAAGAACTCCCAAGTGACCCGTTCCTTTGGCACGACAGAGATCAATGTATTCCACCAATAGTAAGCGGAATCGCGTAATAGAGATATAGCACACTTTAGACATTCTTCGGGCGAACACGATAGTTCATCAAAAACTCGGATCGTATTATCAAGCCAAAACTCGGCTCGCTTAGCATCATCACTGGTTGTAGCCTGAAACTCTTCAGCCCCGTATTTTCTAATCTTATCAACCGGAGGCCTACTCGATCTCAAAGGATCAGCCACAGGAGGGGCTACATATGTCGGGAGGGGAGTATTTTGGGGCGAGGGTTGTGGAGCAGCCGGATTTGTTCGGATAAATTGAGTGAACCAATCACTCATCATTGCGTGGAAAGCTTGTTTAATGTCATCATCTCGATGACTGGCACTCGGTTGAGAGTCATTAAGCGCGGTCTCTTGAGCAGGAGCTGGCGCTACACTCTCTACGTCATCCACTACAGCTCGTTCAGGATTAGGATTCATTTCTATACAAAATCACAAATTTGAAAGTCAGAAGTCACCACACTATCATATTAACTTACAATGGCATGTATAGCTATATTCACACACGCTACGTTAGTCCGAGAATTGACTAAACCGTAGCTCTGATACCAATAAAATGTAACACCCCTAGACCCAACCTGTCGTAGGAAGGTCAAAAGATATTACACGACATTCATTAGATTCTTTAGACGTCATTCACGTAAATTATAACTATGAGTACATATAAAACCAATCACTAGTTCAATCTGGTTTCGTCACTGATCATCTTGTATCATATAAACATGCATAACAAAAGTACTCTGAATCTATTATACAAAAATAAAGAACAAATACTATTCATTTCATAAACAATCTCAAGCATAACCGAACATGATTTATCTTATATTAATGAGTACATTGAATAATTCGATAAACCAATTCATATTAACCCATAAAACACATATGGCAACACGACAGCCATTATCGCATGGCTATTCATATTTACAATTCAAAATGAAGTTTGATTTCAAAACATAAGTTTTAGCCTATACATGCCATTGCTTAAAATTAAGAACATTCAAAAGTACCAAAAATTTGACGGCGATAGTGTGATAAACTATGACTTGAATCCCTCGAACCGTAGCTTCGATTAAGGTCTATAAAACAAAAAGAAACATAAAAACGGAGTAAGCTTTAATGAGCTTAGTAAGCTTTGAGTAAACTAAACAATTCATGCTTCATAACATCTACTAGGTCACATAACAAAAAATAAATTTTAAAAGCCTATCTACTTGGCCGAATACACATTCACATACATGAGGAAAATTCTATTTATTTCAATTGATTTCTTATCATCTATTATCACAAATTCCCATTACCATGTGAGCATCATTCATAGCCGAATATATGTATACCCTAGCAATATAGGTAAAGCATACCATCATGTTTCATATTTGGACCTTACCAAATCAAAGTTAGTCATTTAAAAGAAACATTAAACTTAAATATTTCATATCATTCTCGGGTACATATCAACTTAATCTATTACGTTGGTACAAAGTACATACCTGACATTCTTAATACGATGCTCATAATATACTACAGTTATATCGAAATTCCTCATAGTCTCACACATACTAAAATCACTGGCAAGAAGCCTGCTAAGCGCGAGGGCCCGAATGTATCACCGGTGGAAAGCCTACTAGGCACAAGGGCTCGAATGTATCACCGGCACAAAGCCTGCTAGGCACGGAGGCCTGAAAGTATCACCGGCACAAAGCCTGCTAGGCACGGAGGCCTGAAAGTATCACCGGCACAAAGCCTGCTAGGCACGAAGGCCTGAAAGTATCACCGGCACAAAGCCTGCTAGGCACGGAGGCCTGAAAGTATCACCATTGAACCCCGGGCAATAATTCAGTCACATTTTAATGCATTATACAGAACCTACCATATTCGAATCTCATGTTTACTTTCATCACGAGCATCACTTACAAATACACATTATAACATTTTCCATAAACTCAATTGCCGAATACTATTCATTTTCTACTTCATTTCCATTCGGTTTGATAGAGATTACCATGAAATCTCACATGTATAAACTAGTCATATCTTTCTTTCAATATCAATATGTACACGACTACCTTATTCAAGCCATCATAATTATAATTGAAATTTTATCAAAGTGAGTTTATTAAATTTCAAGACATGTAACGTAAAAGTTTCATACCATAATCATGTAAATGCAACGATGATACACTCAAAACTTACCTCGATATATTCGAACGGTTATAACTCGGCTACTCCACTACTTTCTCTTTTCCTCTATCTGATTTCAATCCTCTTTGCTCTTGAGCTTAAAATTAGAAAAAATAAGCTTATTAAATTTCTTACACAATACCGTTTTCCTTACTAGTCACCTATGACAACCATTTAACTTCAGCATGTATCCTACTTCATTAAACAAGCCATGACTCAGTACCATATTTATCAATATATCTAATTCGTATAGACAAGCAAAGGTTCACCCACTTTTCATGCTTGAATTTTACTTATGTTTAGTGTATAATTCTTTCGGCCTTAACTACTCAAGTCTACAAAGCTTTATTATCCTCTACTTTAATCGAATGCATGCAAAAGTCACAAGTATTTCACATATGACACTATAAGCTTTATAATAATAGCCATAGCCAAATGTTCTATTAAAAGATATTTCTAAAATCTTCACTAACACATATATATATATATATGTATATCAATAGTCCAAGTATCAGTATTATACACCTTCGGCACTTTGCAGAATTATTTGCCAAAACTTCACATTCAAATGTTACTCTATATTCCCAAGGACACATTACGAAGTAAAATTTTCTAACCAAAATTAGTAAAAATTCAACTAAACATTTTTCCCTCACCTAACCAAAGTAACCGAATGTCTTACACTCTTCTAAGCTTCACACATTCAACGAATGCCTCTTTTCTAAAACTCATTCGGCCCTAATGGTCAATTTTTAACTTAAATCCCACAAACACATCATATTATCACATATCAAATAACCACTTGTCCTTATTCACTACTTACTCATTCAACTAAACTGTTCCTTGAACAAATATCACATTCAACCATGGGGATAAGTAAATTTTAACAAATAAACACATCCTCTCATTATTTAACACCTTAGCCGCATGTAATCCCTCCCATAAGCCACAAAACCAAGTTTTACTAGCTCAAAACCAACTTACCCCTATTACCAACGCAAAAACATCAAAACATTCATAAATTTGATTACTTCCTTCATGGCTGAATGCGCATAACACCATCAAATTCTAAATTTAGACCATGGGTAGAGTAAGCTAGGTAACAACCATCTCAAATACATAAAGAATTGACAAAAATTCATTCAAACATACCTTAAGATTAGATAGAAACCATGGCCGAATGACTTGAACTTCTTCCTACTTCCTCTTTTCTTTAATTTCGGTAAACACAAGAACAAAATAACGCCAAATTTTCTATTATGTTTATGACATGCATGCCTTTAATTATTAGATTACCTAATTGCCCCCTTTAATAATCCAACTCTTCCACTAAGCCATGGACGGTAATGTCTATGCAAATTATGCATGGATTAATAACAATTTAAGTCCTCTTTACCTTATAAGACATTGGATTCGGCACTTACACCTATGCCCTACTAAATTATCTTTCATGCAATTAAGTCATAAATTTCAAAATTTAATTCAAAATCAACCCAGAATAAATAAAATTAAGGCACCACAAATTTTTGCGTATATAATCACACAACAATTCAAATTTAGATCATATTTCTGACTAGGTCTAATGGTCTCGAAACCATTACCCGACTGGGGTCGAATTAGGGCTGTCACAAAGCCCTATATAAAACATATCAGTCTAGGCCTTAGCCCTATACAAAACAACAGTGTGGGCCAAGCCCATAGTAGAATCGGAACAATATGCGAATGCAATCCCAACCCAATCCAGCCATCACACCACCCGTACCAACCCAACACACCATGTGGGGAATAACTCGACCCACCTAGCTCTACACACTAATGATGCAGCCATGCTGCTAATAACAAATAACATTGTGAAGCCACCAAAATCAAAATACGTGGCAAAGCCAATAGCACAGAACTTCCTCCAAATCGATGTCCCAACCCAATATGTTGTGTATGCTATGCTCAATCATCACAGATATATGCAGAATAGCCATGTTCAGTATCAGTCATTTAAACACATATTAAAACATATCAATCACACAACCACGGTCAAGTCAGTCAAATCATTGTCATACGAACACAATCAAATCCGTCAAACACACAGTCCAAGTCAGTCACTTGCCCACAAGGGCAAAACAGTCATTTAACACCCTAGGGGCAAAATGGTAATTTTACCCCATAGTGGTATCTTAGTAATTCTACCCTACAGGGGTATTTCGATAATTTTGCAACCCAAGGGTATTTCGGTAATTTCACAAATTAGGGATATTTCTGTAATTATGCAACCTAGGGGTATTTCAGTAATTTCACAAATCAGAGGTGTTTCGGTAATTTAGAAATCTGACGTATTTCTATAATTTGTAAACTGGGTATTTCTATAATTTTATAAACAGAGGGTAAAACGGTAATTTTACAATTCAGGGGTAAAAGTAATTTTACAAATTAGGGGTAAAACGATAACTTTGCAAATTTGGGGTAAAACGGCAACTTTACAAATCAGGGGTAAAACAGTAATTTTACAAATTAAGGGTATTTCTGTAATTTTACAAATCGAGGGTAATTCGATAATTTTACAAATCGGGGGTATTACAGTAATTCTATCCTATAAGGGTATTTCGGTAATTTTATCAATTCCTCAGAAAGTCTACAGTCACGTTGGGTGACTCAAGTATTCTAAACAGAGATAACGTTATGAATGGGCCTAAAGCCCATTCTCGGCCCAGGTGGGCCCACATGCTCGTGTGGCCCTTTAGCCTAAAACTAGCCACAGATATGAGATTCACCTAGTATAGTCCAATATTTACTACATAATCATACAATTTGCCCGATTGGGCCCACGGGCCTATTGGGCCCACATGGCTCATTTCGGCATTCTGATATTTGTCGTTCTACAGCTAGAGTAGGGTAAAGTACACACCTAATAGGTATCGGAATTTAATCTACGCTCTGAATGCTGCTATGCCAAGAAGCCAACAATAATCGCACCCTCAACTCCCCAAGGAGGTGTGTCGATCAACTACGTTCACCACCACCGTGACCCAATGGCATATAGATCAACGAATGATCCAACGCCTAACCCAAACGAACACACCGTAACGTGAAAGGGATAAGCCAAGAAAGATATGCTTCCTCTCCTCATGGTTTACTCTATTTAAAGCCAACTTCTCACCTATTCTCATGTTAGCTTCCCGATGTGGGATTCTCTATCAATCATCCAAAACCAACTTATTAGCAAAATAACCAACCCTTACGTGTAAAGGGATTCGAACCAAGGTCCTCTCGATAGCCCTGTCAAGCCACCACCACTCAGACACAAGCTCATTTTTGTCATAAGTCCAACACATTTAACTTTAAAGCCCACCTACTCGCCTCCAAATTTATTTAAAAGAAAAACCAAAAGAAATTGTAAAAGCCAAGACTTGAACCTTAGACCTCTTGCTTCCCTTATGATGTCACCTCCTTGCCACTAAACCACATCTCATTCTGTGTCATGCTTTCACCAAAAATATTCTTAAAGTCTACCGCTAACGTTAAGGCCACCGTAAGAGAAAAACATAATTTTTTGCTAAGGTCCAGGTTTGAGCCTAGGACTTCTCCAACACTCCCAAACCTCTTAGCCAACATACCAACATGCCATTCAGCGTACATGGGCCCAGCACCCATCACGCAACCCAAGTGGGGCCCACGTGCTCGCATGGCCCGCTAAGCTAGATTTGCCCATAGCCACATGTACGACACAGTCGACCCACTAATTCCCACAAAACCAAAGACAACCACCCATGTAGGGTCTACAAGCCCATTGGGCCCACATTGCCCACTCTTTCATGCCCAATTTTGGGACGTTACACTCAACACCAAGCTTCACCCCCTCAATTTCCTCAATCTACCCCAGCAGCTCCTTAGATAGTAGAGGTAGTAAGGCGAGAAAAGACCCGAACGGATAGAATTTAGAAGCAAGAGGCAGAAGAGTTCCTGGCTACTAAGGATGATGACCCGAAAAGAGCCAAATTTTGGCTAGAGAATACCATCAGAGTATTCGATGAGTTATCGCGCACCCCTAAAGAGTGCATAAAGTGTGTGGCATCTCTCCTACGAGATTCAGCCTATCAGTGGTGGAACACACTTGTGTTGGTTGTACCAAAGGAGAAAGTTAATTGGGAATTTTTTCAAGAGGAATTTCATAAGAAATATATCAGTCCTCGATTCATTGACCAGCAGTGTAAAGAATTTCTAGTGTTCAAGCAAGGTCGGATGACCGTAACTGAGTATAAGCGGGAGTTTGTAAGACTCAGCAAGTACACTCGAGAAAGTGTATCCACTAAAGCCATCATGTGCAAGAGGTTTGAGGATGGACTAAACGAGGACATCAAAATGTTTGTCAGTATCCTCGAGATAAATGAGTTCATAGTGTTTGTGGATAGAGCTTATAGGCCAAGGAATTGGCCAAGGAGAAGAGGAAAGCTGAGGAGGAGCTTGTGATTCGAGAAAGAGATCGTTTAGTAAGTTGTTCCAATCCTTCTTCAAGAAATCAAAGGAATTTTATACACGATCAGTCACTTTGGCAGGATTTTCAAGTAAAGGCAAAGGTAGACAATACTCAGCCTCTAAAGCTCAGACCACCTTCGTTGCGAGTGTAGGTAACACTAAACCTAATAGACCTGAGTGCCCCCAGTGCAGTAGACCCCACCTCGACGAATGTCGAGCTCATTAGAGGGCCTGTTTTAAATGTGGTTCCCCAGACCACTTCATTAGAAAGGGCCCTGAGATGGTTAAAAAAGATAAATATCATAGTGCAAGGTCGGGTAATGCTCCCTCCAAAGGTAGACCTCAGAGAAACCTGGGAACAGGAGCGAGTAGTAAAGGTGCACAAAAGGAACAGACTGGGAGACCTGAGGGTAGAGCCCTAGTTAGGACTTACACTGTTCGTGCTCACGAAGAGGCATCATCACCCGATGTTATAATGGGTACATTTTCTCTTCATAAAACTTCTGTTATTACTTTGATAGACCTCAGATCTACCTACTCCTATATTTGCATGAAATTAGTTCCTAGCATGGGTATGTTTGTAGAATCTATGGAATATATGATAGAAGTATCTAATCCCCTAGGCAAGTGTGTAGAGATTGCCCTTTGATGATTAAGGGCCATTGCTTCCCAACTAACCCCATGCTTTTACCAATCGATGAATTTGATGTAATTCTTGGCATGGACTAGTTAACCACTCATGATGTGGTAGTGAACTGTGGTAGAAAATACATTGAATTGAAATGCGATGGTGGTAATACTCTTCGAGTTGAATCAAATGAATTAGAAAGTTTGTTTATAGTGATTTCCTCCCTAGTTGCTCAAAAGTGCATAAGGAAAGGGTGTGAAGCTTATCTTGCTTTTGTGATGAATACTAAAGAGACAGAGTCGAAAATAGAGTAAGTACCAGTAGTTTGCGAGTATCAAGATGTATTTTCGGAAGAGTTGCCCAGATTTCCTCCAGTTAGAGAGGTTAAATTTGGTATAGAGTTGGCTCCAGGTACGACTCCTATTTCTATTGCTTCTTATAGAATGACCCCAACCGAGTTAAGGGAATTGAAGGCTCAGCTACAAGATTTGATATACAAAGGGATCGCAAGACCAAGTCATTCCCCGTGGGGTGCTCCCGTATTATTTATGAAAAAGAAAGATGGCTCAATGAGGTTATGCATTGACTATCAACAACTTAATAAGGTGACCATAAAGAACAAGTATCCTTTGCCAAGGATCGATGATTTATTTGATCAGTTGCGAGGAGCCACTGTATTTTTCAAGATAGACTTGAGGTCTGGATATTATCAGTTAAGAGTCAAGGAGTCTGACATGCTAAGGACTACATTTCGGACGAGGTATGGCCATTACGAGTTTCTTGTCATGCCATTTGACTTAACCAATGCTGCAACAGTATTTATGAACTTAATGAATCATATCTTTTGGCCATACTTGGATAGATTCGTTGTAGTCTTTATCAACGATATCTTGATCTATTCTAGTGATAAAAACGAACATGCTAAGCATTTGAGAACACTTTTGCAAACTTTACGAGATAAGCAACTTTACGCGAAGTTTAGTAAGAATGAATTTTGGCTTAAGAAAGTTAGATTTTTGGGCCATATTGTTTCGGGTGAAGGCATAAGAGTTGATCTATGTAAAATTTCAGTGATTATTGATTGGAAACCACTGAAGAACATATCAGAGGTCAAAAGCTTCTTGGGTTTGGCCAGTTATTACCAGAGATTTGTGAAGGGATTTTCCATGATCGCCACTTCTGTGACAAGATTGCTGAAAAAAGATTTTAAGTTTGAGTGGAAAGAAAAGTGCCAACAAAGTTTTGAGAGGTTAAAAACATTTTTGATTGAAGCTGCTATTTTAGTACAACCCAAACCTGGAAAAGAGTTCATAGTTTACAGTGATGCATCCTTAAATGGATTGGGCTGCGAGCTCATGCAATAAGGCAAGGTAATTGCTTATGCTTCGAGGCAGTTAAAACCTCATGAAAAGAATTATCTGACTCATGATTTGGAATTGGCTGCAATAGTGTTTGCACTAAAGATATAGAGGCACCATTTATACAGCGAGCAGTGCTGAGTGTTCACAGACCATAAGAGTCTTAAGTACTTGATGACGCAAAAAGACTTGAATCTACGACAACAATGATGTCTCGAGTTATTAAAGGATTATGAGTTGGTTATCGACTACCACCCAGGGAAAGCAAACGTTGTTGCTAATGCCCTTAGTTAGAAATTGCTATTTGCCTTAAGAGCTATGAATACAAAATTGTCCCTAACCAATGATGGTCCGGTCTTAGTAGAATTGATAGCTAAACCAATGAATATTCAAGAGATTTGTGAGGCACAGTTAAGGGACAGAGAGTTGCAAGCTAGGAAAGTTCAGTGCGAATTAAGTACCGACTCAGACTTTCAGATTGATTCAAATGGTTCTATGAGGTTTCGAGATCACCTTTGTGTACCCAAAGATGATGAGCTTATTAGGTGAATTTTATGTAAGGCACATAGTAGCCATATGTTTATTCACCCCGGTAGCACCAAGATGTACCATGATTTGAAGAAAAGGTATTGGTGGCCGAATATGAAAAAAGATATCTCCGAGTATGTAGCGAAATGCTTGATTTGTCAACAAGCGAAGGCAGGGTACCAAATACCTTCTGGTTTACTACAGCCTATCATGGTTCTCGATTGGAAGTGGGATCATGTTACCATGGATTTTGTGACGGATTTACCGATGACACCGAAAAAGAAATACTTCGTTTGGGTTGTGATTGATAAGCTTACAAAGTCGGCCCATTTTGTATATGTGCGTATGGATTATTCACTCGATAATTGACCGACTTATACATTTTAGAGATTGTGAGATTACATGGAGTACCATTGTCGACCATTTTGGATAGAGATCTGAGGTTCATGTCCTAATTTTGGAGGAAGCTACAAGAAGTTTTGGGGACAAAGTTAAACTTCAGTACCGCTTTTTATCCATAGACTGATGGCCAATCAGAAAGAGTAATACAAGTGCTTGAAGACATGCTTAGATGTTGCATACTGGAATTCCAATATAGTTGGGAAAGGTACCTACCCTTGGTTGAATTGGCATACAACAGTAGTTTCCAATCGAGCTCGAATGACACCTTATGAGGCTTTATAGGGTGTAAGTGTAGAATGTCTTTGTATTGGTCAGAACTTAAAGAAAATCAGATTCACAGAGTTGATCTAATAAGGAAATAGAAGAGAAGGTAAAAGTAATTCGAGACTGCTTGAAAGCTAGTTTCGATAGACAAAAATCATATGCCGATTTGAAATGAAAGGAGATAGAGTTCCAAGTTGGTGACAAAGCATTGTTGAAAATTTCTCTGCGGAGGACAGTTCTTAGATTTGGCCGGAAAGGCAAGTTAAGTCCACGTTTTATTGGACCTTATGAGATCACTGAGAGGATAGGGCCAGTAGCCTATCAGTTAGCTTTACCGCCCAAATTGGAAAAGATTCATAATGTATTCCATGTGTCCATGCTACGACGCTACCGATCAGACCCTTCACACGTAATTACCCTGATAGAAATCGAGAAACAGCCAGACATGACCTATGGTGAATAACCGGTTAAGATTTTAGCTCGAGTCAAACTATTAAGAAATAAAAGTATAGCCCTTATGAAAGTACTATGGCAGAGACATGGGGTAGAAGAGGCAACTTGGGAACTCGAAAAACCATGAGGAACCAAATTCCCAACTTGTTCACCGAAAAGATTTTCAGGGACAAAAATCCCTAAGGGGGAGAATTGTAACATCTCGAATTAGGGCCTAGTCAGAATAGTGGTTTTGAGACCACAAATCTGAAGTAGAAAAATAGACTTTCTGATTATTATTGAGTCTATGATATGCTTGCATGATAGTGAGAGAATTTCATGAAGGAAACTTTATGAAATAATGATTAATTTGTCTTTTAGGACTAAATTGCAGAAGTTTCAAAATTGAGTTTCTAGAAGCATTAAGGATGAATTGGCATTAGAAAAATTATTAGGAGTTCTTAATTGGCAATTAGACCAATTTTTGGCACTATGGACAAAAATGCCCATGGAAGGGTAAAATTTTAAAGAAATGCCTTAAGGGCATTTTGGTCATTTAGTAAATAAATGAAATAAAAAGGGAAAAAGAAAGAAAAAAGCATCCATCTTCTTCCCCTTAAGTGCCGAAAATCACAAGCCCTCCATAGCTAGGGTTTTCTTCACTTTCAAGCTCCAAGTAAGTGACTCCAAGCCCTGTTTTTCATGCTTTTCGTATTTTTGAAATCTTCGTAGCTTAATCTAGCTATTTCTACCACTAATTTGAGCTAGGGTTCATATTCAAAAATATACCCATGCATGACATGCAAGTATTTTTATGCTTAGTGGTAGAAAATGAAAGATTAAAGTGTAGTAAACATCTTTCTCTAAGTGATTTTTCATAAAAGTCCCTAATAAAGACCAAATTGTAAAGTATGAAAATTGTAGTAAAAGTGTGAAATTATGAGCAATGTGGACTTTTATTAACACTAGTAAGTGTTAGTTAGGCTTGGGTACCCAAGAGAATAAATACATTTCATTATACGAGCCTATGGACTATTTTACAAATACGTAAAAGTTTAGGGGCAAAATTATAAATTTTTGCCAAAGTGTCAATTGTGAGCTATTTAGTCAATGTGGTACTAAATAAATTAAATTTGTTATTTTAGATCAAGAAACATGAAACTCGGACCAAGACTGGGGAAAAAGTAAAGTCGTGGACTAAACTCAGCATTCGCCCACATTTTGGACTCGAGGTAAGTTGTATGTAATAATCTAGCTCATACGTTATGTAAATTTAATATGATGACTTTCTATCAAATTATGATATTCCATGAAGACATGGATATGATTTTGTATGAATTATGTATAAGTTTTATGATACTAATTTGATAAGGCAATGTATAAGATTCATGAATTTATTGATGTAAAATTCTACCAAGAAATGATGAAAACATGAAAAGAGAAGTTACATGCAAGTTAAATGATACGAAGGATACCGTAATCATGTCATAAGTATTGTAGGCCCCGTATAAGACCATGTCCGAAACATGGCATCGATACCGAACTGAGATTCCATTTAAGACCATATCTGGGACATGGCATTGGCAAGATGTGATCCTCTGTAAGACCATGTCTGGGCCATGGCACGGGCATCTGAGATGAGGTCTTGTGTCAGACCATGTCTAGGGCATGGCTTCAGCATCGAGATGAGATAAGGATCCCTTATAAGACCATGTCAGGGACATGGCCCAGTCATCCGATATGAGATCCCATGTAGGACCATGTCTGGGACATGGCATCGGCATCAGAGTACAATCTCGTGTAAGACCATGTCTGGGACATGGCATTGGCATCATTTCATGAGATTGACTTACGGGTATCCTTCGGTATCCTAAAAGAATCTTAAATGAGAAAAGCATTCAAGTTGATAAGTTTCAAGAGAAAGGCTAAAGTTTCATGTTCAGTGTTGTAGGTATATACCAATAAGTATGAGATACTAAAAGTACATTGTTATGAGAAATACAACATGAAAAGCATGAGTAAGTATATGATTGAGTAAGTTAAGAGGATAAGTAAAAAACTATATAAATTTCATGATAATTTATTTGAGTGATATTTCATTATTTTTGTTGCTATTTTATTCATGCAACTTACTAACCATTTTATGTGCTTACTTCTTTCCTTCCCTCTTTTATGTAGATTTTGCTGAACTAGGTCAGGGATCGTTAAAGTCGGAGTTCGAAGTCACACTATCATGTCATTCTTTTTTGTATAGTAAAGATAGCTATTTTGATATATGGCATGTATAGGAGGGTTGATTATTTTGTTAACTGTCATTTTAAGTAGCCAAGGGTGTTGGCTTTGATATTACTCAAGTAGTGTTGTAATGGCCTTTGGAAATGGCCTAATATTGCCTAAACTATATTTTCTATACAATGAAGATAAAGTTCATGAATGTGCAACATTGCATGTTTAAGTAGAGTAATGATGGATGAGAATGATATGCGTGATGGCAATTGAATGCCTTGGTTATGAGTAATTAGGAAGTATATTATGCTTGATAAGTACTATAGAATTGGTTGTGTGTTTGGTCATGTTTCAGGGTGGCATAGGGCTTCAAAAATAGCCTATTATTGTCCACACAGTTGGGCACATGAGCGTGTGCCTAGGTCGTGTCTAACACACGATCAGCCTCAAGGGTGTGTTGATAGGTTGTGTGTTCCCTGCATCCAATTTAGCTAAGCCAGTATAGAACACGGGCTGAGCACATGGGCGTGTGCCTTGGCTGTGTGCACCTCTGATGATTATAATGTTTAAGTCGGGATGCTTCACGTGATATTGACACGGGAGTGTTAAGGGACACGGGCCATAGACACGAGCGTGTGCCTAAGCCGTGTCAAAACCCCTATAGGTTGAAATTAAAAATAAATTTGACATGGGATAGGGACTTGGGAGTGTGAGACCACACGGCCTTCCCACACAGGTGTGTCCCATCTCACACGGGCGTATGGCCATGTTTTAGGCAAAAATTTTCTAAGTGCTCAAAAGTTCTTGAATCGATTTCGGGACACACCTGATATATATTTTGGGCCTCGTAGGCCCATGATAAGGTTATAAAGGGAATGAATGAAAAGATTTAGAAAGAAAAGAAATTTTATAGCTCAATATCACAAGATTTAGTATGATTCAGTAAGATAATGCCTCGTACCCCGTCTCAGCGTCGGGCTCGGGTAAGGGGTGTTACACATCTTCTCCTACGATAGCCGAAATTCTCAAGGACAACATAGCTAGGGTATGGCCAACTTTCAAGCTTGATAGTAACTGCATCCTAGCCCCGTTTTTAATGCTCATTACATTTTTGAAGTCATTATCGCCCGATTTACCTATTTCTACAACTAATTTAAGCTAGAGTTCATGTTTAAAAATTTACCCATCTATTACATGCATGTATTTTGATGTCTAATGGTAGAAAATGAATGTTAGTTGTGTAATAAACAATTTTTACTATGTGATTTTCGGTGAAAATGTCCATAAGGACTTATTTGTAAAAGTTGTAAAATTGGTGGTAAAAATCTAGATTGAAGGAAAATGTGGGCTATTGTAAGCATAAGATAGGTTCGGTTAGGCTTAAGTTTTGAGAAAAATGAATAAATTTCATTTTACGAGCCTAGGGACTAAAGTGTAAATAAGTGAAAAGTTAGGGGCAAAAATATAATTTTTCCTAATGAGATTTCTGGGTCAACTTGGATAATGTGATAATTAAATGAGTTAAATGTGTCATTGTAGATCAAGAAAGACAAGGAATTGACCTAGATTGGGGAAAGGGCAAAGTTGTGGACTAAATCGCAAAATTTGCTATTCTTGTATTGAGGTAAGTTTGTATGTAAATATTGCATCATTTTATTATGTTTTAATGTTCTAATGTTGTATGAAATATGTGAATGATGAGGTGTGACATAATCAACAAAGCTTCGATAAGTGTTAAGTGAGAAATCCCGGTTGAACCTTAGGAATAATATAGGATACGAGTGACATGTCACTAGGACCTTAAGTGTGATTATGTGATTAAGTGATGTCCAGGTGCTGGTCTAGTACGTCTACCAGTGGCTAGGTAATCCTGTATTTGTTGCGGATACCTGTCAGCTTGTGTAAGCAGCACTGAGCAGCTCCTTCTCGATCACCAGCTTGTGTGAGCAAACCCGTGACTAGCTCGAGAATGAGCATATATGTGAAACGTGATAAGTGGTAGCTTTGGCTACATATATGTGGCACTATTGTGCAAGTTTTTCGAGTATCCGTTAGTATTTCGATGTGTTCAATGGGAATAACGAAAGATATGATATTATATGTGTGTTTGTTTGATGATGTGCACGAGAAAAAATTGTAAGTATGAATGTTATAAGTGGTGATATTGCGGTAAGTTATGCTTGAGTAAATTTAACATATATGAGCTTAAGGGTAAATGTATTAACTCTCCTTATATGATTTTGCATAGTTAAGATGCTATTTATTTGCATATAAACTTACTAAGCTATATAGCTTACCCTTCATCTCTTTTCCTTTAATTTATAGTGTTACCAAGCTAGCTCGGGATCAAGACTTGTCGGAGGCTCGCATCACACTATAAGAATTGTTATTTTGGGTATATGACATTAGTGATTTTTGTAAGTATAGCATATATAGGGACTTGGTCATTCTACCTTATGTCATATGTGGTTTGGCCAAAAATGTTGGCCTAAGTTAGTTGAAAGTTCGTTTTGTATAAGGCCAATTGAAATTGGCAAAGGTATAATTAATTAAAGATGTCTTTCATGAATGTTGTTGAATGCATGAATTGAGTTGATAATTGTGTAATGTCTATGCATGGAGATTTTGGTATGTGAAAATTTGGTTGTTCAATTGTGTTTTGATAAGTGTTGTTGAATGGGCATAAGTGCTATTGTGTTTCAGAGTGCAAAATGGCTTGGAAAATAGCCTATATTTTGTCCACAAAGGTAGGTACAAGGGCGTGTGTCTAGGCCGCGTGTGACACACGGTCAGCCCCATGAGCATGTTGATAGGCTGTGTGTCCCCTACACCCCAATTAGGCAAAATAGAATGCCCAACAGTAAACACACGGGTAGAGACACAACAGTGTGTCTTAGCTATGAGAAGTCTGTACCTTAAATGCGAGAATTAAATTTGCCACACGGCCTAGCACACGGGCGTGTGACTTGGCCATGTGACCTTCAATTATTGATAACGTCATAAATAGAGAGTTACATAGGTTGAGGACACAGGAGTGTCCCAAGCCACACGGGCATGTGTGACCACATGGCTTACCCACACGGGCGTGTGGCTCTCCAAACATGATTTTTTTTAAGTTTTTATACAACTTTCTAAAGTTCTCGGTTTAGTTCCGAACCACTTTTGATGTATGTTTTGGGCCTCGTAGGTTCGTATAAGGGACGATATGCATGTGTATGAATGGTTTTGAATTGAATGAAATTTTATGGCCCAGTTTTGTACGATTGGTTATGTTTAAGTCCGGTAATGCCTCGTATCCTGTCCCGGCTCGGACTTGGGTAATGGGTGTTACAGTTAAGATATTCAATTTGGACAAAAGACAAATAGGTTGCTTTTTCAAAGTTGTTAAGTACCAATAATTCACTTTTATCTAATAAACTAAATTTTAAGTAATCTAAAATCAAACTAAGCAAGTTAATATGACTTACTAAACTAATGGCAATGAAAACTTCCTAGTTTTTCAATCAATTTTATGAACTCTAACTCTAACTTCATCTAAGTGAATCAATTATATCTAATTTAATTGTTCAATATATGTAATTACTAATACAAGATTCAATGACATTAACTAGACCTTTCCAGTATCTAACTAAGTTAATTGCTCATTCCCACTAGCTATATTCTTATGCTAGGCAAGTCAAGTAAAGTCATTAAACAAAAAACTATCCAGTATATTCCTATCCTAACTGCAAATTAACTTTTTTTCATTCAGTGTTACTAAAATTAATAGTAATATATTTAATTTAGATCTCAAGCATTTCTCTTTCAAGAAAAGTTAAAGTTATCAAATTTGTGCCACTTGTTAATCAAGAAAGTAGATTAAGTAAGCACGGGACTAAAAAATAATTAATATAGATTAAAATAATTGAAGAAAAATAATAAATTAACTAAGATATTAATCCATCGTCATTCTAAGTAAATAAAATTTAGTACGTTTTAAGTTGAGAAAACATTGAAAAAAAAATCGAAACAATTTTGCATTAAAACAAATTAAAGGCTCTAAAGGGAAAGTGGATGCAGAAGATTAATTAACCTTTCTAAATATTTTTTTTTTCCTTTTTGTCTTTGCGAGTTTGAAATTTCTCATAGTTTGAGAGGTTTTTTTTTTTTTTTCTTCAAGTGAGTTCTTCCTTTTTCTTTTCTCTAAAATCCTTTTAATGTCGGCCACCGGACAATAAAGTTTAGTGGACCAAACTGTTAGATGCTAAATTTCTTCTTTGATGAGCATGCTTCGCCACTTGTATTTGTTTGGCCGATTGAAAGACTTCTCTTATACTTTTTTTCTTTATGCTTCAATTTTTTCATATTTTATTCTGAGCCTACAAAAGTAAAGTAGACAGGCAAATTAATCCAAATTAACTCCAAAAAAAAAAAAAAAATAGACAAAATATAAATAAAAAATTTAATCTAAAAGCTATAAATTCTAATAGAAATTAATCTAAAACCAATAATTTATTCCTAAAATATTATGAAAGTTAGACTAAAATAACTCTAAATATGATATTTATCCTTATGATTTTATTTTTCAATAAACTTTTATATATATTAAAGTCAAATTCTCTGATAAAGAAAGAAAATTATATGAACTGTTTAATTTCTCAACAGGTGTATAGTTTTAAGATATTCTATTTGTCATTTATTAATTTTTAAAAACTATTTACTATTTAATTTATCTTTACATTTTAGTTGATTTACCATTTAATTCACCTATAGAAACAGAAAGTCAATTGTATGAATGTTTCTTTGTTATTGAAATAATTAATTTTATGAAAAATTAGATTTTAAACTTTTAACATTATTCTTTCTATTACTTTCACAAAAATCAATTGTATGATTTATTTCTATCGGAAAATCAATTATATGAAAATTAAAATTTTGACTATAATTAATATATAATTTTGTTGAAGTAATTAATTAATATATAATTTAATATTGTATATAAATATTTAAATAAATATTAAATATTTTTTATGATGTTTACTCCTTGGACACTGGATTCTGTCCAGCCATGATCAAAATTGTGTCATGATTTCTAATTTTGATTTATTTATGGGGCTGCAAATACTACTGAATAGTCGACTTGTTCACATTCTCGAATTTTTGAGCTTCAAGATTGGAGTCATCGGCCGGCCCATTTATTATGGCTTCAAGTCCAAATTAATCTATTTAGTCAATTCGGATCCCTTTTTCGGCCATAAGTTCATTAATTTTTTTTCACTCTACTATTAGCATTATTAGTGTGATTCGCATTGATTTAATTATTTTTTGAAATTAAATTATAAATTAAAAATTAAAGAATAAAACATCTCTAGGTTTTTATATTTTGTATATTTAAAATTTAAACCTCATACATTTATTTTTAAAAATTTAATCTCTTTATTTTTCAAATTTAAAAATTCAGATCCAATCATCAACACCAATATAATTATTTTGTTAAATTTGTTAGTATGACATTTAAATGAAACTCACTTGGTAGGCACATAAGAAAAAGTACATTGTAATGAGATTGAATTTAACATAGAATTTTAACAGAGTTAACAATTCTTAAAATCCACAAAAATATTTTAATAACAATAAAGTATTTAGAATAATTAATGATATATCAAAGTTGAGGTGTTAAATTATGTTAAAAATTAATGTATAAAGACCAAAACTGAAATATGATCATTATTGTAAATCTTTAAAAAATAATAAAAGGATTAGAATTGAAAATTAACCGTTAGCTTATAAATCCAAAAAAAAAAAAGCTTAATACACACTTTAGTCCTTGAAGTATACCGTTTTTCCACATTGGTCCTTAAAGTTTTTTTTGGCCCACTTTAACGCCTAATGTTATTAGGCTTTTTCAATTTAGTCCTTTAGACATTAAAAACTAATGGCTGAGATATTTTTCCAATTACAGGGAGTCACATGTCATATGATGATGTCATGGGATGTTATTAGTTGAAAACTTTAAAATTTTTTTAAAATTTGGAAAAAAAAGTTTAAAAATTTATAAAAAAATTATTTAAAAGTGAAAAAAATTTAAAATTATACAATATATTAAAATATCAATTTTTATTATTTTTTAAAAAATATTAAAAATTTTAATATTATTAGGTGATAAATTTTGAATAAGGTTTTCTAATTATTTAAATAATGAAAAGGAATGTTATTTATTATTTATATAATGAGTAATATAGTGGACAATACCCTTTATATATAGTAGTATATTAATTTTTATGCGGTTAATTTTTAAATTAGTTTTAAATAATTTATTTTTAATTTTTATTCAAATTTTTAAATAAAATTAAAATATATTAACTCATTTGAAAATTAAAATATAATGAAAATAAAACTTCAGATACCATATTAAAATATTGATATTTTGTAGATCAATAATTTTTTTTATAATTTAAAAAAAATTCCAATCATAATTAACAATGTACAATAGAATTACGACTGAATGTAATCTTTATTTAAAAAATAACTAATAAATATTTTTAAAATATATTAAGTATAGTACTAATAAAAAAAATCCCTATTTTTAAAGCATTTGTGCAAACCATAAAAGTTTGATATACTATAACATAAACTTTTCACTAGTCAATTTTTATTTTATTTTTAATAGTCAATAAATTGACCATAGTTATTCTTTTTTTATAAGTAATAATTTGTAAATAATAATTAATTAATATGTAGAAAAATATCAAGTAAAAAGTAAAAAAAAACAATGAAATGTCACATCTCAAAAATTGGGCTAGTAGATTCGAGATACTAAATCAGGGTTAGTGAATCAAAAATCGTAATTGGATTAGATAATTAAAATAACTAGGAATTAATTAAATAAAATATTAAAATAATTAGAATTAAAAAATTCCAGGTTAAGAAATTAAAATTAGCTATCTGAGAAATAATTTGGTTAAAACGAATTTTAAAAATGAGATTGGATATGAAAATAATTTGAAATTGATTTTAATTGAAAAGCAATGATCTATTTGAAAAAGGGAAGAAATTGGAGGTTGTTAAATGGGCAATGGCTTGAAAGAAAATGGGTTGCCTATTTAACAACACCCACGTCTCCTTCCCATTCATTTATCATAATCTTCAAAAATTTGTAAAACACAAAATCAAAGTTTTTCTTCTGAAATTAGTTCATCCTTTTTTATTCCTAAGCTCTCTAAACACAAAATCTCTTTTCAATTTTGAAGAACACTCATGTTTTCATCCTTAAATTCCTTAAGAGATCTTCATACATTTTAGCTCGAATTAGCTCCATAGCTCATCAATTTTACAAAATTGAGGTGACAGTCTAATATTTTATGATTAGACTAAGTGATCTGCTATTTCAATTTGATATCTAAATGATTTAATCAATATCTCAATATATTATTTGATTTTAAGTTGACTTTTGGCTTGAAAATGGTAGATCTCGTATTTCTTGGCCAAGCTTTGGTTTTGAAGTGATTTCTAACTCATTTTGATCTAATTAAATGGTATTTTATTTTAGTTTAGCAAATCGTTAATGAATTTAAGCGAATTGAATGTTTTCCCCCCTTTTAAAGATCAGTTAAGCTTGGTTTTTCTAAAAAAATTAGATTGGTGTAATTGGGTAAAATTCATGGTTTAGATATGTAATTGGATGATATTTAGGATGTTTCGAATCAAAATTAAGGTTTACAAACTAGATTTGAATGGTGAAATCACATATTCGACAAAATTAGCTAATTTTCGGTAAGTAAGATAGATGAGTTCCGGTTTGCATTTTGATATGGTTTAAATGTGTTTGAGGTTTTCTATAATGTGTTTGTAATGTATTTAATATGTACGAAAAGTGCCAGACTTGTTGGGAGGTTCTACAAGTAAGGACAAAGGTATACAAAGGCTTATTTGAGCTTTTTCCATTAAAGTCAAGGTTGCAAGGTGAGTGGTTTGGTGTGCTACAATTAGGCACAAATCAAAGTGTTCAAGGGGAGCTTAGGTAGCCTAATCGCCTATACTAAGTTCCATGAGTATGTGTTTCTACTTAATCTAATGATGATTTGCAAGTGACGCTTAAATGTGATATGTTATGTGATTTATATTGAGATGACAATGACAATGTTATGTGTTTATAACTGAATATGATATGAGTCTTACTGATTTTATGTACACTGTATGAGATCTATATGTTGTAGCTATTTGAGCATAATGTGGGAACTTGTAAGTGCATGAGATGAGAGTAGAATATGTAATATAAACATGAGTTGTGTGACATGTGAAAGTGTGTATAAGATAGTAAGTATACATGTTTAAGTTGATATGTTGAAGGGTTTATTGGTTGTGTTTGGAGGGTATACTTGGTTGTGTTCAAAGCTTATATATATGGTTTTGTTTGGAGGGAATATTTGATTATGTTTGGAGGGTACATATAGTTGTTTTTGGAGGGTAAATTAGTTGTGTTTGGTGGGTGATAGCTTTATCCAACACATTATATTGGTTGTATTTGGAAATTCAGTTATCCAACATAATATATTATATATGCTTCATAATCACATTGTGCCGACAGATCAATGTGAATGCCATGAGTTATGCTTGATTGCTTACAGTGATTAATTGTGATAGTATGCTTTCTTTTAATTTTGGATATTATGACTACTTGTGGCAATCTTTGAGCACTCACCGAGCTTCAACAAGTTCACACTCCCTTGTAAAACATTACAGTGATATAGCTTGAGGAGAAGTGTAGGAGTGAGTTATCCAAGTGATTTGAAGTAAGGCAATTTACCTTGAGTATGTTTGATGTGTTTCCAACTTGATAAGGAAGGCAATGTGGGACTAATCTAAAGGGTTTTAGACTTTGAACTATTAATGGGTTGTAATTGGATATTGTGGACTCTCTTATTAATTTGATTTGGAGCTTTTATTACTACTTAAGATAGATGATTGAATGGTAGATTATGAATGCTTGATGAATGGTATGAGTAATTGTTCGACTAACTTGTACGTACAGGTTGAAGAGCCATTTGTTATTAAGGTAAGTCTACTAAGTTTTGTGACACCCCTAATTTGACCCTAGTCGGAAAGTGGTTTCAGGACCACAAAACCGAGTCACAAAAATAATTAATTGTTATATTCTATACTTATTATTTCTGAATAAGTATGTGTGAAAATTTCATGCTTTAATTTTGTCATTTCGATGTGAAATTAGCTAAAAAGGACATATTTAAGAAACTTTGAAAATATGATGGCAAATGTCCAAGTGATTAAAATGTTAAACTACTAAAGTTGTGGACTTGCATGTCAAATGGCCCACTTTTAACATTAGAGGACGGTAATGATGTTATGATTTTGGCATTATGTGCATATTATATTTAGTAAATAATATTTAATAATTTATAATATAAAATACATAAAATTAATAAAAGAAGGGGGGTGACAAAAACAAAATTTTTGTCCATTCCTTTCCCCATTTTGTCGAAACTAGAAGAACAAATATAAGGAAGAAAAGCCAAGGCATTCGGCTACTCTAATGTTTAATTAAGGTATGAGTTTATGTTATTTCTTTTAAATTTTGTGAGTTTGAGTTGGTTATTAAGTTATTGATATAGCCCATGTGGTAATTTTTGAGTTTGAAGTAAATGATGCAATCGGCCATGCTTTTTTTAAGTGTTAAATTGTTGATGCTTTGATGTGTGAAAATGGAAAGAGTAGAAAGATGAGCTTGAGCTTGTTAAATTGATATGTATAACTTGGTTGATGCATGGAAATTTATTTGAGTGATAATTTGAGAAGCTCTTGCTAAATACAAGAACCGAATACCAAATTATTGGTATATATATGTATGTTTGCCGATTATGAACTCGAATAATAATTGGATTAAATGTTTGAGTACTTAAAATGCTAAAATGGTATTCGGTCTAAGCTTGTATGTATGAATGATTGGTATTGAATATTTTAAAGGATGCATAGTTATAAATTGAGTTTGAAGCTTAGTAATTGTGTATGAAATTGTTAAATGTTGCTTTAAGTGGTTAAAATTAGTAAATTGTATTCGGTAATCATGGTGAAATGTTGGATTTGTGGTTAAAATTTGAAATTTGTAATTTAATTGTAATTATGTATATATGTGATTGT
The DNA here is from genome assembly GCA_020496765.1 of Gossypium stocksii. Classification (NCBI taxonomy): domain Eukaryota; kingdom Viridiplantae; phylum Streptophyta; class Magnoliopsida; order Malvales; family Malvaceae; genus Gossypium; species Gossypium stocksii. The sequence continues at coordinate 78,522,591 of CM035624.1, read as the reverse complement.
CGAATGTTAACTAAAGAGAGTGAACTGTTGTAATATGTGAATTTTATGCATGCTGACCGATTTTAGCTTGATATTATGAGCTCATTTGTTTGAGATTTCTGCCGTTAAATGTTCAAATTGAACTCAAAGGGACTGACCTTACATTATATGGTATCATGTAATGAATTTGAAGTTAAATTTTATTGTTAAGTTCCCAAATGGTAGGTTGAACGTTGGGCTGTTTTAATGACTGAAATTTTAGTGTTTTGGTACCGTAATTCAGGTGTGAACTAATATGACTTATGTGGTTTTAAAGTATAAATTAAAATGAATTCAATATTACGAATCATTGGCTGTCCAAATTAGGAAAAATCCTTGGTAAATGCCGTTGTTATAATATAAATCATTGGCTATCCAAATTAGTGCATAAGTATGGTATTTAGATAGTTAAAACGCTAATGTTGTGCTATAAATCATTGGTTGCCTGATTTAAGACATACTTGCTGTATTTTAGTGGTTTAAATAATGCCGTTAGGAGGAGGATTATGGCCGAATGTACTTGGGAGGTTAATGGTGAGTTTTGTCATATGAATTTAGTTGATAGTTTTAGATTTTAAAAGTGAAATTTTGGTATTGGTGCATGTATTGCCGAATTCAATATGAAAGTTTTATAGATGAGTTGAGTTGTAAATTGTTTAGTTTGGACGCTAAAGTTTTAGTACATAAAAATAGATTTGCCGAATGTGTCTTTAAATTATATTGGAACTATTTGTGTTAAATGAGATTGAATTTGAGAACTTGATAACTGATATGTTTTGTTTTGGTTCATTATAACATTCGGCAATGGAGTCAAATTCATTGATTAAAACGAGTTTCAAGAGTAATAAATTAAATGATAGTAAGGGGCGTTAAATTTAAGAAACCGTGAATTAAATTGGATTAATAGTTGATTCATTTTTAAATAATATTTGCACCCTTGCCGAATGTTCTTTACACAGAAGCATGTGCTTAGTTAATTTCTAAGTGAGGAAAATAGGATTTAACCTTGCTGTTTATGTGAAAACAAGGTGTAAATGGTCATGTTGTTATAATGAAGTGCCGAATGAGGAACTTTGAAATATGCAATTGTGAATAAGCTTAGTAATATGCTCTTGATAGTTAAAAGGGAGGATTTAATTTAAGTTATATTTGAATACTTGACTGAATGATTATTGGTAAAAGAAACTAATAATTTAATTATGACTAAAGTTTCTATGGCAGTGGTGTATTATGTGTATATATATATATATGCGTTATATATGTACCTTATGAATGATGAGATTCGGCTATATGGTTAAATCTATGTATAAGAAAGCATGTTAAGCAATATGAGTTTTGTTTGTGTATGTGAATTTGACATGGGTTGAATAAGTGATCATTAGGGTTATATGATCATTTTAGTGTTCGAGCTAAAAGTGATTAACATGATTTAATAAGTTTTTGCCACTTTCAATTATAAATAAATATGAAATCGAGTCATGACAGATTTATTTATAATATGATACATATTGAAAATGATATGTGATTATTAAGTGAATATTATTGAGTAAGTAATTAAACAAACCTATTTGTTTTAATTAAGCTCAAGAGCAAAGAGGATCAAACTCAGATAGGGGCAAAGTGAAAGTAATGGAGTAGCCTTTCCAAAACCGTTCAAGTTTACCCGAAGTAAGTTTTAAGTAATCAAACGTAGATATCATTCGATTATAATTTGATATATTACATGAATTGAGAATTCCTTGTAAATTATGGATGTGAAATAATAACATTGCTGACTAATATAGGTAATTAAGTTTTTACGAGAATAAAGATGAATGTGAAATGGAAGTAAGAGTGTAATATATTGCAATAAAAATGAAAATGCATATATATGATAAGGTCAAATGGCCAATGTGATGAATGTGAAAGTGTATATATGTGATAAGGCCGAATGGCCAATGTGCTGAATGTGACAATGCATATATGTGATAAGGCCGAATGGCTAATGTGATGAATGTGAAAGTGTATATATGTGATAAGGCCGAATGGCCAATGTGCTGAATGTGAAAATGCATATATGTGATAAGGCCGAATGGCCAATGTGATGAATGTGAAAGTGTATATATGTGATAAGGCCGAATGGCCAATATGCTGAATGTGAAAATGCATATATGTGATAAGGCCGAATGGCCAATGTGATGAATGTGAAAGTGTATATATGTGATAAGGCCGAATGGCCAATATGCTGAATGTGAAAATGCATATATGTGATAAGGCCGAATGGCCAATGTGATGGATGTGAAAGTGTATATATGTGATAAGGCCGAATGGCCAATGTGATGAATGTGGAAGTGTATATATGTGATAAGGCCGAATGGCCAATGTGCTGAATGTGAAAAATGCATATATGTGATAAGGCCGAATGGCCAATGTGATGAATGTGAAAGTGTATAAATGTGATAAGTCCAGAAGGGCATTTGTGCCGGTGCTATATCCAAGTTAAGATCGCAGGCTTTATGCGGGAATATTACCCTGATTTAATGTCTGTAGGCTTCGTGCTTGTACTATATCCGGGTTAAAGACCCGAAGGCTAAATGCTGGGATTCAAGTAAGATTTTGATATTGAGTATGCGCAATAAGTTACCATTAAATAAGTATTATGTATTTAAGATGTTCGGGTACGCATTACTTACTCATCGGTGGATTAATTTCGAAGTGAATTATTAGTATCAAAGAGGAATGTAAGTGTGATTGATAATATAATTCCAAATATGTGAATGATCTAATTGGTAACGGTATGCTTGTATAATGAAGTATGTGATGAAATATCCTTATGTATTAGTGCATATTCTGTCAAAAGGCCTTATGATTTGAGTATGGGTTGTGTTCAGTTAGATGTGCCAATACAAGATAAGGATTATATTCTGTCAATTTACGTATATGTGATAAGGAATATGTTTGGTTCTTTATGTGCCTATACGGTAATTTAGTACTTGTCATGTTGAAATACTTGAAAATATGGATGTGATTATGAATAAGTGGATATTATTATTGAAAGTTATAAATTGATGAAAAATGTGCTTACCATGTGAATCCAACTTCAGTTGATGAAGAATGCGCTTTGGGAATTAATCATGAAAAGGATATATGTCATGCTAAACGAGTAGTGACTCTATGAAACTATTCATGATAGGTTATGATATGACTACGGGACTCCAAATATAGAAATTGAGAGTAGTTAAAGTATTATGTTTTCATTTGATTGAGTTAAAAACATTTGAAGTAATGCATATGGAAATATTTGACCATCTAGGTCATTATTATTCGAAAGTATATATGTGATAGCTAAGTGATGCGTTTATTGATACTATGGTTCGAGATAAAGCTCTAGATTAACTTCATCGAGCAGATGAAATGAACGACCAATGATATTGAATGAAAACACTATGTGACTTAAAACTCAAGGCTAAAGAAATGTCAATTAAATTATGTGAAATTTTGGCTAGGTATATTTGGTCAAATGAGATTTTACCTAGATTAAGTATATGTGAAGAACGTCTTTGATTCAAAAAAATTATTGTTTTGCTTAAGACTTACTAAGCTTATGAAAGCTTACTCCATTTGTTCATGTTTTTGTTCTATAGGTTGTGGATTCTGACTATCAGCTTGGGGATCGTCAGCACTTCGTCACACTATCTACCATTACGGTAGCCATGAGATTGGACTTAGCTTATGGCATGTATAGGATAGTTAATAAGTAGAATGATACTTTGACCTTCGTGTAGAAGTCATGTGATTGCGGTATCTTATAGGACTTACTTGTATAAGTTTTAAATTCGAACTTTGTTTGCATCTAGCAATTTAGTAAATGAATGATCTTAATTCAAGAAAATGTTCAAAAATTTACGGCCCTGATCTAATTCCTAGTTTTTAGTAACGCCTCGTCCTATTTCTGCGACAGTTATGGGATAGGGGTGTTACATTTTATTGGGATCAGAGCTACGGTTTAGTCGATTCTAGGACTAACGTAGCACGTGTGAGTCTAGTTATACATGCCATATGGTGATAAAATGATAGTGTGATGATTTCTGACAGTTAAATTTTTTTTCGTATTGTAATGAAATCTGATCCCGATCGAGCTGTAGCAGATGGTATTGAGAGGATTGAAACATGCTTAAGATGTGTCAATATTGAGAAAGGTATAAATATAAGTAAGTTTTGAGTAATTAAGTCTAGCATAAAAGTTAAAATAGCATGTTATAAGTGTATGATATATGAATCAGGGTCCATCGACCTTACTACACCTAAATTTGTTTATGAAATAGTTGTGTATAAGGCATGTAGCAGAATGATCACTAGAAAATAAGCTATGATAATTAGGTGGATATGTGATCCTTGTGTGCATATAGATCGAATGTTAAATGAAAGTTATACATTATGTGTTTGTATGCGAATGAATTAAATGAAATTCCAATGCGATAGAATTGTGAAATGTATACTTGATGGATAAATATGCATAAAGGTTCAATGAGTTATATCTGGGTTAAGCCCCGAAGAGCATTCATGCTGGAGTTATATCTGGGTTAAGTCCCGAAGAGCATTCGTGCTGGAGTTATATTCGGGTTAAGTCCCGAAGAGCATTCGTGCTAGAGTTATATCCGGGTTAAGTCCTGAAGAGTATTCGTGCTGGAGTTATATCTGGGTTAAGTCTCGAAGAGCATTCGTGCTGGAGTTATATCCGGGTTAAGTCCCGAAGAGCATTCGTGCTGGTGTTATATCCGGGCTAAGTCCCGAAGAGCATTCGTGCTGGTGTTATATCCGGGCTAGGTCCCGAAGAGCATTTGTGCTGGTGATGTGTATTCGGGCCTTCGTACCTAGTAGGCTTCATGCCGGTGATATGTATTCAGGCTTTCGTTGCCTAGCAGGCTTAATGCCGGTGATTTGAGCAAAGTTTAAGTGTTCATTACTATATGAATTCAAAGTTAAATGAAAGGATATGTTTAAAAGTGTACATACATGATGTTTATAGACTTGGTTAAGTCATTTCAATGTGTAACAACAAATGAATAGGGGCACTATGTCTGCAAATGATTAGAGGCATTGTGAGTTCGAGTTTTTCAACCGAGCGCTATGTGCGCGAGATCGGTCACTAGACATTAAGTGAGTAAAACGAGATTCATGTAAGACCTCGTATGGAATGAAGGCATTGATTTGAGATGGTGTGTAAAACCAAGTCCGGAGACATGGCATCGACTTGATATGTGAAAACATATAAGACCACATTTAGAATATGGCATTGTAAGAGCTATATATGCTTAATGAGTATCCGCAATGATTTCGAAGGATTCAACGAGTATGTTTAAGATGATAAATAAAGTAAGATCAGAATAAGTGATACAGGTATGTACGGAAGGTATGTGAAAATCAAATGAAAGTAAAAATTTGTGAGTTCATATTATATTATGTTATGTATACTAAATAAGTGAATACGTAAAAAGATGGTGGATATGTTGTTAAGAAATGAATTCATGTTATAAATGTGTTATGGATTTAGTCTATGGGATACTTGGTATATGAAGTCATATGTGCTATTGCTAAATGACCCCTATTTTTGTTAATCATGTTCAAGAAATTATTTCGATTAAGTTCGACATTTGGAAGTCTGTAAGAATTTTTGATGAATGCTGATAATTTTGGATATATGGGTTATGTGCTAAAATAAATCCCATGCCGGTATACTATATGAGGCTTTATGCCTAATCGACTATATACGGGTAGCGTTAACGGTGATTGAATGTGCTGAATGAATTAACTGTTCATGTATGTGGAAGTTGATTTTCTGTCGGAAATAGATTAAGTTGAATATTGAGATATGATGGAGTTATAAAGGATATTTATTGGGATGTTTGAGTATATGTGTACTTTCGATCAGGTTACAGCTTATACATGAATGAAAATGTGGGTTACGAATATGTGGGTTGATGATATGAATTATACATGTTAATATGTGATTCATATGTGTTTGAAATGCATTTGTGAATTAAATTAAGTGATTATTGCTTATGAAATCAAGAAAATGAGATATATGTGCATACTTGTAGAAATGTTTATGTATTTGTTTTAAGATAAGAAAATGATTTTATAGATCGATACGAAATCAGTAATGAATTACAATTGCTATCATGAGCTAATGTTTATATGGATATAATTCAATAAGGGGATGTTATCCTAACCTATGCATCGGTAGAAATTTTCGGGGACGAAAATCCCTAAAGGGGGAAGAGTTGTGACACCCCTAATTTGACCCTAGTCGGAAGGTGATTTCGGGACCACAAAACCGAGTCACAAAAATAATTAATTGTTATATTCTATACTTATTATTTGTGAATAAGTATGTGTGAAAATTTCATGCTTTAATTTTGTCATTTGGATGTGAAATTAGCTAAAAAGGACATATTTGAGAAACTTTGAAAATATGATAGGCAAATGTCCAAGTGATTAAAATGTTAAACTACTAAAGTTGTGGACTTGCATGTCAAATGGCCTACTTTTAACATTAGTGGACGGTAATGATGTTATGATTTTGGCATTATGTGTATATTATATTTAGTAAATATTATTTAATAGTTTATAATATAAAATACATAAAATTAATAAAAGAAAGGGGGTGACAAAAACAAAGTTTTTGTCCATTCCTTTCCCCATTTTCCCGAAACTAGAAGAACAAAAATAAGGAAGAAAAACAAAGGCATTCGGCTACTCTAATGTCTAATTAAGGTATAAGTTTATGTTATTTCTTTCAAATTTTGTGAGTTTGAGTTGGTTATTAAGTCATTGATATAGCCCATGTGGTAATTTTTGAGTTTGAAGTAAATGATGCAATCGGCCATGTTTTTTTTTAAGTGTTAAATTGTTGATGCTTTAGTGTGTGAAAATGGAAAGAGTAGAAAGATGAGCTTGAGCTTGTTAAATTGATATGTATAACTTGGTTGATGCATGGAAATTTATTTGAGTGATAATTTGAGAAGCTCTTGCTAAATACAAGAACCGAATACCAAATTGTTGGTATATATATGTATGTTTGCCGATTATGAACTCGAATAATGATTGGATTAAATGTTTGAGTACTTAAAATGCTAAAATGGTATTCGGTCTAAGCTTGTATGTATGAATGATTGGTATTGAATATTTTAAAGGATGCATAGTTATAAATTGAGTTTGAAGCTTAGTAATTGTGTATGAACTTGTTAAATGTTGCTTTAAGTGGTTAAAATTAGTAAATTGTATTCGGTAATCATGGTGAAATGTTGGATTTGTGGTTAAAATCTGAAATTTGTAATTTAATTGTAAGTATGTATATATGTGATTGCCGAATGTTAACTAAAGAGAGTGAACTGTTGTAATATGTGAATTTTATGCATGCTAACCGATTTTAGCTTGATATTATGAGCTGATTTGTTTGAGATTTCTGCCGTTAAATGTTCAAATTGAACTCAAAGGGACTGACCTTACATTATATGGTATCATGTAATGAATTTGAAGTTGAATTTTATTGTTAAGTTCCCAAATGGTAGGTTGAACGTTGGGCTGTTTTAATGACTGAAATTTTAGTGTTTTGGTACCGTAATTCAGGTGTGAACTGATATGAATTATGTGGTTTTAAAGTATAAATTAAAATGAATTCAATATTGCGAATCATTGGCTGTCCAAATTAGGACAAATCCTTGGTAAATGCCGTTGTCATAATATGAATCATTGGCTGTCCAAATTAGTGCATAAGTATGGTATTTAGATAGTTAAAATGCTAATGTTGTGCTATAAATCATTGGTTGTCCAATTTAAGACATACTTGTTGTATTTTAGTTGTTTAAATAATGCCGTTAGGAGGAGGATTATGGCCGAATGTACTTGGGAGGTTAATGGTGAGTTTTGTCATATGAATTTAGTTGATAGTTTTAGATTTTAAAAGTGAAATTTTGGTATTGGTGCATGTATTGCCGAATTCAATATGAAACTTTTATAGATGAGTTGAGTTGTAAATTGTTTAGTTTGGAAGCTAAAGTTTTAGTACATAAAAATAGATTTGCCGAATGTGCCTTTAAATTATATTGGAACTATTTGTGTTAAATGAGATTGAATTTGAGAACTTGATAACTAATATGTTTTGTTTTGGTTCACTATAACATTCGGCAATGGAGTCAAATTCATTGATTAAAACGAGTTTCAGGAGTAATAAATTAAATGATAGTAAGGGGTGTTAAATTAAAGAAAACATGAATTAAATTGGATTAATAGTTGATTCGTTCTTAAATAATATTTGCACCCTTGCCGAATGTTCTTTACACAGAAGCATGTGCTTAGTTAATTTCTAAGTGAGGAAAATAGGATTTAACCTTGCCGTTTATGTGAAAACAAGGTGTAAATGGTCATGTTGTTATAATGAAGTGCCGAATGAGGAACTTTGAAATATGCAATTGTGAATAAGCTTAGTAATATGCTCTTGATAGTTAAAAGGGAGGATTTAATTTTAAGTTATATTTGAATACTTGACCGAATGATTATTAGTAAAAAAAACTAATAATTTAATTATGACTAAAGTTTCTATGGTAGTGGTGTATTATGTGTGTGTATATATATATATGCCTTATATATGTACCTTATGAATGATGAGATTCGGCTATATGGTTAAATCTATGTATAAGAAAGCATGTTAAGCAATATGAGTTTTGTTTGTGTATGTGAATTTGACATGGGTTAAATAATCGATCATTAGGGTTATATGATCATTTTAGTGTTCGAGCTAAAAGTGATTAACATGATTTAATAAGTTTTTGCCACTTTCAATTATAAATAAATATGAAATCGAGTCATGACAGATTTATTTATAATATGATACATATTGAAAATGATATGTGATTATTAAGTGAATATTATTGAGTAAGTAATTAAACAAACCTATTTGTTTTAATTAAGCTCAAGAGCAAAGAGGATTAAACTCAGATAGGGACAAAGAGAAAGTAATAGAGTAGCCTTTTCGAAACCGTTCAAGTTTACCCGAAGTAAGTTTTAAGTAATCAAACGTAGATATCATTCGATTATAATTTGATATATTACATGAATTGGGAATTCCTTGTAAATTATGGATGTGAAATAATGACATTGCTGACTAATGTAGGTAATTAAGTTTTTACGAGAAGAAAGATGAATGTGAAATGGAAGTAAGAGTGTAATATATTACAATAAAAATGAAAATGCATATATATGATAAGGCTGAATGGCCAATGTGATGAATGTGAAAGTGTATATATGTGATAAGGCCGAATGGCCAATATGATGAATGTGAAAATGCATATATGTGATAAGGCCGAATGGCCAATGTGATGAATGTGAAAGTGTATATATGTGATAAGGCTGAATGGCCAATGTGCTGAATGTGAAAATGCGTATACGTGATAAGGCCGAATGGCCAATGTGATGAATGTGAAAGTGTATATATGTGATAAGGCCGAATGGCCAATATGCTGAATGTGAAAATGCATATATGTGATAAGGCCGAATGGCCAATGTGATGAAGGTGAAAGTGTATATATGTGATAAGGCCGAATGGCCAATATGCTGAATGTGAAAATGCATATATGTGATAAGGCCGAATGGCCAATGTGATGGATGTGAAAGTGTATATATGTGATAAGGCCGAATGACCAATGTGATGAATGTGAAAGTGTATATATGTGATAAGGCCGAATGGCCAATGTGCTGAATGTGAAAATGCATATATGTGATAAGGCTGAATGGCCAATGTGATGAATGTGAAAGTGTATAAATGTGATAAGTCCAGAAGGGCATTTGTGCCGATGCTATATCCGAGTTAAGATCGCAGGCTTTATGCGGGAATATTACCCTGATTTAATGTCCGTAGGCTTCGTGCTCGTACTATATCCGGGTTAAAGACCCGAAGGCTAAATGCTAGGATTCAAGTAAGATTTTGATATTGAGTATCCGCAGTAAGTTACCATCAAATAAGTATTATGTATTTAAGATGTTCAGGTACCTATTACTTACTCGTCGGTGGATTGATTTCGAAGTGAATTATTAGTATCAAAGAGGAATGTAAGTGTGATTGATAATATAATTCCAAATATGTGAATGATCTAATTGGTAACGGTATGCTTGTATAATGAAGTATGTGATGAAATATCCTTATGTATTAGTGCATATTCTATCAAAAGGCCTTATGATTTGAGTATGGGTTGTGTTCAGTTAGATGTGCCAATACAAGATAAGGATTATATTCTGTCAATTTACGTATATGTGATAAGGAATATGTTTGGTTCTTTATGTGCCTATACGGTAATTTAGTACTTGTCATGTTGAAATACTTGAAAATATGGATGTGATTATGAATAAGTGGATAGGATTATTGAAAGTTGTAAATTGATGAAAAATGTGCTAACCATGTGAATCCAACTTCAGTTGATGAAGAATGTGCTTTGGGAATTAATCATGAAAAGGATACATGTCATGCTAAACGAGTAGTGACTCCATGAAACTATTCATGATAGATTATGATATGACTACGGGACTCCAAATATAGAAATTGAGAGTAGTTAAAGTATTATGTTTTCATTTGATTGAGTTAAAAACATTTGAAGTAATGCATATGGAAATATTTGACCATCTAGGTCATTATTATTCGAAAGTATATATGTGATAGCTAAGTGATGCGTTTATTGATACTACGGTTCGAGATAAAGCTCTAGATTAACTTCATCGAGCAGATGAAATGAACGACCAATGATATTGAATGAAAACACTATGTGACTTAAAACTCAAGGCTAAAGAAATGTCAATTAAATTATGTGAAATTTTGGCTAGGTATATTTGGTCAAATGAGATTTTACCTAGATTAAGTATATGTGAAGAACGTCTTTGATTCAAAAAAATTATTGTTTTGCTTAAGACTTACTAAGCTTATGAAAGCTTACTCCATTTGTTCATGTTTTTGTTCTATAGGTTGTGGATTCTGACTATCAGCTCAGGGATCGTCAGCACTTCGTCACACTATCTACCATTACGGTAGCCATGAGATTGGACTTAGCTTATGGCATGTATAGGATAGTTAATAAGTAGAATGATACTTTGACCTTTGTGTAGAAGTCATGTGATTGCGGTATCTTATAGGACTTACTTGTATAAGTTTTAAATTCGAACTTTGTTTGCATCTAGCAATTTAGTAAATGAATGATCTTTATTCAAGAAAATGGTCAAAATTTTACGGCCCTGATCTGATTCCTAGTTTTCGGTAACGCCTCGTCCTATTTCTGCGACGGTTATAGGATAGGGGTGTTACAAGTTTTATGTGTGATTTGGAAATTAATCATGAGTTTAGTATGCATGAAATATAAAATTGGATAGATTACGTAAATAGAAGTTGACCTGTGAACTAATTAAATGATGATGGTTTTATGAAGAGATGCATGATGTTTTAATGAATCTTCCTAAGCAAGATTTATACATATTACTCTGCTGTAACACCCCTAACCTGTATCCGTCGCCAGAATACGATTATGGAGCATTACTAGACTTATTACATATATAATCATACATTTCATATTCATTATTCATAACTAAACATCTATCAGTTACATACATTCATATAGTTCCTACCACTAGCCCTCGAGGCCCAAACCAAGCCTTTAAAACAATTCGAGACTTAAACATAAACTTATGAAAATTTCGAGAAAACATTGAAAATTTTCAAATACAGGGAACACTCACTTGTGTGTCCAGGCCGTGTGTCTCACAGGGCCAAGAGACACGCCCGTGTCATAGGCCATGTGGACATTCCAAATGGGATCACATGGCCGTGTCCCAGCCCTGACTTGGGTCACACGGCCAACTACACGCCCATGTGACTAGCCCGAGTAACTTGTTTTCATTAAAAACTACAGGGGACAGACAGCCATGTCACCAGACCGTGTGTCACACACGACTGAGACACATACCTGTGTCTCTACCTGTGTAGAAGGAAATAGGCTATTTTCTAAGCCACATTTCTCACCCAACTTTGGTACCAACCTACACACTTCAATAGCATATATGCAAAAAAAAAAAAAAAATGCATTCAAACCAACCCAAAATCAAGCCTAAAACATGCAATTTCAATACCATTAACCCAAGTGCTATCAAGCATCACAATTGACCATTATAAATATGTCATTATCACTTCTAAAAGTTACCTAAATGATCAAAGGCATACATTCACATTAATTCCCAAAACATAACTTGTATACCACTTCACCAGGTCATCCAATAGCTACAAAATTACTAAAGCACAAACAAGGCAATTTCCAAAGCAACCAACAAGCATCCTTAAGGTAATTATAAATCATACAAGATAAGGCCAACAACTTATATACATACCAACATATACACCAAATCAAACCACATTAAATAGCCAATTACACAACCAAAACATATAGGCTTTCATTAGCCAAATAACCTATACATGCCATATAACCAAAATACATAATGTCCAAAAGTACCAAAACAAATGCTGGATAGTGTGATAAGATCTCCGATGACTTTTAATTGGAGCAAGCTTCTGAATCACTATAAAACATGGAAAAGTAAACAAATAAGCTATTAAACGTAGTAAGCTCGTATGGCTAATAAGTACAACTTACCATTCATCACAATTTAAAGAAGAATAGGTAAACATAAGTAAGTTTTAATCAATCCAAAGATTTGCGCATAATCATAACCATGTTAGTCATGCATGAACACATCCACTACAACTTATTTGTCATACTTCTCATGAATACCTAAACTGATCCATACCATCTCTTGTATCCTCGAACCATCATCTTTGACCATTGAACCATTTGGAACAATATCAGATACTCAGGTATCTCGCACATTAAGTGTCAATACATGGTCAAAACCATCTCTATCTCATATCTTATATAAATGCCCACTCTCGAGCCATCACCAGGACTATAACAGCCTAAGTTAGGGGCTAAACGGAAAAGTGGTTTCAAAACCATGAATCTGAGGTTAAAAATATTATCCCGATTTAGTTTTGATGTTTATTATGTGTTTGGATAAATATGTGAAATTTTGGTGAGTGAATTTTATTGGTTACATGTCCAATTTGGTATGATGGACTAAATTGCAATAGGTGAAAAATATGGGTTTTATTTCATAAGGTACTTGATTGAATTAGGTTTTGAAATTAGAGGTCCTTATATGATAATTAGGCCCTTTTCCAAGCTTGTCCATGAACTCTTCTCCTTGGCCGAATATAGAGAGGAAGCCATAGGTAGGGTTTCTTCAATTTCCAAGCTTCATTGTAAGTGATTTCTAGCCCCGTTTTTAATTCTCTTCATATTTTTAAAATCCTCGTAGCTTGCTCTAGCTAATTTTACCACTATTTTGAGCTAGGGTTGAGGTCAAAAATTTTACCCATGTATGACATGCAAGTATTTTGATGTCTAATGGTGGAATATGAAGGTTTAAGGTGTGGTAAACTATGATTACTAGGTGATTTTTCATGAAAGTCCCTAAAAAGGACCAAATTGCAAAGTTAATAAATTGAGTGGTAAAAGTATAAATTGATGAGATATGTGGGCTGTTTTGAGTGCCATGGATATTTGGCTACGTGACATCTCAAATTAGGGCATAAATAGAATAGTGGTTTCAAAACCACAATTCTGAAGTACAAAAATTTATTCCGATTAATTTTTATAATTTATCGAGTAATTAGATGCATGTGTTAGAATATCGATAGAAAATTTCATTAATTACATGTCTAATTTGCCTATTAGGCCTTAATTGCAAAAGTTGATAAATATGAGTTCTAGATGTTAAAGGATTTAATTGAAGAGCATAATTGAAGTAGAGGTCCTTAAATGGTAATTATACCATTAGGCTTTCATAGACAAAAATGGACATACATAGGTAGAAATAACCAAAATTTTTAATGAAGGGTATTTTAGTCATTTGGTAATTAATAGATTAAAAAAGGGAAAAAGATGATAAAATATGTCCATCTTTTTCATTAGGACGAAATTTCAAGGGTTCTCTATAGCTAGGGTTTGTTTCAAGCTTCCAAGCTCCATAATTAAGAAAAACGTGGAATCGACCTTGATCGGGGAAAGGAAAAGATTGTGGTCTAAATTGCAAAATTTCTTTATTTTGCACCGTGGTAAGTTTACATGTAATAATGTATTGTTTTATTATGTTATAATATTTTATTTTATGACATGTGAAATAAGTTTTAGTATCGTTCAATTAATGGACATAAACAGTGATTTGTGGTTGATGAATTGAGATTAAATGAGGAAATCTTAGTTGAACCTTTGGAATGGAAAAACGTGGTGCTAAGTGGATATACCATGGTTATACATGTAGCGTGGTGCTAAGTGGATATGCCACTATTACACACATTGATACATGTAACGTGGTGCTAAGTGGATATGCCACGGTTACATATATTGATTTATTAACGTGGTGCTAAGTGGATATACCACGGTTAAACATGTAACATGGTGCTAAGTGGATATGTCATGGTTATACATGTTAATTTGAAAAGTGGCGCTAAGTGCGTATGCCACAATTACATGTTAGCCCAATAGTGTGGTGCTATGTGCATATACCATTAAGTTGGGCATTAATTACAGAAGGTGGAGCTATATGCTAAAACCACCGGATATTGTTACTTTCCGAAGTGCTCACCGGGAGAAACAAGTTTGCTAAATGAAATTTAACGTGAAAAAAAAGTGGGATAAATACCAGAATTTGAATATATGAGTTTTGAATCATGAGTTAGATATGTGATTGAATTTTGATAAGATGAATATGGATAAGTATCATCTTGAAAGTTGATAATAAGAAATTATGATATATGTGAATTTAATTTTTAAAAGATGAGCGATCAATTGATGGATTTAAATTTAGATAATCATTTTATGTTTTGATTTGCTATAATTATACGTACATTGTTCTAGTAATACTCGTATCATGTTCTAGTATTGAACACGGGTATGGGGTGTTACAGGCTAGGCTTGGGTAACCAGGAGAATTGATACATTTCAATTTACAAGCCTAAGGACTTAGTTGTAAAAATTTACAAAGTTAGGGGTAAAATGGTAATAATTGTGGCAGGATGATTTTGGACTAAATTGAACAATGTGTGCATTAAACGAGTTAAATGTGTCATTATAGATCAAGAAGATCAAGGAATCAACCTTGGCCGGGGCAAGGGCAAGGTCTCGGATTAAGTTGCAAAATTACTGCTTTTTGTTGTCGAGGTAAGTTTATATGTAAGTAATGTATCCATTTTATTTGTACATTAATAATTCTAATGAATATTATGAAATGTTGAAAATGAATAATCTTGTATGTTGTTGAAAGCGTTGGAAATGAGAGTTCCCGGTTGGACCTTTAGAATAACGGGAGATACGGATAAAATATGGCTAGGTCGCATTTGTGATAAAGTGAGCTTCACCATGTAGACCCGAGAGCTACGAAATACAATGGCTAAATCACATGTGTGATAAAATGAACTTCACCATGTGTACACGATAGTTACAGGACTAAATGGCTATGTCACATGGGTGATAAAGTAAACTTCCCCATGTGTACATGAGAGCAATATCATATGTAGCTAAGTCACATGGGTGATGAAGTGATTTTCACCATGTGCACACGTGGGCTACGAGACTAAATGGCTAGGTCACATGGGTGATAAAGTGAACTTCATCATGTGTACCAGAGAGCCGGGCTTATGTGTTGGTGGAATCATGTGCGGAAGGTCCAACGAGTATCGAATGTTAATTTGAAGAGTTCAACGGGAGTACTTACTAAAGAGATTTGATGTGGTAGTATGATATGTGTGTGCAGGTGTATTCTTTTGGGCAAGTGTAATTGTGGGAAAATGTATGTGGTTGCAATGGTGCATGTGGACTTAAGTAGGTGAAAATAATGTGCATGAATTGTATGGGAAAGTTGGTAAGTTTAGGTGGTAAGTTAGTGTGTGAGAGATAAACCTTGGTATGGCTAAACGTTGTTATGATGATAATTATTTACATATTGACTTTCTAAGCTTTTTGAAGCTTACTCTTTTCTTCTTTCCTTTGTTTTATAGATTCAGTTAAGCCAGCTCGGGATCGGAACGAGTTGGAATGATAACTTTGTCCTTTCCTCAATCTAGTCCCATACTTT
This sequence comes from Gossypium stocksii, assembly GCA_020496765.1. NCBI lineage: Eukaryota > Viridiplantae > Streptophyta > Magnoliopsida > Malvales > Malvaceae > Gossypium > Gossypium stocksii. Next base: position 78,506,370 of record CM035624.1, on the reverse strand, counting down.
CTTTTTATTTATCGATATAATAAAATTTAACTTATTATGGCAAAATTCATATTATGGCAAAATTACTATTTTACCCTTAAACATTTGACTTCTTTACAATTTAGTCATTATTTCATAAAATTACAAATTCATGCAATTTAGTGCCAACCCATTATAGTCAAATATTACTTAGGCCCTTAACAAGCCCTACATTTCATTTATTTCATAACTTCTCCATGACTTATTTTCTATTTTTCAATTTAATCCTTAATTGACAATTTTAGCAAAACTTACTCAACAAAAGTTGTTTAACTAACAACAAGGATGCATTTTCTATCATCAAACATCAAGATATGCACACATTCATCAAGGGCAAAACCATAACTCTTTAAAAGCTTTGCAAATTAGTCCCTGGGCTAGCTAGATTAAGCTACATCGATCTCAAAAACATAAAAATCATTAAAAACGAGACAAATTTCACTTACATGCATAAGGAAGGAGATGGTCAAATGTTTGAACATGGCTATGGCTTCCTTAAGCCCTAATTTCGAAGGTCATCTTCATTGAGGAAATGATACTTCTTTTTACTATATTTTAATTTAAGTTATTTTATTACTTACTTATTTCACCTTGGTTTATAACCTCAAATTCATTTAAACAATGTCCATCTTTGTCCACTATTAATGTTAATGGTCTAATTACCATCTAAGGACCTCCACTTTAAATATATAGCTATTAGACACCTTTAGCTAATAGAATGCAACTTTTACACTTTAGGCAATTTAGTCCTTTTTATCGAATTAAGTATGCAAACAATAAAATTTCTTAACAAAATTTTTATACAATCATACAATTAGGCTATAGACCTCAAAAAAATATCAAAATAAATATTTCGACCTCAGGTTTGTGGTCTCGAAATCACTATTTTGATTTTATTGAAAATGGGCTATTACATCTGCTATACTATTTTTAACCTTTTAAAACCGTGTTTTCCAACTTTTTACTACATTACGATTTAGTTTTAATCATTTGTTCCAAATAAAATGGTTTTCCAAGTCATTACAAATATAGCATTTTAAAAATACCTTACTGCCTGCATGTATGTTTAATTGAAGTTTTTGAGGTAATTGTCTATTAAATACTAAATCGTGAGTTAGTCCTGTTGTTGACTTGATGATTAGAGTAGTGCAAAGGAAGCATGACTTTAGGTTATCAAATATTCCATAAATAATTGTGTGAGGTGTGTTTGGTGTGTAATATCCCGAATTAGGGCCTAATCGGAATAGTGGTTTCGTGACCACAAATCCGAGGTAGAAATAATTATTTTATAATTATTTTGATGTTTATGATATGATTTTATGATGGTGTGAAAATTTCGTGAAGAAATTCCAAGCGTAAAGTGCTTAATTTGAAGTTAGGGATTAAATCGAACAAGTTGCAAAACTTGCATTCTAGAAGTTTTTAGTATGAAATTGCTTTGAAATATTAATTAGGAGGTCTTAAATGGTAATTATACCAATTTTAAGTTCATGGACAAAATTAGGACATGGAAGGAATTTTTGAAAGTTTAGTAAGGAGGGGCATTTTGGTCATTTGGATATTTAATGAAATAAAAAGGGAAAAATAACACAAAATTAGTTATCATCTTCCTTGGTTGCTGCCGAATTCTCTCTCTCTCCATAGCTAGGGTTTCTTCAACTTTCAAGCTTCATAGTAAGTGATTCCAAGCCCCCTTTTTAATGATTTTTACGTTTTTGAAATCTCGGTAGCTCGGTATAGCTTATGATAACAATATTTTGAGCTAAAGTTCATATTTGGAAAAATACCCATAGGTGATATTTGTGTATTTTGATGTTTTGTGATAGAATATGAGGTTTTAAATTGTGTTAGACAACTTGTGCTACTCGGTTTTAAGTAAAAACGAACAAAACGGCCTAATCGGTAAAAGTACATATTGTGCATAAGTATGTGTTATAGTGGGAATTTGAGCTTGCTAATAGCAAATAAATGGTCAGCATGTCCTAAAACATAAGAATTTGAAATGAAATTTAATTTCCGAGCTTTGGGGCAAAAGTGTAAATATGCAAAAGTTTAGGGGCAAAATTGTAAATTTGCCAAAATTTGAATTAAGGACTAATTTGAAAATGTGAGTATTAAACAAGCTAAATGTGTTATTTTAGATCAAGAAAGACGTGGAATCGACCTCAGTCGAGGAAAAGAAAAGATTACGGACTAAATTGCAAAATCTTTGTATTTTGGTACTAAGGTAAGTTCATGTGTAAATAATGTAACATAATTGTTATTCTTAAGTTGATTGATGTTATTTATATGATATGCTGATTTTTATCATGAAATATATGCTCTGTGGTTATTTTTGAACAATATGCAAATTATATGTGCTACTTGTTAAATATAAATGGCTACCGAGTATTGGTTTCGGCATTCTGTGGAAGACGGCAAGGATATGTGATTGAGGAAAATCCCATTTGAACCTTAGGAATAGATTAGGATACAAGTGACATGTCACTAGGATGGTTGGGCATCCGAGCTCATTGAGTTGAGTCCGAGTTCACTTATGGATGCGAATATCCGAACTCGTTGAGTTGAGTCCGAGTTCGTGAAATGTAACTAGGCATCCGAGCTCGTTGAGTTGAGTCCGAGTTCACTTATGGATGCGAACGCCTGAGCTCGTTGAGTTGAGTCCGAGTTCACTTATGGGCGGGTTACATAATTGATTGATTACATATATAGCACTTATGTGCAAATGATCCGTGTATCCGAGTTGTATTCCGATGTGTTCAACGGGTAAAATTCAAGTGAAATGGAAACGCACTCAAGATGTAAGTGACAATTTGGTAATGTTGAGAAATGGCCATATTGGACAGGTATGTACTTAACCCTCGGGTTGAAACTCGACACAACAACAAAAATGTGGTAAGATGAAGTATGATGATTAGAATTGTGACATATGTTTTGGTGATGCTATGCTAATGTTGTTTGGCATAATGACTTTGTTATGTTACTTGTTATTTGCATGTGAACTTACTAGGCATTTATGCTTACTCCCTCCTTTTCATTCATTGTAGTTTTGGACAAGCCGGCTCGAGAATTAGGATAGGTCGAAGGCTCGATCACACTATCCGAAGGACTTTTTTGGTAAATGGCTTGTAAAACTTAGTATGGCATGTATAGCAAGATACATACTTTGTGTAAGTAATCTTGTGATATGGTGGTGTTTTGGTTGAGGAAATGCTTGATAATGGTGAGTCATTGAAATGGCTAATATAGATTATGTTTGATGTCATGGAAGGATAATAGGTTATCTAGTACATGAAAGCTTTTATGAAAATGAAATTAACCATAAAACAGAACATTGCAGCAACACTGACGTGAGTTTGAAAATTTACTAAAAATCATAGAAATCGAATTTTGTGATGGATTAGTTATGAAATTGAAGCTTATTATGTCTACTTTCAAATGGAAGAAACGAAATAGGTGAAGGGATTATATTTTATAAGATATTTGAGTTTTAGTGAGACAGGGCTAGAACGATTTCTGGATCCCCTATTCTAACTTTGAAAATTCACTATAAATTGTACAAAAATAGTTAAGAGGTGTACTTTATATGTACAGAATTCTGAGTTATTCTAGTTTCAATATAAGGAAACTCCATAATCATATGAAATTTGTACGGAGAGAAAAGTGGTTCGTGGTAGACAGAGATCAGTGCAGTCAAGTCCTGAAACAGGGGTAACTTTAACTAATAAACTGTACCAAAAATTCTAGAAAAAAATTAGTGGATAGGTATATGAGTCTAGATTTAGGGAAAATTTACAGATCTTGATTTCGAGTTTCGTAACTTGAGATATGATTTTTAAAGCGACCATGACGCAGAGATTCTGCATATTCCGAAAATTAAAATAAATGATGTGAAGTTGGTCTAATGATAAATTAAGTTTAGTAACACCTCAAACTCGACTCCGGCGACGGTCTCGGGCGTGGGGACATTACATTTGGTGGTATCAGAGCAGGTTTAGTCGGTTCTTGGACTAACGTGTTTTGGTGTACGGATTTTGCTATACATGCCATATGTGTATATTGTCATAGTGTGACGACTTCTGACCTTTTAAATGATTTTTTTATATAGTAAATGGATCCCGATCCAGCTGTGGCTAATGAATTAGAGAGTAATGCGCCAGCTCCGGCTGAAGGGGCAGCACCGACTGAAAATCCACCACCTACTGCTGGTCAGGGAGGAGAAAGGGATCGGGAAGCCTTTCTCCAAATGATGAGTGCATGGTACACTGAGTTCATTCGTACAAACCTGAATGTATGACCTCCCCCTCCTCCCCCAATTCCTTAGCCTGTACCCCCGATACCTCAAGATGTGGGTATGATAAAATTTCAAAGAACTCCAGTTGATAAAATCCGTAAGCTCGGGGCCGAAGAATTCAGAGCTAATGTAGATGATGATGCGGAAAAAGCAGAGTTTTGGCTTGAGAATTCTATCCGGGTATTTGATGAACTGTCCTGCACACCTGAGGAATGCTTGAAATGTGCTATATCCTTGATGAGAGATTCAGCCTACAATTGGTGGAAGACATTGATTTCGGTGGTACCGAAAGAGAGAGTAACCTAGGAATTCTTTCAAGAGGAGTTCCGGAAGAAATACATCAGTGAAAGATTTATTGACCAGAAGCGTAAAGAGTTTCTTGAGCTAAAGCAAGGTAGTATGACAGTCACTGAATATGAAAGAGAGTTCGTCAGATTGAGTAAGTATGCTAGAGAATATGTTCCTACCGAGGCCAAAATGTGTAAGCAATTTGAAGATGGGCTCAATGAAGAAATTAAAGTATTTGTTGGGATTCTTGAATTAAAAGAAATGGTGGTACTTGTCGATCGAGCTTGCAAGGCTGAAGAACTACTTAAAGAGAAGAAAAAGGCAGAATCTGTGACACGAAGTTGGAAGAAAAGACCAATGACTAATGCATCCTCACAGCAACTCGGAAAATCAAGAAATATGAATCCTCGTTCCCAAGTTTCAGCTGGACAATCCTATGGGAATTTTAAGAAGCAAAATGTGGGTCCTAAGTCCCAAACTACTTCGGCAGCCAGTGTAGGGAACACGAGATTTGTTAAACCCGAGTGTCAGCGGTGTGGCAGAAATCATTTTGGTCTGTGCAGAGCAAATGAATGTTTCCGATGTGGTTCTCCGGATCATTTTATTAGAGACTGCCCAGAGAGAATTGAAAAAGAAAAATTTCGGAGTACAAAAGCTAGTGGTGCAGATTCGCGAGAAAGGTATCCAAGAAAAGCTGGGAGTGAAGCAAGCAGCAAGAATGCAGCCAGAGATTCAGCAGTTAAATCTGAAGGAAGGGCTCCGGCTAGAACTTATGCCATTAAGGCGCGTGAAGATGCTTCCTCACCCGATGTGATTACCGGTATATTTTCTCTCTATGATGTTAATATTACTGCTTTAATTGATCCCGGTTCTACTCATTCATATGTGTGCATGAAATTGGTGTCTAGCATGAATACACCTGTTGAGAATACAAAATTTATGATTAAAGTGTCAAACCTGTTAGGCAAATATGTTATAGTTGATAAAGTATGCAAGAAATGTCCTTTAATGATTCGGGGTTATTACTTTCCGGCCGACTTAATGTTGTTGCCGTTTGATGAGTTTGATGTTATTTTGGGTATGGACTAGTTGACATTGCATGATGCCATAGTAAATTGTAAACAGAAAGTTATTGAACTAAAGTGTGAAAATGGCGAAACTCTGTGGGTTGAATTAGATAAATTAGAGGCATTGTCTAGTGTAATTTCTTCAATGTCAACTCAGAGATATTTGAGAAAGGGTTATGAAGCTTATTTGGCATATGTATTAAATACAAAAGAAATGGAAAAGAAAGTGGAATCAGTGCCGATTGTATGTGAATTTCCGGATGTATTTCCTGAAGAATTGCCGGGTTTGCCTCCAGTCAGGGAAGTAGAATTTGGTATAGAGTTGATGCCGGGAATAGCTCCAATCTCAATTGCTCCGTAAAGAATGGCACCACTGGAATTAAAAGAATTAAAGTCACAGTTGCAAGAGTTGACAGACAAAGGCTTTGTGAGACCAAGTTTTTCGCCTTGGGGTGCTCCGGTATTGTTTGTGAAAAAGAAGGATGGTTCGATGAGATTGTGTGTAGACTATCGGCAATTAAACAAAGTGACAATTAAGAACAAGTATCCGTTGCCAAGAATTGATGATTTGTTTGATCAGCTGAAAGGAGCAACATGGTTTTCAAAGATTGATTTGAGATCTGGATACTATCAGCTGCGGGTAAAAGAGTCAGATGTGCCTAAAACTGCTTTTAGAACAAGGTACGGTCATTATGAATTTTTAGTTATGCCGTTTGGATTAACAAATGCTCCTGCCGTGTTTATGGATTTGATGAATCGAATATTTCGGCCATACTTGGATAAATTTGTTGTGGTATTTATAAATGATATCTTGATTTATTCGAAAGATGAGACAGAGCATGCTGAGCACTTGAGGATAGTTTTGCAAACTTTCCGAGACAAGCAGTTATATGCCAAGTTAGTAAAAGTGAATTTTGGCTTCGAGAAGTTGGATTTTTGGGTCATATTGTTTCGGGTGATGGTACACGGGTTGATCCTAGTAAAATTTCAGCTATTGTTGATTGGAAGCCACCGAAGAATGTAACCGAAGTTAGAAGTTTCTTGGGGCTAGCCGGATATTATCGATGGTTTGTGAACGGATTTTCTATAATTGCTGCTCCTATGACTAGATTACTTCGAAAGGATGTTAAATTTGAGTGGACGGAAGAATGTCAACAAAGTTTCGAAGAATTGAAAAAGTTATTAACAGAGGCACCAGTGTTAGTACAGCCCGAGTCAGGTAAAGAATTTGTGGTATATAGCAATGCTTCTCTAAATGGTTTGGGATGTGTACTGATGCAAGAAGGAAAGGTTGTGGCTTATGCTTCAAGGCAGTTAAAACCTCACGAGAGGAATTATCCTACTCATGATTTGGAGTTGGCTGCGGTGGTGTTTGCTTTGAAATTTTGGCGACATTACTTGTATGGTGAAAAATGTCAGGTATACACCGACCATAAAAGTCTTAAATACTTGATGTCACAAAAGGACTTGAATTTGAGACAGCGAAGATGGTTGGAGTTATTAAAAGATTACGAGCTTGTGATTGACTATCATCCAGGAAAAGCAAATGTGGTTGCTGATGCTTTGAGTAGAAAACTGTTGTTTGCTTTGAGAGTTATGAACACTCAGTTGGAAATGTCAGATGATGGTTCCATTCTGGCCGAACTAAAAGTAAGACCGATGTTTTTACAAGAGATTTGTGAAGCTCAGAAAAGCGATGAAGACTTGCAAGCCAAAAGAAAGCAATGTGAGGTTGATACAGAGTCAGATTTCAGAATCGGTCCTGATGGTTGCTTGATGTTTAAAGATCGAATTTGTGTACCGAAGAATGAAGAATTGATTCAAAAGATTTTGCAGGAAGCACATGGTGGTTATTTGTCGATTCATCCAGGTAGCACGAAAATGTATAATGACTTGAAGAAAATGTATTGGTGGAATGGAATAAAAAGAGATATATCAGAATTTGTGTCCAAATGCTTAATTTGTCAACAGGTGAAAGCAGAACACCAAGTGCCTTCAGGATTACTTCAGCCTATTATGGTTCCTGAATGGAAATGGGATCGGATTACTATGGATTTTGTTTCAGGGTTGCCGTTGACACCAGGAAAGAAAGATGCCATCTGGGTAATAGTTGACAGATTGACTAAATCGGCTCATTTCATTCCAGTACGTACAGATTATTCTCTTAACAAGTTAGCTGAATTGTATGTTAGAGAAATTGTTAGATTACATGGAATACCATTGTCAATCATTTCAGATAGAGATCCGAGATTTACTTCGCGGTTTTGGCAAAAGTTGCAAGAAGCGTTAGGTACAAGGTTAAATTTCAGTACTGCTTTTCATCCACAGACTGATGGGCAATCAGAAAGAGTAATTCAGATCCTTGAAGACATGCTTCAATGTTGTGTATTAGAATTTCAAGGAAGCTGGGAAAGATATTTACAGTTGGTGGAATTTGCTTACAATAACAGTTACCAGACAAGTTTGAAAATGGCACCTTATGAAGCATTGTATGGTCGTAAGTGTCAGACGCCTTTGTATTGGACCGAACTCAAGGAAAATCAGATCTATGGGGTTGATCTAATCAAAAAAACCGAAGAAAAAATGAAGGTAATTCGAGATTGTTTGAAAGCTGCTTCGGATAGACAGAAATCTTATAGGTAATTCGAGATTGTTTGAAAGCTGCTTCGAATAGACAGAAATCTTATGTAGATTTGAAACGAAAAGAAATCGAGTTTCAAGTTGGTGATAAGGTATTCTTAAAGGTGTTTCCGTGGAAGAAAGTCCTCAGGTTTGGACGGAAGGGTAAGTTAAGTCCGCGTTTTATCGGGCCGTATGAAATAACTGAAAGAGTTGGACTGGTAGCTTATCGGTTAGCATTACCATCTGAGTTAGAGAAAATTCATGACGTGTTCCATGTATCTATGTTACGTCGGTATCGCTCAGATCCTTCGCATGTAGTTTCACTGACCGAAATTGAATTACGACCAGATATGACTTATGAAGAAGAACCGATAAAAGTTTTAGCTCGAGAGGTCAAACAACTAAGAAACAAAAGTATTGCTCTTGTGAAAGTGTTGTGGCAAAAGCATGGAATAGAAGAGGCTACATGGGAACCCGAGGAAACTATGAGAAAACAATACCCACATCTGTTTACCGGTAAGATTTTCGAGGACGAAAATCCTTAAAAGGGGGGAGAGTTGTAATATCCCGAATTAGGGCCTAATCAGAATAGTGGTTTCGTGACCACAAATTCGAGGTAGAAATAATTATTTTATAATTATTTTGATGTTTATGATATGATTTTATGATGGTGTGAAAATTTCGTGAAGAAATTCCAAGCGTAAAGTGCTTAATTTGAAGTTAGGGATTAAATCGAATAAGTTGCAAAACTTGCATTCTAGAAGTTTTTAGTATGAAATTGCTTTGAAATATTAATTAGGAGGTCTTAAATGGTAATTAGACCAATTTTAAGTTCATGGACAAAATTAGGACATGGAAGGAATTTTTGAAAGTTTAGTAAGGAGGGGCATTTTGGTCATTTGGATATTTAATGAAATAAAAAGGGAAAAATAACACAAAATTAGTTATCATCTTCCTTGGTTGCTGCCGAATTCTCCCTCTCTCCATAGCTAGGGTTTCTTCAACTTTCAAGGTTCATAGTAAGTGATTCCAAGCCCCGTTTTTAATGATTTTTACGTTTTTGAAATTCTGGTAGCTCGGTATAGCTTATGATAGACATATTTTGAGCTAAAGTTCATATTTGGAAAAATGCCCATTGGTGAAATTTGTGTATTTTGATGTTTTATGATAGAATACGAGGTTTTAAATTGTGTTAGACAACTTGTGCTACTCGGTTTTAAGTAAAAACGAACAAAACGGCTTAATCGGTAAAAGTACATATTGTACATAAGTATGTGTTATAGTGGAAATTTGAGCTTGCTAATAGCAAATAATGATCAGCATGTCCTAAAACATAAGAATTTGAAATGAAATTTAATTTCCGAGCTTTGGGGCAAAAGTGTAAATATGCAAAAGTTTAGGGGCAAAATTGTAAATTTGCCAAAATTTGAATTAAGGACTAATTTGAAAATGTGAGTATTAAACAAGCTAAATGTGTTATTTTAGATCAAGAAAGACGTGCAATCGACCTCAGTCAAGGAAAAGAAAAGATTGCGGACTAAATTGCAAAATCTTTGTATTTTGGTACTAAGGTAAGTTCATGTGTAAATAATGTAACATAATTGTTATTCTTAAGTTGATTGATGTTATTTATATGATATGCTGATTTTTATCATGAAATATATGCTCTTTGGTTATTTTTGAACAATATGCAAATTATATGTGCTACTTGTTAAATATAAATGGCTACCGAGTATTGGTTTCGGCATTCTGTGGAAGACGGCAAGGATATGTGATTGAGGAAAATCCCGTTTGAACCTTAGGAATAGATTAGGATACAAGTGACATGTCACTAGGATGGTTGGGCATCCGAGCTCGTTGAGTTGAGTCCGAGTTCACTTATGGATGCGAATATCCGAACTGGTTGAGTTGAGTCCGAGTTCGTGAAATGTAACTAGGCATCCGAGCTCGTTGAGTTGAGTCCGAGTTCACTTATGGTTGCGAACGCTTGAGCTCGTTGAGTTGAGTCCGAGTTCGCTTATGGGCGGGTTACATAATTGATTGATTACATATATAGCACTTATGTGCAAATGATCCGTGTATCCGAGTTGTATTCCAATGTATTCAACGGGTAAAATTCAAGTAAAATGGAAAGGCACTCAAGATGTAAGTGACAATTTGGTAATGTTGAGAAATGGCCATATTGGACAGGTATGTACTTAATCCTCGGGTTGAAACTCGACACAACAACAAAAATGTGGTAAGATGAAGTATGATGATTAGAATTGTGACATATGTTTTGGTGATGCTATGCTAATGTTGTTTGGCATAATGACTTTGTTATGTTACTTGTTATTTGCATGTGAACTTACTAAGCATTTATGCTTACTCCCTCCTTTTCATTCATTGTAGTTTTGGACAAGCCGGCTCGAGAATCGGGATAGGTCGAAGGCTCGATCACACTATCCGAAGGACTTTTTGGTAAATGGCTTGTAAAACTTAGTATGGCATGTATAGCAATATACCTACTTTGTGTAAGTAATCTTGTGATATGGTGGTGTTTTGGTTGAGGAAATGCTTGATAATGGTGAGTCATTGAAATGGCTAATATAGATTATGTTTGATGTCATGGAAGGATAATAGGTTATCTAGTACATGAAAGCTTTTATGAAAATGAAATTAACCATAAAACAGAACATTGTAGCAACACTGACGTGAGTTTGAAAATTTACTAAAAATCATAGAAATCGAATTTGGTGATGGATTAGTTATGAAATTGAAGCTTATTATGTCTACTTTCAAATGGAGGAAACGAAATAGGTGAAGGGATTATATTTTATAAGATATTTGAGTTTTAGTGAGATAGGGCCAGAACGATTTCTGGATCCCCTGTTCTAATTTTGAAAATTAACTATAAATTGTACAAAAATAGTTAAGAGGTGTACTTTATATGGAAAGAATCCTGAGTTAGTCTAGTTTCAAGATAAGGAAACGGCATAATCATATGAATTTTGTATGGAGAGAAAAGTGGTTCGTAGTAGACAGAGATCAGTGCAGTCAAGTCCTTAAATAGGGGTAACTTTAACTAATAAACTGTACAAATCGGCCCAACCAAAAATTCTAGAAAAAAATTAGTGAATAGGTATATGAGTCTAGATTCAGGGAAAATTTACAGATCTTGATTTTGAGTTTCGTAACTCGAGATATGATTTTTAAAGCTACCATGACGCAGAGATTCTGCATATTCCGAAAATTAAAATAAATGATGTGAAGTTGGTCTAATGATAAATTAAGTTTAGTAACACCTCAAACTCGACTCCGGCGACGGTCTCGGGCGCGGGGACGTTACATGGTGATTGGTGTGCTTTGTAGTGGTTTTAATGGAGAGTCACTTCGGTGACTAATGTGACATTCGGAATTCAGGTCGGACTGTCCCAATCCGATTTGTGGCACCACATGAATAAATTATGTTTGCTTCTACTTTTATTATAATTATTCTAATTAATTTTTAACTAATAACTGTAAATTAAATTATAATTATTTTTAAATGTTAATTTAGTAATATGATGAAAAATAAATGATATTTTCGTCAGTTCAACAGTTTCTCCGAACTTAGATATTGTTGAAAGTGGACTCATTTAGGATCAATGCTGGTCTATTTCATTTTGATTTATTTTCAAGAAAATTACACCAATAGTTACTTAAATTTCATCATTCATCTTTCCCGCTGGTTCTATTTTGGTCCCTCTTGGTTAAGTCTTTAACAAAAATGATGACATAACCTTTTTTTAGTAGAATAACACATTTAGTCCTCAACACTTACACATTCTATCAAGTTGCTTCTAATTTTAAGTAATTCAAGAAATTTAACCCTCTAACTTTACAAATCTATCAATTTGATCCGTAAACACATCTTCATCATAAAATGAAATTATAAATCATATTCAAAACCTTTGGAGAGAGGAAGAGACGATGATATTAGAATACAATCTTATTAACAACCTAAGGAACATGATGTGTAAGAGTATGCCCAAAGATCAATCACGAGATGGTTGTGATAACATACTTGATTTATCATGTTTATTAATATATGGCTTTGCCATTATTATTTCAGTTTCATTTCTGTGTGCATAAATAAACTGTTTTATAATAATGTCCTAAGAATAATATGAGTATTCTTAAAAGATCCTTAGTCAAGTATTATTGTTGGCTAGGACAATAATAATGCATTAAGACTAACATGTAGTTGATTGATGATAAAGAGTTGTCATTGATATGGAGTATCAGAATCAATGCATGAATGTGTGTGTTAGAGAACAACATAATGGAGTGACCCACTATGAGTATGTTTCTTGGATTATTATGTAATTATCACAATATTACTCATAGTGATTAATATGTATATGATCCTCATACTTGAGATCATCATCATTCCAACATCGTGAGTTGTATATTTTGATATAGTCAAACGAACACCGTAATTGGTTGTTCTATTAAGACTAATGTTGGATATACCACAATCTATGTAGAGGGATATGGTTGATCAATATAGGATAAGTCCCTCCTACATAATAGGAGTAATATCTCAGGCCACTTGATTGAGTGAGACTAGAAATGCATGGCCATGCTCAAATAAGTTGATATGAGATGTCATACTTATTTGTATATCATAGTCTACTCAAGGTATCAAGAAACATGGGATGGACTATGCAAGTGTGACTATTCCATGACTTGTGTCCATTCCAAAGATATTGGACTTAAGGATTAATGCATGAAAAGTTAATCACAAAAGGTTATGTCGAATCATGACTTCTTGTAACTTAGGTAGCAATGATGCATTGCTAGATGCCACTCATTGTTTGAAATATTAGAATAGTTCTAATATTACTGCTAACGTTACAAGAACCTATAGGGTCACACCCTACGATTGAAATGAACGGTGTAAAACATAGTTGGTATTGTGTCTGGTTGTCACATGAATTAAATTAATTATAGAATTAATTTAATTGGGCAATCAGACTATTGAACATACTGTATGTACAAGGATGTTGTACACATAATCAAGAACATAATTTTCTAATATATGATTTTAGTTCATATATATATAAATTTAAATAAATATAGTTTACCGAAATTTTTATTATAATTAACGTAATTATAATTTTCGGTTAAACGTTATTATATTTATTTTAATGATGACTATTATGATTCGGATTATATATATGGTAATAAATATTCGTTATGAATATATACCAATTAATACAGAGTTATATATATGGCAAGGGTAAAAAACCCTAAAGTGCTAATATATAGGCAATCCCGAAACTATGTTAAATATAGGTCTAGCAGCCGTCAAAACAATATATCTCTGAAAACAGTTTTCTGGAATATTACCGTTCCTTGTTAATTGGGTGGACTACGTAGAGGCCGACATCGGAAAAGGTTGCGGCTTGGTTCGATAGTGCTTCAGGATTCCCGTTGCCTTGGTGTCGCAGTCTACTCAGATCGAAACCTTTATTTACATATGGATCCATGGTATGGATCGCCGGAAAAATTTTATTATTCTAATTTTCCGTTGCACCTTGGAGGCACTGGCGTTCCTACATGATGATGATAGAATTGATATAGTTTAAATAATTTAATAGTAACAACAATTAGCAAGGCTTCAAAATAAATTGATTAATCCACAATTGAAGTAAAAATTTGACTATTTATGTTAGGAAAAAAATCTGAATGTGTCAGACATTAAAGGATTTATATTTAAATTTTGTATCACCCCACGCCTAACCCGATCGTTAGATCCTAGTATGAAGCGTCACAATTTAAAACCAACTAGACTAACAAAACCTTTTGAAAATCAAACACCTTAGTTTGGTAGATATTTCGTGTGCCAGAGCGATGTCCCAAAATATTGAATAACATATAATAATTTAAAAACAATTTAAAACAGTAATATGCCACTTGTAAATAAGCTATTAGTAAACATCATTTGGTGGAAACCTTAAAAACATTCACAAGTTTGTATAAAATATAGACAACTTGACACTTATGCAGAAGTTTGAAATTCTTTACTGGTTGATTAATATTATATAAAACATTTTGGCACATAGTCTGGTAGGCTGCTCATAAGAAACCCAAATGTACAACATCATCTTTCATATACAAGCTTTCAAGATTTAATTGGCGAAAACTATCACCCATCCTATTACCCAGTGATTTCATGTTTTAATTAAAACAAGAAATGACTCACAAAATAGATCACAAATTTGGTTGAATTCCTTGCCCTTGTATGGCACGACACGACATGTGAAATTTGGCTTGTGTCCTTCGTGTCATGCTTTAATAGCTTGGGAAACTTGTGCGTCACTCGTCCCTTGTTTCCATGTCACTTGGGCCTATAATCCTTCATCCTACACACTCAATTGAACACATCAATACTATTGAAGTACCGTGTCAGCCTAATGAGTCACAACACTCATAACATGTGTTAAAAAATACTTATTTTATTAATATTTAATTCTAAGTACTAAATACTAAAAGCATAATATTAAAATACTAAATTGGCTAACAAGCTTCTCAAGTGTGAAAATAGATCAAATTAACAACTACATTTAACAGCAGGTCAAATAACCCCACACTTAAGTCTTTGCTTGTCTTCAAGCAAACTAAACAAAAAATAAATAAAAATTGAAAAAATAAACTAATTTGAAAAGGAGAAATAAGCATGTAAAGAAAAGAAAATGTACTCAAGCTAGCTTGAGACATGCAATTGAATAGAAAGATAGTAACAAGGCAATGTAAATAAATATATAACTCTAGAGTGATATACAATTGACTCACAACTTCTAAAATTGGGCAGGTTAGTTCAATAAAGTACAAAGCAAACAAATAAAAGATTGTAAAGTATTGGGTTCCATCAAAATATATATACAAATATACACGTATGCTCAAATGAATATAAGCGGTAAAAACATCAAAACTTGGCATAATTTCATCCACAAAAGGTACTACCTAAGTCACATAGGACTTTTTGGCTTGTAACTTTCTGTGGTTTAGGTTGGTTTGGAATTCAAAGAATATGTCCGACAAAATGGTTAAGCACGAAAGTAGTTTGGCACATGATATTGTCCCCGATACTCACTGAGTATACATATAACTCACCACCTTATATCCACTTCCCTCACCTTCCTTATCTCTTTATTTAGCAAGGCATCATAGAGTATTCATGAGTACAATCATTAGAACTTGTAAAAAAAAATTTTCGAAGAAAGGTGAGCATAATTTTTTTTCCAACTCAATTGTTTTTATTTTTCGAGATATTCTTGATTAGCATTTTGCCTTGTTTTTCTACAAGCTCAAAATCTTATACTCACTCTACCATACGATTCATTAGTTCACGCATTTTTTGCTTTTGAAACCACTATGATTTATCTACGTAATCCCTCAATAAAAATGGTCGGATGTCTAAATCCATGCAAGGACCAATAAATAAAGGATTAAGATAGATTATTTATTAGGCTTAAGCTTTCATTTTAGGTTCATCAAGAAAATGGATTAAGGCTCAAAATGGGTACTAGGGAAAATATTTACAACATAGCTTTTTGGCTTGAAAAATTGTCTACCAAGCAATGTCTTAAGTTGCCCCTAGGTAATTCTATACATGGATTAAATCGGTCAAGTCTATAAATTTCTACAACCTAAAATTCAATTAAACATGCATGTTATTTATATACCTATTTACCATGTGGTATACTTGTTGGAAAATCGGGTTTGGAAAATGCAATGGAAAATAAATTTAGGGAAAGAACTAGAGTTTTAAAAAAAAAAATTTCAAAAGAAGAACTTGGTTGTGATGTTTAAAGTAATAAACACTTAATCAAAATTATAACTTTTTTATTCGTCTAGGATGAATGCTTCGATCGAGTAGTCTTCTTTGCTATCCTCAAGCTCACATCTGCCTGGTGTGGACTTGTTTCATATTAGAATGTTTTTCACAAAATTACCAGTGGGGTAATTTCTCAATTTCTCTAATCTTTTGGGCCAACTTGTAAAGAAGAAAAATATCTCTAGAAATTTTTTGAAACAATTTCTTTAGAGAACTTTCTCTCTACAACTTTCTCTTAAATTCAAGTGCATGTAAATAATGACCCAATGCTCTCTTTATATAGGAAAGTTTAGAGAGTTCAACTATGATTAAATTTAATCACTTTAATGTTAAATTAATATAATATTTATAATTAAATTTAATATTAAATCTTGTTAAATTTATATAATATTTATCTATGAGATAAACATTAAATTTAATTTAATATTAAGATAATCACTTTAATATTAAATTAATAAAATACTATTAAGATAAGTATTAAATTTAATATAACATTCAATCTATTAAAATAATATTATTTTTGGAATAGTTATTCTGAAATCAAATTCTCTGGTAGAGTACTAGTAGGAGTGTAATTCATCCACTGTTCAAACACCAAAAAACCATCACCGCCGACCATTTGTCAGCCACCGAAATGTCGTTGTCACCCCGAATAGGTGAGTTTCTTACTAGTTCGGTCCGGGTTAGTGAGGGCCAAACTAGTCCAGTCCAGCCACCATCGGCCTAGGTCGACCAGTTTTGGGGTCTTGCACTTGGTTTTGGGCTCTCAAGCCCAATTTACGGTCTCATGTCCAATTTTCAAGCTCAATTACCCATTAGGCCAATTGTCTGACTTGAAAATTAATTTTAAAAAACATCATATTAATTTTAATTAATTTGATTAATTTAATTTTATTTGATCAAAATTAATTTTCCCAAAAATCACTTAGATTTTCCAAATTATTTAAGAAAATTCTTTAATCAAATTCTTTATTTGAACGATTCTTATGACCGCCCAATTTAATTCCACATCAAATAAATTGACTCAATTAAATTATTTACAAATTCATAGGATTCTCTTCTGATTCAAATGTAGTTTGATCAAGATTTTCTTGAGCTAGCGGAGGAACGAATTGAACATATACAACTAGGCTCTAGTAATTGCAATTTTGTCTAGAAGCATTGTTCCAATAATTCACAATTACTTAATCATTGAGTCAGTCCACAAGAAGTAACATGATTGAAAATTTCTTATTGTGTACTCTTTATGAAAGCAATTCGTCCAATTGCTTTGTCTGATAACCTCGTCATGTGTGTGTTACCTTCATATGATATCTTTGATTCCTTTGAGTTTAACCCATTCACTTAATACAATCTTAGTGTATCACATTGTCACCATTGTGTCTTCTTAATGATTAATATGATCATTGTCAACAAATGATTGTGATAAATTATTCGTTTGAGAACAAGCAACTCGTGGCCACATTCCATATTTATCAATCCACATAATGCCAATGATAGGATATTGTTAACTCTTTAATTGAGCTATGAATTTCACTATTTCTAGTAAATCCATGTCATACACAAGTCATGTACCCAACATATCGACTATCAGCTTGATCATCTTTAGAGCATAAGCCTCCACTTATATCAAAGCACATGAGTTACTTATGCATGGTCAGTGGCTAACTCAAGATTTAGGTAAATCACACCATGAATGTCACAAGTGAATTAATTCACTCATAATTAATTCATCTTGGGTCTAGTCCAATGTATCATTTACCAATGAAAACATCTATGGCTTTAGCCGTGGAGTCAACTGCTTCGATAGCAAAGACTAGCCATCTCCTTAATTGAAATTATAGATGACATAATAATCCTTCTTAGTATTTGAGTCAAATGCTCAGTTTGATTCTTTTGTAGGATTACAGACTCGTTTAGATTATATACTAAAGTAAGTTGTCTTTCTCGTAATGTAAACGTTCTTATAGTGCCACTTATCATCAGTTTGAACTTAGTCAATCAATGAGCTATATTTGCCTATCACAGTTTTGATATGCATGCAAAATATGAAAGACAGAAATCAAAAGAAATAATAGTGGAATGTGAAATTTATTTATTCATCATTCAAATACATAGAAAATAATTACATGTTTACTATAATATGAGCACATCTCCCAACAATACTTAACACCTTAATTCTATCCACAATGTAATAAATTGAACTAAGTAGTCTAAAATTAAAAATTTAGAATGAAATGCTATAAAACAAAATTTATAATTTATTCAAAAAATCCTATTAACATGCTCCTAACCAATCACTTGTATTTCTATAAGCTCAAGCACATAGAAAATATGCAAATGAAAATTTAAAAACTACTAAAAGTAAATAAAATAAAAAAACATAAAAAGAATTTGTTTTAAAAATTTTCCTAAAGTCACCCCCACACTTTATTCGACATATTGTCCTGAATGTGCAATGAAAAATATAAAGGAAAGAGGTTACCCAATTAATGTGATTCGTGCAATGCAATTTGTGGGACTACTCCTACTTTTAGTTTTGGCTTGATCTTGGAGTGCCATCACAAATTGTGGGGTTCCTGCAAAGAAAAATTTAAAACACACTAATATATATGGAAAGTACTAAATCATAACTAATTAACAATTAAAATAAAAAGTACAAATCATCCCAAATAAAAATAGAGTATCAGGTCCAAATATAAAAAAATGTTCAGAAATAGTCGACTAAGATTCTAACTCCTCCATCATCTGTGCCATTTCCCTTTTGCACCCTTTCGAAGCTTTTGTAGCCCACCTTTATAAAGTTTGGGTTAGGCTGTGATGGCTTGGGTTGCGGATCACCATGACCTTCTTTGATGATCAGTTTGGTTGAAATACACACTCTTAGTCTAGTGGCATGATCGGGGTCTCCTCTTATTCCTCCTCCTCCTCCTCCTCATCATCATCATCGTTGGTGCCCTCCTCGCCTAGCGGTAGGAATCTCTCAAACATGTCCAAGAGTGATGTTGGTGTGGGTCATCCATTCTGTTCCACCATGCAATTCAGAATGTCGCCTATATCTTGCAACCATTGGGTTTTCTACTCCGATTTGGGCATATCCATGAGTCCTGTCACTTTCTACATGTATGCTTTACCCTTACTCTTCATTGACCCCTAAGTGTCACTCCTACGTTCAGTTCATTGTTCCTTCTCCTGATTTTTCTTACGTTGGAGCTTGATGAACTAGTTGTATAAGTTGTCCCCTATCATGCTCCTCATAGGTCCCGTAAATGGCTCAATCGAAGACATGGAAATGTTAGCTCAGCGGCATAGAATGGTAATCGAATGTGGGTAGTATATACTTTGCTTTTGGTTTCGTATGCACTTGCACATTTCCTCGTAGCTCTAGTGGCCGACACAAATCTACTTTTTTATAATATAAAATAAAGCATAAACTTGCATTTCCTCGTGTTAAATTTAAGGGGCACCTCGGAGTTGTCTTGGTGAGTCTATTTGCCACGCCCTTCCATTAAGTAATCTATAATACCCTCCATATAAAAATCCTCAAATAGAAATAAGTCTAAGGTCTCTAAATTATCATTGGTATAGCACGAGGCATCGTAATATTGACAAATCGTATGAGGTACAGTTGACACCTCATTACCTCAGACGATAACATGAGTGATCATCTCACCCCTTTCCTTACGATTCTTCCTATATTTTAGGGAGGCATAGAACTCATAAACTATCATGTCAACTACCGGTTCGGTCAAGGCTATGCAAAAATTGTTCCAACGATGTGATCATACCAAATCCCAAATGTCATCACAAGCAAACATGGTGGGATTGAGCCCACATTCTTATATAAACGAACGTCCACTCATTTGAAGAAAGAACCTCTCGACTTTTTGGTTTTGGAGATGATTGGTGTGGATATTGCTCGATGCCTGAGTGAAGCATTGTTGTTTTCATGGTGCCATTTTTCAAATCAAAGTAAAATAACGACAAACCCAAATAACAAAGGTGATAAAGATCAAGTTTAGAACAGAATACCTCAGGTAGTTTCCAACAAAATTTGAATTGATCGATCAATGTGGAATGTCAAAAAAATAAAATATAAGAACTATAATGAAAAGAGAAGAAGAGAACTTACTTATGTGAATCGAAGGTTGGGAATGTGAAAACTCGAAGCTAGATTGCAGGAAAGAAGTGTGACGACTCAAGGTGGAGTTTTTCTCTTCTTTATGTATTTTAGATGTATGTTTTTATGCCTAAAACCAGTGGGTATAAATAGACTTTTGCTAGGCTTTATGCTTGAAATGATCTGATTTTGGTTGAAAACATAGGTGTGTCATGCCATAGCCTATGCATGGCGCAACATGACGCCCTAAAACTGCCCATATTAGCTTCGAAGTGCTTGTGTCGCGCCATAGCTTGTGCATGGTGTGACATGATGATTTAAAATTAGATATTTTTTCTTCGAAGTGCCTATGTTGCACCATGGCCTATGCATGTCGCAACACAACATTTCTCCTAGCCATTTAGGATCTGTCGATGTCCTTCGGTTGTCTATTTTTGTCCCTGTTTAGCTTTTCCTAGTTCAAAGATGTAGTTACACTATAATTATCTAAATCTAACTACAGAAGAAAACTTCAAGATGATTTATAATATTTTACAAGTTCATTAAAGTTTAATGGTTAATGCTATGTCATGCTACCAGACATATCTGACAGTTCTTTATACTTCACCATTGTCTTCAATCCATCATTCATGACCATCGCATGCCTTCCAATGATTTTGATTCCCGTTCAGATATATCCATTTGTCTTGTTCTCTCACTTTATGAGTACCTACACTTACATGACTATAAAATTACCTTTGATCAAGGCTGTTAGGGATTAAATTGAATAATACATAACATTCTTTCTTAAACAATCCCTCACTTTGGAAATCTCAGCCACATTTAAACTCTTCTATTTCATCATTGATTTCTATGATTTGCTTGTTTCGTTCGGGATTGATTGTTGATTTAGAACCTAATAGAATAAGGATTTCCCAATCTTCCTCAAAGTTGAGGACTATAAAGTCGACAGGGATTACAAATCCTCGTACCTTAACCAATATATCCTCAAGTACACCTTTTGGGTGTACCAAGGATCTATTGGCTAATTGTAACATTATCAAGGTACTTTAAGATCCCCGAGTCTGAGTCTTCGATAGATTGATAGGGGCACTAAATTTATGCTATCCCCTAAATTGCAAAGGTGTTTGCTAAAATGTTGATCCCTTATCTCTATTGGAGCTGTAAAGTTATAGATCTTTTAATTTCAGGTGTATCTTCTTAGTGATTAGTACGCTACATGAGACATCGATGTCAATTTGCTCACCCTTTTTCATTTTCTTATGTCGTTTCATAATTTCTTTTATTTACTTAGCTTATTTTGGAACTTTATCGATTAGCTCTAAGAGCCGTAGATTTACATTAAGGGATTTAAATAAATTAAAAAAACATACAAAATTTTCCTTGTCCCACTTTTTTTTTCCTTTAATCGTGCTAGAATGTTAATTTTGTTGTGCTCGTATTTAAGATTATCGGATTAGGCATCAGTTTGGCTAACTCCTCAACCGACTCTTGGTGCTCATTTTTTTCCTCCATCGTGGGTTCCTCAACATCTTCAAGAATCTGCTCCTCTTTGTGGATGGCCTTACTTGGTGACTTCAATTCCTTGCCCAATCTTAATGCGATTGCCTTTACGTGCTCCTTTCCACCTTTCCAAGGATTATTGTCTGTATTACTATAGAGACTTGGGCAATTTTGTTTTTAAACATCGACATTAACTGGCTAATTTGGTCACAGATGTAACGCCCTAATTTTTAGGATTTTTAGGATTTTTGCTATTTTAGGGTGAACTTAAAATTTCGCTAAATTATGTTTGGGTGTGTTAGTGGGCCTTTAGAAGGCCTGTGACAGCCGTAATTCGACCCTAGTCGGGAAATGGTTTCGTAACCATTAGACCGAGTCTCAATATTTAATAAATGTTAATTTTCCATGTCTATTTTATGATGAATAAGTTGCGTGAAAAATTGGTCTAGATTTGGTGCTAATTGAATGTGTGATTTTTTTTATGAACTTATATGTGAAGTAGTGAAAATGTATGTGTCATTTTTTTTTACGGGGGACTAAATTGGTACATGGCAAAAGTGTTTGTATTTGCATGTCAAATTATCACTTATGTCTTATAGTGGCCGACCATGATCATTTGCTCCCACTAAGACATGTTTTTATTATTAAAAATTATGGATAATTGTTATAATGGCTTAATAAAATAAAATAAAGTAAGGTAAATGGAGAAAAAGAACAAGAGTCCTTTGTTTTGTTCCTAATTGCCGTGAGTAAGAAAAGAGAGAGAGCTCCCAAAGCATTCGGCAATGGTGGAGCTTGATTTCTAAGGTAAGTAAATGGTTCTTTTTAAATTTGTTATGAAACTTAGTTGTAAATGGCATATAGCTAATAATCCATGACCTTAAGTTCTAGTTTAAATGTGCATGGTGCATTTGGTAACTCATGAGAAATTTGGAAATATTGTAAAAACTTGTAAATTATGGTTAATTGAGTAATGGGGTGTTTCATTTTATAAATTCTTTATGAAATTGAGATGGTTGTTACATAGCTACTCTACCCATGGTTTAAATTTTGAATTTGATGGTGTTATGTGCATTCGGCCATGAATGAAGTAATTGAATTTATGAATGCTTTGATGAGTTGCGGTGGTGATGATTGTAAGTTGAATTTTGAGCTAGTAGAAACTTTGTTTTGAGGCTTATGTGAGTGATTACATTCGGCCATTGTGTTAATCGATTAAAGGAGGTAGTTATTTGTTAAAATTAGCTCATTTCCATGGCCGAATGTTGAAATTGTCCAAGGAATGGTCTAGTTGAATGAATAAATAGTAGATGAGAGCTTTTGGTGACGGTAATTTGTAATAAATAAGATATGTATGTGTTTTATCTTGTATTCTTGTGAATTAAGCTTGGCTAGAGCATTTTGTAACACCCTAGGCCCCTGTCCGTCGCCGGATTAGGGTTTAAGGTATTACAAAATCAAAATACAAACTACCGAGGTTCATAGTTACAAGCTAGACGTGAATTCATTGAGTTCTACAAGCATGCTAGCAAAACTATACCTTGAGGCTACCAATAATTGGGCTAAACCGAACATTCAATGACCGACCATCATGTTAGAAATTCATCGCATATTGGTTACTAACTGAACAACATGCCACAACATTAAACCATACGAGTATCATTCACATAAATATTCAACTCGAAGACTAAGCAAGCCATTTTCACATGGCTAGAATAATTACAATTCAAAATGAAGTTTGGTTTAATCGAAGGAAAATAGCCTATACATGCCATTGACCCAAAATAACCATCAAATGTACCAAAATAACAGCGATAGTGTAGGTGATTAAGGCTTCAATCCCCGAGTCCGTAGCTTCCAAAATGAGATCTATAAAACAGAGGAAACACGGGAAACGGACTAAGCATTACAATGCTTAGTAAGTTTTAAGCAATGACATTAAATAGATTATCAAATTATAGCATAATTTATCATATCTTTGTTTCCCTCTCCTTTTCGGGTATGTTACCCTTTTCCAAACATAGACATTCACATCACATACGAAAATGGATAGCTTCCACTCATAGTAAGTTCACATAACATATACATGTCACAAAAGTCACATAACATTTCACATAGGCCAATTGCACTTTGATCATATTAATAATCTCATTTCAAGTACACATATGAAATCACATAATGACTTTAGTATTTGGTCCAAAATCCATCTTGTATATAAGCCAAGGGTACATACCTGTATAGTTTAACACTTTCAGCGCACTTCTTTAGCTATCGTTATCTTAAAAACCATTAGTCTTAGGCTTTATTCTCATCATCATCGAGGTCTTTAGCTCGGGTAAAACTCAATACATAGCCATCGGGTCTCTAGCCCGGACATAATCTCCGCATATAGCCTTCGGGTCTTAACCCGGACATCATCTCTGCATATAGCCTTCGGGTCTTAACCCGGACATAGTCTCCACATATAGTCAGCGGGACTTAAATCCCGGATTCGCATCACAAATTCACATGTATATATATATTCGCATATAGTCAAGTTTCACATAGCAAGATTTCACTTGTAATTTAATCAATACATATGCATACAAACATATAACATGCTTCTCGACTTTATATCGTAACTGTACATATAATTCAAAATTCATACACGTATACTTTTCTTTCCTAGACTTTCAGCCCAATGATCAAACATGAATAAGGTGTCTTTCTCAATGGGACATCGTTCGAATATCAGCATGTATGTCATGACATTTTAACTTAAATATCAAATTTGATTACTCAAAACTTACCTTGAACTTTCACAAGAAATTTCGAGTCGGCTATTCGACCACTTTAGCCTTCCCTTTATCCGAACTCGTCCCTCTATGCTCTTGAGCTAAACAAAACATTTAATTCTATTAATCCTTATTCAAGCACCTCTAGGAATCATTTTCACTCATAGTCAAATCATACATGCACATTCTTCTCATTGCACACACACATGCACATTGGGGCATTTCACATACATATCATAAGTCACAACAAGCTGATTTTCTGAGCAGCATTCAATTATTTACTCATAACTGGAGCTACGAAACTCCAAATGTAATGCTGTAAATTTTGCATGAAAATAGACTCATTTATCTTTAATCCATAAAATTTTCATAATTTTTGGTTTGGTCAATCAATACCAGAATTTTCTTAAAGTTTCCCTATTTCACTGCTTGATTGGACTGACCACTCTATACTACGAACTGAATTTCTCCTTGTACAGAATTCCAAATGTGTCCTCACCAATTTTATTCGAAACTAGACTCATTGAGGAGTCTAGAAATATAAATTTTGCCTCATAACAATTTTTTTACAATTTATAGTGATTTTCAAAAAACAGAGCAGGGGACTTCGAAATCAAACCGACACTGTCTCACTCCATTCCAAAAATCTATTTATCAAAAATTCCTTTGCTTGCAAGGTTTCCTTTATAAGAAACTAGACTCATTAAGCTTCAATTACACAATTTATTCAGCCTCTAATTCAACTCGTACAATTTATGGTGATTTTTCCAAAACACGTTACTGCTGCTGTACCAAGCAGATTTTATACCAAATTCACTCTTTAGTGTTCTTATGCACATACTTAAAACATAGCAATTCCTAAGGCACCATTTAGAGTAGTCATTGACCTTAACACAATGTACATATTTCATGTTCATTTTAACCATTATACCACTCTTAAGACACCAATTATCAAAACAAACATCGAAGATTGTAAGCACATGGCCGAATAGGTCATTTCTTTAACCAAGAAGCTCCCACAAGCATAAATTGACCAATTAGTTTTATTACTCTTTCTAATGCATACACACTAAGGCCATTCGGCCATATCCAAGCATGGTCCTTTATTCAATCCATCACATCCAAATCAATCAAATTAACATATACTAAGTTCATGTACAATCTTTCCCATAGCCGAATACTTAGTGAACTTATGAGCAATGTTCATCAAGCTCATTTTACAAAATATGTGTCACAATTTGCATAATCAATTTATCAAATTCAAGATCAAAATACAATCAAAAGCACAGCAACTCAATCATTCAAGGAACCGAAGGTCCCTTAGGCTTTAATCTTCTCTAAAATTCTAATCTTACTAATTTGAACTCACAAATCCAACTCTTATGAATTTTAACATCATAGAGTCTATTAACAAGCTTTAACAAGCTCTTAAATGCAAAACAAAACTCCCTAACCACAACTTGACAAGGCCGAATGCCCTCATCCTCAAGGCTCAAGAAATTTTTCACTTTAAACAAAGGAGAGGACCCTAAGACAAGCTCAAACAACACCCATATTCCATTATTAAACACAAGCATTAGGGAAAGCACAATTTCTCCACCTTTACTCACATGGCCGAACACCACATCTTGTCTATCACACAAGGATTTTATGTTATGAAGCTCAAATTCCCTTAGCAATCACCTTCAAAACAAGGAAAATCTAACAAAACATCACTCAAGAAGACATGCACCATGGCCGATTTTCCCCATGGCACAACCAACTCAAATTTCATTCAAAACAAAGCAAATAACTTAGCATCCATCTTTATTTCACCAAATTTCAAAAGCAAAAATCATGAACATACCTCCAATTTGCCTAAGTGGTGACCAAATCAACTAGGAAGAATTTCCACTCTCCTTCACTTGAGGTTCGGCTATGGTGAAGAGAAGAAGATGAACTCTTTTTTTTTTTCAACAATCCTTATTTTATTTGTTGTATCATTTAAATTTTATGACAACTAATTTCCTTTTTTTTATTTCTATTATTATTAATTAGCCACAAACAAAATACAAAATGACAAACTGGGTCATCATTACCATCCACTATCATCAAAGTGGGTAATTTGACATGCAAGTCCCCTATTTTGCATGCATGCAATTATTAGTCATCACACATCTAGCTAGTTTACCTTCAAAGTTCACAACTAAGTCCTTTTTAATGAAATTCAAATTTATAACTCTAAATTGGCACACCAAACATGTCACACATGAATTAACACATATTATAGGCATCTAAATGAACATTAAATATATTTTATGCCTCGATTTTGTGGTCCCGAAACCACATTCCGGCTAGGGTCATTTTAAGGCTGTCACACATTTCCTAGTTGGTCCATGTCAAAATTTAAGTTTTGTTATGTTTTGAGTATACGGTCATGAAAGGAACTTGAAGTAATGGTTGTGGGTTTCATGTCTTAAATTAGGAAATAATGCTAAACACTTATCCATGCATTATAGGTTCGTTAAATGATCCTTTGGTTAATGAATAGAATAACGTGAGTTAATGAAGATGTTTGGAGGTGTGAAATTGTTGTTTTTGATAATTGAGTTTGAAATGCACTGGATAACTTTGGAAGAGCATTCGGCTATGGTCATTTGCTATGAGTCCTATAAGTGCAAATTGGAGAAATTATGTGCATTGGGATAATTATAAGTATGTTGTAGTTAAATCTTAAGTGTATTAAGTTAATTCCTATATATGTATAGTATCCATATGTACTTTGATTTCCTTAAAAAGTCATTCGGCTATAAACTATAATAGTAAGATTAATTAAATATCAAGGGTGCCGAGTTTATGTTCTAATGATGGATGATTCTATTTAATAGGTGCTTGTTTAGTCATTGATGAAATGCCGTGTACTTCTTGTGTTAGACTAAATAAAATTTTGACTTTTTGATCAATCGAAGGAATGATTAAATCACTTTATTTGTTTAAATCTAAGCTCAAGAGCAAAGAGGATCAAAATCGGATAAGGGAAAGGAGAAAGTAATAGAGTAGCCGGTCTACAACCGTTCAAACATACCGAGGTAAGTTTTGAGTGTACCCCTTTTTGTATATATACCCGAATTTGATGTAGTACGTTTAAGTTGTGGACCTTATACCTAGCTCAATGCACTTTGATAAAAATACAATTATGGAATATGATGGTATGATTCGGGTAGTCGAACGCTTATTGAAATTTAAGAAATGTGATTAGCTTATGCATGTGAAATTTTCATAGTAAATTCCATAGGACCGAATGGGGATGGAATAGGAAGTCATAAGTATTTGACAAATTGATTATGGAAAAATGATATATATGTGGATGCGTTAATTATGTTGTATGTAACTAATCATTTGTAAGATGATATGTCTGGTACGACACACACGAGTGTGAACAAATATTTCCCGAGAATTTAATTATGATAAATTCAGGTCTTAGTACCTAGCAGGCTTTGTGCCGGTGATAAATTCAGGTCTTAGTACCTAGCAGGCTTCGTGCCGGTGATAAATTCAGGTCTTAGTACCTAGCAGGCTACGTGCCGGTGATAGTATCAGGCCTGTGTGCCTAGCAGGCCTAGCGCCGGTGATTTGAGTACATGTGAGACTATGAGGAATTATGATGAAATTTTTGTAAAGTACAAACATTGTATTAAAAGGGTCAGGTATGTACTTTGTACTTAGGTGCAAGATTTAAATTGATATGTGCCTTATGTATTAAATCTGTTGGTTTATGAATGAGAGCTTTGCTTGTGCATAGTATGGTATACACATATTCGGCTATGAATGATACTTATATGAGACGATGAGGTTTTGTGACAATAGAAGATAAGGAAGCATGCTAGAAATAAAGTTAAATTTCCCTCATGTGTAAAGATGCATTCGGCCAAATAAATAGTCTTGTTGGAATTGTGTTTTGTTCTATATTATAGTAGATGATTTAAGGCACGAGTTAATTTAAATTATCCAAAACTTACTAAGCTCTTAGAAGCTTACTCTGTTTATATGTTTTCTTTTTTTATTTTTGTTTTATAGATCGCATCTGAAGCTACGGTTCAAGGGTTCAAGTCCAAGTCACTTTCACTATCGTCAATAGATTTTCTTTGGTACTTATGAAGGTTTAAACTTAACTTTTCAAACAATGGCATGTATGGACTCAAATCCTCTATTTTGACTTTCAACCCATTTTGATGTGTATATTCGAATAGCTATGCGAAGATGGCTTATCAAATTGCTTTATAAATGTTTAAGAATGGAGCATGTTATGGTTGAATATGGATGAATAATAAGAAATTTTGCACATGGTTATAAATGTGGTGTGTATTATATCTATCTAGTGGTATAATTGAGGTAAGTAGTAATAGCATGAATCGAGGTGACAATTATTATTGACCTTGGGAGAGTTTATGTGTAGTGATCGAGAGTTAATCACCCTGAAATAAACTTGCATATTCAGTTAGATACTAAGGTAAGACTTGGGCTAACTCGTATGTGATTCCTTCTGTGTGTTTAATGTGTTTTAGTTAAAGTTAAATTATAATTCAATGTATGCATATGATATATATATATGGGTAGAAACCGTATTGGTTGAATGCCTTGACATGAGTTTCTTGAATTGTTAATAAATTAGTATTTTGAATCAAAGAAATAGGTTTAATGTTTGAATATTAAATCTTGTTTGTTTTAAAGTGCAAAATTTGCGAATATGCTTAATGCTACCTCTTAGATTATTGCTATGAATATATACATGTGGGCAATGTATTTGGGTTAGGAATGCTTGAAATCTTAGTCAATTTGTTTCTGGACTGATGCGTGTTTGTTCTGTAACGCCTCTTAACCCTCCGTCGACTGGTAAGGGTTTTGGGGTGTTACATTTTATTGGTATCAGAGCCCGGTTTAGTCGGTTCTCGGACTGACGTAACGTGTCTGAATATAGCTATACATGCCATTGTGAATAAATACGATAGTGTGGTGACTTCTGACTTTCGAAATTATGATTTTTGTATAGAAATGAATCCTGATCTTGAACGAGCTGTAGCGGATGACGTGGAAAGTGTAGCGCCGGCTCCCGCGCAAGGGACTGCACCTAATGACTCTCAACCGCATGCCAGTCATCAAAATGATGACACTAGGCAAGCTTTCTATACGATGATGAGTGATTGGTTCACTCAGTTTATTCGAACAAATCCGGCTGCTCCGCAACCCCCACCCCTGAATACTCCTCTTTCGACACACGTGGCTCCTCCTGTGACCGATCCTTTGAGATCGAGTAGGCCTCCGGTTGATAAAATTAGAAAATACGGGGCCGAAGAATTTTGGGCTACAGTCAGTGACGATGCTGAGCAGGCCGAATTTTGGCTCGATAATACAATTTGAGTTTTTGATGAATTATCATGTTCACCTGATGAATGCTTGAAGTGTGCTATATCTCTACTGCGTGATTCCGCTTACTATTGGTGGAATACACTGGTCTCTGTTGTGCCGAAAGAACAGGTCACCTGGGAATTCTTCCAAACTGAGTTTTGGAAAAAGTATATTAGTCAGAGATTTGTTGATCAAAAACAGAAGGAGTTTCTTGAATTGAAACAGGGCCGAATGTCCGTAACTGAGTATGAGAGAGAGTTCGTACGGCTTAGTCAGTATGCTCGTGAGTGTATATCATCCGAGGCTATCATGTGTAAACGCTTTGAGGATGGCTTAAATGAAGATATTAAACTGTTGGTCGGCATTTTAGAAATCAAAGAGTTCGTAGTACTTGTTGAGCGGGCTTGTAAAGCTAAAGAGCTCAGTATTGAAAAGAAAAAAGCTGAGGTTGGAGTTAGAGAATTTCGTAAGAGATCATCGGGAAAATCTTTTCAACAATCCTCGAAGAAATTCTGAGATGAGATGAGTAAATCTAAGATTAATTCGAGTTATTCCAGACGAGATCGGGACCGGCCTCCAGTAAGTACGCGAGACACCTGAGTTGCTAGTGTACACAATGACCGAGGAGATAGAACAGTTTGCAAGCATTATGGGAAATGGCATCCAGGGAGTTGCAGATTGCATGACCGCTCCTGTTTTAAATGCGGGGCTACTGATCACTTCATAAAAGATTGTTCGAGGCAGGTTGAGCACAATACTGATCCTAGTGAAAGGCCAGGTAGCACGGCAGTGCGTGGACGACCACCGAGACGGGGAGGTAATATTAGTGGCAGCCAGAGAGGGACTCGGGACACTGGGGCCAGATCCGAGGCTCGTGCACCTGCTCGAGCCTATGCCATCCGTGCCCGTGAGGAGGCTTCTTCCCCTGACGTTATTACTGGTATTTTCACTCTCCTTGACACTGATGTTATAGCTCTGATTGATCCAGGTTCAACCCATTCTTATGTGTGTGAAGCTTTAGCATCCAGTAAGACTTTACCTGTTGAGTCTACTGAGTTCACGATTCGAGTGTCAAACCCTCTGGGTCGGTGTGTGTTGGTGGATAAAGTGTGTAAGAGATGCCCTCTAATGTTTCGAGACTCTTGCCTTCCGGCTGATTTGATGCTATTACCATTTGATTAATTTGACATTATCCTCGGGATGGATTGGTTGACTGTGTATGACGCAGTAGTAAACTGCAAGCGGAAGGTTATTGATCTGAGATGTTCGAACGGTAAAGTAATTCGGATTGAACCCTCTGATTTGAGCGGGTTACCAACGGTGATATCTTCGATACAAGCTCAGAAATATGTAAAGAAGGGATGTGAGGCATATCTCGCGTTTGTGATTGATAATAAAGAGTCAGAAAAGAAGCTTAAGTCTGTGCCAGTAGTCTGTGAGTATCCGGAAGTATTTCCCGAAGAATTACTGGGATTACCACCTGATCGGGAAGTAGAGTTTGGCATTGAACTTCTACCCGAGACGACCTCGATTTCGATAGCTCCATATCGTATGGCACCAACCAAATTGAAAGAACTGAAAATTCAATTGCAAGAATTGACGGATAAAGGTTTCGCTCGACCAAGCTTTTCACCTTGGGGTGCGCCAGTTTTATTCGTGAAAAAGAAAGATGGAACGTTGAGAATGTGCATCGACTATCGTCAACTAAATAAAGTGACAATAAAGAACAAGTACCCGTTACCGCGCATTGATGATTTGTTCGACCAACTGAAAGGAGCCTCAGTGTTTTTGAAAATAGATTTGAGGTCGGGTTATTATCAGCTGCGAGTTCGAGATTCAGATGTGCCGAAAACTGCATTCAGAACGAGATACGGTCACTATGAATTCTTAGTGATGCCATTTGGGCTTACTAATGCCCCTGCGGTATTCATGGATCTGATGAATCGAATTTTCAGACAGTATCTGGATCGGTTCGTAGTTGTGTTTATTGACGATATTTTAATCTATTCACGGGATGAAACCGAGCATGCCGAGCATTTGAAGCTAGTATTACAGCTTTTGTGAGACAAGCAACTGTATGCTAAGTTTAGTAAATGTGAGTTCTGGTTAAGAGAAGTTAGCTTTTTGGTTCACGTAATATCCGCATCTGGTATTCGGGTAGATCCGAGTAAAATTTTAGCTATTCTGGGCTGGAAGCCTCTGAGAAATGTCACTGAAGTTCGAAGCTTTTTGGGGCTTGCCAGGTACTATCGACGATTTGTGAAAGGGTTCTCAATGATCGCAAAACCGTTGACAAGACTGCTACAAAAAGATGTCAAGTTTGAGTGGTCAGAAATGTGTCAGAAAAGTTTTGATTAGCTGAAAGTTCTTTTGACGGAAGCGCCTTTATTAGTCCAGCCCGAGTCTGGTAAAGAGTATGTCGTTTTTAGTGATGCCTCTCAGAACGGCTTAGGTTGCGTCCTAATGCAAGAAGGCCGAGTAGTCGCGTATGCCTCGAGGCAACTGAAACCTCATGAGAAGAACTATCCGACTCATGATCTTGAGCTTGCTGCTATTGTTTTTGCCCTAAAAATTTGGCGTCACTACTTGTTCGGAGAAAAATGCCATGTCCTTTCCGATCATAAAAGTTTAAAGTACCTAATGACTCAAAAAGATCTAAATTTGAGACAAAGATGATGGTTGGAATTACTAAAAGACTACGAGCTAGTCATTGATTATCATCCGGGTAAGGCTAATGTAGTTGCGGATGCCCTCAGTAGGAAATCCCTATTCGCGTTGCGAGCTATGAACGTCCACTTATCAGTGTCTGCGGATAATTTGTTGATAGCAGAATTAAAGGCTGAACCAGTGTTGTTACAGCAGATATGTGAAGCTCAGAAAAATGATGACGATTTGACTACAAAATAGACTCAATACATTTCCAATGTAGATTCAGACTTCCGGGTTGATGACAATGATTGTTTGAGGTTCAGAAACCAATTATGTATTCCAAAGAATTCTGAACTTGTTCCGATGATTTTGAAAGAGGCTCATGAGGGTCGAATGTCAGTTCATCCGGGTAGTACAAAAATGTATAATGACCTGAAATCTAAGTACTGGTGGCACAGTATGAAGCGAGACATCTCTGACTATGTTTCTAAATGTTTGATTTGTCAGCAAGTGAAAGCGGAGCATCAGGTGCCTTCGGGACTACTTCAGCCTATCTTAATACCTGAATGGAAGTGGGATCGAGTTACAATGGATTTGTGTCTGGTTTACCACTCACCCCGAGCAAGAAAGACTCCATTTGGGTTATAGTTGACCGACTGACTAAATCGGCTCATTTCATCCCTGTTCGTACGGACTATACGCTTGAGAAGCTTGCTAAATTGTACATTTCGCAGATCATGAGGTTGCACGGAGTGCCTGCTTCTATTGTTTCAGATAGAGATCCTAGATTTACTTCGAGATTTTGGAAGAGATTACACGAAGCCTTAGGTACCAAACTACATTTTAACACTACTTTTCATCCACAAACTGACGGACAATCCGAACGAGTTATTCAAATACTCGAGGACATGTTAAGATGTTGCATTCTTGAGTTTAGCGGCTCTTGGGAAAAATATTTGCCTTTAGTTGAATTCGCGTACAACAATAGTTTTCAATCGAGTATTCAAATGGCGCCCTATAAAGCTCTCTACGGTTGAAAATGCCGTACACCTTTGTTTTGGACCGAGCTTAGTGAGAATAAGATTCTCGGGGTTGATTCAATTAAAGAGACTGAACAGAAAGTAAGAACAATTCGTGACAATCTAAAAATAGCATCAGATCGTCAGAAATCGTACGCGGATCTGAACGTAAAGGTATCAAGTATCAGATTGGTGATAGGGTGTTCCTGAAAGTCTCGCCATGGAAAAAGATACTTCGATTTGGCCGAAAAGGCAAGCTGAGTCCGAGATTCATTGGACCGTTCGAGATATCAGAACGGATTGGGCCAGTTGCTTATAAGCTAATTTTACCTCCTGAACTTGAAAAGATCCACAACGATTTTCATGTGTCAATGCTTCATCGTTATAGATCCGATCCCTCACATGTGATTAAACCGTCGGAAGTGGAAATTCAACCCGATTTGAGTTATGAAGAGGAGCCAATTCGAATCTTAGCTCGTGAGGTGAAAGAGTTACGAAATAAAAAGGTTCTGTTGGTAAAGGTGCTATAGCTCAAGCACGGGATTGAAGAAGCAACTTGGGAACCCGAGACATCTATGAAAGAACGATACCCAAATTTATTCATCGGTAAGATTTTCGAAGACGAAAATTTCAAAAGGGGAGGAGAGTTGTGACAGCCGTAATTCGACCCTAGTCGGGAAATGGTGTCGTAACCATTAGACCGAGTCTCAATATTTAATAAATGTTACTTTTTCATGTCTATTTTATGATGAATAAGTTGCGTGAAAAATTGGTCTAGATTTGGTGCTAATTGAATGTGTGATTTTTTTTTATGAACTTATATGTGAAGTAGTGAAAATGTATGTGTCATTTTTTTTCGGGGGGACTAAATTGGTACATGGCAAAAGTGTTTGTATTTGCATGTCAAATTATCACTTATGTCTTATAGTGGCCGACCATGATCATTTGCTCCCACTAAGACATGTTTTTATTATTAAAAATTATGGATAATTGTTATAATGGCTTAATAAAATAAAATAAAGCAAGGTAAATGGAGAAAAAGAACAAGAGTCCTTTGTTTTGTTCCTTATTGCCGTGAGTAAGAAAAGAGAGAGAGCTCCCAAAGCATTCGACAATGGTGGAGCTTGATTTCTAAGGTAAGTAAATGGTTCTTTTTAAATTTGTTATGAAACTTAGTTGTAAATGGCATATAGCTAATAACCCACGACCTTAAGTTCTAGTTCAAATGTGCATGGTGCATTCGGTAACTCATAAGAAATTTGGAAATATTGTAAAAACTTGTAAATTATGGTTAATTGAGTAATGGGGTGTTTCATTTTATAAATTCTTTATGAAATTGAGATGGTTGTTACATAGCTACTCTACCCATGGTTTAAATTTTGAATTTGATGGTGTTATGTGCATTCGGCCATGAATGAAGTAATTGACTTTATGAATGCTTTGATGAGTTGTGGTGGTGATGATTGTAAGTTGAATTTTGAGCTAGTAGAAACTTTGTTTTGAGGCTTGTGTGAGTGATTACATTCGGCCATTGTGTTAATCGATTAAAGGAGGTAGTTATTTGTTAAAATTAGCTCATTTCCATGGCCGAATGTTGAAATTGTCCAAGGAATGGTCTAGTTGAATGAATAAATAGTAGATGAGAGCTTTTGGTTACGGTAAATTGTAATAATAGGATATGTATGTGTTTTATCTTGTATTCTTGTGAATTAAGCTTGGCTAGAGCATTTCCTAGTTGGTCCATGTCAAAATTTAAGTTTTGTTATGTTTTGAGTATACGGTCATGAAAGGAACTTGAAGTAATGGTTGTGGGTTTCATGTCTTAAATTAGGAAATAATGCTAAACACTTATCCATGCATTATAGGTTCGTTAAATGATCCTTTGGTTAATGAATAGAATAACGTGAGTTAATGAAGATGTTCGGAGGTGTGAAATTGTTGTTTTTGATAATTGAGTTTGAAATGCACTGGATAACTTTGGAAGAGCATTCGGCTATGGTCATTTGCTATGAGTCCTATAAGTGCAAATTGGAGAAATTATGTGCATTGGGATAATTATAAGTATGTTGTAGTTAAATCTTAAGTGTATTAAGTTAATTCCTATATATGTATAGTATCCATATGTACTTTGATTTCCTTAAAAAGTCATTCGGCTATAAACTATAATAGTAAGATTAATTAAATATCAAAGGTGCCGAGTTTATGTTCTAATGATGGATGATTCTATTTAATAGGTGCTTGTTTAGTCATTGATGAAATGCCGTGTACTTCTTGTGTTAGACTAAATAAAATTTTGACTTTTTGATAAATCGAAGGAATGATTAAATCACTTTATTTGTTTAAATCTAAGCTCAAGAGCAAAGAGGATCAAAATCGGATAAGGGAAAGGAGAAAGTAATAGAGTAGCCGGTCTACAACCGTTCAAACATACCGAGGTAAGTTTTGAGTGTACCCCTTTTTGTATATATACCCGAATTTGATGTAGTACGTTTAAGTTGTGGACCTTATACCTAGCTCAATGCACTTTGATAAAAATACAATTATGGAATATGATGGTATGATTCGGGTAGTTGAACGCATATTGAAATTTAAGAAAAGATGTGATTAGCTTATGCATGTGAAATTTTCATAGTAAATTCCATGGGACCGAAAGGGGATGGAATAGGAAGTCATAAATATTTGACAAATTGATTATGGAAAAATGATATATATGTGGATGCTTTAATTATGTTGTATGTAACTAATGATTTGTAAGATGATATGTCTGGTACGACACACACGAGTGTGAACAAAT
This sequence comes from Gossypium stocksii, assembly GCA_020496765.1. Taxonomy (NCBI): domain Eukaryota; kingdom Viridiplantae; phylum Streptophyta; class Magnoliopsida; order Malvales; family Malvaceae; genus Gossypium; species Gossypium stocksii. The sequence goes on along the minus strand of CM035624.1, from coordinate 78,469,973 downwards.
ATTTCCCGAGAATTTAATTATGATAAATTGAGGTCTTAGTACCTAGCAGGCTTTGTGCCGGTGATAAATTCAGGTCTTAGTACCTAGCAGGCTTCGTGTCGGTGATAAATTCAGGTCTTAGTACCTAGCAGGCTACGTGCCGGTGATAGTATCAGGCCCGTGTGCCTAGCAGGCCTAGCGCCGGTGATTTGAGTACATGTGAGACTATGAGGAATCATGATGAAATTTTTGTAAAGTACGAACATTGTATTAAAAGGGTCAGGTATGTACTTTGTACTTAGGTGCAAGATTTAAATTGATATGTGCCTTATGTATTAAATCTGTTGGTTTATGAATGAGAGCTTTGTCTGTGCATAGTATGGTATACACATATTCGGCTATGAATGATACTTATATGAGACGATGAGGTTTTGTGACAATAGAAGATAAGGAAGCATGCTAGAAATAAAGTTAAATTTCCCTCATGTGTAAAGATGCATTCGGCCAAATAAATAGTCTTGTTGGAATTGTGTTTTGTTCTATATTATAGTAGACGATTTAAGGCACGAGTTAATTTAAATTATCCAAAACTTGCTAAGCTCTTAGAAGCTTACTCTGTTTATATGTTTTCTTTTTTTTTTTTATAGATCGCATATGAAGCTACGGTTCAAGGGGTTCAAGTCCAAGTCACTCTCACTATCGTCAATAGATTTTCTTTGGTACTTACGAAGGTTTAAACTTAACTTTCAAACAATGGCATGTATAGACTCAAATCCTCTATTTTGACTTTCAACCCATTTTGATGTGTATATTCGAATCGCCATGCGAAAATGGCTTATCAAATTGCTTTATAAATGTTTAAGAATGGAGCACGTTATGGTTGAATATGGATGAATAATAAGAAATTTTGCACATGGTTAAAAATGTGGTGTGTATTATATCTATCTAGTGGTATAATTGAGGTAAGTAGTAATAGCATGAATCGAGGTGACAATTATTATTGACCTTGGGAGAGTTTATGTGTAGTGATCGAGAGTTAATCACCTATAAATAAACTTGCATATTCGATTAGATACTAAGGTAAGACTTGGGTTAACTCGTATGTGATTCCTTCTATGTGTTTAATGTGTTTTAGTTAAGGTTAAATTATAATTCAATGTATGCATATGATATATATATATATATGGGTAGAAACCGAATTGGTTGAATGCCTTGACATGAGTTTCTTGAATTGTTAATAAATTAGTATTTTGAATCAAAGAAATAGGTTTAATGTTTGAATATTAAATCTTGTTTGTTTTAAAGTGCAAAATTTGCGAATATGCTTAATGCTACCTCTTAGATTATTGCTATGAATATATACATGTGGGCAATATATTTGGGTTAGGAATGCTTGAAATCTTAGTCAATTTGTTTTTAGACTGATGCGTGTTTGTTCTGTAACACCTCTTAACCCTCCGTCGACGGGTAAGGGTTTTTGGGTGTTACAAGGCCCAAGTCTAAGTTAAAACCTGGTAGAATTTTAAGATTTAGATTTAAAGAGAAGGGACCTTAAGTAAATGGGCTTTTAAACAAAAGTGGGTAAAATAAGACACAAGTGACCCAGTGGTAAGATGGCAATGCAATGCCACTTAAAGCTTAGGAAGGTGGCGTGTGGAAGTTGAGCAAGGGCTTGGGTTCAAGTCCCATAGTAAGCAAGCTGCTATTTTATTTTATGCATGTGCAAGGCATGTGATGGACTCCAAGTGAAACTCTGCTGGGAAGAGTTTGAGCTGCTTATGGGATTGAGTCAAAAAGGATAAGGAGGAGAAAATTTAGGAATTTTTGAATGGGAGCTAGTGGTGGCCGAATATGGGGCTCTTGGGGAAGCATTGTCGGTTTGGTCATTTGGCTTTGGCATAATCGGCTAAGGGCTGTTAGGGGTGCTAGCCAAATGTTTTGGGGTTCTTTTAGGGTTGAGGTTCGGCATGTTTGTGGTGGGTTAGTATCGATTAGTTAAGTCCCTAGAGTGCTTACACTTTTCCTTCTTTCTTCATTCTTTTCTTTTCTCCTCTCCTCCCTCGTTCTAAAACCCGAAAACACAAGTGGTAAATCTTTTGGGTACCAAATTGTCCAAGGCTGAACTCTCTTCTCTTCTTTTCTTCCTTTCTCCCTACTTTCTTCTCAAGCCGAATTCATCTTTTCCTCCCATTCTCTTCTTCTTTCATCTCCATCAATTAAGGTAGTCTCTTTTTAAAACCTATTAGTCGACTACCAGAAAAGCTAAAATCAAAGCTGTGTTGCCGTTTACTCCATTGACCGAAACTCCACTCTCTTCTTCGACCCCAACTTCTTCAAAAACTTAACCTTACAACCACCCTAACCACTATCGACATCATCTTTCCAACCCACAATTTCGAACCATCTTCTTCTTCTAACATCAAAGCTGAAACCTCCATATCCGCAGTGATCCAGGAACCAAGCCTTTAAATCTCTTAGATCTATTCTCTACTTGTGCTTTAGGTTAGATCTATTCTCTACTTAGGAACATTTTCGGGCAAGTAAGTCTTTGGTAACTGGTCGAAACTCATCTAATTCTTTACTTTGGGATTCAAGAAAAGCCGAAACCCCTAACTACTTAGGGAGGCTATCGTTTTGGACTAAGGGCTTTACTAGCCTCTTTCTTTTGATTCTTTGTGTCTAGTGTGGTTAAAAGACGATCGAACAAGGAGCATTGGAGGCTAGGACTGTTGGAGCTACTAGATGTAGATCTAATCACTGTTTTCGACAAAGGTAAGTATTCAAGAAATTAAGGGGATGTTGGCTGAATATGGTAGGTGTGAGTTAGATTGGTTTCATTGATTCGTGGTTGATAAGAGTAATCTAAATGACTGTAGGTTGATCGTTCGAGGGGTTCTACAAATCTCGTAAATCAAGTGTGTAAACGACACCCACTAGTAGACTAGATCGGCAAAAGTTGAAACGCTGAAATTTCAGCATTTCGAGGGCTTGCGAGCGTGTGAACGCTCGTGGGTTAGTTGACTCAGTAAAATCTGTAATCGCAAATGGTAAGGAGGATGTGTGCACGATTTCATGCACATTGATGAATTTGGGCCTCGAGGGGCTGTATTTGGGCCCAATGGGCGTACGGGACCATATGGGTGAAAACGAGGGGTAAGTGGACCCTAGTAATCTGAATGTTAAGACTGGTAAAACGAATGTGGAAATTTGGGCTTAGTGGGCCGTAATAGTTAGTGGACACGGTAGGGCCATTAGGGGTTTAGGGCCCAATAACTCTAATTGGACTAAATAGGCTAAATAAGTTGCCTAGATGATTTTTGGACTGTTAACAACTGAAATGTACATAAAACCCTAAAAACTGGTAAATTTAATGAAATACCCCCTGAGGGTGGAAAATTACTATTTTGCCTCTAGGTGCAAAAAGACCATTATACCCTTAGGGCTAAACCTGACTGAAATGCATGCTAGGTTAAATCTATTTTTTGTATGCCATAACATATTATACTATTGCGTGGGATTGGGTTTTTGATGGAGGAAGTGCTAAGTGGCAATGCCACGATTACTGTTTGGGACTTTGCCTCGTTTTATTGTTAGTGGCTTGGCCACATTATCTGATGAAGCAGCGATGCTGCGACTGTGGTGTGTAGGGCTGGGTGGGTTGAGTTATTCCCCACATGGTGTGTAGGGCTGGTACGAGTGGTGTGTAGGGCTGAATTTGGACTGGGCTTTGTATACATGCATAATTTATGTTCTGTTACTGTAATAGGCCTAAGGGCCATACTAAATTTTGAATAGGGCTAAGGCCCAGTTAATACTATTTATTGAATAGGGCTAAGGCCCAGTTAATACTGAATCTGGATAGGGCTTAGGCCCAGAAAAGCTTGAACTGATTTGGGCTCTGGTTGGGTTTACTTTACACACTGAGTTCTCCAAACTCATCCCTTTCCCTTTCATCTGTGCAGGTGAGCCCTAAACTAGTGGACTTAGAGCTGGAGGGATTCGGAGGGGCCATGTGGAATGCATTTGGTTAACTTTTCTTAAGTTATTTTATTATCAGTATTTTATTTAAATTATTTCCTTTTCGATTCCGTTTGTAATAAGGCCGCTCTTAAGTTTTTAAATTGGTTTTCAATTCTTTTATTATAACTTGCTTAAAATGGATAAACTTTGGCTGCACGAGTTTTTATAAAATTAAGTAACTATTTCAAACTATACCACATGTATCAAATGGATAATGTAAAGTCAAACAAGACTTCTGAAATAAAATAAACTATAAACTAGTAGTGGATAGGACTTTCGCCAATTTAAAAACCTGGTTTTCTTTCCAAACTTCCAACAACGGTTTTGCAAACTCAACCTAATCGTAACAACTAAGGAATGTGTTTCAACTCATCATTGATGTGATGCACCAAATTTGACCATAACGTTTAGGCTAGGTTTGGGGTGTTATATTTAGTGGTATCAGAGCCCAGTTGCAACAACTCGACTGTGGATCGGGTCCAAAAGTTTTCATAAAATTTTAAAACTAAGGCCCAAGAAGGGTATTTTGAAAACGGTTTTGGGAAAATCTTTAAGGGAAACCTTTTTCAAACCTATTTTTGCCCAACATACTTCTTTAATGTTTGCTTTAAAAACAAAGCTTAAGTTTACTAAAATTCTATCTAAATTTGGGCTTTCTGAAATCTGGTTTCTAAAGAGTGGCACACCGAATCCCCGGTACCAAGTCTGTAAGTACTTTTTCTATACTGTTCTATACTGAAACACTACAGTTGATAGTACTGAGACCCTACTAAGATACTGTAGTTAGGGCAATACTAAAAATGTAGAGACTGAGACAGTAGGGAAACTAAACCCTAGAAGACTGAGACTGTAGCTAGGCTATGATTCCGCGAAAACAAAACTCTGAAATGCTATCTGTGCATAAGACATTAGTAATAAGCACTGAAATATTAAACTAATTTCATAAAATTCGTAATCAGATAAGTCGATATGAGTACGAGAGCAGCTCGTGGATGAGAACATGGATGTAGCCAAGGTAGTGTACAAGCTAGGTCTTCATCTTCGGGACATATGCTAGTTGATGAGGCATGAGTACAGCCAGTAGCTGAGAATGGGCCGTATGATCAGGCTACAGGGGACGATGCTTTGTCCCAAGCAATGTTAAGGGTTCTAGAAAGGGTTGTTAGAGCAAGTACAGGGACTGTGAATAGGGGATCCATTTCTAAGCGACTCCAGGCTAACGGAGCGGAGGTCTTCAGGGGCATATCTGGAGTAGCCCCAAATGTGGCTGAGACTGGTTGGAGGCCACGGAGCGGATCATGGATGATCTGGACTGCTTAGTGGAGGAGAAGCTGAAAGGAGCGGTGTCTCTGCTACAAGATGAGACGTATCAGTGGTAGATCATGGTGAGGGATAGTACCCCAGCTGAGCGGGTAACCTAGGAACTATTTAAGACAGCTTTCAAGGGGAAGTACGTCAGGGCGAGCTATGTGGACGCCCGAAGGAAGGAATTTCTGAACCTGACCCAGGGTAACAAGTCTATTGTTGAATATGAGGCTGAGTTTTTAAGGTTCAGCCGGTACGCCAGCGGAATAGTTGCTATTGAGTATGAACGTGGCGTTTGGTTTGAGGATGACCCCAGGGATGAGCTTAGGATGCTGATAGCTCCACAAAGGGAGCGTGACTTTGCTGCCTTGGTGGAGAAGGCTAAGATAGCCGAGGAGTTGAAGCGAACTCAACGGTAGAACCGTGAGAAGGACCAAAATTGATTCAGGAGGGATTCTGGACCCTCGGGGGCTGCAAGCAGGAATGTTAAGAGAGCTAGAGTGGATGAACCGGTCCGAGCAGTTCTGGTGAATACGGTTAGACTGCAGGCTTGTGGGGACTATGGTAGAGTACATTTGGGAGAGTGCTGGAAGCATACTAGGGCTTGTTTCTGATGCGGATCCAAGGAGCACAGAGTTAAGGATTTTCCTCAGAGGCTAACTCAGACGCAAGTTGCTAAACAGAGGGTTGCTCAACCAGTGCGAGGTGGATCACAACTACCAAGTGGTCGTGGTCAAGGTAGGGGCGGCAATAGAAATGGTCGTGGGCGTGGAGCACCTGGCAGGGGTACTGGAAATGCTGAGGCTCGTCAGCCAGCATTGGTGTATACTACTCGTCGCTGAGAGGAGGGTGACACACCTGACGTCATAACTGGTATGTTTCTGACCTCTATCATGCCATACACTGCCTTGATAGATGTTGGTTCTACCCATTCGTATGTTACACGTGATATATCTGAGTCGTTGGGTGTGCACTCTGAGGGAATTGCGAGTGGGGTAATCGTGATAAGTCACTGGGTCACTCGGTTAGGGTAGACAAACTCTATAGAAATATGCCTTTAGAGACTCAAGGTAGGATTTTCTCTGGGAACTTAATGGAGCTACCATTTGGAGAATTCGATCTCACCCTGGGAATGGACTGGCTTGCTAAGCATAAGGCGACTTTGGATTGTGCGGCTAAGAGGATGGTATTAAGGACTACAGAGGATGAGGAGGTGATGGTTATAGGGGAGCGAAGGGACTACTTGTCTAATGTTGTTTCAGCCTTAAGGGCTGAGAAGCTAATTCGCAAGGGTTACGAGGCGTACTTGGCATTTATGAGCCAGATAGAAGCTGAGGGTTTGACTGTGAAGAGGGTTAGAACTGTCAAGGAATTTCAAGATGTTTTTCCTGAGGAGCTTCCTGAATTGCCTCCGAATCGTAAATTCAAGTTTGGAATCAACTTGTTGCCTGGAACGGCACTAGTGTCCATCGCACCTTATAGGATGGCACCGAAGGAGTTAGTAGAGTTGAAAGTACAAATCCAAGAGTTGTTGGACAGAGGATTCATTAGGCCTAGTTTGTCTCCATGGGGAGCATTGGTGCTATTCGTAAAGAAGAAGGATGGGACAAAACATTTGTGCATCGATTATCGCCAGTTGAACAAACTGAAGATTAAGAATAAGTACCTTCTACCAAGAATCGATGATCTGTTTGACCAGCTTGGAGGAGCTTCAGTATTTTCCAAGATCGATCTTTGATCTAGATATCACCAGTTAAGAGTCAAAGAGGTGGATATTCATAAGAAAGCGTTCAGAACTCAGTATGGTCATTACGAGTTTTTTGTGATGCTGTTTGGACTGACGAATGCACCTGCAGCTTTCATGGATCTGATGAATCGGGTATTCCAAACTTACTTGGATCGATTCGTAGTCATCTTTATCGACAATATTCTAGTGTATTTAGAAATTGAGGAGAAGCATGATGAGCATCTACGTATTGTTCTGCAAGTGTTGAGGGAGAAGCAACTCTATGCAAAGTTTAGCAAGTGTGAATTTTGGTTGTGAGAAGTGACATTTTTAGGTCACGTTGTTTCTGCTGAGAGGATTAGGGTGGATCCTCATAAAATTGAGGCGGTTCTGGAATGGAAGTCGCCGAGGTCGGTATCAGAAATTTAAAGTTTTCTGGGTTTGGCAGGGTACTACAGAAGGTTTGTAGAAGGATTCTCTTTGATCGCTGCACCATTAACGAAACTTTTGAGGAAAGGAGTAACATTTGTATGGATTGAGAAATAGCAAGAGGCTTTTGATAACTTGAAGAAGGTTTTGTTTGAGGCGCCAGTATTGAGTCAGCCGGAATCTGGAAAGGACTTCATAGTGTATAGTGATGCGTCGCATGTGGGTTTAGGCTATGTACTAATGCAAGAGGGTAAGGTAGTTGCTTATGCTTCGTGACAGCTTAAACCTCATGAAGCGAACTACCTTACGCATGATCTGGAGTTTGGCAGCGGTTATTTTTGCGTTGAAAATCTAGAGGCACTACTTGTATGGAGAAAAATGTATTATATATACGGACCACAAGAGTCTCAAGTATTTGTTGACTTAGAAGGAGTTGAATCTTAGGCAATGAAGATGGATAGAGTTGCTTAAAGATTACGACTGTTCGATTGAGTATCACCCAGGCAAGGCAAATGTGGTGGCTGATGCACTGAGTCGAAGGGCTGTAGCTGAGCTGAGAGCAATGTTTGCTCGTCTGAGTCTATATGACGATGGGAGCTTGTTAGCGGAGTTACAAGTGAGACCAACTTGGATTAAGCAGATTAAGGAGAAACAGTTAGAGGATGAGTCACTAGTTCCTCGATTCTAGCAAGCTGTGAGTGGTGAGACTTCTGATTTTGGACTAAATAGTGAAGGAATTCTATTTTTTCAAGGACGGGTATGTATTCTGAAGAACTCTGACTTAAGGCAGTCAATTCTGAAAGAGGCTCATGGCTGACCTTGCGCTATGCATCTTGCAGGGAATAAGTTGTATCGAGACTTGCGAGAGTTGTACTGGTGGCCTGGACTTAAGTGAGAAGAAACGTAATTCGTGGGAAAGTGTTTGACGTGCTAGCAAGTGAAGGCTAAGCATCAACTACCTTCTGAACTTTTACAGCCAGTGAAGATTCCACTTTGGAAGTGGGAGAGGGCAACCATAGATTTTGTGAGTGGGCTACCTCTGACACCCTCCAAAAAGGATTCAGTATGGGTGATTGTGGATAGGTTAACGAAATCAGCTCATTTCATACCTAGCCGAATCGACTACTCACTTTAGAAGTAGGCCAAGTTGTATGTGGCGGAGATAGTGTGATTGCATGGGGTGCCAGTTTCGATAATTTTTGATCAGGATCCTAGGTTTACATCTCGGTTCTGGCAGAAGTTGCATGAAGCGTTGGGTATGCAGTTGGATTTCAGCACTGCTTTTCACCCCTAGACGGATGGACAGACGGAAAGGGTTATTTAGGTTTTGGAGGACATGTTGAGGGGTTGTGTTATCGACTTCCGAGGTAGTTGGGAGGATTACTTGCCATTGGCAGAGTTTGCTTATAACAACAGCTATCAGGCAAGTATTCAAATGGCTCAATATGAGGCAGTATATAGGCAAAGGTGTCGTACGCCTACTTGTTCAACGGAGTTGGGAGAATGTTAGGTTCTTTTACCAGAGTTGGTGGCAGATACTGAGGACAAGGTTAAGTTGATCAAGGATCGGTTAAAGGAAGCATCTGATAGGCAAAAATCTTATGCTGACTTAAAGCGAAAGGAAATTGAGTACTCAGTAAGGGATATGGTTTTCCTAAAGGTCTCGCCTTGGAAGAAGATATTAAGGTTTGGTAGGAAGGTCAAGTTGAGTCCGCGGTTTATCGGGCCTTACCGAGTTCTTAAGCGGGTAGGTCCGGTAGCGTATCAGCTGGAATTACCGCTAGAGTTAGATCAAATTCATGACATTTTTCATGTTTCCATGCTGAGAAGGTATCGATCAGATCCTTCTCATGTTGTGCCAGTGGAAGAGATTGAGGTGAAAACTGACTTGACTTTTGACGAAGAACCTGTGCAAATATTGGATCAAGAGGTTAAGTTCCTTTGCTAAAGGTACTCTGGCACAATCATGGCAGAGAAGAAGCTATGTGGGAGTCAGAAGAGGCGATGCGTCAACAATATCCTCACCTATTTGGATCAGGTAAATTTCAAGGCTGAAATTTCTTTAAGGGGGTAGAGTTGTAACGCCCTAATTTTTGGGATTTTCGAGATTTTTGCAATTTTGGGGTGAACTTAAAATTTTGTATGCCTGGTTGTGCTAAATTATGTTTGGGTGTGTTAGTGGGCCTTTAGAAGGCCCAAGTCTAAGTTAAAACCCGATAGATTTTTAAGATTCAGATTTAAAAGAGAAAGGGCCTTAAGTAAGTGGGCTTTTAAACAAAAGTGGGTAAAATAAAACACAAGTGAGCCAGTGGTAAGATGGCAATGTAACGCCACTTAAAGCTTAGGAAGGTGGCATGTGGAAGCTGAGCAAGGGCTTGGGTTCAAGTCCCATAGTAAGTAAGCTGCTATTTTATTTTATGCATGTGCAAGGCATGTGATGGACTTCAAGTGAAATCTGCTGGAAAGAGTCTGAGGTGCTCATGGGATTGAGTCAAAAAGGATAAGGAGGAGAAATTTAGGAATTTTTGAATGGGAGTTAGTGGTGGCCGAATATGGGGCTCTTGGGGAAGCATTGTCTGTTTGGTCATTTAGCTTTGGCATAATCGGCTAATGGTTGGTAGGGGTGCTAGCCAAATGTTTTGGGGTTCTTTTGGGGTTGAGGTTCGGCATGTTTGTGGTGGGTTAGTCTGGATTAGGTAAGTCCCTAGAGTGCTCACACTTTTACTTCTTTCTTCCTTGTTTTCTTTACTCATCTCCTCCCTCGTTCTAAAAGCCGAAAATGCAAGTGGTAAAACTTTTGGGTACCAAATTGTCCAAGGCCGAACTCTCTTCTCTTCTTTTCTTCCTTTCTCCTCTACTTTCTTCTCCAGCTGAATTCTTCTTTTCCTTCCATTCTCTTCTTCTTTCATCTCCATCAATTAAGGTAGTCTCTTCTCAAAGCCTATTAGTCAACTACCACAAAAGTCGAAACCGAAGCTGTGTTGCCGTTTACTCCCTTGACTAAAACTCCACTCTCTTCTTCAACCCCAACTTCTTCAAAAACCGAACCTTACAACCACCCTAACCACTATCGACATCATCTTTCCAACCCACAATTTCGTACCATCTTCTTCTTCCTACATCCAAGCCGAAACCTCCATATTCGCAGTGATTCGGAAACCAAGCCTTTAGATATCTTAGATCTATTCTTTACTCGTGCTTTGGGTTAGATCTATAATAGATCTATAATAGGAAGGTACTTGGGAATGTTTTCGAGCAAGTAAGTCTTTAGTAAGTGGTCGAAACTCATCTCATTCTTTACTTTGGGATTCAAGAAAAGCTGAAACTCCTAACTACTTAGAGAGGCTGTCGTTTTGGACTAAAGACTTTATTAGCCTCTTTCTTTCAATTCTTTGTGTCTAGAGTGGATAAAATACGATTGAACAAGGAGCGTTGGAGGCTAGGACTCTTGGAGCAATTAGATTTAGATCTAGTCACTGTTTTTAGCAAAGGTAAGTATTCAAGAAATTAAGGGGATGTTGGTCTAATATGGTAGGTGTGAGTTAGATTGGTTTTGTTGATTTGTGGTTGATAAGAGTAATCTAAATGACTTTAGGTTGATCGTTTGAGGGGTTCTACAAATCTCACAAATCAGGTGTGTAAATGACACCCACTAGTAGACTAGATCAACAAAAGCTGAAAAGTTGAAATGCCAAAATTCTGGCATTTCAAGGGCTTGCGAGCGTGCGAATGGTCATGGGCCGGTTGACTCGGTAAAATCTGTAATCGCAAATGGTAAGGAGGATGTGTGCGCGATTTCATGCACATTGGTGAATTTGGGCCTCAAGGGGTTGTATTTGGGCCCAATGGGCTTACGGGCTCTTATGGGTGAAAACAAGCCCTAATGTATTATTTAAAGAAATGTGAGCAACCCAAATTAAGTCTTCAGCACATCTTAGGTCTTCGTATAATGTCAATTGTGCAGACAAAAATAGCCTCAATATTCTTGGGCATCATGTCGACTTATGTCAGGCCACAAACCTTGCATGGCGCGACACGACATGTGAAATTTGGCTTGTGTCATTTGTTTCATGCTTTAATGGCTCGGGAAACTTTTGCGTCACTCATCCCTTCTTTCCAGGTCAATTGGGCATATAAATCATTCATCCTACACACTCAATTGAAAATATTAGTACTACCTAAGGCCCGTGTCTTCCTAATAGGTTACAACACTCATAAAATGTGTTAAGAAAAATTATTTTATTAATATTTAATTCTAAGTACTAAATCCTGAAAACATAATATTAAATAATAAATTGGCTATAAAATAAGCTCTTGAAGTGCGAAAATAGACAAAATTAACTACTACATTTGAAGACAGGTCAATACTCAGCATCTATAGTAGAGTTAGCAGTGCAAGTTTTCTTTACAATTCTCCATACTATGGCTCCACTGCCTAGCACGAATACATTTGCCAATGTCGATTTCCTCAACTTTATATAGGTTTGGAAGTCTGAGTTTGTGTATCCAACAAGAGTAAGGTTCTCCCCAGAATACACAAGCATATTATCCTTTGTTCTTTTAAGATACCTTAATATATGCTTTACAGTTTGGTAATGCCTCAAATCAGGAGTAACCTAATATTGACTAACCATTCCCACTACGAAACAAATATTTGGATGTGTGCAAAGTATTGCATACGTAAGGCTTCCAACTACCAAAGCATATAAAGCCTTACTCATAAGATCTCATTCTTTCGCTGTGTTAGGACAGTCATCCAAAGAAAGATGAAATCCTGATGCAGTCGGCTGAGTGTAGAGCTTTGCATCAGTCATTAAAAACCATTTCAGTACCTATCAATGTATGAAGCTTGTGATAGAGCTCTCGTTTTATTCTTTTGATCCCTAAGGATTCAAATTCTTAGAATATAACTAGCTTCACCCAAATCCTTCATGCTAAACTATTGAGTTAACCACAGTTTAATCGATGATAATTCCCTTACATAGTTTCCAATAAGTAGAATTTGATTGACATACAGGATGAGGAAGACTATCTTTTTTCCTTTATATGCTTATAAACACAAGGTTCATCAACCTTTTGCTCAAACCCAAATGTCTTGGTCGTTTGATCAAAAATTTTATCCTATGGGCGGGACGTCTACTTAAGTCCATAAAGGGATCTGACCAGTTTGCAAACTTTTTGCTCCTTTCCTTTGATAACATAGCTAGTGGGTTGAGCCATGTAAATGGTCTCATCAAGATAGCCATTCAAGAATGTTGTCTTGAGAACCATTTTCCAGATCTTGTAATTGAGAGCGGTGTAATGGATAAGAGTATGTGGATAGACTTAAGCATGGCTACTAGAAAGAAGGTCTCATAGTAATTGATGCCTTCTTTCTTTGTGTAGCATTTCCTTACATGTATAGCTTTATATGTTTCCACTTTTCCTTTTGCATTTCTCTTCTTCTTGTAGATCCACTTGCACCCTATGAGTTTAGTCTCAATCGATAAGTCTACAAGTTTCCACACTGTATTAGATTTCATAAACTCCATCTTGGTATCCATGACCTGTTTTTAGAGATTGGAATCAACATCCTACATAGCCTTATTGTAAATGAGTGGATCATCATTCTCATGATTAGCTTCCATATTATAAAAACTTCCATCATAGATGAAGAAGTCTAGTTTCTTAGGATTTCTCCCACTGTGACGGATTCCCCTATGTTGTTGATCATTTGTAGGTCTTTCCCTAACTTGCTCGAGAATTAAACTTAGTGATTGTTCTACAACTCTCGAAAGGTCCTCGAGTACCACTTTACTTTGAGGCTTATAGTTATCAATGTAGTTTTCCTCAAGGAAACTAGCATGAGTAGAAACTTTAATCATATTATCTTTTAAATTGTAGAATAATCCACCCATTCGGATATCCTTCAAACATGGATAATTATGTTTGTGCATCCAATTTCTTTGCATACTTATCCAAAATATGGGTTGGACAACCCCACATTCTAAATTGATTTAAAGTGGGTTTCTTTCCATACCATAGTTCATAAGGTGTTTTACAAGAAGACTTGGTTAGAACATCATTTAGAATATAGTAAGTTCTCTATGTCACATATCCCCAGAAGGAAGTAGGTAGTTGTGAATCTCTTAACATTGAGTGAACCATGTCAAGCATTTTCCTTCAATTTTACAACTTTGCATTTTAGTCCTTTAATCATACTTTCACTAAAACTCACTTCGTAAAAGTTGTTTATCTATCAACAACATTTCATTTTATACCATAAATTTCATATTTTTAGCATATACATCCATGACCCATTTTTTATACTTTGATAACTTTTCAAATTAATCCCTCAAATAGATAGATTAAGCTATCCCGATTTCAAAAATATCAAAATTACTAAAAACGAGACAAGAAAACTTACCCAATTAGGCATTGAAACTTTCTTCTCTCTCTCCTAGGGTTTCCATCAAATTTTGGGGTTGAAGATGAAAAAAATAAGATGATATTTCTTTTTATGATCTTTTAATTAATTAATTATTTCAATTTCCAATTTAGTGCTTGCCCTTTTCCTAAATTTCCATAGATGAGTCACCTTAAAATAGCTACATACTTTTTTAATGGTCTAATTACCATATAAGGACTTCTAGCTTTGAATTCCATAGCTATTTATTCCTAATAGGTACTAGAATTCTACTTTCGCATTTTATGCAATTTAATCCTTCTAGTAATTAAACACGAAATCGGTAAAATTTTCTTACCAAAATTTTCACATGACATTTTTAACATACTACGGACCATATAATAAAATAAAATATATTTTATTTTTAGATCGGATTTGTCGTCCCGAAACCACTATTCGAATCTCACTGAAGTTGGCTGTTACAACCGTTCAACACCAACTCATACGATTGTAATTCCTTGATGAGTTGAGTCAAGGTAAGCACCTTATTCCCCAAGTTCTAAGTGACCCTAAAGCTAGCGAATGCCTTGGTCAAGGATTTGAACGCTATTTGAATCTACGAGTTCACATCTTGTAACACCCATTACCCGTATTCGACGTTGGAACAGGGTACAAGGCATTACCGGACTTATCACACAAACGAACATATAATTTTGGGTCATACATTTGCATCCAAATTAAAAACCATTCTCATTTAATAATAAAGTCCCTAATACGAGCCTACAAGGCCCACAATGTACAGTGGAAGTGATTTGGGACTAAATTGCGAACTTCCTAGTCGTTCCAAAGTGATCGCTCTCTCTCCATCATTGAGGTACCTCCATGCCATCCTCACGCACACTCTAATGGGTCGATGAGAGAGCACCGACGTCGTTAACACTCACTGTGCCTATTTCCTATGGAGTATGGCACACGGGCACGTGTTCGACCTTGCTTATTTCATCGCCCTCGCCATTCAACATCAGACAGAGCGACATAAGAAGGGGGTAATTTCTATGGGCCCCTATGTGACTCGACTAGCTCACCACTTTAGCCTCCTTGACACAGTGGCGCAATCATCCTCCCTCACTCTTATCGGTCAGATGTCTCCGCAGGGCATCTCAAGCATGCTACATATGAGGATGATCGAGCGACGACATGGGACTGACCCTCTTCAATACCGCCTAGTCCAATCCGCCGAGCAGGAAGACCCAGTGGACATTACTGATGATGTCCCTCCCCCTCAAGAGGAGCCACCAGCTCAGCCACCGCCCATTCATCCTCCAGTTCATGTGGTAGTTTCACTTTCTGACATCTCTAAACGCTTGACACGATTTGAGAAGCATTGTTTTCAGTGTTTTGATCACATTGACTGTGACAGTCGTAATTTGACCCTAGTCGGGAAGTGGTTTCGGGACCACAAAACTGAGTCACGAAAATATTTAATGCTATATTCTATGTCATTAAAAAGTGAGGAAACTTGTGTGAAATTTTCATGTTTAAAATTTATTTCTATGAATGTGAAAACATGAAAAGGACTTATGTGATTAAAGTAAAAATGTACTAGGAAGAACGTGGGATTACCAAATTGTACATGAATTAAATAGGGGGTTTTTGCATGTCAAATTACCTAAAATAAGGATAGTGGCCGGCCATTGTAATGTTTATAAGCATTACATGCAAAGTTTATTATTATTAAATTATAAGTGGTGTGAAATTAAAACTAAATAAAATAGAAATAGGAAATAAAAACATTATTTTTTCTTTGGTTCATCTTGTTCACTCTTAGCCGAAAATAAGAGAAAGAATAGAAGAGATAACCTTCAAAGCATTCGGTATTTATTATGCAAAATTGAGGTATGAATTGAATGCCGTTGTTAGTAATTTTGTGATATTAGATTTGATTTTAAGCTCTTTACTTTGCCCATGTGTTAATTCTTGAATTGATGGTGATTTATGTGTTAATTCTTGAATTGATGGTGATTTATGTGTTCGGCCATTGAGAGTAAGTTTTGAAATGAGAGTTAATTTCATTCCTCAATTTGTAATAGAGATTTGTTGTGGTATTAGTTGATTGATTTTGCATATAGAAGGTTATATTTTTGTTTACATGAATGGTAATCAGATATTTAGTGTATGAACTCTATATTAGGATGTAGTTATGTGATTATAATCGGCCATGGTAGGAGTTGGAAGAAGTGGCTGCGTTTTGGTGTTTTAAAAATAAAATAAATGATTGTGAGCATAGGTGGTTAGTTGAGTAAATGATGTGCATTTAGTAATCTTTGAAGGAAATCGGCTATGGAACTAATTGGAAATTTGATGTACAAATTAATGTCTTGGAAATTTTATTTGGATAATGACCTTGCTGAATGCCCTTAGTATTAAAAAAAATGAGTTTAATTGGTGAATAAGAAATCAATTTCTTGTTTGATTAGGTCCAATTTGCCGAATGCAAATGTTTGGAAGAGGATTTTTGTGACTTTGTGAAGACTTGCATAATTAGTATTAAAAGGGGCTGAATATATATATATATATATATATATACATATATGTACTATGAATGTTATCTAAATTGGTGATAGATGTATTGATAAAAGGAGTACTTGATCCTATAAGAAATTTAAATGGATTAGAATATGAAATTTCTATGATTAAGATAGAGAATGCTGAATGGTCTTTTTCTTTATTTATGTGTGATTGTTTGTAAATTTAAATGATTTAAGACATTGAGTTGATATTGAGTGATAATTAATTTGAATAGTGATGTAATGATGCTTTGTTGCCGAATGTAAATGTGGAACTAGGAATGGCTATACGCATATGTTGTAACGAGAAAGGAAAATGGATTTGGAAATCTAATTAAATGAAATGTGTGACAGCCTTAAAATGACCCTAGCCGGAATGTGGTTTCGGGACCACAAAACCGAGGCATAAAATATATTTAATGTTCATTTAGATGCCTATAATATGTGTTAATTCATGTGTGACATGTTTGGTGTGCCAATTTAGAGTTATAAATTTGAATTTCATTAAAAAGGACTTAGTTGTGAACTTTGAAGGTAAACTAGCTAGATGTGTGATGACTAATAAATGCATGCATGCAAAATAGGGGACTTGCATGTCAAATTACCCACTTTGATGATAGTGGATGGTAATGATGACCTAGTTTGTCATTTTGTATTTTGTTTGTGGCTAATTAATAATAATAGAAATAAAAAAAAAGGAAATTAGTTGTCATAAAATTTAAATGATACAACAAATAAAATAAGGATTGTTGAAAAAAAAAAAACGAGAGTTCATCTTCTTCTCTTCACCATAGCCGAACCTCAAGTGAAGGAGAGTGGAAATTCTTCCTAGTTGATTTGGTCACCACTTAGGCAAATTGGAGGTATGTTCATGATTTTTGCTTTTGAAATTTGGTGAAATAAAGATGGATGCTAAGTTATTTGCTTTGTTTTGAATGAAATTTGAGTTGGTTGTGCCATGGGGAAAATCGGCCATGGTGCATGTCTTCTTGGGTGATGTTTTGTTAGATTTTCCTTGTTTTGAAGGTGATTTCTAAGGGAATTTGAGCTTCATAACATAAAATCCTTGTGTGATAGACAAGATGTGGTGTTCGGCCATGTGAGTAAAGGTGGAGAAATTGTGCTTTCCCTAATGCTTGTGTTTAATAATGGAATATGGGTGTTGTTTGAGCTTGTCTTAGGGTCCTCTCCTTTGTTTAAAGTGAAAAAATTTCTTGAGCCTTGAGGATGAGGGCATTCGGCCTTGTCAAGTTGTGGTTAGGGAGTTTTGTTTTGCATTTAAGAGCTTGTTAAAGCTTGTTAATAGACTCTATGATGTTAAAATTCATAAGAGTTGGATTTGTGAGTTCAAATTAGTAAGATTAGAATTTTAGAGAAGATTAAAGCCTAAGGGACCTTCGGTTCTTTGAATGATTGAGTTGCTGTGCTTTTGATTGTATTTTGATCTTGAATTTGATAAATTGATTATGCAAATTGTGACACATATTTTGTAAAATGAGCTTGATGAACATTGCTCATAAGTTCACTAAGTATTCGGCTATGGGAAAGATTGTACATGAACTTAGTATATGTTAATTTGATTGATTTGGATGGGATGGATTGAATAAAGGACCATGCTTGGATATGGCCGAATGGCCTTAGTGTGTATGCATTAGAAAGAGTAATAAAACTAATTGGTCAATTTATGCTTGTGGGAGCTTCTTGGTTAAAGAAATGACCTATTCGGCCATGTGCTTACAATCTTCGATGTTTGTTTTGATAATTGGTGTCTTAAGAGTGGTATAATGGTTAAAATGAACATGAAATATGTACATTGTGTTAAGGTCAATGACTACTCTAAATGGTGCCTTAGGAATTGCTATGTTTTAAGTATGTGCATAAGAACACTAAAGAGTGAATTTGGTATAAAATCTGCTTGGTACAGCAGCAGTAACGTGTTTTGGAAAAATCACTATAAATTGTACGAGTTGAATTAGAGGCTGAATAAATTGTGTAATTGAAGCTTAATGAGTCTAGTTTCTTATAAAATAAACTTTGCAAGAAAAGGAATTATTGATAAATAGATTTTTAGAGTAGAGTGAGACAGTGTCAGATTGACTTTGAAGTCCCCTGCTCTGTTTTTGGAAAATCACTATAAATGGTATAAAAATTGTTATGAGACAAAATTTATATGCTTAGACTCCTTGATGAGTCTAGTTTCGAATGAAATAAGTGAGGACATATTTGGAATTCTGTACAAGGAGAAATTTGGTTCGTAGTATAGAGTAGTCAGTTTACTCAAACAGTGAAATAGGGAAACTTTGAGAAAATTCTGGTATTGATTGGCCAAACCAAAAATTATGAAATTTTTATCGATGGAAGATAAATGAGTCTATTTTCATACAAAATTAACGGCACTTCAATTGGAGTTTCGTAGCTCCAGTTATGAGTAAATTATTGAATGCTGCCAGAAAATCAGCTTGTTGAGACTTATGATATGTATGTGAAATGATCGAATGTGTGTATGTGTTTGCAATGAGAAGAATATGCATGTATCATTTGACTATAAGTGAAAATGATCCATTGAGATGCTTGAATAAGGATTAATAAAAATTAAATGTTTTATTTAGCTCAAGAGCATAGAGGGACGAGTTCGGATAAAGGGAAGGCCAAAGTGGTCGAATAGCCAACTCGTAAATTATCGGGGAAGTTCAAGGTAAGTTTTGAGTAATCGAATTTGGTATTTAAGTTAAAATGCCATGATATACATGCTGATATTTGAACGATGTTCCATTGAGAAAGAAGCCTTATTCATGTTTGTTATATGGCCGAATGGCTCATAGAGAAAAGGACCGAAATTGAGCTTTGAAATGCATTTGCCTATGTATGTTTGATCATTGAGCCGAAAGTTTAGAAAAGAAGAGTATATGTGTATAAGTTTGAATTATATGTATAATTATGATATAAAGTCGAGAAGCATGTTACATGTTGGTATGCACATGAATTGATTGAATTGCAAATGAAATCTTGCTATGTGAAACTTGGCTACATGTGAATATATATGTGTATGAGAATTTGTAATGTGAATCCGGGGTTAATTCCCGCCGACTATATGTGGAGACTATGTCCGGGTTAAGACCCGAAGGCTATATGCAGAGATGATGTTCGGGTTAAGACCCGAAGGCTATATGCGGAGATTATATCCGGGGAAAAGCCCCGACGGCTATGTATAGAAATTACCCGAGATAGAGATCTCGAAGATGATGCGAGAAAAGCCTAAGACTACTGGTCTTCAAGGTAACGAACGCTAATGAATTGCGCTGAAAGTGTTAAGTTATACAGGTATGTACCTTTGGCTTACATGCTAGCTGGATTTTTGGGCCAAATATTAAGGTCGTTATATGATTTCATATGTGTTTATGAAATGAGATTATTAATATAGTCTAAGTACAATTGGCCTATGTGAAATGTTATGTGAATTATTGTGACATGTATATGTTTACGTGAACTTACTACGAGTGAAAGCCCTCCATTTTCATATGTAATGTGAATGTATATGTTGGAAAAAGGGTGACTTACCCAAAGGAAGAGGGAAACAAAGTTACGAATAACTATTTTAAGATTGAATGCTTTATCTGTGACATCGCTTAAAACTTACTAAGCATTGTAATGCTTACTCCTTTTGCCTTGTTTCCTCTGTTTTATAGATCTCTTTTGGAAGCTACGGACTCGGGGATTGAAGCCTTAATCACCAACACTATCGCTGTTCTTTTGGTACTTTGATGGTTATTTTGGGTCAATGGCATGTATAGGCTATTTTCCTTCGGTTGAACCAAACTTCATTTTGAGTTGTAAATATTTCTAGCCATGCGAAAATGGCTTGCTTAGTCTTCAAGTCTGATTATATGTGTTGAAATGATTCTCGTACGATTCGATGTTGTGGCATGATATTTAGTTAGTACCCAATATGCAATGACTTTTCTTCTATGATGTTTGGTAATTAAATTGTTCGATTTAGCCATTTTGTTAGTAGCCACAAGGTAGAGATTTGCTAACTTGCTTATAGAATGATTTTAATGAGTTATAATGTTCTGCCGAACCGACCTATAAGTGTCATATTCAACTTTAGAACTCAATGAACTCACGTCTAGCTTTGTATCTACGAACCTCGGTAGGATGTATCTAGTTAAGTAATGCCTTAATACCCTATTCCGGCGACGGACGGGGGTGTAGGGTGTTACATTTTTATTGGTATCAGAGCTACGGTTTAGTCGATTCTCGGACTAACGTAGCGTGTGTGAGTATAGCTATACATGCCATTTTGTGAAAATGCGATAGTGTGGTGATTTCTGACATTTGAAATGTGTTTTTTGTATAGTAATGGATTCCGATCCCGATCGAGCCGTAGCGGAAGATATTGAGAGTGTAGCGGCTGCTCCCGCGCAAGGGACCGCGCCGACCGACTCTCAGCCGAATGCCAGTCGTCGAGATGATGACATGAGGCAGAATTTGTATGCAATGATGAGTGATTGGTTCGCTCAATTCCTACGAAATAATCCGGCTGTTCCACAACCTCCTCCCCCGAATAACCCACTTCCGACCCCTGTGGCTCCTCTTGAGGCCGACCCTGTGAGGTCGAGTAAACCCCCAGTCGATAAAATTAGAAAATATAGGGCTGAAGAGTTCCGGGCTACAGTTGATGACGATGCTGAGCGGGCCGAGTTTTGGCTCGATAATGTAATCCGTGTGTTTGATGAGTTGTCATGTACGCCCGAAGAGTGCTTGAAGTGTGCTGTATCTCTGCTGCGTGATTCTGCCTACTATTGGTGGAACACATTGGTTTCGGTGGTGCCGAGAGAGCGAGTTAGTTGGGAGTTTTTCCAAGTTGAGTTCCGAAAGAAGTATATCAGCCAAAGGTTTATCGATCAAAAACGGAAGGAATTCCTCGAGCTTAAACAAGGCCGAATGTCAGTAACCGAATATGAGAGGGAATTCGTACGGCTTAGCCGATATGCTCACGAGTGCATAGCATCCGAAGCTATTATGTGTAAATGCTTCGAGGACGGGTTAAATGAAGACATCAAACTACTGGTGGGCATTTTGGAAATACAAGAGTTTGTTGTTCTTGTCGAGCGAGCCTGTAAGGCCGAAGAGCTTAGAAATGAGAAAAGAAAAGCTGATAGCGGGGCCAAGGAGTTCCGTAAGAGATTTTCGGGGAAGTCTACTCAAGGATCATCAAAGAAATTTCGAGGTGAATCGGACCGATCAAGGGCCACTTCGGGTTTTTCTAGGCGAGACCGTGATCGACCCCCTATGAGTTCACGTGCTACTTCTGCTGCTAGTGTTGGGAACGACCGTCGAGATAGAGCCGAGTGCAAGTATTGTGGAAAATGGCATTCGGGGAGCTGTAGATTTCGTGATCGCTCTTGTTATAAATGCGGGTCGGCTGATCACTTTATAAGAGATTGCCCTAGATGGTCCGAACAAAATGTGAATCCGAGTGGAAAATCGAATACTACTTCAGCTCGAGGGAGGCCACCTAGAAATTCGGGGAATGCTAGCGGTGGTCAGAGAAGGTTTAAAGATGCTACGACAAGATCCGAGGCTGATGCTCCTGCTAGGGCTTACGCAATTCGCACACGAGAGGATGCCTCTTCGCCCGATGTTATCACTGGTACTTTTACTCTCTTTGATACTGATGTAATTGCTTTGATTGACCCTGGTTCAACTCATTCATATGTATGTGAAACTTTGGCATCCAGTAAGACTCTCCCTATTGAGTCTACTGAGTTTGTGATTAGAGTGTCCAATCCCTTGGGTCGTTGTGTGTTAGTCGATAGAGTGTGTAAGAAATGTCCCCTTATGATTCGAAATTCATGTTTTCCGGCCGATTTGATGCTTTTGCCATTCGACGAATTCGACGTTATTCTCGGAATGGATTGGTTGACTGTGCAGGACGCGATAGTGAATTGCAAGCGAAAGACTATTGATTTGCGATGTTCGAATAATGAGATAATTCGTGTTGAATCGTCTGATCTAAACGGGCTACCGGCAGTAATATCTTCAATTATGGCTAGAAAGTTTATGAAGAAGGGTTGCGAGGCTTATCTTGCTTATGTTTTGGATAGCAAAATATCTGAACTAAAACTTGAGACAGTACCTGTGGTTTGTGAATATCCGGATGTATTTCTAGAAGAATTACCGGGGTTACCGCCTGTTAGAGAGGTTGAGTTCGGCATTGAGCTAGTTCCGGGTACAACTCTGATTTCAATTGCTCCATATCGTATGGCTCCGACGGAGTTGAAAGAGTTGAAATCCCAGTTGCAAGAGTTGACCGATAGAGGTTTCGCAAGACCGAGCTTTTCTCCCTGGGGTGCACCAGTCTTGTTCGTGAAAAAGAAGGATGGGACTTTGAGAATGTGTGTCGACTATCGGCAGTTGAACAAGGTGACTATAAAGAATAAGTATCCGTTGCCTCGTATCGATGACTTATTCGATCAGCTAAAGGGAGCCTCAGTGTTTTCAAAGATTGACTTACGATCCGGTTATTATCTGTTGCGAGTTCGAGACTCAGATGTGCCTAAGACTGCCTTCAGAACGAGGTACGGACACTACGAATTTTTAGTGATGCCGTTTGGGCTGACTAATGCCCCCGCTGTTTTCATGGATTTGATGAATTGAGTGTTTAAGCAGTACCTAGATCGATTTGTAGTCGTATTTATCGATGACATTTTGGTTTACTCTCGCGATGGGATCGAGCATGCCGAGCATTTAAGGCTTGTGCTACGGGTTTTGCGTGATAACCAGTTGTACACAAAATTCAGCAAGTGTGAGTTCTGGTTGCGCGAGGTCGGATTTCTGGGACACATTGTATCTGCTGCGGGTATCCGAGTTGATCCGAATAAAATCGCTGCTATCCTCGATTGGAAGCCTCCTAAAAATGTCTCGGAAGTCCGAAGCTTTTTAGGACTTGCCGGATACTACCGACGGTTTGTGAAGGACTTTTCGATGATCTCAACCCTGTTGACGAAGCTATTGCAGAAGGATGTTAAATTCGAATGGTCCGAGAAGTGCCAAAAGAGTTTCGACCATTTGAAAGCCCTATTGACGGAAGCTCCAGTCTTAGTTCAGCCTGAATCTGGTAAAGAGTTTGTAGTATATAGTGATGCGTCCTTGAATGGCTTGGGGTGTGTTTTGATGCAAGAAGGCAAAGTTGTTGCTTATGCTTCGAGGCAATTAAAGCCTCATGAGAAAAATTATCCGACTCACGATCTCGAATTAGCTGCTATTGTTTTTGCTTTGAAGATTTGGCGTCACTACCTTTTTGGTGAGAAATGTCATGTCTTTTCCGACCATAAAAGCCTCAAATACTTGATGACGCAAAGAGATTTGAATCTGAGGCAAAGACGTTGGCTTGAATTGCTAAAGGATTACGAGCTTGTCATTGACTATCATCCGGGGAAGGCGAATGTAGTTGCTGATGCTCTTAGCCGAAAATCATTGTTTGCTTTACGAGCCATGAATGCGCAATTATCGGTATCTGATGATGGGGTGATGATAGCGGAATTAAAAGCCGAACCGGTATTTCTCCGACAAGTTTGTGAAGCTCAGAAAGTGGATGACGACTTAATTGCCAAGCGAGCTCGATGCGATGTAAGTGCAGATCCTGAGTTCCAAGTTGACGACAATGATTGTTTGAGGTTTTGAGGCCGAGTATGTATTCCGAGAAGTTCAGAGTTGATTTCGATGATTTTAAATGAAGCTCATAATAGTCGAATGTCGGTTCATCCGGGAAGCACTAAAATGTACAATGATTTGAAACGTCAATATTGGTGGCATGGTATGAAACGAGATATCTCAAACTTTGTGTCGAAGTGTCTGATATGCCAACAAGTAAAAGCGGAACATCAGGTGCCTACGGGTTTGTTGCAACCAAATTTGATCCCCGAATGGAAATGGGATAGAGTCACGATGGATTTCGTATCTGGGCTACCGTTGACATCGAGCAAGAAAGATGCGATTTGGGTTGTCGTAGACCGATTAACTAAATCCGCTCATTTTATACCTGTGCGTACGAATTACTCACTTGATAAGCTAGCGGAGTTGTATGTTTCTCAGATCGTCAGATTGCACGGGGTCCCTATCTCTATCGTGTCGGATAGAGACCCGAGATTTACATCGCGGTTTTGGAAGAAACTACAAGATTCATTGGGTACTAAGCTACATTTTAGTACCGCGTTCCATCCTCAGACAGACGGTCAATCGGAACGAGTAATTCAGATACTCGAGGATATGTTGAGATGTTGCGTCCTTGAATTTAGTGGTTCGTGGGAACGGTATTTGCCTTTGATTGAATTCGCATACAACAACAGTTTTCAATCGAGCATTAAGATGGCACCTTACGAGGCTTTGTACGGTCGCAAATGCCGTACACCGTTGTTTTGGACCGAGCTCAGTGAAAGTAAGATCTTTGGAGTCGATTTAATTAGAGATGCCGAGCAGAAAGTAAAAGTGATTCGAGATAGCCTTAAGGCAGCTTCAGATCGTCAAAAGTCTTACGCGGATTTAAAGCGGAAAGATATCGAGTACCAGGTCGGAGACAAAGTATTTCCTAAAGTGTCACCTTGGAAAAAGGTGCTCAGATTTGGCCGTAAGGGCAAATTGAGTCCTAGGTTCATCGGACCATATGAAATATCTGAACGGATTGGACCGGTAGCATATCGACTGATTTTGCCTCCCGAACTTGAAAAGATTCACAACGTTTTTCATGTTTCGATGCTCCGACGATATAGATTCGACCCTTCACATGTGATTAATCCGTCTGACATTGAGATTCGATCCGATATGAGTTACGAGGAGGAACCAATTCGTATTTTGGCGCACGAGGTTAAAGAGTTGCGGAATAAGAGGATTTCGTTAGTGAAAGTGTTATGGGTCAAACACGGGGTCGAAGAAGCTACTTGGGAGCTTGAGGATTCAATAAGAGAACGTTACCCAAACTTATTTTTCGGTAAGAATTTTCGGGGACGAAAATTTCTTTAGTGGGGGAGAGTTGTGACAGCCTTAAAATGACCCTAGCCGGAATGTGGTTTCGGGACCACAAAACCGAGGCATAAAATATATTTAATGTTCATTTAGATGCCTATAATATGTGTTAATTCATGTGTGACATGTTTGGTGTGCCAATTTAGAGTTATAAATTTGAATTTCATTAAAAAGGACTTAGTTGTGAACTTTGAAGGTAAACTAGCTAGATGTGTGATGACTAATAAATGCATGCATGCAAAATAGGGGACTTGCATGTCAAATTACCCACTTTGATGATAGTGGATGGTAATGATGACCTAGTTTGTCATTTTGTATTTTGTTTGTGGCTAATTAATAATAATAGAAATAAAAAAAAGGAAATTAGTTGTCATAAAATTTAAATGATACAACAAATAAAATAAGGATTGTTGAAAAAAAAAAAAAAGAGAGTTCATCTTCTTCTCTTCACCATAGCCGAACCTTAAGTGAAGGAGAGTGGAAATTCTTCCTAGTTGATTTGGTCACCACTTAGGCAAATTGGAGGTATGTTCATGATTTTTGCTTTTGAAATTTGGTGAAATAAAGATGGATGCTAAGTTATTTGCTTTGTTTTGAATGAAATTTGAGTTGGTTGTGCCATGGGGAAAATCGGCCATGGTGCATGTCTTCTTGGGTGATGTTTTGTTAGATTTTCCTTGTTTTGAAGGTGATTTCTAAGGGAATTTGAGCTTCATAACATAAAATCCTTGTGTGATAGACAAGATGTGGTGTTCGGCCATGTGAGTAAAGGTGGAGAAATTGTGCTTTCCCTAATGCTTGTGTTTAATAATGGAATATGGGTGTTGTTTGAGCTTGTCTTAGGGTCCTCTCCTTTGTTTAAAGTGAAAAAATTTCTTGAGCCTTGAGGATGAGGGCATTCGGCCTTGTCAAGTTGTGGTTAGGGAGTTTTGTTTTGCATTTAAGAGCTTGTTAAAGCTTGTTAATAGACTCTATGATGTTAAAATTCATAAGAGTTGGATTTGTGAGTTCAAATTAGTAAGATTAGAATTTTAGAGAAGATTAAAGCCTAAGGGACCTTCGGTTCTTTGAATGATTGAGTTGCTGTGCTTTTGATTGTATTTTGATCTTGAATTTGATAAATTGATTATGCAAATTGTGACACATATTTTGTAAAATGAGCTTGATGAACATTGCTCATAAGTTCACTAAGTATTCGGCTATGGGAAAGATTGTACATGAACTTAGTATATGTTAATTTGATTGATTTGGATGGGATGGATTGAATAAAGGACCATGCTTGGATATGGCCGAATGGCCTTAGTGTGTATGCATTAGAAAGAGTAATAAAACTAATTGGTCAATTTATGCTTGTGGGAGCTTCTTGGTTAAAGAAATGACCTATTCGGCCATGTGCTTACAATCTTCGATGTTTGTTTTGATAATTGGTGTCTTAAGAGTGGTATAATGGTTAAAATGAACATGAAATATGTACATTGTGTTAAGGTCAATGACTACTCTAAATGGTGCCTTAGGAATTGCTATGTTTTAAGTATGTGCATAAGAACACTAAAGAGTGAATTTGGTATAAAATCTGCTTGGTACAGCAGCAGTAACGTGTTTTGGAAAAATCACTATAAATTGTACGAGTTGAATTAGAGGCTGAATAAATTGTGTAATTGAAGCTTAATGAGTCTAGTTTCTTATAAAATAAACTTTGCAAGAAAAGGAATTATTGATAAATAGATTTTTAGAGTAGAGTGAGACAGTGTCAGATTGACTTTGAAGTCCCCTGCTCTGTTTTTGGAAAATCACTATAAATGGTATAAAAATTGTTATGAGACAAAATTTATATGCTTAGACTCCTTGATGAGTCTAGTTTCGAATGAAATAAGTGAGGACATATTTGGAATTCTTTACAAGGAGAAATTTGGTTCGTAGTATAGAGTGGTCAGTTTACTCAAACAGTGAAATAGGGAAACTTTGAGAAAATTCTGGTATTGATTGGCCAAACCAAAAATTATGAAATTTTTGTGGATGGAAGATAAATGAGTCTATTTTCATACAAAATTAACGGCACTTCAATTGGAGTTTCGTAGCTCCAGTTATGAGTAAATTATTGAATGCTGCCAGAAAATCAGCTTGTTGAGACTTATGATATGTATGTGAAATGATCGAATGTGTGTATGTGTTTGCAATGAGAAGAATATGCATGTATCATTTGACTATAAGTGAAAATGATCCATTGAGATGCTTGAATAAGGATTAATAAAAATTAAATGTTTTATTTAGCTCAAGAGCATAGAGGGACGAGTTCGGATAAAGGGAAGGCCAAAGTGGTCGAATAGCCAACTCGTAAATTATCGGGGAAGTTCAAGGTAAGTTTTGAGTAATCGAATTTGGTATTTAAGTTAAAATGCCATGATATACATGCTGATATTTGAACGATGTTCCATTGAGAAAGAAGCCTTATTCATGTTTGTTATATGGCCGAATGGCTCATAGAGAAAAGGACCGAAATTGAGCTTTGAAATGCATTTGCCTATGTATGTTTGATCATTGAGCCGAAAGTTTAGAAAAGAAGAGTATATGTGTATAAGTTTGAATTATATGTATAATTATGATATAAAGTCGAGAAGCATGTTACATGTTGGTATGCACATGAATTGATTGAATTGCAAATGAAATCTTGCTATGTGAAACTTGGCTACATGTGAATATATATGTGTATGAGAATTTGTAATGTGAATCCGGGGTTAATTCCCGCCGACTATATGTGGAGACTATGTCCGGGTTAAGACCCGAAGGCTATATGCAGAGATGATGTCCGGGTTAAGACCCGAAGGCTATATGCGGAGATTATATCCGGGGAAAAGCCCCGACGGCTATGTATAGAAATTACCCGAGATAGAGATCTCGAAGATGATGCGAGAAAAGCCTAAGACTACTGGTCTTCAAGGTAACGAACGCTAATGAATTGCGCTGAAAGTGTTAAGTTATACAGGTATGTACCTTTGGCTTACATGCTAGCTGGATTTTTGGGCCAAATATTAAGGTCGTTATATGATTTCATATGTGTTTATGAAATGAGATTATTAATATAGTCTAAGTACAATTGGCCTATGTGAAATGTTATGTGAATTATTGTGACATGTATATGTTTACGTGAACTTACTACGAGTGAAAGCCCTCCATTTTCATATGTAATGTGAATGTATATGTTGGAAAAAGGGTGACTTACCCAAAGGAAGAGGGAAACAAAGTTACGAATAACTATTTTAAGATTGAATGCTTTATCTGTGACATCGCTTAAAACTTACTAAGCATTGTAATGCTTACTCCTTTTGCCTTGTTTCCTCTGTTTTATAGATCTCTTTTGGAAGCTACGGACTCGGGGATTGAAGCCTTAATCACCAACACTATCGCTGTTCTTTTGGTACTTTGATGGTTATTTTGGGTCAATGGCATGTATAGGCTATTTTCCTTCGGTTGAATCAAACTTCATTTTGAGTTGTAAATATTTCTAGCCATGCGAAAATGGCTTGCTTAGTCTTCAAGTCTGATTATATGTGTTGAAATGATTCTCGTACGATTCGATGTTGTGGCATGATATTTAGTTAGTACCCAATATGCAATGACTTTTCTTCTATGATGTTTGGTAATTAAATTGTTCGATTTAGCCATTTTGTTAGTAGCCACAAGGTAGAGATTTGCTAACTTGCTTATAGAATGATTTTAATGAGTTATAATGTTCTGCCGAACCGACCTATAAGTGTCATATTCAACTTTAGAACTCAATGAACTCACGTCTAGCTTTGTATCTACGAACCTAGGTAGGATGTATCTAGTTAAGTAATGCCTTAATACCCTATTCCGGCGACGGACGGGGGTGTAGGGTGTTACAAAATGTCTTGATTTTCTTTTTAAGCTCAAGATCATCAAAGGAGAGAGTCGGACAAAGGAAAGACTAAGATTATCGAGTAACCGTAGAAGCAAATCCATCGTATCTTAAGGTAAGTGTGTAACCACTATGAGCTTAGTTATTTATACCTAAATGGAGTGTACATATCATGAAAGAATTATTCTTGAAATTATATAACTATACATCTTGCTTGCTTGATAGATTTGTAATAGCATATTCGAATTTGATTAACTTAGTTGATGGATGTAAGTGGCACATTATGTGCGGGTTAAATGGCACATTATGTGCGGGCTGAATTGTACAATATGTGCGGGTTGAATGGCACATTACGTGCAGGTTGAATGGCACATTATGTGCTGGTTAAATGGCACATTATGTGTGGGCTGAATTGCACAATATGTTCGGGTTGAATGGCACATTACGTGGGGGTTGAATGGCACATTATGTGCGGGTTAAATGGCACATTATGTGCATGCTGAATTGCACAATATGTGCGGGTTGAATGGCACCATGTGTGCGGATGTAAACGGCACTACGAGTGCGGTTTGGAACAAATGAGGTGCACAAATTTCCCGACTAATCACCCTAAGGTTGTGAATGAATGCTATAAGGAGTATTTGCTTATCAAGAGTAAGAGAGCTAAATGTCTCTTGAAGTGTTAATTGTAATGGTTGTTCATTATTTTTCATTGCATCTTATCAAACAAGTTGTTATATCGTATTGCTTATAACTTACTGAGTTGAAAAACTCACTTGGTGTGTTTAATTGGTTCTTAATAGGTTCTTTTGATCCTTTGTAAGCTCGGAACCGTCATCAAAGTCATCACACTTGTCAGTAACATTTTGGTATCTCGTTTTGTTAGTCTTGAGCTTGATATTTTGGCATGTATAGACTTTATTTTTGGGAATGTTGATGTTGTAAATACTCTTTTGTATAAATGGCCATGCGATTGTGGCCTAAGTGTTAGAAATTCAAACGTGGTTATGTATGATTTTATGAATTAACTTTTGATTTTAAATGAATCACTATTAAATAGATCAAATACTTAAGTTGTATTTAGAAGATGGGATCATGAGATGTATTTGGTATGATGTGAATAAGCTAGGGATAAATGACCATGCATCCGGCTAAGAAGGTAAATTACCAAATGAATAGTGAATGCTTTTATCATACTTAAATGAGTGTGAGACATGCTGAAGTAGTGTTTCTATTTGATAAATTAATAGCATGAGAATTCGGTTGTTTAGTTGTAAGTATCAATAAGTTGATTACTTTGCATTATGTTTTGTTTAATAGTTCGTACATGAATTGCTTTCAGTAATACTCCACAACCCTTCCGGCGATGGATATGGGTTAGGCATGTTACATTGACGCTACTTGCCATCAGATATGTCAGCATCTTCACATTTCATCACCGCCCCCACCTCACAAACCATCTGGCGATGAGGACTTTTAAGTCCTTTTTATTTTTATTTTTTTATTTGTCATTTTTACTTTTATTCTTAATTTCCCGTTTAATTTTTATGTTTCTTTCTATTTAAATACGATTTTTTATCTTACCCTTAGGTTTTATAATATTTCTTAAACAATTTCTATTTTTGGTAATTTCTTAACGAGTAATCTTGCTACTCTATATTTACTAAAAAGTCATTGATACTATCGCAGTCTAAAGAACCCAATAGCCCAAATCCAACTCTAATGGGAAAGCTACTCCACGACTGCCAAGTCCTGCTTGACCATGACTATAGCCACTGAAACACCCAACACATCTCCGAATCAAGTTTCCACACTTCGAACTCAAGGATTTCATCCAAAATTCAGGGAGTTTCACTTCTCTCCCTGTCTTATGATTTTATACTTATATTTTTAGTAAATTTATCCTTGTACATTGAGGGCAATTTACATCTTAAGTGGGGGGATACATTACATTATTATAAGAAAATCCCTTTTTGCATTATTCTCAAATCCCTGAATCTTGGCTTTCACTATTAGAATGAATTTGAATTGATTTACGATTTTTATTGATATGTCTTGAATTAAAACATAGGGAGCTATGCTTTGATTGTTTAAACTTTAAGTCATTAGAGGATCAAGCATGATAAGTTGATTTTTGAGAATTAAAATATTTCTAGGTTGTCTCCCCAAAGTCCAGGTATTATCTTGAAGTTTGGAATTTATAGGGTTGACATCAAAAGTCATAATTCTTGTAAGATTTTGAGCCTTTAGAGCATATATCCTTTCATGCTCACTTTTATTATTGCTATGAGTGTACACCCCTATCCCGTGTCCATCGCCAGAATGGGTTATAGGGCATTACCAGGCGAGACAAAACATTCAAATAATATTATAATAAAATAAGTCATATTCAAGTATTTACAATTATAAATAAACCCAGAAGAAAACTAAGTCAAACAGCATGTATGAAATTTTAGTCATAGAGTTCAACTAACAACAAAATTATATAGCCCAAGATTGATCACAAGCTCAGCGCTTTAATAATTTCCAAATGAATGTAATAAGCATAATTATGTCCCAAGGCTGAATATAAATATCTAAATTTATACATTACTATATATCATATGCGCATAACATGGTCAATATAAAGTATTCAATCAACAGCACTAGCGTAAGACATATAAAGTGCGCATATTTGTAGTACATATCATCACTTACTACACAACTATGTATATAAACAATCATGATCTTCAATAGCCAAGAGTACTATTCATTTGGTTACCTTTTAAAGGATTTGGCCGAATAATAATACTGCTTATTTCACAAATTATTCAATGACCACTTAAATCATATTTAATTTCTTTACAATCACCAAATCAAGCATAGAATCAAGTACAACTAATAACCATGATTTGCCTTTCACCTCAATAAAACAAAAATACGTATATATACATATAACACAACAATTATATATGTATCAAATACATAAAAATACCAAAGCCGAATTTAAACGTGCTAATATCACTCATATTACAATGTAACTATAAGTCATATACAATACCCATTCATTGATTAGGTAATCAGCTAACTACATATAGATATATAAATTAACCCAACACATTACATACATATATATAAATAAGTACGAATCAAGATTTATTTACCTACATAATTTACATCCATTTCCTTACTAACATAAATTACTAAACTTATCTATATCACATATCATGACCAACTTGCTTTAATAACAAATTACATAACAGAGGTCAAGCAAAATGTGTCTCACATATAAAGACATTGCATGTCCAAATCATCCATTAAATAAATCCATTACTTAAGTTCATTAAACAATCAAAAGCACACATCAATCAATACATCACTAATATTCACATATCAATAATCATTCTTCCATGCATTTAAAACCCACTTAAAAACATGCATGAATTTATAATTCAACCATTTCTTAACATATAACATCTAACATATATTCCCTGCATAGATGTAACATTATAACCGGAATGGACCAAGTCCTAAATCAAAACATATTTAATTTAGGAATTAAGCCATTTTCGCATGGCTTTAGCTTTACAAAACCAACACTCAGCATTTCCAAAATGTATTCTAGCCTATACATGCCATAGTTCCAAAATGCATTTTAATAAATACCGAGGGCGATCGATAGTGTGATAGACTTGCTGACGATCCCCGAGCTTGTAACTTGAATCCAAATCTATAAAACAAAAATAAACATAACACTCAGAGTAAGCTATCAAAGCTTAGTAAATTATAAGCAAATTAACAAACCTAATTCTAACAACTCACTTCAAGGTAACCAGATTATAAGTTCATTACTAAAATAAATTTCAACTCCACAAGTGAAATAAATAATACACTTTTATGCACAAACTACCTTGACCGAATGCTTGCAAGAACATGTCAACTTATTATGATTTAACATTCAATACCAAATATTTAATATATATATCTAGACACATACACATATATAGAACTCATATGTCTTAATATAATTTTCCACATACAATTGTTAACCATATAATCGAATATATATATACATATTTCTTATCATTTATACACATATATTTAGGAACTAATCCTAAGATACTTACTACTCATACATTAAACCAAATACACATATCATATGCACATGTTAGCTTACCTTTGCTCTAATAGGTGATAAGTAAATTCTTACCTGACCTATAGCTTATTTTGCACATTCATTCTTATTGTGCCTTCGCCCGATGAACCATTCGGAATTGGATAGGATACTTGGATAATCACATAAGCTGTACAATGCCAACATCCCGGACGTGGTCTTACATGTAGTCACATATCGATGCCACTGTCCTAGACAGGGTCTTACTCGTAAACACATATCAGAACCACATATTGATGCCAAGGACTTACTCGCACACATATATCGGAATCCTAGCTATTCCTTAGGTTCATACGGGGCTTTCGGACGTCGTAACTCGATCGAAACAAATGCATAATTATGGATACCAAACTTGAACACATTCGGCTATTAGGTATATATATTCACATATTTAACTTCAGCATATATAATTTGCATTTAATTAAAAATAACAACGTCTACTTGCTTATATACTTACCTCGGACGTCGTAAAACGAAATGGAGTTGCTAGTCGACCACTTTCGTTTTTCCCTGATCCAAATCTAATTTCTTTAATTCTTGATCTAAACATATTCAAATTAAGCTCATTCAAACATATTTTCATTCAATTTAGTCCACACACACATAAATGGGAAAATTACCATTTTACCCCTAACATTTACAATTTTTACAATTTAGTCCCTAATGTATAAAATTCAAAATATACCAAATTAATCACATCCAAGGGTGGCCAAATACTCCTAGGGTCCTAATATGCCCATATTTTTCATCAATTTCACATTCTAGTCCTCCCACATTTTTATTTTTTGCAATTAAGTCCTAATTACTCAAAATCATCAAAAATTCCTTTATAATATATCTTAATCCAATCCATATCTTCCATAATTCATTATCAAACCTTAAAAATCACAAACTCTCATCAATGGTAAAATTCAAAATATTCATCAAAATAAAAAATCAAAGCTTGGGTTTTAAAGATTTCTAAGCAACGATCTCAAAAACGTAAAAATAATAAAAAAATCGACAAGAAAACGAACCTTGATGAGCTAAATAGATGGCCGAACCCTAAGCTTGTGTTCTTCTCTTTAGTTTCGGCTATTTGAAGATGAAAAATGATAATATGATATTATTATTATGTTATAACATGCTATAATATAACATTTTATTCCATTTCCCATTTTACCATTAATGAAATAATAATAAAATTTTATAATTCATGTCTAATGTCGTCCCTTACACCTACTTTTGGGCTTATTGCCACCTTAAGGCTTCCATTTAAAAAGCCAAGTGTAATTTAGCCCCTTTTAGAAATAACCACTAAATTTCTATTTTACGCGATTTAGTCCTTTTATTTAATCTAACAACCAAACGACAAAATTAAAACACAAAAATTTCACAGATACAAATTTACACAAAATTAACATGGAAAATAATGTTTAAATATTTTTCTGACTCAGATTCGTGGTCCCGAAACCACCGTTTCGATTAGGGTCTAAACTGGGCTGTTACAATGAGTGTGTCAATATTGATATGTTATTCTAGAACTTGCTTCGATTATGCATGTCAAGACCACACCATTGATTTGATATGTCGAGATGATAAAGGCACTTAGGTTTAACCCACTTACTCCATAAAAGTGTAACACCCCTAACCCGTATCCGGTCGCTAGATTTGGGGTTATGAGGTATTACCAGAGGAAAACCCCAAATACGAATCATCATATACGTATACATGTTCAACTCTTAAACTAATCTTATTAAAAGCACATAACAATCATACTCACTTTACGAGTCATTTTATAACATAAAGCGAACATGTAATTAGTCACATATTTCATAAGTAAAAATAATAAACATATCTTTATTTCGCAAAAACATACGCACATACTCAAATAAATAAATTTATTTGATTACCCAAATTTTATGAGCCACAAATCAAGTACATAACATCCATACATTCCCAAAATACGCATGAGTTGTATTTATAACTATCCAGTCAAACATATAATCTTTTTTTTTATTATCAATGTCTATATGACAATTAATATTAATTTGAATTCTATGTCAAACAATAAATGCTCATAGCTAAGTTTTCATATGCATGTCACACTTATATAGCACATATATTAATAAAGTTCTCAAGCATATATAGATATAAATATGTATAGTCAAGTTATTAAGTAATCATATGCAACTCATACCGTATGGAATTTTAAACTTCCCTTGCTGGCTGAATGTATACATATATTAACCTAATTACAAATCATGCATGTGACATGAGATTCTAATAAATTCTTATGTAGCAAATTTGGCTTAGCCGAAATTAGCAAATATTTTCATTTCTTAAACAACTATTTACCCAAACTTACAACACCGATTATAAATGATTACAACGTCATTTCTATCTTGCACCATCATTGACACATATGCATTACCATATTTCTTTTACTTGAGCCGTATACTATAGCCATCCACAAATGCATATCATACCATGTCTCAAGCTTACCATAATGAGCTAATGATAAACACTCATATCCTTACTCCATGCCGAAATCATATAACTAAACATCACATTCATCTATACCCTGAAATAGACCTCCAATTTAATGTTTAGACCATGATCAAATACATACGAGCATTGACATCTCAATCAAGCCATACTCATGAACAACCATAATAACCTCAACCATTATTAGATCAAATCAAACCCTTAGACCCTCTTCAAGGTTAAGTCCTAATTACTCAAAATCATCAAAAATTCCTTTACATAATATGTTAACCCACTCCATGTCTTCCATAATTCATCATCAAACAATAAAAATCATAAGCTCTCATCAATGACATGACTCAAAATATTCATCAATATTAAAAATTAAAGCTTAGGTTTCGCAGTACTCGAAGCAACGATCTAAAAAACGTAAAAATTATCAAAAATCATACAAAAACAAACCTTGGATTAAGCTTGGAAGGTAGCCGAATATTTGAAAGCTTCAAACCCATCTTCTTTCTTAAGTTTCGGTCATGAACAGAAAATATATGCACTTGTTTTTATTTTATGTTATAACTTATAATATATAGTTTATAATTTTAATTTCCCAAAAATACCCTTAATGAGTTCATGTCAAAAATTTTTAAAATACAAGCCTATTACCATACATCAATGTGTCATTGGGCTAATTACAACATAAAGGTTTCAATAAAGCCATTAACAATTAGGCCCCTTTAGAAATAACCACAAAATTTCCCTTTTACGCAATTAAGTCCTTTTATTTAATCGGATACCCAAACGACCAAGTTAAATCACGAAAATTTCATAGATATAAATTCACACAAGATAAACACGGAAAATAATTTTAAATTTTTTCTGACTCAAATTCGTGGTCTCAAAACCACCTTTACGATTAGGGTCTAAATTGGGTTGTTACAAAAAGCCTACCCTCATAATTAACCATTAGTGAACCCCCTTGAGCCTAACAAACCATTTATTGATTTACCCTTAATATTAACCCATAAACCTATTTTTGATTCTTTGAGAATTTCCCTCACTCTAATTTGATCCCCATTTTTGTCGAGATTTGAGTTGAATAATTATCTAGCTATGTTCTCCCCCTTAATTAGTAAAGTTAAAAATATTCGATTTGTTCTTAAAAAAAATTTATATATCTATATACAAAGTCAATTCAGTTGTTAATTTATCTTTAGCATTTTGCTACTAAGTAATGCTTGAACATAAACGATATTATTCATGAAGAGAAGTTCAAATTCTAGAATTATTTACTCAGAAATGTATTTACTCAGTATTAGTATTTTTCTAGTTAGGTAATTATCAAATCAATCTCGATTTTACACAACTTAGATTGTTTGAAACTTTGATGTTCTTTTAGTTGAACTCTTAAGGTATGATTACTTGTGGATTATTTCGAAACATTATCGATTGGAATTATAAGTTGAGAAAAATGAATTTTAGCTGTGATTTGAGATTTTGCTTGACGACAAGCAAATGCTTAAGTGTGGGGGTATTTGATAAACTATAATATATACATATTTTTATCCCACATTTGGCACATTTATGGATGACTTATCATTGAACTTGTGGAATTTGATGCCCTTAATCCTTTAATTTCATGTTTTATACTTAGGTGAGCATAAAGAAGAGAAAAGAGCAAGGAACGAGCCAAAAATGGAGAAAATAGGCCAAAGTGAGAAATCAACACGACCTGGAGGTTCATCACATGGGTATACCACACGCTCGTGTCAAATTAGCAGACTTGAACACGGCCTGGACTTGATTCACACGAGCGTGCCACACGAGTGTGTCCCTGTGGTGACGAGTTTCAATTTCACGCGGAAAAAGCTACTTAGGGGTTAAGAAGGGTGTTCCAAAGTCTATATAAACACCCTAGGAGAGGACTAAAAGGACACATAGAGTAGAAGACAGGGAATTACTCAAGGAAAGCCAATTGATCCATCTCAGTAGGAAGGATTTACATCAAGACCGAAGATCTTGTTATTGTTATCTGAATTATATGATAAATACCTTTTTATTATAAATTAAACTCCCAAATACCTAGGGGGATGAAACCTAAGATGAATCTTGTTATTGTTATCTGAATTATATGATAAATATTCGATTTGTTCTTAATTATGTTTTTAATTCTTGAGTTGATATTTCAGGATATTAATTCAAGTCAAATATGCTTAATCAGAGGAGCAAAAGTCCCTGTATAAGAGTAGATCCAACGTAATTAAGCAGAGTTGATCGCAATCCTAGACATAGGACGATGAAAATCTACCGGATTAGAGTCAAATCTAATAGAGGGATCCATAGATCTAGTTAATGCAACACTAGGGGTTTTAATTAGAAAGAGATTTCAATTAATCAACCTAGGGTTAGTTGTTCTTAGTCTCGATGGGGATATTAACATAATTTAGGGATCTCTATGGGTCAAATCGAATGAAAAAATCGCCTAGTTCAGAGTTAAATAACAAGTGAAGTTTAGGTGGATTCTTCCTTGGGTATTGCTTTTATCAATTAGTTTTCCCAAAATATTTCCCAACTTATCATTTGTCGCATCTTTAGTTAGGATTTTAGCTTACAAACAACCTCTCTTTATTTCTAGGCTAGATAATAGAAAGAAAGTTATTACTAGTACTTTTAGTTCCTTTGGGTTCAACATTCCAGTCTTGCCACTAACTATACTATTATTCGATAGGTGCACTTGCCTTTTATCGTGATAATAGTTAGTTTCTAGGTACGATCACTTTATTACTTTATCATCACCACACACACGATAGATAATCAGTCTACTACAATGGTGTACGACATTTACGACTATACAACACTTCATAAGGTGCCATTTTGATACTTGATTGAAAGCTATTGTTGTACGCAAACTCAATCAGAGGTAAGTATCGTTCCCACATACCTTCGAACTCGTGAATGCAACATCTCAACATATCCTCAAGTATCTGAATGATTCGCTTAGACTGACAATCTGTTTGCGGAAGGAAAGCAGTGCTGAAATGTAGTTTCATACCTAGTGCATCTTGCAGTTTCTTCCAAAATCGTGATGTCAATCTTAGATCTCTATCCGAAACAATGGAAATAGGCACACCGTGTAATCTCACAATCTGAGAGACATATAATTCAGGAAGCTTCTCAAGCGAGTAATTTGTATGAGTCGGTAGAAAATGAGCCGACTTAGTCAATCTATCAACAATAACCTAGATTGCATCTTTGTTGCTCAGTGTCAACGGTAGCCCAGATACAAAACCCATAGTAACTCTGTCCCACTTCCACTCAGGTATCATAATCGGCTGAAGCAATCTAGAAGGTACTTGATGCTTGGCTTTTACTTGCTGGTAGATAAAACATTTCGAAACAAAGTAAAAAATATCTCGCTTCATACCATGCCACCAGTAAAGCTGTTTCATATCATTGTACATCTTTGTACTACCCGAGTGAATGGATAATCGGTTGCTATGAGCATCATTCAAAATCATCTAAATCAACTCTGGATATCTTGGGACACATATTCTGTAACACCCCTAACCCAAATCCATCGCCGGAGTGGGTTACAAGGCAGTATGAACAATACTCGATATTTATACAATCATGTTCTAGTCAGTTCAATTTTCAATAACCAATCAAATAAAATTTCATAGAGTCAAAAACAATTGTTAGTTAAAAACATAACATTTACCGTAATATTCTATTATAGCATCTCTCTCAATTAACCTATACGCATATCAAACTATTTTACAAATAGATTAAACAAATCACATGTTACGAATTATAAAAGAGCTCATAATCCAAATGCCTATCAAAATGACATATATTTCGGCACATGATATATACATATAAAATAAAGAACATAACAACATATAAATGACTTAAACCAAATTCAAAAGAGCATGAAATAGTTCATTCCAAAAATTTCTTACTTTCAAATGCATAAAACAAAAACACTATTTATTTGGTCATTTTAATAAGTTTGACCGAATATAAACTTGCTTTTTTACACATAATTCATTTAAAGCCATTTCACTAATAATCTAAATTTTTATTCAGAACAAATTTCATAGCATTTTAAATAAAACACTAATTCATTTTTATATACACTCAAATCGGCAAACATATATATAAAATATTTCAAATTTTAATTATGACATGTGATATAATGAAGTTAAAATTTCTCTTATTAACCAAATATACAAACGTACAGGACAATGAGTATGCAACTCAACATAGCTTAAACATGTATAACTTTACTCATTTGTGACCCACTTTAACATTCATTCCTCATTGTATCATAACCGTATACACATAGACTCCAACCATATAAAATACCAACTCAAATCATCACCATATCATACCACACGTTAATCACACATAAAGATGTCATAACTAGTTCATCCATCCAAACATTATATCATTGTCTCCATTACTCAAAACACAAAATTTTTTTTATTAAAATAATAAGCCACATTCACATGGCTTACTATATACAACTAAGTCAAAGGAAAATATCCATAAGGTATCCTAGTTTATACATGCCATAAGTTTTAGATTTAACTTAAAACGGTACCAAAAGATAAATGATAGGTGGATAACTTCAACGTTGATCCCAAGCTCGTAGCTACTTCCAAAGAATCTATAAAAACAAAACAAGTAAACATACACCAAGTAAGCAATTCTTAGCTTAGTATGTTACAAGCAATTGAGACTTTAATTTAACTTACTACTTCAATTTAATGAAACTAGATTCAATATAGTTAAATCATGCTACAATTTCTCATAATCTTGATTTACCAAATTAGAAACGTTTTATTCATTTCAATTGTAACACCCCAAACCCGGCCTAGACGTTATGACCAGATCTGATGTGTCACATGAACCAATAACTAAGTTTACGACCTTTCGAGTGTTGTGACTTAGGTGATATTTTAGTAAAACGGCAAGATTATGAAAAATAATTTTGATAAGCCTTTAGGTTATCCATATTTGATATTTGTTGAGTTTTAAAAACCTTTTTAGGAGTTTGAAAAACCCGCGTAGCCTATAACTAGCAGTTTCGATAGAATATGAATTAAACCATAAAAGAAAACAAAACCAATAAAGAAATTTAAATAGCGGCCTTATTACAGAAAAACCCAAAATAGCAAAATAAAATACTGAAAATAAAACGAAAACCAAACTTGCAGATGCTGTGGCCACTCCGAATCTCTCCCAGCTCCAAGCCCACTATGGTTGAGGGTTACCTGTAGAGATGAAAAAAAAGGGGGGTGAGTTTGACAACTCAGTGTGTAACATAATCTCAACCATAGGCCAAAACAGATCAAGCCTCAGAATCAGATTAATTGGGCCTTGGCCCATTACAGAAATCAGGTTAAGCCCATAGGCCCATAACAGATACAAATCAGATATATTATGCAAACAGAGAACCCAACCCAGATCCATCCATAACACCCCCGTACCAGCCTTACACCATGTGGGGAGACTACTCGACCCACCCAACTGCTACACGCCACAGAAATTTACAGCGAAGCTGCCAGATAAAATTTGCAGCGAGGGTGCCAGATATTGTGACGAGGTCACCAGATACAGATATTGTGGCGAGGCCACCAGAACAGATGTATATACGTGGCGATGCCACCAGATTACAGCGAGGCTGCCAGAACAGATATATATGTGGCAAGGCCACCAGATTGCAGCGAGGCTGCCCGAACGCTTCCTCCATCATAAACCCATACCCCATGCAACAGATATATACATACTAGTATGCAACATATAGCATCTCATGCATCAGATATATTCATATTAAATGGTAACTCATGCAGATACATAAAATTATACATTTCGTACAGAATTGACCCTAGGGGTATAATAGTCTTTTTATACCTAGGGGTATTTTGGTAATTTTCCCTACCTAAGGGTATTTTAGTCCCTTTCCATATTTTCAGGGATTTTATGCATGTTCAATTGGTTATCAGTCTATAGATATCCACAGAAGTCCATTTTAAGCTTAATTTCCAATTTTGCCCTTTTAGCCTAAAACCCCTAATGGGCCCTACTGTGTCCACTAAAGTCTTAAGCCCGTTAAGACCAATTTTTAGGTTCAGATTACCAATTTAACCATATTATTATTAACCACGTTACCAGAAAGCCTTTAACAGTCATTTTACCGATTTGGGCTCGGAAGCCCATTGGGCCCATTTGGCCCATCGAAGCCCAACTTACCAAAACGTTCGAAATTGTGCCTTCTGCAATTCCACAACTACCGTATTCATGGTTAACCCCAACGGAGTAAACGACCACTCCTAGATATTGCAAGAATGCGTTTTCGGTCACTTCCAACTAGTTGTCGGTCACTTTTCGGTCATTACGGCCTTTTCCATTCCAGTCTAAAATTGGGATTAGATACACACCTGTTAACGGATTAAGTGTCGACGAGATCCACGAACGAAACCTATTGTTAATCACCTTAATAGTTAGCTTAAT
Source organism: Gossypium stocksii (assembly GCA_020496765.1). Lineage (NCBI taxonomy): Eukaryota > Viridiplantae > Streptophyta > Magnoliopsida > Malvales > Malvaceae > Gossypium > Gossypium stocksii. The sequence continues at coordinate 78,427,529 of CM035624.1, read as the reverse complement.
AATCTTCAACTATTAAACCAAATCTCAGTACGAATAATCGGTTAACATGGCCCAAACATTGAAATCTTACCCCTTTTGTCGATTATAGACTAAATCTCGATGTCCAATCACGTTAACCTTCGAAACTCCTCACTTGATCACCTTCCCTTGCTATCCAATACGCAAAAGAACCAAACCATAGCATTAGAATCTTACAAGTAATGCCGACATGCCCCCTAAGGATCTACAGGTTTCGGTTTTCCTTTAAGACGTTTAATAAACGAATGTACTTTAGTGATTAGATCACTTACCGATGCCACCACTCGAAGAGTATCGCTCCCACATTTCCACTATCTCTGATCTATCCCAGATCCACCGCAAATCTAACTCTAACATCACAAGAGTGGCTCTAGAGATATTCGGCTTTTTGAATGGTTAAAAGGAGGTGCTTTCGGCTTTTTGAAGAAGTGATATGGTGCACTTATTGTTTCAACCAATAAAGTAGGTGGGGTAAATCGGCAAATAGAAGGGATGGAAGAATAGGGTTTGGCTTACAAAAAGGTTTAAGAGAAAGAAGAGTGAGAGTAGTCGGTTTGACAAAGAGCAAACGGCTTAGAGATTTCAGTCAAGAGTGCGTCGATAGAAGGTTGAAGAAATTAAGAAGGAGGAAGGTGGTTTCGGTCTTACAGGGAAATGGGATGAAATGGAATGGGTATGAGGTGTAAGAGCGAGGAAGAAGAACGAGAGAATAAGAGAAACTAGGGAGTGATTTCTGCAACTAGAGAGTTCAACGATAATGCTTAGGGTAAGAGTAGGTTGCGGCTATTACAAGACAAAAGGGAGATTGAATAACAAGAAGGAAAAAAATAAAAGAAGACCCTAGTGCTATACACAATCGGCTCAAGAACCCCTAAAAGACCCTAAGTGAAATCGGCACAAAACACCAAATGAACTAAGGAGAATTCGGCACAATCTAGCACCTAGTTGCTGAAAATGCAAGCACCAAGACCCCTAGCCGAATTGCACTTGCAGAGTCCCTAAACCGGCCACCTCTTTCAAAATTCAAGGCTCCTTGATTTGCTCCCTGATTATCTCCTATGACCGATTCAAATTCCTTCCAAGCAGAGTTTAACTTTGCTTCAAATTCTTACCTGCTTCCTGCACAAAAATAAAACGCCACCTTGCAAACTCTGGAGCTTGAACCCTGGACCTCCAAGCTCACTTAGGCGCCACTTTTTAAGGAGCCTAGTGGCGCCTCCCTTGCCACTTTACCAAGACTTGTTTTGTGCTATATTTCGCACACAATTTCTTAAGGCCCTTACCTCTAATGGTCCCCAATTTCCTAAGTCAAAAATCCAAAATTTTGCCGAGCTTCTAACCCATACCTGGGCCTTCCATAGGCCCATTAACACACTCCAAACATGTATTACACACCCACATACTAGAATTTAAACATTTTATCAGCCAAAGGACAATCTAAGAGAAACCCGAAAATTAAGGCGTTACAACTCTACCCTCCTTGAAGAAATTTCGTCCTCGAAATTTACCTGATCCAAACAAATGAGGATATTGCTGACGTATTGCCTCCTCTGGTTCCCAAGTAGCTTCCTCTCTGCCATGATTACGCCAAAGTACCTTTACTAAGGGAACCGATTTTCTTCTTAGAACCTTTACGTCTCGATCTAGAATCTGCACAGGCTCTTCCTCGAAAGTCAAATCAGGCTGTACTTCCACTTCTACAACTGGCAGGATATGGGTAGGGTCAGAACGATATCGTCTTAGCATGGATACGTGAAACACATCATGAATTCTATTTAACTCTGGAGGTAATTCCAACTGATAGGCCACCAGACCTACTCGCTTAAGAACCCAATAAGGCCCAATAAACCGCGGACTTAGCTTGCCTTTCTTACCAAATCTTAGTATCTTCTTCCAAGGCAAAACTTTCAAGAAGACCATGTCACCTACTAAATACTCAATCTCCTCACGCTTCAAATCCGCATAAGACTTTTATCGATCAGACGCCTCTTTTAACTGATCCCTTATTATTTTGACCTTCTTTTCAGTCTCTGCTACCAACTCAGGTCCAAGAACTTGCCGCTCGCCCAACTCAGTCCAACAACTAGGTGAACGACACTTACGCCCATACAGTGCCTCATAAGGTGCCATACGGATGCTAGCCTGATAACTGTTATTATACGCAAATTCTGCCAACGGTAGATAATCCTTCCAACTGCCTCGAGAGTCAATAACACATCCCCTCAACATATCCTCCAGAATCTAAATAACCCTTTCTGACTGCCCATCAGTCTGAGGATGAAAAGCCGTGCTAAAGTTCAGTCGTGTTCCCAACGCCTCACGCAACTTTTGCTAGAACCGATATGTTAATCTAGGATCTCGATCAGAAATGATAGACACTGGCACCCCATACAGTCACACAATCTCCGCAACATACAATTTGGCTAACTTCTGAAGTGAATAATCAGTACGTACAGGGATGAAATGAGCAGATTTAGTCAACCTATCCACAATCACCCAAATTGAGTCTTTTTTTGATGGCGTCAAGGGCAACCCACTTACAAAATCCATGGTCACTCTCTCCCACTTCCAAAGTGGTACCTTTACTGGTTGCAGAAGTCCAGAAGGTAACTGATGTTCAGCTTTCACTTGCTGACAAGTCAAACACTTCCCAACAAATTCCGTTACCTCTCGATTCAATCCAGGCCACCAATACAACTCCTTTAAGTCATGATACATCTTATTACCTCCAGGATGCATAGCACACAGTCTGTTATGAGCTTCATTCAGAATTGCTTGCCTCAAATTGGAATCCTTAGGAATACAGACTCTACCATGGAAAACATAGAACTCCCTCACTGTTAAGTCCAAACTCAGAAGTACTCCCACCCTTAACCTGCTGAAATCGAGAAACTAGAGACTCATCCTTTGACTGCTTTTCCTTAATCTCATCCACCCAGGTCGGTCTTACTTGCAGTTCTGCTAATAGGCTACCGTCATCATACAGACTCAAACGTGCAAACATCGCTCTCAGATCAGATACAATTCTACGACTTAGGGCATCAGCCACCACATTAGCTTTGCCTGGATGATACTCAATTGCACAATCATAATCCTTAAGCAACTCAATCCACCGCCGTTGCCTAAGATTCAGCTCCTTCTACGTCAGCAAGTACTTAAGGCTCTTATGATCTGTATATATAATACACCTTTCACCGTACAGATAATGTCGCCAAATCTTAAGTGCGAAGATTACTGCTGCCAACTCCAGATCATGGGTAGGGTAATTCACCTCATGAGGTTTAAGCTGTCGCGATGCATAAGCAACCACTTTGCCCTCTTGCATCAACGCACAGCCCAACCCAACATGTGATGCATCACTGAACACGGTAAAATCTTTTCCAGACTCCAGCTGAATTAGTACAGGTGCCTCGGTCAGAACCTTCTTTAGCTTCTCAAAAGCTTCCTGCTGCTGCTCGGTCCAATTAAATGGTACTCCTTTCCTCATGAGTTTGGTCAACGGTGCTGCCATCACAGAAAATCCTTCTACAAACCTTCTATAGTATCCAGCTAAACCCAGAAAACTTCAGATTTCTGCCACTGACTTCGGTGGTTTCCACTCCAGAATTGCTTCAATCTTTCGAGGGTCCACCTTAATCCCCTCAGCAGAAACTACATGCCCCAAGAAAGTTACCTCCCTCAGCCAGAACTCACACTTACTGAATTTTGCAAAAAGCTCATTTTCCCTTAACACTTGTAGCACAATACGGAGATGCTCATCATGTTTCACCTCAGATTCAGAATAGACCAAAATATCGTTGATAAAGACAACCACGAATCGATCCAAGTATGGCTGGAATACTCGATTCATCAGATCCATAAATGCTGCAGGTGCATTGGTCAGCCCAAACAGCATAACCAAGAATTCATAGTGACCATACCGAGTTCTGAAGGCTGTCTTGTGAATATCCACCTCTTTCACCCTTAACTGATGGTACCCAGATCGAAGGTCAATCTTGGAGAATACTAAAGCTCCTCTAAGCTGGTCGAACAGATCATCGATTCTTGGCAACGGGTACTTATTCTTAATCGTCAGTTTGTTCAACTACCGATAATCGATGCACATTCGTATTGACCCATCTTTCTTCTTTACGAACAGCACTGGTGCTCCCCATGGAGATACACTTGGCCTAATAAAGCCTCTATCCAACAGTTCTTGAATCTGCGCTTTCAACTCCACCAACTCCTTTAGTGCCATCCTGTAAGGTGCAATGGACACCGGTGCCGTACCAGGCAACAAATCGATCCCAAACTCAACCTCTCGATTCGGAGGCAAACCTGGAAGCTCTTCAGGAAACATATCTTGAAAATCCTTAACGGTTCTAACTTTGTCCACAGTTAGTTCCTCAGTTTCTGCTTGGCTTATGAATGCCAAATAAGCCTCGCATCCTTTTCGAATCTATTTCTCGGCTCTTAATGCCGACACCACATTGGACAAATAATCTCTACGTTCACCTATCACCATAACCTCCTCATCCTCTGCGGTCTTTAATCTCATTCGCTTAGCAGCACAATCCAAAGTAGCCCTATGCTTGACAAGCCAATCCATTCCCAAGATAAGATCAAATTCTCCGAAAGGTAGCTCCATCAAGTCTCCAGAAAAATTTTTTCCTTGAGTCTCTATAGGCACATCGCTAAACATTTTGTCCACCCTAACCGAGTGACCCAAGGGACTAAGTACAGATACCCCACTCACTGTCTCCTCAGAACGCACACCCAGCGACCCAGATATAGCACATGCAACATAAGAATGGGTAGATCCAACATCTATCAACGCAGTGTATGGCATACTGGAAATCAAAAACGTACTGGTTATGACGTCAGGAGCATCACCCTCCTCTCGACGACGAGCTGCATACACCAACGCTGGCTGACGAGCCTCAGCAAAGCCAGCACCCCTGCCAGGTGCTCCTCGTCCTCGACCAATACCATTTCCACCTCTACCTTGTCCACGCCCTCTCGAAGATAGTGGTCCACCCCTCACTGGTTGAGCAACCCTCTGATCCCTGACTTGGTCCTGGTCTGGTTCCTAGGGACAATCCCTAATCCTATGCTCCATCGACCCACATCGAAAACAGGCTCCAGAACGTTTCTGACACTCGCCCATATGTATCTTACCACAATTCCTACAACTATGCGGTCTGACAGCATTCATTGGCACTGCTCGCACTGGTTCTGCCACTCTTGCTCTCTTAACATTCCTGTTGGCCCCACCCGATGGTCCAGAATCCCTCCGGAAGCGGTTCCTATCCTTTTCGCGATTCTGCCTCTCAGTACGTTTTACTTCCTCAGCTATCTTAGCTTTCTCAACCAACGCAGTGAAGTTACGCTCCCTCTGCGGAGCAATCAACACCCTCAATTCATCCCCCAGACCATCCTCGAAGCGCACGCTACGCTCATATTCAGTAGCAACTATGCCAAAAGCATACCTGCTTAGCCTCAAAAACTCAGCCTCGTACTCAGATACTGTCCTACCTCCCTGAACCAAATTCAAGAATTCTTTCCTGCGGGCGTCCTATAGCTAACGCCAACATATTTTCCCTTAAAGGCGGTCTTAAACAGCTCCCATGTTACCTCACCAGCCGAAGTTCCATCTCTCACCTTGAGCTACCACAGATAAGCTTCATCTCTAAGCAACGATATGGCTCCCTTCAGCTTCTACTCCATAGAGTAATCTAGATCGTCCATAATTCGCTCTGTGGCCTCCAACCAATACTCTGCCACATTCGGGGCTACACCAGACACGCCCCTAAAGAATGCTACCCCATTAGCTCGGAGTCGCTCAGAAATAGATCCCCGAAATCCATTACCAGTACTTACCCCAGCAACCCTTTCCAGAACTCGAAGCATCGCTTGTGATAGGGCGTCGTCCCCAACACCTCAATCATGGGACTCCACCTCCGTTGCTGGTGGTATCGATACATCAGTTGCTGGCGCATGACCCGAAGATGAAGATTCAGCTCGTGCACTTCCTCGGTCACGTCCACGGCCCCTACCACGAGCTGCTCGCGTACTCATTTCGTATTTTTTGTTTTAGAATTTTATGAGTCAGATTAATATTTCAGTGTTTATTGCAGATGTCTTATGAATAAGTAGAATTTTAGAGTTTATCTTCTTTCGCGGTAGCCTAGCTACAGTCTCAGTCCACCTATCAGAGTCTCTATAGTTTCAGTAATACCCTAGCTAAAGTATCATAATAGAATCTTAGTCAGACATATAATCAAAATTGCAGAATTAATCAGAAAAGTTCAGAAAACTTACAGGCTTGGGCCGGAGACTCGGTGTGCCACTCTTTAGAAAGATTACATAGGAAAACTTAATTTATTCTTTGAAAATAAATCATTTAGGTACGAAAGAAGTTCATCAAAACTAGTTCCAAGTAATTTTTGAGAACGATGTTAAAAACATGATCTTTCGAAAAATCTTTGTTTTGATTATTTGAAAACTTCCATTTTAGACCCGATCCACAACCGAGTTGTTGCAACTTGGCTCTGATACCACTAAATGTAACACCCCAAACCCGGCCTGGACCTTATGACCAGATCTGATGTGTCACATGAACCAATAACTAAGTTTACGACCTTTCGCGTGTTGTGACTTAGGTGATATTTTAGTAAAACAGCAAGATTATGAAAAATAATTCTGATAAGCCTTTAGGTTATCCATATTTGATATTTGTTGAGTTTTAAAAACCTTTTTAGGAGTTTGAAAAACCCGCGCAGCCTATAACTAGCAGTTTCGATAAAATATGAATTAAACCATAAAAGAAAACAAAACAAATAAAGAAATTTAAATTGCGGCCTTATTACAGAAAAACCCAAAATAGCACAATAAAATACTGAAAATAAAATGAAAACCAAACTTGCAGATGCTGTGGCCACTCCGAATCTCTCCCAACTCCAAGCCCACTATGGTTGAGGGTTACCTGCAGAGATGAAAAAAAAGGGGGGTGAGTTTGACAACTCAGTGTGTAACATAATCTCAACCATAGGTCAAAACAGATCAAGCCTCAGAATCAGATTAATTAGGCATTGGCCCATTACAGAAATCAGGTTAAGCCCATAGGCCCATAACAGATACAGATCAGATATATTATGCAAACAGAGAACCCAACCCAGATCCATCCATAACACCGCCGTACCAGCCTTACACCATGTGGGGAGACTACTCGACCCACCCAACTGCTACACGCCACAGAAATTTGCAGCGAATCTACCAGATAAAATTTGCAGTGAGGCTGCCAGATATTGTGACGAGGTCACCAGATACAGATATTGTGGCGAGGCCACCAGAACAGATGTATATATGTGGCGATGCCACCAGATTGCAGTGAGGCTGCCAGAACAGATATATATGTGGCAAGGCCACCAGATTGCAGCGAGGCTGCCAGAACGCTTCCTCCATCAGAAACCCATACCCCATGCAATAGATATATACATACTAGCATGCAACATATAGCATCTCATGCATCAGATATATTCATATTAAACGGTAACTCATGTAGATACATAAAATTATACATTTCGTACAGAATTGACCCTAGGGGTATAATAGTCTTTTTACACCTAGGGGTATTTTGGTAATTTTCCCTACCTAAGGGTATTTTAGTCCCTTTCCATATTTTCAGGGATTTTATGCATATTCAATTGGTTATCAGTCCATAGGTATCCATAGAAGTCCAGTTTAAGCTTAATTTCCAATTTTGCCCTTTTAGCCTAAAACCCCTAATGGGCCCTACTGTGTCCACTAAAGTCTTAAGCCCGTTAAGTCCAATTTTTAGGTTCAGATTACCAATTTAACTATATTATTATTAACCATGTTAGCAAAAAGCCTTTAACAGTCATTTTATCGATTTGGGCTTGGAAGCCCATTGGGCCCATGTTGGCCCATCGATGCCCAACTTACCAAAACGTTTAGAATTGCGCCTTCTGCAATTCCACGACTACCGTATTCATGGGTAACCCCAACGGAGTAAACGACCACTCCTAGATATCACAATAATGCATTTTCGGTCACTTCCAACTAGTTGTCGGTCACTTGGTCATTACGGCCTTTTCCATTCCAGTCTAAAATTGGGATTAGATACACACCTGTTAACGGATTAAGTGTCGACGAGATCCATGAACGAAACCTATTGTTAATCACCTTAATAGTTAGCTTAATAATCTTCAACTATTAAACCAAATCTCAGTACGAATAATCGGCTAACATGGCCCAAACATTGAAATCTTACCCCTTTTGTCGATTATAGACTAAATCTCGATGTCCAATCGCGTTAACCTTCAAAACTCCTCGCTTGATCACCTTCCCTTGCTATCCAATACGCAAAAGAACCAAACCATAGCATTAGAATCTTACAAGTAATGCCGACATGCCCCCTAAAGATCTACAGGTTTCGGTTTTCCTTTAAGACATTTAATAAACGAATGTACTTTAGTGATTAGATCACTTACCGATGCCACCACTCGAAGAGTACCGCTCCCACGTTTCCACTATCTTTGATCTATCCTAGATCCACCGCAAATCTAATCTAATGTCACAAGAGTGGCTCTAGAAATATTCGGCTTTTTGAATGGTTAAAAGGAGGTGCTTTCGACTTTTTGAAGAAGTGATATGGTGCACTTGTTGTTTCAACCAATAAAGTAGGTGGGGTAAATCGGCAAATAGAAGGGATGGAAGAATAGGGTTCGGTTTACAAAAGGGTTTAAGAGAAAGAAGAGTGAGAGTAGTCGGTTTGACAAAGAGCAAACGGCATAGAGATTTTAGTCAAGAATGTGTCGATAGAAGGTTGAAGAAATTGAAAAGGAGGAAGGTGGTTTCGGTCTTACAGGGAAATGGGACGAAATGGAATCGGTATGGGGTGTAAGAGCGAGGAAGAAGAACGAGAGAAGAAGAGAAACTAGGGAGTGATTTCGGCAACTAGAGAGTTCGACAATAATGCTTAGGGTAAGAGTAGGTTGCGGCTATTAGGAGACAAAAGCGAGATTGAATAACAAGAAGGAAAAAAATAAAAGAAGACCCTAGTGCTATACACAATCGGCTCAAGAACCCCTAAAAGACCCTAAGTGAAATCGGCACAAAACACCAAATGAACTAAGGAGAATTCGGCACAATCTAGCACCTAGTTGCCGACAATGCAAGCACCAAGCCCCCTAACCGAATTGCACTTGCAGAGTCCCTAAACTGGCCACCTCTTTCAAAATTCAAGGCTCCTTGATTTGCTCCCTGATTATCTCCTATGACCGATTCAAATTCCTTCCAAGCAGAGTTTAACTTTGCTTCAAATTCTTACCTGCTTCCTGCACAAAAATAAAACGCCACCTTGCAAACTCTGGAGCTTGAACCCTGGACCTCCAAGCTCACTTAGGTGCCACTTTTTAAGGAGCCTAGTGGCGCCTCCCTTGCCACTTTACCAAGACTTGTTTTGTGCTATATTTCGCACACAATTTCTTAAGGCCCTTACCTCCAATGGTCCCCTATTTTCTAAGTCAAAAATCCAAAATTTTGCCGAGCTTTTAACCCATACCTGGGCTTTCCATAGGCCCATTAACACACTCCAAACATGCATTACACACCCACATACTAGAATTTAAACATTTTATCAGCTAAAGGACAATCTAAGAGAAACCCAAAAATTAGGGCGTTACATCAATGATAATTCAACTAGATCAAAATGACATATATAAACTCCCTTCCAAGGTAACTATTCACAATTAATCACAAGCCCAAATGTAGTTTAACATGGAAGCATTATAGACCATGATATATTCAACACCAATGTATTTATATCTCTAATTTAACAATCTCATATCCTCTAATCTTAAATATATGCATCCATCTAATATTTCATCCTTACCTCGATTAGCCAAGTAAACATTAATTCAAATACCTTCACCACATAAGCTCAATACTTATCATACATGGATTTGGTCACATAGTTGATAGCTTCTCCCCGCGAAAATTCAATGCAAATATTCATCCGACTATCCGTAATTACTCGATAAAGTTGCACACTCAGTGCTTGTAGTCGTATAATGTTAAATACATCAACCACACACTTAGTGCTTTATAACTTATCTCATACACTTAGTGCATATTTTATGATCGAACGATTATAACTCGCACACTTAGTGTCGCAAATCAATAGCTTAATGCATCTATTTTCTTTTACTCATTCGACAACTACAATATAGCATATACACATCTCATTCAATTTGGCATAAATGTATACATTGTATAGCTATTCAAAATAACCTCAACTAATTTGCTTAATAACTTACCTCGGATATCGACAGACAGTTGAATTCGACTATTCAATGATTTTTTATTTTCCCCGATCCACGTCTGATCTTTTTGGTTCTTGATCTAAAAATTTCCAAATTAAGCTCATTCAAATAGAATTCATTCATTGATATCCAATCACCCATAATTGAACAATTTACCAATTTACCCCTAATATTATGCACTTTTACAAATTAATCCAAATTTTTACAAAACATAAAATATAAAGAATTTGCATATAAAATGCTAAGGCCGAATGTTCACTAGGCTTATACAAGCACCTACATTTCATTTATTTCACAATCTAGTCCCTCAATTTAATATTTTCGTAATTTAGCCCAAGATACTGAATTCCATCAAAAATTCCTATACAAAATCTAATAATCTAACACATATATGTTATTTTCTTCCATTAAACCCAAAATCTATCAAGCCATTAACAATGGCAAGTCATGAATACATCATCAAATTCACAAATTCAAACATGGGTCTTAGAGTATTCGAAGCAATGATCTCAAAAACATAAAAATTATAAAAAATCAAGCAAACAACATACCAATTTCAAAGCTTCAAAGTGCCAAACCTAGTTGAGCTTCCATTATTTCTATTTCTTTCAACATTCGGCCAAAAAAATGATAATCATGGCTATTTTATTTTATTTTTTGTTTTATTTTAACACATGTTAACATACCATTTATAAAATTAACCTTTAAAAATTTAATATCAAACTTTATAATGGTTGTCCTTAACCGTCCAACCCACTAGTAAATGGCACAATTTCATTTTAAGGCCTTCACATTTAAAAGAATATAGCAATAAAGCATTTTAACAATTAGCATGTCACTTTTATAAAATACGCAATTAAGTCCTTTTATCAAATTGACTATTCAAATGACTAAATTAAATCACGAAACTTTCATGAATATTAATACATGCATAAATAACACCAAACAATTTTTAAAAAATATTTTTCTGACTCAGATTCGTGGTCCCGAAATCATTGTTCCAATTAGGGTCAAAATCGGGCCGTTACATATTCGGCTTCTGAATCTCAAACAGTCATCAAGATCAACTCGAAACTCTAAATCAGCCTTTGAATCACATTAAACTCATTTTGCTATTAACTCATTATCAACCTTCTGGGCATCACAAATTTGTTGAACAAATAATGGTCTTGCTCTTAATTCAGCTATTATCGATCCATCATTAGAAATAGCCATATGTGTATTCATTGCACGTAAAGTAAACAGTGATTTTCGGCTTAAAGCATCATGTAACGCCCCAAAAATGCTATGTTTTAATTTTGCTTGAATTGATAAAAATTGCATGTTTGGTGTGTTGGTTAGATGATTTGGGTGTGTTTAGAAGTGTTAGTGAAGCCTAGGTTCAAGTCTTTGCTTTTGCAAGAACTTTTAATTTTTGCTCTTTTTTGTGGACCTAGATGCTAGTGTTGAGGTCTTATATTTAATTGTGACTGATTTTTGTCATAAGGAGTAGTGTGGCTTAGTGGAGTGGCGTTACATTGATGGTAAGGAGGACTAACGTTCGAGTCTTGGATTGAGCTATTGAGTATTTGTTTTTGTAGTGGGATGCTTAGTGTTTAATTATAGTGGAGTTCTACTGAGGTTGTTGTGGAATTGGTCTTGGGGTAGAGATTTATAGGATAGGATTAGAAGTTGGTAGGGATTTGGAGGAGGAAAAGGTGGAGAATATCGTGGAATTTAGGTTGGAGTAGAGTTTTAGCCAATTGGGAGGGAGGCAAATTCGGCTAAGGAGCCCTTTAGTGGTGTGCTTTCGGATGGTGGGAACTTTTTAGGGATTTTTTTATTTGGGTTGTGCCGAACTGTTTTGTAGTCATTTGTGGGATCTTCTTTGCATTTTGGTTTTTTTTCTCTTGCTTTTCTCTCGTCTTCTTTTGTTGTTGCCGAACCTGTTTGCAAAATTAACCTCCTGTGCACTTTCTTTGTGTATTGCCAAGTTGGCACTCCTCTCACTTTTAGCTTTGTTTCTTTTCTCTAAGATCGAGTATTGCTTTTTTCTCTTCTTCAAGTTTCCACCTCATCTCTTCTTCAATCGGTTTTCTCTATAGCTAAACTTTTTTTCTTTTCACTTTTCCTAAACCAATCATTCTCTAGCCAATTGCACCTTCTTTTTCTCTCTAGCCCATTCGATATTTGCTTGTGGTGACTGAATCTTTCTTCTTCTTCTCCTTTTCTCAGAAGCCGAAAACTCATACTCTCTCTTTCTCTAATCTTTTTTGTTCTTCTTGCATTGGCCAAACCTTCTTGATTGATTATTGCTAAAATTCATTTGATTAATACGCAAGGGTTATGTTCTTTAATGGTAGTTAGCTATTCGTTTGTACCCCTTGGTTCTAAAGGCCGAATATCTCCTTCATATACTTTTATTGTAACACGTTGTCTTGTTGGGCCTTGGTGTTAGGTATTTCAGTAGGGTGATGGATTACTCGTCTTTTGAAGGCAATCAAAGCCCCTTTCTTCCATTGTTTGATTAAGGTAAGAGCGCTACTTAACCTTTTTGGGTAGGCCAAATATTATTATGTCCTGGAAAGTGATAGTTGTGGAATTAGTCCATAATGGGCTTAATCTTGGCTAATAAATCTAAGTGTTTGATACAGATTTTTGTCAAGGCGGGTGATCAAATTGGATTAGCGATCTTAGTGGAATAAGTTACCCTCAAGCATTTAAGGTATGGTGGTGCATATTTTGGGCTAAAGACTATGTGGTTTAGTAACCCAAATCATTAGTTTAATAAGGGAATGCATTGTTTGAGTGTAGGTTGGTACTCGTGGAATTCTGAGTACTTTATACAAGCAGGTTTGTGTGTGTTTTTCACACTGTATAGACTACAACGGAAAAAGCCTAAATGCCAAAATACCAAAATGTCAAAAAGCCGAAAAACAGGCTATTGGCCACATGGGTGTGCAAATGCACGTGTGTATAACTGAGCCCTCAAAATGTGGGTTTACATTAAGACACGGCCTCCGTGAGCGATTTCATGGGCTTGGGCCAAAATAGGCCGTATTGTCCTAACGGGCCCGTAGGCCCCACACGAGTAAATCTCACCAGTAAATAGGTAACACCAGATTGGCTGTGTCACACACATGGCCTAAGTCAATTTTGGGCTCTGTGGGCCACATAAGTGCGTGGGCCCAAATGGGCCAACTTGGTGGGCTTTGGGTCCAATATCATTTTTTGTATTATTATGGTCACACGAGTCGTTCAAGATAACTATGGGCTTACTGATGGCCTTAAGGGGTTGTAGGCCCAAATTGATAAATGACCAAAATACCCCAAAGTGGTAAAATCACCAAAATTCCCCCATAGGCAAAATGTCTGTTTAGACCCTATATGATTTATGGATGACTATGTATGCAATGAGATGATCTGTATATGTATATTTGTTCTGTTTACATGCATGATAATATGTAATAGCATGCCACTAATGTATGTTGCATTACATGGGGTTAGGTTTGTGTGATTGGAGGAAGTATTATATTATGGTAGCTCTACTGCAAACCTCTGATGGTGTAGGCCACAATTTTGGTAGCTCTGCTGCAAATTCTATTTAGTGCCGCAACGGTGCTATTATATGGTGTGTAGGGTTGGGTGGGTCGATACTATATCCCCACATGGTGTGTAGGGTTGGACGGAGCTGGTGTGTAGAGGTTGGATGGGTAGGATTTATGCATGCTTGATTATTCTGTCATTATACTTATTTGGGCCTTGTTAGGACCGCTTTGCCTCTGTTCTAAAATAGGCTTAGGCCCAATTTGTTATTGTTACTAAAACGGGCTCAAGCTCAGATTGTTTCTGTATGACTCTATTTTTTTTGGGTTTACACACTGAGTTTTGTGAACTCACCCAACTGTAACTGTACAGGTAATCCCCAGGCATAGGAGATTCAGTGCAGGGGTAGACTCGAAGACGACCACATGTTTTAAAATTGTTTTCAATTTGGTTACTTTAAATTATGTTTATCTTGGGTTGTAATAAGGTCTTTTTCAATCTATTAACTTTAATTTTGGGTTTTTGTCAATTTGATAGCACTAGGATGGGTTTTCTGAAAAGATATCTGTTTTTTAAAATACTTTGACTTCGTTACAAATAAATTGAATAGTAAAGCTTCCACAACAAACACGTTTTCAAGAGTAACTGAAACCTAACTTAAACAAACATTTTGCTAGGCATGACAAATTTCACAAGGCGGGTTTTTACAAACGAATTTCTAAAGAACAGAGTTTTTAAAACACACTTCAATGTGACATCGCCAGAGTCGGCCAGAACATCTAGGCTAGGTTTGGGGTGTTACATTTAATAGTATCAGAGCCAGGTTGCAAAACTCAGCTGTGGAATGGGTTTTTGGAAAATTTGGAATTTTTATAAATTGGTTTCTAAAATAGTTAAGGTGATTAAAAATAATGTTACTGGACGTGTGGGTCATCGTGTGACAGCCCTATTTTGGCCCTAATCAGAAAAGTGGTTTCGGGACCACGAAACCAAGTCAGAAAATTTTTAAAATATTATTTTCTGTGTTTATTTTATGTAAATTATCATATGTGAAAATTTGATGCCTTGATTTTGTTGTTTGGATGTAGAATTATTAATTAGGGGCTTAATTGCATAGAAGTAAAAATTAGATAGAATATGTGTGAGTGCTGAATTGTGGTTGTTCTTTAATTTTGGAGGGTTTAAGAAACAAATAAACCAAAGAAACTACGCGTGGACACATTTGGCCATCACTTAGTGGAGGAGTAATGATATTAATAGGGCTAATTTGGTAAAGTAACAATTAATAATATGCATGTAATCGTAAAACATGAAATGGTTGCTCATTTTACTCTTGTTTTGCTGAACCTAAAAGAAAAGAATTAAGGAAGAAATTTTGGAGCATTCGGCACTCTTGGAGCTAAAATTTCAAGGTAAAATCATGTTAACTTGATTATGTTTTAATGTTTTTGAGTTTTTTGCCCAATTCTATCTTAGACCTATGAATTTATTTCTTGAATTGGTGTTGGTTACATGTTCGGTCATGGATAGAAAGTGATAAATTTGGAAATTATGATAGGAATTGATGAATGAGTGTTTGATGGACATTATGATGTTAAAATATAGGTGATTATAAGTATGTAAGCTTAAAATGGTGAAATTGTGCTTTGTACGGCTCAATTGTTTAAGGGGGCATTCAGCTATGGTTTATTTGCATAAAGAACTAGTGATGAATGCTTAAATGATATATATATATATATAGTTATAAGTTGACTTTGAAGCTTGGTAATTGTGTTAAGATGAATTTAAGAACTATATGACATTCGATCATTTAAGATAGGTACAAAATTGATGTCGTTTTAATGTTTTTAAATGGAACTAGTTGCTAAGTGAGTCTTAAACTAATTAGATTTTGAAAATTTTGGTTTTAATGATATTTGGTATTTGGCTATGGGGGTTAAATTGTAAAACATCATGTTAGTTAAAATAAGTAAATGTTTGATCGTTCAAGTAGTTTATATCAATGACTGAATGTGTTAACTTGTCAAAGAGCGGTTTAGTTTGATTGTAATTTGAGATGGATAAAAATGAGGCTTGCCATGTGTGTGCGCGTTTAATTAAGAAATCATCTTTGTTTGAGGGAAGAATGTTTTGTTGATTTAATGATTTAAATTACTGAATGTGATTAATGATAAACAAAAATATTTTATAATTGAGCAAGTGTGGATAGTAAGATCTATATTTAGTTTTCTTATATATTCAGCTATGTGAATAATTGGGTTGTAATAAGTTAAAATTTGTTTAATTTAGCTCAAGAGCAAAGAGAGTTAAAATTGGATAGGGGGAAGATGAAACTAGTTGCATAGCTGATCAGTAATTGTTTGACAACGTCCGAGATAAGTTTTAAGTGATTAAACATATGTTATAATTGTTATTAACATGGTACGTTATGGAAAATTGACATTTATTCTATATATGTGTACAAGGACGAATGCGATAGTGAATAAAAATATAAATGATATTTTATATAGTCAAATAGTTTGTATAAATTTTTGAAGTGAGATGTTAAAATGTGTTAAGACCGAATGGTATTAAGATCTTACTATGTGTTTGTCCTATATGGGAATTTGAAAGAAGATGTTTAAATGTGAGCGAAAGCTTGATTTGTGATTTATATATTGTGTTCGGGCCTATGGCCTAGCAGGCTTTAAAGCTGGTGATCATTTCGGGCTTCGAGCCTAGCAGGCGTAATGCCGGTGAATTTATATTGGACTTAAAGTCCAGCAGGCATTGTGCCGTTGTATTCAAATCAGTTTAGAACTTAGCGAGCAATATGCCGGGGTGTTATTCCGAGACTCTATATTGATGTGTTATGACATAAGTTAAAACGAATGGAAAAGCTAAATATGAGCTACAATATTATTAGCTCGTAATAAGGTACGTATGTGTTTTATCATGAGATTTAAGGCATGTAAAATGTATTCGAATGATGGTTATGTATCCGAATGTGATCGAACAGGTGTGTGCCTTATGAAACTTGGTTACGAATAAATGAATGTATGGCATAATGTTCGGCCATTTATGGCATAAGTAAATTTACATGTTAAATGGAACTTGTATATTCGGTTGAATGTAAGCTTATATTGAATTGATATATATATATGGTTAAATGTGAAGTTATATGTGAGATTGTATTGAATGTGTATATTCGGCGATATGAGATGTTTTGTTTAACGTGAATATTTGGATACATGTGAAGAGATAATTGACCTTGAATTTTCAGTCTAGATAAATTATTTGAGTTAAAGTATGTTTATTGGTTCCATTTGACTTATATGAAATGATTTAATTATTTAATGGAGTTGTTTAATTACTTAATACTTACTAAGCTAATTAGCTTACTTCGAGTGCTTCCGTTATTCTGTTTTATAGATCTTGTCTAAACGTTACGAGCTCGGGGATCCATTTCGAAGTCATCCACATTATCGTCACTATTTTGGTACTTTAAAAGATTATATTTTGAATGTTGGCATGTATAGGCTAAACTCTTTTGAAAACAAGTTTATTTTGGAATATGTATATATTCAAGCTATGCGAAAATGGCTTGCTCATTTATTAAGTATGAATGTATGGTTTGATGAAATTATGCCGTTGATCAATATGTAAATATTTGTTGTTGTTATTTTGAATTTGATTATATGAATTAGCGAATGTATTATGTGCTTAGGATAGTCTTAGGTCCAGTTATAGCTTGAAGAAACTACCAAATGAATAGAATTAATTTCGCATGATGTATAATCGGCCTATAGCATATTTGTTTAATCATGTGTAAGTAAATAGTTCATTGATTAGGCTTTACTTTGTTTAGTATAGAAATGTAAACTTTGGTTAGATGAAATGCTCATTTGAAATATGCATACATGCTTTCGGGTATGATTCATGAAATGATGTCAAATGTAAAGTGACTTTGTTTTATAATTCATTTTTGTTATAAGCAAGTTACATGGATAAGTTATAAATTCGTGAATCATAGGCAGTATGAATTTGATGATCTTTCAGTTGGTTCCTTTTCGGATTAGATATTGTAATAATAATTAAGGAAGGCTCGATTAAAAATTTAGTAAAGGAAATTATATTACTTATGCATGTTTGATGATGAATGACTAGTCTGATCTGTCTTCTGAATTGTAATGCCTCATAACCCTAATATGGCGACGGATATAGGTTAGGGGTGTTACATTTTATTGGTGTCAGAGCTACAGTTTAGTCGATTCTAGGACTAACATAGCGTGCGTGAGTTTAGCTGTACATGCTATAGTGTATTAGTACGATAGTGTGGTGACTTCTGACAGTTGCAATGTGTTTGCTGTATAGTAAATGAATCCTGATCCAGATCGAGCCGTAGCAGACGATGTCGAGAGTGTAGCGTCTGCTCCCGCATAAAGGACAGCACCGAATGACTCACAGCCGAATACGAGTAACTGAGATGAGGAGGCCAAACAAGCCTTCTACTTTATGATGAGCGATTGGTTCACTCAATATATTCGAACTAATCCGGCTGTTCCACAACCCCTACCCCCGAGTAATCCACTTCTGATACCTGCGGTGCCTCCTATGATTGATCCGTTGAGATCGAATAAGCCCCCTGTTGATAAAATTAGAAAATACGATGTTGAAGAGTTTAGACCCACAGTTACTGATGATGCTGAGAGAGCTGAATTCTAATACTATACGCGTCTTCGATAAATTATCGTGTACACCCGATAAATGCTTGAAATGTGCCGTGTCTCTGTTACGTGATGCTGCCTATCACTAGTGGAATACCCTGATTTCAATTGTGCCGAGAGAACGGGTTACCTGGGAGTTCTTTCTGACAGAGTGTCATAAAAAGTATATTAGCCAGAGATTTATCGACCAAAAGCGCAAGGAGTTTCTTGAGCTTAAACAGGACCGAATGTCAGTTACAGAATATGAACGGGAATTTGTAAGACTCTGCAGGTATGCCCGTGAGTGTATCTCGTCCGAAGCTATCATGTGTAAACGCTTTGAGGATGGGTTGAATGAAGACATCAAATTGTTAGTAGGCATTTTGGAAATTAAAGAGTTCGTGGTACTTGTTGAACGAGCTTGTAAATCTGAAGAGCGCGGGAAAGAGAAAAGAAAAGCTGAAGCTGGAGCTAGAGAGTTTCTTAAAAGATCTTCGGGGAAAACTATTCAACAATCATCGAAGAAATTTCGAGATAAATTGGGCCGACCCAAGAGTACTTCAGGCTTTTCCAGACGATATCGTGATCGACCTCCTCTGAGTACACGAGCTACCTCAATTGCTAGTGTATGAAATGATCGTCAGGACAGATCCGAGTGCAAGCATTATGGTAAATGGCATTCGGGGAGCTGCAGATTGCATGATCGCTCCTGTTTTAAGTGTGGATCAACAGATCATTTTATCTGCAATTGTCCAAAATTAGCTGAACAAAATACCGATCCGAGTGGGAGACCTAGTAACACTACAGTAGACCACCTAGACATGCGGGTAATGCTAGTGGCAGTCAGAGAGGGACTAAAGATACTGGTATTCGATCTGAAGCTCGTGCACCTGCCAGAGCTTATGCCATGCGTGCTTGTGAGGAGGCTTCTTCTCCAGATGTTATTACCGGTACTTTCACTCTTTTTGATACTGATGTTATTGCCTTGATTGATCTCGGTTCAATTCATTCCTATGTGTGTGAAACTTTGGCATCTAGTAAGACTCTACTTGTTGAGTCTACTGAATTTGTGATTCGGGTGTCAAACTTTTTGGGCCGGTGTATGTTAGTTGACAAAGTATGCAAGAATTGTCCCCTAATGATTCAAGATTCTTGTTTCCGGGCCAATTTGATGTTATTTCCATTTGACGAGTTTGATATCATTCTCGGTATAGATTGGTTAACTATGCACGATACTGTATTGAACTGCAAAAGAAAAATAATTGACTTGCGATGTTCGAATGATGAAATAATTCGAGTTGAGTCTACTGATTTGAGCAGGTTACCAGCAGTAATATCTTCGATGTTGGCGTAGAAGTATATGAAAAAGGGGTGTGAAGCTTATCTTTCGTATTTTCTAGATAGTAAAGTATCAGAAAAGAAGCTCGAGACTGTGCTAGTTGTATGTGAGTATCCGTATGTATTTCCCAAAGAATTACCTGGGTTACCACCTATTTGGGAAGTAGAGTTTGGTATAGAGTTAGTACCTGGAACGACCTCGATTTTGATAGCTCCGTATCGTATGCCACTGACCGAATTAAAAGAATTGAAATCTTAGTTGCAAGAATTGACAGATAGAGGTTTTGCTTTATCGAGTTTCTCTCCCTGGGGTGCACTAGTGCTATTTGTGAAAAAGAAAGACGGAACCATGAGAATGTGCATCGATTATCGTCAACTTAATAAAGTAACGATAAAAAATAAATATCCGTTGCCTCAAATTGACGATTTATTTGACCAGTTAAAGGGAGCTTCAGTATTTTCGAAGATAGACTTCAGATCAGGCTATTATCAGTTACGAGTTAGAGATTCTGATGTGCCTAAAACTGCTTTCAGAACGAGGTACGGACACTACGAGTTCTTGGTGATGCCGTTTGCACTCACTAATGCCCCTGCAGTTTTCATGGATTTAATGAATCAGATATTCAGACAGTATTTGGATCAGTTTGTAGTCGTGTTTATAGATGATATTCTGATTTATTCACGCGATGAAACTAAGCATGCCGAACACCTAAGATTGGTGTTGCAGATTTTACGAGACAAGTAACTGTACGCAAAGTTCAATAAATGTGAATTTTGGTTACATGAGGTCAACTTTTTGGGACATGTTGTATCCGCATCAGGTATCCTGGTTGATCCAAGTAAAATTTCAACTATACTTGATTGGAAGCCTTCAAGGAATGTGTTGAAAGTTCGTAGCTTTTTAGGACTTGCCGGGTAATATAGACGGTTCGTGAAAGGCTTCTCATTGATAGCAACACCATTGACAAAGTTGTTATAGAAAGATGTCAAATTTGAGTGGTCGGAAAGATGTCAGAAAAGTTTTGATCAGTTGGAAGCTCTTTTGACCGAAGCTCTAGTGTTAGTTCAACTAGAATCGGGTAAAGAATTTGTGATCTATAGCAATGCATCTCTGAATGGTTTGGGCTATATTTTGATGCAAGAAGGTAGAGTTGTTGCTTATGCTGTGAGACAGTTAAAGTCTCACAAGAAAAACTATCTGACTCATGATCTCAAATTAGCTGCTATTATATTTGCCTTGAAAACTTGGCGTCACTACTTATTCGGAGAGAAATGTCACGTTTATTCCGATCATAAAAGCCTCAAATATTTGATGACCCAGAAGGATTTGAATTTGAGACAGCGACGGTGGCTTGAGTTACTTAAAGATTACGATCTCGTCATTGATTATCATCCGAGAAAGGCTAATGTGATTGCTGATGCTTTAAGTCAAAAATCACTGTTTGCTTTGAGAGCAATGAATGTACATTTGTCTATGTCCGTTGATGATGCGTTAGTAGCGAAATTAAAAGCAAAACCAATGTTGATGCAACAAATCCGGGAAGCTTAGAAAGTTGATGATGAATTGATCGCAAAACGAGCCCAATGTGTTTAAAAAGAGGATTCGGAGTTTCTAATTGATGCCAATGATTGTTTGAGATTCAGGAATCAATTGTGTGTTTCGAGAAACTCAGAGCTTATTTTGATGATTTTGAATGAAGCTCATAGTAGCCGAATGTCAGTTCATCTAGGTAGCACGAAAATGTACAACGATCTGAAACAACAGTATTGGTGGCATGGTATGAAACGAGACATTTCTGACTTTGTTTTGAAATGTTTGATATGTCAACAAGTAAAAGCGGAACATTAGGTGCCTTCAGGATTGCTACAACTGATTATGATACCTGAGTGGAAATGGGATCGCGTCACGATGGATTTCGTATCTGGTCTACCGTTGACATCGATGGTCAATCTGAGCGAGTTATTCAGATACTTGAGGATATGTTGAGATGTTGCATCCTTGAGTTTAGTGGCTCGTGGGATCGATACTTACCTTTGATTGAATTCACATACAATAATAGTTTTCAATCGAGTATCAAGATGGCACCTTACGAGGCTTTGTACGGTCGTAAATGTCATACACCGTTGTTTTGGACTGAGCTAAGTGAGAATAAGATTTACGGGGTCGATTTGATTAAAGAGGCTGAACAGAAAGTGAAAGTGATTCGTGAAAGTTTGAAAGCAGCATTAGATCGTCAGAAATCTTATGCAGACTTGAAACGTAAAGATATAGAGTATTAGATTAGGGATAAATTGTTTCTAAAAGTTTCACTGTGGAAAAAGGTACTCAGATTCGGTCGTAAAGGCAAATTGAGCCCGAGATTAATCGGACCGTATGAAATTTCAGAACGAATTGGGCCGGTTGCATATAGGCTACTATTGCCGCCTAAACTTGAAAAGATTCACGATGTTTTTCATGTTTCGATGCTTC
The DNA here is from genome assembly GCA_020496765.1 of Gossypium stocksii. Taxonomy (NCBI): domain Eukaryota; kingdom Viridiplantae; phylum Streptophyta; class Magnoliopsida; order Malvales; family Malvaceae; genus Gossypium; species Gossypium stocksii. The sequence continues at coordinate 78,405,168 of CM035624.1, read as the reverse complement.
GTCGTTACCGATCTGATCCATCCCATGTGATTAATCTGTCAGAGATTGAAATTTAGTCTGATTTAAGTTATGAGGAAGAACCGGTTCGCATATTGGCTCACGAAGTAAAAGAACTGCGGAATAAGAAAAACTCATTAGTAAAAGTATTGTGGCTCAAACACGGGGTTGAAGAAGCAACTTGGGAGCTTGAGGACTCAATGAAAGAACGTTACCCTAACCTATTCGCCGGTAAGATTTTCGGGGACGAAAATCCCTAGGACGAAAACCCCTATCTTCCCATGGTTGCTATCAGTTTTGATCCCTTTTGGGTTAAACATCCATTTTAGCCTCTTTTCTTTTGGCTCTTATGTGTATTAGTGTGGTAAAGGGGGGATCTAGCGAGGAGCAGCTGGAGGCTAGGGGCGTGGAAGCAATCTAGATCTAGATCTAGTTGTAGATTTCAGCAAAGGTAAGTGAATAATGATTTTGGGTAATGATGGCCGAATGTGATGGTATTAAAGTGATGTCAATTTCGTTTGATTTCATTTGGATTATAGCTTAATGATGCAGTGGGTTTGTTGTAGGTTAATCGTGTGTGGAATCTCGACGTAGTGCGCAAACAGGTGTGTAATGACACCCTCTAGTAAAATAGATCGACAAAAGCCGAAAAGCTGAGATGCTGAAAAGCCGGCATTTCGTGGGCTTACAAGCGTGCGAACGGTCGTAAGTCAATCTAAAATCACGGATCTGGATTAATGGATGGTAAGGGCTACTGTGCGCGTTTTTTGTGCACTTAGATGGTTTTGGGCCTTGATGGGCCGAAATTGGGCCCAATGGGCTTACGGGCCCATATGGGTAAAAGTATTCGGTAAGTGTTTTCTAGTAAATTGGATGTTAATTCTGCGATAATATGTGTAAAACCTGACTGAATGGGCCATAATAGCATGTGGGCTCTGTAACACCCTATACCCCTGTCCGTCGCCGGAAAGGGATATCGGGATATTACAAAACTAAACGTAACTTACCGAATTTCATAGATACATATCAGGCATAGATTCGATGGTATATTTTATTACGATTACTGATTTACTTAAATTTCTATTTCCGATCAACCTGCCTTTCAAATGCTTCAGCTAATGCAATCCCTATTACATTCGATCTCTATAAGAGTACTATCATAGTTACAAAGTGACTACTTACCAATAGGTATAATAGAATCTCTAAGTGCAATTGAATTTCTTAGGTAGTAAGCAATCCTATTCGCATTAAAGTAACAATTCGCATAACATTTTATCAAAAACATATACTCAACTTAGAGATTAAACAAGCCATTTTCGCATGGCTAGGATAATTACAACACAAAATATAATAAGGTTTAACGAAAGGAGATTAGCCTATACATGCCATTGTTCTCAAAATTTACTATCGAAAATACCAAAATAACGAAGATAGTGTAGGTGATTAAAGCTCCAATCCCTGAGTCCGTAGCTTCAAAAGGAGATCTATAAAACAGAGGAACAAAATAAACAGAGTAAGCATTTATATGCTTAGTAAGTTTTAAGCAATATAAACAGGTAAACATATCAAGTACAAAAATAGCCATCTGCAATTTCATTTCAAGTTTTCTTTGGGTATATCACCCCTTAGCCGAATATATATACCTTCTTATAAAACTCAACAAGCAGCTAAACTTTCACTCGAAAGTGAGCACATATAACAAAGGCATATTACACAATTTCACATAACTTTTCACATTGACCAATTGTACTATAACCATATTATTAGTCACATTGCATACTCACATATGCAATCGTATACTGACCTTATGGTTTGGTCCAAACCAAGCCTGTGTATAGGATTTGGGTACATACCTGTATAGCTTAACGCTTTAGGTGCATTCATTAGCAATCGCTACTACAAAGTCTTTTAGTTTTAGGATTTTACTCGCAGCATCATCGAGATCTTTAGCTTAGATAAAACTCCACTCAAAGCCAGCGGATCACAATCCGGATATAATCTTCGCACATAGCCATCGGGCCATTTCCCGGACATAATCTCCCCATATAGTCATCGGGTATTGAGCTAGGATATAATCTCCACATATAGTCATTGGGTATTGAGCCCGGATATAATCTCCACATATAGTCATCGGGTATTTAAGCCCGGATTCGCATCACTAAGTCTCATACATATTCATTCACATATTACCCGATTTCACATAGCACAAAACACATGTGCAATTCAATCAATTCATTCACATACTAACATATAACATGCCCCTTGACTTTATGTCATAAATGTTGTGCAAAACTCATACATGTATACTCCATTTACTAGACATTCGGCTCAATAAGTGAACATACATGAGCAATACATTTCAAACCCCTATCTTAATTTCTTTCTCTATTAGCCAATCGGCTACATAACATGTCTAAGGCTTCTTTCTCATTAACCTTATTATGGTAAGGAAAATGGGACATCATTCATTTATCGTACAAGTATATCATGGCATTTAGAATTAAATACCAAATTCAATTACTCAAAACTTACCTTGAACTTTCCCGAGCAACTATGAGTTGGCTATTCGACCACTTTAGCCTTCCCTTTATCCGAACTTGTCCCTCTATGCTCTTGAGCTAAATAAAATATTTAAATTTTATTAATCCCTATTCAAACATCTCAATTGATCATTTCCACTTATAGTCAAATAAGAAACGCATATACTTCTCATAGCAAACACACACATTCGGCCAATCACATATATATCACAAGTCACTACAAGCTGACTTCCTGAGCAACATTCACTAAATTATTCATAACTGGAGCTACGAAACTCCAAATCAAGTTCTGTAAATTTTTTATGAAATTAGACTCATATATCTTCTATCCATAAAATTTTCAGAATTTTTTGTTTGGCCAATAAATACCAGAATTTTCATAAAGTTTCCCCTATTTCACTGTTTGACTATACTGACCACTCTTCACTACGAATCAAATTTCTCATTGTACAGAATTCAAAATATGTCCTTGCCTATTTTATTCAAAACTAGACTCATTAAGGAGTATAAGTATATAAATTTTATCTTATAAAAATTTTTATACAGTTTATAGTGATTTTCTAAAAACAGAATAGGGGATTTCGGAGTCAATCTGACACTGTCTCACACTACTTTAAATATCTCTTTATCGGAAATTCCTTTGCTTATAAGGTTTCTTTTATAAGAAACTAGACTCATTAAGCTTTAATTACATAATTTATTAAGCCTCTAATTCAGCTTTCCCAATTTATGGTGATTTTTCTAAAACACGTTACTGCTGCTGTACCAAGCAGATTTATACAAATTCTCTCTTTAAAGTTGTTATTCACATATTTAGAACATAACACCATATATGGCATCATTTAGAGAAGTCATTGACCTTAACATATATATAATTTACATTTCATTTCAAGCTACAACATATAATCAAGGTCACATTACCCAAATGGCCGAATACACCATTTAACTAGCTAAAACACACACACAAGCACAAATTCATTCTTGCCATCCACAATCAAATTTACTTTAGTTCATATTCGGTCATTTCATATGATATTCAATGTATAATATATTTATTTTAATATGCTATGAATCACATCACATATTTATCAAGTCCACCTTAGGTCATCAATTTAAAAACATATCAACTTTCACATTAATCACTTTGGCCCACTCATATCATCAATTTAGTCACATAAATAAGAGTCCAAGTTGACCAAATGTATTCTTCTATAATAGCATACATATAATTTATAACAAGCTCAATCTTTCTCTTTATACAATTCTAATTTAATATCAATCATTTAAAATTCGATACATTACACTCAAATCCCATTTCCAATATCAAAATCGACTAACATATACAAATACATAAGTCAAGAATTGATCGTACTATAATGAAAGTTATACTAAGGCCGAATTTCACTCTTAAGTAACATTGGTCTTTTACTAATTAAATTCTCATGCTAATAACTCAAAACAGCTCCTTAGCATCATAATTCCATAATTCAACATCTAGTTATTCTTCCAATCTTCTTAAATTAAACTCGGCAAATCATGGGCATGTTCAAGCTCATTAATCGATCCCTATTAACAATCAATTCACAAATGTGCATTTAACAAGCTCAAATTCACTTATACTCTATTTCTTCTTAAAACATAGAATCAACTACCATTAAAGCATCAAACGCTTAGCCCTTAAAAACAATATAGCATCTCAAGATATAGCCGAATGCACATTTCTTGACCAAAATCTAAAATTCAACATGGGTTTAGTAGGGAATTGCATATATTTCACAAATACACCAAGATCAACAAGAAATAGTATGAAAAATTACCTTAAAAGAGAGTTCCAAGTAGCCAAATGCCTTAGCCCTTTTCTTTTCTTTAGTAATCGGCAAAACAACCAAAAAGAATAAGAAGTAGACATAACATCTTTGTTTTTATCACCTTATTCTAATATAATAACCTTTATTTCATTTTATTATTATTTTTCATTTCCATTTATTTAATACAGATAATACACACTCATCACAAAATTACAAAACAAAAAGAAACAAAATGTCATCATGTTAGTAGGTTGGCTGGCCATCATAATAAAAAAAGAAAATTTGACATGCAAGGACATTAATTCACTTGCATGCACATACTAGTCATCACACAATTACCTAGCTCATTTTCATAGTTCACAATTAACCCCTTGTAAGTGCAATTCACTATGATAAGACTAAATTAAGTCACCAGAAATGTCATATATGATTTAGCACTTATAATAAGCATCAAAATGAATGTTAAATTATTCCCGTGACTCGAATTTGTGGTCTTGAAACCACATTCCGACTAGGGGCAACTTAAGGCTGTCACAGGCTCCCTCGGGACCATTAAGGGTTTTAGGGCCCGATGGCACTAATGAATAAATGGGCTATTTGAGTCACTCGGAGTGACGGTAGATCTGTTAGAAGGTTGTATTAAGCATAAGACTTAGAGACATAGCAAAATCACCAAAATACCCCTGAAGGGTGAAAATTACTGTTTTACCCCTAGAAGTAGTTGACTGGTTTGCATGTTACTGTATCTGATATTCTGTATGCCATGGCATGTAATATTCTAATTTGCATCGGGTTGGGTTATTGATTCGGAGGAAGTGCTAAAAGTGGCAATGCCACGTAATCTGCTTAGAGGCTCTGCCTCGTCTTACTATTCTAGTGGCTTGGCCACGATTTTTGTAATAGCAGCATTGCTGCGACTGTGGTGTGTAGGGCTGGGTGGGTTGAGTTATTCCCCACATGGTGTGTAGGGCTTGTACGGGTGGTGTGTAGGGCTGGAATGGGCTTGGGCTTTGCATACATTCATAGATATACACTGATCTGTTTCTGTAATGGGCCCAAGGCCCACTCTATATCTGAAAAGGGCCAAGGCAAAATTTAATCTGTATCTGAATAGGGCTTCAGCCCAGACTGAGCTTGGACTAGTCTATGACACTTGTTTGGGTTTCTTTACACACTAAGTTTTCACAAACTCATCCTCTCTTTTCCGTCCATGCAGGTAACCCCCAACCATAGAGGACTTGGAGTTGTGAGGGATTTTGAGTGGCCACGTGATTTACTTTCTGGTTTATAGTTTTCTAAATTTACATTATTAATGCTTTATTGTAATTTCAGTTTTAAGTTGTAATAAGGCCGCTCGACTTTTTTTTGGGGTTTTTATTCATTATTTGTTTTCTTTACGGTAGACTAGTTCATGCGGGCTTTTCAAATGTAATCAAACGTTTTTTAAAACTTGCCATACGTGACAAATGGATAGCTTAACGACGATAACACAACAACAAATCTCTTGAAAGTGAACTTTATTCGGTAATAACTACGATTTTTAAACTAAAGATGATTCTTATTTATAAGTCTTAAAAACGGCTCAACTAGAAACACCATAATGTTTTATTAAGTGAACAACAACATTTAAGTCAAGTGTCCATGTGACACACCAAATTTGGCCATAACGTCTAGGCCGAGTTTGGGGTTTTACAGTTGGGCCCCTAGTTACTGCTGCTAGAGTGCAACCTTGTGCTGAGTGTGGGAGGAGCCATCTTGGGGAATGTTGGAAAAAGATTAGGGCTGCTTGAGGTGCAGATCGATGGGGCACCATATTAGGGAATGTCAGCGGAGATTGGTTCAGACGCAAGCAACTGGAGAGGGTAATGTCCAGCCACCGAGGGGTGGTCAACAGCCATCAGAGGTCGAGGTCAAGCCAGAGGTGGAAATGGTATGGGCCATGGTTGAGGAGCACCTAGCCGAGGTGCTGGTTTTGCGGAGGCGAGGCAGCTAGCTTTGGTGTATGTGGCACAACGTCGAGAGGATGGTGATGCCCCAGATGTAATTACAGGTATGTTCTTCATCCATGATACACCTTATACTGCTTTAATTGATGTGGGGTCCACACATTCGTATGTTGCATGCTCTATGTCTGGAACTTTGCATGTCTTGTGTGAGAATACTGTTAGTGAGATAACAATTATAAGTCCTTTAGGCCAGTCAGTAAGGGTGGCTAAGTTATTTAGAGATGTCTCTTTAGAGGTGCAAGGAGCTACATTTCCAGTGGATTTGATGGAATTGCCCTTCGATGAGTTTGATTTAATCTTGGGAATGCATTGGCTAGTGAAACACCGAGCGAGCCTGGATTGTGCTACGAAGCGTGTGCTTCAAAAAACTACTAAGGATGAGGAAGTAATCGTCATTAGGGAGTGATAAATGCTAAATTATACATATTTTTACCTCATGTTTAGCCTATATTTTGGATGGATTCTTATCAATTTTGTGAGAATTGGTGCTCTTAATCCTTCCTTTTTATATCTTATACTCAGGAGAGCATAGGGAATAAGAAAGAACGTAAAACGGGCCAAAAACGATGAAAAAGGGCCAAAATGTGCGAACAACACAGGCAAAGAAATGCCACATGGCCGTGCCACACGGTCGTGCCACATGAAGATCACACGGTTAAGCCCCCGACAAGCACGGCCAGGTCACACGGTCGTGCCTCGACAGATAAAAGCACGCGGCCTTTGTCGAAGTCACACGGGTGTGGGACACGGGCATGTTCTAGTCGTGAGGAAGGGGAATTTCACTCAAATTGGGATGCTTAGAGGCTAAGAAAGGCTCCCTACAAGCTCTCTATATAAAGACCTCATGAGGCAGAAGCATATATATGTTTTTAGATATTTTTCCTCTCGTTTTTCTGCCACACTGAGGGTAGAAGCAAGGGATTACTCCAAGGGAGAAGGCCGATTAATTCATCTCAGAAGCTGGAATTCTACAGCAACATAGAGGATCTCCCTAAATTCCTTCAGGGGTTTTTGGTTTCTTTTATGTTTTGTTATTTTATATCTTCTGAGATTTTTTCCTTTTTTATTATGAACTAAACCCCTCAAATACTTGAGGGGGATGAAACCTAAGACAGATCATGTTATTTATTCTTGATTTATTTGATAAATACTTGAATTGTTCTTAATTATGCATTCTTCATTCTTGATTTAATAATCCTAGGTATTAATTCCCAAAACAGGGGCCATCGATAAATTCCCACGGCTATGCGATATGGCCGTGGCGACCTTACGAATTCCACACGGGCTATCAACATCGCCCCACGGTCATGCGACATGGCCATGGCAACCCTGCAGTATCGACACGGGCCTTGCAGAAATCCCCACACCCGTGTCCTTAGCCCATGGAAGACACTGTCAAAATTCACACGCCCGTGGCACAGAACACACGACCGTGTGCAACACGAACACGATCGCAAATGGCCGTGTATCACGACCGTGCGAGTAACAAAGTCCTGATCTCCCACGGCCATGTGAACCAACCACACGGGTGTGCTCATCAGAACATGGAGCGCTAAAACCTCCAATTTTCGAAAAACACGGGCTGAATATGACTCACACAGGCGTGCGGCATGCCCGTGTGACCCAAAATATATAAATAAGGGGCCATTTTTAAACCTTCCTTTTCACCTAAAACCCTAGAATCTCACACCCAAAACCTCCCTAACCTCCGTGAGCACCTCTACCACCCTCAAAACCACCATAATACTCAAAAATAACCTCCCTATGCCTGTGTAACAGCCCCCCACGACCGTGCAAACTCATAATTGGTTCTACTTTCTCATTTTTCTCATTTATTTTGTTTTATTTCATTTCTTTAAATATTTATTTATTTTTACTTTAATCTAATTGTTGATTCAAGCATGGAACTAGGAAATATAGGATGAATATTCTAGAACAATATAGAATCAATTTGGATTACATGCCACTTAATTTTATTTTTGCTCGCCATTTAGATTTCATTTTATTTTGCCACTTGGACACATATTTGCATGCCGTTTTTTTCATAAAATCACTATATATACCCATAGTTCTTAGTTTTTGTTATAAGTTTTTAATATGATTAGATTTTACTATTCAGGTTACTCCTCATTTGTTATTTTAGGAAAAATATCAATTTACATTTTAAATCATTTTTAATCTCAATTTTTAGAACTAAAGCTCATGTTATTTTATTTCAGATACTATGTCTTCTTCCCGCACTAGAAAGACTGCTGTCCCCGTCTCCAACAAACGAAAGGGGCCGGGATGTTCCTCAGCAAGACCCACCTCTGAGACACGCCACCCGTTCCTTACATTTTCGCAGGACTCCCAGGAGGAATGCTACTAGTTACTCCGAGCACGCACTATCTCGATGGGCTGATGCATTGACTGGGAGGCCCTTGCGAAAGTAAACCTGGTGGACGATGTTTGAGCCCTACTAGTTACCGACCCATGGGACCAGTTCTTTAGGATTGTGGAGCCCACCTACCTAGAACTCACTCTCGAGTTCTGCTCCACATTCCACTGCCAGATCGTCATGAACAGATTCGACGATCCCGACACGGTCAAATTCTGATTAGGAGGTCTTGTGTGATAGCTGAGTGTTCCAGAGTTCGGCACGGCTCTCGGTCTCTATACCGAGCAATTCATGGTAGAAGAAGACTTCCCTACTCTTTCTAGGAGCATCCACATCCGACCCCTCGACTACTGGAACGGGATTGCTCCAGGGCGACAGACCTATAATCCCAGCGTCAGCAAGTCATCCGCCCTCCCTCCTTCTCTCAAGTATATTCACGCCCTCATTGCTCACACCTTGATAGGTAGATGGGAGAGTACAGGCGTCGTCAACACTCACAACGTCTATTTCCTCTGGTGCATGGCCAATGGCCACCCCATTGACCTTGCCTACTTTATAGCGTTGGCCATGCAGCACCAGACTGAGAGGCACCGCAAGGGAGTCGTATCCATGGGCCCGTACATCACACGACTAAGCTGCTACTTCGGCCTACTCAACACCGCAGCCCAGACATCCTCGTACACCCTACTTGGCCAGATATCCTCTCAGGGTATCCAGAGCATGCTCTCCATGAGGATGGTAGAGCGACGGCCAGGTGGCGGCCACTTTCACTTCCACCTTGTCTAGGAAGGCAAGGACCCAGAGGACGTTACTGATGATGTCCCACCGCCACCACCTGAGGAGGATGCACCCGCCAAGCCATCATGCCCCAAACGGCCTACCTAGACAGTAGTCCCACACGCTGACATACACGAGCGCCTAGACCGATTTGAGCAGCGCCTCGATTACATTGACGCCACTTTAGCACAGATATGTCAGCACCTTGGCATTTCCCCACCACCACGAGATCCATCAGAGGACTAGATCCTCTTTTTAACTTTATTTTTATCTTTATTTCGTTTTACTTTTCTTTTTTCTTTTTTCTTTTATTATTACTTTATTCTAACTCTTAAACACTGATCCTTATTTTCACCTTTTCTTCTAACTTTATTTTCTTTTTTAGGTTTATTTTTCATTTTTTCTTTATTTGAATTTTCATTTTTTATTTATTTTGTTTATTTTATTTTCTTTGGCCATCTCCTAATGAAGTAACCTCTCTTCATCTTAATCTCCCACGACTAATAAATCCATTTACAGTTCCAAAGGAGCCTTACAACTCAAATCTCTATGGAAATGGAAACACCGTGCCACATATGCCAACTCTTCCCATATCTGTCTCACAAAGCCATCTACATTTCAGGGAGTTTCATATCTCTCCCTCTATTATGATTTCATATCTCTCCCTCTTTTATGATATTATGCTTTTATTGCTAATATTATCCTTGTACATTGAGGGCAATGTACGTCTTAAGTGTGGGGGGAACGTACTTTAAATTTTATTTCATTCTCTTTGAAATCCCTGAAATTGTTCTTACTAATTACACTGTCCTCAATAGCACGATCTTCAGTCTATTATTAGGAATTAATTCTGATTGATTTATAATTTTTATTGATATGTTGAGAATTAAAGAAATAGGTGATTGTACTTTAAATATTCAAACTTCAAAACATTAAGGAATCAAGCATGATAAGTTGAAATTTTTGAGAACTCTAATTTTTGCATAAGTTATCTTTCCTAATTTTAAGTACTATCTTGAGATTTGAAATTCGCAGGATTGACATCAAAAGCCATAATTCTGGTGAGATTTTGAGCCTTTTTGAGCATACATTCTTTCGTGCTCACTTTTATTATTGCTTTGAGTGAGTCAACACTGAATTGTTATTCTAGAACTTGCTTTGATTATACATGTCAAGACCACATCATTGATTTGATATACCGAGATGATAAAGGCACCTAAGATTTAACCCACTTACTCCACAAAAGCCTACCTCCATAATCTAACCCCTAGTGAACCATATTGAGCCTAACAACCTTTTCCTTGACTCACCCTCTAATTATTAACCAATAACCCATTTTTGTTGAATTTTCCATTCAATTACTTTTGATCCCTATTTTTTTCGAGATTTGAGTTGAATTTATTATCTAAGCTTTATTCTCTTTTCCAGTATGTAAATCTTTACTCAATTCATTGTATTACTTGAATTGTTCTTAAAAAAAAAATGTGTACATACAGTCAATTTTATTTGTAATGTGTAATAGTTCAAATTAAGTTTTTGCATATTTCTCTCTAAAGGCTACCAAAATAATGTTATTAAGCTTTGAAAATATGTTCCAGTGATAGAGATTTTTCTAGCTAGATAATTTTCAGTTCAATCTTGATTCTATCACTCTTTTTGCAGCCTATGACAATACCCTTAACCAAGCCCCGTTACAACCATGAAAAGACCTCTTGATCGATATATCATATCAAACTATAGTGGTGGAGATTTGATTTTCGTGCAAGCTTATGGTAATAACTTTTCAGGTTGACTAGAGAGTGCTTAAAATTTTGAACCCTAAACACTTCGAGTGAATAGAGTGAACCTTTAGTGAGGATGCCAATTCTATTAATTAAGATGGAGAGATAACTACTTAGAAGGAAGGAAGACTTATGTTTTCAATGATAAAATTCTCAACTTAGAGCAATTGAATCTTTAATGTTCTTCTGATTGAATTTTTCATTGTATGATTACCTGTGGATTAGTTTGAAACATTATTGATAAAGATTATAGGTTGAGAAGAATGATTCTTTTTAGGGATTGAGATTTTGCTTGAGGACAAGCAAAGGCTTAAGTGTAGGGGTATTTGATAAACGCTAAATTATACATATTTTTACCTCATGTTTAGCCTATATTTTGGATGGATTCTTATCAATTTTGTGAGAATTGGTGCTCTTAATCCTTCCTTTTTATATCTTATACTCAGGAAAGCATAGGGAAGAAGAAAGAATGGAAAACGGGCCAAAAATGATGAAAATGGGCCAAAATATACGAACAACACGGGCAAAGAAATGCCACACGGCTGTGCCATACGGCCGTGCCACATGAAGATCACACGGTCTAGCCCCTGACAAGCACGGCCAGGTCACACGACCTTGCCTCCACCGATAAAAGCACACGGCCTAAGCCGAAGTCACACGGGCGTAGCACACGGGGGTGTTCTAGTCATGAGGAAGGGGAATTTCACTCAAATTGGGATGCCTAGAGGCTAAGAAAGGCTTCCCACAAGCTCTCTATATAAAGACCTTGTTACACCCCTAACCCGTATCCGATCGCCGAACTTTGGGCTAAGAGGCATTATTGATCTAAACTTTTCACTTACACTTTCACATAGACATGGTTTCATTAACATTCATAAGTACATTCAACACAATCAAAGGTTGAAAGCTAAGACTTATAATGTCACTCAAGATATGTAACATATTCATATAGTTGAAATATTTACAAATAAATATATCGTTCACAACAGTCTACTTTACACATACCATAATAATTCCAAAATGTAACAATACCAAATCGATTTATAGTGTGACGAAGAGCTGACGAATTCCTGAACTGATAGTCAGAGTCCACAATCTACCAAGCAAAGACACAAACAAACGGAGTAAGCTTTCATAAGCTTAGTAAGTCTTAAGTAAATTAAACAACTTAACTTAGTTAACACATTGAGTAAGTATAAATAGTCTAATTATAACTTTATTTGGCAGAATAGGCCTAACTACAATAATACATATTAATATTGACCTCGCCTTCACTTAGAAATCCGAAATCACATAGCTACACCATCTAATATCAACTTGACATTTATTAGTTCAACTTAATAGAATTAATTTAAGGCACCATAACAATCAATAATTTCTATGATTGAATCACATAGATACCACATATACTTCTATGTATATAAATCCCACAGAAACCAAACACATAGATATACCTCCATTTCTCATATGCATTGCATCAATAACTTTCACATACTTGAACTACTTAATTTAGTGAACGAATTTGATTACCGTATAGTATAAACTTCCTAATTTTAGCCTCTTTAATAGCTCTCCGGCATTCAGCCTACTAGGTATAACCTGAACTTGTCTCTGGCAGAAGCCTGTTGGACTTTCAATCCGAAACTCATTACCAGCCATCATGTTTGCTAAACCAAAAGCCTGATTAATACATTACTGAAATCAATACACAAAGTTTCAAACATTTAAAATCATATATTTCTAGATTCCACATATTACAAATAAATTAACAAAAGCTTTGCATCATTCGTTCATAAGCACATACTAATCTTATTATTTAATTTCGTAACTTGCCAATCGGCCTGATCACACAGCAAAGTATCATTTTCGTGGAAAGATCTGCCATTCGGCTATAACACATATTATACTTTTATCTTTATTTTATTTTATTTTTCATCTTTGTTCTCGTAAGATCTTATTTACCTATAATGGTAATCAGGGTCCTATTACACCGCATTCTCTTTTCATGTCACACAACTACATCATGAGTACAGATATAGCTATCATTCAATTTCTTAAATACATTTGCAATAGGAGGGGTGGAGGGCAGACCAGTGAAGTTTTAGAGCTCGGTCTAAGGCCCCTTTTTAACCGAACACATATATAAATAAAAATACAAGCACTTAACACGCATTAAGCATGCTAACTTCTCTTGAAACTATATTCATATAACATAGATAATTCAAATCTTGACATATTGTTTCATACTTTAACCGAATGCATCAAGGTCATATGCGTATAACTTAATATCTTATTCATAGATCTCTCACTTTTCATACCTAGTTTACTCACAATCAAGCTTAATTAGGAGTATGGAATACATACCTGACCGATGTAAATTATTGAACCAATTCGACTGCTATTTATCATTGAATCTCTAGAAATCTTGTAAGTCTAAATTCATCACTATTACAAGGTCTATTATACCTCCAATCTGATCGCTTTCATCAGCATTCCGCGTATTAGACTCGAAACTCGATATAACCACTAGCTCAAAAGTTTGCTAGGTCAAAGACCCAAGAATAACGCACAATATCTAATTCTCAGAGTTTTATGCATATTTATTCATATACTTTCAATTTTCCCAACGAAATCACATCAACGAAATATTGTTTTCATTAGATCTCATTCACATATCAAAGTAGTTATCTTCAATTCATAAGAACCATTTAGGCCATATCACATACATATTTATATAAATATATATACACCATTTCAAATACATCATCTTACCATAGTAGTCATTAGTAACCTTACTCGTATAATTTATTTATGATTTACAGTAGTCCTTCAGCTATACACACATGTAAATTTCATGGATCATGATTTTTTTAAGAGATATTAAGCACCTCCTACTTGTTCCTGTCATAGCCTTAATATTTAAAAATTACAAAAGAATTAAACTCAATTACTTAGAGACTTACCTGAATTGTCGATGAGATGGCTTTGATCGGCTACTCATTACCCTTTGCTTTTCCCTTACTTGATTTCTCTCCTTTAGGCTCTTGAGCTTGAATTTGACAAGAGATGGCCGAACATAGAAGAGTTTTTCTCCTTGAAACTTTTGGCACTTTCAAAGATGAACACTTGCATGTTTTTCCTCTTTTTTTTGTTGGTTTTATAATATCATAGGTTGTTTTTATTTTACACTTTTAACCTTCCTAATTTCATTAACTAAACACCTATATCATGGATACATATGGCAAGCACATATTAAAAAGGTTTATTTGCCATTTAAGTACTCCATATCATTATTCACTAATGATTCCACCATTAAAATCTAATTTATACCGTCCATGCATTTAACAAATGGCATATTTTCCATTTAAAACCCCAACCTTTAAAAGACATGACACTTGAACATTTTCATAAGGTATGCATAAAAATCAATTGATGCAATTAAATCCTTTTTGGTGAATCAAGCACTTAAACTCGAAATTAAATTATGAAACTTTAGCACACATAAGTATACTTATTCAGAACACAAAAAATAATATAAAAAATATATATATATTTAACTCAAATTCATGGTCCCGAAACTACTTTCCGACTAGGGTCAAATTAGGGGTGTCACAGACCTCATGAGGCAGAAGCATATATATGTTTTTAGATATTTTTCCTCTCGTTTTTCTGCCACACTGAGGGTAGAAGCAAGGGATTACTCCAAGGGAGAAGGCCGATTAATTCATCTCAGAAGCCGGAATTCTGCAGCAACATAGATGATCTCCCTAAATTCTTTCAAGGGTTTTTGGTTTCTTTTATGTTTTGTTATTTTATATCTTCTGAGATGTTTTCCTTCTTTATTATGAACTGAACCCCTCAAATACTTGAGGGGGATGAAACCTAAGACAGATCTTGTTATTTATTCTTGATTTATTTGATAAATACTTGAATTGTTCTTAATTATGCGTTCTTCATTCTTGATTTAATAATCCTAGGTATTAATTCAAGAATTAGATGTGCTTAGAGCAGAGGAGCAAAAGTCCCTGTGATAAGAGTAGATCTACCATAATTAAGCAGAGTTGCATGCAACCCTAGACATAGGGCGACATAAATTTGCCGGATTAGGGTCAAACCTAATATGGGGAGCCATAGATCGAATTAATGCAACCTAGGGAGTTAATTCATAAGGGAACTTTAATTAACAACTTAGGCCTAGTTGCTCTACGCCTCGACAGAGGGTTTAGCATAAGTTAGGGATCTCTACGGATCAAGTCAAGTAAAGAAATCATATAGTTCAAGGAAATAATAAGTGAAGTCTAGGTGGATTCTCCCTTGAGTATTGTCCATATAAATCAGCTTTTCCCTAAAAGTTTTCCCAATTCACTCTTTAAACTTTCTTAGTTAGTTTTAGAATTAATTTAAACAACTCTCTTTTATTTTTAGGTTAGATAATAGAAAGGAAGTAAGTACTAGTACTTTTGGTTCCCTTGGGTATGATAACTCGGTCTTGCCACTAAACTATACTACTGTTCGATAGGTGCGCTTGCCTTTAACATCGTGATATTAATTAGTTCTGGTGTGATCAGTTTTTATAAATTTTATTACTCAATATCACGCAATATCAGGGAGCGTAAGGATTATTTGTTGAATGTAATTTCCACACTAAGGGCCGAGAAATTGGTTCGTAAATGGTGCGAGGTTTATCTGGCTTATGTGGGTATCATAGACTCTAAGGGTTTGTCTGTTAGGGATGTAACACCCCAAACCCGGCCCAGACGTTACGGCCAAGCCCGGTGTGTCACATTACCTATACCTAACCTCATTACCTAGTTACTAATATGAAGGTGAATTTGGCAAAACGGATATTGAAATTTTTAAGAGAAATTCCCGGTTTATTACGTGATCATCCTATTTATTTTGTTATAAAAAAATTTTTAACTCGTTGCTTATGTACTTGAGTGACTGATTAAAAACGTTTGATTGATTTTAGGAAAACTCACGCAAATAATTTCAAATTAATTTTAAGTAATGTGAAAATAGAATATCCCATAAGCATAAATTTAGCGGCCTTATTACAAACCCAAATAAAAATATTAATGAATAAAATAGGTAGTAAATTAAATAAAACTAGTTAAACCAGTGTTTTTGATTCTCGTGGCCACTCTGAATCCCTCCCAGCTCCAAGTCCACTGTCTAGGGCTCACCTGCAAGGATGGAAAGAAGAGAGGATAAGTTTGAAAACTCAGTGTGTAATGAATCCCATCCAGAGCCCAAATCAGCTCAGGCCCACTAGGCCTAAGCCCTATCCAATCTCAACATTAACTGGGCCGAAGCCCTTTACATATCGATACTGGGCCTTAGCCCTTTTCAGATACAGTATCACTGGGCCGAAGCCTTTCATATAACAGTAGATGGTATGGCCCCAAAGGCCCATTTCAGTATCACATATAATATCAATGCATGTATGCAACCCATATTACTGTGGGGAAACTATTGACCCACCCAACCGCTACTCTCCGCCTGTACTAACCAACACACCATGTGGGGAGAACTACTCAACCCACCCAACTGCTACTCTCCACTGGCAGCATAGCTGCTTTATAATATAACTGGAGGCCTAGCCTCTTTTAATAACTGGGGCAGAGCCCTTTTTTTGATAACTAGGGCAAAAGCCATTTTCAGTCAACTGGGGCAAAAGCCCTTTAGCACTTCCTCCATTCATATAAATCCCAAATCCCTTGCAACAGATATCATGATATGGCATACAGTAATCAGAAACAGTAATTTATGCAAATTAGTCCAATTTAACCCTAGGGGTATAACCATCATTTTACACCTAAGGGTAAAATAGTAATTCCTCCTTTTTAGGGTATTTTAATAATTAATCCACTTTTTAGGGTTTTATTCCAATTTTATGCCACTAATAACTCTACTTCCGTCATTGTAACTTATTTACCACGTTTTACCAATTTTAGTCACTAGGCCCTAAAACCCCTAATGGCCCTACTATGTATTTTTAGCGATTTAAGCCCATTAAGTCCAGAACTTATAAATTAATTATTAATTTAACCCATTTTAAGCCTACAGTCTACAAGGATACGTTTATTACACATTTTCACCCTTATGGGTCCGTAAGCCCATTGGGCCCATATTCAGCCCATGAGGCCCAACTATCGAATTGCACGAAATTACACACGTAACTAGCTTACCACTTGCGATTTCCAAACCAATGATTTCTAACCGTTTTGTGAGCACTCGCATACTCACATGCCCACGAAATGCCCGAATTTCGGCATTTCGGCTTTTCGGCTTTTGCCGATTAAGACTATAGAGGGGTGTTCGAAACACACCTGTTGGACAATTTCACCAGTAAGATCTCCTCCCAAACAATCCTACAATCGATTAAACCACATTAATATCTAAAACCCAAATCGAATACTTACCCCTAAGCAATACACACATTCGGCCACCCTCCTACAGTGGCTCCTTAACACTTACATTTGTCGAAGTAGGAACTAGATCTAGATTGTAACACCCCTTACCTGAGACTATCACCGGAATCGAGCATAAGGCGTTACTAAACTTAATCTATCACTTAAGCAACCTTATATCATTTATTTAAACTTCTCGAAATATACTGCCATTCTACATCATAGTCGCTTAAAAATTCATATCTCGAGTTCCGTAACTCGAAATTAAGATACGTAAATTTTTTCTGAAACTAGACTCATACATCTATCTACTAATGTTTTTATAGAATTTTTGGTTTAGCCAATTAGTACAGTTTATTAGTTAAATTCTCCCCTATTATACAGTTTGACTGCTCTGACCTCTGTTCACTACGAGTTAATTTTCTCTCTCTACAAAATTCAAATAGGCATTCCATTTGTTTCATTAAAAACTAAACTCAATAAGGAATCTAGGGATATAAATTATAATGCCTAATTATTTATGTACAATTTATGGTGAATTTTTAAATTCAGAACAGGGGATCACAGAGTCAGTCTAGGGCAGTCTCACTCAGGTGTAAATAACTCATAATATACAACTCTTTTCCTAACTTTGTTTCTTCCATAGTAAAATAGACTCATTAAGCTTTAATTTCATACCTCATTCACTATTTAACTCCATTCCTACTATTTTTAGTAAGTTTTCAAAGTCACGTCATTTCTGCTGTTGAATCTGTTTTTAGGCTACTTTCACATTTTCCTTAGTTTCCATGTGATAGTTATCATTCAAGCATACATACTATTAAACATGTGTATCATTAGCCCTTCCATTAGCTATTCACTATCAAGTATTTACACACCATTCATTGAACATATCATACCAAAAGAAGCCAAGTCCCTATACATGCCATACATGAAATGAAACATCTAACTATACCAAAGTAATCCCTTCGATAGTGTGTCCGGATCTCCGACGTTCCTTTCAATTCCCAAGTGAGCTTGGAAAGAAGTATAAAATAAGAAAATAAAGAGAGTAAGCACTAGGCTTAGTAAGTTTACAAGCAAATAAATCACGACATTCATCACAAAGGATAATTATGCATAATGTCACCTAGCATCATAAACTTTCTTTACATCTCATTTCCTACCTTCTTCCTTATTCACTTACCTTCTTTCTTACCTGATTTTTCAATATTCATAAATACAATCTACCTTTCCCTTGCTGATAATTCTCTGTAATTTAACTTGTACAATGGCCCGTTGAACTACTCGAAATACTAAGGATACTGGGGTCTTTCATGTCTAACAATATCCTGCCAATGCCATGTCCTTGACATGGACTTACATGAATTATTCCTGTCTCCAAAGCCATATATCTAATATGGTCTTACATGGCTCATTCCTGTCTCCAAAGCCATATATCTTATATGGACTTACATGGCTCATTTCTGTCCTGTCCTGTCAACCCCAAATGTCATGACATTCGTATCCCTACATTCCTAAAGTTCAACGGGGCTTCCTGATACTTCTTATCTATTAAATTCTCTTCTATCTAACTTGGAATATTATCATAAAATGAATATATAAATGCTGGAAATTGACGATATTAATATAAAATAAAAGAATATTGCATTTATTTACCGTAAACTTACCTCGATACAAAATGTGACTAAACTTTACAATTTAGTCCTTTACTTTTTCTTTTCCCCGATCTACTCCCGAGTTTCGTTCCTCTTGATCTATAATAGCAAATTTAGCTTATTTAATACCCACATTTATCAAAACAGCCCTTTACTCAAACTTTGGAAAAATTACATTTTTGCCCCTAAACTTTTGCATATTTACACTTTTACCCCAAGGCTCGGAAATCAAACTTTATCACAAATTCTTATATTTTAAGACATGCTGATCATTTAGTTACCAACAACATCCTCAAATTCCTACTATAACATACACTTATGTACAATAGGTATTTTTACCGATTAAGCCCTTTTACTCGTTTTTACCTAAAACCGAGTAGCCCAAGTTGTCTAGCATAATTTAAAACCTCATATTCTATCATAAAACATCAAAATACACAAATTTCACCTATGGGTATTTTTCCAAATATGAAGCCTAACTTAAATTATAGCTAGCATAAGCTTTATCGAGCTACCGGGATTCCAAAAACGTAAAGAACATGAAAAACGGGGTTTGGAATCACTTACTATGGAGCTTGGAAGCTTGAAACAAACCCTAGCTATGGAGAACCCTTGAAAGTTCGTGCTAATGAAGAAGATAGACATATTTTGCCATCTTTTTCCCTTTTTTAATCTTTTAATTACCAAATGACTAAAATACCCTTCATGCCTTTCTTTGAAAATTTTTCATGTACAAGCCCATTTTTGTCCAAAATTTTAGAATTTGGTCAAATTGCTATTCAAGACCTCCTAATTAATATTCTAAAGCAATTTCATACTAAAAGCTTCTAGAATGCAAGTTTTGCAACTTATTCGATTTAGTCCCTAATTTCAAATTAAGAATTTTATGCATAGAATTTCTTTACGAAATCTTCACACCATCATGAAATCATATCATAAACATCAAAATAATTATAAAATAATTATTTCTATCTCGAATTTATGGTCACAAAACCACTATTCTGTTTAGGCCCCATTTCGGGATGTTACATAGATCTCGCTGTTCCCCCTTGCTCAAGTCTTCAATCAACCGTCTCTAGAACATAATAATACCAAAAGAAATCGTTCGTTAATGACTCCTAGAGCCCCATGCCCAAATCGTCAATCTCTCTAGGCTTTAGGGACTTCGGCTTTTACTTAAATCATGAAATATATATAGATCTAAGTCTGTAAGCACTTACCACTGGCTTCCCTTTGATTTCTACACAGATCTGGTGTAGATCTAACCCTTATTCGCTTAGCAGACTTCAAAACCCAAAGATCTAAAGATTCGGCTATCTCCCTAAAACTATGGTGATTTCGACTTTTAGAACTGTAAGGAAAAAGATGATTCGGTAAGGGGGTTTAGTAGAGGTGTTGTCGACAGGGATTTAGAGTTTAGAGGGTGTGAGATTCGGCCAAAAGAATGAAAGGAATTGAGGGATCTTGCCTTGGAGAAATTGGCACAAAAGGTAAGTTTTCGGGATTTCGGCTTTTTGGTAGTCGTCTATGGTGGCTTTGAATGGAAGGATAAATCAAAAGAGAAGATGATTATGATGGTAAGTGGGTTCAGCTAGAGAAAATAGCAAAAAGAAAAGAAAAAGATTGGAGAAGAAAGTAGCAAAAAGAAATCGGCACAAGGAAGAAGAAAGCTGTGTTTTTCGGTCACTTTTGTGAAGAGGAGAAAAGAATGACTTAAGGTGGCTAACCCTAATTGTCAGTACAAAAGAAATGGAAAAGAAGTTGCCCTAAATGCCACTTAAACATTCAGCCCACACTCCCCTAAGGCCCTTGCCAATTTCACTTAAGTGAGCACATGCCCAGCACATGCCTAAAAATTAAAAATAACCGTACGCTTACCTTACAGCTTGAACCTTGGACCTGTTATTCCTTCCCAGGCCCACTTTTTTAGGAACTTAGTGGCGCCACCTTGCAACTTTGCCAAAGCTCATTTTTGTGACATGTTTTACGAAGTTTTTCTTAAAAGCCCACTTGACCAGGTCCCTATTCACTAAAATCCAAACTTGATATTTTATCGGGTTTTAACCTAAGCTTGGGCCTTCTGTAGGCCCACTAACACCCTTAAACATACTTCCAACAATCAAACACCCAAAAATTTCAAAATTCCACCAAAATCACAAAAACTCAAGAATTCCTGAAATTCAGAGCGTTACAGGGGATATTCAAACGGTGAAAGATTTCTCTGATCTTTTCCTGGATGAGCTTCCTGGGTTGCCTTCGGACCGTGAAGTTGAATTTGGTATTCACTTACTACCTGGTACCGCTTCGGTGTCCATTGCCCCATATAGAATGGCACCGAAGGAGCTTGTTGAACTCAAAGCTCAGATTCAAGAGTTGCTAGATAGAGGGTTTATTCAACCGAGTGTATCTCTGTGGGGAGCACCGATGTTGTTCGTGAAGAAGAAGGATGGATCTATGCGTATGTGCATAGACTATCGGCAACTGAATAAGTTAACAATTAAGAATAAGTACCTTTTGCCAAGGATTGATGATCTATTTGATCAAATTCAGGGAGCTTCGACCTTTTCCAAGATAGATCTTCGTTCTGGGTACAACCTGTGACAGCCTTAAAATGACCCTAGACGGAATGTGGTTTCGGGACCACAAAACCGAGGCATAAAATATTTTTAATATTCATTTTGATGCCTATTGTATGTGTAAATTCATGTGTGATATTTTGGGTGCTTTAATTTAGTTTTATAATTGTGAATTGCACCTAAAAGGGCTTAATTGTGAACTTTGAAAATGAGCTAGGTAATTATGTGATGACTAGTAAGTGCATACAATAGAATTAATGTCCTTGCATGTCAAATCCCCTCTTTTTTTCTCATGATGGCCGGCCAACCTACTAACATGATGAAATTTTGTTTGTTTTTGCTTTGTAACTTAGTGATATATATATATTATATGTGTTAAAATAAAAGGGAAATAATAATGAATTAGATTTAAATTAATTTGTTGTCATAAAATAGAAATAATAAAGAATAAACAAAATTAGAAACGGGTGTGAAAAAAAAAAAAGGCTTCATATCTCTTTGTTCATAGCCGAAACTAAAGAAAACTTTAAGAAGGTGAGCTTTGGGCAATCGGTCACTTGAGAGGCAAAAATTCAAGGTAAATCTTTGATATTTTGTGTTGAATTTGGAAATGTGAGCTCCTTGTCTTGTTTTCCCTTAAACCCAAGTTAAATTTTGATTTTTGGTAGAGATATGAGCATACGGTCTTGTTCAAATTGGTGAGAAATGGTTGTGTTTCATGCATTTAAAAGTAATGGTGGTTAAGAGAAATGGAACTAAACAAATGCACTTATATGTGGAGTAATTTGCTAGAGAGGATTCGGCTTGCATGCTTGGGTTGTATGATTTCTAAATGTTGCTTTTAATTTGAATTGTGAGTAAAGAGTGGTGTATAGAGATGTTGATTCGGTTTGATTCTATTTGAGTATGAACAAAGTAGGTGTGGTTGATGGCTCATATGAGCTTGAAAAGTTGGCCAATGTTGTTTAAAGTCATGAACTAGGGCATAATTGTTTTCGGCCAACTAGGATAAATTGTAGAAATTTTCTTAGCATTAGTAGCATGTGCTTAATTGGTGAATTGAACTTTGAGTAAATGAAATTTTGTGTTTGGGGCTTAGTGGAGTATTCGGCCATATGAGCTAGGATGGGTAAATTGTGCTTTCTTTAATGCTTGTGTTAAATAATGAAATTTGGGTGTCGTTTGAGCCAGTTTAGGGGTCCTCCCCCTTGCCCATTATGGAATTCTTTGAGCTTGAAGAATGTAGGCATTCGGCTATGTCAAATTAGGCTAAGGAATTGTTAAATTGAAGTCATGAACTTACTAAAGCTTGCCAATGAACCTTATGGTGTTATATGATGGAATTATGTGTTACGTATAAAAATTGAAATGCTATAAAATGTTAGTTGTTTAGTAGGGTAAGTTATATGGGGTGTTATGTATGATATGGATTTGAATAAAGTCCATGCTGGACATATGGCCGAATGGCCTTAGTGAGTATGCATTAGAAATGGTAATTAAACCAATTGATCAATTTATGCTTGTGGGAGCTTCTTGGTTAAAGAAATGACCTATTCGGCCATGTGCATAAAATCTTTGATGTTTGTGTTGATAATTGGTGTCTTAAGAGTGGTATAATGATTAAAATGAATATGAAATATGTACATTGTGTTAAGAGCAATGACTACTCTAAATGGTGCCTTAGGAAATGCTATGTTTTAAGTATGTGCATAAGAACATTAAAGAGTGGATTTTGTATAAAATTCTGCTTGGTACAGCAGCAGTAACGTGTTTTGGAAAAATCACCATAAATTGTGCGAGTTGAATTAGAGGCTGAATAAATTTTGTAATTGAAGCTTAATGAGTCTAGTTTCTTATAAAAGAAACCTTGCAAGCAAAGGAATTCCCGATAAAAAGATTTTATGAGTAGAGTGAGACAGTGTCAGATTGACTTCGAAGTCCCCTGCTCTGTTTTTGGAAAATCACTATAAATTGTATAAAAATTGTTATGAGACAAAATTTATATGCTTAGACTCCTTAGTGAGTCTAGTTTCGAATGGAATAGGTGAGGCCATATTTGGAATTCTGTACAAGGAGAAATTCGGTTCGTAGTATAGAGTGGTCAGTTTAATCAAACAGTGAATTAGGGGAACTTTAAGAAAACTCTGGTATTGATTGACCAAACCAAAAATTATGAAAATTTTATGGAATAAAGATAAATGAGTCTATTTTCATGCAAAATTTACGGCACTACATTTGGAGTTTCGTAGCTCTAGTTATGAGTAAATTATTGAATGCTGCTCAGAAAATCAGCTTGTTGAGACTTATGATATGTATGTGAAATGATCGAATGTGTGTATGTGTTTGCAATGAGAAGAATATGCATGTATTATTTGACTATAAGTGAAAATGATCCATTGAGATGCTTGAATAAGGATTAATAAAAAAATTAAATGTTTTATTTAGCTCAAGAGCATAGAGGGACGAGTTCGGATAAAGGGAAGGCCAAAGTGGTCGAATAGCCAACTCGTAAATTATCGGGAAAGTTCAAGGTAAGTTTTGAGTAATCGAATTTGATATTTAAGTTAAAATGCCATGATATACATGCTGATATTAAATGATGTCCCATTGAGAAAGAAACCTTAGTCATGTTTGTTATATGACCGAATGGCTCATAGAGAAAAGGGCCGAAATGGAGCTTTGAAATGCATTTGCTTATGTATGTTTGATCTTTGGGCCGAAAGTTAGAAAAGAAGTGTATATGTGTATAAGTTTGAATTATATGTATATTTATGATATAAAGTCGAGAAGCATGTTACATGTTGGTATGCACATGAATTGATTGAATTGCAAGTGAAATCTTGCTATGTGAAATTTGGCTACATGCAAATATGTCTGTGTATGAGAATTTATAATGTGAATCCGGGATTAATTCCCGCTGACTATATGTGGAGACTATGTCCGGGTTAAGACCCGAAGGCTATAGGCAGAGATGATCTCCGGGTTAAAAACCCGAAGGCTATATGCGGAGATTGCGTCCGGGGTAGAGACCCGATGGCTATGTATAGAGTTTATCCGAGCTAAAGATCTCGATGATGATGAGAATAAAGCCTAAGACTAATTGTCTTCAAGGTAACGATCGCTAATGAATTGCGCTGAAAGTGCTAAGCTATACAGGTATGTACCCTTGGCTTATATGCAAGCTGGATTTTGGACCGAATACTAAGGTCATTATGTGATTTCATATGTGTTCATGAAACGAGATTATTAATATGGTCAAAATACAATTGGTCAATGCGAAATGTTATGTGAAATTATGCGACATGTCTATGTTTACATGAGCTTACTATAAGGGAAAGTTATCTACTTTCGTATATGATGAGAATGTGTATGTTCGGTTAAAGGGCGACTTACCCAAATAGGAGAGGGAAACAAATATATGATCAACCATGTTAGAATTTAATGCTTATCTGTGACATTGCTTAAAACTTACTAAGCATTGTAATGCTTACTCTGTTTCCCTTGTTTCCTCTGTTTTATAGATCTCATTTTGGAAGTTACGGACTCGGGGATTGAAGCCTTAATCACCTACACTATCGCTGTTATTTTCGTACATTTGATGGTTATTTTTGGGTCAATGGCATGTATAGGCTAATCTCCTTTTGTCGATTCAAACTACATTTTGAGCTGTAATTATTTTAGCCATGCGAAAATGGCTTGCTTAGTCTTCGAGTTGAATATATGTGTGGATGATATTTGTATGGTTTAAGGTTGTGGTATGTTATTTAGTCAGTAACCAATATGTGATGAATTTCTAATATGATGTTCTGTCTTTGAAAGGTTTGATTCGGCCTAGTTGTTAGTAGCCACATAGTAGAAGTATACTAGCGTGCTATGCTTATGAAACGTTTTCTTTAGGAGATATGACGTACTGACCAAACTTTTTGGCAGTGTTACATTCGGTTAAAGAACTAAATGAATCTATGTCTAGTGCGTAACTAAGAACCTCGGTAGGCTGTATCTAGTTAGGTAATGCCTTAATACCCTATTCCGGCGACGGACGGGGGTGTAGGGTGTTACATTTTTATTGGTATCAGAGCTACGGTTTAGTCGATTCTCGGACTAACGTAGCGTGTGTGAGTATAGCTATACATGCCATTTTGTGATAATGCGATAGTGTGGTGATTTCTGACATTTGAAATGTGTTTTTCGTATAGTAATGGATTTCGATCCCGATCGAGCCGTAGCGGAAGATATTGAGAGTGTAGCGGCTACTCCCGCGCAAGGGACCGCGCCGACCGACTCTCAGCTGAATGCCAGTCGTCGAGATGATGACATGAGGCAGAATTTGTATGCAATGATGAGTGATTGGTTCGTTCAATTCCTACGAAATAATTCGGCTGTTCCACAACCTCCTCCCCCGAATAACCCACTTCCGACCCCTGTGGCTCCTCCTAAGGCCGACCCTGTGAGGTCGAGTAAACCCCCGGTTGATAAAATTAGAAAATATGGGGCTGAAGAGTTTCGGGCTACAGTTGATGACGATGCTGAGCGGGCCGAGTTTTGGCTCGATAATGTAATCCGTGTGTTTGATGAGCTGTCGTGCACGCCTGAAGAATGCTTGAAGTGTGCCGTATCCCTGCTGCGTGATTCTGCCTACTATTGGTGGAACACATTGGTTTCGATGGTGCCGAGAGAGCGAGTTAGTTGGGAGTTCTTCCAAGTTGAGTTCCGAAAGCAGTATATCAGCCAAAGATTTATCGATCAGAAACGGAAGGAATTCCTCGAGCTTAAACAAGGCAGAATGTCGGTGACCGAATATGAGAGGGAATTCGTAAGACTCAGCCGATATGCTCGTGAGTGTATATCATCCGAAGCTATTATGTGTAAACGCTTCGAGGACGGGTTAAATGAAGACATCAAACTGCTGGTTGGCATTCTAGAAATTCAAGAGTTCGTTGTTCTTGTCGAGAGAGCCTGCAAGGCCGAAGAACTTCGAAATGAGAAGAGAAAAGCTGATAGCGGAGCCAGAGAGTTCCGTAAGAGGTCTTCTGGGAGGTCTATTCAGAAATCCTCAAAGAAGTTTCGAAGTGAGTCGGACAGACCATCTACTACTTCGGGTTTTTCTAGGCGAGACCGTGATCGACCCCCTATGAGTTCACGTGCTACTTCTGCTGCTAGTGTTGGGAACGACCGTCGAGACAGAGTCGAGTGCAAGTATTGTAGAAAATGGCATTCGGGGAGCTGCAGATTTCATGATCGCTCTTGTTATAAATGCGGGTCGGCTGATCACTTTATAAGAGATTGCCCTAGATGGTCCGAATAAAATGTGAACCCGAGTGGAAAATCGAATACTACTTCAGCTCGAGGGAGGCCACCTAGAAATCCGGGGAATGCTAGCGGTGGTTAGAGAAGGTTTAAAGATGCTACGACAAGATCTGAGGTTCATGCTCCTGCTAGAGCTTATGCAATTCGCGCACGAGAGGATGCCTCTTTGCCCGATGTTATCACCGGTACTTTCATTCTCTTTGATATTGATGTAATTGCTTTGATTGACCCCGGTTCAACTTATTCATATGTATGTGAAACTTTGGCATCCAGTAAGACTCTTCCTATTGAGTCTACTGAGTTTGTGGTTCGAGTGTCCAATCCCTTGGGTCGTTGTGTTTTAGTGGATCGAGTGTGTAAGAAATGTCCCCTTATGATTCGAAATTCCTGTTTTCCTGCCGATTTGATGCTTTTGCCATTCGATGAATTCGACATTATACTCGGAATGGATTGGTTGACTGTGCACGATGCGGTAGTAAATTGCAAACGAAAGACTATTGATTTACGATGTTCGACTAATGAGATCATTCGGATTGAGTCAACGGAATTAAACGGTCTGCCGGCGGTAATATCTTCTATGTTGGCTCAGAAATTTATGAAAAAGGGTTTCGAGGCTTATGTTGCTTATGTTTTAGATAACAAAATATCCGAACTAAAACTTGAGACTGTTCCTGTGGTTTGTGAGTATCCGGACGTGTTTCCCAAAGAATTACCGGGATTACCGCCTGTTAGAGAGGTTGAGTTCGGCATTGAGCTAGTTCCGGGTACAACTTCAATTTCAATTGCTCCATATCGTATGGCTCCGACGGAGTTGAAAGAGTTGAAATCCCAGTTGCAAGAGTTGACCGATAGAGGTTTTGCAAGGCCGAGGTTTTCTCCCTGGGGTGCACTCGTCTTGTTCGTGAAAAAGAAGGACGGGACTTTGAGAATGTGTATTGACTATCGGCAGCTGAACAAGGTGACTATAAAGAATAAGTATCCATTGCCTCGTATCGATGACTTATTCGATCAGTTAAAGGGAGCCTCAGTGTTTTCAAAATTGATTTGCGATCCGGCTACTATCAGTTGCGAGTTCGAGACTCAGACGTGCCCAAGACTACTTTCAGAACGAGAGACGGACACTATGAATTTTTAGTGATGCCATTTGGGCTGACTAATGCCCCCGCTGTTTTCATGGATTTGATGAATCGAGTGTTTAAGCAGTACCTAGATTGATTTGTAGTCGTATTTATCGATGACATTTTGGTTTACTCTCGCGATGAGATCGAGCATGCCGAGCATTTAAGACTTGTGCTACGGGTTTTGCGTGATAACCAGTTGTACGCGAAATTCAGCAAGTGTGAGTTCTGGTTGCGCGAGGTTGGCTTTTTGGGACACATTGTATCTGCTGCGGGTATTCGAGTTGATCCGAATAAAATATCCGCTATCCTTGATTGGAAGCCTCCTAAAAATGTCTCGAAAGTCCGAAGCTTTTTAGGACTTGCCGGGTACTACCGACGGTTTGTGAAGGACTTTTTGATGATCTCAACCCCGTTGACGAAGCTATTGCAGAAGGATGTTAAATTCGAATGGTCCGAGATGTGCCAAAAGAGTTTCGACCAATTGAAAGCCCTATTGACGGAAGCTCCAGTCTTAGTTCAGCCTGAATCCGGTAAAGAATTTGTAGTATATAGTGATGCGTCCTTGAATGGCTTGGGGTGTGTTTTGATGCAAGAGGGCAGAGTCGTTGCGTATGTTTCGAGGCAGTTAAAGCCTCATGAGAAAAACTATCTGACTCACGATCTCAAATTAGCTGCTATTGTTTTTGCTTTGAAGATTTGGCGTCACTACCTTTTTGGTGAGAAATGTCATGTCTTTTTCGACCACAAAAGCCTCAAATATTTGATGACGCAAAGAGATTTGAATCTGAGACAAAGACGGTGGCTTGAATTGCTAAAGGATTACGAACTTGTCATTGACTATCATCCAGGGAAAGCGAATGTAGTTGCTGATGCTCTTAGCCGAAAATCATTGTTTGCTTTACGAGCCATGAATGCGCAATTATCGGTATCTGATGATGGGGTGATGATAGCAAAATTAAAAGCCAAGCCGGTGTTTCTCCGACAAGTTTGTGAAGCTCAGAAAGCGGATGACGACTTAATTTCCAAGCGAGCTCAATGCGATGTGAATGCGGATCCTGAGTTTCAAGTTGACGATAATAATTGTTTGAGGTTTCGAGGCCGAGTATGTATACCGAGAAGTTCAGAGTTGGTTTCTGTGATTTTAAATGAAGCTCATAATAGTCGAATATCGGTTCATCCGGGAAGCACTAAAATGTACAATGATTTGAAATGTCAATATTGGTGGCATGGTATGAAACGAGACATCTCAAATTTTGTGTCGAAGTGTCTGATATGCCAACAAGTAAAAGCGGAACATCAGGTGCCATCGGGTTTGTTGCAACCGATTTTGATTCCCGAATGGAAATGGGATAGAGTTACGATGGATTTCGTATTTGGGCTACCGTTGACACCGAGCAAGAAGGATGCGATTTGGGTGGTCGTAGACCGATTAACTAAATCCGCTCACTTTATGCCTATGCGTACGGATTACTCACTTGATAAGCTAGCGGAGTTGTATGTTTCTCAGATCGTCAGATTGCATGGGGTCCCTATCTCTATCGTGTCGGATAGAGACCCGAGATTTACATCGCGGTTTTGGAAGAAACTACAAGATTCATTGGGTACTAAGCTACATTTTAGTACCGCGTTCCATCCTCAGACGGACGGTCAATCAGAACGAGTAATTCAGATACTCGAGGATATGTTGAGATGTTGTGTTCTTGAGTTTAGTGGTTCGTGGGAACGGTATTTTCCTTTGATTGAATTCGCTTACAACAACAGTTTCCAATCGAGCATTAAGATGGCACCATACGAGGCTTTGTACGGTCGCAAATGCCGTACACCGTTGTTTTGGACCGAACTCAGTGAAAGTAAGATCTTTGGAGTTGATTTGATTAGAGATGCCGAGCAGAAAGTAAAAGTGATTCATGATAGCCTTAAGGCAGCTTCAGATCGTCAAAAGTCTTACGCGGATTTAAAGCAGAAAGATATCGAGTATCAGGTCGGAGACAAAGTATTTCTTAAAGTGTCGCCTTGGAAAAAGGTGCTCAGATTCGGCCGTAAGGGCAAATTGAGTCCGAGGTTCATCGGACCATACGAAATATCTGAACGGATTGGACCGGTAGCATATCGATTGATTTTGCCTCCCGAACTTGAAAAGATCCACAACGTTTTTCATGTTTCAATGCTCCGAAGATATAGATCCGACCCATCGCATGTAATTAACCCATCTAACATTGAGATTCGATCTGATATGAGTTATGAGGAGGAACCAATTCGTATTTTGGCACACGAGATTAAAGAGTTGCGGAATAAGAGGATTCCGTTAGTGAAGGTGTTGTGGGTCAAGCACGGGGTTGAAGAAGCTACTTGGGAGCTGGAGGATTCGATAAGAGAACGTTACCTAAACTTATTTTCCGGTAAGAATTTTCGGGGACGAAAATTTCTTAAGTGGGAGAGAGTTGTGACAGCCTTAAAATGACCCTAGACGGAATGTGGTTTCGGGACCACAAAACCGAGGCATAAAATATTTTTAATATTCATTTTGATGCCTATTGTATGTGTAAATTCATGTGTGATATTTTGGGTGCTTTAATTTAGTTTTATAATTGTGAATTGCACCTAAAAGGGCTTAATTGTGAACTTTGAAAATGAGCTAGGTAATTATGTGATGACTAGTAAGTGCATACAATAGAATTAATGTCCTTGCATGTCAAATTCCCTCTTTTTTCTCATGATGGCCGGCCAACCTACTAACATGATGAAATTTTGTTTGTTTTTGCTTTGTAACTTAGTGATATATATATATATTATATGTGTTAAAATAAAAGGGAAATAATAATGAATTAGATTTAAATTAAATTGTTGTCATAAAATAGAAATAATAAAGAATAAACAAAATTAGAAACGGGTGTGAAAAACAAAAAAAAAAAGCTTCATATCTCTTTGTTCATAGCCGAAACTAAAGAAAACTTTGAGAAGGTGAGCTTTGGGCAATCGGTCACTTGAGAGGCAAAAATTCAAGGTAAATCTTTGATATTTTGTGTTGAATTTGGAAATGTGAGCTCCTTGTCTTGTTTTCCCTTAAACCCAAGTTAAATTTTGATTTTTGGTAGAGATATGAACATACGGTCTTGTTCAAATTGGTGAGAAATGGTTGTGTTTCATGCATTTAGAAGTAATGGTGGTTAAGAGAAATGGAACTAAACAAATGCACTTATATGTGGAGTAATTTGCTAGAGAGGATTCGGCTTGCATGCTTGGGTTGTATGATTTCTAAATGTTGCTTTTAATTTGAATTGTGAGTAAAGAGTGGTGTATAGAGATGTTGATTCGGTTTGATTCTATTTGAGTATGAACAAAGTAGGTGTGGTTGATGGCTCATATGAGCTTGAAAAGTTGGCCAATGTTGTTTAAAGTCATGAACTAGGGCATAAGTGTTTTCGGCCAACTAGGATAAATTGTAGAAATTTTCTTAGCATTAGTAGCATGTGCTTAATTGGTGAATTGAACTTTGAGTAAATGAAATTTTGTGTTTGGGGCTTAGTGGAGTATTCGGCCATATGAGCTAGGATGGGTAAATTGTGCTTTCTTTAATGCTTGTGTTAAATAATGAAATTTGGGTGTTGTTTGAGCTAGTTTAGGGGTCCTCCCCCTTGCCCATTATGGAATTCTTTGAGCTTGAAGAATGTAGGCATTCAGCTATGTCAAATTAGGCTAAGGAATTGTTAAATTGAAGTCATGAACTTACTAAAGCTTGCCAATAAACCTTATGGTGTTATATGATGGAATTATGTGTTACGTATAAAAATTGAAATGCTATAAAATGTTAGTTGTTTAGTAGGGTAAGTTATATGGGGTGTTATGTATGATATGGATTTGAATAAAGTCCATGCTGGACATATGGCCGAATGGCCTTAGTGAGTATGCATTAGAAATGGTAATTAAACCAATTGATCAATTTATGCTTGTGGGAGCTTCTTGGTTAAAGAAATGACCTATTCGGCCATGTGCATAAAATCTTTGATGTTTGTGTTGATAATTGGTGTCTTAAGAGTGGTATAATGAATAAAATGAATATGAAATATGTACATTGTGTTAAGAGCAATGACTACTCTAAATGGTGCCTTAGGAAATGCTATGTTTTAAGTATGTGCATAAGAACATTAAAAAGTGGATTTTGTATAAAAATCTGCTTGGTACAGCAGCAGTAACGTGTTTTGGAAAAATCACCATAAATTGTGCGAGTTGAATTAGAGGCTGAATAAATTGTGTAATTGAAGCTTAATGAGTCTAGTTTCTTATAAAAGAAACCTTGCAAGGAAAGAAATTCCCGATAAAAAGAGTTTTGGAGTAGAGTGAGACAGTGTCAGATTGACTTCGAAGTCCCCTGCTCTGTTTTTGGAAAATCACTATAAATTGTATAAAAATTGTTATGAGAAAAAATTTATATGCTTAGACTCCTTAATGAGTCTAGTTTCAAATGGAATAGGTGAGGCCATATTTGGAATTCTGTACAAGGAGAAATTCGGTTCGTAGTATAGAGTGGTCAGTTTAATCAAACAGTGAATTAGGGGAACTTTAAGAAAATTCTGGTATTGATTGACCAAACAAAAAATTATGAAAATTTTATGGAATAAAGATAAATGAGTCTATTTTCATGCAAAATTTACGGCACTACATTTGGAGTTTCGTAGCTCCAGTTATGAGTAAATTATTGAATGCTGCTCAGAAAATCAGCTTGTTGAGACTTATGATATGTATGTGAAATGATCGAATGTGTGTATGTGTTTGCAATGAGAAGAATATGCATGTATTATTTGACTATAAGTGAAAATGATCCATTGGGATGCTTGAATAAGGATTAATAAAAAAATTAAATGTTTTATTTAGCTCAAGAGCATAGAGGGACGAGTTCGGATAAAGGGAAGGCCAAAGTGGTCGAATAGCCAACTCGTAAATTATCGGGAAAGTTCAAGGTAAGTTTTGAGTAATCGAATTTGATATTTAAGTTAAAATGCCATGATATATATGCTGATATTAAATGATGTCCCATTGAGAAAGAAACCTTAGTCATGTTTGTTATATGACCGAATGGCTCATAGAGAAAAGGGCCGAAATGGAGCTTTGAAATGCATTTGCTTATGTATGTTTGATCTTTGGGCCGAATGTTAGAAAAGAAGTGTATATGTGTATAAGTTTGAATTATATGTATATTTATGATATAAAGTCGAGAAGCATGTTACATGTTGGTATGCACATGAATTGATTGAATTGCAAGTGAAATCTTGCTATGTGAAATTTGGCTACATGCAAATATGTCTGTGTATGAGAATTTATAATGTGAATCCGGGATTAATTCCCGCTGACTATATGTGGAGACCATGTCCGGGTTAAGACCCGAAGGCTATAGGCAGAGATGATCTCCGGGTTAAAAACCCAAAGGCTATATGCGGAGATTGCGTCCGGGGTAGAGACCCGATGGCTATGTATAGAGTTTATCCGAGCTAAAGATCTCGATGATGATGAGAATAAAGCCTAAGACTAATTGTCTTCAAGGTAACGATCGCTAATGAATTGCGCTGAAAGTGCTAAGCTATACAGGTATGTACCCTTGGCTTATATGCAAGCTGGATTTTGGACCGAATACTAAGGTCATTATGTGATTTCATATGTGTTCATGAAACGAGATTATTAATATGGTCAAAATACAATTGGTCAATGCGAAATGTTATGTGAAATTATGCGACATGTCTATGTTTACATGAGCTTACTATAAGGGAAAGTTATCTACTTTCGTATATGATGAGAATGTGTATGTTCGGTTAAAGGGTGACTTACCCAAATAGGAGAGGGAAACAAATATATGATCAACCATGTTAGAATTTAATGCTTATCTGTGACATTGCTTAAAACTTACTAAGCATTGTAATGCTTACTCTGTTTCCCTTGTTT
Organism: Gossypium stocksii; assembly: GCA_020496765.1. NCBI lineage: Eukaryota > Viridiplantae > Streptophyta > Magnoliopsida > Malvales > Malvaceae > Gossypium > Gossypium stocksii. Next base: position 78,370,873 of record CM035624.1, on the reverse strand, counting down.
CCTCTGTTTTATAGATCTCATTTTGGAAGTTACGGACTCGGGGATTGAAGCCTTAATCACCTACACTATCGCTGTTATTTTTGTACATTTGATGGTTATTTTTGGGTCAATGGCATGTATAGGCTAATCTCCTTTTGTCGATTCAAACTACATTTTGAGCTGTAATTATTTTAGCCATGCGAAAATGGCTTACTTAGTCTTCGAGTTGAATATATGTGTGGATGATATTTGTATGGTTTAAGGTTGTGGTATGTTATTTAGTCAGTAACCAATATGTGATGAATTTCTAATATGATATTCTGTCTTTGAAAGGTTTGATTCAGCCTAGTTATTAGTAGCCACATAGTAGAAGTATACTAGCGTGCTATGCTAATGAAACGTTTTCTTTAGGAGATATGACGTACTGACCAAACTTTTTGGCAGTGTTACATTCGGTTAAAGAACTAAATGAATCTATGTCTAGTGCGTAACTAAGAACCTCGGTAGGCTGTATCTAGTTAGGTAATGCCTTAATACCCTATTCCGGCGACGGACGGGGGTGTAGGGTGTTACACAACCAGCTGAGGGTGAAAGAGGCAGATGTGTATAAGGCAATGTTTAAGACACATTATGGGCACTATGAGTTTTTGATGATGCTGTTTGGGTTGACAAATGCACCCGCTACTTTAATAGACTTAATGAACCGTGTGTTCCAGCCCTATCGGGACTGATTCGTGGTGGTTTTATAAATGACTTCTTGGTGTACTCGAGAACTGAGGAAGAGCATAATGCACACATTCGAATTGTTCTGCAAGTACTAAGAGTGAAACAGTTATATGCTAAATTTAGCAAGTGTGAATTTTGGCTGCGAGAAGTGACATTTTTAGGTCACGTTGTTTTGGCCGAAGGAATTAGGGTTGATCCTCAGAAAATTGAGGCAGTTCTGGACTGGAAAACAACTAAAACTGTGTTTGAGATACAAAGTTTTCTAGGTTTGGCAGGGTATTATAGACATTTTGTGGAGGGGTTTTCTTTGATTGCTGCACCTCTGACCAAGTTGTTATGTAAGGGGGTGCCTTTTGTTTGAAATACATAGCAACAGGAACGCTTTGAGAAACTAAAGAAACTGCTGACTGAAGCTTCTGTCTTGATACAGCCAGAGTCTAGGAAGGAATTCACTATTTACAATGGTGCGTCTCACGTTGGGGTGGGGTGCGTGTTGATGCAAGAAGGTAGGGTGGTGGCATATGCAAATTACCCTACTCATGGGTAGAATCCATGATGTGTTCAACGTTTCTTTGCTAAGAGGTTACCGCTCTGACCCTTCGCATATTGTGCCAGTAGAGGAAATCGAGTTTAGACCTGATCTAACCTTTGAGGAGGAGCCAGTGCAGATTTTGGAGGGGGATGTTAAGGTTTTGCATTGGAAGTCGGTTCCACTGGTAAAAGTGTTATGGCAGAATCATGGATCAGAAGTAGCAACGTGGGAACTAGAGGAGGTGATGCGTTAGCAGTACCCTCACCTTTTCTGACCAGGTAAATATTGAGGCTGAAATTTCTTTAAGGGGCTAGAGTTTTAACGCCCCAAAAATGCTAAGTTTTAATGTTGCTTGAATTGATAAAAATTGCATGTTTGGTGTGTTGGTTAAATGATTTGGGTGTGTTTAGGAGTGTTACTGAAGCCTAGGTTCAAGTATTTGCTTTTGCATGAACTTTTAAGTTTTACTATTTTGTGTGCACCTGGATGTTAGCGTTAAGGTCTTATATTTAATTGTGACTAATTTTTGCCACAAGGAGCAGTGTGGCTTAGTGGAGTGGCGTCACAAGGGTGGCAAGGAAGACTGAGGTTCGAGTCTTGGATTGAGCTATGAGACGCCTAGTGTTTGAATTATAGTGGAGTTCTGCTAAGGTGGTTGTAGAATTGGTCTTGGGGGAGAGATTTATGGGATAGGATTGGAAGTTGGTAGGGATTTAGCGAAGGAAAAGGTGGAGAAAATCGTAGAATTCAGGTTAGAGTAGAGTTTTAGCCGATTGGGGGAGTTGAGGGAGACAAATTCGGCTAAGGAGCCCTTTAGTGGTGTGCTTCCGGATGGTGGGAGGTTTTTGGGGATTTTTTTCTATGGGTTGTGTCAAATGTTTTGTAGGCATTTGTAGGATCTTTTTTGCAGTTTGGTTTTCTTTTCTCTTTCTTTTCTCTCCTCTTCTTTTGGTGTTGCTGAACCCGTTTGGGAAATTGACCTCTCATGAACTTTCTTTATGTATTGCCGAGTTGGCACTCCTCTCACTTTTATTCTTGTTTCTTTTCTTTAAGACCGAGTATTGTTTTCTTCTCTTCTTCAAATTTCCTCCTCATCTCTTCTTCAATCGATTTTCTCTATAACTGAACCTTTTTTTTCTCTTTTCACTTTTCCTTAACCAATCGTTCCCTAGCCGATTGCACCTTCTTTTTCTCTCTAGCCCATTCAGCTTTTGCTTGCGGTGACCGGGTCTTTCTTCTTCTTCTCCTTTTCTCTGAAGCCGAATACTCATACTCTCACTTTCTCTAATCTTTTTCATTCTTCTTGCTTTGGCTGAACCTTCTTGATTGATTATTGCTGAAATTCATTTGATTAATCGATAAGGGATATGTTCTTTAATGTGGTGTGTAGGTTGGCTGGGTCGATACTATATCCCTACATGGTGTGTACGGTTTGATGGAGCTGGTGTGTATAGGTTGGATGGATAAGATTTATGCATGCTTGATTATTCTATCACTATCCTAATTTGGGCCTTGTTAGGGCCGCTTTGCCTCTATTCTGAAACGGGCTTAGGCCCAATCTATTATTGTTACTAAAATGGGCTCAAGCTCAGATTCTTTCTATATGACTCCGTTTTTATTTGCGTTTACACACTGAGTTTTCGTTAACTCACCCAACTATTTAATTGTACAGGTAATCCCCAGGCATAGGCAGTTTGGTGCCGCAGGAGACTTGAAGACGGCCGGACGTTTTAAAATTGCTTTCAATTTTGTTACTTTAAATTATGTTTATTTTGGGTTGTAATAAGGCCTTTTTCTATCTTTTAACTTTAATTCTAGGTTTTTGTCAATTTGATAGCATTAGGGCGCATTTTCTTAAAAGATATCTATTTTTAAAATACCTTAATTTCGTTACAAATAAATTGAATAGTAAAGCTTCTGAAATAAATAAGTTTTCAAGAGTTACTGAAACCTAACTTAAGCAAATATTTTGCTAGGCATGACAAATTTAACAAGGCAAGTTTTACAAAAGAATTTCTATAGAACTGAGTTTTAAAACACACTTCAATGTGACATTGCTAGAGTTGGCCATAACGTTTGGGCCGGGTTTGGGGGTGTTACACATCAGCAACAACATTAGCCTTTCCCAGGTGATAGTCAATCACAAGTTCATAGTCTTTTAGCAACTCTAACCATTGACGTTGTCTCAAATTTAAATCTTTCTGAGTTATCAAGTATTTCAAGCTTTTGTGATCAAAATAAACATGACATTTCTCACCGAACATATAGTGACGCCAAATTTTTAATGCAAACACGATAGCTGCCAATTGTAGGTCGTGTGTTGGATAGTTCTTTTCATGTGGCTTTAACTGTCTCGAGGCATAAGCTATAACTTTGCCTTCTTACATCAAAACATAGTCTAAACCATTTAAAGATGCATCACAATAAATAACAAATTATTTGCCCGATTCTGGCTGAATTAGCACTAGAGCTTCGGTCAAAAGGGCTTTTAACTGATCAAAGCTTTTTTGGCACTTTTCTGACTACCCAAACTTAACATCTTTCTACAATAGTTTCGTCATTAGAGCGGCAATCATAGAGAAACCTTTCACAAATCATCTATAATAACCATCAAGTCCTAAAAAGCTTCAGAATTCAAAAACATTTCTCGGGGTTTTCTAATCAAGTATAGCTAAAATTTTACTCAGATCAACCTGAATACCTGATGCAGACACAACATGGCCGAAAAAACGGACTTCGCTTAACCAAAACTCACATTTACTGAACTTGGCATACAACTGTTTATCTCGCAAAGTTTGTAACACAAGTCTTAGATGTAAGCATGTTCGATCTCATCATGTGAGTAGATCAAAATGTCATCTATAAACACGACCATGAAGCTATCCAGATACTGTCTGAAAATCAGATTCATCAAATCCATGAAGACAGCAGGTGCATTAGTAAGTCTGAATGGCATAACCAAGAACTCATAGTGTCCATACCTTGTTCGGAAAGCAGTCTTTGGCACATCGGAGTCTTTAACCTGTAAATCATAGTAGCCTGATCTCAAGTTTATCTTTAAAAACACTATGGCCCCTTTTAGTTGATTAAACAAAACATCAATCTGTGGCAACGGGTACTTATTCTTTATAGTCACCTTATTGGGCTGTCTATAATCAATACACATTCTCATAGTTCCATCTTTCTTTTTCACAAATAACAGTGACACACCCGAGTGTGAAAAATTCAGTGGCACGAAACCTCTGTCGTCAACTCTTGTAACTGAGCTTTCAATTCTTTTAATTCAGTAGGTGCCATTCTGTACGTAGCTATGGATATTGGAGTTGTCCCAGACATTAACTTAATACCAAACTCTACCTCTCGAATAGGTGGCAAATCCAATAATTCTTCAGGAAACACATCTGGATACTCGCACACAATAGGTACTGATTCAATATTTCTTTCGGCCACTTTACTATCAAGCACATATGCAAAGTATGCTTCACAGCCTTTTCTCACATATTTCTGAGCTAACATCGAAGAAATCACTGCTGGCAACCTATTTAGATCGTTAGATTCAATTTGAATAATCTCATCATTCTACCATCGTAAATCAATAGTCTTTCTCTTATAGTTTACAACAACATTATGTAAAATCAACCAGTCCATGCCCAAAATTATGTCAAACTCATCGAATGGCAACAACATCAAATCAGCTAGAAAGCATGAATTTCAAACCATCAAGGGACAATTCTTGCACACTTTGTCAACCATAACACACCGGCCCAAGGGGTTTGACACTCTAATCACAAACTAGTAGACTCAATAGGTAAAGTTTTACTGAAGACTAAAGTCTCACACACGTAAGAATGAGTCGACCCAGGATCAATCAATGCAATTACATTAGTATCATAAAGAGTAAATATACCAGTAATAACGTCTAGGGACGAAGCCTTCTCCCGTGCACGAATAGCATAGGCTCTGGGAGGTACACAAGCCTTCAATTTGAATGCTGTATCTTTAGTCCCTCTCTGACTGCCACTCGCATTACTCGCATTTATGGGTGGTCTAGCCCAATCTGTAGCATTACCTGATCTCATATTCTGCATTGGATTTACTAACACTGGGCAATCACGAATATAATGATCTATTGATTCACATTTAAAATAGGCCCGATCATGCAATCTGCAATTGCCTCGGATGTCGTTTGCCACAATGTTTACACTTGGGTTGATTTGATCTGGCATTATCCATGCTAGCTATTGAGGTAGCTCTCGAGCTAACAGGTGGTCTATTCTGATCTCGTGAAGAATAACCAGAAGAGTTTTAGAACGGCTAAAATCAACTGGGAACTTCTTTGGTGCTGCAACAGCCCGATTTAGACCTTAATCGGAACAGTGGTTTGGGACCAAAAATTCGAGTCCAAAAATTATTTAAAAATTATTTTTCACATTTATTTTGTGTGAATTTACGTCTGTGAAATTTTTGTGATTTAATTTTTTTGTTTGAGTGTCTGATTAAATAAAAGGATTTAATCGCGTAAAAAGAAAAACTTGGTGGTTAAATGTGAAAGTGTTTAATTATTGTTGTCTTTATTAGTGGAGGCATCTATAATGTAATTATACCATTGGTATTGGACGGTAATGGGAACAATATATATTGTTTACTAATTTAATATAAATGGTTAAAATTGTAAAAATGGTTAATAACTTATATATCATAAAACATGAAATTTATAATATGGTTTTATATTATTATTTTCAACCACCAAAATTTAAACAAAAGAAAAGAGATATAGAAACCTAGGTTAGGCCAGCCTTCCAAGCTCGATTCAAGGTTTGTTCTTAGTTGGTTTTTGATAATTTTTACATTTTTGAGATCGTTGCTTCGAGTACTAGTAAACCCATGCTTGAATTTTTGATTTTGGTGAATATTTTGAGTTATGCCATTGTTGAGAGCTTGTGATTTTTGTTGTTTGATGATGAAATATGAAAGATATGTTTTAGATTAACATATTTTGCATGGGAATTTTTGATGATTTTAAGTAATTAGGATTTAATTACAAAAATAATAATTTGGGGGGACTAAAATGTGAAATAAATGAAATATATGGACTTCTATGTACATTAGGAACATTCGGCCTAACATGGGTATAGTGAAATTTGCATATTTCGTGTTTTGTGCAATAGGGACTAAATTGTAAAAAGTGTAAATGTTAGGGGTAAAATAGTAATTTTCCCATTTATGTATCTTTGGACTAAATTGAATGAAAATATGTTTGAATGAGATTAATTTGAATATGTTTAGATCAGAAACCAAAGAAATCGGTTTTGGATTGGGGGAAAACGAAAGTCGTCGACTAGCTGTCCTGTTTCGTTTTACATTGTCCGAGGTAAGTCTATAAGCAAATAGATGTACTTAATTTTAATTAAATACTAAATATATATGCTAAAATGTAATATATGAATTTAAATATGTTATGGCCGAATATGAATAAGCTTGGCTACTATATTTTCGAATTCATTTCGATCGAGTTACAACGTTCAAAAGCCCCGTATGAACCTTAGGAGTAGTTAAGATACATATGCCATGACATAGGATTCTGATATATGTGTGTGAGTAAGACCATGGCATCGAAATGTGATTCTGACATATGTGTGCGAGTGAGACCCTGTCTGGGACAGTGGCATCGATATGTGATTACATGTAAGACCACGTTTAGGACGTTGGCATTGTACGATATGTGTGATTATCCGAGTGTCCTATCCAATTCCGAATGGCTCATCGGGCAAAGACAAGTTGTGTTCAAATGAGTAGAATGAGTTCAATGGCCAGTTATGAACTAATTAATTACCTTTTTGAGATAAGGTAAGTACTTTGAATATTTTTTTAAATCACGTACGATGGAAATGAAAAATATATGTATATGTGGTATGTGTATTCGGCTTTTGAATAAATAACTTTTGTATCATTGAAATGTTTCTTAAATATGTGTAAATATGATATTGTATATTCGGCCACATAGTTAGTATACGTATATGAATTTATTTCTTGGTTCATGAGCTAATGTGTACGTATGCATGGGTATTAGGTTTTATAATGACATATTGGCTTTTGAAAATTGAACAATAATTTTCTAACTTAACCATGTGAGTAATCGGTTAAGGTAATGATTATGTGTAAAGATTTATACATACTATTTGTGAAATTTGTAAGTTTAAGATTAATTGCGATAATGATAATATAATTCGAATAGTTTAATGGAGTTGATATATATTTGGGTTGTTTATTTGCTTATGACTTACTAAGCTATAAAAGCTTACTATGTGTATATGTGTGTTTCTGTTTTATAGATTTTGGATTCAAGTTACAAGCTCGGGGATCGTCAGTAAAGTTCATCACACTATCCACTATTTCGGTACTTAATAGTTAAACTCGAATAATGGCATGTATAGGCTGGAACATATTTTTGAAACGTTGAAATTTGGCTATGTATTTAAAGCCATTTGAAAATGGCTTGCTAATTTTGCTTAGGCTTGGCCTTATGTGTGCTTAGTAATAATATTTAATGTGTTTGGTTTTGGTAATTTGGTGATGGAAATGTTGGATGTGTATGTGGGTTTTTTTTTTTTGGTAATATGGTTCAGCTATAAATAATAATAGGTATATTATGTATTTGGTATAGTAGTTAGTTCATGATAGAATTATAAAATATGGTATAATTAGAGTGATGGATGACTGTACAATAGCTTGTTAGGTCGGTTGTTATATGGTACGAAATGAATGTGTCCTATCATTATTTTGGTCAACTGTTTTGGTATGTATCAAATGTTAAGTATGGCATTTATTTTTAGGGTAAGATGCACACCATGTATATATGCATTAATAGCATATTCGTCTAAGTTATAATGTACCGAATATGTACGTGTGATTGCATATTAAATTATGTAATATGTTTCAATTGGTTTTATTATAAACTTATGCATATGTTGTTATTCGTGTTTAAAAAGATTGAAGATATAATGAATTTCGTATGTTTTAGTATTGAGTTGTCATGGTGTCCGAAAACGGTTCAAGTTGAAATGGCGAAACATGGTTGAGTTGATGAAATATGTTGCAATTGTTATATGCTGGTTGTTTATTAAACCATAAATATAACTTGCCATAAAGCTTAATTTAAATATGCTTAGTTACCTATATATAAATTTACATATTTTCGAATGGATGCATATAAATATTATATTAATGTATGAGATATGAAATTCAAATTTACTAACATGGTAATGCAGCACAAATGAATCAAAAGGCTAGTAATGAAATTTGTTTCAATTGATATATAATTTGCACATGCGCATGTCTTATCTAAAGTAGGTTTAATATTCAATTATTGAAGTTGTTGATTTGTTATATGTTCTGTATGTGTATAACTTGTTTTATATATTTATGGGATTATATTTTAATTAGGATGTGTTGTAAATGATGTAGTTATTAGATTTGATATTTGATTAAGTAATTAGGATGTGTTGTAAATGATGTAGTTATTAGATTTGATATTTGATTAAGTTACAAGCATTGATGTGATTAAAATTTTGATTTGTAATATGTAATGCATCATTTTATGAACTGTAATATGATCGGTAATGCCTCATAACCTTAATCTAGCGACGGATATGGTTAGGGGTATTACAGGTGCCGACTAGAATGACTTACTGGATGTTCTTTTACGTGCATCTCTAGCTTCAAAGTCAACTTTTATTTTCTCTTTTCCAAGCTCTTCAGCTTTGCAGGCCTGTTCAACAAGTACCACGAACACTTATTTCAAGTATGCTGACTAACAGTTTAATGTCATCATTCAACCCATCTTCAAATCTTTTACACATTATGGCTTCGGTGGAAACACACTATTGGGCATACCAACTGAGTCTTAAAAATTTCCTCTCATACTCTGTCATAGACATGCGACCCTGTTTTAACTCTAGAAATTCTTTGCGCTTCTAATCAATAAATCTTTGGCTGATATACTTCTTACGGAACTCAGTTTGAAAGAACTCCCAGGTCACCTGCTCTCTCGAAACTACTGATACTAAGGTATTCCACCAGTGATAGGCTGTACCTCGAAGCAAAGATATGACACATTTCAAACATTCATCGGGGGTACAGGACAGCTCATGAAACACACAGATAGTATTATCAAGCCAGAACCCAGCCCACTCAGCATCATCATCATCAGTAGCTTTAAACTCTTTAGCCCTGTGTTTTCTGATTTTATCAAAAGTGGCCTACACAATCTCAACAAATCAGTTACTTGAGGTATAACAAGCATCGAAAATGGATTAGTTGGGGGTGGAGGTTGTTGTGCAGCTGGGTTAGTCTAGATATATTGAGTAAACCAGCCTTTCATCATTTGGTAAAAGGCTTGTCTGGCCTCACTCTCTTGATTACTTGAAGTCAGTTGAGAATTAGCCGGTGTTGTCCCTTATGCGGGAGCAAGGGCTACACTCTCAACATCATCAGCTATAGCTCTATTGGGATCTATTTACTATATAAAAACACATTTTCAAATGTTAGAAGTCATCACACTATCGTAGTATATAATATGACATGTATAGCTAGACTCACACGTGCTACGTTTGTCCTAAAATTGACTAAACCTGGCTCTGATACAAATAAAATGTAACACCTTTAACCCGTATCCGTTGCTGGAATGGGGTTACGATGCATTACCGATTCTAACACAATTCAGAGCAGATAATTATATATGTATATTTACTCTTCTTATTTATTTTTTTTTCTGAAGGTTATAAATAAAATCTATATTATTCCTTACTTATTCGGCTAACATAGATCATTTACACATATTCGTAAATTCACAAATAACTAAAGAATTTATATAACTTTACACATACACATAACAATCATAATATAAGCGTATATATGTGTAAAACATTTTAGAGTACAATTAACCTATCGTCATATACCATATGACTGAATTACATAGTGAATCTCACAAACATCATATGGTTAAGATATATTTTCAATATAATCTCAAACCAAGACCAGGTGTATATACATATAATCATTGACTTTATAATCAACCATAGTTCTCATAAACATGATTACAATACTAAACTAATAATCAAATGTTTATAATATCTCCTATCAACCTTTATTCAAATATATTTATGAACTCATTTTAAAACCTTATTAACACATATAAAACATAATTGAATTATCTTAACCATAGTCAGCATAGCATCTATAATTTATTCGGTATATGTACATATATAAAGGCACCTAGAAACATTCAAATAAGCTTATTAAAAAGTCATATTTATGGGTTACTAAACAACCAACACATATCAATTAACGACTCCTGCACAAACTCATAATTAAATTAACTGAAATCATGTTACATAATTTAATAAGCAATCACGTATGTAAATTTAGTACATTATATCATGGCCGAACATGCTAATAAAGCATATGTACATAATGCGGAATTTACCTTAAAAATAAAGATCTCACTTAGCATTATATACATACCAAAAAATTGACCAAAATAATCATGGAACACATACAATATTTACCACATAGCAACCGAACCGATCAAGCTAGTATACAAACATCCAACACTTTGATTCTATCACATTTCATATTCCCATCATGAACCAACTAATATACCAAATTCATGTTTTACTTATTATTATTTATAGCTGAATCATATTGCTAAAACCCACATACACAACCAACATTTCCATCACTGAATTACGAAAACCAAACACGTTAAATATTATAACTAAACACACATAAGACCAAGCCTAAGCATACTTAGCAAGCCATTTTCGCATGGCTTAAAATACATAACCAAAATTCAATATTTCAAAAGTATGTTCTAGCCTATCCATGCCATAATATAAGTTTACCTTATACAAGTACTAAAATAGTTGATAGTGTGATGAACTTTGCTGACAGCCCCCGAGCTCGTAGCTTGACTCCAAAATCTATAAAACAGCAGCAAGTATACACACAGTAAGCTATTATAGCTCAGTAAGTCTCAAGCAAATAAACTCCCATTGATATTATCAGCTTAATTTAACTAAACCATATCATAATATAATTATTGTATTTAATTGCAATTACCATGTTCCATAAAAAAAATGCATTTTCATACTCAACACTACCTTGGCCGAATGCTAACATAACCCAAATAAATAATTACCATTCAACTTTCAAGCCAAAATGTCAACATATATATATATATACATATCGAATATATATACACTTATATACTTGAGCTCAAAATCATGACATAACCTCATATATATATAAAAATTTATATGGCCGAATATACATGGTCATATATATACACATAGTTAAGAATCATCTTAATGATATTCAAATTATCTAGTCACAGAGCCAAATAGACATACCATTCTCACATATATTCATCACTAGCATTACACATGATTTGTAACGATTAATAAGTTAATAACTTACCTTATTACTAATAGCCAACAAGCTAATTCATACCTGGGCATTTAGCTCATTTTATACACTCGAACACAACTTATCTTTGCCTGATGAACCATTCAAAATTAGATAGGACACTCAGATAATCACACATATCATACAATGCCAACGTCCCAGACGTGGTCTTATATGTAGCCACAAATCGATGCACTATCCTAGACAGGGTCTTACTTGCACAGATATATCGGAATCACATACCGATGCCATGGTCTTACTCGTACACATAAATCAGAATCCTATGTTATGACATATGTATCCTAACTATTCCTAAGGTTCATACAGGGTGTTCAGACGTCGTAACTCGGTAAAAACGAATTTGGAAACATAGTAATTAAGCTTATGCACATTCGGCTATAGCATAAAATAATCCATAAATATCAATTCAGCATATATACTTTGCATTTATTTAAAATTGAGTGTGCCTATTTACATATAAACTTACCTCGGACAATATAAAATGGAACGAGACAACTAGTCAATAACTTTCATTTTCCTCCGATCCAATTCTGGCTTCTTTGGTTCTTGATCTAAACATATTCAAATTAATCTCATTCAAACATATTTTCATTCAATTTAATACAAAAACACATAAATGGAAAAATTACCATTTTACCCTAAACATTTAAAACATTTACAATTTAGTCCCTATTGCACATAACACAAAATAGGCAAAATTTCCCTATACCCATGTTAGGCCGAATGTTCCTAGTGTTCATACAAGTCCATATATTTCATTTATTTCACATTTTAGTCCCTCAAATTATTATTTTTTGCAAATTAGTCCTAATTCTCAAAATCATCAAAAATTCCAATACAAAACATGTTAACCCAAAACATATCTTTCACATTTCATCATCAAACAACAAAAATCACAAGTTGTCATCAATTGCATAACTCAAAATATTCATCAAATTAAAAAATTCAAGCTTGGGTCTTGAAGATAACTTAGCAACGATCTCAAAAACGTAAAAATTATTAAAAATCAGGCTAAACACATACCTTAATCAAGCGTAAGAAGTAGCCAAACCCTAACTTTTTTTTCTCTTTTCTTTTGTTTATGTTTTGGTTATAAAGATGATAATATAAAACCATATTATAAGCTTTTATGTTTTATTATACATTTATTATTTCATATTTTACTATTTTACCCTTTTATAATTAATAACTAAAACATATATAATAAGAGTACAATCGATCATCACTAAGTCCAAAGGTTTAATTGCAACATAATGCTCCAACTTAGAAAGCCACTAACAAATCGGCTCTTATGCTTTAAACTATCAAGTTTCCAATTTACGAGATTAAGTCCTTTTATTTAATCAGACACACAAACGACAAAATTAAATCACGAAAATGTAACAACCCAAATTCGGCCTAGACATTGTAGCCGAATCTGGTGTGTCACACTGAAGTGTTTTACGAAAACTCTATTTTCATTGAAAACCCTTATTATAATTTAAAAAGCTTGGCCATTCAAAACTCGTGTAAAGCATACTTTAGTTTATTCATCAAAACGTGGTTCATTGGAAAGCTATTAACTTTTTTTTGAAAACGTTGGTATTTTTATTTCTAAGACATTTTTTGGTTGTTATTATCTTTGAAAACCAAAGTAGCTGCGGAAGCTTTATTTAAAATATTGATATTAGAAATTGAGTTGTGAAACCATTTCGAAAATGCTGCGGAAACGTAGTGGTTTGAAAACATATTGTTGTTTTTGGAAAATCGTGTCCTACTTCTAACAGTTATAGTTCAAAGTAAACCATTAAACCCATATTAAAATCCAGAAATTAAGAGAGGCCTTATTATAGCCCAAATCAAATACAGAGTGCCTAAAAGTAACTAAACGCAAAAGAAAGCGAAAGTAGTTGTGTGGCCATCTCTGAGTCCCTCGAAGCACTAATCCTCCTAACGCTGGGGATTACATGAAAAGTTAATAAACGGGGCGAGTTTACAAAAACTCAGTGTGTAGTCCCCTACTATACTAAAACAGTAGCCAGTCATACAAAGAGCAGTAACAATCTGGGCCTAAGCCCTCTACAATTTCAGTAACAATTGGGCCTTAGCCCAATATAGCAAATAGTAACAGATGAGCCTAGCGCATTTCAAATTCAGAATCAGAATATATGTGGGCATTAGCCCAACACAGCAACAGAACCAATATGTAACATGTATGATGCATGATGCATGTTATCCCATCCAACCCTGCACTTGCCTCTGTCCAACCCTACACTTACTGTAGGGATAAAATAAACCCACCCATCTAACACATCAAGAGTTAGCACCGGTTGTGGCACTAACCAAACTCGCAACATGCTGCCTGAAATTAGAATGGCCAGAAGCCATGAACAAAATGGTTGTAAACCATAAACAAAATGGCATAAAGCCACAATAATATGCGTGGCACAAAGCCATCGATAGTGTGAACAACACTAGGCCATCGATAATATGCGTTGCACCAAGCCATCGATAAAATGGATAGCACTAAGCCATCGATAATATGCATGGCACAAAGCCATCGGTAAGATGGATAACACTAAGCCATCGATAATATGCGTGGCACAAAGTAATCGGTAAAATGATCAGCACTCAGCCATTAGAACAAATGATCGGCACTAAACCATCGATTAGTCTACAGTCGTCTTGGGCGACCCGTGCTACTTTATCAAATCGATACAAATATACGGCTCTAAGCCTTTAGTGGGTCAACAATCATCTCGCACGACCCGTGTGACCTTATCAGATCAGATCTTCTTCAGTACAATATCCCAACCCTCATGCAATAAGTCATGTATGCAGAACGTCGTGCTCTTAATCGATCATACAATGACAGTCAATTTAGTCCAATCATAGTACAAGTCAATCATTTACCCTCGAGGGGCAAAATAGTCATTCTTCCCTCCAAGGGTATTTCGGTAATTTTACACTACAAAGGTATTTTAGTAGTTTTGTACTATAAGGGTATTTCGGTAATTTTGCACTACAGGGGTTTTAACGACCCAACGGTATATCCATCGTCACCTCAAGCGACTAACGTAACCTAAACAGACATAACAGAGTAGATTGGCCTAAGGCCCATCATCCGGCCCAAGTGGGTCCACACACTCGTGTAGCCCACTTATCCACGAAACAACCACAACCATACGAACGTCACAGACCAACCAACACTTACCACATCTCATACATTTTATCTGTAACACCCCAAACCCAGCCTAGACGTTCTGGTCAGATCTGGTGTGTCACATGGACAATTGATTAAACTTTGATCTACTTTGAATAAAACGTGATGTTGATTGTAGTAAAACAGCTTGTAATTAAGATATATTATTAGTTTTTAAAACCGTATCTATTACAAAGTAAGGTTCACTTTTTAAAAGATCTTATAGTTATGTTATCATTATTAAGTTATCCATTCGTTACGTGTTGTATGTTTAAAAATGTTTGATTAAGGTTTAAAGAAAACCCCGCATTGAATAGTCTACCATTAAATATAACAAGTAATAAAGAAAAGCCCAAGCCAAAATACCCGAGCGGACTTATTACAACTTAAATCTAAAATTTAAAAATGAAATATAAATAAAGTAAATTTAAGAAAAAACTATAAACCAGAAGTATGAATCACATGGCCACCCCGAATCCCTCGCAGCTCCAAGTCCTCTATGGTTAGGGGTTACCTGCACGATGGAAAAGAGAGGGTGAGTTTGTGAAAACCCAGTGTGTAAACTAACCCAACCAGTATTAGAGATCAGTCCAAGCTCAGTCTGGGCCGAAGCCCTATTCATATACAGATTATACTGGGCCTTGGCCCTTTCCAGAAACAGAGTGGGCCTTGGGCCCATTACAGAAACAGATCAGAGTATGTATATATATGCATGTATGCAAAGCCCAAACCCAATGTAGCCCTACACACCACTCGTACCAGCCCTACACACCATGTGGGGAATAACTCAACCCACCCAACCCTACACACCACAGTCACAACAGAGCTGCTAATACAAATATCGTGGCAAAGCCACCAGAACAGAAATACGAGGCAGAGCCTCTAATCAGATTATGTGGCATTGCCACTTTTAGCACTTCCTCCGTATCCATAACCCAACCCCATGCAAATTAGAGTATTATGTGTCATGGCATACAGAATATCAGATACAGTAACATGCAAATCAGTCAGCTATTTCTAGGGGTAAAACAGTCATTTAACATCTAGGGGTAAAATGGTAATTTTCACCCTTTAGGGGTATTTCAGTGATTTTTCCATGTTTCTAAGTTTCATGCTTAAAATGACCTTCTAACAGGTCTAACGTCGCTCTGAGCGACTCAAATAGTCTGTACAGTCATATATTGCCATCGGGCCCTAAACCCCTAATGGGCCCGAGGGAACCCACATGCTACTGTGGCTCGCTCAGTCTAATTTTACACATAATATCACAAAATTAATATTCAGATTACCAAAAAACACTTACCGCATATTTTTACCTATCTAGGCCCGTAAGCCCATTGGGTCGAATTCTGACCCATCGTGGGCCAAAACAGCCTAAGTGCACGAAAATGCGCACAACAGCCCTTACCGTTCAATAGTCTAGATTCATGATTTCGTATTAACCCATGAGCATTCGCACGCTCGTAAGTCCACGAAATGTCGGTATTTTAGCATTTCGGCTTTTCAACTTTTGTCGATCTAAGCTACTAGAGGGTGTCATTACACACCTGTTTGCGAACTACACTGAGATCCCGCGAACGATTATCCTACAGCCGTTTAACCACATGTCAAATCATAATCCAATTAAAAAATCAACATTACCTTAACATACCTATTCGGCAACCATTAAAGCATCACCATCACTTACCTTTGCCGAAATGTAGCTACTAGATCTAGATTACTTATAATCACTTAAGTCCAATGCTTCCCTCTGGGATTGATCGAGTGATAACAGATCTAAGTACCTACGACCATGGACAGATCCAATCCAACCTTTGAAAGTTAAAGGAGTGTTTACCTCCCTAACCGAATCTTTACTCAAAGAGAAGCTGAAATACAAAAACTAAAATCTATAACGAGAAATACTTACCCAACTTGCTTAAAGATCTACTGAAATCTAGCGGCAGTCGCTCACAAGCCCCCCAATCTTAACCCTCTCGCAGATCCAATTGCAACTCAATGTAGAAGGAGAGATCCTATTATTTGGCTAACGCAACAACACAAAATGGGTGAACACTTGAAAAAGGTAATCGATTTAGGGACTTGTTTAGCAAAGGACAACAGTATCCGGCTATACAAAAGTGGGTAAAGAATGATTACATTTGGTCTTAGCAATGTGTGGAGTATGAAAAAGAAGGAGGAAGATGTGAGTTTCGGCTTTGAAGAAATCGGTCACAGCAAAAATCGACTAAAAGAATTTCAGGTTTCGACTCTTGAAGCAATCGGCTAGAAAGGTTTTAGGAAGATCAATTCAATCGATGGGCAAGAGGGAATGGTGTGCACAAGTTTTTCGGCTATTCTAAACAGAGAATAGAAGGAAAAAGAAGGAATGAAAGAACCCTAAAAAAAACTATACCTATACGACAACAAAGAATATGCCCAAAATTACAGAATTCCGAAAGAATGCCTACAAGAAATCGACACAAACCTTGCCACCAATGCCGAAAATACTAACCTATGCCTCATAGCCGAATTTGCTCTCCAAGCAATCCCACAATTGGCCAACTCTTGCTCCTCAACAAATCCTTACATTTTCTCCTTGATAATCTCCCCCTTATCACTCCTTAATCCAATCCCATGAGTACTTCAAACTCCTTCCTTCAGAATTTAACTTGGATTCCACCTCTTACCATGCACATGCAATAAAATAAAATAAATACCTTGCTCACAAAGGGACTCGAACCTTAGCTCTCTCACAAGCTTTCATACGCCACTTCCTGTGTTTCAAGTGGCGCCACCTTGCCACTTTATCACAGGCTTTCTTGTGCTATAAAACCCCAACATTTATTTAAAAGCCCACTTAACCAAAGTCCATTCTCAACTAAGGCCAAAATTTAAAATTCTGCCAGGCCTTAGACTTAAACCTAGGCCTCCTAAAGGTCTACTAAACACACTCAAAACATAACTCAGCACTTCAAAACATGCAAAAATAAATTCAAGAAAAATTTAAAAACCTTAAAATTTGGGGCGGTACATTATCTGTGTGGGCCCACAAGCCCACTGGGCGCACATGGCCCATTTTGGCCCAACGATGCCCAGAACAACCCAAAACCACTAGAGGGCTCGTGGAGGCCTCTACAATCTACCACCCATGCTCACAGGCTCGGTTCACCACATGTGCGATCGCACGCCCATGTGGCATCTTATGGCATATTTCTGGCTTTTCGGCATTTTGCCGATCTAGAGTCATAGAAATGAAAACAACACATACTTTTGGCTTATAACTGATTATCGAATACTACAAACAAATGCACACCTAATTTTGAGATCACACGAATAATCCAAGAACACCTTAACCTACATTCAAATCAAGACTTCCAATTAACCGTAGACAAAAGATTAACCACCCGTTAAACTTTTATCACGAAATAAATACAAACTATATACCTACTGAGTAATGAAAGAAAGGGGGTTGTGATTGCTTCCAAAACACTGGTGCTTCTCCACTTTACTGAAAGACCCTAGAACCCCAACGCACCTTACAACGTGAGAAAAAGAAAAACGCAGTCAGAAGACATCAGAAGAAAATATTTGGCATTTTTCAAAACCTAGAGAACCATCCGAACACAAACCAAAATGATCGAGAAACAAAAGGAAGGAGCGTAGGTTTACCTTCTGATTTGCCAACACACTAGCAAGCATCAACACACGAAACGAATAGCAGGGCATAGAAGCAATTTGGTCAACACCAAAATAGTAGGGAAGAATGACAGGAAATTGTAAAAAGAAAAGGGGCAATCGACTAGGAGAGAATTTGAAAAGAAAGAAATACTGAGGGAGAGAAAGGAACCCCTATTCGGCCAAGACGAAGGAGAGTGAAATAAAGGGTCGAAGAATAAAAGTAAAGAATATAAAATGAGGACATTTGGCTAGAAAGAAAAAGTAAAAAAAAAATCAAGAGAAGGAGATTGATTTTGGAAAAGAGGAATATGGAAATGAGAAAAGAAAAAGAGAGTTTTCAGCAATTGACAACTTTCGAAAAAATAAAGCAGAATAGAAAAGAAAAAGACCTGGAAGGTACAGAGACAGTTAACTTACCAGAAATTGACAAAAAGTGCAAATTATGCCGTCAGAAAGCAAATGTTATTTGGCCAAAAAGAAAAAAAGAACCAAAAGAAGAGTGTGTCAAAAGAAACTGAAACAAGACTACCCAAAAAAACTCTACCGAAATTCTAAGTAACTAGACACCCCAAATTCGGCACTACTTTACCCACACTCAAACTCCTTAAAATCCTCCACAAACTCCTCCCTTTATCTCTCCACGACCCACTCCCAAGATCACTCCTCTATTCTCTCCTTTTTTACCAAATCCACATGTAACACCCTAAACCCGGCCTGGAAGTTATGACCAGATATGGTGTGTCACATGAAAGATTACGAAAGCCGACTATGTGACGAAAAGTTTTCCCTTATTTAAAAGCTGCGTCTAAATTTGGAATGTTGAACGATTACAGGTTAAAAATGTTTTTATAAGTTTGAAAGCCTTTTTTTAGAAGAAATGATTGCCTTATTAGTTGTGTTCAGTTACTTGAAGTTATAAATGCTCTTTGACCTTCTTGAAAACATTACGCATAGTTCTATTTGAAAACGTTTGTTATTAGTTTGAAAACCCAATTTATACTTTACCAGTTGTAATGTTAAATTAGGGTAAATGTAGAAAGATAAACAAAATAAAAATCCGTAATGGCCTTATTACATAACAGAAGCCCAAAATAATAGTTAGTTGAAAAGTTAAGAAAAATCAAAAACTGAAAGTTTGTGGCCACCACGAGTCCTTCACAGCTCCAAATCATCTATGGATGGGGGTTACCTGCAGATATAAAATAAAAAGTGAGTTTGCGAAAACTCAGTGTGTAACTTCCCCAACCAATAACAGAGATCAAACATACAAATCAGACTGGGTCGAAGCCCTATTCAGAAGCAGATCAGTCTGGGCCTTGGCCCTATTCAGAAACAGAATAGGCCCAAAAGTGTCCCCACTGCCCATTACAGATGTAGAATAGAATAGTATGAAACCCAACCAAGTCCATCCATCACACCACCCGTACCAGCCCATCACACCATGTGGGGAATAACTCAACCCACCCAACCCGACACACCAATGCGTAGCTAAGTTGCTAATAATAGATATCGTGGCAAACCACTAGGTTCAGAATATGTGGCGAAGCCACTAAACAGAATCACGTGGCAAAGCCACTATAACATAACTTCCTCCGATATCGAACCAAACCTCATGCAAGCTAACAAAACTACATATAACATGCATACAAATTAACAGATATAGATACAACCATAAATATATCAATCAACCTTTTTTTAAGGGTATAACAGTCTTTTGGGCAATTAGGGGTAAAATGGTAATTTTTACCCTTCAGGGGTATATTGGTTATTTTACTAAGTTCTGGTACCTCAGCACCTAATACGACCTCATAATAGGTTTAATGTTGCCCCAAGCGGACTCAAAAAGTTTATATGGTCAAACAGGGTTTACGAGCCCAAAACCCCTAATGGCCCAGGTGGGCCCACACGCTCGTGTGGTCTACGCAGTCCAATTTTACGTACAGTATCACCATTCTTAAGACCTATCATACCATTTATCACTTATCGCATGATCTACCCGTATGGGCCCGTAGGCCCATTGAGGCCATGTCGGCCCATCGATGACCATAATGACCGAAGTGCATGAGAACGCGCAAAACGACCTTCATAATCTACCGCCCACAATTTATGGGTTCGGTCTAGCCCACAAGCATTCGTATGTCTGTGAGACCTTAAAATGCTGGCATTTTGGCATTTCAGCTTTTCGGCTTTTATCGATCTATGGTACGGAAGGGTGTGGTTACATATCTGGATTAATATTGTCATCGCAATATGCCCTAATTGCAGCACCTACAGTTCCTTGTGATTCATCATTAGTCAAGTCATGATAAACCTAGATCTAAACATTGAAAATGTCCTAAAAATCCATAGCTACTTACCATACTTCGCTTGAACCAAAACTCCTACTTGTTGATCCTTAAAAGAATGAATCACATGATCCACCATATAACCCTGATGGATGATTGGCAAGAAAAGATTTGAATGTTGATCATTAGCACTTAAAGACTAATCGCATACAGAAGGTGAGTTAACCGATTTCCTTACCACTTAATGCAGTGAGAGGAAGGAGAACCAACTACCTATTCCAATACTTGCTCTAAGTAAAGAGGTTCTTGCCCACAATGATGATCGGTTTATGATCGAAACCCCAAAGAGAAGACGCCAACCAAACGGAACAGATAACACTTAAGAACCGCTCAAGAAAAAGAATGAGTTCGGCTATGAAGGTACAATCGAAAGATCAAAAGGAGAAGAAAGACAGTAGGGTTCGGTCGAATGGTGAAATAATAAGACAAATAAAAGAAGATGTAAAAGCAGAATTCGGCCAGAAGGAGAAGAAGTAGCGAAAGAGAAAAAAAAGATTTGGGGGGTTCTGCTTCTAGAGAAAAGATGGGGAGGATTCGGCAAATAATAAAATAGAAGCAAGAATGAGGTTTGAGAAAGAAATGAGATTCGGCTTATGGTTCAATCGAAAGAACAAATAGAGGGTGAAGGAGAAACTCAATTCGGCTTTTGCAAACGAGAAGAAATAGAACCACCAAGTCATCAAAAAGAAATATGAAAAAGGAAGGGATGAATTCTAAAAAAGAATCCGCACTTGGTGCCTAGACTTTGGCAATTTGAACTAAGAGAAAGAAAACCCGAATGGTACCGAAAAACTAAAAATGAAAACACTAAAAGACCTTTACCCCAATCGGCACATAGAGAAACCAAAGCAAAATGAATCTCAAAGTACCCAAGGGAAGAATTCAGCACCTACACTCACAATTTACCGAAATACCAAACGCCAAAGGCCCTAGCCAATTTTGCCTATTCAACCACTCCTCAATTCGGCTACAACCTCCCCCTCATCCATCTCCTTGAAAATCTCCCCTATTTTCTCCTTGATTTACTCTATTTTCAATTCAAATTTAATCCAAATCTTCAAAACCAAGTCATCCTTAATCTTTTGCTGTCCACAACAACCTGAAGAATTTGCATCCAAGTCTACCACTTGCCGACCCTAACTAGCAAAGTAGATACAGTTTGCTTGCAAAGAGATTCGAACCTCAGCACTTCCACATGCTAAATCATGCCACCTCTATGCCCCACATGTGGCGCCACTTGCCACTCCAACACAAGGTTTTTTATGCCATGAAACCCCATCAACTTCACTTAAACCCTATGAGCCAACACCCAAGCCCCTCTAGACCCAAAAATCAAAATTTTTCCAGGGGTCAGGTTTATCCCAGGCCCTCCAAAGGCCCCCCAACCACACTCAAAACATCAATTTAGCAAACCCAACCATGAAATTATCATTTTATGCAAAAATTCCAAAAGCCCTAAAATTCGGGGTGTTGCACCACAACCACCTCTGCAGAGTTTGAATCAAACTCCACCTCTGCTGCCACTGAGACATAAAATAGAATCCCCTTCTTTCGCATGCAATGGAATTCAAACTCTAGCCCTCAAGCTTCACTCTACATGCCACTTGCCACCAAGCCACAATGCTTTTTGTGTCATAAAAAAAGCACAACTAAATCTAAGCCTATCAGCTAACATCCAGATTTACCTTAAGAGCAAAAATCAAAATTTTGGAAATGCCAGAGCTTGAACCCAGGACTTCTTAGACACTCCAAACACTCCTAATTCACTTAACCATTAAAGCTAACATGTAACTTGTGATATTTCTTACACACATAAACTTTTATGTGTAGCCTCCTAGCGGCTCCCATGCTCAAGGCCCATTTCTACTAGGCCCAAATTAAGGGTGTTACAGAAAATTTCATAGATATAAATTCACACATGATAAACACTAAAAATAATTTTTAAATTTTTTTCTAGCTCGGATTCATGGTTCGAAAATCACTATTTTGATTAGGGTCTAACTCAGGCTGTTACATTAATTCTGTAAACATGCTACACATTCATTTATGTCTAGAGACTATATGCATGCAATTCAATAATATCATTGAATGAAATGGTAATTAATACTAGTCTAGGATTTAGTCATTCTTGGAAATAAAGGTTTCATCAAGTAATCCCAACATTATGAGATTAACTCATAGGTTGGTAAATAACATCACGATTCAAAATAATATTCAAAATTATTTTCATCAATTCAGTTTACAGAATAGCAAATAAGAAAGTAAAGAAAGAACTTTTAGAAGATAGCTTTTGCCTTTCCAGCCCATATCTCTGATATCGCAGTTCCTACTGCTGGTCAAGATGGAATGCCTTCTCCTTCTTCCTTTTTTCTCTGCGTTGTTCTCAACCATTATCCTTTACTCTAGTCCAAGGATCTTTTTCCCCAATTGTCCCACAATTTTTTTCCAATTGTGTAACAACTTGTTTTCAGTGAAATCAGAGCAATGGTTTTGGAACAACAAATCTAAGGTCAAAATATTTAGTTTAATATTATTTTGAGGTCTACAGCATGCTGGTAGGATTGCAAGAAATTTTTGTTAAGAAATTTTATCGTTTGAGTGCTTAATTTGTGAAAAAAAGACTAAATAGCGTAAAATGTAAAAGTTGCATTCCATAAGCTAAAGGTGTCTAATAGCTATGAAACTTTAAAGTGGAGGTCCTTATATGGAACTTAGACCATTAATAAGTTAATGGATGATAATCGCTTGCAAATTGTGTAAATTTTAATGTTTTAAAAGGTTAAATTAGTAAATAGGTAAATAATTATAAATTAAGTAAAATAAAGATGGTGATCATCTTTTTCCATCATCTACCACTGAAATTTGAGTTGGAAACCTCCATGGAAGGAGCTCAAACATTCGGCCAACATATCCTAGTGCATGTAAGTGCTTTTTTGTTCCGGTTTTAATGATTTTTATGTTTTTGAGGTCATTGTAACTTAATCTAGCTAGCCCGGAGACTAATTTGTAAAACTATTAAAGAGTTAGGGTTTTTCCATTGTTGAATATGTATGTGTTTTGATGTTTTATGATATATTATGAATGGTTGATGTTAGATAAACAACATTTGTTAAGTGTTTTTTAGTGAAAATCTCAAATAAGGATTAAATTGTTAAATGTGAAAATTTTGTGGTAAAATGTATGAATAAATGAAAAATATGGGCTTGAATGAGCATGTTTAAAATTTGGCTAGCATGGGTTAAGGTTAAATTGCATGGATTTGCCTTTTTATGGGATAATGAGTAATTTTTAAGAAGTTAAAAGTTTAAGAGCAAAATAGTAATTTTACCAAAATGTAAAATTGGATTAAATTGAGTATAATATGAATTAAAGTAGCTAAATTTGATTATATAGATAAAGAAAAGCAACGTACAGATCTAGACCAGGGAATGATAAAGTTTTGGACTAAACAGTCATTTTCCATCATTTGAATTTGAGGTAAGTTCGTATGATTAATAGGCTTTATATTACATGTGTTTAAATGCCTAAATTATGTAATTGTGATAAAATGACATTGCGGAAGTTTTCGATGAGGCATCGGTAAAGAATAGATCCCATTTGAACCTTATGAATAGATAGGATACAAATGACTATCATTAGGGGTTACCATGATTTATGTGAGTTGGGTGCTGGTCCTGTACGTTGTACCAGTGATTTAGTTTATCGACATGTGTTGCAGTTACTGAACAACTTGCATGAGCAGCACCATGTAGATACATCTTGACCGACAACTTGTGTTATCAGACCCAGCGATAGCTCGAGAGTGAGCATTTATATGTGATATGCGATAGAGGTGGTTTAACCACGTACATGGCACTTAGTGTGTGAGATACCCAAGTATCTAATATTATTCTGAATGGTTCAACGGGCAAAAATGATAGTACGAAGATATAATAAATGATATGAAGCAGTTCAAATACTCGTGATAAGTTTGACAATTAAGTGATAATTGATAAATTCATATTGTAACACCCCAACGCCGGCCTGGATGTTATGCCCAGGTTTGGAGGGTCACATGGCTTAAACCTCAAAATCTATAAAACTCTTTTAGAAAAGTTAAGGTCCTATTTACCACAAGTTTATTCAGTTTGAAAACCTCCATTAGGACAAGTTAGAAATCCTTTTTCGTTAGTTTTGAAATCGTGATGACAATTAAGTTACCGAGTTGGTTTAAACAATATAGGACGTGGTTTTTCTTTCAAAACATTTGTTATCACTTTTAGAAGCCCAGTTCAATTAGTTAACCGGTTCCATGCTAATGCCGTTCAAAATAAATAAATACCCAAATAAAAGTTAAAACCCCGTAATGGCCTTATTACATAGTTTAAACCAAAAATAGAAAACGAGAATAAAAATGTGCATAGCGGAAGTCCAACTGGTGCAGAAAACAAGTAAAAATCATGTGGCCACCTCAAGTCCGTCACGGCTCCAAATCCACTATGACTGGGGGTTGCCTGCACAAGTTAAGAATTAAAAAAGTGAGTTTGCGGGAACTCAGTGTGCAACTCCCCATCGGAACAGAATGGGCTAAAGCCACAAATAGAAACAGATTGGCCTAAGCCCATAACAGATACAGAATACATATATATTATGCAAAACCCATCCCAGCCAGCCAACACACCGCCCGTACCATGCAACACACCATGTGGGGAATAACTCAACCCACCCAGCCCACACACTAGTGTGCAATAAAGCTACTAATAACAGAATATCGTGGTAGAGCCACCAGAATCAGAATGAGTGGCAAAGCCACTGCTAACAGAAATATGTGGCGTAGCAACTATAACAGAACTTCCTCCTTATTCATAATCCCAACCCCATGCAGAATCACAGAATAGAATATATAACATGCTTACAGAATAGCAGATACATAATTAATCATGCATAGTCATTAATCTACCCTCTAGGGGTACAATAGTCATTTCCAAAGCTGGGGGTAAAGTGGTAATTTTACCCCTCAGCGGTATATCAACCTCATTATTAGATTTAATGCCTTAACACTAAATTTAACTTCTTAACAGATCCCACATCATGCCTAGCAACCCAGATTCATTAATTAGGTCAAAAGTAATTTTGGGCCCTAAAGCCCCTATCGGCCCATGCAGGCCCACTCGTCCGAGTGGCCCATTACGCCTAATTTATGCTCAAAATTACAGATTTTACTATTTCACCCTTTTAATAATCACTTACCGAATATTTTACTCCTACGGGTCCATAGGCCCATTGGGCCCGCTTCGGCCCAACCGAGCCCAAAATAGCCTAAGTGGTAAATTCACACCGAATGATCTCCATGGACTAAAAAAACATTTTAACAGGCTCAGATTGGCCCAATACCATTCACATGCTAATGGGCTTCCATATGCCGGTATTCTGGCATTTCAGCTTTTGCCGACCCACACTACAGAGGGTGCAGTTACACACCTGCTTATGAACTAAGTCGAGCGATTCTGCGAATGATCTACCATGCCAAAGTCTAGCCTCTAGATTTAGAAGACCCTGGGACTAACCAAATGCCAGCCAGCCTCGACGGTCCACCTTAATAAACGACCATGGAATTGAAATAATTAGTCAAAAAAGGATGATGTTGGCTTATCCCCAACAATAGGCGACATAAATGAAGAAGAATAGATTACTTACCAAAAGTAACGGATCTACAAAAGGGTAAGGGCAATCGGCCTAGACTCAACTCTTAATAGCATTTAAATAAACAAAAGAGCACTCCACACTTTAATCACTACCACCGAAACACAGAAAGCAAGTCCAAGATTCGGTTCAGGATGAAATCACAACGCAAAGGAGAGGAAATATAGAAAGTAGAATTCGGCAAAAGAGGAAGAAATAGCGTCAGAGAAAAAGAGAAATAAGAGTTCAGTTTTTAGAAGAAATGACAAGGGGTATTCGAACAGTATAGGAATATGGGTTTCAACTTTTGAGACAATCGGCAAAAGAGAGGAATCGCTAGCAAAAGAAGAAACAAGGTTCGGCTATTTGGGAAGAAGAAGAAAAGAGAAGAAGTAATGATAGCGAGAAGGGGGTTTTGGGGATTCGACTTTTAGGGAGATGTTAGGGAGGGTTTGGCAAATAAGAGGATGGCAACTAGGATAGAGTTGGAAAGAAAAAAGGGGTTCGACTAAGCAAGAATAAGGAGAATGAGAGAAAAGGCAAAAGCAATATCCGGTAATTGGACGATTGACCAAAAAGAATAAGGAGTAGAAGAGAATAGCTTTCTATGGAAAAGAGGGAATAAGAAATCCGAATGGCATGAATGGCTACCACTAAAATCGACACTAAGAGGGAAGAAAAGTGAATCCACAAGCAAACGACAACCACTCAGACCCTAAAGCCGAATATGTGCAACCAAAAACCACTAGCCGAATTCTCCTCCTAGCACCAATTCGGCCAACACTCAACCTCAACCACATCCCCGAAAATCTCCTTAATCCCCTCTTTATTTTGCTCCTTGATTTACTTAACCCTCACGTTTGAACTCAATTCAAACTCTTCATGACCAAGTCTTCTCTTATCTAGTCACAACCACCTCTAGAGTTTGACCTCAAATGAATCACTTGCCGCCCATATTTAGCAAAAAGAACTCCTCCGTTTGCAAGGGGATTTCAACCCAAGATCCCCTTGTCCAAGATGCCACCAAATGCCCACATGTAGCTCCGTTGCCATTTTGCCACCAACCTTTTTGTGTCACAAAATTCCATCAACTACACATAAGCCCTATGAACCAACACTCACACTCCCATAAGCCTAGAATTAGAATTTTTGCTAAAGTCTTGGCTTGAACCCGGGCCTTCCTGAGGCCCTCCAAACACACTCAAACCCTCAATTAACACAGTCACATATGAAATTATTGAATTAAAAAAATCACAAAATCATAAAATTTGGGGCGTTACAACTCTACCCCCTTAAAGAAATTTCGTCCTCGAAATTTACCTAGTCCAAACAAGTGAGGGTACTATTGTCACATAGACTCTTCAGGCTCCCATGTGGCCTCTTTCGTACCATGATTACGCCAGAGTACCTTAACCAGTGGAATAGACTTCCTCCTAAGCACCTCCATATCACGACCCAGAATTTGGACTGGCTCTTCCTCAAAGGTCAGATCAGACTTAACCTCAATTTCTTCAACTGGTACGATATAAGAGGGATCAGAACGGTATCATCTTAACATAGAAACATGGAAGACGTCATGGATTTAGTCCAAATCAGGAGGTAACTCAAGCTAATAAGCTATCGGGCCTACCATTTTCGAAACTCGGTAAGGCCCGATAAAATGAGGACTCAACTTGCCCTTCTTTCTGAATCTCAGGATTTTCTTCCAATGTGAAACCATTAAGAACACCATATCCCCTATGGCAAATTCAATATCCTTACGCTTTAGATCTGCGTATGAATCTTGCCTGTCAAATGCCTCCTTCAACCGGTCTCTAATCAGCTTAACTTTATCCTCTGTGATGGCCACCAACCCTGGCCCTAACATTTGACGTTCCCCTAACTCAATCTAGCATGCAGGCATATGACATCTCCGACCATATAACACCTCGTATGGTGTCATATGGATACTTGCCTGGTAACTGTTGTTATAAGCAAACTCAGTTAATGGCAAGTAATCTTTCTAACTACCCCAAAAATCAATAACAGAAACTCTTAGCATATCTTCCAATACTTGAATTACCCTTTCTGACTGGCCATCCGTCTGAGGATGAAAAGCAGTGCTGAAATCCAACCGCGTACCCAACGCCTCGTGTAACTTATTCCAGAACCGAGACGTAAATCTAGGGTCTCTGTCATAAATAAATGATACTGGCACACCGTGAAGATGTACAATCTCAAATACATACAACTTAGCAAGCTTCTGAAGAGAATAATCTGTTCTGACTAGTATGAAGTGAGCGGATTTAGTCAACCTGTCAACTATTACTCAGACCGAATCTTTCTTGGAAGGCGTCAACGGTAACCTACTTACACAGTCCATGGTTACCCTCTCCCACTTCCACAGTGGAATTTTAACAGGTTGCAGAAGACCAAAAGGTAGTTGATGCTCAGCTTTCACCTGCTAGCATGTCAGACACTTATTCAAAAGTTTGGTTACTTCGCGTTTAAGTCCAGGCCACCAATACAATTCTCGTAAGTCCCGATACAGTTTGTTTCCTCCAGGATGCATGGCATATGGGCTGCCATGAGCCTCTTTCAGAATTAACTGCCTCAGATCAGAGTCATTCGGAATATAGATTCTCCCTTGAAAACACAAAACTCCTTCACCATTCAACCTAAAATTTGAAGTCTTACCATTATCCACTTGGTGAAAATGAGGAACTAGGGATTCATCCAACAACTTTTTTTCTTTGATCTGCTCGGTCCACGTCAGCCTTACTTGAAGCTCCGCCAATAGACTCCCATCATCAAAAAGGTTAAGACGAGCGAACAACGCTCTCAGATCGGATACAACCCTACGGCTAGAAGCGTCTGCTACCATATTAGCCTTCCCAGGGTGATACTCAATAGAGCAATCATAATCCTTAAGAAACTAGATCCACTTTCGTTGCCTAAGATTCAACTCTTTCTAGGTAAGAAGGTATTTGAGGCTCTTATGGTCTGTGTAAATAGTACACCTTTCCCCATAGAGATAATGCCTCCAGATCTTTAATGCAAACACGACCGCTGCCAACTCCAAGTCGTGTGTGGGGTAGTTCACCTCATGTGGTCTAAGCTGCCGTGAAGCATACGCAACTACCTTCCCTTCTTGCATCAACACACAACCTAACCTAACGTGTGATGCATCACTATACACGGTATACTCCTTTCTAAATTCTGACTGAATTAAGACAGGGGCCTCCATTAACACCTTTTTCAGCTTCTCAAAACCTTCCTGCTGCTTGTCAGACCAGACAAATGGTGCCCCTTTCCATAACAACTTAGTCAATGATGTAGCAATGACAGAAAACACTTCCACAAACCTTCTATAATACCCAACCAAACCTAGAAAACTCTGAATTTCAGGCACTGTCCTTGGCGGTTTCCACTCCAACACCGCTTCTATCTTTCGAGGATCCACCTTAATCCCCTCGGCAGAAATGACATGTCCCAAGAATGTTACTTCTCTTAGCCAAAATTCACACTTACTGAATTTAGCGTAGAGTTGCTTCTTTCTCAGAATTTGCAGAACTATACGAAGATGTCCATCGTGATCCTCTTCAGACATTGAATATACCAGAATGTCATCTATGAAGACAACAACAAACTGATCCAAGTAAGGTTGAAAAGCCCAATTCATAAGATCCATGGAGGCCGCCAGTGTATTTGTCAAACCAAACGCCATCACTAAAAACTCGTAGTGCCCGTACCTTGTCCTGAATGCTGTCTTATAGATGTCCGCTTCCTTAACCCTTAATTGATGATAACTAGACCGAAGATCAATTTTGGAGAACATCAAGGCTCCCCTAAGCTGATAAAAAAGATTATCAATCCTGGGCAGAGGGTCCATATTCTTAATAGTCAGTTTGTTCAACTGACGATAATCTATGCACATACGCATCGTACCATCTTTCTTTTTGACGAAGAGTACTAGTGCTCCCCATGAAGACACACTTGGTCGGATAAAACCTCAATCCAGAAGTTCTTGGATATGTGCTTTGAACTCAACTAACTCTTTCGGCACCATCCTGTAGGGGGTGATAGACACAGGAGCTGTTCCTGGCAGTAGATCAATACCAAATTCGACTTCCTGATTCAGAGGTAAGCCAGGCAACTCGTAAGGAAAAACATCTATGAATTCCTTAACAGTCCTTACTTCTCCCACTGAAGGATCTTTAGACTCAGAATTACTCATATAAGCCAGAAACGCTTCGCAACCCTTACGAATCAATTTTTCAGCCTTTAATGCCGAAATAACATTCGACAGATAATCCCTTCGCTCCCCTATTACGGCTACCTCCTCACCCTCCGAAGTGTTTAATACAATTCATTTTGTAGCACAATCCACGTTCACTTGGTCTTTAACAAGCCAGCCCATCCCCAAGATGAGATCAAATTCTCCAAACGAAAGTTCCATTAGATTTGCAGGAAATATTTAACCTTGATTCTATAGGGGTACATCTCTAAAACATTTATCTACACTAACTGAGTTACCCGGTGGACTAATTACAGATATCTTATTTACAGTATTCTCCAATTGCATTCCCAACTTCCCAGATACATCACAACTCACATAAGAATACGTAGAACCAATATCAATCCAAGTAATATAAGGCATGCTTTGAATCAGAAACATACCAGTAATGACATCTGGTGTATCACCCTCCTCACATCAGCGAGCAGCGTAGACCAATGCTGGCTGTCGAGCCTTAGCATTTCCAGCACCTCTGCCTAGTGTTCCATGACCCCGTCCATTACCATTACCACCACGGCCTTGTCCGCGACCCCTAGGTGGCAGTCCATCCCTCACAGGTTGAGCGACTCTCCTTTCTGCAGGTTGTATCTGCCTCGGCCTCTGAGGGCAATCTTTTACCTGATGATCCGTAGCCCCACATTGGAAACATGCACCCTTGCTTCTCCTACACTCATCCGGATGCGACCACCCACAGTCAGCACAAACCCGAGCCCTTACCACATTAACTGTAGCTGCTCTAACTAGTTCTGTGACCCTGGTCCTCTTAACAGGCTTCCTAGCCGGACCTGCATCTCTCGTGAATCTAATTTTCTCCTTTTCCCAATTCTGTTGTTCTGAGCGCTTAACATCTTCAGCTATTTTAGCTTTCACAACCAAGGCAGTAAAGTCGCTCTCCCTTTGTGGAACGATTAATACCTAAGTTCATCTCTCAACCCATCCTCGAACCGCACACTGCGCTTGTATTCAGTAGTAGCAATACCACATGCATAATAGCTTAACCTCAGGAACTTCGCCTCATACTCCCCTACAGGCTTATTCCCCTGAACTAGGTTCAAGAATTCCTTCCTTCGGTCGTCCACATAAATCACCCCAACGTATTTTCCCTGGAAAGCCATCTTAAAGAAATCCCACGTTATCCGATCAGCTACTATAGCCTCTTTCACAGTAAGCCACCATTGGTAGGCCTTATCCCGCAGTAGAGATACTGCTCCTTTCAACGTCTGCTCCACTGAGTAGTCCAGGTTATCTATAATTCGCTCAGTGGCCTCTAGCCAATATTCTGCCGCATTCGGGGCTACACCCAAAATACCCTTAAAAATTTTCGCTCTATTTGCTCGAAGCCGTTCAGAAATCGAACCGCGGTTCACAGTTCTCGTACTTGCTCCGGCAACTCTTTCTAAGACGGAAGCATTGCCTGGGATAAGGCATCATCCCCTGCTGTCTGATCATGGGACCCGGTCTCAGTTACTGGCGGCACTGGTGCCTCCGCAGCAGGCATGTGCCCTGATTCTGAAGATCCTGCTTGCACACTTCCCCGGCCTCTACCACGGCCTCGTCCACGTGCAGCTTTCGTACTCATATCGCTTTATCTGATTTAAGAAATTTTATGCTTTAGTCAAACTTCAATATTTATTATTGATGTTTAATAAAAAGAGGACAGAGATTTTTAGGGCTTGTGCTCTCAAATTCAAATCTAACTACAGTTTCCAAGTTCCTATTGTTTCAGTTTTCCTACAGTTTCAGTTTGCCCTAACTACAGAGTCTTAGTACTAACCAAAGTAGTGTCTCTATTATTTCACATATAACAGAATAAATCAAAGTGAATCAGAAAAACTTACAGATTTGTACCGGAGACTCGATGTGCCACATTTCAGAGATCATAAAAACTACACAAAAGAGATTCTTTGATATTTCGGCCAAATTTAAATGAACATTGTTAAAAATAACCTTTTGAAAAAAGGTTTGATTTAAAACGTTTTCGATCATTTTTCAAACCTATCCACCGCTTAGTTGTTGCAACCTGGCTCTGATACCACTAACTGTAACACCCCAAACCTGGCCTGGACGTTACGCCCGAATTTGGAGGTTACATGGCTTAAACCTCAAAATCCGTAAAACTCTTTTAGAAAAGTTAAGGTCATGTTTACCATAAGTTTATTCAGTTTGAAAACCTCCTCTAGGGCAAGTTAGAAATCCTTTTCCTTTAGTTTTGAAGTCGTGATGATAGTTAAGTTACCGAGTTGGTTTAAACAATATAGGACGTGGTTTTTCTTTCAAAACATTTGTTCTCACTTTTAGAAGCCCAGTTTGATTAGTTAACCGGTTCCATGCTAATGCCGTTCAAAATAAATATATACCCAAATAAAAGTTAAAACCCCATAATGGCCTTATTACATAGTTTAAACCAAAAATAGAAAACGAGAATAAAAATGTGCATAGCGAAAGTCCAACTCGTGCAAAAAACAAGTAAAAATCATGTGGCCACCTCGAGTTCGTCACAGCTCCAAATCCACTAAGACTGGGGGTTACCTATACAAGTTAAGAATTAAAAAAGTGAGTTTGTGGAAACTCAGTGTGCAACTCCACATCGAAACAGAATGGGCTGAAGCCCTAAACAGAAACAGATCGGCCTAAGCCGATAACAGATACAGAAAACATATATATTATGCAAAACCCATCCCAGCTAGCAAACGCACCACCCGTACCATCCAACACACCATGTGGGGAATAACTCAACCCAGCTAGCCCAATGAGTGGCAAGGCCACTGCTAACAGAAATATGTGGCGTAGCCACTATAACAGAACTTCCTCCTTATTCATAATCCCAACCCCATGTAGAATCACAGAATAGAATACATAACATGCTTACAGAATAGCAGATACAGAATTAATCATGCATAGTCATTAATCTACCCTCTAGGGGTACAATAGTCATTTCTAAAGTTGGGGGTAAAGTGGTAATTTTACCCCTCAGCGGTATATTAATCCTCATTATCAAATTTAATGCCTTAACACTAAATTTAACCTCTTAACAGATCCCACATCATGCCTAGCAACCCAGATTCATTAGTTAGGTCAAAAGTAATTTTGTGCCCTAAAGCCCCTATCGGCCCATACGGGCCCACTCGTCCGAGTGGCCCATTACGCCTAATTTTATGCTCATAATTCTAGATTTTACTAATTCACCCTTTTAATAATCACTTACAGATATTTTACTCCTACGGGCCCATTGGCCCATTGGACCTGCTTTGGCCCAACTGAGCCCAACATAGCCTAAGTGTGTAAATTGGCACCGGATGATCTCCATGGACTAAAAAAACTTTTTAATAGGCTCAGATTGGCCCAATAGCATTCGTACCCTAATGGGCTTCCATATGCCGGCATTCTGGCATTTCGACTTTTGTTGGCCTACAGTACAAAGGGTGTAGTTACACACCTACTTATGAACTAAGTCAAGCAATTCCATGAATGATCAACCTTGGCAAAGTCTAGCCTCTAGATTTTGAAGACCCTGGGACTAACCAATGCCAACCAACCTCCACGATCCACCTGAATAAATGACCATAGAATTTAAACAATTAATCGAAAGAGGATGATTTTGGCTTATCTTCAACAATAAACGATATAAATGAAGAAGAAGAGATTACTTACCGAAAGCAACGGATCTACAAAAGGGTAAGGGCAGTCGGCCTAGACCCTACTCTTAATAGCGTTTAAATAGACAAAAGGGCACTCTACACTTTAATTATTACCACCGCAACACAGAGAGCAAGTCTAAGATTGGGTTCAGGATGAAATCACAACGCAAAGTAGAGGAAATATAGAAAGTAGAATTTGGCAAAAGAGGAAGAAATAGCATCAGAGAAAAAGAGAAATAAGAGTTCTATTTTTAGAAGAAATGATAAGGGGTATTTGAACAGTATGGGACTATGGGTTTCGGATTTTAAAACAATCGACAAAAGAGAGGAATTGCTTGCAAAAGAAGAAACAAGGTTCGTCTATTTGGGAAGAAGAAGAAAAGAGAAGAAGTAATGACAGTGAGAAGGGGGTTTTGGGGATTCGGCTTTTAAGGAGATGTTAGGGAGGGTTTGGAAAATAAAAGGATGGCAACTAGGATGGAGTTGGAAAGAATAAAGGAGTTCGGCTAAGTAAGAATAAGAAGAAGGAGAGAAAAGGCAAAAGCAATATCTGACAATTGAACTATTGACCAAAAAGAATAAGGAGCAGAAGAGAATCGATTTCTCTAAAAAAGAGAGAATAAGAAACCCGAATGGCACGAATGGCTACCACCAAAATCGACATTAAGAGGGAAAAAAAGTGAATCCACAAGCAAACGGCAACCACTCAGACCCTAAAGCCGAATATGTGCAACCAAAAATAACTAGTTGAATTCTCCTCCTAGCACCAATTCAGCCAACACTCAACCTCTACCCATATCCCCGAAAATCTCCTTAATCCCCTCCTTATTTTGCTCCTTGATTTTCTTAACCCTCATGCTTGAACCCAAATCAAACTCTTCATGACCAAGTCTTCTCTTATCTGGTCACAACCACCTCCAGAGTTTGACCTCAAAAAAATCACTTGCCTCCCACATTCAACAAAAAGAACTCCTTCATTTACAAGGGGATTTGAACCTAAGATCCCTTTGTCCAAGATGCCACCAAATGCCCACATGTAGCGCTATTGCCATTTTGCCACTAACCTTTTTGTGTCACAAAATTCCATCAACTACACATAAGCCCTACGAACCAACACTCACACTCCTCTAAGCCTAGAATCAAAATTTTTGCTAAAGTCTTTGCTTGAACCCGAGCCTTTCTGAAGCCCTTCAAACACATTCAAACCCTCAACTAACACAGTCATATATGAAATTATTAAATTAAAAAAAATCACAGAATCCCAAAATTTTGGGCGTTACACATATGACAAGTAAATGATAATTGTTGTATTCATATATGATTAATATGATTGAGGTAATGTGAAAATCTTGAATTTGAATGAAACTTATGTTCTTTGAATTCATAGCTTACTTTTGGAAGCTCGGTTAGATTGGAAGTCATCGGAGATCTTATCACACTATCTAGCTATTGTTTTGGTACTTTTGGATTCAATATATTTTGGTTATATGGCATGTATAGGTCTATTGGCTAATGAAATCTATATGTCTTAATTATGTATTAGACATGTGATTTGACTTGATTAGTACAGGGTAGGACACTGGCTAAGATGTGGCCCTATGGTCCCATTTTGAATGTCCACACGGCCTATGACACGGGCATATCTAGTCTCACACGGCCAGTTCACACGAGCGTGTGTCCTTTGTTTTAAGCCGAATTTTCTAAGTTTCCTAAAGTTTTCATATTTTATAAGTTTAGTTCCGAACTACTTCTAAAGCATGTGTAAGGCCTCGTAGGCCCTTTTAAGGGACAATGTGATTGAATTTACATGAGATATGCTTATGTATGAAAACTGTATGTTTAATGGATGTGTAATTCTATTATAAGTTTAGTAATGCCTCTTAACCCTATTCTGGCGACGGTTGCAGGTTAAGGGTGTTAAGTAAATCTTCGGGCAAATCTCTAATTTCTTCAACATTACAAAGACCTTGTGCAATTAAACCAAGAAGTGGTTTGTATGGATAGCCATGTATAGCCAAAATTGGGTTGTCTTGGTCTTCAAATTGGACGATTTTTGTAATCCAATTGTAATGGCCTTGATTTGGGTCTAATCAGAATAGTGGTTTCTAAACCACTAAAGTGAGGTCGGAGAAAGTATTTCAAATATTATTTTATGTGTTATAGCCTTTTTATAAGGGTACATGAAAATTTTGGTGATTAATTTACGCGACTGAGAGCTTAATTGTGAGAAAGGACTAAATCGCATAAAGGGCAGAGGTTGTGATTTTCTAGCAAATGGTGTTAAATGGCCATAGAACTAAAATTGGGGGCCTTTAATAGGTAAATGGACACCTTTCTATTAGTGTGGCCGGCCATGAGACAAGAATTAAAGAAATTAGAAATTTGGTCAAAATTAGGTGACCAATTTGGGATAAAATAATAGCCTATTAGTCTAGCATTCATCTTCTTCATTTCTTCTCCACATTCACCAAAAATATCAGTAAAAATAAGGGGTTTTGAAGCTTAAAACTCATCCAAGTTCTTTCTTTTCCAAGTAAGTGACCCTTATGGTCTTTCTTGTTGATTTTTATATTTTTGGGGTCCTTGTAGCATGAGCTAGCTATTGAGGGGACTATTTTACAAAATCGTTGAAATTTTAGAGTTTTTTCATGAATGTATAAGTGTTGTTTGCTGGGTTTTTATGGAAGAAAATGAGCCTTAGTTATAATGCTAAAAAAAACTTGAACTTTCCTTTTTCGATTTTGATGTGGAGTATGTGTTTCATATTTTTAGTTAAGTATTAATGTGTCAATAGGCCATTGCTTAAGTTCTAAGTTCAAGCTTGAAAGTGGGAAACTTTAAGTTTAATATTAAAGGAACCCTGATCTTAACTAACTAGGTTGTTAAATAAATGGAAAAGAAATAGGACACAGATTACCTTATGGTCTAGTGGCAAGGTGGCGCCACATAGGGGGCATGGGTTGGCATCATAGGCATGGCAAAGAGGACTGGGGTTTGAATCCCTCATTGCTTAAAAGGAGGATTTAATTTTTACTCATTAAAAAGCTAGTAGTCGCGTTGGATGTGGACTCTGAAGAGGGTGATCAAAAGAGAAATTCAAGGAAGTGATAATAGAGAAAACTTAAGAAGAGATTGAGGAGTAGAGAAGGGGAGCCGAATTGGGAATTTGGGGATATGTAAATTTGGCTATAGTACATATAGGTGCCAATTTTGGGGATTCTAGGCTAATGCCAAATTCTTCCTTTCTATTTTACCGAAAACACTTTTCTCTCTAAATATCTAAAAGCCAAAATCCCTTATTCTTTTTCTTTTATTTTGTGCCAATTTCTTCCCTTGTTTTCTCATCAAACTCTTTTCTTTCTTACTTCTAGTTTACCTTTCCTAAACCTGAATATCTTTTGGCTAAAATTCTATGGTGCTGCCACTTTTTCTTCAGCGTTGGCCGATCGGTTCTTGTGTAGGTACTTTACTTTCTTTTTGTTGGTCTTTCTAGTACTGATTCTATCACTGCCTCACTCTTTCTAAATCAGTTTTGGTAGGGGATTAGTATCAAATCTCAGATTTCAGATTTCTATCGAATTGCTTATTAAGGGTTTTGGGGTTTTGGGTAAGTATTCCTCTTTTATTAGTTAAGGTTGGCCGAATGGTCATGAATGGTTTAAAGATGACTTAAGATGATTGCAAGTAACTTGTTGTGTAGTTCTTAATGATTAAGATTGATGCAGATTTAAGAAATACTCGTGATTAGTGATCAAGGAAGGGTTGTTAAGGCTTGTCATCCAAGGTAAGCCAAAGGTGGGATTACAGTTTTTGGTGATAGTATTTAATAAGTGTGTGATCAATCGATGAGTGACATTATTTGTAGGTTTGTGGCTAAGGAGATCACAACATGTTTTATTACTAGGTGTGTACATACGCTACACACGCAAAATAGATCAGCAAATCACGAAATGACGAAAAGCTAAGAGTTTGGCTATGGTAGTCGTGCGAGTGCGCGAACACTCGTATAAGGGTAATCGATACGTTATCAAAGGCCCCATGAGCGATCTCATGGACTTGGGTCATGTTTTGGCCAACCGGGCCAGAATGGGCCAAATGGGCCTGATG
Source organism: Gossypium stocksii (assembly GCA_020496765.1). Taxonomy (NCBI): domain Eukaryota; kingdom Viridiplantae; phylum Streptophyta; class Magnoliopsida; order Malvales; family Malvaceae; genus Gossypium; species Gossypium stocksii. Next base: position 78,332,283 of record CM035624.1, on the reverse strand, counting down.
GGCTCATAGGCCCAAATCAGCAAAAATTGATAAGTTGATAATAAATGACGAGCTAATAAAGTTTGTTGAAGGGCTTGGAATGGATTGGGCCTGATGGGCCGTATAATTATGATTGGGCCTAATGGGCCATATAAATATGATTGGGCCTGATGGGCTATATGAATGTATGAAAGTATGTGGACTTGCCAGGGTTTTATAATGAACTTTTAGGCCTAGTTTCTAATGAATCCTTAAGCAGGCATAAAACTTAATTAATTTATCAAGTGCGTCTGTGGACAAGTCATAAGGTTAGAGTGTGGCAATGGGAATATGCATGTCTAGGATTGGATCTAGGGAGAGCTTGGTACTGAAGCGGTCTTAATGACCCACCTCCTCTTCTCTAGAATCCTACCTGGTGCATAGTGTCTGTTCACTTTAGCCAATGAGGACTTGTTGATGGGCCAAAGTTCGTAATTAAGACTCATACTGTTAAGAAATTACTAAAATACTCCTATAGTGTAGGAATTACCCAGAACACCCTTGTAGGATAAAATGACTAAACTACTGCTATGTGAAACATGAAAGATTTACGCATGACACGTAGATATCTACTGCATTCATATAATTTTATGTTGCATGTAGGTTGGAATTATAGAACGAAGGAAGAATTGAGGATCGCATGGTTGCTTGACGTACGTGGATCCAGCGATGGCTTTTTTAAGCCCAATATATGATTAGCAGCTTTGCTGCAACGTTAGGTAGTACCGCAACCGGCGCTACCCTTGGAATGTATCGATGGGTGGGTCAATATGGTTATCCCCACATGGTGTGTTTCAATTGGATGGAGATGTTATGTATAGGATGGATAGGTAGGATTTGTGCATATCTGATTGCTCTAATTTTGTGCTACTATTTTACTGGGCTCAGGCCCAAGATGTGTGATAGCCCTATTTTAACACTAGTCGGGAAGTGGTTTCGGAACCGCTAAACCGAGTCACAGTAATAATTGAATAAAATAATTTGTGTCAAAAATATGTGCTCATGCATGTGTGAATTTTTTTTTATGCTTTGATTTTTGCAAATTGAATGTGTCTTAAAATAAAAAGGACTTGTGTGAGAAGATTTCATTATATGTGTGGCTAATTTCAAGAGATTAAGTATAGAGAGTTGTAAAATGAATGGATTTGCATGTCAAATATCCATTTTTCATATTAGTGGCCGGCCATGCTATTACTTTAATAATTATTTTAGTATTTTATAATGTTAAATACTGTTTAATGGGTTGTTAACATATTAGATAAATAAATAATAAAAGAAATGGGTGAAAAGAACAAAGTTGTTGTTGGTTGTTCTTCATTGCCGATTCTAATGTGAAAAGAGAGGAGAAATAGGCTTCTTGCATTTGGCACTTCTTAAGGCTAGATTAAGGTATGTTTAATTTTTTTCTTTGAAATTTTTGGTGCATTTTTAGTTGATAGCTAGTATTCTATCTAGCCCATGGCTTAAATTTAGTTAAATTTGGAGGAATTTCATTCGGTCATGGGTGTTTTTGTATGAAATAATGATGGGTGATGATGTTAAGTGCAAATGGAGTTATTAGATGATAAAAAGAATAGCTTTGAGGACTTTGTGACAAGTTGGTAATCGGTTGTGAGATGTATAGGCAATTGTGCATTTGCCAAATGCGAATGTAGCTAATAGTTGGGGAAATTGTTGGATTAAGTTTAATTTGACAAAAAGCTTGAATTGATAGCAAATTATGTGATAATCAAATGAATTGAGTTATATGCTTGTAAATTAAATTGTGAAAGACTTTGTTAATTAAGCTAGAAGATTCGGCTTTGAGTATTTTATAATTAAAATTGAAATGTTTTTGAGAACATTAGTGAAGCATTCGGCCATGATGCATATTCCAAAGAAAAGGTTGCTAAATGCTTTAAAGGTGGGACGTGAATTAGATTTATGATGGTTGTGTAACTTTGAATCGAAATTGAAAGGATGGTGTTTTTATGATAGTTATATATATGCCATATGTATGTGCCTTGTAATTATATAGACATTCGGCTAAATTTATACAAGACTTGATGCTTAAATGCTAGCTCTTGTGGATGAATATATGTGTGCAAATGTGTTAGAAATTCATGATAATTTTAATTGAGCACATGAAGATGCCGTATATGTGTTTTACTAAGGAAACTATATTTGGTTTAAGGCTTATCATCTATGTTAATTTCATTGCTTAATATGCCGAAAGTAATGATTGAGAGAAATAACTCTTAGTTATATATATGTGAGTGCCGAATGGTTTAAATTGAGACTATGCATATTTGGTTAATCAATGATTTAGTCGTGATTGGTGATGAGTATACATTTAGCCGAATGTGTGTGTAGTAAAGAGAATGTAATCCTTGTTTTGAATGAAAGTGTAATGAGCAAGTGAAGGGTATGGAGTTTTGATATAATTGAATTGTTTAACTTAGCTCAAGAGCATAGAGGGGCAACATCTTATGATATATCCAAATTACTTGCCTCTAGGTTTCTAATCCTATTAGAGTAACCTAGTTAAGTCATTAACCAATTTTTAACCAGCGAATATCACTTGTTTATTCTTCATGTTTAACCAAGATAAATATTAGTACTTCGCTTTGGCAAAACCTACATAATATTGATCGAGGCCTTAACGAGGGCATAAATTGGAAGGCCATGTTAACTTAATATTTTAATAGAGGGATTTTATTAGAACGTTACATCTCACCAATTATGGTCTACTTTAGTCCATTTAATCTTTTAATTGATCTCATCAAATAATAGTGTTTATTATTACCAAATTTGCATGCTTTAGACATCCATAGCATCTCATACATGAATAAGTAAAGCAATAAATAAATGCAATAGTTATAGCCCATAAACTATGGTGGTTCAACCCAAGCCAATGGGAGAACCAATAGGGAACCTAAAGGTGTAAGTCATTTCACAAGCTGTCGATCCACACTAGTCGGCTCATCTTCCTTCTCGTCTAGTCTTCGCAGGAATTTTTACAAATTACAAAATTTAGAAACTCGTTTTACATACGAGGGAGTAAGATGAGAAGAGAAATACAAGAGAATAGTAGTAAGGCAAGACACGCAGGCCGTATTTATAAAATTACAACCTTTTATCAAATAGGTCATCGGGCTATAACTATGCATTTCAAACACCGTGCATTTCAAAAATAGCATGTACCATTCAACGTTTTGTTAAGTGACATATTTGTAACGCCCTGATTTTTGGGATTTTTCGGGTTTTGTGAATTTTAGTGAAAATTTGAAATTTTGGTGTTCTGAAGGTTGAAAATGTATGTACATGTGTTAGTAGGCCTTTAGAAGGCCCAAGCCTAAGTTAAAACCCGGTAAAATATTAAGTTGGAATTTCAAGTGAAAGGGGACTTGATTAAGTGGGCCTTTAAGAAAAACTGTGTAAAATATGTCACAAAGGGAGCCTTGGTAGAGTGGCAAGGTGGAGCCACTAAGCTCCTAAAAAAGTGGCGCCTAAGTGGGTATTCGAGGACAAGGGTTCGAGTTACAAGGTAAGCGTAGTGTTCTTTTTAATTTTTAAGCATGTGCCTAACTTAAGTAAATTTCGGCAAGGGCTTTTAGGGACTTGGGCCGATTGCTTTAGGGAGATTATTAGGGTTTCGTCTTTTTCTTTTTTCTATCATGAGAGTTAGGGTTAGCCACCTTAGGTGTTATTATTCCCTTTTCAGTCAAAAGCCAAAATTTGCCTCCCTAAGAGCATCTAGCCGATTTCTTCATCTTCTTCTCCTCTACCATTGTTTTTCCTCTTTTCTTTTTACCCTGTTGATCTTCTCCTTAGCCGAACACCCTATAATACTTAGCTCTGCAATTTCCTTCGATTCTATCCCTCCAAAAATAGCCATAGCCGATTGCTCAAAGTGCCAGAAATCCCAAAAACTGCTTCCTTTTTGCCGATTTCTTGTAAGCCAAATTACCCCTATTCCTTTCACCTGTTGTGGCCGATTACTACATTCCCTTAAGCCACATCATTGTCGACACCATCACCCAAACTCATAGTCCAAATCGCCACCTTCTTCTCTAGTTGAAAAGCCAAAATCACCATTAGTGTAGGGAGATAGCCGAAAATTTCAGATCTCAGAGTTAAGGGTTCTACTAACATTTAAGGGTCAAATTTACATCAGATCTGTGTAGGAATCGAAGAGAAACCACTGGTAAGCGCTTAATACCTCAGATCTGTTCAATATTTCATGTTTTGGAAAAGCCGAAAGTCCCTAAAGTTAGGGAGAATGTCGATTTGGACCTTTAGTAATTCAAAGTGGTATTTTTCTTTGCTCTTTTGAGTGATAGTTAGCGAAGAAGGTGATCAAGCAAGGAGTTGAAGGCATCGGTATCATCAGATCTAGATTTTGTGCACCTAGGTCGTCAAAGGTAAGTTTTGATGGCCATTAAGGGGTATGGCCGAATGTGGTAAGGGATTGTGGCTTTGGTTTTTCATAGAACTATTGATTAATCGATTAGTTATTGGATTGTAGGAACTGTCGCATAGGAGATCTCGTCGGTGAAACCGCAAAACAGGTGTGTGATTCTGAACCCCTTCATTGTGCATGTTGGCAAATGCCGAAGATCTGGCATTTCGAGGGCTTGTGAGAGTGTAAACGCTCACAAGTTGGTAGGGAAACGTTGGATATGAAATCGGTACTGAAGGGAGAGCTAACCACGAAATTTTGGGCGTTACAGTAAGTTGGGGCCTCGGTGGGCCGAATATGGGCCTAATGGGCAATTTGGGCCCATTTGGGTAAAAATAGGTTTAAGGGTAATAATATGAACTGTAGGCGTAAAAACAGTTAAAACAAGGTAATTGAATATGAAATTTGGACTAAACGGGCCTAATGGGCTAATCGACGTAATAGGGCCCATTAGGGGTTTGAGGGCTTAAAAGCTAAAACTATTAAACTGTGTTAACCGAATTTCTGTAACGACTATGGGATTAGTAGAGACTGTAATAAGTATAAAAACTGTAACATGAGAGAAAAATTACTGAAATACCCTTAGGGTGAGAAATTACTGTTTTGCCCCTAGGTAGAAAATTACCGTTATACCCCTAGGGCTAAAACCGACTGAACTGTTTGACATAGCTATCACTGGTACTGCATGTCATGATGTATGTATGTCTGATGCATGGGATTGGGTTTGGTATTGGAGGAAGTGTGAGTGGCACTGCCACGTTACTGAAAGGGGCTATGCCTCGTACTGTTTCTGAAAGGGGCCTTACCTCGTATACTGTTTATCTGAGCAGCCATGCTGCGACTGTGGTGTGTGGGCTGGGTGGGTCGAGTTATTCCCCACATGGTGTGTTGGCTGGTACGGATGGTGTGTAGCGGTTGGTGGGTTGAGTAGTCTCCCCAATTGGGTTGCATTCATACTGTTATACTGTACTGTACTGTTATGGGCCTATGGGCCAAACTGTTATCTGAATAGGGCTTCGGCCCAGTATCTGTTATAGGGCCTTGGCCCAGTATCTGTAATCTGAATAGGGCTTCGGCCTAGTATCTGACTGAGACTGGTTAGGGCTCAGGCCCGGTGGGCTCGAGCCGATGTGGGCTTTGGATGGGTTCTACACACATTGAGTTTTCCCAAACTCACCCTTCTTTTTCCATCCTTGCAGGTGAGCCCTAGATCGTGACTTGGTTGCTGGGAGGGATTCAGAGTGGCCACGAAGACTGAACTCGTATTTCAATTAGTTTTGTTAATTTAATTACTTTTACTATTGGTTTTACTTCGTTATGGGTTGTAATAAGGCCACTATATCTGTTTTTATTTGGGACTTTCAATTACTTTATTTCATCCACAATTACACGTTGTTTTCGAAAATTAAACAAATGTTTTCTTAACCAACCTGATATTGTAAGAGACTAAGTAAGATAATAGGGTTAAAGTGAATCACTTAACAAATGTATTAGAGATTAAGTTGAATAGTTATTAAAACGGGAATTTCCAAAAGAGTCAAGCACTGCTTTTCAAAACTCACCATCGGACTTAGTAAATAGGGCGGCGTAGGATAATCTAGGTGATGTAGCACACCGGACATGGCCATAACATCTGGGCCGGGTTCGGGGTGTTACATTTAGTGGTATCAGAGCCAGGTTGCAACAACTCGGCTGTGGATCGGGTCCAAAAAGGGTTTTTAAAATTTTTAAGCATAAAGGGTATTTTTGGAAAATCAGATTTTCTGGAAGAATTTTTGTTTTCGATGTGATTTTTTTAACTTGTCTTTTCTAAAATATGTTTAAAGAATTTTTTTTTAGGTCTAAAATTTTTATTTGTTTGAAATCTGGTACTTCGAGAGGTGGCACACTGAATCCCCGGCGCCAAGTTTTAAGTATTTTCTGCCTTAACTTCTGTACTGTACTGAAAATAAACTGTAGATAGTACGGAGCCTTGGATGTGATACTATAGGTGAGGTAGTATTAAGGCTATAAAACTGAAATTGTAGGGTAAACTAAACCCTAGGAAACTGAGACAGTAGCTAGGCTACGATCGCGCGAACACAACTCTGAAATTTTATCTGTTCATAAGATATTCTGTAATAAACAACTGAAACATTAACTGATGGTATAAAATTCGTAAATCAGGTAATCGATATGAGTACAAGAGCTGCTCGTGGAAGAGGCCGTGGACGAGGCCGAGTTAGTGCTCAAGCTGGATCGTCGTCTTTTGAGCATATGCCAGCTGGAGAGGCACGACCACCGGTTGAGGATAATGGGCCGTACGATCGGGCCACAGGGGACGAAGCTTTGTCCCAGGCCATGCTGAGAGTTTTGGAAAGGGTGGCCAGAGCTAATGTTGGGCCTATGAATAGGGGGTCCATTTCTGAGCGACTCCGGGCCAATGGAGCGGAAGTTTTTAGGGGCATATCTGGAGTGGCCCCGAATGTGGCTGAGCACTGGTTGGAAGCCATTGAGCGAATCATGGATGACTTGGACTGCTCAATGGAGTAGAAGCTGAAAGGAGCGGTATCGTTGCTGAGGGACGAGGCGTATCAATGGTGGATCACCGTAAGAGAGGATACCCCAGCTGAGGGGGTAACCTGGGAATTGTTCAAGCAGTCTTTCAAGGTGAAATATGTTGGGGCTAGTTATGTGGACGCACGAAGGAAGGAATTTCTAAACCTGACCCAGGGTAGTAAGACTATGGCTGAATATGAGGCAGAATTTCTGCGATTAAGCCGGTATGCTAGTGGCATTGTTTCCACCGAGTATGAGCGTAGTGTTCGGTTCGAGGATGGCCTCAGAGATGAGCTGAGAGTATTGATAGCACCGCAGAGGGAGCGCGACTTTGCTGCACTGGTGGAGAAGACTAAGATAGCCGAGGAAGTGAAGCAAGCTGAAAGGCGGAATCGCGATAGGGATCGCAACCATTTTAAAAGAGATTCTGGAGCATCAGGAGCTGTAAACCAGAATTTTAAGAGGGCTAGAGTAGAAGAACCAGTGCGAGCTGTGCCAGTGAATGTTGTTAGACCACAGGCTTGTGGAGACTGTGGCAGAGTTCATCGAGGAGAATGCTGGAAATACAGTGGAGCTTGTTTTCATTGTGGGTCTAAGGATCATCAGGTTAAGGACTGCCCATAGAAGCCAGCTCAGGCTCAAGCTGTTGATCAGAGGGTTGCTCAGCCTGCGCGAGGAGGACTGCCACCGTCAAGGGGCCGTGGTCAAGGTAGAGGAGGTAATGGTAATGGACGTGGTCGTGGAGCACCTGGCAGGGGTACTGGTAATGCTGAGGCTCGTCAGCCAGCCTTAGTGTATGCTGCTAGCCGCTGCGAGGAGGGTGATGCACCTGATGTTATAACTGGTACGTTTTTAATATATCATACACCATATACTGCTTTAATTGATGGGGGTTCGATGCATTTGTATGTTGCTTGTGAAATATCTGGGTCGTTGGGTGTGTATTCTGAGGAAACTGTGAGTGGGGTAACTGTGATTAGTCCTTTAGGTCACTCTGTTAGGGTAGATAAACTCTTTAGAGATGTGCCTTTAGAGACTCAAGGTAGGATCTTTCTGGGAGACTTGACGGAGTTACCTTTTGGAGAATTCGACTTGATTCTAGGCATGGACTGGTTAACCAAGCACAAGGCAACGCTGGATTGTGCGGCCAAAAGAATGGTATTGAGAACAACCGAAGGTGAGGAGGTGATGGTTATCGGTGAACGTAGGGACTCTTTGTCCAATGTGGTTTCTGCCTTGAGGGCTGAAAGGTTGATGCGCAAAGGTTGTGAAGCACACTTAGCGTTCGTAAGTCAAACTAAACCCGAAGGGGTGACAGTGGAGACAGTGAGGACTGTTAATGAATTTCAAGATGTATTTCCTGAGGAGCTACCTGGATTACCTCCTAACCGAGAAGTGGAATTTGGGATCAATCTGTTGCCTGGAACAGCTCCAGTGTCCATTGCGCCTTACAGAATGGCACCAAAGGAGCTAGTAGAATTGAAAGCCCAGATTCAAGAGTTGTTAGATAGGGGCTTCATTAAACCGAGTGTGTCTCCGTGGGGAGCACCGGTGCTGTTTGTGAAAAAGAAGGACGGAACGATGCGTATGTGTATCGATTATCGCCAGTTGAACAAACTGACGATAAATAATAAGTATCCTCTGCCAAGAATCGACGATTTGTTTGACCAGCTTAACGGAGCTTCAGTGTTTTCCAAGATTGACCTTCGATCTGGATACCATCAGTTAAGGGTGAAGGAGGTGGATGTGCATAAAATAGCATTCAGAACTCGTTATAGTCACTACGAGTTCTTGGTTATGCCCTTTGGATTGACGAATGCACCAGTAGCTTTTATGGATTTAATAAACCGAGTATTTCAGCCATACTTGGATCGTTTCGTGGTCGTCTTTATTAACGATATATTGGTGTATTCAGAAACAGAGGAGAAGCATGATGAGCATCTTTGAATCGTTCTACAGACTCTAAGAGAAAAGCAATTGTATGCGAAATTTAGTAAGTGCAAATTCTGGCTTCGAGAAGTGACTTTTCTAGGTCATGTTGTTTCTGCTGAGGGGATTAGGGTAGATCCTCGTAAGATTGAGGCAGTTCTGGATTGGAAGCTGCCTAGGACAGTGTCAGAAATTCATAGTTTTCTGGGTTTGGCAGGCTATTATAGAAGGTTTGTTGAGGGGTTCTCTATCATCGCGGCTCCGTTAACGAAGTTGTTAAGGAAGGGAGTAGCCTTTAATTGGACTGAGAGGCAGCAAGAAGCTTATGACAACCTGAAAAAAGTGTTGACTGAGGCGCCAGTGTTGATTCAGCCGGAATCTGGGAAGGACTTTACGGTTTATAGCGATGCTTCGCATGTGGGATTAGGTTGTGTACTGATGCAAGAGGGTAAGGTGGTTGCTTATGCTTCGCGACAGCTTAAGCCTCACGAGGCGAATTACCCTACGCATGATTTGGAGTTGGCAGCAGTGGTATTTGCATTGAAAATCTGGAGACACTACCTTTATGGGGAAAAGTGTATTATATACACTGACCATAAAAGTCTCAAATATCTGTTAACTCAGAAGGAGTTGAATCTTAGGCAACGGAGATGGATAGAGTTGCTTAAGGATTATGACTGTTCGATTGAATACCATCCTGGCAAGGCTAACGTAGTGGCTGATGCACTGAGTCGAAGGACCGTTGCTGAGTTAAAGGCCATGTTTGCTCGTTTGAGATTGTATGATGATGGGAGCTTGCTAGCAGAGTTGCAAGTAAGACTGACTTGGACTGAGAGAATCAAAGAGTTACAGTTGAAGGATGATTCGTTGATCCCTCAATTTCAGCAAGCCAAGAATGGTGAGAGTGAGGATTTTAGACTGAATTCTGATGGGGTTCTTTGTTTCCGTGGGAGAATTTGCGTTCCTAAGAACTCTGATTTAAGGCAGTTGATTTTGGGTGAGGCTCATGGTGGACCTTGTGCTATGCACCCTGGAGGTAATAAGTTGTACAAAAACTTGCGAGAGGTTTATTGGTGGCCTGGACTTAAGCGAGAGGTGACTGAGTTCGTTGGGAAATGTTTGACGTGTCAGCAAGTTAAAGCTAAGCGCCAACTGCCTTCTGGATTGTTGCAGCCAGTAAAGATTCCGCAGTGGAAATGGGAAAGAGTAACGATGGATTTTGTGAGTGGGTTGCCTTTGACACCTTCGAAGAAAGACTCTGTTTGGGTAGTTGTGGATAGGTTGATGAAGTCTACTCATTTTGTACCGGTCAGAACCAATTACTCACTGCAGAAGTTGGCCAAATTGTATGTAACAGAAATTATGCGTTTGCATGGGGTGCCAGTTTCAATAATTTCTGATCGAGACCCTAGATTTACATCTCGATTCTGGAAGAAGTTGCATGAGGCATTAGGTATGCGATTGGACTTTAGTACTGCATTTCACCCTCAGACAGATGGTCAGTCTGAAAGGGTCATTCAAGTGTTGGAAGACATGTTAAGAGGATGCATTATCGACTTTCGTGGTAGTTGGGAGGATTATCTACCGTTGGCGGAATTTGCATACAACAACAGTTATCAAGCAAGTATTCAGATGGCTCCATATGAGGCACTTTATGGGCGAAGATGTCGTACTCCTACTTGTTGGACAGAGCTAGGAGAGCGCCAAGTGCTTGGACCAGAGTTAGTGGCAGAAACTGAAAGTAAGGTTAAGCTGATTCGAGATCGGTTAAAGGAGGCGTTTGATCGGCAGAAGTCGTATGCTGACCTTAAGCGTAAGGAGATTGAGTTCGCTGTTGGGGATAGGGTGATCTTAAAGGTGTCGTCGTGGAAGAAGATCTTGAGATTTGGTAAAAAGGGTAAGCTAAGTCCGCGGTTTATTGGGCCTTATAGGATTCTCAAGCGGATTAGGCCAGTAGCATATCAGTTGGAGTTGCCACCAGAGTTGGATCGTATCCATGACATTTTTCACGTGTCTATGCTAAGACGGTATCGGTCGGACCCTTCGCATATTGTACCAGTAGAGGAGATTGCAGTAAATACCGATTTGACTTTCGAGGAGGAACCTGTGGAGATCTTAGATCGTGAAGTCAAAGTCTTAAGGAGGAAGTCTGTTCCATTGGTAAAGGTGCTATGGCGTAATCATGGTAGAGAAGAAGCTACTTGGGAGCTAGAGGAGACTATGCGTCAATAATACCCTCAGTTATTTGGATCAGGTAAATTTCGAGGCCGAAATTTCTTTAAGGGGGGTAGAGTTGTAACGCCCTAATTTTTGAGATTTTTCGGGTTTTGTGAATTTTAGTGAAATTTTGAAATTTTGGTGTTCTGAAGGTTGAAAATGTATGTACATGTGTTAATGGGCCTTTAGAAGGCCCAAGCCTAAGTTAAAACACGGTAAAATATTAAGTTGGATTTTCAAGTGAAAGGGGACTTGATTAAGTAGGCCTTTAAGAAAAACTGTGTAAAATATGTCACAAAGGGAGCCTTGGTAGAGTGGCAAGGTGGCGCCACTAAGCTCCTAAAAAAGTGGCGCCTAAGTGGGTATTCGAGGACAAGGATTCGAGTTACAAGGTAAGCGTAGTGTTCTTTTTAATTTTTAAGCATGTGCCTAACTTAAGTGAATTTCAGCAAGGGCTTTTAGGGACTTGAGCCGATTACTTTAGGGAGATTATTAGGGTTTCGTCTTTTTCTATTTTCTGTCATGAGAGTTAGGGTTAGCCACCTTAGGTGTTATTATTACCTTTTCAGTCAAAAGCCGAAATTTGGCTCTATAAGAGCATCTAGCCGATTTCTTCATCTTCTTCTCCTCTACCATTGTTTTTCCTCTTTTCTTTTTACCCTGTTGATCTTCTCCTTAGCCGAACATCCTATCATACTCAGCTCTGCAATTTCCTTCGATTCTATCCCTCCAAAAATAGCCATAGCCGATTGTTCAAAGTGCCTGAAATCCTGAAAACTGCTTCCTTTTTGCCGATTTCTTGTAAGCCGAATTACCCCTATTCCTTTCACCTGTTGTGGCCGATTACTACATTCCCTTGAGCCACATCATTGTTGACACCATCACCCAAACTCATAGCCTAAATCCCTACCTTCTTATCTAGTTGAAAAGCCAAAATCACCATTAGTGTAGGGAGATAGCCGAAAATTTCAGATCTCAGAGTTAAGGGTTCTACTAATGTTTAAGGGTCAGATTTAAATCAGATCTGTGTAGGAATCGAAGAGAAACCATTGGTAAGCACTTAATACCTTAGATCTGTTCAATATTTCATGTTTTGGAAAAGTCGAAAGTCCCTAAAGTTAGGGAGAATGTCGATTTGGACCTTTAATAATTCAAAGTGGTATTTTTCTTTGTTCTTTTGAGTGATAGTTAGCGAAGAAGGTGATCAAGCAAGGAATTGAAGGCATCAGTATCATCAGATCTAGATTTTGTGCACCTAGGTCGTCAATGGTAAGTTTTCATGGCCATTAAGGGGTATGGCCGAATGTGGTAAGGGATTGTGGCTTTGGTTTTTCGTAGAACTATTGATTAATCGATTAGTTATTGGATTGTAGGAACTGTCGCATAGGAGATCTCGTCGGTGAAACTGCAAAACAGGTGTGTGATTCTGAACCCCTTCATTGTGCATGTTGGCAAATGCCGAAAAGCTAAAATGCCGAAGATCTGGCATTTCGAGGGCTTGTGAGAGTGCGAACGCTCACAAGTTGGTAGGGAAACATTGGATATGAAATCGGTACTGAAGGGACAGCTAACCATGAAATTTTGGGCGTTACGGTAAGTTCAAGCCTCGGTGGGCCGAATATGGGCCCAATGGGCAATTTGGGCCCATTTGGGTAAAAATGGGTTTAAGGGTAATAATATGAACTGTAGGCGTAAAAACAGTTAAAACAAGGTAACTGAATATGAAATTTGGACTAAACGGGCCTAATGGGCTAATCGACGTAATAGCGCCCGTTAGGGGTTTTAAGGCTTAAAAGCTAAAACTATTAAACTGTGTTAATCGAATTTCTGTAACGACTGTAGGATTAGTAGAGACTGTAATAAGCATAAAAACTGTAACATGAGAGCAAAATTACTGAAATACCCTTAGGGTGAGAAATTACTGTTTTGCCCCTAGGTAGAAAATTACCGTTATACCCCTAGGGCTAAAATCGACTGAACTGTTTGACATGACTATCACTGTTACTGCATATCATGATGTATGTATGTTTGATGCATGGGATTGGGTTTGATATTGGAGGAAGTGTGAGTGGCACTGCCACGTTACTGAAAGGGGCTATGCCTCGTATTGTTTCTGAAAGGGGCCTTGCCTCGTATACTGTTTATCTGAGCAACCATGCTGCGACTGGGTGTGTGGGTTAGGTGGGTCGAGTTATTCCCCACATGGTGTGTTGGCTGGTACAGGTGGTGTGTAGCGGCTGGTGGGTTGAGTAGTCTCCCCAATTGGGTTGGATTCATACTGTTATACTGTACTGTACTGTTATGGGCCTATGGGCCGAATTGTTATCTGAATAGGGCTTCGGCCCAGTATCTGTTATAGGGCCTTGGCCCAGTATCTGTAATCTGAATAGGGCTTTGGCCCAGTATCTGACTGAGACTGGTTAGGGCTCAGGCCCGGTGGGCTCGAGCTGATGTGGGCTTTGGATGGGTTCTGCACACACTGAGTTTTCCCAAACTCATCCTTCTCTTTCCATCCTTGCAGGTGAGCCCTAGATCGTGACTTGGTTGCTGGGAGGGATTCAGAGTGGCCACGAAGACTGAACTCGTATTTCAATTGGTTTTATTAATTTAATTACTTTTACTATTGGTTTTACTTCGTTATGGGTTGTAACAAGGCCACTATATCTGTTTTTATTTGGGACTTTCAATTACTTTATTTCATCCACAATTACACATTGTTTTCGAAAATTAAACAAATGGTTTCTTAACCAACTTGATATTACAAGAGACTAAGTAAGATAATAGGGTTAAAGTGAATCGCTTAACAAATGAATTAGAGATTAAGTTGAATAGTTATTAAAACGGGAATTTCCAAAAGAGTCAAGCACTGCTTTTCTAAACTCACCATCGAACTTAGTAAATAGGGCGGCGTAGGATAGTCTAGGTGATGTAGCACACCGGACATGGCCATAACGTCTGGGCCGGGTTTGGGGTGTTACAATATTAAAATATCCTTTCAACCCTTTTATGGCCCATTAAGTTTTATTTATTACAAAATATACTGGAAAATGATGGGGATCTAAAGGCGGTTAGGGGGACTAGGGGTGCGGGGCAGAGCCCCGCGGTACGAACCGCATACCCAGTCAAATGAAACCTCACGATTTGATAACTTTTATCAATAGAATCGTGTTTTCAGGATTTTAGTCCTTGAGGTTTCATATCGGAACAACTCTTGTTCCACTGGCTAGTAAACTCTTACTGGAAATTGTAAAAATCACCGCTACATCATAACAGACTTGTTAATGTTTACAATAATAACATAAAATCGAATAGGCCATAACACCATGATTAACATTTAATCACTTATTGAAAGGAACAGTTATCAGATTTCGCTTAAACGATTTAAATAGGAAAAGCATAATAAAATTAAAACATGCATCTCATCAATTGCATCACTCAAGTATTTAAACCCGAGTTCGTATCACACAAGTGGCTCTGATACCACTGAAGGAACGCCGGTGCCTCTAAGACGCAGCAGAAAATTAGAATAATAAAATTTTTTCGGTGATCCATACCATGGATCCATGAGTAAGGAACGAATCGGGGTGATAAAGGTTTCGAAATTATCGAAACTTCAATCTGAGTAGACAGCGACGCCAAGGCAACCAGAATCCTGAAGCACTATCGAACCAAGTCGCAACCTTTACTGATGTCGGCCTCTACATAGTCCACCCAATTGACAACAAACGGTAATATCCTAGAAAACTATTTTCAGAGATTATATTGTTTTGACGGCTGCTAGACCCTTTAACATAGTTTCAGGATTGCCTATATATTAGCTCTTTAGGGTTTTTACCCTTGATATATATAACTTTGTGTTAATTGGTATATATTCATAACGAATGTTTATTTCCATATATAATCCGAATCATAATAGTCATCATTAAAATAAATATAATAACATTTAACCGAAAATTATAATTACGTTAATTATAATAAAGATTTCGGTAAACTATATTTATTTAAATTTATATATATATGAACCAAATTCATATATTAGAAAAATTATGTTCTGATTATGTGTACAACATCGTAGGGTGTGACCCTATAGGTTCTTGTAACGTTAGCAGTAATATTAGAACTATTCTAATGTTACAAACAATGAGTGGCATCTAGCAATGTATCATTGCTACCTAAGTTACAAGAAGTCATGATTTGACATAACCTTTTGTGATTAACTTTTCATGCATTAATCCTTAAGTCCTATATCTTTGGAATGTACACAAGTCATGGAATAGTCACACTTGCATAGTCCATCCCGTATTTCTTGATACCTTGAGTAGACTATGATATACAAATAAGTATGACATCTCATATCAACTTATTTGAGCATGTCCATGCATTTCTAGTCTCACTCAATCAAGTGGCCTGAGATATTACTCCTATTATGTAGGAGGGACTTATCCTATATTGATAAACCATATCCCTCTACATAGATTGTGGTATATCTAACATTAGTCTTAATAAAACAACCAATTACGGTGTTCGTTTGACTATATCAAAATATACAACTCACGATGTTGGAATGATGATGATCTCAAGTATGAGGATCATATACATATTAATCACTATGAGTATATTGTGACAATTACATAATAATCCAAGAAACATACTCATAGCGGGTCAGTCCAATACGTTGTTCTCTAACACACATATTCATGCATTGATTCTGATACTCCATATCAATGACAACTCTTTATCATCAATCAACTACACGTTAGTCTTAATGTATTATTATTGTCCTAGCCAACAATAATACTTGACTAAGGATCTTTTAAGAATAATAATATTATTCTTAGGACATTATATAAAACATTTTATTTATGCACACAAAAATGAAACTGAAATAATAATGGCAAAGCCTTATATAAATAAACATGATAAATCAAGTATGTTATCACAACTATCTCGTGATTGATCTTTGGGCATACTCTTACGCTTATCACAGTTACCCCACTCACAGTTTCCTCAGAGTGCACACCCAACGACCCAGAAATGCCACATGCAACATATGAATGAGTTGATCCCACATCTATCAGAGCAGTGTAGGGCATGCTAGAGATAAAACACGTACCGGTTATGACGTCAGGTGCATCACCCCCTGTCGGTGACGAGCAGCATAAACCAGTGCTGGCTGACGAGCCTCAGCATTGCCAGCATCCCTACCAGGTACTCTACATCCACGTCCATTGCCACCTCTACCTTGTCCATGACTTATTGGCGGTTGTGGTCCACCTCGCACTTGTAGGGTAACCCTCTGTTTAGCAATTTGAGTTTGAGCTGGCCTCCTAGGACAATCCTTGATTCTATGTTCCTTGGACCCACATCGAAGACATGCCCTAGTATGCTTCCAGCATTCTCCCAGATGTACTCTACCACAGTCCCCGCAAGCCTATGGTCTTACTGTATTTACTAGAATCGCTCGAACCGGTTCCTCCGCTCTAGCTCTCTTAGCATTTCTATTTGCAGCACCAGATGGTCCAGTATCCTTCCTAAATTAGGTCCGATCCCTATCACGGTTCTGCCATTCAGCTTGCTTCACCTCTTCCGCTATCTTAGCCTTCTCTACCAATGCAAAAAAGTTGCACTCTCTCTGCAGAGCTATCAGCACCCTCAGCTCATCCCTGAGGCCATCCTCGAAATGAACACTACGCTCGTATTCAGTAGAAACTATCCCGCTAGCATACCGACTCAACCTCAGAAATTCTACCAGCATACCGACTCAACCTCTGAAATTCTGCCACAGTCTTAGCAACGGACTTATTACCCTGGATCAGGTTCAGGAATTCCTTCCTACATGCATTCACATAGCTCGCTTCAACGTACTTTCCTTTGGAAGACTTCTTAAACAGCTCCCAGGTTACCCGCTCAGCTGGGGTACTCTCCCTTATAGTGATCCACCATTGATAAGCCTCGTCTCGCAGCAACGATACCGCACCTTTCAGCTTTTGCTCCATCGAGCAGTCTAGGTCGTTCGTAATCCATTTCGTAGCTTCTACCCAATACTCAGCTACATTTCGCGCCACTCTAGATATGCCCCAAAAGATCTCCGCTCCGTTAGCCCGAAGTCGCTCAGAAATAGATCCCCTATTTACTAGCCCAACATTAGCTCCAGCAACCCTTTCCAGAACCCTTGGCATTGCCTGTGACAAGGCATCATCCCCTGCGGCCCGATCATATGGCCCATTTTCAGCTAACGGTCGCGGTCGTGCCCTACCAGCTGGCATGTGTTCTGAAGATGCAGACCTAGCTTGGACACTGCCTCGGCCACGTCCACGGCCTCATCCACGAGTAGCTCTCGTACTCATATCGACTTTTCTGATTTACAAATTTTATGACAGTAGTTTAATATTTTAGTTGTTTATTACAAATGTTTTATGCATAGATAGAGTTTCAGAGTTTGTTTTCGCGAAACCAGTACCTAGCTACATTCTCAGTTTTTCTAGGGTTTAGTTTCCCTACAGTCTCAGTCTCTAGAGTTTTTAATACTACCTTATCTACAATATCATAGCAGGGTCTCAGTTCTATCTACAATGATATTTCAGTATAGTACAGTGTGAGAAACAGTAATACTTACAGACTTGGTGCCGGGGATTCAGTGTGCCACTTTTTCAGATACTAGATTTCAGAAAACTCAGAAAGATTTAAACTTTTCAAAAGCAAACTTTTAAAACATGTATGTTTTGAAGAAAACAAGTTTAAAAAGGGGTTTTCTACATTTTCAGAAACTGATTTCCAAAAATACCCTTCTTGGGCCTAAATTTTAAGAATTTTTGAAAATATTTTTAGACCCGATCCACAGCGAGTTGTTGCAACCAGGCTCTGATACCACTAAATGTAACACCCCTAGCCCGGCCCAGACGTTACGGCCAAATCTGGTGTGTCACATCACCTACAACTAACCATGTTACCTAGTTACTAAGATTGGAGTAAGCTTTGCAAACCAATATTGTGGGTTTAAGAGAAATTCCCAGTTTTTGGAGAACGTCCAAGACATTACTAGTTTTTAAGAGGATAATATTAAAACTTAACTTAGTTACTCATTTGAAACGTGTGATGAGATTTTGAAAACATTCAATTAATTTTAAAAAAACTTGCGTATCTATATTCAAAATAATTAAAGTAATGCAAGAATAAGTAATGTAAAACTAAAATAAAAATAAATAGAGCGGCCTTATTACAAACCCAAAATCAGAATAAAAATAATTAAAAATAAATATGGAAATAAAAGACTTAATAAACCAACAGTCCAGTCATGTGGCCACTCTGAATCCCTCCCAACTCCTAGTCTGCCAGCCTAGGGCTCACCTGTAAGGATGGAAAAGAAATAGGCGAGTTTGGAAACTCAGTGTGCAAAGAAGCCCATTCAGAGCCCAAATCAGCTCAAGCCCATTGGGTTAAAGCTCTAACCAGTCTCAGAAGCAACTAGGTCAAAGCCCTATCCAGATACAGTAAACTGGGCCTTAGCCCTTTTCAGATAACAGTACGGCCCATAGGCCCATTTCAGTAACAGAGCAGATATCATGCATGAATGCAAACCCAAAACCCAGCCTATGTCCATCCGCTACACTCCACCCGTACCAGGCCTACACTCTATGTGGGGAATAACGCAACCCACCTAGCCCTATACTCCACAGTTGCAGCATATCTGCTCAGATAACAGTAAAATGAGGCAAAGCCTCCAGTACGTGGTCAAGCCACTTTTAGTACTTCCTCTATCAATATCCCAGTTCCATGCAATAGATATTCATGACATGGCATACAGTAAACAGTAACAGTAAAGCATGCATTTTGGTTAAACTTAGCCCTAGGGGTATAATGGTCATTTGCACCTATGGGTAAAATAGTAATTTCCACCCATAAAAGGTATTTCAGTAATTATGTCAGTTTCTAGGGTTTCATGCATATTTTAATCAGTAATGGCCTAACTTTTATCCCAGTAGCTTATTTAGCCTATTTTAACAGATTACAGTGATTGGGCCCTAAAACCCCTAATGGGCCCTACAGTGCCAATTAACTAATTTGGCCCATCTAGTCCAATTTTTACGCTTAATTTACCAGTTTTAGCAGTTTACACCTACAGTCTACCAGTACGCATTTATTGTCTATTTTTACCCAAATGGGCTCGTAAGCCCATTGGACCCAGTTTTAGCCCATCAAGGCCCAATTTGCCGAAGTGCACGAAATTGCGCACTCAACTATCGTACCACTTTCGATTACAGATCCAATGATTTCCACTCAACTTACGAGCATTCACACGCTCACAAGCCCATGAAATGCTAGAATTCTGGCATTTTAGCTTTTCAGCTTTTGCCGATTTGAACTACAAGAGGGTGTTCGATACACACCTGATTTGTGACAACTGCTAACAAAATCTCCCTCAGTATCCTACAATCGATCAGTCCAACTCTTAGATTAAAAATCAATATTAACCAAACCCAATAAACACTTACCATATTCGACCATAATCACCTAAGGCCCTTGAGATGTTACCTTTGCCAAAATTAGTGACTAGATCTATATCTAGTCGTACCACTGGTTCAAGCCCTCGATCAGTCGCCTCTAGAACACACTAACACCAAAATAAATCAAGTGTTAAACCCCTTAGAGCTTTAAGCCCCAATCGACAGCCTCCTTAAGCTTCTAGGGATTTCGGCTTTTCCAAATCCCGAAATAAAGAATAGATCTGATATGTCGAGTACTTACCACAAGTTTTCCTTAATCAAAGTGATTCTTCTACTCAGATCTGATGTAGTTCTAGCCCCTAAACACTAGCAGATTTCGAATCTTAGAGATCTAAAGATTCGAATATATGTCCCTAAAAACTATGTTGTTTTCGACTTTTGGAACTGCGAAGAGGAAGATTATTTGGTGCGGTGCTTTTGAAGTGGTGTTGCCGACAAGGGTTGGGGTTTAGAGGGTGTGAAAATCGACAAAAAGAGATGAAGAAGATAGGAGCATTTTAGCTAGAATAAATCGGCACAAGAAGCAGCGTTTCAAGATTTTGGCTTTGAGTAGTTGATGGGTTAAGAAGAAAAGAATGGCAGATTCGATTTTTGAAGAGAAGAAAATGAAAAATGAGTGAGGAGGAGAGGTGGTTTCGACTAAAGAAGAAAAGAAGAAGAAAAAAATGAAAGAGAGGAGAAGAGAAGGGAGAATTCGGCTCAAAGGAAAGCTTACTTGCATTTTCGACTTTTTGGCACACTAAAGGGAGATAGATCAAGGGTGAAAACTCTAGGTGGCTAACCCTAATTTACCAAGACAGAAAAAGAATTAAAAACTAACCCTAATGACTACCTAAGAAAATGGCATAGCCTCCCTAAGGCCCTAGCCGAATTCTACTTAAGTCCCATTACATGGCCGGCACTGTGACAGCCTTAAAATGACCCTAGCCGGAATGTGGTTTCGGGACCACAAAACCGAGGCATAAAATATATTTAATGTTCATTTAGATGCCTATAATATGTGTTAATTCATGTGTGACATGTTTGGTGTGCCAATTTAGAGTTATAAATTTGAATTTCATTAAAAAGGACTTAGTTGTGAACTTTGAAGGTAAACTAGCTAGATGTGTGATGACTAATAAATATATGCATGCAAAATAGGGGACTTGCATGTCAAATTACCCACTTTGATGATAGTGGATGGTAATGATGACCTAGTTTGTCATTTTGTATTTTGTTTGTGGCTAATTAATAATAATAGAAATAAAAAAAAAAAGGAAATTAGTTGTCATAAAATTTAAATGATACAACAAATAAAATAAGGATTGTTGAGAAAAAAAAGAAAAAAAAAAAAAGAGTTCATCTTCTTCTCTTCACCATAGCCGAACCTCAAGTGAAGGAGAGTGGAAATTCTTCCTAGTTGATTTGGTCACCACTTAGGCAAATTGGAGGTATGTTCATGATTTTTGCTTTTGAAATTTGGTGAAATAAAGATGGATGCTAAGTTATTTGCTTTGTTTTGAATGAAATTTGAGTTGGTTATGCCATGGGGAAAATCGGCCATGGTGCATGTCTTCTTGGGTGATGTTTTGTTAGATTTTCCTTGTTTTGAAGGTGATTTCTAAGGGAATTTGAGCTTCATAACATAAAATCCTTGTGTGCTAGACAAGATGTGGTGTTCGGCCATGTGAGTAAAGGTGGAGAAATTGTGCTTTCCCTAATGCTTGTGTTTAATAATGGAATATGGGTGTTGTTTGAGCTTGTCTTAGGGTCCTCTCGTTTGTTTAAAGTGAAAAATTTCTTGAGCCTTGAGGATGAGGGCATTCGGCCTTGTCAAGTTGTGGTTAGGGAGTTTTGTTTTGCATTTAAGAGCTTGTTAAAGCTTGTTAATAGACTCTATGATGTTAAAATTCATAAGAGTTGGATTTGTGAGTTCAAATTAGTAAGATTAGAATTTTAGAGAAGATTAAAGCCTAAGGGACCTTCGGTTCTTTGAATGATTGAGTTGCTGTGCTTTTGATTGTATTTTGATCTTGAATTTGATAAATTGATTATGCAAATTGTGACACATATTTTGTAAAATGAGCTTGATGAACATTACTCATAAGTTCACTAAGTATTCGGCTATGGGAAAGATTGTACATGAACTTAGTATATGTTAATTTGATTGATTTGGATGTGATGGATTGAATAAAGGAACATGCTTGGATATGGCCGAATGGCCTTAGTGTGTATGCATTAGAAAGAGTAATAAAACTAATTGGTCAATTTATGCTTGTGGGAGCTTCTTGGTTAAAGAAATGACCTATTCGGCCATGTGCTTACAATCTTCGATGTTTGTTTTGATAATTGGTGTCTTAAGAGTGGTATAATGGTTAAAATGAACATGAAATATGTACATTGTGTTAAGGTCAATGACTACTCTAAATGGTGCCTTAGGAATTGCTATGTTTTAAGTATGTGCATAAGAACACTAAAGAGTGAATTTGGTATAAAATCTGCTTGGTACAGCAGCAGTAAAGTGTTTTGGAAAAATCACCATAAATTGTACGAGTTGAATTAGAGGCTGAATAAATTTTGTAATTGAAGCTTAATGAGTCTAGTTTCTTATAAAATAAACTTTGCAGAAAAGGAATTTTTGATAAATAGATTTTTAGAGTAGAGTGAGACAGTGTCAGATTGACTTTGAAGTCCCCTGCTCTGTTTTTGGAAAATCACTATAAATGGTATAAAAATTGTTATGAGACAAAATTTATATGCTTAGACTCCTTGATGAGTCTAGTTTCGAATGAAATAAGTGAGGACATATTTGGAATTCTGTACAAGGAGAAATTTGGTTCGTAGTATAGAGTGGTCAGTTTACTCAAACAGTGAAATAGGGAAACTTTGAGAAAATTCTGGTATTGATTGGCCAAACCAAAAATTATGAAATTTTTATGGATGGAAGATAAATGAGTCTATTTTCATAAAAAATTAACGGCACTTCAATTGGAGTTTCGTAGCTCCAGTTATGAGTAAATTATTGAATGCTGCTCAGAAAATCAGCTTGTTGAGACTTATGATATGTATGTGAAATGATCGAATGTGTGTATGTGTTTGCAATGAGAAGAATATGCATGTATCATTTGACTATAAGTGAAAATGATCCATTGAGATGCTTGAATAAGGATTAATAAAAATTAAATGTTTTATTTAGCTCAAGAGCATAGAGGGACGAGTTCGGATAAAGGGAAGGCCAAAGTGGTCGAATAGCCAACTCGTAAATTATCGGGGAAGTTCAAGGTAAGTTTTGAGTAATCGAATTTGGTATTTAAGTTAAAATGCCATGATATACATGCTGATATTTGAACGATGTTCCATTGAGAAAGAAGCCTTATTCATGTTTGTTATATGGCCGAATGGCTCATAGAGAAAAGGACCGAAATTGAGCTTTGAAATGCATTTGCCTATGTATGTTTGATCATTGAGTCGAAAGTTTAGAAAAGAAGAGTATATGTGTATAAGTTTGAATTATATGTATAATTATGATATAAAGTCGAGAAGCATGTTACATGTTGGTATGCACATGAATTGATTGAATTGCAAATGAAATCTTGCTATGTGAAACTTGGCTACATGTGAATATATATGTGTATGAGAATTTGTAATGTGAATCCGGGGTTAATTCCCACCGACTATATGTGGAGACTATGTCTGGGTTAAGACCCGAAGGCTATATGCAGAGATGATGTCCGGGTTAAGACCCGAAGGCTATATGTTGGGATTATATCCAGGGAAAAGACCCGACGGCTATGTATAGAAATTACCCGAGATAGAGATCTCGAAGATGATGCGAGAAAAGCCTAAGACTACTGGTCTTCAAGGTAACGAACGCTAAT
This sequence comes from Gossypium stocksii, assembly GCA_020496765.1. NCBI lineage: Eukaryota > Viridiplantae > Streptophyta > Magnoliopsida > Malvales > Malvaceae > Gossypium > Gossypium stocksii. The sequence continues at coordinate 78,308,779 of CM035624.1, read as the reverse complement.
GAATTGCGCTGAAAGTGTTAAGTTATACAGGTATGTACCTTTGGCTTACATGCTAGCTGGATTTTTGGGCCAAATATTAAGGTCGTTATATGATTTCATATGTGTTTATGAAATGAGATTATTAATATAATCTAAGTACAATTGGCCTATGTGAAATGTTATGTGAATTATTGTGACATGTATATGTTTACGTGAACTTACTACGAGTGAAAGCCCTCCATTTTCATATGTAATGTGAATGTATATGTTGGAAAAAGGGTGACTTACCCAAAGGAAGAGGGAAACAAAGTTACGAATAACTATTTTAGGATTGAATGCTTTATCTGTGACATCGCTTAAAACTTACTAAGCATTGTAATGCTTACTCCTTTTGCCTTGTTTCCTCTGTTTTATAGATGTCATTTGGAAGCTACGGACTCGGGGATTGAAGCCTTAATCACCAACACTATCGCTGTTATTTTGGTACTTTGATGGTTATTTTGGGTCAATGGCATGTATAGGCTATTTTCCTTCGGTTGAATCAAACTTCATTTTGAGTTGTAAATATTTCTAGCCATGCGAAAATGGCTTGCTTAGTCTTCAAGTTTGATTATATGTGTTGAAATGATTCTCGTACGATTCGATGTTGTGGCATGATATTTAGTTAGTACCCAATATGCAATGACTTTTCTTCTATGATGTTTGGTAATTAAATTGTTCGATTTAGCCATTTTGTTAGTAGCCACAAGGTAGAGATTTGCTAACTTGCTTATAGAATGATTTTAATGAGTTATAATGTTCTGCCGAACCGACCTATAAGTGTCATATTCAACTTTAGAACTCAATGAACTCACGTCTAGCTTTGTATCTACGAACCTCGGTAGGATGTACCTAGTTAAGTAATGCCTTAATACCCTATTCCGGCGACGGACGGGGGTGTAGGGTGTTACAGGCACATTCCCAAAAATAAAAGTATCATCTGCTTACCTTGTGACTTGAACTCTGGCCGTTAAACTCAGTCCACATGCCACTTTTTTAGGAGCTTAGTGGTGCCCCCTTGCCACATTACCAAGGCCCTCTTTGTGTGTCAGTTTACTAACTTTTTCTTAAAGGCCCATTTAACCAGGTCCCTTTCACTTAAAAACCAAAGTTGATATTTCTGCCGGGTTTTAACCTAGGCTTGGGCCTCCTAAAGGCCCACTAACAACCTTAAACATAATTTCAGCAACCAAATACCAAAAATTTAAAGATTTCACCAAAAATCGCAAAAACATGAAAAATCCCGAAAATCAGGGCGTTACAATAGGAGTAGATCAAACACAATTAAGCGGAGTTGATCGCAATCCTAGACATAGGACGATGAAAATCTACCGGATTAGAGTCAAATATAGATCGAGTTAATGCAAGACTAGGGGTTTTAACTAGAAAGAGATTTTGGTTAATCAACCTAGGATTAGTTGTTCTTATCCTCGACGGATGAATTAACAAAATTTAGGGATCTCTACGGATCAAATCGAATGAAGAAATCATCTGGTTTAGAGTTAATATTATACTTCAACATATAAACATGCGCCCATATATCTTGATAAAAAGCACCTAAATTTGCCATAAATATTAATTTACCATCAGTTTTTTATAAGTGCAAGTTATTGTTTATACCGAATTGCTATAGTTGACAAAATTTTCAATTTAAGACTAAACTACTTACTAAAATTACAAAAATTCAATTATTTATGCTACAAAATTTACATTTTAGAGACATTTGTATTATATATATAAAATTACTATATAGAAACTTATCAATTCTACATGCAGATGCAGTTACAACAACTTCGTTCTCCAGTTTAGGACAGCTGTAATACAACACAATAGATATGGATAGTAAATTTGATCAAAATTCCTTCTTCCAAATTCAAGTTACCTAATACAACCAGAGTAATTCAGTAGTACACAAAAATTTTACAGAGCAGATTATCATGGATATGGAATGATGGATATCTAACATTTTCAAGCACATGAAGAACAAGTCGTTTAATAAGAAATAAAACATTGTTGCTATTAATCGGATAGAACAAAAAAACCATTTGCATCTAAAAGTTGTGAGATATACTCAAAGAACAAAAAACAGTGCCTAAATCTGCTAAAACAGTAATAAATTATGGAAACAACGCCAAAGAACAAAAAAAAAAAAGAAAGTGAAACAATGACAAGCATACGCATTTAAGGCAAGAGTGTTGAAGAGTAGCTTCAAACCGGGTAATAGTTTCAGTTCATACTATCAAAATCCCTCTATCATTCCCTTCCAAACTTTTAAGTTTTAAACCATTCTCTTAGTCTGCCCAGTGCCTAATTGCACCGACAGATTGATATGATCACCATAAATTTAAATGAACTCTAAAATCTTTTCTTAAAAAAAAAATAGTCCAATGAGCAATATACAAAACGATTGCTAAGAAAATTAAATAAATTTAATTGGAGAAAATTCAGAGACTCCGATTAAATTTAGTAAATTAACTCAGGCAAAACAAAATCAACTCAATTAAACGACAGATTTGACTCCTGAAATTAAAATAAAGAAAGAACATAAAAAAAGCTTAAAATTAATGTTATTTTGAAAAGGCATCATTCTTTCACTTAATATTCTTCATGGGAAATTTTAAAAAGCCCGTAAAAAAACGAAGTGGAAAATCCCATATATCACAGCCTTTTTTACACTTCCACAACATCCAAATGAAATAGGAAATTGAAGTACCAGAAGAGAAAAAAAACTTTAATAATTATCTTTTGCTCGAATTTTAGAAGATTTGAGAAATATACAATTTAAAAAATAGATAACAAATGATAGTTTATGGATAAATTCTCTATACCTCTAAAATGGAAATAGCATAAATTTTAATTTGAAAAAGAAAGCAAAACTACAACAACTAGGGTCCATCGACAATCAAAATTTTACCTTAAATAGAGGTGACTGAAATCCCATATAGTAGAGAGTTGTTTGATTTACGTTTCTTTCCATTTGCTGGAATGAAACAACAAATCTTTGCATATATATGTCTGTTTGGAAATAGAGAAAACAACAATTCAAAGAAAAGGAAAATGAAAACCCACATTTGAAACCCGAGAAGCCATTTATGGGGAAAATCCACTTACTTTAATTCATTTTTCTATCTTGGTAAAGAACAGAGAATCAGAGGGGATGACGACACAGCAGAGGGGAAAGCAGGAGGTCGGGACAGCAAGAGGTCGGTCAGGGTCTTCAACGCCAAATGGGTTGATTTGGGGGAAATTTAGGATTTAGGAGAAATTTTGATTTGGGAGAAATAAGGGGTTTCGGGATAGAATTTGGGATGAAACAAAAACAACGCCATTTTCATAAAGATAATGGCTTTTCTAAATCACAAAAGCAAAACAACGCTATTTTAATTAAACGTTTAGCGGCGTTTTTAATAAAAATGCCATTATAACTCTACTTTTTGCTGCGTTTTTACTAAAAACGCCACTATAACTCTACCTTTTGTGGCGTTTTTAATAAAAACGCCACTATAGCTTATTTTTTCATTTTAACATATATTTTCTATGTTTTTTCTTTCAAATTTTTTGTACTGAGATTATCATTTTTTTTATAATTTGAATATTGAACTTTTTAACTATAATATGGACTAAAATATTAAATTTTAAATTTTAAATTTTTAATCTTTTAATTTTTTATTATTAAATTTTAAAAATTTAATTATCATTATCAACTCTTTTAGGAATTTATTTTTCTTTCTTTTTACATCAACATTATTCTTTTTAAGTATGGTATACATTAGTTGTTTAGATTTTTATATAAATGGCATTTAATTATATGTGTACACTTAAATTTCTATTTAATCTTACACATTTTAAAAAATAAATATATCAATATATTTTTATATTGAATAAATATAAATATTTATGTATGCAATATATAAATTAATAAAAGATTATGTTAACTGTATCAATAATTGTACATGTGTTAATATTTTACAATATCTGAATCAAATTAAAGTTCATGGATACAATTGCACACTAAACCATTGTTCATGTCTGCTTTTGGGATTTAACCCATTTTGATATATATTTTTTAAAATAATAATTTACATTTATCGTATTTAGATTTATATTCTAAAAAATCTAAAATTAACCCCTAAACCATAAACCGTAAACCCTAAACACTAAGCATTAAACCCTAAACATTAGACCCTAAACCACAAACACCAAACTCCAAACCCCAAACCATACACCATACACCGTAAGCTCTAAACCCTAAACATTAAACCGTAAACATTATACCCTAAACCACAAACCTCAAAATCCAAACCCCAAACCATAGATTAAGTATTTTTAAATATAAAAGTATTAATTGATTGTATAAAATTTCATCATTTAACAAATCTCAAGTAAACATTAAATCTTAAACCATTTCATATATATAAAGTTTATCTCTTAAATAAATTAAACTATAATCATAATTTTAATATATTAAAAATTAATATTATCTATTTTAGAGTTATATAAGGAATTATTTAATATATAAATTAAAAAACACTAATTAATCTAAACCTTAAACATTAAACCCCTAAACCCATAACAACTAACCCTTAACCCTTTAGCAACGTTTTGGCGTAAGCGACGCTAATGCTCGAACCTTTAGCGACGCTTTTGCATAAACGTCGCTAATGCCCGAACATTTAGCGACGTTTTTGCATAAATGCCGCGAATGCCCGAACCTTTAGTGGTGTTTTTGCATAAACGCTGCTAATGCCCGAACCTTTAGCGGTGTTTTTGCAAAAACACCGCTAATGCTGAGCTTTTGAGGCATTTTTATCGTAAACGCCGCTATTGTTGAAACCTTTAGCGGCGTTTTTCCCCTAGCACCACTAATGTACAACTTTTGCGGCATTTTTGCTAAAAACGCCGCTAAAAACACCGCTATAAGTCTAATTTGCTGTAGTGAGGGATTCTTTATTAGGTATTGCCTTAATCAATTAGTTTTCCCAAAAGCAATCTCTCTTTTTACTCTTTGTCCTCTCTTTTCAGTTTAGTTTAGATTAGTTAATTTAGAAACAAAACCCCCTTTTATTTTTAGGCTAGATAATAGAAAGAAAGTCATTACTAGTACTCATAGTTCCTTGGATTCGATATTCCAGTCTTGCCACTAACTATACTACTATTTGATAGGTGCACTTGTCTTTTTATCGTGATATTAGTTAGTTTCCAGGTACGATCGATTTTATTACTTCATCACAATCACGAGAGATCAAGTTTTTGGCACCGTTGCCAGGGAACTAAGATAGGAACACTCGATTTCTATTACTTTAGCCATTACTACTTTTATTTATTTCCAGCCTTTATTTTTATTGTTATTCACTGAAAATTTTTTCCTTCCAGGTATCTCTAGTTTATGACTAGAAGAAACCCAGGAGGAGCACCGCTTTTTGACGATGATTTAGTAGCTACAGTTTGCAGAAATTGCTGAGAGATAAGAAGAAGTCTACAGTATCTAGAACAAGGACAAGAAGAAGAACCTGAACCTATTCTAGTGATGGAAGCAAATCAGGATAATCAGCTACCTCCTGTAGTAGCCGCAAATCCTATTGAGAAAAATCCTGCTCCGCGTACTATGTATGATTATGCTAAACCTAATTTGGCTGGAATTGAATCTAGCATTGTTAGGCCTACTATTGCTGCAAATAATTTTGAACTAAAACCTAACACTATTCAGATGATACAGCAGTTTGTTTAGTTTGATGGTTTGCGGGATGAGGATCCTAACTCGCATCTAGCCAACTTTTTGGAATTATGCGATACATTCAAAATAAATGGCGTTTCTGATGATGCCATTCACCTTAGGCTATTCCTATTCTACCTGAGAAACAAAGCCAAACAATGGTTGAACTCTCTACCATGAGGATATATCACTACATGGGAACAAATGACTGAGAAGTTTTTACTTAAGTATTTTCCACCAGCTAAATTAAGGAATGATGTTTCTTCTTTTGTGCAGATGGATTTAGAAATACTTTACGATGCTTGGGAGAGATACAAGGATCTATTGAGAAGGTACCCTCACCATGGATTACCTCCGTGGCTACAAGTTCAAACCTTCCACAACGATTTGAATCCCTCAACAAGGCAGATGATCGATGGAGCTGCCGGTGGAATAATCAACAACAAAACACCAGAAGTAGCTTACAAGTTTATAGAAGAGATGTCACTGAATAACTATCAGTGGCAAGTCATGAGAACAAAGCCACAAAAAAGCTTCCGGAGTTTTTAATATTGATGCAGTTACTATGCTTTCTAATCAAGTAGAGCTTCTTAATAAAAAGATTGATAACTTTGTTGGTTTTACACAGGTACACCCAGTGATGCAGTGTGACTTAATTCAAGGAAACATGTACAACCCCGATTACTCCTCCTATGGACATAGCATGGAGACTAAGCAAGCCAACTATATGGGTAATAATTCTAGATCCTAAAATAACCCTTAGAGTAACACTTACAATGCAAATTGGAGGAACCACCCCAAATTTTCATGGGGAGGACAAGGAAATCAAAGACAACCACCTCCTTCGAGATTTCAACCACCACCTTTCCAACAAGAGAAAAAGCCGAACCTTGAAGAGATGCTCACAAAATTTATTGCCGTGTCAGAAACCCATTTCCAGAACACCAAAACGGCACTGAAGAACCAACAAGCATCCATTCAAGGACTCAAAACTCAAATAGGCCAGCTCGCTAAACTAATTTCTGAGAGACCACAAGGTGGGTTACCAAGCAACACTGAGATTAACCCTAAAGAGCAACTTAATGCTGTAGATACAATAGATGGGGAAAGGTTAACTAAAACCAACCCAGTGCCACGTAAGGAGACTACGGTAAGTAAAGGTAAGGACGAGGTAAGTTCCATAGAAGCAATTGTCAAAGAATATAAGCCTCGTATCCCATACCCAAATGCGCTAAGGAAAGGCTACACAGATGAGCAATTCGGTAAATTCCTTAAACTTTTAAAGAAGTTACATATTAACTTACCATTTATTGAAGCTCTTTCCCAGATGCCAAACACCGTTAAATTCTTAAGTGAGCTACTGACGAATAAATGGAAGCTAGATGAGATATCTCATGTGGAGTTAAATGCAGTGTGCTAAGTTATTTTACAGAATAAGCTGCCCAACAAACTAAAAGACCCAGGGAGTTTCACAATTCCTTGTTTACTTGGTAATTTAGACGTCAAAAATGCTTTAGCTGATTTAGGGGCTAGTATTAATGTAATGCCGTATAGATTGTTTAAACAACTAGGTCTTAGGAAACCTAAACAAATTGAGATGAGCATCCAATTGGCTGATAAAACTATTAGATTTCCTAAGGGCATAATTGAAGATGTGCTTGTCAATATTGATAAATTCATATTCCCAGTAGACTTTGTTGTTCTAGCCATTGATGAGGACAGCAATGTACCCTTAATTCTAGGGTGTCCCATTTTAGCAACTTCTAGAACAATAATTAATGTAGGAACGGGCGAGCTTACACTTCGTATAGGGGATGAAAAAGTTACTTTGCAAGCCCGTAACTCTAATAAGACTATTGATAATAAAGAAAATATTACGAGTCTTTGTAAAAAGAATGATCTCACCATCCAACCTTCTCTGCAGGATACACTTGACATAAGGGCGACCCAACCACAAACAAGTCCATCTAAGGGAGACGTACATGAAAAATGAATGGTTCAGATTGAATAACTAGATGAGTGGTTGAATTATCAAGGAAAGCCCAAAATATGCCACACCAACCCAGAGCATCACCAAGACGACCCCTAGGTAAAAACGAATCAAATCAAGGTAGGGGATAAGTAATCTTAGGGGAAGACGATCCTCGAATCTTGAATTCAAAATAACATATAGGTGACACACCTTACTTCACGGTAATGAAAATCTTTCCACATGGTACAGTCGAGATAAAACATTAGTCACTCGGTACTTTCAAGGTAAATCATACTCGACTGAAATTTTATGTTGATGATGAAATTGAAAGCATGATAGAAGAGTTTCAACTCTTCAAACCACCATGATCGAACGAGCTTAAGAAAAGTTGAGGTTAGACTATAAACAAGCGCTTATCGGGAGGCAACCCGAGCACTGACATATTAAATTCTTTTATTTAGGCTCTCTAATACATCACCTAATCCTTTGAATACAGGTTTTTCGAGCCACACGGCCATTCCCACTGGCGTGCCTCAGGCCGTGTGGCCACCATAAGTAAAGACACGACCGTGCGATATGGCCGTGTATGAGCAGGGTAAGATTTCCCTAACACACGGGCTACGACAACTAGCGACGACCGTGCGAGGTGGCCGTGGCCAATCCTGTTAATTCAACATGGGCGTGCGGCACGCCCGTGCCTCAAGACCGTGGTCGAACCTACCATTTCAGACAGGGGCGTGCGACCCTCTACACGACCATGGGAGAAGCGAACATCGAAGGACACAGTTGTGCGACACGGTCGTGTGCCCCAACACGCCCTAGGAACACGAGCATGTGTCACGAATCAGGCACACCAAAATCCCTGAATTTTGAACCACACGGGCTAAACCCGAGTCATACGGGAGTGTGCCATGCCCATGTGACCCAAAATCCTATATAAACCCCCACTATTCATCTTCTTCTCCATTAAAACCCTAAAAATCCCTCCACCCAAAACCTATACTAGCCCTCTCTAGCACCGCCGCCGGCCTCAACCACACCACCATGCCTGTGCAACCCGCACCATGACCGTGCTCCACTCCTAACCATTCATTCGGTTCCCCATTTTCTTACTTTTTCTCTTAGTTTCTAATTTCTTTTATCTATTTATCTATTAATAATTTTATTTATTTAGTTTTTGCATTATTATTGATAGGAATTTCATTCATTTAGCATGATTAATCTAGAATACTCATTATGCCACTTAGAACCATTCTCTTGCTGCCATCTCTAGTTATCTTAGGCAATTAGTTTTAGTACATTTTGCTATTTAAACACTCACATTCTGTCCAAACTTCATGCTTAGATAAATCAAATTCTTTTCTTAATACTAAATTTTACATTGAATTAGGTATTAAGTCTTTGACTGAATAATTTTGATTATCATTAACCCTCACTTAGTTACACATAATGACAATACATGCCCATTTTTGTTCTTTTCCGTTTTATTTTATTTCAGGTAAAATGTCATCTTCACGAGGAAAGAAAGCTGCCGTACCTGCTTCTAAAAAGTAAAAGAGGACAGGAGGTTCCTCTTCCAGACCCACTACTGAGGTACGACACCCTTTTCTCCAATTCTCGCAGAGTTCCCAATAGGAATTATTCCAAATATTACGAGTGTGACCCCTCGGAGTGGGAAGATGCATTGATTAGGCTGCACAAGAGCAGGTCCAACTAGCAGATGAGGTTCAGGCCTTGTTGACGACAGACCCATATGACCAGTTTTTCTAAATCGTGGAGCCCACTTACCTCAAACTCACCCTAGAGTTTTGCTCAATGTTCTCTCCCCAAACAGTAATGACCCGACATGACGATCCAAGAACGATTCAATTTCGCCTAGGAGGCTTGGTTCGACAACTCATTGTGCAGGAGTTCGGTACAGTACTAGGCCTGTACACCGAGCAGTTTTTAGAGGAGGACCTTTCCGAGCTCCATCGACACATCCACTTCTCACCCTCAAAGTGTTGGCAAGCCCTAGTCCCAATCTTAGCCACATACGACCCCAGTCGCTCCAAGGCAACAGCTCTGGCCCCATCTCTGAGGTACCTTCAAGCCATACTAGCACATACATTGACGGGCAGGCATGAGAGCACCGACGTCGTCAACACTCATGACGCCTATTTATTATGGAGAATGGCACATGCACGCGTGCTCTATCTTGTATACTTCATCATCCATGCCATCCAGCATCAGAACGAGAGGCATCGAAGAGGTGTGATCTCTATGGGCCCGTACATCACTCGATTGGCCCGCTACTTCGGCCTATTCAACACCGTGGCCCAAACATCCTCTTACACCCTTGTTGGCCAGATGTCCCCATAGGGCATCCTGAGCATGCTTCACATGAGGATGATTCAGTGCCAACGTGGGAGCAACCCTCCTTGTGACAGCCCTATTTCAACCCTAGTCGGGAAGTGGTTTCGGGACCGCTAAACCGAGTCATTGAAATAATTAAATAAAATATTTCGTGTCAGAGTATGTGTTTGTGCATGTGTAAATTTTTAACGCTTTGATTTTTTCTAATTGAATGTGTTTCAAATTAAGAGGGACTTAAGTGGAAGAATTGAATGAATGCATGACTAATTTAAGAGAGTGATTATGGAATGTTGTAATTTGAATGGACTGCATGTCAAATATCCAATTTTCATTATTAGTGGCCGGCCATGCAACATTTTTAATGATCATTTTGGCATTTTATTATATTAAAAATTTTGTAATTGGTGGTTTTCGTAATGGTAATAAAATAATATGAAAAAGATGGTGAAAATAACAAGGTAAAGGAGTGTTCTTCATTTTTTTTTTTGTTTGCCGAATTCAATTTAGAAAATGGGGGAGAAAAGAGCTAAGGCAATCGGCCAAACTCTAGCTTCAATCAAGGTATGTTCATGTAAACTCTTGTGAATTGGTGGTGGATTTTAGTTGGTAGCTAAGTACCTAGCATGGCCCATGTGTTAGATTTCTATTTTGGTGATTTGATGATGCATTCGGCCATTGTAAGCATGCATACAAATGGTGTCAAGCTTCGAATTTGAGGCTACCAATTGTTAAACGAATTCATTATAGATTAATTGAGGCCATTATACATGTGATTGTTGAAGTTTAAGCCTAAAATGTAAAAATAGAACTTTATGTGATTCATTTGAGTGATAGGAGATTCAGTCAATGTTACATTCATGGCGAATGAGTGTGGTTGATAGCCGAATATAAGGTGTTAGGCTATTAAATTTGTTTTGATTCATGTATTGAGAATTTGTTTGAACAATTAGATAGGCATTGAGATGTGGAAGTAATGAAATTAGAAACTCATGAACTTGTTTTAACATGTTCTAAATTTGTTGTAGTTAATTGTATTAAAAAGACCTATTCGGTCGTGGAGGTAAAATATTTTTGATGAATTGTACTTTTGAAATTGATCAATTGTTGAGTATGTGCTTTGGTTGTTAAGAAATAATCGGCCAATGTAAATTGGTACCTTTAAATTTGCCGAATGTGGGAATTGTAATAAAGTATATTTTAAACTAATGAAAAATGTATGTTAGCTAAAGATGAGATTTAATTAGTCTTTGGAATTAGGCTTTGAGTGTAAAGAAATTTAGATAAGTGATGGCTAAATTAGAAGTATACAAAGAGAAAATTTGAGCTTGAGGTAAATAAGCACTTACGGCCTAGGTGTCTATTAGGAAGATTCTATGGTACTTGTGTGTTGGTTAGATGTCCGAAGTAAAGCCTAAATGAGTTGATCATATTAGGCTAAATTGATTAGCGAAGCAATATGAGGTTGATATATATTTATTAATTGGCTTGTGTATTGTACGAATGGAATTTGATTTTTTTCATGGGTGTATAAGTTGCATACAAATATATGTCTTGTGGTTCATGTGTGAATTTCGGCTATAAGCTACGATAATAAGAAGTTAATAAGAGAAATTTTGTTGATTAAGCTCAAGAGCTCAAAGGGATGACATTGGATAAGGGAAAGGCAAAGGTTACGGAATAGCCAAGTCGAAGTTACTTAGAAAGATACGAGGTAAGCTCTTGAGTAATGAATTTTGGCTCATGACATGATGGAATCATAGTATATATGCATAATATATATAGATTGAGACTTAATTATTAAACTTGAATGATGTTGTGAGAATGAAAACCTGTGAAATTGTTGGAAGCCAAATGTTACTTAAATTTTTGCTATTACATGAAACAAAATGTTGCCCTTTCCTTATGACTATTGAACCGGATGTTGCATTGATTGGTAAATATGCCGTGATTGTATTCAAGACATGGTAGTGATGTTCAATTGTGATATGTAATATTGTGATATGTAATATATGTATGGGTGAATGTTCATTTGGGGTTTAATCCGAGCTTAGCTTCGAAGGGCCTCCAAGCCATTGATATGTCCGGACTTAGTCCAAAGGGCTTTTAAGCCAGTGTTATGTCCGGACATAGTCCGAAGGGCTTTCAAGCCAGCATTATGACCGGATTTAATTCCGAAGGGCTTTTGAGCCAATGTTAAAAAATCGGACTAGTTTCGAAGGGCATCCGTGCCAGTGTTTCATCTGGGTTGTGAAATTTCGTGGGCAGTCGTGTGAGAAATTAGATAGTAATTGTTAAATTAATCCAACCAATGTACCTACATGTCGTGTAATAGCCAGGTATGTATCTTATCCTCGTTTAGAATCTGAGTTACTTAGATTGTGATTTTAAAATGTGATGACGATACTTCGATTTTGTTTGAAAAGTCACGTAAATGGTTATGATTTGTTTCTGATGTATGAGTTCTGATTAAAGGAGTTCAACCACACGAACATGGGATGTATGTGTGAATTTATAAGTTTAATATCAAAATTTGAGATGAACAGATTCGACCATAAATTGAATCTAGGTGAATACATTAATATTGTCTTAGTAATATGAATGAACACTGTGCAATGGTCAAATGACACGTAAGAAAAGGGAAAGTACTTTAGCTATGTTTCTATTCGGTCAAGGGAGCAAATAGATAAGCTTATTTATGAATTATGTTATCCTTTAAAATGATTTCGTTACTTAAAAGCTTGCTAGGCATATGAATGCTTACTCCGTTGCTTTTAACCTTCTGTTTTATAGATTTTGTTTGTTAGCTACGATCTCGGGAATCTTGTGTTCGAAGTCATCTCTACTATTAAAGGCCTCTTCGGTATTTAAATAGCTAAACTTTGCGAATGGCATGTATAGGTTTCATTTTGTGGTTGTTAACGAGAAACTTCCTTTTTGATGTTGTAACTAAACATAACCATGCGAAAATGGCTTCCCCAGATGCTTTATACCTATATGTGGTCTTAAGGTTGATAATAGTTAATAATGATTGAAGTAATATGTATTTTGAGAAAGATTGTTTTAAGATGTGTGCATTGCATGAATGGGAACATGATAAATTAAATGCTGAAAATTTTGGGGTTCGATGTTATCATTCGGTAAGTTTTGTCTTGCATGAGTAGCTATTATCATGAAGCCAGGTGTTTTACAATTGATGACAAATTTTGGTACACATGGTTTAAGCATAGCTATTCGGCCAAGACACATTTCTAATTGTATATGTGACAATTGGGTGATAACTATAGTGGATGAATTAGTTATGATATGGTATATTCTTATAGCCTGCTATACGAGTAATGTTGTGTTAGCTTATATGAATGTCGGTAATGCCTCTTGACCCTCCGGCGATGTGTACGAGTCTCGGGGTGTTAAAATTTTATTGGTATCAGAGCTACGGTTTAGTCGATTCTCGGACTAACGTAGCGTGTGCGGGTCTAGTTATACATTCCATTTAATGTTGATGTGATAGTGGGATGACTTCTGACATCTGAAATGTGATTTTGGTATAGAAATGAATCTCAAACCTGATCGAGCCGTAGCAGACAATGTTGAGAGCGTAGCGCCTGCTCCCGCGCAAGGGCCAGCGCCAAATGACTCTCAGCCGAATATCAGTCATCAAGACGATGGCACGAGATGGGCCTTTTACGCAATGATGAGCGACTGGTTTGTCCAATTCCTTAGATCAAATCCGACTGTTCCGTAACCCCCGCCCCCGAATACTCCGCTTCCAACTTATGTGGCTCCTTCTATGACCAATCCGGTGGGGTCGAGTAGGCCCCCAGTCGACAAAATTAGAAAGTATGGGGTTGAAGAGTTCTGGGCTACCCCCAGCGATGATGCTAAGCGGGCTAAGTTTTGGCTCGATAACACCATCCGAGTATTTGATGAGTTATCTTATACGCCCGAGGAGTGTCTAAAATGTACGGTATCTCTGTTACGCGACTCTGCATATTACTGGTGCAATACTCTAGTTTTTGTTGTTCTGAATGAGCGAGTCACCTGGGCGTTTTTCCAAACCGAGTTTCGCAAGAAATACATCAGTCAGAGATTCATCAACCAGAAACGAAAGGAATTTCTTGAGCTTAAGCAAGGTCGGATGTCAGTAACCGAATATGAGAGAGAGTTTGTGTGGCTCAGCCGATATGCTCGTGAATGTGTATCCTCTGAGGCTATTATGTGTAAGCATTTCGAGGATGGATTAAACGAAGATATCAGACTGCTGGTGGGAATTCTGGAAATTAAAGAGTTTGTCGTGCTAGTCGAGTGAGCTTGCAAAGCCGAAGAGCTCGGCATTGAAAAAAGAAAAACTGAAGATGGAGCTAGAGAGTTCCGTAAGAGATTTGTGGGAAAATCTATTCAACAATTGTCCAAAAAGATTAGGGATGACTCGAGCCAATCCAAGTATACTTCGAGTTTTTTCTAGACGTGATCATCATCGACCCCCCGTGAGTTCGCGAGCTACTTCTGTCGCCAGTGTTGGAAATGAACATCGAGACAGATCTGATTGTAAATATTGCGGTAAATGGCACCCTGGGAATTGTAGACATCATGACCGCTCCTACTTTTGATGTGGATCTACCGATCACTTTATCAAAGACTGTTCGAAAGTTGATGAGCACACTCCCGATCCGAGTCAGAGACCTAGTGGCACGGCTGCACGGGGTAGACCACCGCGGCGTGGAGGTAATACTAGTGGTAGTCAAAGAGGGACTAGAGACACTGCGGTTAGATCCGAGGCTCGAGCACCTGCCAGAGCGTATGCTATTCACGCCCGGGAGGATGCTTCTTCTCCGGATGTCATTACCGGTACTTTCACTCTCTTTAACACTGATGTTATCGCTTTGATTGATCCCGGTTCGACCCATTCATATGTGTGTGAAACTTTAGCCTCCAGTAAGACTCTTCCTGTTGAGTCTACTGAGTACGTTATTCGAGTGTCAAATCCTTTGGGTTATTGTGTTTTGGTCGATAAAGTATGCAAGAAATGCCCCCTAATGGTACGAGATTTCTATTTTTTAGCTGACTTGATGCTTTTACCCTTCGATGAATTCGATATTATTCTTGGAATGGATTGGTTGATTGTACACGATGCGGCAGTGAATTGTAAATAGAACACTATAGATTTGCGAGGTTCGAATAATAAGATAATTCGGATTGAATCCACTGATTTAAACCGGCTACCAGCCGTAATAACTTCCATGTCAGCCCAGAAATATATGAGGAAGGGGTATGAAGCATATCTGGCCTTTGTGCTAGATAACAAAGTATCTGAACGAGAAATTGAAATTGTGCCTGTAGTTTACAAGTATTCCGATGTGTTTCCCGATGAATTACCAAGATTGCCACTATTAGAGAGGTTGAGTTCGGTATAGAGTTGGTTCCGGGTATGACTCCGATTTCGATTGCCCCATGTCGTATGGTACCTACCGAGTTAAAAGAATTGAAATCTCAGCTACAAGAGTTGACAGATAGAGGGTTCGCGCGACCGAGTTTCTCACCCTGGGGTGCGCTAGTTTTGTTTGGAAAAAAGAAAGATGGAACTATGAGAATGTGTATTGACTATAGACAACTGAATAAAGCCACTGTGAAGAATAAGTATCCGTTGCCCCGAATCGACGACCTGTTTGATCAGTTGAAAGGAGCTTCAGTGTTTTTGAAGATTGATTTGCTATCCGGCTACTATCAATTGCGAGTTAGAGATTTTGACGTCCCGAAAACCGCATTCAGAACAAGGTATGGGCATTACGAATTCTTAGTGATGTCGTTTGGGCTCACTAATGCCCGTGCGGTTTTCATGGATTTGATGAACCGGGTGTTTAGGCCGTATTTGGACCATTTTGTAGTAGTGTTCATTGATGATATTTTGATTTACTCTCACGATGAGATCGAGCACGCCGAGCATTTGAGACTTGTGCTTCAAACTTTACGAGATAACAATTTGTACGCGAAATTCAGTAAGTTCGAGTTCTGGTTGCGTGAGGTCAGCTTTTTGGGACATATAGTGTCCGCTGCAGGTATTCGAGTCGATTCGAACAAAATTTCAGCTATTCTCTACTGGAAACCACCTAGAAAAGTTTTTGAGGTTCGAAGCTTCTTAGGACTTGCCGGTTATTACCGACGATTTGTTAAAGGTTTCTCGATGATTGCAACACCATTAACGAGACTGCTACAAAAAGATGTCAAATTTGAGTGGTCTGATAAGTGTCAGCAAAGTTTTGACCAGCTGAAAGCCCTTTTGACGGAAGCTCCAGTGTTGGTTCAGCCAGAATCCGGCAAAGAGTTTGTGGTTTTTAGTGACGCGTCTCTAAATGGTTTAGGCTGCATGTTGATGCAAGAAGGTCGAGTTGTCGCATACGCTTCGAGGTAGTTGAAGCCTCACGAGCGGAATTATCTGACTCGTGATCTTGAACTAGCCACTATCGTTTTCGCCCTGAAGATCTGGCGTCACTACCTGTTTGGTGAGAAATGTCACATCTTCTCCGATCACAAAAGTCTCAAGTATTTGATGACTCAAAGAGATTTAAATTTGAGACAAAGGCGGTGGCTAGAATTGCTTAAGGACTACGAGCTTATTATTGATTATCACCCGGGGAAAGCTAATGTAGTTGCAGACGCTCTTAGCCGGAAATCCTTATTTTCCTTGCGAGCTATGAACGTGAAGTTATCTTTGTCGACTGACGTTGTGTTGATTATCAAATTAAAAGCGAGGCCCGTGTTATTTCAACAAATTTGTGAAGCTTAGAAAGTCGATAGTGATTTAGTTGCTAAATGAGTTCAGTATGATGCAGGTGTGAATTCAGAGTATCAAGTCAACGGTAATGATTGCTTAAGGTTCAGAGATCGTGTGTGTATTCCGAGAGATTCAGAGCTTATTTCAACAATTTTGAATGAGGCCCATTGTAGCCAAATGTTAGTTCATCCAGGTAGCACGAAAATGTATAACAACCTGAAATAGCAATATTGGTGGCACGGTATGAAACGAGACATCTCTGATTTCGTATCTAAGTGTCTGGTATGTCAGCAAGTAAAAGCGGAGCATTAGGTGCCTTCGGGACTACTTCAGCTGATTCTAATACCTGAGTGGAAGTGGGATCGAGTTACTATGGACTTTGTGTCTGGATTACCGCTAACGTTAAGTAAGAAAGACTCCATTTGGGTTATTGTTGACAGGCTCACCAAGTCAACTCATTTTATCTCGGTCCGTACTGACTTCTCACTTAATAAGCTAGCAGAATTGTATGTCTCTCAGATTGTATGATTGCACGGAGTGCCGACTTCTATTGTTTCAGACCGAGATCCTTGATTTACTTTGCGATTCTGGAAGAAATTACATGAGGCATTAGACACTAAGCTCCATTTCAGCACCGCTTTCCATCTGCAGACTGATGGTCAATCCGAACGGGTTATTCAGATACTCGAGGACATGTTGAGATGTTGCATTCTTGAGTTTAGCGGCTCATGGGAAGAATATTTGCCTTTGATTGAATTCGCGTATAATAACAATTATCAATCGAGCATTTGGATGGCACCCTACAAAGCCCTTTACGGTCGAAAATGTCGTACACCTTTATTTTGGACCGAGCTTAATAAGAATAAGATTCTCGGGGTTGATCTAGTCAAAGAAGCTGAACAAAAAGTGAAAACAATTCGTGACATTTGAAAATAGCCTCTGATCGTCAGAAATCATATGCAGACCTGAAACGTAAAGATATCGAGTATCAGATTGGTGATAAAGTGTTTTCAAAAGTCTCACCTTGGAAAAAGACACTCTGATTCGGTCGTAAGGGCAAGTTGAGTCCGAGATTTATCAGACCGTATGAGATTTCGGAACAAATTGGACCTGTAGCATACAGGTTGATTTTGCCACCTGAACTTGAGAAGATTCACAAAGTCTTTCATGTCTCGATGCTTTGACGTTATAGATCCGACCCTTCCCATGTGATTACTCCTTCAGATATTGACATCCAGCCTGATTTGAGCTATGAAGAAGAGCCGATACGTATTTTAGCACGTGAAGTAAAAGAGTTGCGAAGCAAAAAGGTTCCGTTAGTAAATGTGCTATGGCTCAAGCATGGGATCGAAGAAGCGACTTAGGACTCTAAGAATGTTCTGAGAGAGCGATACCCAAACCTATTTTCTGGTAAGATTTTCGGGGACGCAAATCCCTAAAGGGGGGAGAGTTGTGACAGCCCTATTTCGACCCTAGCGGGAAGTGGTTTCGGGAACGCGAAACGAGTCACTGAAATAATTAAATAAAATATTTCGTGTCAGAATATGTGTTTGTGCATGTGTAAATTTTTAATGCTTTGATTTTTGCTAATTGAATGTGTTTCGAATTAAGAGGGACTTAAGTGGAAGAATTGAACGAATGCATGACTAATTTAAGAGAGTGATTATGGAATGTTGTAATTTGAATGGACTTGCATGTCATATATCCAATTTTCATTATTAGTGGCCGGCCATGCAACATTTTTAATGATCATTTTGGCATTTTATTATATTAAAAATTTTGTAATTGGTGGTTTTCATAATGGTAATAAAATAATATGAAAAAGATGGTGAAAATAACAAGGTAAAGGAGTGTTCTTCCTTTTTTTTTTCTTTATTTGCCGAATTCAATTTAGAAAATGGGGGAGAAAAGAGCTAAGGCAATCAGCCAAACTCTAGCTTCAATCAAGGTATATTCATGTAAACTCTTGTGAATTGGTGGTGGATTTTAGTTGGTAGCTAAGTACCTAGCATGGCCTATGTGTTAGATTTCTATTTTGGTGATTTGATGATGCATTCGGCCATTGTAAGCATGCATACAAATGGTGTCAAGCTTCAAATTTGAGGCTACCAATTGTTAAACGAATTCATTATAGAACAATTGAGGCCATTATACATGTGATTGTTGAAGTTTAAGCCTAAAATGTAAAAATAGAACTTTATGTGATTCATTTGAGTGATAGGAGATTCGGTCAATGTTACATTCATGGCGAATGAGTGTGGTTGATAGCCGAATATAAGGTGTCAGGCTATTAAATTTATTTTGATTCATGTATTGAGAATTTGTTTGAACAATTAGATAGGTATTGAGATGTGGAAGTAACGAAATTAGAAACTCATGAACTTGTTTTAACATGTTCTAAATTTGTTGTAGTTAATTGTATTAAAAAGACCTATTCGGTCGTGGAGGTAAAATATTTTTGATGAATTGTACTTTTGAAATTGATCAATTGTTGAGTATGTGCTTTGGTTGTTAAGAAATAATCGGCCAATGTAAATTGGTACCTTTAAATTTGCCGAATGTGGGAATTGTAATAAAGTATATTTTAAACTAATGAAAAATGTATGTTAGCTAAAGATGAGATTTAATTAGTCTTTGAAATTCGGCTTTGAGTGTAAAGAAATTTAGATAAGTGATGGCTAAATTAGAAGTATACAAAGAGAAAATTTGAGCTTGAGGTAAATAAGCACTTACGGCCTAGGTGTCTATTGGGAAGATTCTATGGTACTTGTGTGTTGGTTAGATGTCCGAAGTAAAGCCTAAATGAGTTGATCATATTAGGCTAAATTGATTAGCGAAGCAATATGAGGTTGATATATATTTATTAATTGGCTTGTGTATTGTACGAATGGAATTTGATTTTTTTCATGGGTGTATAAGTTGCATACAAATATATGCCTTGTGGTTTATGTGTGAATTTCGGCTATAAGCTACGATAATAAGAAGTTAATAAGAGAAATTTTGTTGATTAAGCTCAAGAGCTCAAAGGGATGACATCGGAGAAGGGAAAGGCAAAGGTCACAGAATAGCCAAGTCGAAGTTACTTAGAAAGATACGAGGTAAGCTCTTGAGTAATGAATTTTGGCTCATGACATGATGGAATCATAGTATATATGCATAATATATATAGATTGAGACTTAATTATTAAACTTGAATGATGTTGTGAGAATGAAAACCTGTGAAATTGTTGGAAGCCAAATGTTACTTAAATTTTTGCTATTACATGAAACGAAATGTTGCCCTTTCCTTATGACTATTGAACCGGATGTTGCATTGATTGGTAAATATGCCGTGATTGTATTCAAGACATGGTAGTGACGTTCAGTTGGGATATGTAATATATGTATGCGTGAATGTTCATTTGGGGTTTAATTTGAGCTTAGCCTCGAAGGGCCTCCAAGCCATTGATATGTCTGGACTTAGTCCGAAGGGCTTTCAAGCCAGTGTTATGTCCGGACTTAGTCCGAAGGGCTTTCAAGCCAGAATTATGACCGGATTTAATTCCGAAGGGCTTTTGAGCCAGTGTTAAAAATCCGGACTAGTTCCGAAGGGCATCCATGCCAATGTTTCATCCGAGTTGTGAAATTTTGTGGGCATTCGTGTGAGCAGTTAGATAGTAATTATTAAATTAATCCAACCAATGTACCTACATGCCGTGCAATAGCCAGGTATGTATCTTATCCTCGTTTAGAATCTGAGTTCCTTAGATTGTGATTTTAAAATGTGATGAGGATACTTTGATTTTGTTTGAAAAGTCACATAAATGGTTGTGATCTATTTCTGATGTATGAGTTCTGATTAAAGGAGTTCAACCACACGAACATGGGATGTATGTGTGAATTTATAAGTTTAATACGAAAATTAGAGATGAACAGATTCGACCATAAATTGAATCTAGGTGAATACATTAATATTATCTTGGTAATATGAATGAACACTGTGCGATGATCAAATGACACGTAAGAAAAGGGGAAGTACTTTAGCTATGTTTCTATTCGGTCAAAGGAGCAAATAGATAAGCTTATTTATGAATTATGTTATCCTTTAAAATGATTTCGTTACTTGAAAGCTTGCTAGGCATATGAATGCTTACTCCGTTGCTTTTAACCTTCTATTTTATAGATCTCGTTCGTTAGCTACGGTCTCGAGAATCTTGCATTCGAAGTCATCTCTACTATCAAAGGCCTCTTCGGTTTTTAAATAGCTAAACTTTGCGAATGGCATATATAGGTTTTGTGGTTGTTAACGAGAAACTTCCTTTTTGATGTTGTAATTAAACATAGCCATGCAAAAATGGCTTCCCCAGATGCTTTATACCTATATGTGGTCTTAAGGTTGATAATAGTTAATAATGATTGAAGTAATATGTATTTTGAGAAAGATTGTTTTAAGATGTGTGCATTGCATGAATGGGAACATGATAAATTAAATGCTGAAAATTTTAGGGTTCGATGTTATCATTCAGTAAGTTTTGTCTTGCATGAGTAGCTATTATCATGAAGCTAGGTGTTTTACAATTGATGACAAATTTTGGTACACATGGTTTGAGCATAGCTATTCGGCCAAGACACATTTCTAATTGTATATGTGACAATTGAGTGATAACTATAAGTGGATGAATTGGTTGTGATATGGTATATTCTTATAGCCTGCCATACGAGTAAAGTTGTGTTAGCTTATATGAATGTCGGTAATGCCTCTTGACCCTCCGGCGACGAGTACGGGTCTCGGGGTGTTACACTCCTCAGTACCAGTTAGCTCAATCAGCCAAGCAGGAGGATCCAGCGGACATTACTGATGATGTCTCACCACAGGAGAATGCACCGATTGAGCCACCACTGACTTGCCGCCCAGTTCATGCGGCAACTTCAGGCTACGTCACTTCTGAGCAGTTCACCCAATTCCAGCAACAATGTTTTCAGTGATTGGATCATATTGACGCTACATTAGCTAAGATTTGTCAGCAACTCCATCTCGCACCACCACCCCCACCTCGCAGACCATCTGAGGCTTAGAACTTTCTATTCCTCTTATATTGTTTTTTATTTCCTTTTTTTATCTTTATTTTTACCTTCTCTCACACTTTATGTTTCTTTAGGATCTTTAGATTTTTCTTTATCTTTATTTCGATCTTTATGTTTATTGAATATTTCATTTTTCATTGCAATTTTATTTTTATATATCATCTATTTCCTAACGAGCAAATTGCATTTAAGTTAAATCCCTAAATTCTTATTTATGCTATCGCAGTTTCAAAGGAGCTTTACAGCTCATATTCATCTGTAATGGGAAAACCCTGCCACAACTGTCGGCTCTTACAATTCCAATATCCGTCTCTACAGAATCATCCAAATGTTCAGGGAGTTTCACTTCTCTCCCTATCTTATGATTTTATGCTTCTATTGCTACTAATGTATCTTTGTACATTGAGGGCAATGTCCATCTTAAGTGTGGGGGGGAATTCACTTTCAGTCATTGCATTCTCTTCAAATCCCTGAATTTCATACCACTAACATTTTGCATTGTTCTCAAATTTCGAATTCTCACTTTCACTCTCTGCATTAATCTCAATCTCCTATTAGGAATTAATTCTGATTGATTTATGATTTTTATTGATATGTTGAGAATTAAGACATAGGTACTTATGCTTTGATTATTCAAACTTTAAAACATTAGGGAATCAAGCATGATAAGTTGAAATTTTTGAGAATCTATAAATTTTCTAGGTTATTTTCCCCAATTTGAAGTATTATCTTTATATTTGAAATTCGCAGGATTAACATCAAAAGCCATAATTCTGGTGAGATTTTTTAGCCTTTTGAGCATACATTCTTTCATGTTCACTTTTATTGTTGCTTTGAATGAGTCAATACTGATTTGTTATTCTAGAACTTGCTTCAATTATACATGTCCAGACCACATCATTGATTTGATATACCAAAATGATAAAGGCACCTAGGTTTAACCTACTTGCTCCATAAAGCCTACCTCCTTTAATTTAACTGCTAGTGAACCCCATTGAGCCTAACAACCCATTCTTTGACTTATTTTTAATCTTAACCTATAACCCATTTTTTGTTGAATTACCTTCAATTATTTTGATCCCTATTTTTGTCGAGATTTGAGTTGAATTATTATCTAGCTTTGTTCTCTTTCTCAGTCTGTAAAGTTCATAAATATTCAATTTATTTGTATTTGATTTGTTCTAAAAAATACAGTTAATTCATTTGTAAGTCATATGTCAGTTGTAATTCAATATTTTTTTCATATTTCTATTGTAAGCTTCCGAATCCAAAATGATGTCATAAAAAAGGCTTCATTCTATGAATATGTTTCAGTGATAGAGAGTTTTCTAGCTAGATGATTTTTTAGTTCAATCTCGATTCTAACCCTCTTTTTCAGCTTATGACAACACCCCTAAACAAAGCCCCATTACAACCATTGAAAGACCTTTTGATCGATATGTCATATCAATCTATAGTGGTGGAGATTTAATTTTCCTACAAGCTTATGGTAATAACTTTTCAGGTTGACTAATGAGTGCTTAATTTTTGAACCCTGAACACTTTGAGTGGATAGAGTGAATCTTTAGTGAGGATGTCAACTCTTTGTGATTTTGATTGAAAGGTAATTACTTAGGAGAAGGAAGAAAACCTATGTTTCTGTGATAAAATTCTCAACTTAGAGTGTTTGAGACATTAATGTTCTCCTGGTTGAATTCTCATTGTATGATTACTTGTAGATTATTTTGAGACACTATTGATAAGGATTGTAAGTTAAGAAGAAAGATTTTTAATTGTAAGTTGAGATTTTGCTTGAGGATAAGCAAACACTTAAGTGTGGGCGTATTTGATAAACCTCAAAATGCACTATATATATATATCAAGCATTTACAACCGAATGCACATAGCTTTCACATTCATCTACAACCAAAATTATCAAGCTTAAAATCCATATTCAAATAAAAGATAACATAGCAAGCCATCTTCGCATGGCTATATATATATATATACACATCATCAAAACAATACTTAATTATCATCAAAAGTCAAGCCTATACATGCCATATTCAAAGTTTAGCTACTAAGTACCAAAAGAGCTTTGATAGTGTGGACGACTTCGATCTTATGATTCTCGAAACCGTAGCTAACGAATGAGATCTTGAAATAGAAAATTTAGGGAACAGAGTAAGCATTTCTTTGCTTAGTAAGTTTTAAGCAATGAACTCATTTGAAGTTAAAGCATAGTTCTATTAATGCAAAACCTCTTTACTTTGGCCGAATATAACCTTGACTAAAATACTACTATCTTTCGTCCATGACATTTTCACTTCTTTTAAACATCAATTCGTATCACATAGATACTTTCATTTTATCCATCTAAATTCTCCTTTGGCCGAAAGCATATATTGCAATTACAATGCTAAACTTAAGCTTATACACATGCTCACATATTCATGTAGCCTCACATTTTAATCTAATATGCTCGTATACTAAAGATCCATTTTCATATAATTCCACTTGGATTGAAATTCACACATCATAAGTAAGTCTTAGACTTTCATGTAATCTTAAACATTAGCCAATGCATCACTATCCAAATGTATTCATAGTCTAAAACGAATCAATTTCACAATGAGTACGAGGTACACACCTAACAAACTTAAGGTGATGAGCATATTTGTTGAAGATTATTACAATATAAATCGCGTATTTCCAGCATGAATGCCTTCGGGCTTAGCCCAGTTAAAACACTAGCACTATGGCCCTTCAGGACTTAGCTCGGATATAACACCGGCAACGAATGCCCCACAGGACTTGGCCTGGATATAACACCGGTACGAATGCCCTTCGGGATTTGGCCCGAATATAACACTGGCACGAATGCCCTTCGGGATTTGGCCTGGATTTAGCTCACTGAACCTTTATGCATACGTAACCATCAGGTATACATTTCACAAAATCTATTACAATTGAAATTACTTACCTCATTCACATATTAACACATAACGTAACAATTCCATTTAATATTCGATCTATAGACACATACATGGATCACATATCAAGTCAATTATCATATCTTATATTTCTAAGAAACTTTCGGCTATTTGCGATATTCACCAATCACTTTGCATCAACCATATTCAACAACGTCCATAGGCCAAAATCCATTAACAACACGTATATATATATATATATATATAAGTATATCATGTTTTATCAAGTCATATGTTAGGTTTCATTACTCAAAACTTACCTCGAACTTTTTCTGAGTAGTTACGGTTTGGCTATTCCGTGACTTTAGCTTTCCCCTTATCTGATATTGCCCCTCTATGCTCTTGAGCTAGATTAAACAATTCAATTTTTTTATCAAACACTCATACATTTCACTTGATTAATACACTTTCATTCAAAACAAAGAACACACATGCATATATCCTATGAAATACATTCGGCCAAACACAATTTCACTACAAGTCATATCTAAACCATTAATTTACTCAAGTATATACCCTTTTTAACCAAACTCATTAAGCCTGACTGTAACACCCCAAACCCGGCCTAGACGTTATGGCCAAGTCTGGTGTGCTACATTGAAGTGTTTTTTTTCAAAAACCATGTTTTCATTGAAAACCCTTCTTAATGTTTAGAAAACTTTTACCGTTAATCCTGTTTAAAACCTTAGCTTGTGTTTATTTGGCAAAAATGTAATCAAAACATTGTTTAACCACTTTGTAAAATTCTTTATGGAAAATTGTGAAAACTTGTAAACCATTGTAGTTGCGGAAAACATGTTATTTTAAAAACAGTTTAAAGTGAATGAATACTGCGCACCAGGTAGGATTCAAAAGAAGAGGAGGTGAGTCAATTAGACTGCTTAAGTACCAAGCTCTTCCAGGATCCAATCCTAGACATGCACACACCCATTGCCACACTTTAAGTATTTACTATATTTGTGAAAACGTTTGCGGAAGCTTTGCTATGTTATCGTGATATTTTGAAAACAAGTAACCTTTATAAAAACACACCTTAGAGGTAACTGAATTCAAAACGATTTAAACGACATCATAATTTAGCTAAAAACAACTTAATTAAGTAAAGAATTAATAACCCGAAATAGAAATAATTAAAGAGGCCTTTTACAACCCAAAACCAAGAATAAATAATTAAGATTAAATTGAAATAATTAACTTAATTAAAAACCATCAGTCCAGTCCGTGTGGCCACTCTGAATCCCTCCCAGCTCCAAGTCCATCAACTAAGGCTCACCTGCAAGGTTAAAGAAAGGGGGTGAGTTTGGAAACTCAGTGTGCAACAAGTCCCCTTTCGGAGCCTAAACAAATATCAGCATACTGGGCCTAAGCCCTAATTCGGTCTCAACATATACAGGCCAAAGCCTTTTCATTTAACGGTTACTGGGCCGAAGCCTTTTTCTTAATAAAACATATACTGGGCCGAAGCCTTTCATAAGTCATGCCACTAGGCCGAAGCCTTTACTATAAATCACATGGCCCGTAGGCCCATTTCAATATCAAATATGAATAATAATGTATGTATGCATGCCCATTTGGGGAGACTACTCAACCCTCCATCCGCTACTCTCCACCCGTACCAACCAAGCTCTCCATGTGGGGAACAACTCAACCCACCCAACCAAACTCTCCACTGGCAGCATAGCTGCTTTATCATATAACTGGAGGCCTAGCCTCTTTTAATAACTGGGGCAGAAGCCCTTTCGGTAAACTGGGGCAAAAGCCCTTTTCGGTATACTGGGGCAAAGCCCTTTAACACTTCCTCCAATCATATAAACCTAACCCATGCATGTAATGATTATAACATGGCATATCGTATACATATCGTAGCATATCATGTGCATATCATGTGCATATCATATCATTTCATGAAAAATATCAATATCACAATCAACATAATCATTTTACAACCCTAGGGGTATAATGGTCATTTCTACCTAGGGGTAAAATAGTCATTTTTAAGCTATAAGGGTAATTACGTAATTTTAACACTTATTAGGGTTTTTCATACTTATTCAACATTCTGGAGTATTAAAATAGATATTTTTAGCCTATTTTAGCAAAATCGAGTTATTGGGCCCAAAACCCCTAATGGGCCTATCGAGTATCGATTTAGCCTTCTAAGTCCATTTAGCCTAAATACTACTATTGTTCTATCTGGGTTAATCATACATTTATCACAATTTCGTTTTAGCAATTTTTACTCCAAATGGGTCCGTAAGCCCATTAGGCCTAATTCAGCTCATCGAGGCCCAACTTACCAACATACTCAAAATCGTATTCTTACCCATTCCATCGATTTCGTTAATCGAGCCCATTGTATTCTAACCTATTCACTGTTTATCTCGTTACCAGAAATTTAACGATGTCGAGATTCGGCATTTCGGCTTTTCAGCCGACATTAATCTAAGCTACTACGAGGGGTAAGTTACACACCTGATTGCGACGAAAAATGACGATATCCGCTCCAAACAATCCTACATTCATTTAGATCACATTAATATCTAAAAACCAAATCGAATAATCACTAAAATCCCAACATACATATTCGGCCAACCTCCTTAAATGGCCCAACTTGCTTACCTTTGCCAAAACTGATGACTACGTCTAAATCCGTCACCCAAATGGTCCTAGCCTTCCAAATCTCTTTGATCGACAACCTTTATTCTACCTTCTCATACTAGAACGATATATAACAACAAATAAACCCCTTTAAGTCTATAACAATAGCCTCCTTAAGTGATTAGGGATTATTCAGCTTTTCTACAAACTCAAATAACGAAATACAAATAAACGATTTCGAGTACTTACCACAGGTTCTTCCAACCAAAATGATTCTAATCCCGATTCCAACACAAATCCAGCCGCTAAATTCCAGCGAAGAGTGAACTTAAAGGATTCTATAAATTCAGCTACAAGTCCCTATGAACACGATGTTTTTGATTGTAGATGCGACGAAGAAGAAGATAGAAGTTAAATAAATAAATAAATAAAAAGAATGATTCCGATTTGGCTAAATAAAAGAATGGGGTTTCGGCTTTTTTATGAAAAGAAACAAAAAGAACAAATTCAAAAAGATGAGTGAAAGAAGAGATGAGAGAAAAAAAATCAGAAAATAAAACAAAACCGATTGAAGAGAAATTAACAATAAGGAAAAACCAAAATCGGCTAATAGAAAAAAATTATCCTCTTTTAATCCTGTGCTTATCACCTTGTTTTTACCCATCCACCAAATTTGAATTCAATTCAAATTCTTCCTACCAGCTGCAGCCACTCATTCAAATTAGCTTCATCCTTACCCCTAAACGATCGGCAGCAGCATCCACTGACCGACCTGCTTCAGCACGCTGCTAGGGAGCACCCCAGTCCCGCACGGCACCTTCCACGCACGCGCAGCAAAAATGGGCTCTCCTCGCGCGCAACGCTGCTCGAACCTGGGACCTGCAGGTTGCCCAGCACGCTGCTGGCCACTGGGACGTGCGTTCCTCCTTGATATAATAGCGTTACGTTTAAATTTAAAACTTACCTGCTGCAGTTCCCGCTTCTTTAAAAAGAAAACAAAATTTCGCCAGCGCTTGGACTCAAACTCGCGCCCCCTCGGTCCTTCTAATGCGCTGCTGCCACTGCGCCCAAGGCGCTCGCTGTGTTAGTCTCTGCTCGCAACTTTACTTAAACCTTATCTAGCCGCAACCCTGCTTACTAAATAAAAATAAAACCCACCTGTGCGCATGCTGGGAGTCGAACCTCTGCTCCCTTCCTACTGCTTAACACGCCTAACCACTGGGCCAATCTCCTCCTTATGTCCTGTTTTAACCCAACTATTTAATAGCCCTTATGCCCGGATTCCTCTATTAAGAAAAATTAAAACCATTTCTTTTTATTATTATTATTTTAGTAGAGTTTAAACACCAAATATTATACATATATTTTTAAATAAAACAAATAATAATAATATCAATAATAATAAATATATTTTTATCTAATAAAAATTTCAAATATTAATACCGTAAATAATAATAATATTTTTTTCAAATACAGTAAAAATTTTATCTCATAATAATAATTATAATTTCCATAAATTAGTAAAAATAAATACAGTAAAAATGTTTGATAATTTAATTCAAACATTAAATTAACAACAATAATTATCTAATAATTATTAAAAAATAATAATTGATCATTTTCATAGAAATTTAAAAACATCAATAGATACAGTAAGAATTTAAAATATCAGTAATAATAAATTTAGTAAGAATTTTCTAATAGTAATTCAAAATAAATTTTTCTTAAACGATAATATTTAAAACTTCTCAATTACTTAGGTTTCCATTTATTCAACCCAGACTTCAAAACCCAATTCTTCTAGACCCAAATTCAGGGTGTTACACTGACACAATCGTTATCATTAATAAGTCACATTCGAACAAAGCTCAAACATATACGACCACTTTGGTAACTTCATGTCGTCTTTTAGTAAACTTAATATTCAAAGCCGTACATTCATCCATATTTTCTTAATCCAAAATCGTCTATCACACATGTTTTGACCACGGCTAAAGCTCACCTATAGACTAAATTTTCTTAGCTTCCATTCGGCTCACTAGGACTATATTAATCAATTCTCATTTTATTAGCAAGAACACGGCAAAGTTAATTTCCCCAAATCAACTATCATCAATTTATTCTTTCCCCCAAGGACATAGTTAAAAGTAAATAAACAATTTAAGCCACACAAAAGCTTGATTCCACAATTAGACCTATCATTCTCTAATTCGTTGATTTTTAACAAAATTTTACTTAGTAACTTCTCTCTTTAAAAGAAATTCATCAACTATGCATAAAACCCCATTACACTAGCCGATTCTAACCATACTAAATTCAAATCCCATATTCGGTCATCCTATAAGCAAATATTAGAAATTTAGCTAATGTTTTCAAATCCAAGCACATGTTCCTCATTTAATTCAAAGTAGCCGAATGCCACAAGTAGTGACTACTTAGTTTTCTTACTACCACAATCCAATTCATACATCAAACACAAGATTATAGCAACTCACACCCTACATTGATCATTTGATTTTATTATCACATTTTTCTCAAGTTGCCGAATGTGGTAATGCTCATCAATCCAAAATTCAAAATTATGGGTTGGCTACAATATGAACTCAAGAATCACATTTCAAAATAAATTTACTAAGAAATACATTAGTAACCTTTAAAGATCATGAAACACCAAAGCCGAATGCTCACAATTTCTTTCTATTCTCTTACTCTTTTGTTTCGGCCAAAGAAAGACAAAAATGAAGCTTATTTGTTTAATTTCCTATCATGCATGAGTTCATTTATCAATTTAACATAATAGACATCATAAAATTATAACCTTCCCACTATCCTATGGCTGAATGGTCCATGCATATATCCCTTGGTTTATTTGTTTCATAAACCCTCCAACCTTAATAATTATGTCTCATTTGGCATTGAAATTCAACCCTCACATTTTTCTTTTATTCAACAAGATCTCGTTTCATACCACCACACCCTTGATCGAACAAGTTTCTTTCAAATTAACTAATTTATAAGCCATGGGCTAGATAAAATACAAGCTAACAACCAAAATACACGTAAAATTTTCAAAAAAAACAATTAAACTTACCCTAATCAAGCCTTGCTCAAAACTAATTGCAATAAGCTATTTCTCCCCCTTTTCTCTTCAAATTCGACAAAGATGAACAAATAAGAACAACTTTGTTCTTTTCACCCTTTTCTTTTATTAATTAATTGTCTAATATATTAACCACAAATCACATTTGATTTAATAACACAAAATACAAAAATAATTATTGAAAAGCTTGCATGGCCGGCCACTAATGTGCAAATATGCATATTTGACATGCAAATCCAATTATTTCAAAGTTTTCCTTATTTTAGTCATTATAATTTGTCCATCTAAATTTCTAAGTTTCTCAACTAAGCCCTTGTTAATAAATTCACATTTAATTTGTCAAATTCAAACATCAAAAATTCATACATACAATTAGCACATAAATTAAACATAGGAAATTAAAATCAACTTTTTCATTGACTCAGTTTAGTGGTCCTGAAACCACTTCCCGACTAGGGTCGAAATAGAGCTGTCACAACTCTCCCCACTTTAGGGATTTTCGTCCCCGGAAATCTTACCCGAAAATGGATTGGATATCTATCTTTCATAGTATTCTCGAGCTCCCAAGTTGTTTCCACGATCCCGTGCTTGAGCCACAGCACTTTTACTAACAGAACTTTTTTATTTCGTAATTTTTTAACTTCTCGAGCTAAAATATGGATAGGCTCTTCTTCATAACTCAAATTAGCTGAATTTCAACTTCCGACTGGTTTACCACATGCGAAGGATCAGATCTATAGCGACGAAGCATCGATACATGAAAAATGTTATGGATCCTTTCAAGTTTAGGGGGAAAAATCGGCCAGTTGCTATAAGCAACTGGCCCAATCAGTTCTGATATCTCATATGGTCTCATGAATCTCGGACTCAATTTGCCTTTACGGCTAAAACAAAGTATCTTTTTCCATGGTGAGACTTTCAGAAACACTCTATCACCAATCCGATACTCGATATCTTTACGTTTCAAGTCTGCGTACAATTTCTGACGATCTGATGCTATTTTCAAACTATCACGAATCGCATTCACTTTCTGTTCAGCCTCTTTGATTAAATCAACCCCGAGAATCTTATTCTCACTAAGCTCGGACCAAAATAGAGGTGTATGGCATTTTTGACCGTAAAGAACTTCGTAGGGTGCCATCTGAATACTCGATTGGAAGCTGTTATTATATGCAAATTCAACCAGGGGTAAATATTTTTCCCACGAACCGCTGAACTGGAGAATACAACATCTCAACATGTCCTCAAGTATCTGAATAACCTGTTCGGATTGACTGTCAGTCTGTGGATGGAAAGCGGTGCTGAAATGAAGTTTAGTACCCAATGCCTCATGTAATTTCTTCCAGAATCGTGAAGTAAATCGGGGAACTCGATCTGAAACAATTGAAGTTGGCACTCCGTGCAATCGCACAATCTGAGAGACATATAATTTCGCTACCTTATCTAGGGAAAAGTCTACACGAACTGGGATGAAATGAGCTAATTTGGTTACTTTGTCTACAATAACCCAAATAGAATCTTTCTTACTCGGTGTTAACGGTAATCTGGACACAAAGTCTATCGTAACTCGATCCCACTTCCACTCAGGTATTAGGATCGGCTGAAGCAATCCCGAAGGCACCTGATGTTCCGCTTTTACTTGCTGACATACCAAACATTTAGATACGAATTCAGAGATGTCTCGTTTCATATCGTGCCACCAATATTGACGTTTCAAGTCGTTATACATTTTAGTGCTGCCCGGATGTATAGACATTCGGCTATTATGAGCCTTGTTCAAGATAGTCGAAATGAGCTCTAAATTTCTCGGAACACACACACGATCCCTAAACCTCAAACAGTCATTACTATCGACCTGAAACTCCGAATTTACACTTGAATCACACTGAACTCGTTTAGCAACTAAATCATCATCGACTTTCTGAGCTTCTCGAATTTGTCGAAGTATTACAGGTCTTGCTTCCAATTCGGCAATCAACACATCGTTTGCCGACAACGTTAATCTCACCTTCATAGCTCGCAGAGAAAATAGGGATTTTCGGCTAAGAGCGTCAGCAACCACATTAGCTTTTCCCGAATGATAATCAATTATACGTTTGTAGTCTTTTAGCAATTCTAGCCACTGTCTTTGCCTCAAATTCAAATCTCTTTAAGTCATCAGATATTTGAGACTTTTGCGATCGGAGAAGATATGACACTTCTCACCGAACAGATAGTGTCGCCAAATCTTCAAGGCGAAAACGATAGTGGCTAATTCAAGATCATGAGTCGGATAATTTCATTCGTGAGGCTTCAACTGTCCCAAAGCATAGGCGACAACTCGGACTTCTTACATCAAAACGCAACCTAAACGTTCAGACTTGCATCGCTATAGACTACAAACTCTTTACCGGACTCTGGCTAAACTAATACTGGAGCTTCCGTCAAAAGGGTTTTCAGCTGGTCGAAACTTTGCTAACATTTATCAGACCACTCGAACCTAACATCTTTTTGTAGCAGTCTCATCAATGGTACCACGATCATCGAGAAACCTTTGATGAATCATCGATAGTAACCAGCAAGTCCTAAGAAGCTTCGAACTTCGAAAACATTTCTAGGGGGCTTCCAGTCGAGAATAGCTGAAATTTTGTTCGGATCAACTCGAATACCCTAAGTAGATACTATATGTCCCAAGAAGCCGACCTCACACAACCAGAATTTGCACTTGCTGAATTTCACATACAATTGATTTTCACATAAAGTCTGAAGTACAAGTCTCAAATGCTCGGCATGCTCGATCTCATCGCGAGAGTAAATCAAAATATCATCGATGAACACTACTACAAAACGGTCCAAAAATGGCCTAAACACCCGGTTCATTAAATCCATGAAAACCGCAGGGCATTAGTGAGCCCAAACGGCATCACTAAGAATTCGTAGTGTCCGTATCTCGTTTTGAATGCGGTCTTTGGTACGTCAGCATCTCTAACCCTCAACTGGTAATAACCGAATCGTAAATCAATCTTCGAGGACACTGAAGCTCCTTTCAACTGATCGAACAAGTTGTCGATTTAGGGCAACGGATATTTATTCTTTACAGTGGCTTTATTCAACTGTCGATAGTCAATGCACATTCTCATAGTCCTGTCTTTCTTTTTCACAAACAAAACCGGCGCACCCCAGGGTGAGAAACTCGGCCCTGCGAAACCTCTGTCAGTCAACTCTTGCAGTTGAGATTTCAATTCTTTTAACTCAGTAGGTGCCATACGGTATGGGGCAATCAAAATCGGAGTCGTACACAGAATCAGCTCTATACCGAACTCAACCTCTCTAACAGGCGGCAATCCTAGTAATTCCTCGAGAAACACATCAGAATACTCGCAAACTACAGGTACAGTTTCAATTTCTCACTTGGATACTTTGTCGTCTAACACAGGCCAGATACGCTTCATACCCCTTCCTCACATATTTCTGGGCTGACATGGAAGTTATTACGGTCGGAAGTCCGTTTAAATTAGTGGATTCAATCCGAGTTATCTCATTATTCAAACATTGCAAATCAATAGTCTTCCGCTTGCAATTCACTACCGCATCGTGAATAGTCAACCAATCCATTTCGAGAATAATATCGAATTTATCGAAAGGTAAAAGCATCAAATCGGCCGGAAAATAAAAATCTCGAATCATTAAGGGACACTTCTTGCATACTTTATCAACCAGAACACAACGACCCAAAGGATTTGACATTCGAATTACAAACTCTGTAGACTCAACAAGAGGAGTCTTACTGGAGGCTAAAGTTTCACACACATACGAATGGGTTGAACTGGGATCAATCAGAGCAATAACATCAGTATTAAAGAGAGTGAAAGTACCGGTAATAACATTCGAAGATGAAGCCTCCTCTCGGGCTCGAATAGCATACGCTCTGGCGGGTGCACGTGCCTCGGATCTGGCTACAGTGTCTCTAGTCCCTCGCTGACTACCACTAGAATTTCCTCCACCCCTCGGTGGTCTACCCCGGGCAGCCGTACCACTAGATCTCTGACTCGGATTGGGAGTACGCTCATTAACTTTCGGACAGTCTTTGATAAAGTCATCGGCAGATCCGCATCTGAAGCAGGAGCGGTCATGATGTCTACAGCTCCCCGGGTGCCATTTACCACAATATTTACAATCAGATCTATCCCGGCATTCATTTTCAACACTAGTGATAGAAGTAACCCGCGAACTCATGGGGGTCGATGATGATCACGTCTAGAAAAACCAGAAGTGTACTTAGATTGGCCCGAGTCATCTCTAATCTTTTTAGACGATTGCTGAATAGATTTTCCCACAGATCTCTTACGGAACTCTCTAGCTCCATCTTCAGCTTTTCTTTTCTCATTACCGAGCTCTTTGACTTTGCAAGCTCGTTCAACCAGCACGACAAACTCTTTAATTTCTAGAATTCCCACCAGCAATCTGATATCTTCTTTTAATCCATCCTCGAAACGTTTACACATAATAGCCTCGGAGGATACACATTCACGAGCATATCGACTGAGCCGCACGAACTCTCTCTCATACTCGGTTACTGACATTTGATCTTGCTTGAGCTCAATAAATTCCTTCCGTTTCTGGTCGATAAATCTCTGACTGATGTATTTCTTGCGGAACTCGGTTTGGAAGAACTCCTAAGTGACCCGCTCTCTCGAAACAACAAAAACCAGAGTATTCCACCAGTAATATGTAGAGTCGCGTAACAGAGATACCGCACATTTTATGTAACACCCCTAGACTCATTCCTGTCGCAGAAGAGTCAAGAGGTATCACCCGACCATTATTTTGAAACTCATATAACGGATCGATGATCGCACCTAACCATTTCTTTTAAAACCACCTTTGCATAAAATCAAACCGTTTTGATTCGCATGGTAAAAAAAAAAGAAAGTCAAAATTTTAGCGAAGCCCAAACTAATGTAACCCATAGCATACTATCATGCAAAACCTTAAACAAAGGTGCCCAAAAATTATTGTTATACACATTCAAGCCACACGTGTTTCATAGAACATAGACATCAAGATATGACATACTTTCGAGTCTATTTTACAAAATCTAACTTCACTATTATTCACACACATCATACACGATTTAACATCATAGAAATAAGAGTAATATACTTAGGTAAGCCATTTTCGCATGGCCAAACTTAATTACATTATCAAAAGACATTTGTTAAGTAATGACGTGTCAAGCCTATACATGCCATTTTAAAAGTTTAGATACTAATACTGAATGATGCTTTGATAGTGCGGATGACTTTAATCGTGAAAATTCCCGAGACTGTAGCTGTACCGAAATCTATAAAACAGAAAAATCAAAGTAACGAAGTAAGCATTTATATGCTTAGTAAGTTTTAAGAATTTAATGCATTTAAATTGTAAGCATTCATTCATTTAAGCTAAAAACTTTTCTAATTGACCGAACATTTATATAACAAAATGAACTATCATCTTACAAACATAACCAATTCATTTCTCAAGATCGAAATTCATATCATATATATATACTATCATCCTTTCCTTGGCCGAAGCATGCACTATTATTCAAGGCTACGTAGGTATTTACACATGTACTCTTATAGCTGATAATTTCATCCCAAAATCTAATATGTGCAAAATCCATGGTTCAATTTAGTACAAACCCATTAGAAGTTGAGGTCCCCACTCTTATGTAAGTAATTCATTTATATATAACTTCAAACAATAATTAGAGCTTCTCAACTAAATTTCATGGCAAAATCTAAACGAATTCCATTTCATAACAAGTATGGATACGTACCTGATTTACTTACGAAAAAAATACCGTCATTTGAGATGATTACAACATAGCAAATATTTTAATATTATTGCCTTTAGGATTAAACCAATATACTCTAGCTTTAAGGCTCTCCGGGTTTGACCCAGATGTAACTCTGGCATAAACGCCCTTCGGGACACAACCCGGATATAACACCAGCTCAGAGGCCCTTCGGGACTTAGCCCAGATACAACATCAGCTCGAAAGCCCTTCAGGATTAACCCGGATACAACATCGGCTCAAAAGCCCATTAAGATTAACCCGGATTATAGGACTGAGGCA
Organism: Gossypium stocksii; assembly: GCA_020496765.1. Classification (NCBI taxonomy): domain Eukaryota; kingdom Viridiplantae; phylum Streptophyta; class Magnoliopsida; order Malvales; family Malvaceae; genus Gossypium; species Gossypium stocksii. The sequence goes on along the minus strand of CM035624.1, from coordinate 78,272,115 downwards.
TATACATTTGGATTCATCATGTATACTTTCCGCACAATTTATCGCAAAAAAATAATATCCATTTGCCTCATTCACAAGTTCATACATAGTATGACATTATTTCCCCATATGTTCGACAATAATCATGTAAGCAATCCATATCTCAAATTTATTTCTAAAGCCTTTCTAGGTCTAGTAAATTTCGACTATATGCCCATTTCACCATTACATTATCGATCATAAATCATGTGAATAATAAAAATTTATATCATGTTAAATCAAGTTGTGTACTAAGCTAAGACACTTAAAACTTACCTCGTCCTTCGGAGTATATACGGGTTGACTATTCTGTCGCCTTAGCCTTTCCTTTATCCGGTCCTTCACTTCTAAGCTCTTGAGCTTAAATAAACAATTTAAATATATAAATTTTCATATTCTTCACTAAATTAAAACAAGAATGCAACTATCCTTTCTAAACCACCCACATATATTCGGCCAGTAATTTAAACATGTATATGTGTTCATCATAATCTCCACTAAATCATTTATTCCACCAATTATGTATGGTCTCAAAATTTAAACCACTCCGTACTCACCTATATACACAACTAAAAGTTATTTCTCACAACTATTTTAAACCATTTATAATTCAATCTATCTAACTTTAATCAACCACTCAAGGAGCACTTCTACAAATAAATCACACCTATCGCCGAATTCTAAAAGGGCTCAAATCAACACATCTCAATTAGCAAATTCCTTCATAATACACGAATTATTTAATAGCCTTTACAAAGCATTGTACACTATGGCCGAATGGTCTCTTCAAACTTATCCTACAAACCGAATATGAAAATAAAATTTACACAATTCAATAACATCAATTACTTTTACTAATTTAACAATCATAGCTCAACTATAATTTAAAATGGGCACCAAAATATTAAATTTATTATTCCAAATCTCCTACATTCAAAACCTCCACCATTAGCAAACTTCTAGGCTTGGCCGAAAGTCTTACACAACCAAGACTCAAAATTTTCACCAAGGCAACGGTAATGACTTCATTTCTAACTGAATTCCATATATTCTACTATAATCTATCAACTTTAACCAAAACAAAACACAAAATCTTTCACCATGTGGCCATAACTGAATGTTCATTGATTAATTTACAAAACTAATTCATAGGTTTTGTTGTGAGCTTCAAATCCAACCGAATTTCTCAAAAATCAAAAGAAAATACATGAAAATTTACCTTAATTTGAAGCAAATAAGATGACCGAATGTGGCTTATTTCTCCCCCCTTTTTCTCTTTAAGTTACTGCAAAGAAGAACAAATGGATTCACTTTGTTCTTTTCACCAGTTCCTTTATTATTTTTATTCATCTTATTATCCAATTTGGCATAATTCACATAATTTATTCATAAACAATAAATTAATATAATTTATTAGCCTATTCATCATGCATGGTCGGCCACTAGATGTAAAAAGGCTAATTTGACATGCAAATCCTTTACTTTGAAACCTTATACAACCTCTTCCTTGAATTTTAGCCACAAACATCATAGTACTTATCACTTTAGTCCTCTAGTTCGGCAATCACATACAATATGTCAAGTTCAAACATTTCAATTTCACACATACCATTATCACATAAACTAGACATAGGATATCGTATTTAATTATTTTTATGACTCGGTTTAGCGGTCCCGAAACCACTTTCTGACTAGGGCCAAAAATACGGCTGTCACAACTCTCCCCTCTTAAAGAAATTTTCGTCCTCGAAAACCTTCTCGGTAAACAGATTTGGGTATCTTTCCTTCATAGTGTTCTCAGGTTCCCAAGTCGCTTCTTCGATCCAGTGCTTGGGCCATAGCACTTTTACTAACGGAACCTTTTTGTTTCGCAATTCTTTTACTTTGCAGGCTAAAATACAAATCGGCTCTTCCTCATAGCTCAAATCAGGCTGAATTTCAATTTCTGACGGACTAATCACGTGCGAAGGGTCGGATCTATAGTGACGGAGCATCGATACATGGAAAACATTGTGGATCTTTTCAAGTTCAGGGGGCAGAGTTAGCCGATAAGCAACCGGCCTAATACGTTCTGAAATTTCATACGGTCCAATGAATCTTGGACTTAACTTGCCTTTACGACCAAAACGGAACATCTTTTTCCACGGTGAGACTTTCAGAAATACTTTATCGCCAACCTGATACTCGATATTTTTACGCTTCAGATCTGTGTATGATTTCTGACGATCGGATGCCATTTTCAAACTATCACAAATTATTTTCACTTTCTGCTCTACTTCTTTGACTAAATCAACTCCGAGAATCTTATTCTCACTAAGCTCGGTCCCAAATAGAGGTGTACGACATTTTCGACCGTAAAGAGCTTCGTAGGGTGTCATCTGAATACTCGACTGGAAGCTGTTATTATACGCGAATTCAACCAGGGGTAAGTATTTTTCCCACGAACTACTAAACTCGAGAATGCAACATCTCAACATGTCCTCGAGTATTTGAATAACCCGTTCAGATTGACTGTCCATCTGTGGATGGAAAGCGATGCTAAAATGAAGTTTAGTTCCCAAAGCCTCGTGCAATTTCTTCCAAAATCGCGAAGTAAAGCGAGGATCACGGTCTGATATAATAGAGGTTGGCACTCCGTGCAATCGTACAATTTGGGATATATATAGTTCTGCTAACTTATCAAGTGAAAAATCTGTACGAATCGGGATAAAATGAGCTGATTTTGTTAGTCTGTCCGCAATAACCCAAATGGAGTCTTTCTTGCTCGGTGTCAACAGTAAGCCCGACACAAAGTACATTGTAACGCGATCCCACTTCCACTCGGGTATCAAAATCGGTTGAAGTAATCTCGACGGCACCTGATGTTCTGCTTTCACTTGCTGACATACTAGGCACTTAGATACGAAATTAGAAATGTCTCGTTTCATGCCGTGCCACCAATATTGTCGTTTCAAATCATTATACATTTTCGTGCTACCCGGATGAACTGACATTCGGCTATTATGGGCTTCATTTAAAATCGTCGAAACTAGCTCAGACTTTTTCGGAACACACACTCGGTCCTTAAATCTCAAAAAATAATTACCGTCAACACGAAACTCTGAATTCACATTTGAATCACACTGAACTCGTTTAGCAACTAAATCATCATTGACTTTCTGAGCTTCGCAAATCTGTCGAAGTAACACGGGTCTTGTTTCCAATTCAGCAATCAACACATCATTTGTCGACAACTTTAATCTCACGTTCAAGGCTCGCAGAGAAAATAGAGATTTTCAGCTAAAAGCATCTACAACCACATTAGCTTTTCCCGGGTGATAATCAATAATAAGTTCGTAGTCTTTTAGCAATTCTAGCCACCTCCTTTGCCTCAAATTTAAATCCCTTTGCGTCATCAGGTACTTGAGACTTTTGTGATAAGAAAAGATGTGACATTTCTCACCAAACAGATAGTGTCGCCAGATTTTTCGAGCGAATACAATAGCGGCCAATTTTAGATCATGGGTCAGATAATTTCGCTCGTGGGGCTTCAACTGCCTCGAAGTGTAAGTGACAACCTGACCTTCTTGCATCAAAATGCAGCCTAAACCATTCAAGGATGCATCACTATAAACCACAAACTCTTTGCCGGATTCTGGCTGAACTAATACTGGAGCTTCCGTTAAAAGAGTCTTTAGTTGATCAAAACTTTGCTAACACTTATCAGACCACTCGAACTTGACATCTTTCTGCAACAGTCTCGTCAATGGTACCGCAATCATCGAGAAACCTTTGACAAATCGTCGATAATTACCGGCAAGTCCTAAGAAGCTTCGAACTTCGGAAACATTTCTAGGAGGTTTCCAGTTGAGAATAGCTGAAATTTTGTTCGAATCAACTCTAATACCCGAAGCAGACACTATATGTCCCAAGAAACCAACTTCACACAACCAGAATGCGCACTTGCTGAATTTCAGATAAAATTTATGTTCACGTAAAGTCTGAAGTACAAGTCTCAAATGCTCGGCATGCTCAAACTCATCACGAGAGTAAATCAAAATATCATCGATGAACACTACTACAAAATGGTCCAAAAACGGCCTAAACACCCGATTCATCAAATCCATAAAAATTGCAGTAGCATTAGTGAGCCCAAACAGCATCACTAAGAATTCGTAGTGTCTGTATCTCGTTCTGAATGCTGTCTTCGATACGTCGGAATCTCTAACTCTCAACTGATAATAGCTGGATCGCAAGTCAATCTTCGAAAACACTGAAGCTCCTTTCAACTGATCGAACAAGTCGTCAATTCGGGGCAACAGATACTTATTCTTTACAGTGGCTTTATTCAGCTGTCGATAGTCGATGCACATTCTCATAGTCCCGTCTTTCTTTTTCACAAACAAAACTGGCACACCCCAAGGCGAGAAACTCGGTCGTACGAAACCTCTGTCCGTCAACTCTTGCAGCTGAGATTTCAATTCTTTTAACTCGGTAGGTGCCACACGGTACGGGGCAATCAAAATTGGAGTCGTACCCGGAACTAACTCTCGACCTCTCTTACTAGCGGCAATCCCTGTAATTCTTCGGGAAACACATCCGAAAACTCACAAACTACAGGCACAGACTCAAGTTCTCGTTCGGAAACTTTGTTGTCTAGCACATAGGCTAGATATGCTTCATACCCCTTTCTCACATAACTCTGAGCTGACATGGTCGTGATTACGGCAGGTAGCCCGTTTAAATCAGTGGACTCAATTCAGATTATTTCATTATTCGAACATCGTAAATCAATAGTCTTTCGCTTGCAATTTACTATTATGTCGTGCACAGTCAACCAATCCATCTCGAGGATAACATCAAATTCATCGAAGGGTAAAAGTATCAAATCAGCCGAAAAACAGAAACCTCGAGCCATTAGGGGACATTTCTTGCATACCTTATCAACCAGAACACAACGACCTAAAGGATTCGACACAAGAATTACAAACTCAGTAGACTCAACCGGAAGAGTCTTACTGGAAGCTAATGTTTCACAAACATATGAATGGGTTGAACCAGGATCAATCAGAGCAATAACATCAGTGTTTAAGAGTGTGAAAGTACCAGTAATAACATCTGGAAAAGAAGCCTCCTCGCGAGCCCGAATAGCATACGCTCTAGCAGGTGCTCGAGCCTCAGATCTGACTGCAGTGTCCCTATTCCCTCTCTGACTACCACTAATATTTCCACCCTGCCGCGGTGGTCTACCCCATGTAGCCGTGCCACTAGCTCTCTGACTCAGGTCGAGAGTGCGCTCATCAACCTTCGGACAATCTTTACTAAAATGATCGGTAGATCTACATCTGAAGCAAGAGCGATCACGATGTCTACAACTCCCCGGGTGCCATTTACCACAATATTTGCAATCAGATCTATCCCGACGTTCATTCCTAACACTGGCGATGGAAGTAGCTCGCGAACTCACGGAAGGTCGATGATGCTCGCGTCTAGAAAAACTCGATGTATATTTAGATCGGCCTGAGTCATCTATAGTCTTTTTGGACGATTGCTGAACAGATTCTCCCGCAGATCTCTTACGGAACTCTCCAGCTCCATCTTCGGCTTTTCTTTTCTCATTACCGAGCTCTTCGGCTTTGCAAGCTCGCTCGACTAACACGACAACTCCTTAATTTCTAGAATTCCCACCAGTAGTCTGATATCTTCGTTTAATCCATCCTAAAAATGCTTACACATAATGGCCTCGGAGGATACACATTCTCGAGCATAACGGCTAAGCCACACGAATTCTCTCTCGTACTCGGTTACTGACATCTGACCTTGTTTAAGCTCAAGAAATTCCTTTTGTTTTTGATCGATGAATCTCTGACTGATATATTTCTTACGAAACTCGGTTTGGAAAAACTCCCATGTGACCCGCTCTTTCGGGACGACAGAGACCAGAGTGTTCCACCAGTAATATGCAGAGTCTCGCAACAGAGATATCGCACATTTTAAACATTCCTCGGGCGTACAGGATAGCTCGTCGCATACTCGGATGGTGTTATCGAGCCAAAACTCGGCCCGCTCGGCATCGTCACTGGAGGTAGCCCGAAACTCTTCAGCCCCATATTTTCTAATTCTACTGACTGGGGACCTACTCGATCTCACTGGATCAGTCACTGGAGGGGCCATATAAGTCGGGAGCGGAGTATTCAAGGGCGGAGGTTGTGGAACATCCAGATTTGATCTAATGAATTGAGCGAACCAGTCGCTCATCATCGCATAGAAGGCTTGTCTAGTGTCATCCTCTCGATGACTGATATTCGGTTGAGAGCCAGGCAGCGCTGTCTCTTGCGCGGGAGTAGGCGCTACGCTTTCGACAACGTCTACTACATCTCGATTGGGTTTGGGATCCATTCTATATAAAGAATCACATTTCAGCTATTAGGAGTCATCGCACTATCACATTAATATCGGATGGCATGTATAGCTAGACTCATACTTACTATGGTAGTCTGAGAATCGACTAAACCGTAGCTGTGATACCAATAAAATATAACACCCCTAGACTCATTACCATCGTAGGAGAGTCAAGAGGTATCACCCGACCATTATTTTGAAACTCATATAACAGATCGATGATCGCACCTAACCATTTCTTTTAAAACCACCTTTGCATAAAATCAAACCATTTCGATTCGCATGATAAAAAAAAAAGAAAGTCAAAATTTTAGCGAAGCCCAAACTAATGTAACCCATAGCATACTATCATGCAAAACCTTAAACAAAGGTGCCCAAAAATTATTGTTATACACATTCAAGCCACACGTGTTTCATAGAACATAGACATAAAGATATGACATACTTTCGAGTCTATTTTACAAAATATAACTTCATTACTATTCACACACATCATACACGATTTAACACCATAGAAATAAGAGTAATATATTTAGGTAAGCCATTTTCGCATGGCCAAACTTAATTACATTATCAAAAGACATTTGTTAAGTAATGACGTGTCAAGCATATACATACCATTTTAAAAGTTTAGATACTAATACCAAATGATGCTTTGATAGTGCGGATGACTTTAATCGTGAAAATTCCCGAGACCGTAGCTGTACCGAAATCTATAAAACAGACAAATCAAAGTAACGAAGTAAGCATTTATATGCTTAGTAAGTTTTAAGAATTTAATGCATTTAAATTGTAAGCATTCATTCATTTAAGCTAAAAACTTTTCTAATTGACCGAACATTTATATAACAAAATGAACTATCATCTTACAAACATAACCAATTCATTTCTCAAGATCGAAATTCATATCATATATATATACTATCATCCTTTCCTTGGCCGAAGCATGCACTATTCTTCAAGCTAAGTAGGAATTTACACATGTACTCTTATAGCTGATAATTTCATCCCAAAATCTAATATGTGCAAAATCCATGGTTCAATTTAGTACAAACCCATTAGAATTTGAGGTCCCCACTTTTATGTAAGTCATTCATTTATATATAACTTCAAACAATAATTAGAGCTTCTCAACTAAATTTCGTGGCAAAATCTGAACGAATTCCATTTCATAACAAGTATGGATACGTACCTGATTTACTTACGAAAATAAATACCTTCATTTGAGATTATTACAACATAGCAAATATTATAATATTATTGCCTTTAGGCTTAAACCAATTATACTCTAGCTTTAAGGCTTTTCGGGTTTGACCCGAATGTAACTCTGGCATAAACGCCCTTCGGGACACAACCCGGATATAACACCAGCTCAGAGGCTCTTCAGGACTTAGCCCGGATACAACATCGACTCGAAAGCCCTTTGGGATTAACCCGGATACAACATTGGCTCAAAAGCCCTTCGGGATTAACCCGGATTATAGGACTGAGACATATACATTCGGATTCATCATGTATACTTTCCGCACAATTTATCGCAAAAAAAAAATATCCATTTGCCTCACTCACAAGTTCATACATAGTATGACATTATTTCCCCATATGTTCGACAATAATCATGCAAGCAATCCATATCTCAAATTTATTTCTAAAGCCTTTCTAGGTCTAGTAAATTTCGACTATATGCCCATTTCACCATTACATTATCGATCATAAATCATGTGAATAATAAAAATTTATATCATGTTAAATCAAGTTGTGTACTAAGCTAAGACACTTAAAACTTACCTCGTCCTTCGGAGTATATACGGGTTGACTATTCTGTCGCCTTAGTCTTTCCTTTATCCAATCCTTCGCCTCTAAGCTCTTGAGCTTAAATAAACAATTTAAGTATATAAATTTTCATATCCTTCACTAAATTAAAACAAGAATGCAACTATCCTTTCTAAACCACCCACATATATTCGGCCAGTAATTTAAACATGTATATGTGTTCATCATAATCTCCACTAAATCATTTATTCCACCAATTATGCATGGTCTCAAAATTTAAACCACTCCGTACTCACCTATATACACAACTAAAAGTTATTTCTCACAACTATTTTAAACTATTTATAATTCAATATACCTAACTTTAATCAACCACTCAATGAGCACTTCTATAAATAAATCACACCTATCACCGAATGCTAAAATGGTTCAAATCAACACATCTCAATTAGCAAATTCCTTCATAATACACGAATTATTTAATAGCCTTTACCAAGCATTGTACACTATGGCCGAATGGTCTCTTCAAACTTATCCCACAAACCGAATATGAAAATAAAATTTACAGAATTCAATAACATCAATTACTTTTACTAATTCAACAATCATAGCTCAACTATAATTTAAAATGGGCACCAAAATATTAAATTTATGATTCCAAATCTTATACATTCAAAACCTCCACCATTAGCAAATTTCTAGGCTTGGCCGAAAGTCTTACACAACCAAGACTTAAAATTTTCACGAAGGCAATGGTAATGACTTCATTTCTAACTCAATTCCATATATTCTACTATAATCTATCAACTTTAACCAAAACAAAACACAAAATCTTTCACCATGTGGCCATAACCGAATGTTCATTGATTAATTTACAAAACTAATTCATGGGTTTTGTTGTGAGCTTCAAATCCAACCGAATTTCTCAAAAATCAAAAGAAAATACATGAAAATTTACCTTAATTTGAAGCAAATAAGATGACCGAATGGTGGCTTATTTCTCCCCCTTTTTTCTCTTCAAGTTACGGCAAAGAAGAACAAATGGATTCACTTTGTTCTTTTCACCATTTCCTTTATTATTTTTATTCATCTTATTATCCAATTTGGCATAATTTCACATAATTTATTCATAAACAATAAATTAATATAATTTATTAGCCTATTCATCATGCATGGTCGGCCACTAGATGTAAAAAGGCTAATTTTACATGCAAATCTTTTACTTTGAAACCTTATACAACCTCTTCCTTGAATCTTAGCCACAAACATCATAGTACTTATCACTTTAGTCCTCTAGTTCGGCAATCACATACAATATGTCAAGTTCAAACATTTCAATTTCACACATACCATTATCACATAAACTAGGCATAGGATATCATATTTAATTATTTTTATGACTCGGTTTAGCGATCCTGAAACCACTTTCCGACTAGGGTCAAAAATACGGCTGTCACATTTTAGACACTCCTCGGGCATACAGGATAACTCGTCAAAAACTCGGATGGTGTTATCGAGCCAAAACTCGGCCCGCTCGGCATCATCACTGGGGTAGCCCAGAATTCTTCAGCCCCATATTTTCTAATTTTGTCAACTGGGGGCCTACTCAGTCTCATCGGATCGGTCACAGGAGGGGCCACATAAGTTGGTAGCGGAGTATTCGGGGGTGGGGGTTGTGGAACAGCCGGATTTTGTCTAAGAAATTGAGCGAACCAATCACTCATCATTGTATAGAAGGCTTGTCTCGTGTCATCGTCTCGTTGACTGATATTCGGCTGAGAGTCATTCGGCGCTGTCCCTTGCGCGAGAGCAGGCGCTACGCTCTCAACATCGTCCGCTACGGCTCGGTCAGGTTCGAGGTCTATTTCTATGCCAAAGATCACATTTCAGATGTCAGAACTTATCACACTATCGCATTTACATTAAATGGCATGTATAGCTAGACTCATACTTACTACAGTAGTTCGAGAATCGACTCAACCGTAACTCTGATACCAATAAAATGTAACACCCCTATACCCGTACCCGTCACCAGAGGGTTAAGAGGCATTACACAACACTCATTTAATTTAACAAAAATTCATTCGCACAAATCATGTCATTAACACTTATGGGAAACAGCTTAAAAGTATATCAGATTTCCAAATCTAAGTTATAATATATATACATACATAATTGCACATACATCATGAACAAACTTAACATCATAGATATAAAAGTAAAGTATTTAGGTAAGCCATTTTCGCATGGCCAAACTTAATTACAACATCAAAAGATATTTGTTTAGCAACAAAATGCCAAGCCTATACATGCCATTTTCAAAGTTTAGTTACCAGTACCGAAAGATGCTCCGATAGTGTGGATGACTTTAGTCCTGAAATTCCTGAGACTATAGCTAACGAACGAGATCTAAAAAACAGAGAGTTAAAGGCGACAGAGTAAGCATTCAAATGCATAGTAAGTTTTAAAGTAACAAAATCATTTAAAAGAATAGCATATTGATATTTAAGCTTGTTTATTTCATCCCTTGGCTGAATAGGAACATAACTAGGGTACTACTCCCTTCGTTCATGTCGTTTAAACATATCATACCATTCATTCATATCACAAAGGTAATATCAATGTATCCAACTAAATTCAACCTATAGCCGAATGCGTTCATTTTAATTATTACGAAAAACTCATGCATATACACATACATCCCATATTCGTGTAGTTGAACTCTATGGATCAGAACTCATACATCATGATCAAGTCATAAGCGTTCTAGAGACTTTAAACAATGGTGAAGCATTCCCACCAAATTTCAAAATCACAATCCAGAGGAAACAAAATTTTTGAACGAGAGTAAGATGCATACCTGGCTATCTTACGGTAGGTAGCACATTTGTTTAGGATTCTTTCGACATTTATTATTTAACTTCCCACACAAATACCTATGAGATTTTTTTCACTCGGATGTGATGCCGGCACGGATGCCCTTTGGGACCAAGCTCGGTCTTTAACACTGGCTCGAAAGCCCTTCGGAACTAAGTCCGGTCATATCACTGGCTCAGAAGCCCTTCGGAACTAAATCCGGTCATATCACTGGCTCGAAAGCCATTCGAAACTAAGTTTGGTCATATCACTGGCTCGAAAGCCCTTCGAGACTAAGCTCAGATTTAAACTCCAATTAACATTCACATAGATACAAATATATATATATATGTCGTATCACATTTGCATCTCATTCCTATTACTCGAATACAATCACGACATGTTTACCAACCATACAACATTCGGTTCACTAGTCATAAACTAAGGGCACAATTTCGCTTCAAGTTACAACAAAATTCAAAGTTTACATACGGCTTCCAACAATTTCATAGATTATCTCTCCCACGATGACATTCAAGTATAACTTTTAAGTCTAAGTTTATATTTTATACATCTGTACTACAACTTCATCAAATCATGGGTTGAAATTCGTTACTCGAAAACTTACTTCGTATCTTTCTGAGTAGTATACGGGTTGGCTATTCCACGACCTTCGCTTTTCCCTTGTCTGAGAGTGTCCCTCTTTGCTCTTGAGCTTAATCAAACAAGTTTAATTATATTAAACTTTATCCATTCATCTCACTTGTTCACTTTACTTTCATTCCAACAAGACACATCCATACTTCCTTTACTAAACACATTCGGCTAAAACACAATTAAGCTACATGTCACATATAGATTATTGATTTAAAACAAGTATACATAGATCTTTTAACAAACTCATTACTCAATACATAGCAATCATTAAGGGCCAAATATGTCATATTCTAAATGATTTAATCATGAGTCATTGTCCATCACTTTTAGTACAAAATTCACATATTTGGTCAATTTCACATTCGGTTAAGCTCAAACACATAAGACAATCTTTGAAGTTTCATAGCACCACTTAGTAAGCGCACACCCATGTGAACTTAAGTGCAATAATTATCTATAAACTATTTATTCACTATTTCCTCTCATAAAATAAATTTCTAGCTCCCATTCGGCACACTAGTATTATGTTAATCCATTTCTTATCTTGTTATCACAAGCATAACAAAGTTACTTTCCAATCATAATTATCACCTCATTCATCCATTTACTACGGACAAAACCGAATGTCCAATAAGCAAACAAGGCACATAAGGTATAATTACTTCAATTTTGGCCTACAATTTCCTAATTCAACTTCCCACAACCCGAATGGCCACATTTTCTTCTTTTAATGACTCAACAACCACAATTGCTCAAGTAGGTACTTAAAACCACATTCAGCAATAGCATAACCCTATTCCACATATAATTCAAAGTATTTTATACCATAATTCACCTAAACCTAATCTAAATTATTTTCTAACTCAAAATTTATCAAATTTAACACTCAAGCACACAAATTTCCTTCAACTATAACCACCTTCACATTCGGCAATTGTGTCATTGCCTAAACAAACCTCAAAACCATCCTTTATAACACCTATTAACTACATTAGCTATTTTCAATATCAACTAACAAGGTTTCATACCACCACACCCTTGATCGAACAAGTTTCTTTCAAATTAACTAAATTATAAGCCATGGGCTAGATAAAATACAAGCTAACAACCAAAATGCACCTAAAATTTTCAAAGAAAACAATTAAACTTACCCTAATCAAGCCTTGCTCAAAACTAATTGCAAGAAGCTATTTCTCCCCCTTTTCTCTTCAAATTCGGCAAAGATGAACAAATAAGAACAACTTTGTTCTTTTCACCCTTTTCTTTTATTAATTAATTGTCTAATATATTAACCACCAATCACATTTGATTTAATAACACAAAATACAAAAATAATTATTGAAAAGCTTGCATGGCCGGCCACTAATGTGCAAATATGCATATTTGACATGCAAATCCAATTATTTCAAAGCTTTCCTTATTTTAGTCATTATAATTTGTCCATCTAAATTTCTAAGTTTCTCAACTAAGCCCTTGTTAATGAATTCACATTTAATTTGTCAAATTCAAACATAAAAAATTCACACTTACAATTAGCACATAAATTAAACATAGGAAATTAAAATCAACTTTTTCATTGACTCGGATTAGTGGTCCCGAAACCACTTCCCGACTAGGGTCAAAATAGGGTTGTCACACATCTCGTTGGGAAACCAAATCCAGACTTGAGCCTACAAATAACTGCAATATACATGTCTTTCTGTTGATGAAGGTTTGAGATACTCTTTTGAATAATAGGTTCACATCGTAAAAGTGCATAAAATGGGCATTGCTAATAGAAATGCCTTATTTGATCACTTTCAACTAATAGAATTTTTGAAAAAAACCCAAGCAGAGGTGGTTCATTGTGCATACAGTAGTCGATATAGTAAGCCACTAGAGTCCACCAGGATAAAGCTAATAACTGACCCGGTATGTAGCACCACTAATCTATATCTGTCGCTGGAATAGGGTTACGGAGCATTACCGGACTTAATTAAAGAATAAGCATACATTTCACATACAATTCGTAATTCCCAATGTACATCATTCAATGTCAATCACAATGTCCCTAATACGAGCCTATAAATCCCAAATCATGCATTAATAGGGGTTCGAGACTAAACCCATAACTTATGAAAATTTTGGAAAAACATTGAAAATTTCTAGATATAGGGGACATACGCCCGTGTGGCTAGGCTGTGTGTTTCACAAGACCAAAAGACACACCCATGTCATAGGCCATGTAACTAACCTGTGTAGCTCTTTGACTTGTGTCACACGGCTAACCACACGCCCGTGTAACTAACCCGTGTAACTCACTAACTTGTTTTCATTAAATGCTACAGGAGACACATGGCCATGTTACCTAACCGTGTGCTGCACACGACTGAGACACACCCTCATGTCTCTGCCCGTATGGACGAAAATAGGCTAGTTTACATGCCACATTTCTCACCCAATTTGCATTCACCTATACCAGCCAAAATTGCACATGACCATGTCTTCAAATGGCATTTAAACTCATATAAACCAAGTTCAATTCATGCTACATCAATACCATCAACCATAAGACACACAAATATCACAATAAGCCATTCAATTTCATACCAAATTCACATTCTCAAATTATCAATATGGTCAATTTCAATTATACATCACTTTACCTAAAACTACAAGCATACAAATCTCAAATTTCAACCATTTGGTACTCCATATACCAAATCACAACAAGCATTTATATAGCAATTATGCACAACATATCCAAAAGCCATTTGCACCTACACATACATCAACAAGTATGACAAAATAAGCTAAGTCACATGGCTTTACACATAACTAAGCATTCATCATTTACAAGCTAATTCAAATGGTTAAATCCATTACTAAACTATAGAACAAAATGACCATAACTCCTATACATGCCATATAACCAAAATAAACAAGTTCAATAGTATCAAAATGACGGCTAGATAGTGTGATGCAATCTCTGATGACTTTCGAATCGAACGAGCTTCCGAATCATTATAAAACATAGAAAAAAATAGAGTAAGCTATTAAGCTTAGTACGCTCGTATAATATAGAATTAAACTTACCATTTATTCATAATTTAGGCAAATAAACATAGTATAATTCAATGATTTTGTCAAATGCCTAAACACATAATCACCAATAGGTTAGTCATGTAAAGTTCATATAATCATATGGATGAATACACAATCATTCAAATATCATATACATATATCATCCATTTCATATCTCAATATGGTATGAAATACCTTTTCCATGTATTTCATTCAACTCATTATGCAAGTTCTTATCAATTCATTTAACTAGTAATAGAACTATGCCCGTTGAACCACTTAGAATGTCGTTAGATACACGGGGTGGTACACACAAAGTGTACTAAACGGTATTCCGTCAATTTCGGTACATATATGCTCTTTCGAGCTATAAACGGTAAGCTCCTCTTGAGCTGAGGTAACAGAAAGCTCCAATGAGTTGAAAAATAGTAAGCTCTTGCAAGTTGAAATATCGGTAAGCTCATATGAGCTATGGTGAGTCCGCAACCCATGCAGGACCAAATCGATAACCCTAATGGCATGTCACTTGTATCCTACAAATTCTTAAAGTTCAAACGAGACTCAATAGTATTCGAAATTCATCATCTAAGCATTCAACGAACATGTATTTTATTTTCTCAATTCACATACAGACATTTCAAATAAGTACATATTTAAATACTCAATTCTAACTATACAAACTTACATCATATAACATGAATGGAAACGATCGTCTATTCGACAACTTTGCCTTTTCCCTGATCTAATTTCGATCTTTTCTTTTCTTGATCTATATATAATCAAATCTAGCTCATTCACTTATCATCCTAATCAATTTAACCTAATTTACACATTTTGGAAAAATTACACTTTTCCCCTAATATTTCAATTTCTTTACAATTTAGTCCTTACACATAAAAATACAAATTCATTCAATTTAATCACAAACCATGCTAGCTAAATTTCTCTTATTAACATATCAGCCCATATTTTTCATTTATTTCACATTTTAACCATGAAAATTTCATATTTCACAAATAAATCCCTAATTTGCAAATTTACCAAAAATCACTTTACAAATGTTGTTTATCTAACAACAAGGTTGCATTTTCTATCATCAAACATTCAAATACACATGGATTCATCAATGGTAAAAGCCTAAATCTTTAACATTTTTGCAAATTAGTCCCTCAGGTAGCTAGACTAGTTTACAACTATCTCAAAAACATAAAAATCAATAAAAACGGGACAAAACTCATACCAATATGAGCAATGGAAGCTTGGCCGAATATCAAGCACCAAAAATGGCTTCCTTCCTCATGAAAATTGGTGGTAGATGATAATGGAGAATGATGGTAAATTTATTTTATTGACTTTTATCATTATTAACCAAATTACATAATTAACCTTTAAAACTCTTATTAATTACACAAAATACCATACCACTATCATCCACTATCTCAAAATTGGGCTAATTACCACATAAGAACCTTTCTTTTAAAGTTCTATAGCCATTAAACACCTTTAGCTATTAGAAACATAACATTTACATTTTACACAATTTAGTCCTTTTTATCAAATTAAGCACTCAAATAGTAAAATTTCTTAACAAAAATTTCACACAATCATATTATCGTGCTATAGACAGTAAAATAATACTAAAATAATTATTTTGACCTTAGATTTGTGTTTCCAAAACCACTGTTTTGATTTGACTAAAAACGGGCTGTTAGAACTTCCTCCTTTGGGATTTTTGTCCCCGAAAATCTTACCAGTGAATAGGCTGGTTTCTCATAGCTTCATTGAGTTCCCACGTAGCTTCTTCGATGCCCATTGCCATAGAACCTTCACTAAAGCTATGCTTTTATTTCTGAACTCTTTAATCTATCTAGCCAAAATTCTAATTGGTTCTTCATTATACATCATATCAGGCTGAATTACAATCTCTATCAGAGAAATTACGTGTGACAGATCTGATCTATATCGGCGCAACATCGACACATGAAATAACTTATTGATCTTTTCTAATTCTAATGGTAAAGCTAGTCGATATGCCACTGGCCGTATTCTCTCGATAATCTCATACGGCTTAATAAAACACAAACTTAATTTTCATTTGCAAGTGAATTGGAGAGTCTTCTTCCACGGTGATACTTTTATAAATCCGCATACGATTTCTAACGATCTGAAGCTACTTTCAAACTGTTGCAAATTAGTTTTACTTTCTCTTCGATCTCTCTGATTAAATCAGCCCTGTGAATTTTTTTCTCAGTAAGCTTGGTCCAATGCAGTGGAGTTCTGCATTTACAACCATACAAAGCTGCATGTGGTGCTATCTTTATGCTCGATTGAAAACTGTTGTTATACGCGAATTCGACCAACAATAAATATTTCCCCCAATTGCCTTCAAACTCTAAAACATAGCAGTGAAGCATATCTTCAAGAATCTGTATTATTCTCTCAGATTGACAATCGGTTTGAGGATGAAAAGAAGTACTAAAATGCAATCGCGTACCCAAAGCTTCTAGCAACTTCTTCCAAAATCTCGATGTAAACCAAAGATCTCTATCCGAAATAATAGAAACTAACACTCTGTGCAATCTGACAATTTCAGAGATGACAATTCAGCTAACCTATTAAGTGAAAAGTCTATACATACCAGAATGAAATGTGTCGATTTCGTCAATCGGTCAATGATAACCCAGATAACATCTTCTTTTTTTGGAGATAAGGTTAGTCCCGCTACGAAATCCATCATCACTCTATCCCATTTCCACTTAGGTATCACCATAGGCTGTAATAATCCCAAAGGCACTTGATGTTTGGCTTTGACTTGCTGACAAATCAAACAATTGGACACATACTCTGAAATGTCTCCCGACCACCAGTATAGCTGTTTCAAATCATTGTACATTTTAATACTCCACTTATGAATAGATAAACAACCAATGTATGCTTCGTATAGAATTTTCTAAATAAGCCCAGAATTCTTTAGTACACAAATTCTACCTCAGAACATTAAACAATCACCATTTCCAATCTAAAACTCTGAATCAAGAGTCGACTCACAATGAATTCTTTTTGTTTGCAATTCACTGTCACACTTCTGAGCTTCACAGATTTGCTGAATAAACATTGGTTAATCTTTCAACTCAGCTAAGATCGATCTACCATCAGACAATGTCAATCGTATATTCATCGCCCGTAAATCAAATAAAGATTTTCTACTTAGAGCATCCATGACTATATTCGTTTTTCCCGAATGATAATCAATCACTAACTCGTAATCTTTCTACAACTCAAGGCATCTTCATTGTCATAAATTCAAATATTTTTGAGACATTAGTTACTTTAAACTCTTATGATCGGTAAATATGTAGCATTTTTCACCGAACAGGTAGAGTTGCCAAATTTTCAACAGAAAACAATAGTGGCTAACTCTAAATCATGTGTCAGATAATTCTTTTCATGCGGCTTTGGCTATCTAGAAACATAAGCTATCACTTTGCATTCTTAAATTAGAAAACATCTCAAACCTTTCAATGGTACATCACTAAATATCACAAACTCTTTACCCAACTTAGACTGTACTAAAACTGGTGCTTCAGTGAACAGTGCTTTCAACTTTTCAAAACTATGTTAGCATTTCTCAAACCACTCAAACTTCACATCTTTCTGTAGCAATCAAGTCATTGCTATAGCAGTCATCGAGAATCTACTTTGTACAGAATTTTCTAAATAAGCCCAAATTCTTTGGTACGCAAATTCTACCTCAGAACATTAAACAATCATCATTTCCAATCTAAAACTTTGAATCAAGAGTCAACTCACAAAGAATTCTTTTAGTTTGCAATTCACTGTCACATTTTTTAGCTTCACAGATTTGCTAAATAGACATCGGTTTAGATTTTAACTTAGCTAAGATCGATCTACCATCAGACAATGTCAATTGCATATTTATCACCCGTAAAGCAAATAAAGATTTTTTACTCAGAACATCTACGACTTTATTCGATTTTCCCGGATGATAATCAATCACTAACTTGTAATCTTTTTACAACTCTAGGCATCTTCATTGTCGTAAATTCAAATCTTTCTGAAACATTAATTACTTCAAACTCTTATGATCGGTAAATATGTGGTGTTTTTCACCAAACGGGTAGAGTTTCCAATTTTTCAATAAAAAACAAGAGCAGCTAACTCTAAATCGTGTGTCAGATAATTCTTTTCATGCGGCTTTGACTATCTAGAAGCATAAGCTATCACTTTGCCTTCTTGAATTATAACACATCCCAAACTATTCAATGATACATCACTAAATATCACTTACTCTTTACCTGACTTAGGTTGTACTAAAACTGGTGCTTCAGTTAATAGTGCTTTCAACTTTTCAAAACTCTGTTGGCATTTCTCAGACCACTCGAACTTCACATCTTTCTATAGCAATCGAGTCATTGGTGTTGCAATCATCCAGAATTCACTTTGTATAGAATTTTTTAAATAAGCTCAAAATTCTTTGGTGGACAAATTCTACCTCGGAACATTAAACAATCAGCACTTCCAATTTGAAACTCTGAATCAAGAGTCGACTTACAATGAATTGTTTTATTTTGTAACTCACTGTCACATTTCTGAGCTTCACAGATTTGTTGAATAAACATCGGTTTAACTTTTAACTCAGCTAAGATCGATCTACCAGTAGACAATGTCAATCGTATATTCATCGCCCATAAAGAAAATAAATATTTTCTACATAGAGCATCCACGACCATATTTGCTTTTCCCGGATGATAATCAATCACTAACTCATAATTTTTCTACAACTTTAGGCATCATCGTTGTCGTAAATTCAAATCTTTTTGAGACATTAGTTACTTCAAACTCCTATGATCGATAAATACGTGGCATTTTTCACCAAACAGGTAGAGTTGCCAAATTTTCAATCAAAACAATAGCAGTTACTTTTAAATCATGTGTCGGATAATTTGTTTCATGCGACTTTGACTATCTGGAAGCATAAGCTATCACTTTGCCTTCTTGAATTAGAACACATCCCAAACCGTTCAATGATGCATCATTGAATATCATAAACTCTTTACCCGACTCAGGTTGTACTAAAACTGGTGGTTCAGTTAACAGTGCTTTCAAATTTTCAAAACTCTGTTGGCATTTCTCAAACGACTCAAACTTCACATCTTTCTATAGCAGTCGAGTCATTGGTGTAGCAGTCATCAAAAATCCTTTTACAAAACACCGATAATAGCCAGTTAATCCCAAAAAATCCTAACTTTTAATACATTTCTTGGTGGTTTTCAGTCAACTAATTGTTGATATCTTACTCTGATCAACTCTGATGCCTTCTGATAGAACAATATATCCTAAAAATCTAACTTCTCAAGGCCAAAACTCACATTTGCTGAATTTAGCAAAAATTTGTTTATCTCACAATGTATTTAATACAACCCTCAAATGTTCAGCATGCTCAGATTCATCTCAGGAATAGATTAGAATGTCATCAATGAATACAACAATGAATTTGTCTAAATACGGTCTGAAGATTTTGTTCATCAAATCCATAAACACTGCAGGAGCGTTAGTCAATCCAAATGGCATAACAAGAAATTCATAATGTTCATACCTAGTTCTGAAAGTAGTTTTTGGCACATCTGAATCTTTAACTCTCAATTGATAATAACCATATCTCAAATCAATCTTTGAAAACACTGTTTCTCCTTTCAGTTGATCAAATAAATCATCGATTCGCGGTAGAGGATACTTATTCTTGATCGTAACTTTATTGAGCTATCGAAAATCGATACACATTCTCATTGCTTCATCTTTCTTCTTTACAAATAAAACTGGTGCACCCCAGAGCGAGAAACTAGGCCATGCAAAACCTTTATTGTTAATTCTTGCAGTTGTACGTTCAATTCTTTCGATTCAGTAGGAGCCATTCTATATGCAGCTATCGATATCAGTGATGTCCCTGGTACTAATTGAATAGCAAATTCAACCTCTCTGATTGGTGACAACCTCGGTAACTCTTCTGGAAACACATCTAGATATTCACAAACCACTGGCAGTGGTTCAAACTTTGATTTAGATGCTTTTGTATCCAATACATACGCAAGGTAAGAATCTCAACCTTTCCTCACATATTTATGTGTTAGCATCGTCGATACTATAGGCAACCCACTCAAATCGTCAGATGCAATATGAAAAATTTCACTATTCTGACATTTCATCTCAATAGTCTTTCATCGACAATTCACAACTACATCGTGTAGAGTCAACCAATCCATAACCAGAATCACGTCAAACTCATCAAATGGTAAAAGCATCAAATCAAGCAAAAAATAGTAACCCCATGTCATCAAATGACAGTTCTTGCAAACTTTATCAACCAGGACATACTTGCCTAAGGGGTTCGATATTTTAATCACAATTTCAGTGGACTCAACAGGTAAATTCTTAATAGACACTAAATTCATACAGACATATGACTGAGTCGATCCAGGATCAATCAATGCAACTAAATTAGTGTTATAAAGAGAGAATGTATCGGTGATAACATCTGGTGACGATGCGTCTTCGCGTGCTGGAACGACTGAAATGTGCAAGTGTACACAATCGCAACAAGTAATAAAGTGGCAAGTAAATGTTGAGTGTGAAAAGAATTATTTATGAATGTAATTTAAAACACTTTGGTGAAGAAAAATATTTTGGTTTAAAAAGGTGATTAAAAACTAAGATTTTTAAACTAAGTAAAATAAATAAAAATAAAATAAGATTACTAATGCAAGATTTCAAAATACGATTTTAATCAAGATGACATAATTGTGTTGGATTAATTACATTTCTTAACTTAGAAGTATTAAACTAATTCTTTGTTGTTACGAATAAATTCACGACAACTCGGTAATTTGCTAACTTATGAACACACTCACCTACCAAAATCCATTCATCTATTGACTATATACCTATGTCAATTCAACCAATTAAACAAATCTTAATAGGCAAATATGTTAATGCGTATACATACTTATTAAATTAAAATAATCTATTGTACATATCCCTATGCCAATTCAAATAATTAATACAATCTAATAAGCGAATAAAAGTCTACGTGAGCTAACAAAGTATTCCTACCTTGAAATAGTTTAATCACAATAATCTTGCAAGTTATGTAAGGCAAATGTATCGCCAGATACCATTGCTAATTTAACCCTCAGCTACATTAGATGATTAAACATGCACTAATTAAGTATCATGTCAATTAATTACAATTTCAATCCGTTTAAATAATTAATTCATTAGTTACATTACAATTATAATGCAAGAATAACTTGGTCATGGTTTTACATAATCAAGCATCTTACCGAGGCTTATAACAATACAAACACAATTTTAATAATTTTGGGCAAAATGCAATCAACCTAACACAAATTAAATTCAAGCCAAATTAGTTAAACTAAACATTTCAACATCATAAATATTCATAGACATGTTCATTATAACAATAAAAAATATTAAAAGGATAGGGAACAAGAATTAACTCCGGTGTTCCTCTATGGCTTGACTGGTTTGCTCCACTCTTCCTTCTTTATTTGTTCTTGTCAAATCAAGGCTGCTATGAACACTTCAATGCTGCTCTAAATGGTTGATGAATTCCTCTTTTCCTAGAAGAGAAATCGGCAAGAGAATAAAGGAAATTGGAAGGAAAAAGAAGAGAGAAATTTGAAAGAAAATAGAAAAGATGAGGATGTTTGAGGTGTGTCTCAAATGATAATCTTAAGGGGGTTTTTAGAGGTAGAGAGGGGTGACAAAAATAGTCAAATCAGCAGACAAAGAGCCCTCTTTTTCGGCAACACATGTGGCAAGTTTGATGTTTTCAAACTTGCTAAATTAGGTTAGAGGCAAACCTAGAAAGGCACAATTTGTCGAGGGGCTTGTTTGCCATTTGAACAAGTCTTCATGGGCCATTTTGCAAGCTAATTAATCAACCAAAAAGTTTATCTGGGTCAACACATGGGACGGTTTTGGGCTGCGCAATACTCGGTTGGTTCAGTTTACTCAGTTGAGCTCAACTGGACCACTTTTCATAATTAATTAATAATAATTTATTTAACCCAAGTTAAGGATATAAATTAAAATTAATTATATTATGAATTAATACATATAATTTGGACCATCTAAGGCTGAAAATTTAATTCGCCTTGATGCTCAAAATTATTTCTCGATTTTTAGTAGTGTCTACCGAGCCGTTTTTCACTATTTGTGCAAATCTATCAAAAACAATCAAAATTAATTATAAAATTAATTAAAATTCATTATGTTAATAATTCCAGTACAATATTATTATTTTACAATAATTATATGTTTTTCGACAAGAATTTTACCAAATTTGCATGAATTTGAGCTAAAAAGTGCATGAAAAAGTGTGTATATTTCCGTGTTTCCACACCCCAAATTTAATTCATTGCTCGTCCCGAGTAATGCACAAAATTTGAAAAGAATTTCTCAGAAACACTTTTAAAAAATTTCTTCGAAACAACATTCTTCCCAACAATTATGAATTTAGTATATTTATGCTCAAGAACAAGAAATTTGATATTTATGCTACTTATGTATACATATCTTTCAAATTAGTCTCAATTATTCTTACTATAGAAAATATTTAGACTAAATGCTTCCTAATAAAGACATGCTAATCCCTACAAATTTGATTTTATTTCCTTATTCAAAATTAAGTTTCAATCATTAAGTTTAACTTATGCCTTCATATGTTGAAGATAGCAATTTCTCTCCACTAATGTATGTAGCATAGAAACTTGAATCAATAGGTCATTAAAAAGGTTGTAATGTGGCTAGGCTAGGGGTGGGTAAAAGGTAGATAAATTTAGGCTAAAAACCCTAGACTTTGCTTCAATCGTGCCTTTGGACTAATTACCTTCAATACACCAACTTACTTTACTTTCACACGCTCTTTTGTACATCTATTTTCTTTCAAGTACATATGCTCTCTTTTTTTTCACGAGCATTTTACTGTATGTATTACAATTTTTTTTGAGCATTTGACACTTCTTTTCAACTCCCCCAAACTTAATTTCAAAGAATATTCTGAATAGTATTGAGTCTAGTGGTTAGGGCAATTTAAAGATAATTAGGAGGGAAGTGATGGTAAATTATTGTAAGGGTTCAAATAAAATTAGGCCATATAGTCTAAAAGTTAGGTTTCAAGGGATAAAATTTCATCATGGTTGGCTTGAAAGGCTCAAACAGTCCAAACAAAAGTTACCTAAATCATTTCAACATTCTATGCTTCCTAGGATTTCATCAAATCCATAAACACTGCAAGAGTGTTAGTTAACCCAAAAGGCATAACTAAAAATTCATAATGACCGTACCATGTTCTGAAAGCAGTTTTCAGTATGTCTAACTCTTTAACTCGTAACTGTTAATAACCTGATCTCAGATCAATCTTTGAAAACATAGTAGCTCCTTTTAGCTGATCAAACAAATCATCAATTCGCAGAAGAGGATATTTGTTCTTTACTGTCACTTTATTCAATTGCCGATAATCAATACACATTCTCATTGACCCATCTTTCTTTTTGACAAACAATACTAGAGCACCCCAAGGTGAAATGCTCGGTCTCATGAAACCTCTATCTGCTAATTCTTGTAACTGTGCTTTCAACTCTTTCAATTCAGTCAGTGCCATTCTGTACGGAGCTATCGATATTGGCGTAGTACCCGGTAATAGCTCAATACCAAATTCAACTTCTCTGATCGACGGTAAACACGGTAACTCTTCTAGAAAAACATTTAGAAACTCACAAACCACTGGTACAGATTCAATTTTCGATTCTGACACTTTAGTATCCAACATATACGCTAAATAAGCATCACACCCCTTTCTCACATATTTTTGAGCTCGCAAAGCAGATATAACTATCGGTAATTCATTCAAATCATTTGACTCGATCTGAAGAATTTCACCGTTCTGACATTTCAACTCTATACTCTTTCGTCTGCAATTCACAGCTGCCTCATGTACATTTAACCAATCTATACCCAGTATCACATCAAACTCATTAAATGGGAGGAGCAACAAGTTTGCTAGAAAATAATATCCTCGAGTCATCAATGGACAATTCTTACATATTTTATCAACTAACACTGACTTGCCTAACGGATTCGATACTTTAACTACAAATTCTGTAGAGTCAACATGTAGACTCTTTTTAAACACTAATTCCATACAGATATATGAATGAGTTGACCCAGGATCTATCAACGCAACAATATCAGTGTTATAAAGAGAAAAAAAGTACCGGTGATAACATTAGGTGACGAAGCTTCCTCACGTGCACGTATCGCATATGCTCTAGCAGGAGTGCGTGTCTCGGATCTCACATTAACATCTCAGGAAGCATTGCGGGATCCACTCCTATTCCCAGTATTCTGGGGCGGTCTACCTCTGGTCACAGCATTATTTATCTTTGTCGACTGCTCTTTGCCAGCTATTGATCTTTCAGGACAATCTCGCAGATAATGATCCAACGATCCACATCTGAAACAAGCTCCGCTCTTCAATCGGCATTCTCCAAAATGCTTCAGGTTATAGTACTTGCAATCAGGTCCGAGAGTTCTCACACTATCTGCACTAGCCACGGAGGTTGCCTGAGGTCTTGAATGAGAAGATCTAACATTTCTTTCTCTGATGGATATTCCCGTAAAGTCTTTTGATCTATTGGATCCGGACTGGTGCTACTTAGTCGCAATTCTCTTTCTAAATTCTCTGGATTTAAAATTAGCTTTCCGCTTTTCTTTAGCAAGTTCTTCAACTTTACAAGCCCGATCAACTAGAACTACAAACTCTTTCAGTTTAAGTATCCTGACTAACAATAGAATTTCTTCATTTAACCCATCTTCGAATCATTTACACATAAATTCTTCGGTAGAGACACATTCACGAGCATATTTACTGAGTTGTACAAACTCTCTCTCATACTCAGTCACGGACATTCGACCCTGTTTCAGCTCTAGAAACTCCTTTTCTGGTCGATGAATCATGGGCTAATATATTTCTTTCTAAATTCTGTCTGGAAGAAGTCCCAGTTAACTCGTTCTTGCGGAGTAACTGATATCAAGGTATTCCACCACTGATATGCAGAATCCCGTAGCAAAGAAATAACACATCTCAAGCATTCATCAGGTGTACAAGCTAATTCATTAAAAACCCTGATCGTATTCTCAAGCCAAAACTCAGCCCTCTCAGCATCATCACTCACTGAAGCTCTAAATTCTTCAACCACATATTTCCGTATCTTGTCAACCGGTGGTCTATTTAGTCTCAGAGAATCCATAACCCGTACATTTTCAAGGTTAGGTTGTGGGACTTGAGGGGGTGGAGGTTGTGGAGCAGCCAGGTTTGCTCACACAAACTCACTAAACCATTCAGACATCATATGGAAGAAAGCTTGCTTAGCTTCTTCCTGATTACCCGCAGCAAGGCCCGATTCAGAAGGCACAGCCCTTGAGCAGGTGCTGGCGCAATACTTTCAACATCTTCGGCTATTGCTCGATTCAGATCCATTATTATATAAAATAGATTTCAAAGGATGTTAGGAGATATCACACTATCACATTTCATAAACATGACATGTATAGCTAGACTCATACTTACTACGGTAGTCCTAGAATTGACTAAACTGTAGCTCTGATACCAATAAAATGTAACAACTATATCTCGTAACCGTCAGCAGAATAGGTAAGGGGCATTACCGGACTTGTAACTTAGATCAGATCAGTAAATTTTTGAACTTTACAAACACAGTATAGTTCTATAACCATTCACCCAATCATGCTTTAAAGCTCATATAATCATACACACACTCATTTAGGATCAAATTGAAAACATGTGAAAGATAGGGAGAACATTGAGAAAACTTTCAAGTTAGGGACACACAGCCGTGTCCCTAGCCCGTGTACACCAACATGGTCGTGCCCTACTAGACACCCCCATGCATTCAAACTGTGGGCAACACTGCCAAACCCCACACGGTCACTAGACATGCCCGTGTGTCCAATCCGTAGCCAACATTGTCAAATACCACACGGCTACCAGACACGCCCGTAGGTCTAGGCCGTGTGCAAGACTGCCTAAAATCTATTAGGTACAAGGGTTACACGGCTGAGTCACATGCCTGTGTGCTCTGACCGTGTGGCACAATGCTGGCTTGGTTTAAGCCATTTTTCCACCCAAATGGGTCATCCCTACAAGCATCACATAGCCATACCATTTTATAGACAATTTGATAACCAAAGCAACCATTTCAAAACATATAATGAACCATTTCTTAGCTAACCAATTCAAACATTATTCATCATCTAAGCATATACCAAATATACCTCATTTCTTACCAAATCATTTATCAATTCAAAAGCTAATATGACTAACCACGTAACATTGTAACACTTCACAATTTAACACATAAGAACATATCATAATAGTCATTCAAAATGGATTAGCCATATACAAACAAGCCATATCTCATAGCTTGAAAAGGGTACTCAAAACATACCACATTCATCAACAAAATAGCCATGTACATTCACCTATCCACTAGCTTATACATGCCATGACCATTTCATTTACAAAGATTCAAAAGTACCAAAAGCTTGATGGATAGTATGATAGCAAGTCTCCGACTCGTCTGAAAACTGAGCTAGCTTCTGAATCTATAAAACAATGGAAAAGTAATTGGAGTAAGCTTTAAAAGCTTAGTAAGCTTTTATAACGTAGAATTAAACTTACCGAATATTAGAGATAAGCACATAACTAATGTCAAACCAAGTCATAAGCTCATATTGCCTACTCATCAATCATACACAAGTTTGGCAGAGTGTTGGAAATTATAATTATTATTATATTACTGTATTTGAAATTTTTATATATTTATAATTTTATTATTATTACTATTTTTATTTAAAAATATGTAAGATATTATTTTTGTTAATTTAGTGTATACATAAAATTTAAATGATTTATAGAACGGGAAAAATCTTGGGTTCAATCCAAAATTCTAGAAAAAAATTAGTAATTTTTGCTTCTAAGGGGAAACTAGAAAATAAGGCTTTTAAAATAAATTGTGCAAGATTAGGCACAAAGGAACATGCCTGGCTCAGTGGCCAAGCACGCTAGGGGGTTGTGGGAGTGCCTGGGTTCAAGGCACGAGGTGTGCAGAGTTGCTTTTATTTTTTAGAAGCCAGGTCGCGCTAAGGTAAGGTTTAAGTATAGTTGCGGCCGAGTTTTGCCATAAAAATGCTTGTGGCGTAGTGGCAGCAGGGTGCTAGGAGTTCCACAAGTGTAGGGATTCGAGTCCAGAAAGGTATGTTTTAATTTTATGTTCTTTAAAATGAGCGGAACTTCAGCAAGTAACCTTTAAAATAAAATGTGGCGATAAATTATTGAAAGCGAACGCGCGTCCCGGTGGCTAGCAGCGTGCTGGGCAACCTGGAGGTCCCAGGTTCGAGCAGCGTTACGCACAAGAGGGTGCTCCCTTTTGCTATGCACGTGTGGAAGGAGAAGTGCGGAGCTAAAGGACCACAGCAGAGAGCCGTGTGGGATTGAGGCTCCTAGCAGCGTGCGGTGCAAGCAGTGAACTGCTGCTGTTTGCGCAAGGAGAGTTTGAATTAATTCAAACTTTGTGATTAGCTTCAAATAGGTGATAAACATTAGCCGAATTGATGGTCTTTCAATTGGTTTATCTTTTTCTCTTTATTTTATTTAATTTTTCTATCTTTTAGCTCATCTTCTCTTCACCAATTTCTTTACGCATATTTTTATTTCTTTAATGTTTCTTTTTTTAAGGCCGAAACCACTTGCTCCTTAGGTTGTTTTCTTCTTCTTTTATTTCTTCTCTTCTATTTTTCATCAAAGCCGAGCCTTCTCCCCTATTTCTATTCTTTTTTATTTTATTCTCAGTAGAGCCAACTATGGGGTCCCTTTTCTTATAATTAAATCACAACTTACATCCCTTTTATTCATTCAAATACTTCTTCCTCTTTACTCATAAATATTAAAAACTGAATCCTCCATATTTCAGTGATTCGGGAATTAGTATTTAAATCTGTTCTCTACTCGTATTTTGGGGATTAAATCTACTACAGATCTAGAAAAAAGTGGCGATTGGGAACATTTTTGGCAAATAGATCTTTGGGGTGATCAACAAGGAGCGTTGGATTAAGGGCATTGGCACAGTTAGATCTGGATCTAAGTAGATCTAAGTCGACAAAGGAGAAATCGCCTAGGAGATCTCGTCAAAGAATATCGCAAATCAGGTGTGTAACGAACCCTCTTTAGTAGCTTAACTCGGTATATGCTGAAAAGCCAAAATGCCGAAAATTTGGCATTTCGAGAACTCGTGAGTATGCGAATGCTCATAGGTTAGTTAGATATGCTAGGTTCGATGATCGGGATCATTGGAACAGGTAAGGGTACGTTTTCGTGCATCACAGTAAGTTGGACCTCGAGGGGCTGAAATTGGGCCTAATGGGCTTTCGGGCCCATTTGGGTAAATTTGGTAGGGAATGGTTTCTGAATAAATAGCACATTAAGATAGTTAATATCGCTATGGAATATAGGATAAATAGGCTTAGATGACTAAATCGGATACGTAGGGCCCATTAGGGGTGTTTGGGGCCAATAACTCGATTTTGCTAAAATGAGCTAGAACCGCTGTTTGAACACATGGAATTGTTGATAATTGATAATGAGCATGTAAACCCTAATAATTGATAAAATAACGAAATCACCCTTATAATATGAAAATGACTATTTTGCCCCTAAGTGATAATGACCATTATACCCCTAGGGTTATGTTATGATTAAGGTGCATGTGATACTGTTTTTGTACATGATATGCCATGATATGCACATGATATGCCATGATATAGTCATATATGCATGGGTTGGGTTTTATATGAATGGAGGAGTGCTAAAAGGGCTTTGCCCCAGTTTACTGAAAAGGGCTTTGCCCCAGTTATCAAAAAGGGCTTTGCCCCAGTTATTAAAAGAGGCTAGGCCTCCAGTTATATGATAAGGTAACTATGCTGCCAGTGGAGAGTAGCGGTTGGGTGGGTTGAGTAGTTCTCCCAACATGGTGTGTTGGTTGGTATGGGTGGAGAGTAACGATTGGGTGGGTCGATAGTTTCCCCACAGTAATATGGGTTGCACACATGCATTGATATTCTATGTGATATTGAAATGGGCCTATGGGCCATACCACCTACAGAATAAGGCTTCGGCCCAGTGAGTTATATAGATGAAAAAGGGCTAAGGCCCAGTAACCGATATATGAAAAGGCTTCGGCCCAGTGACAGATGAGATTGAATCAGGACTTAGGCCCAGAATGCTTGTGTTGATGTGGGCTCTAAAAAGGGCTTTGTTGCGCACTGAGTTTCCAAACTCACCCCTTTCCGTTTATCCATGTAGGTGAGCCTTAAGTTAGTGGACTTGGAGCTGGAGGGATTCAGAGTGGCCATGAGGACTGTAAATGGACTGTTTAATTTAAGCACTTGATTTATTTTTAGTATTTTTAATTAGTTTACTTTTATTCGGTTTTGGGTTTGTAATAAGGCCTCTCTAATTATTTTTATTTTGGGTTTTCAATTATTTAAATTGATTTTAGCTTGAGTACGATATTTTTTAAATCGATTTGAAAATGAATGGTTTTAAGGCGCGGCTTTTATAAAAGTACTTGTTTTCAAAATAACACGATAACCAAGCAAAGCTTCCGCAATTTTAAATGTTTTTGTAAATAAATATTTCCAATCGTTAAAGTGTGGCAATGGTTGTGTGCATGTCTAGGAGTGGATCCAAGAAGAGCTTGGTACTTAAGCAGTCTATTTGACTCACCTCCTTTTTTCTGGAATCCTACTTGGTGCTCAGCTTCCATTCACTTTAAGTCATAACGAAAAAGGTCTAATTTTCTGATACTTAAACTGTTTTCAAAATAACATGTTTTATAAAGGTTACAAAGGGGTTACAAGCGTTCACAAATTTTCTATAAAATTACACAAAGTTTTTAACGACGTTTGAAAAGGGATGATTATTTTAATGAACCACATTTTGGAAAAAGATAAACACAAGCTAAGGTTTTATACAAGTTTAATGGTAAGAGTTTTTAAACATTAAGAAGGGTTTTCAATGAAAACATCGTTTTCGAAAAACACTTCAATGTGACACGTCAAACTTTACCGTAACGTCCAGGTTGGGTTTGGGGTGTTACATATCCATTCACTTTAAGCCATAACAAAGATGGTCTGATTTTCCGATACTTAATCTGTTTTTAAAATAACAAAGATGGCCTGTGGTGCAGTGACAGCAACGCGTTAGGCACTCAAAGGGGACGCGGGTTCGAGTCCAGGAGCAGGTAAATTTTAGTTTTATTTTTAAATGGACGAGGCTTCAGCAGGTAAGGGTTAAAATTAAATGCGACTATAATAGGTTAAAGAAGAAGCCGCGGCATAGTGGCTAGCAGCATGCTAGGTTACCTGGAGGTCCCGTGTTTGAGCTGAGGCTTACGCGGGAGGATGGGCTTTTTGCTGTGCGCGCGTGGAAGGAGCCGTGCGGGACTAAAGGACTCGTAGCAGTGTGCTGTGCAGGAGTCTAGCGGTGGATAAGGCTGCTAGATGGTTGGATGGAATTCAAATGCTAAATTCAAGGAGTTTGAATTTAGAAAGAATTTTTGTATCATTCGGCTATAGGAAATGAGTGCCGATTGTTTTTATTTTTTCCTTAATGAATGGTTTTCTTCTTCGTTAGTTAGTGAATATTTTTAGTATTAGTTGACTTTGATGTTATCTTTTTCAATCAGTTTTTATTCCTTTATTATTTTTACGCATCTATTCTTCTTTTCTTCATCTTTTGTTGCCTTTTCTAAAACCAAAATCAAGGTATAATCCCTTTTCTTCTTCATTTATCTACTTTTAGTTCTAAATTGAAACTCTCTTCTCTTAAATCGAAACCCTATTCTTCCTTCGATCTATTTAGCTGAATCTCACAACTCCTAAAAACCTTATCGAAACCCTCTCATTTTATACAACTTCCATTTTCTTCTCCTTCATTATTTTAAAAGCTGAAATCTCTATATTCTTAGTGATTAGGGAATTAAACTCTAGATCTATTCCACTCGCGTTTAAGTTAGATTCTCAGCAGACCTGAGTTTTGAAAGGGGTTGGAAATGCTTTTGACCAGTACGTCTTTGGTGGTAAGTATCTGGATCTTATTTTTTCATTATTTAGTAATTCGAGAAAAAAATTGAAAATCCCTAAATACTAAGGGAGGCTGTCAACTTGGCTAGGAGTGTTTTCAAATGTTGTATTTGGTTTTATGTGTGTTAGTTAGCAAAGGAGGTGATCAAGCAAGGAATTTGGAAATCGAGGATGTTCGAGCAACAAGATCTAGATCTAGTGGATCTAGGTTGACAAATGTAAGAGCTTTAGGGCCATTATGGATGATGGCCAAATATGTATGTTAGGATGATGGTGAGTATTCAATTTGGTTTAAATATTAGCATGATGTAATCTGCTAAGTGATCGATTGTAGGAGAAGGCACGTAGGAGATCTCACCAGTAGAATCGCAAAACAGGTTTGTATCGAAATCCCCTCTTGTGGTTCAATTCGGCAAAAGCCGAAAAACCAAAATGCCAAAATTCCAACATTTCATGGGCTTGAGAGCGTGCAGGTGCTCGTGGGTTGATTGGAAACATTAAGATTTGGTAATCGGGATTGGTAAGACGAATGAGTTTGCGATTTCGTGCACTTCGGTAAGTTGGGCCTAGATGGGCTGAATGTGGGCCCAGTGGGCTTTCGAGCCCATATGGGTAAAAAATAGGCGTTAAAGGTATTTTGATAGACTGTAGGGTCGAAACTGCTAAAAGTGGTAATTGAATATGAAACTTGGACTAAATGGGCTTAAGTAGCCAATAGACACTGTAGGGCCCATTAGGGGTTTTAGGGCCCAATAGCTAAAACTGTTAAAATGACTTAAATAAAGTACTAAGACGAAAGTAGGGTTATTAGTGACTGAAACATGCATAAAGTCCTAAGAACTTGAATAATTACTGAAATACCCTTATAGGTGCAAAATTACTATTTGACCCCTAGGTGCAAAATGTCCGTTATACCCCTAGGGCTAAATCTGACTAAAATGCATGATTTACTGTTTCTGTTTACTGTATGCCATGTCATGATTATTTGTTGTATGGGACTGGGATTATTTGATGGAGGAAGTACTGAAAAAAGGCTTTGCCTCAGTTTACTGAAAAAGGGGCTTTGCCCTAGTTTACCGTTCTGGTGGCTTGGCCACACTATCTGATTATGCAGCTATGCTGCCACTATAGAGAGTAGCGGTTGGGTGGGTTGAGTAGTTTTCCCCACATGGAGAGTTTGGCTGGTACTGGTGGAGAGTAGCAGTTGGGTGGGTTGAGTAGCTTCCCCACATACTGATATGGGTTTTACATTCATGCATTCTTATTAATGTTCTGTTACTGAAATGGGCCTATAGGCCATACTGTATCTGAATAGGGCTTTGGCCCAGTTATTACTGAGATTGGATAGGGCTTAGGCCTAGTGGGCTTGAGCTAATTTGGGCTCTGGATGGGCTTTCTGCAGACACTGAGTTTACCAAACTCACCCCTATTTCTTCCATCCTTGCAGGTGAGCCCTAAATGTGGACTTGGAGCTGGGAGGGATTCAGAGTGGCCACAAAGACTACATTTTTGGATTTAAGTTAATTAATTCATTATTTTAATTAATTGCTTTATTTTCAATTTGGGTATGTAACAAGGCCTTTTTAATTATTTTTAATTTGTTTTTTAGCTTAAGTATGATATTATTTAAATCGTTTCGAAATCGGTTAGCTCTAAGGCGCGCTTTTATAAAAGTTACTTGTTTTCAAAATATCGCGATAACGGAGCAAAGCTTCTGCAACATAAACGTTTTGTAACGCCCTGATTTTCAGGATTTTTCGGGTTTTGTGAATTTAAGTGAAATTTTAAAATTTTGGTGTTCTGAAGGTTGAAAATGTATGTACATGTGTTAGTGGGCCTTTAGAAGGCCCAAGCTTAAGTTAAAACCCGGTAAAATATTAAGTTGGATTTTCAAGTGAGAGGGGACTTGGTTAAGTGGGCCTTTAAGAAAAACCGTGGGAAATATGTCACAAAGGGAGCCTTGGTAGAGTGGCAAGGTGGCGCCACTAAGCTCCTAAAAAAGTGGCGCCTAAGTGGGTATTCAAGGACAAGGGTTTGAGTTACAGGGTAAGCGTAGTGTTCTTTTTAATTTTTAAGCATGTGCCGGGCATGTGCCTAACTTAAGTGAATTTCAGCAAGGGCTTTTAGGGACTTGGGCGGATTACTCAAGTGTGATATTAGGGTTAGATCTTTTTCTATTTTCTGTCATAAGAATTAGGGTTAGCCACCTTAGGAATTATTTCTCTCTTCTACTGTCACAAAATCCGAAATTTGCCTCCCTAGGAAGCTCATGGCCGAATTCTTTCTCTCCACCTCTACCATTACTTTTCTTCACTTTTCTTCTTCCTTTTTGATTCATTCCTTAGCCGAAACCCCCTCATTCCCTCATTCATCTTCTCTTTTGATCACACCCTCCATAAAATCACCATAATCAATTTCCTTAAAAAGCCGAAATCCGGAAAAGAACTCACCTTTGTGCCAGATTTCCTAAGCAAAGATTCCTCAACTTTCTTTCATTCTTTTGGCCAAATCTCACTCCTTCTACGCTCTAAATCCCTGTCGACAACACCTATACTAAACTCCCTACACCGAATCATCTTCTTCCTTACCTTTCTAAAAGCCGAAATCACTATTAGTTTAGGGAGATAGCCGAAAATTTTAGATCTCAGAGATAAGGGTTCTACTAACGTTTAAGGGTTAGATCTACTTCATATTTGAGTTAGAGGCAAGGTAAAAGCAGTGGGAAGTGGTTATCAACTCAGATCTTTAAGATATTTCATACTTTGGAAAAGCCGAAAGTCCTTAAAGTTAGGGAGGTTGTCGATTTAGTCTATTAGTGATTTAAAGTAGTATTTTGGTTCTTTTTGGATGTTAGTTAGCAAGGAAGGTGATCAAGCAAGGAGTGGAAGGCATCGGTATCATTAGATCTAGATCTAGTGCATCTAAATCGACAGAGGTAAGTTTTCATGGCCATTAAGGGTGTGGCCGAATGTGGTAAGGGATTGTGGCTTTGGTTTTTCGTAGATCTATTGATTAATCAAGTAGATGTTGGGTTGTAGGAACTGTCGCATAAGAGATCTCGTCAGTGGAACTGCAAAACAGGTGTGTGTTTTGAACACCCTTCAATGCTCAAATCGGCAAAAGTTGAAAAGCTGAAATACCGAAATTCTGGCATTTTGAGAGCTTGTGAGCGTGCAAATGCTCTCAAGTTGGTAGGAGAAGGTTGGTTTTGGAATCGGCACTATCAGGCGGGCTGACCACGAAATTTTGGGCGCTACTGTAAGTTGGGCCTCGGTGGGCTAAATGTGGGCCCAATGGGCAATTTGGGCCCAGCTGGGTAAAAATAGGTTTAAAGGCAATAATATGGATTGTAGGTGTAAAAACTGTTAAAACAAGATAATGGATTGGAAATTAAGGCTTAAATGGGCCTAATGGGCTAAAATGGCATGGTAGAGCCCATTAGGGGCTTGAGGGCCTAAGTGCTAAAACTGATAAACTGAATTAAATGAGTTTCTGTAATAACCACTGTAATAGTAGAGGCTGTAATAATAATAAAAACTATAATAAAAGAACAAAATTACTGAAATACCCTTAGGGTAAGAAATTACTGATTTACCCCTAAGTATAAAATTACCATTATACCCCTAGGGCTAAAATCGACTGTACTGCTTGATATGACTGTTACTGTTACTGCATACCATGATATGTATCTATTGTATGGGTTGGGTTTTATAATGGATGAAGTGTGAGTGGCACTGCCACGTTACTTAAAGGGGCTATGCCTCGTACTGTTACTGAAAGGGGCTTTGCCTCGTATACTGTTTATCTGAGCAGCCATGCTGCGACTGTGGTGTGTGGGCTGGGTGGGTCGAGTTATTCCCCACATGGTGTGTTGGCTGGTACGGGTGGTATGTAGCGGTTGGTGGGTTGAGTAGCCTCCCCAATTGGGTTGCATTCATACTGTTATACTATACTGTACTATTATGGGCCTATGGGCCAGTATCTGTAATCTGAATAGGGCTTCGGCCCAGTATCTGACTGAGACCGGTTAGGGCTCAGGCCCAGTGGGCTCGAGCCGATATGGGCTTTGGATGGGTTCTGCACACACTGAGTTTTCCCAAACTCACCGTTCTCTTTCCATCCTTGTAGGTGAGCCCTAGATCGTGACTTGGTTGCTGGGAGGGATTCAGAGTGGCCATGAAGACTGAACTCGTATTTTAATTGGTTTGTTAATTTAATTACTTTTACTATTGGTTTTATTTTGTTATGGGTTGTAATAAGGCCACTATATCTGTTTTTATTTAGGATTTTAAACTATTTTATTTCATCCACAATTACACAATGTTTTCGAAAATTAAACAAATGTTTTCTTAACCAACCTGTTATTACAAAAAACTAAGTAAGATAATAAGGTTAAAGTGAATCACTTAACAAATGAATTAGAGATTAAGTTGAATAGTTATTGAAACGGGAATTTCCAAAAAAATCAAGCATTGCTTTTCAAAACTCACCACCGGACTTAGTAAATAGGGCAGCGTAGGATAGTCTAGGTGATGTAGCACACCGAACATGGCCATAACGTCTGGGCCGGGTTCGGGGTGTTACATTTAGTGGTATCAGAGCCCGGTTGCAACAACTCGGCTGTGGATCGGGTCCATAAAGGGTTTTCAAATATATAGAGTCCAGAAGGGTATTTTTGGAAAAATTAGATTTTCGGAAAATTTTTGGTTTTAAAAGGTTTTTTTTCCCCTTCAAATTGTAGTTATTAAAACAAGTTGTTTGAAACATTGATTTTTTTTAAAGAGGCCTCAAACTATTTGATCTGATAAATCAAAAAGTGGCACACTGAATCCCCGGCACCAGGTTGTAAGTATTTTCTGCCTTAACTTTTGTACTGTACTGAAAATAAAACTGTAGATAGTACTGAGCCTTGGATGTGATACTATAGGTGAGGTAGTATTAAGGCTATAAAACTGAGACTGTAGGGTAAACTAAACCCTAAGAAACTGAGACAGTAGCTAGGCGTTGATCGCGTGAATACAACTCTCAAATTTTATCTGTTCATAAGATATTCGGCAATAAACAACTGAAACATTAACTGATGTCATAAAATTCGTAAA
Organism: Gossypium stocksii; assembly: GCA_020496765.1. Classification (NCBI taxonomy): domain Eukaryota; kingdom Viridiplantae; phylum Streptophyta; class Magnoliopsida; order Malvales; family Malvaceae; genus Gossypium; species Gossypium stocksii. The sequence continues at coordinate 78,235,006 of CM035624.1, read as the reverse complement.
TCCGATAATCGATATGAGTACAAGAGCTATTCGTGGACGAGGCCGTGGACGAGGCCGAGTTAGTGCTCAAGCTGGATCGTCGTCTTCTAAGCATATGCCAGCTGGAGAGGCATGACCACCGGTTGAGGATAATAGGCCGTACGATCGGGCCGCAGGGGACGACGCTTTGTCCCAGGCCATGCTGAGAGTTCTGGAATGGGTGGCCAAAGCTAATGTTAGGCCTGTGAATAGGGGGTCCATTTCTGAGCGACTCCGGGCCAATGGAGAGAAAGTTTTAGGGGCATATCTGGAGTGGCCTCGAATGTGGCTGAGTACTGGTTGGAAGCCACAGAGCGAATTATGGATGACTTGGACTGGTCAGTGGAGCAGAAGCTGAAAGGAGCGGTATCGTTGCTGAGGGACGAGGCGTATCAATGGTGGATCACCGTAAGAGAGGGTACCCCAGCTGAGAGGGTAACCTGGGAATTGTTCAAGCAGTCTTTCAAGGCGAAATATGTTGGGGCTAGTTATGTGGACGCATGAAGGAAGGAATTTCTGGACCTGACCCAGGGTAGTAAGACTGTGGCTGAATATGAGGCAGAATTTCTGCGATTAAGCCGGTATGCTAGTGGCATTGTTTCCACCGAGTATGAGCATAGTGTTCGATTCGAGGATGGCCTCAAAGATGAGCTGAGAGTATTGATAGCGCCGCAGAGGGAGCGCGACTTTGCTGCACTGGTGGAGAAGGCTAAAATAGCCGAGGAAGTGAAGCAAGCTGAAAGGGGGAATCGCGATAGGGATCGCAACCATTTTAAAAGAGATTCTGGAACATCAGGAGCTGCAAACCGGAATTTTAAGAGGGCTAGAGTAGAAGAACCAGTGCGAGCTATGCCAGTGAATGTTGTTAGACCACAGGCTTGTGGAGACTGTGGCAGAGTTCATCGGGGAGAATGCTGGAAATGTAGTGGAGCTTGTTTTCGTTGTGGGTCTAAGGATCATCAGGTTAAGGACTGCCCACAAAAGCCAGCTCAAGCTGAAGCTGTTGATCAGAGGGTTGCCCAGCCTACGCGAGGAGGACTGCCACCGCCAAGGGGCCGTGGTCAAGGTAGAGGAGGCAATGGTAATGGACGTGGTCGTGGAGCACCTGGCAGGGGTACTGGTAATGCTGAGGCTCGTCAGCCAGCCTTAGTGTATGCTGCTCGCCGTCGCGAGGAGGGTGATGCACCTGATGTTATAACTGGTACGTTCTTGATATATCATACACCATATACTGCTTTAATTAATGTGGGTTTGACGTATTCGTATGTTGCTTGTGAAATTTCTGGGTCGTTGGGTGTGCATTCTGAGGAAACTGTGAGTGGGGTAACTGTGATTAGTCCTTTAGGTCACTCTGTTAGGGTAGATAAACTCTTTAGAGATGTGCCTTTAGAGACTCAAGGTAGGATCTTTCTGGAAGACTTGATAGAGTTACCTTTTGGAGAATTTGACTTGATTCTTGGCATGGACTGGTTAACCAAGCACAAGGCAACGCTAGATTGCGCAGCCAAAGAATGGTATTGAGAACAACCGAAGGCGAGGAGGTGATGGTTATTGGTGAACGTAGGGACTATTTGTCCAATGTGGTTTCTGCCTTAAGGGCTGAAAGGTTGATGCGCAAAGGTTGTGAAGCATACTTAGCGTTTGTAAGTCAAACTGAACCCGAAGGGGTGACAGTGGAGACAGTGAGGACTGTTAATGAATTTCAAGATGTATTTCCTGGGGAGCTACCTGGATTACCTCCTAACCGAGAAGTGGAATTTAGGATCAATCTGTTGCCTGGAACAGCTCCAGTGTCCATTGCGCCTTACAGAATGGCACCAAATGAGCTAGTGGAATTGAAAGCCCAGATTCAAGAGTTGTTAGATAGGGGTTTTATTAGACCGAGTGTGTCTCCGTTGGGAGCACCGATGCTGTTTGTGAAAAAGAAGGATGGAACGATGCGTATGTGTATCGATTATCGCCAGTTGAACAAACTGACAATCAAGAATAAGTATCCTCTACCAAGAATCGACGATCTGTTTGACCAGCATAAAGGAGCTTCAGTGTTTTCCAATATTGACCTTCGATCTGGATACCATCAGTTAAGGGTGAAGGAGGTGGATGTGCATAAAACAGCATTCATAACTCATTATGGTCACTACGAGTTCTTGGTTATGCCCTTTGGATTGACGAATGCAGTAGCAACTTTTATGGATTTAATGAACCGAGTATTTCAGCCGTACTTGGATTGTTTCGTGGTCGTCTTTATTGACGATATATTGGTGTATTCAGAAACAGAGGAGAAGCATGATGAGCATCTTCGAATCGTTCTGCAGACTCTAAGAGAAAAGCAATTGTATGCGAAATTTAGTAAGTGCGAATTCTGGCTTCGAGAAGTGACTTTTCTGGGTCATGTTGTTTCTGCTAAGGGAATTAGGGTAGATCCTCGCAAGATTGAGGCAGTTCTGGATTGGAAGCCGCCTAAGACGGTGTCAGAAATTCGTAGTTTTCTGGGTTTGGCAGGCTATTATAGAAGGTTTGTTGAGGGGTTCTCTATCATCGTGGCTCCGTTGACGAAATTGTTAAGGAAGGGAGTAGCCTTTAATTGGACTGAGAGGTAGCAAGAAGCTTTTGACAACCTGAAAAAGGTGTTGACTGAGGCGCTAGTGTTGATTCAGCTGGAATTTGGGAAGGACTTTACAGTTTATAGCAATGCTTTGCATGTGGGATTAGGTTGTATACTGATGCAAGAGGGTAAGGTGGTTGCTTATGCTTCGCGGCAGCTTAAGCCTCACGAGGTGAATTACCCTACGCATGATTTGGAGTTGGCAGTGGTGGTGTTTGCATTGAAAATCTGGAGACACTACCTTTATGGGGAAAAGTGTATTATATACACTGACCATAAAAGTCTCAAATATCTGTTAACTCAGAAGGAGTTGAATCTTAGGCAACGGATATGGATAGAGTTGCTTAAGGACTATGACTGTTCGATTGAATACCATCCTGGCAAGTGGCTGATGCACTGAGTCGAAGGACCGTTGCTGAGTTAAAGGCCATGTTTGCTCGTTTGAGTTTGTACGATGATGGGAGCTTGCTAGCAGAGTTGCCAGTAAGACCGACTTGGACTGAGAGAATCAAAGAGTTATAGTTGAAGGATGACTCGTTGATTCCTCGATTTCAGCAAGTCAAGAATGGTGAGAGTGAGGATTTTAGACTGAATTCTGATGGGGTTCTTTGTTTCCGTGGGAGAATTTGTGTTCCTAAGAACTCTAATTTAAGGCAGTTGATTTTGGGTGAGGCTCATGGCGGACCTTGTGCTATGCACCCTGGAGGTAATAAGTTGTAGAAAGACTTGCGAGAGGTTTATTGGTGGCCTGGACTTAAGCGAGATGTGACTGAGTTCGTTGGGAAATGTTTGACGTGTCAGCAAGTTAAAGCTGAGCACCAACTGCCGTCTGGATTGTTACAGCCAGTGAAGATTCCGCAGTGGAAATGGGAAAGAGTAACGATGGATTTTGTGAGTAGGTTTCCTTTGACACCTTCGAAGAAAGACTCTGTTTGGGTAGTCGTGGATAGGTTGACGAAGTCTGCTCATTTTGTACCGGTCAGAACCGATTACTCACTGCAGAAGTTGGCCAAATTGTATGTAGCAAAAATTGTGCGTTTGCATGGGGTGCCAGTTTCGATAATTTTTGATCGAGACCCTAGATTTACATCTCAATTCTGGAAGAAGTTACATGAGGCATTAGGTACGCGATTGGACTTTAGTACTGCATTTCACCCTCAGACAGATGGTCAGTTTGAGAGGGTTATTCAAGTGTTAGAGGACATGTTGAGAGGATGTGTGATTGACTTTCATGGTAGTTGGGAAGATTATCTACCGTTGGCGGAATTTGCATACAACAACAATTATCAAGCAAGTATTCAGATGGCTCCATATGAGGCACTTTATGGGCGAAGATTTCGTACTCCTACTTGTTGGACAGAGTTGGGAGAGCGCCAAGTGCTTGGACTAGAGTTAGTGGCAGATACTAAAAGTAAGGTTAAGCTGATTTGAGATCGGTTAAAGGAGGCGTCTGATCGGCAGAAGTCTTATGCTGACCTTAAGCGTAAGGAGATTGAGTTCACTGTTGGGGATATGGTGTTCCTAAAGGTGTCGCCGTGGAAGAAGATCTTGAGATTCGGTAAAAAAGGGCAAGCTAAGTCCGCAGTTTATTAGGCCTTATAGGATTCTCAAGCGGATTGGGCCAGTAGCATATCAGTTGGAGTTGCCACCAGAGTTGGATCGTATCCATGATGTTTTTCACGTGTCTATGCTAAGACGGTATCGGTCGGACCTTTCGCATATTGTACCAGTAGAGGAGATTGCAGTAAATACCAATTTGACTTTCAAAGAGGAACCCGTGGAGATCTTAGATCGTGAAGTCAAAGTCTTAAGGAGGAAGTCTGTTCCATTGGTAAAGGTGCTATGGCGTAATCATGGTAGAGAAGAAGCTACTTGGGAGCCAGAGGAGACTATGCGTCAACAATACCCTCAGTTATTTGGATCAGGTAAATTTCGACGCCGAAATTTCTTTAAGGGGGTAGAGTTGTAACGCCCTGATTTTTGGGATTTTTCAGGTTTTGTGAATTTTAGTGAAATTTTAAAATTTTGGTGTTCTGAAGGTTGAAAATGTATGTACATGTGTTAGTGGGCCTTTAGAAGGCCCAAGCTTAAGTTAAAACCTGGTAATATATTAAGTTGGATTTTCAAGTGAGAGGGGACTTAGTTAAGTGGGCCTTTAAGAAAAACCGTGGGAAATATGTCACAAAGGGAGCCTTGGTATAGTGGCAAGGTGGTGCCACTAAGCTCCTAAAAAAGTGGCACCTAAGTGGGTATTCAAGGACAAGGGTTCGAGTTACAGGGTAAGCGTAGTGTTCTTTTTAATTTTTAAGCATGTACCGGGCATGTGCCTAACTTAAGTGAATTTCGGCAAGGGCTTTTAGGGACTTGGGCCGATTACTCAGGTGTGATATTAGGGTTAGATCTTTTTCTATTTTCTGTCATAAGAATTAGGGTTAGCCACCTTAGGAATTATTTCTCTCTTCTACTGTCAGAAAAGCCGAAATTTGCCTCCCTAGGAAGCTCATAGCCGAATCCTTTCTCTCCACCTCTACCATTACTTTTCTTCACTTTTCTTCTTCCTCTTTGATTCATTCCTTGGCCGAAATCCCCTCATTCCCTCATTCATCTTCTCTTTTGATCACACCCTCCATAAAATCACCATAATCAATTTCCTTAAAAAGCCAAAATCCCGAAAAGAACTCACCTTTGTGCTGAATTTCCTAAGCCAAGATTCCTCAACTTTCTTTCGTTCTTTTGGCCAAATCTCACTCCTTCTACACTCTAAATCCCTGCCGACAACACCTATACTAAACTCCCCACACCGAATCATCTTCTTCCTTACCTTTCTAAAAGACGAAATCACCATTAGTTTAGGGAGATAGCCGAAAATTTCAGATCTCAGAGATAAGGGTTCTACTAACGTTTAAGGGTTAGATCTACTTCAGATCTGAGTTAGAGGCAAGGTAAAAGCAGTGGTAAGTGGTTATCAACTCAGATCTTTAAGATATTTTATACTTTGGAAAAGCCGAAAGTCCCTAAAGTTAGGGAGGTTGCCGATTTAGTCTATTAGTGATTTAAAGTAGTATTTTGGTTCTTTTTGGATGTTAGTTAGCAATGAAGGTGATCAAGCAAGGAGTGGAAGGCATCGGTATCATCAGATCTAGATCTAGTGCATCTAAATCGACAGAGGTAAGTTTTCATGGCCATTAAGGGTGTGGCTGAATGTGGTAAGGGATTGTGGCTTTGGTTTTTAATAGATCTATTGATTAATCGAGTAGATATTGGGTTGTAGGAACTGTTGCATAGGAGATCTCGTCAGTGGAACTGCAAAACAGGTGTGTGTTTCGAACACCCTTCAATGCTCAAATCGGCAAAAGCTGAAAAGCCGAAATGCCGAAATTCTGGCATTTCAAGAGCTTGTGATCGTGCGAACGCTCTCAAGTTGGTAGGAGAAGGTTGGTTTTGGATTCGGCACTATCAGGCGGGCTGACCGCGGAATTCTGGGCGCTACGGTAAGTTGGGCCTCGGTGGGCCGAATATGGGCCCAATGGGCAATTTGGGCCCAGCTGGGTAAAAATAGGTTTAAAGGCAATAATATGGATTGTAGGTGTAAAAACTGTTAAAACAAGATAATGGATTGGAAATTAAGGCTTAAATGGGCCTAATGGGCTAAAATGGCATGGTATAGCCCATTAGGGGCTTTAGGGCCTAAGTGCTAAAACTGATAAACTGAATTAAATGAGTTTCTGTAATAACCACTGTAATAGTAGAGGCTGTAATAATAATAAAAACTGTAATAAAAGAACAAAATTACTGAAATACCCTTAGGGTAAGAAATTACTGATTTACCCCTAAGTATAAAATTACCATTATACCCCTAGGGCTAAAATCGACTGTACTGCTTGATATGACTGTTACTGTTACCGCATACAATGATATGTATCTATTGTATGGGTTGGGTTTTATAATGGAGGAAGTGTGAGTGGCACTGCCACGTTACTGAAAGGGACTATGCCTTGTACTGTTACTGAAAGGGGCTTTGCCTCGTATACTGTTTATCTGAGCAGCCATGCTGCGACTGTGGTGTGTGGGCTGGGTGGGTCGAGTTATTCCCCACATGGTGTGTTGGCTGGTACGGGTGGTGTGTAGCGGTTGGTGGGTTGGGTAGTCTCCCCAATTGGGTTGCATTCATACTGTTATAATGTACTGTACTATTATGGGCCTATGGGCCAGTATCTGTAATCTGAATAGGGCTTCGGCCCAGTATCTGACTGAGACTGGTTAGGGCTTAGGCCCAGTGGGCTGGAGCCGATGTGGGCTTTGGATGGGTTCTACACACACTGAGTTTTCCCAAACTCACCCTTCTCTTTCCATCCTTGCAGGTGAGCCCTAGATCGTGACTTGGTTGCTGGGAGGGATTCAGAGTGGCCACGAAGACTGAACTCGTATTTTAATTGGTTTATTAATTTAATTACTTTTACTATTGGTTTTATTTTGTTATGGGTTGTAATAAGGCCACTATATCTGTTTTTATTTGGGACTTTCAACTATTTTATTTCATCCACAATTACACAATGTTTTCGAAAATTAAACAAATGTTTTCTTAACCAACCTGTTATTATAAAAGACTAAGTAAGATAATAAGGTTAAAGTGAATCGCTTAACAAATGAATTAGAGATTAATTTGAATAGTTATTGAAATGGGAATTTCCAAAAAAATCAAGCATTGCTTTTCAAAACTCACCATCGGACTTAGTAAATAGGGCGGCGTAGGATAGTCTAGGTGATGTAGCACACCGGACATGGCCATAACGTCTGGGCCGGGTTCGGGGTGTTACACGTTTTCGTAGTTAAATATTTTAAATCGACTCAAACTTAATTTGTTGTTTGTGGACAAGTGACAAGCTTAAAGTGTGGCAATGGATGTGTGCATGTCTAGGATTGGATCTAGGAAGAGCTTGGTACTTAAGCAATCTAAATGACTCACCTCCTCTTCTCTTGAATCCTACCTAGTGCGTAGTATCCATTCACTTTAAGCCATAACAAAGAAGGTCTGATTTTTCGATACTTAATCTGTCTTTAAAATAACATGTTTCCGCAACTACAAAGGTTTACAAGCTTTCACAATTTTTCCTTGAGATTTTACAAAGTTGTTAACAAATGTTTTGATTATTACAATGAATCACGTTTTGGAAAAATAAACACAAGCTAAAGCTTTATTCAAGGTTAACGATAAAAGGTTCTAAACATTAAGAATAGTTTTTAATGAAAACATGGATTTCGAAAAACACTTCAATGTGACGCACCAGACTTGGCCAAACTCTGGGCCAGGTTTGGGGTGTTAAAACCGTCGCTGTCTCAAATTCAATTCTTTCTGTAACACCCTTAAACCTGTATCCTTCGCCGGAATGGGTCGCGAGATATTACAGAACTAAACTCAACATTTTAACATCTCACATACACATGAAGAAGTATTTAAGTTATAAAACACATCTCTTCTAAATTCTTTTAATTCATTTAACATCTTAATAATCAATATAAATACTATTGTACCATACACATGTATAATTTGTTTTTAATTAAGTAGGCTCAATTCTCTTTTCGGCAATCTTACGAAGACATGTATAAATTATTTGACCTTAATAAGGTTTAACGCCAAAATTATCATCGACCAATAATCCAATGTTCCATACACTAGCATATGCAAGAAAATATATATATTGCTAAGATCTCAGGAAACTATTTTAATACCATAGTAACATGAATGTTACTATTCATTTGGTCAAAACTTATAACCTAAAACTCTCAAGTCCATTCAGTTTTATCTAAAACACTTTATCAATTATTCACTAAATGCCAAAATCATATACATATCGAACTTAATAACATAGCATAGCCGAACCATCTAACATGCATAATTATGAAAACCACATCATAAACAAACCAATCAATTGAAATAACCTACTTTGCTAAAACACTACTTCATATGTCAACAAGATTTCATGTACATAAATAGCTTGCCTATCATGGCTGACTTACCAACTTTTAATCGTGTAACATAGATATAAATTAAAACCTATCATTCAAGTCACAAACAACTACAATCTATTTTATAAATACATATCACTACTAATTCAGGTTAATACGATTATTATAAAACTCATAACCATTTTATAAGCCATATTTGAATGGCATTATATACACATCAATTCAAAAGACATCAAAACCTCACTAGTCCAAACTATACATGCCATAAGTTCAGGTTTAGTAACACACATATAAATATACCAAAACAACAGATAGTGTGATGAGTCTTCTGTTGATCCCCAAGCCTTTAGCTATCTTCCAAAAATCTATAAAATACGGAAACATAAAATAAACAGTAAGTTTTTACACTTAGTAAGTCATTTACTAAACAAATAAATATGAATCTATACTATATATGAAACTCATTAAATTTATTAATCAACTTAATATTTAACAACTTATAATACATCACCAAGATGGACTATTATATACTCATATTTCCAATCCATTTATGAACTTATAACTCACATTCATGTGTCATTGTTTTAAATTGAAACCAAGTGAATTTACAAATCTATTATCCTTGATCGATTCACATATACCTATGTCTCAGCTCAATTATGCATACCATAAGCATATATCAACTCATTACAAATACATATTACATTCAACAAATTAACTACTTAACTTTGAATACCAAATCACATTTATACGTACCTTTATAGCCTAAGCTATTCAATCTTTAAACAATCGTGCACCTATACATACTGATTTGGCCGAATATAATGTAGATTACTTAGCTAAACTTCTAATCAAATGCTTCTCCCATTACACTTGAATTCTTATAGTCATAATTTGGAATTTAAGTCAGCGACATTCAGCCTGCTAGGCACTAAGCTTGAATTAAACACTGGCACAAAGCCTGCTAGGCATTAAGCCCGAATATGTTCACCGGCACTAAGCCTGCTAGGCATTAAGCTCGAATATGTTCAGTTACTCAAAGTAGGTATACTCTCCTGTTATTTCATCATTTATATCCATTCACTTCCAAACTAAATATACAAGATTCATATGCTGAAAACTAGTACATACTATTTTAACATAAGTTTCCAACCAAAATCATCAAACCGAATATAAACACATATGTATTCATTCATTTCATAATTGGTAATCACATTTAACACATAGTGCATATCATTATCAATTGATTTCTTAGTCAGCAAACTTGTAATAATCTTCTAAAAATTCAAGTAAACATCTATATAAATTCATTAGTAAAAATTTAGTACGTAAATCAAGTTAATGACTTACCTCTGATATTCCCGAACGGAAATTTCGACTACTCAACTAATTTAGCTTTCCCCCTATCCGAATTAGACTTCCTTTCCTCTTAAGCTTCAATTTGCAAATGAGATGCAATTAAACTAAATTTTTATGCAATTCAATCCAATATAGACATCTAAACAAATTGCCGATTTCACCCCCACTATTTATCACATTTGGCAATTAGATCCCAAAAAGTCAAATTACATTAAAAATTAAAATAATATAATTCCTCATATAAATATTTGGCCGAATGCTCCCATTTCATATATCATCCTTCATATATCATTAATTTAGCAAAATAACCCTTCTACTTGCCAATTTAACAATTTAATCCCTATGACTTCAAATTTATCAAAATTTCTACTATAAACTTATAAATTTAACACAACTCCCATTTAACTACTTAAATCATGAATTTCTTCAAGTTTTCAACCATGGCAAGATTCGGCAAACACTATAATAGCAAAAATTCGGACATGGGTCTTATACATTATGATACAACCAAGTTAAAAACATAAAATTTATTGAAAACCAAATTAAAACATACCTTCAATTTGAATGTGTAAGTGCCAAATGCTCAACTCTTGAACTTTTCTTTCTTCTTTCTTATTTCGGTAATTACAAAGCTTGAATGACTTTTTTTTTCTTATGTTTTATGATTTAATATAATTATATTAATTATAACTTTACCAAAATAACCTTTATAATAAAATATATAAACATTACAGCCAAGGTTTCTACCGTCCATCTATTTTATTATGGTATAATAGCAACATAAATATCTCATTTTAGTAAAACATCATCAATTCGGCCCTTGTTAATTTAACCATAAATTTTCATCCTTTTTGCAATCAAGTCCTTTTATTTAATCAGACTTCCAAACGATAAAATTTAAGATGAAATTTTCACACAATTAAATTCACACATTCTAAACACAGAGAATAATATTTAATTATTTTTCTGACTCGGATTCGTGGTCCGAAAACCACTGTTCTGACTAGGGTCAAATTTGGGCTGTCACACTTTCTGCGTCATCAGATATTTTAGACTTTTGTGATCGAAGTAAACATGACATTTTTCACCGAACAAGTAGTGGCGCCAAATCTTTAGAGCAAATACTATAGTGGCTAATTTGAGATAGTGTGTCAGGTAATTCTTTTCATGCGGCTTTAGCTGTCTCGAAGCATAAGCTATAACCTTGCCTTCCTGCACCAAAACACAGCCCAAACCAATCAAGGATGCATTACTAAAGTTAACAAACGCTTTACCTGATTCTGGCTGAACAAGCACTGGAGCTTCAGTCAACAAGGTTTTCAGCTGATCAAAACTTTTCTGACACTTTTTTGTCCACTTGAATTTAACATCTTTCTGAAGTAGCTTTGTCATCGGAGTAACAATCATCGAGAAACCCTTCACAAATCGTCTATAATAACCGGCAAGTCCTACAAAACTTCAGACCTCTAAAACATTTCATGGAGGTTTCCAATCAAGTATAGCTGAAATCTTACTTGGGTCAACTCGGATGGCTGTTGCTGAAGCTACATGCACTAGAAAACTGACCTCGTGCAACAAAAACTCACATTTACTAAATTTCGCATATAGCTTGTTTTCTCGTAATATCTGTAATATCAATTTCAAGTGCTCAGCATGTTCGATTTCATCATGAGAGTAGATTAATATATCATCAATAAACACAACCACAAATCGATCTAAATACTGTTTGAAGATTCGATTCATCAAATCCATGAATACCGCAAGCACGTTAGTAAGTCCGAACGGCATCACTAAGAACTCGTAATGTCCGTATCTCGTACGGAAAGTAGTCTTCGGCACATCAGAATCTCGAACTCGCAATTGATAGTAACCCGATCTCAAATCTATTTTTGAAAACACCGAAGCTCCCTTTAACTGATCGAACAAATCATCAATACGTGGCAACAGATATTAATTCTTTATGGTTACTTTATTTAGCTTTCGATAATCAATGCACATTCTCATAGTTCCATCTTTCTTTTTCACAAATAGAACTGGTGCACCCTAGGGAGAGAAACTTGGTCTTGCAAAACCTCTATCGGTTAACTCTTGCAACTGTGCTTTCAATTCTTTTAATTCTGTGGTGCCGTTCGATATGGAGCTATTAAGATCGGAGTCGTCCCCGGTACTAACTCAATACCAAATTCTATCTCTCGAATAGGCAGCAAACCTAGTAATTCTTCAGGAAACACATCCAGATACTCGCTTACAATGGGCATGGACTCAATTTTCTTGTTGGTCACCTTACTATCAAGCACATACGCAAGGTATGCTTTGCAACCTTTTCTCACATACTTCTGTGCCAACGTGGAGGATATCACAGCCGGTAAACCATTTAAATTGTTAGACTAAATCCGAATAATCTCGTCATTCTGGCATCTCAGATCAATAGTCTTTCGTCTACAATTCACCATAGCGTCGTGTACGGTTAACCAGTCCATACCGAGGATGATATCAAACTCATCAAATGGTAGCAGCATCAAATTAGTAGGAAAACATGAATCTCAAATTATCAGGGGATAGTTCTTGCACACTTTATCGACTAACACACGCCGGCCCAAGGGGTTCGATACCCAAATCAGAAACTCAGTAGACTCAACAGGTAAAGTCTTACTAAATACTAATGTTTCACACACATAGGAATGAGTTGACCCAGGATCAATTAAAGCAATTACACTAGTAGCATAGAGAGTGAATATACCGGTAATAACGTCAGGAGATGAAGCCTCCTCTCGAGCGCGGATGGCATAAGCTCTGGCAAATGCACGAGCCTCGGATCTAACTACTGTGTCTGAAGTCCCTCTCTGAGTACCACTCCTACCTCCCGCATGCTGAGGTGGTCTACTTCTAGCTGCAGCACTACTCGATCTCACATTCTGAGTACTATCTTTCTCAATCACCTTCGGACAGTCTCGAATAAAGTGATCTCACGATCCACACTTATAGTAAACTCGATTGTTGAACTTACCCCAACATTCACCAACATGTCGCCTACCACACTGTTGACACTCAAATTTATTCGGTAGAGTATTGCCAACACTAGCAACTGAGGTGGCTCGTGAACTCACTTGTGGTCACTCTCGTACAAAAAACCTGGCAGTAGTCTTAGATCGGCTACCATCATCTCTAAATTTCTTTGATGTTGAATGAGGAGTTTTACCCGTTGCTCTTTTACGGAAATCTCTAGCTTCGAACTTAGCTTTTCTTTTCTCTTTTCCGAGTTCTTCAGCTTTGCAGGCTCATTCAACAAGTACAACAAATTCTTTTATTTCAAGGATGCCAACTAGCAACTTTATATCTTCATTCAGACCTTCCTCAAATCTTTTACACATAGCAGCCTCAGATGAAACACACTTATGGGCATAGCGACTGAGTCTCACAAACTCGCGTTCATAATCAAATACGGTCATACGACCCTGTTTAAGTTCAAGAAATTCTTTGCGCTTTTGATTGATGAATCATTGACTAATATACTTTTTGCGAAACTCTATTTGAAAGAAGTCCCAAGTGACCCGTTCCGTCGGAACAACCGATACCAGAGTGTTCCACCAATAGTAAGCAGCATCCCGTAAGAAAGATTTAGCACCTTTTAGGCACTCATCAGGTGTGTAAGATAGTTCATCAATAACATGAATTGTATTATCGAGCCAAAATTCAGCTCGCTCAGTATCATCAGTAGCTATTGCCCTAAACTCTTTAGCTCCATATTTTCTAATTTTATCAACAAGAGGCTTATTCAATCTCATAGGATTAATAGTTGGAGGTACCACCGGTATCGGAGGTGGATTATTTAGGTTCGGAGGTTGTTGAACAGTCGGATTTGTCCGGATATATTGAGTAAACCATTCGTTCATCATAGTATAAAAGGCTTGTTTAACCTCATCACCATGGCTACTTGTATTCGGCCAAGAATCAATTAGCGTTGTCCCTTGCGCGGGAATAGGTACTGCACTCTCGACATCGTCCGCTACGGCTCGATCGGGATCAGGATCCATTTATTACACGAAAAACACATTTTTATTGTCAGGAGTCATCACACTATTTCAGTAAAAACTATGGCATGTATAGCTAGACTCACACAAGCTACGTTAGTCTGAGAATCGACTAAATCGTATCTTTGATACCAATCAAATTGTAACACCCTTAACCCGTATCAGTCGCTAGAGGGGTACGAGGTATTACCAAAGAAATCATAACAATCACACAGTCTCATATTCACAGAAGTTGTATTTGTAAAATAAATGTATTAAATTATCAATCACACAAAAATATACGAATCATATTTCCAAACTGAATCGAATTGAATTCAATTATTAATCAACTGACTTTATAATCATTAACATGTGTTATTTAACTAAATAAAACATTGCATTAAGCTCACTGTTCCAAAACACGTACGGCATTAAGAGGTCATTAAAATAATCCTTCTTAGTATTTTATATATAAAATAAAATAAAAAAAATATCAAACATACCCATTTTCTATTCCTTAAACCTTGCGCGTAAGACCATATTAATAAGAACAAATTAAAAAAAAAAACATATAACAACCAATAATGTACTCAATTCTCATATTAATTAACACAACTAGAGTTTAACTGCATAATCAAAATACTAAGTAAATTTTAAGGATGATTTACAATCCTAGAATCACATATTAGTACGATTAAAATCATACCAACTTATTATTTCTCAGTTGACTAATATAACCATGATGTCATATGCACATATTTATAAGTATGCATGTACTATCAATTAACCTCTCATGACTGAACCTATACAAGTACATTGTCCATCATTTCCACCCCAATTTCCATTACAAGACATAAATCTAAATATAACAACCATTCAAATAATACACCTTACTCATCTAATAGACTTATGCCACAACCTATTCATCAAATCCAACCACATCAAAGCATTTAACCGAAGAAAACATTTTAAAATAAGTATACATACATTAACTAAGTCATTTTCACATGACTTTAGTACACTTCTCATTCAAAATAGATTCAGATAAAGGGTATAACTTATACATGCCATAAATTCAAACTTAAGCTTTTAAAATACCAAAATATAGACGCTAGTGTGATGAGCTTCACTGACGATCCCCCGAGCACGTAACAATCTTCAAAGTCTATAAAATAACGACAATGAAACACATACCCAAGTAAGCTAATATAGCTTAGTAAGTTATAAATAGTGTAAACATTCAATAGACATGAACAATTCTATGTAATTTAAATAATTTCATAGCAATAAGCTACATAAACGCAATCTTACAAATTTATAATCACGTCGTTAATCAATTATCCAAAATCAACATCCAGATCATAACATATATGTACTCATCCACAAAGCATTTCTTTACCTCTAAAATTTATCATTTCCTCACATAAGGCCAAATACAAACAACATCCGAATTTCATAGCTTAACCTTGTAATATGCATACATCATATCATCTTATCAATTTAACACATTCATCTTTCCAGCTTTTCACGTTCTCTAATATCAACCCCATTGGTTTAAACTAATTATCACCAACCACACAGATTCATTTCATAACTAAAGAAAACATCAACCACAATAATTTAATACATACCTGCTACTTCACGAGCTTAACATTCTATTACCTTCTGTATTTTTTTTTTATATTTATTTCATTTAGGCACTTTAATTCACTCAATGGATGCGCATACATAGTGCAAAACATTTGATTCAAAGTTGTAACGAGCTCGCACACTTAGTGCTCAATATTTAATACGGAACTAAATTGATTTCACACACTCAGTGCTCAATAATCGATTTCGCACACTTAGTGCTCGGTAGTTAAATTCGCACATTTAGTGCTTAAAGCCAACTCACACACTTAGTGCCGAAAAATCGATTTTGCACACACAGTTCTCGGTAGTTAATTTCGCATACTTAGTGCATTTCTCCAACTTGATAATCAAGAATATATTTGTACACATATAATACTTAACCATTAACCACATATATATATATATATATATATTTATATATATGCATATTACTTAATCATCTTCATAATTTCAATACCACATTCGGCTAGATCAGTAATATACATGCATATTTCAATTAAAAATTTATGTACCAAAATTTGCAAATAAATCAACCATTAACCATATATATATATATATATATATATTACTTAATCATCTTCATAATTTCAATACCGCATTCGGCTAGATCAATAATATACATGCATATTTCAATTAAATTTATGTTCAACATTTGCAAATAAATCCAATATGACTTAATTGCTTAAAAACTTACCTCGAATATCAACAGACAATAAAGCTCGACTATTCGACTATTTTTGCTTTTCCTCGATCCGAACCCGATCCTTTATATTCTTGATCTATTCAAAAATCAAATTGAGCTTATTCAAAGAAAATTTCATTCCATTTAATCAAACCCTCATAATTTAACAATTTACCAATATACCCTCTACATTTCACATTTTTATAATTTAATTCAATATCAATTAAACACAATTAAATCAAAAATTCAACCTAATCTATTTAGCCGAATGCTCCCTAGTCTCCAATAAATCCTTCCTTTTTAATTAATTCGCATACTAGACCTTAACAATTATAAATTTCATATTTTTGCCGGAACAATTCAATTTCATAACATTTTCAAATACAAATTTTACTAATCAAACTCACATTTAATTTTTTTTTTTACATCAGCTCAGAATTCTTCAACTCTCCCTCATGATCGAATACAATATATTCACCAATTGGCAAAAATAATTCATAGGCTAGATAATAAAGTTAACTAAAACCTTAAAAACACAAAGATTTTCAAAAAAACAAACTAAATACATACCTCAAATTGAATCTATAATGGCCGAACAGCTTGTTCTTTTCTCTTTTATTTCTTCTTTTTACTTCGGCAATAACAAGGTACAATGAACCCTTATTTTATTCATTTTACTTACTTGTTTTATATCATTCTATATAATAAATAATAATATTTACTTAATATTAACACTTATAATAACATATCATGAAGTCAATGCCGCCCACTACAACTTAAATCGTATAATTTCATACTTAATCCTTCCAAAAATAATAATCAGCACAATTCGGCTATCACATAATGAATCACTAAGTTTTCATTTTATGCTATTAAGCCCTATTTATTAAATCGACATTGAAATGATAAAATTTTAAAATGGAAATTTCACACCAACCAAATTCACACATTCAGAGCACAATTAAATAATAATTAAATATTTTCTGACTCGGATTCATGGTCCCGAAACCTCCATTCCGATCAGGGTCAAAATCAAGCTGTTACAATTGCATTCTTTCAGTGTGAAGTCTTTCTCTGGATGCGTATATTGATTCTTGAAAATACTTTTGTATCTCACTTTGGCTTCTTCATAGTGGAATTTGTTTTGTGATTCATCAAGTTGGACAAAGGCACGAGTTCTTTTGCGAGGCATGTTTAACTTGAACATAAGATGTAAAAAATTATATTCTCGATAATTTAATTAATATAAACTATTAATAATTCAATAAATTGAAAAATTAAATAATTGAATAAAATTAAAATTTAGATGATAATTTTATCTTACCATCATTTTATAAAAATCAAGAACTCCTAAAGAAAATAATATTTATAGATCAAAAGAGGGCAAATTAAGAGAGGTTGGAGGGTTATTCGACTAGGGGTGTTGGTGCGGAATTGGTGTGCCATACAGATGCTGGAATGTTGTTACTAGGTGTGTGGTCAGATGGGCGTGAAGCAATGAGGCCTAGCACGGCAGCTATGCGGGCCACAAGCAGCACCTACCAAGTGAACAACGACGAGGGGCGCGCGGAGCTAGGAGCACCGTGCAATGCGCAGAGCAAAACGTACGGCGCGCGATGCGGCTAGGGCTGCTTGCCGAATGGCTGTCAAGCAGTGTGCGACTAGGGGCTTTTGGCACTTAGGGAATTTTGGCGAGTTGAGGGTGCTATGTGGGATGAGTGCAAAGAATGGCAAAAGTGTGTGGAATGTATATTGAAAGGAGTAGGAATTAAAGTATAATTCTTAGAACAATTTAATAATTAAAATATTCTAAGTTCTAATTCTACACAAAGTTAACAACAATTAATAATTAATAAAATGCATATTAAATTATTATTTGCTATTAATTTATTAAAATAAAAATCTATTAAATTAAATATGATTAAATTTAAACTAATCCTAATTCTATGCGAAGTTGATAATAATTAATATATATTATAATGGATATAATTATATTTAATGATTATCATATTTTTTAAATTAAAAACATTTATTCTAGATGCCTTTTGAAAATATTTACAAAAAGAGACATCTAATTTTTAGTATTTACGAAAGGAGCAACCAAATTTTGAAAATAGTTCAATTAAGTCCCTAGACTTAAAGAAAATTTGAAATTGAGTTGCAATTTAAAACTTGGATCAAAATTAACCCTTTTATTTGAAAAACTAAAAATTTTATTGCCATTTAGGTAATAATTTCTCGGAAATTTATGTTAAAATAGATTCCCAAGAAAGATTGGAGGGGTCACAAGCGGTCCCACTTAGGTCCCACTCTCCTAGACAGAATTGATTTAAACATACTAATCCAGAAAATATACTCTAAATCATTTATTTAAAAGAAAATCAAGAAATATTAAATATCCAATAAAATGAACGAGACTTGACCCTGTTCAATTTTATCCCCCTAGTAATGTTGGAACGCCCCGAATTTTCGGCCTAAAAGAATTGAGCCTTGGGCTTGGGGGCGTTTAAAATTCTTGAGTGTAAGACACCGGCTCAAATTGCAAGTTAGAATTGTTGGGTTAGTGATTTTAGAATGTTAGAAAGTTTTTATAAAGTTCTGGGTTCAAGCTTGCGTATAGGAAAAATCTTGGTTTTGGCCTTAAGGGAACCCTGAGCTCAAGTGGGATAACTTATAAATAAAAGGGGATAAAATAAGACACAGAAGGAGATGTGGTGTAGTGGCAAGGAAGTGATGTCATAGGGGAAGCAAGGGGTCTAAGGTTCAAGTCTTAGCTCTTACAATTTGTTTTGGTTTCTCTTTTAAATAAATCTGGAAGCAAGTAGGTGGGCTTTAAAGTTAAATGTGTTGAACTTATGACACAAAGGAGCTTGTGTCCTAGTGGTGGCAGGGTGGCATTATTATCGAGAGGCTTTGGTTTGAATCCCTTTCCACGCAAAGGTTAGTTATTTTGCTAATAAGTTGGTTTTGGAGGATTGATGGAGAATCCCACATTGGGAAGCTAACATGAGAATAGGCGAGAAGTTGGCTTTAAATAGAGCAAACCATGAGGAGAGTGAGCATACCTTCCTTGGCTTATCCCTTTCGCGTTGTGGCGTGTTCGTTTGGGTTAGACGTTGGATCATTCGTTGATCTATATGCCATTGGGTCACGGTGGTGGTGACCGTAGTTGATCAACACATCCCCTGGGGAGTTAATGGTTCGATTATTGTTGGCTTCTCGACATAACAGCGTTTAGAGTGTGGATTAACTTCAGATACCTATCAGGTGTGTATTTCACACTGCTCTAGCTGTAAAACGGAAAATGCTGAAATGCTAGTCACACGACGATGGTAGCCACACGAGTGTGCGAGCGCACATGTGGGAGCTTTGCTGTGATAGTTGAGACCATCATGACTATTCTCGTGGGTTTAAGGTACTTTGGGCCACGATGGGCCAGAATGGGCCCATGGGCCCAATCAGTCAAATTGTATGATTGTGTAGTAAATATTGGACTGAACTATGTGAATCTCATATCTCTGGCTAGATTTGGGCTAAAAGGGCCACATGAGCGTGTGGGCCCACCTAGGCCGAGAACAGGCCTTAGGCCCATTCGCAACGTTATCTCTGTTTAGAATACTTGAGTCGCTCGAGGCGACTGTAGACCTTCTAAAGGTTTACAAAATTACAAAAATACCCCCGATTTGCAAAATTTTCGAAATACCCCTGATTTACAAAATTACTGAAATACCCCCGATTTGTAAAATTACCGAAATACCCCGATTTGCAAAATTACCAAAATACCTCTGGATTAAAAAATTACCGAAATACCCCTGGATTGCAAAATTATCAAAATATCCCTGGTTTGCAAAATTAACAAAATACCCCTAATTTGCAAAATTACCGAAATACCTCTAATTTGTGAAATTACCAAAATACCCCCGATTTGTGAAATTATCGAAATACCCCCAATTTGCAAAATTATCAAAATACCCCTGATTTTTAAAATTATCGAAATACCCCTAGTTTTTAAAATTATCGAAATACCCCTTATTTGCAAAATTATAGAAATACCTCTGGTTTGCAAAATTACTAAAATACCCCTATAGGGTAGAATTTCTAAAATACCTCTGTAGGGTAGAATTACTGAAATACCCCCATAGTATGAAATGACTAAAGCACTCCTAATGGGGAAAAAGACCATTTTACCCCTCGAGCGTATACGACTCACTGGTGATACAATTTGATTGATTTGACTATGTTTGACTGAGAATGTACAACTGTGATTGGACTATTGTGGCTGTGATTTGTATGATTGTTAATGGGCTAGAATGTGTACCTAGGCCCACGATAAGATGTAACCGATATGCCTTGAGTGCAAAATGACTAATATGCCCCTAAGGGAAAAATGACTAACTTGCCCTTATTTGACATATGTATGATTTGTATGTCATATGTGTATTATGATGCATTCATGAGATTATATGCTGCATATGGGTTGGGTTATGACTGAAGGAAGTGTATTTGAGGGTCGCATGGTCGCTTGACGACTGTGGATCCAACAAAGGCTTTTTAAGCCATAAGCAGCTCTGCTGCAATGATGAGTAGTGCCGCACCCAGTGCTACAACAAATATTAGCAGCTCTGCTGCAACAATGAGTAGTGTCACAACTGGTGCTACAACGGATATTAGCAACTTTGCTGCAACAATGAGTGCTGCCGCGACCGGTGTCACAACGGGTGTATAAGGATGGGTGAGTCGAGTATCTCCCCACAGGAGTGTGGGGTTGGAAGGGGGTGTACAGGGTTGGTATTGTGTAATTGCACATTGCATAATCATATTGATTTTGTGATATGGGCTCAGGCCTAACCGAGACTATTATGGGCTAAAGCTCAAAGGCCACTGATAATGTGTTATGTGTTGAGGCCCAACTGAGGCCATTATGGGCAAGTCCCAAAGGCCACCGATATTGAATAGGGCTTAAGCCCAAATTGTTTATTGCATGTTATGTGTCTGTCGAGGGATGTACATACTGAGCTTTCAATAACTCACTCCCTCATTTAATTTTGCAGGTGACCCTCAGTAGGCGGCTCGACGTATAAGAGGACTCGAAGGTGGCCACACTGCAAGTTATTTATAGATTTAGTAGCTTCTTTTATTTCATATTTAATTTTTGTTGATAGGTTGTAATAAGGCCTCTGTAACTTCTAGATTTTAAAATTGGGATTTTTAGTTATTACGGTTTATATCTGTTTATAGTAGAACTCAGTTTTCCAAAAACATTAACTTCTTTTAAATCAACACGTTTCTGCAAACTACAAACTTTTACAAGCTTCCACAACTTACTTGGTTTTCACTTATAATAACAATTTAAGGTTTTGATTTCAACCCTACAAATACACAAATTTTCGAATGAACCTTGTTTTAAACTAAAGTGCTCATTTAGCAAGACTTGTTTTGGAAATAGAAATCGTTTTGTAGACATTGTTTTAAACCTCGAACAATCAAATGTTTTCAAAGTTTGTCAACTACACCAATTTTTACGATTCACCCTTCAATGTGACATGCCAGACTCAGGTCTAACTTCTAGGCCAGGTTTGGGGTGTTATAAATGTTTTAAGTGCTGAGCATTAACTCGAAAATTACCTCTCTTACCTTGAAGTTCAACAACTCCTTATGGATAAACTCAGTGAATCGTAAATGGACCAGCCGCCATGATTTTAACTTACCCGTAAAGAGCCTTAATTTGGAATTGAATAACAAAACTTGCAGACCTAATTCAGATTCTCAAACTTAAATGTGCTTGTCATGCCATTTCTTAAGTCTTTCCTTGAGTAAATTGGCATTCTAGTAGAGAACATTCGGAATTCTTCTAACTCATTGAATTGGAGCATTCGTTTCTTTTTAGCAAGATTAAGATCCAAGTTGAGTTGTTGAATAGCCCAGTAAGCTTTGTGCTCTAATTCCCAAGGGCAAATGTGTAACACCCCTTACCCGAGTTCGATGTCGGGACGGGGTATGAGGCATTACCAAACTTAAACATACTTGAATACGTAAACTCAGGCTATAAAAATTCATTCCATGTCAAAACCCTTCATGTATTCTCTTACTATCCTTATTAAAGGCCTACGGGGCCCAGAACGTATATCGAATGTGTTCTGAAACTGATCCAGGAACTTTAGGATACTTAGGAAATTTTTTGTAGCCTGTGTGGGCAGGCTGTGTGGTTACACATACCCATGTTCTTGGCCCATGTTGAATTTATTTCTTTTCAAACCTATAGACTTGAACACGGCATGGGCACACGCTCGTGTCTATGGCCTATGTCCCTCACACGGCTAAGATACGCCCGTGTTTATAACCCATGCCCTAATATGATATTACTCAAAGAAAAACTTGAAAATCTACACGGCCAGAGCACACGCCCGTGTGCTCTTCCCGTGTGCAACACAGACTTAGCTAATTTGGATACAAGCGACACACGGTCTATTTACATGCCCGTGGGAGCTGACCGTGTGTCACGCACGGCCTAGGCACATGCCCGTGTGTGCAACCGTGTAGACAACTATAGGCTATCTTCCAAGTCTTTTTGCCACCCTGCGACTGAACCAGAATAATACCAATTCATATCACATATCATGGCACAATAGAATGTCCAAACATTCACAGCCATAACATTCAAAGGATTATATTCACTTAGCAATTAACTTGATCAATATTAGCGTCCTTTCACAAGCTATTACAAAATGACTTCAGCACTATTAATAGCCAACACATTAGGCTAACAAAGTGACACATCTCAAAGTGACAAGGCTCCATATACATGCCATACACAAAATAACTAACTATACAATACCCAAAATGGACGGCTTGATAGTGTGACTTTGAGCTCCGACTACGATTGAACCCCGAGGTAATTCAGCAAACATACATGGAAAGGGAAAATAAAAGAGTAAGCATAAAATGCTTAGTAAGTTGCATGAAATAAAGTAGTGATAAATGTCATGGAAAAATCATTCAAGTACGGTATCATGAAAATTCATATAACTTCTTACTCTTTCTCATATCTTACTCATTCTTTAACAAAATAATTCTCATGACATACTTACCCTCGTGACTTGCTCTTTCTATGACTTACTCATTCACATGTTTTGCTCGTTCTCGTACCTTACATTTTCCTATTTTTCTCATGACTTACTCAAGTGTACCTATAACACTCATCATGAAATTTTAGTCTTTTTTTATTAGCTAAACAACTTGATACATTATCTATTAACATATTTAGAATGTCGAAGGATACCTTTAGTGTCAACATAATGGTAAGATGCCAAAGCCATATCCCAAATGTGGTCTTACATGAGACCTCAAACTGATTTTGAAGCCATATCCCCGATATGGTCTTACATGGGATCTCATTTCGATGTTGATGCCATGTCTCAGACATGGTCTTACATGAGATCGTAGAATGATGCCGATGCCATGTCCCAAACATGGTCTTATACGGGATCTCTTTTAGATGGCTAAGCCATGTCCTTGACATGGTTTTATAGGGGATCTATGTCTCATATCGATGCCGAAGCTATGTCCGAGACATGGTCTTATACGGGACCTCGTATGGATGCCAATGCCATGTCCCAGACATGGTCTTACATGGGATCCATGTTCAATGCCGATGCCATGTCCCAAACATGGTCTTACACGAGACCTACAATGCTCATGACATGATTACGGTATCCTTCGTAACTTTGATACTTATACCCAAATTGTTCTTTCATTTTTCCATCAATTATTGATAAAATTCATATCAACAGATTTCATGCTAAGCCTCACGAAACTTCATGGATTCATAGAAAAATCATTACATTTAAACATTCATAAAATATAAGGCTAGGTTATTACATACAACTTACC
The DNA here is from genome assembly GCA_020496765.1 of Gossypium stocksii. Taxonomy (NCBI): domain Eukaryota; kingdom Viridiplantae; phylum Streptophyta; class Magnoliopsida; order Malvales; family Malvaceae; genus Gossypium; species Gossypium stocksii. Next base: position 78,210,843 of record CM035624.1, on the reverse strand, counting down.
TCGGGTCCAAAATGAGGGCAATTGTTCGATTTAGTCCACTATCTTACTTTTTCCCCGATATCGGTTTAGGCTTCGTGTTTCTTGATCTAAAACGATAAATTAAGCTAATTTAATACACACATTGGCTAAATATCCCATAGTTTACACTTTGGCAAAATTTATAAATTTTCCCCTAAACTTTTGCATATTTGCAAAATGGTCCCTAGGTTCGTAAAATGAAATGCACTTAATTTCTTGACTACCCAAGCCAAGCCAAACCTTTTATATTCTCATAGCAGCCCACATTTCTCATCAATTTGTACATTTACTACATATTTTTCTAACTTTGCAATTTGGTCCCTATTAGGGACTTTCATGAAAAGTCACCTGGAGAAAGGTGTTCACTACACTTTAAACTTTCATAATCTACTACTAGACATCAAAATACTTGCATGTCATGTATGGGTATATTTTTGAATATAAACCATAGCTCAAATTAGTGTTAGAAATAGCTAGGTTAAGCTAAGAGGATTTCAAAAATACGAAGAACATGAAAAATGGGGCTTGGAGTCACTTACCTAGAGCTTGAAAATGAAAGAAACCCTAGCTATATATGACTCTTCAAATTCAACACAAGCATGGAGAAGATGGACACTTTTTACTTTCCTTTTCCCTTTTTATTTCTTTAATTTACCAAATGACCAAAATGCCCTTGTGGCCTTTCTTTGAATTTTTACCCTTCTATAGGCATTTTTGTCCATAGTGCCAAAATTGGTCTAATTGCCAAATAAGGACTCCTACTAATTTTTCTAATTCTATTTCATACTTAAACCTTCTAAAAACTCAAATTTTCAACTTTTGCAATTTAGTCCTAAACGACAAATTAATCACTAATTCATAAAATTTCCTTTATGAAATTTTTCTCACTATCATGCAAGTATACTATAAACTTAATAATTATCATGAAATATACTTTTCTACTTCAAAATTGTGGTCTCAAAACCACTATTTTGACTAGGCCCTAGCTCAGGCTATTAAATTTCTTCCCCTTAGTGATTTTCGTCCCTGAAAATCTTGCCAGTGAATAAGTTGGGATATTGGTTTCTCATGTTTTCCTCAATCTCCCATGTTGCCTCTTCTACCCCATGTTTTTGCCATAGTACTTTCACAAGGGCTATACTTTTATTTCTCAACTGTTTAACTTCCCGAGCCGAAATCTTAATTGGTTCTTCACCGTAAGTCATGTCCAGTTGAATCTCAATCTCTATCGGGGTAATCACATGTGAAGGGTCCGATCAGTAGTGTCGTAGCATGGACACATGGAATGCATCATGAATCTTTTCCAATTCAGACGGTAAAGCTAGCTGATAAGTTACCAGTCCTATCCTCTCGGTGATCTCGTATGGTCTGATAAACCGCAGACTTAACTTGCCCGCCAAATCTAAGAACTTTTCTCCACTTGAGATACTTTCAAGAACACTTTATCCCCAACTTGGAACTCTATTTCTTTCCTTTTTAAATCGGCATATGACTTTTTCCTCTCAGAAGTAGCTTCCAAGAAATCTCGAATCACTTTTACTTTCTCTTCTGTTTCCTTAACTAGATCAACCCCGTGAATCTGCTTCTCCTTGAGCTCTATCCAATATAAAGGCGTTCTACACTTACGCCCATATAAGGCCTCATAAGGCGCCGTTTTTAAGCTCGACTAAAAACTTTGTTATACGCAAATTTAACCAAAGGTAGGTACCTTTCCCAACTACCTTGAAATTCCAATACACAAAATCTAAGCATATCTTCAAGCACTTGTATTACTCTTTCTGACTGACCGTCGGTCTGTGGGTGGAAAGCTATAGTAAAGTTTAACTTTGTACCCAAAGCTTCTTGTAGCTTCTTCCAGAATCGTAATTTCATGGATCTCTATCTGAAATGATCGATAGTTCCACTTCATGCAGCCTCACAATATCTAAAATATACAAGTCAGCCAACTTATCAAGGGAATAATCCATACGTACAGGTATAAAATGGGCCAACTTTGTAAGCTTATCAATTACAACCCAAATGGCATCTTTTTTTTCGTTGTTGTCGACAAACCCGTCACGAAGTCCATAGTAACACGGTCCTATTTCCACTCGGGAACCATAATAGGCTGTAATAGGCCAGAAGGTACTTGACGCACTGCTTTTACTTGTTAACAAATCAAGCATCTTGAAACATACTCGGAGATATCTCGTTTCATAGTTGGCCACCAGTACCATTTCCGTAAATCATTATACATCTTGGTACTGCCACGGTGGATAGACATACAACCACTATGTGCCTCACATAAAATCCTCCTAACAAGCTCATCATCCTTTGATACACAAAGCCGATCTCAGAACCTTATACAACCATTTGAATCAATTCAGAAGTCTAAGTCAGTACTTAACTCGCACTGAGCTTTCTTGTAACACCCTATACCCCTGTCCATCGCCGGAATAGGGTATTAAGATATTACATAACTAAATACAACCTACTGAGGTTCATAGATACATACAATACATAGATTCGGTTATACATCAATTACGATTAGTGACCAACTTAAATTTCTAGATCCAAACAATCCAACTTTCTAGGTAATTCGACTAATGCAACCATATCACACACATTTACTATAGGAGCACTATCAAAGTTGCAAAGCGACTACATACTAATAGGTGTAATCGAATTTTTTTTAGATATTAAGCATACCATCATCGCATCATATAACCCATGCATCAAAGTAACAAGTCACATAAAGTTTCCAACAAAACATTTACTCGGCTTCGAGATTAAGTAAGCCATTTTCGCATGGCTAAAATAAATACAACTCAAAATGTAATTCGATTTCACGAAAGGAGATTAGCCTATACATGCCATTGTTCTCAAAATAACTATCGAATGTACCAAAATAACGACGATAGTGTAGGTGATTAAAGCTTCAATCCCCGAGTCCGTCGCTTCAAAATGATATCTATAAAACAGAGGAAACAAAGTAAACGGAGTAAGCACTAGAATGCTTAGTAAGTTTTAAGCAATGACAACAGATAAAAATTAAATTATAACTTAGTGGTTCGCATTTTTCTTTCACTCTTCTTTTGGGTATATCACCCCTTAGCCGAATATACGCAATCTCATCATATACAATAGGCAGATAAACTCTCACATGAAAGTGAGCTCATGTAAACGTATATATATTGCATAATTTCACATAACCTTTCACATTGACCCAATGCCACATAATCATAGAAACAGTCTCATTGATTGCTCACGTATGCATCACATAACTACCTTATGTTTTAGTCTAAATCAAGCTCACATATAAGCTCAGAGTACATACCTGTTTAACTTTTCGCATTGAACCTAATTTATAAGCAATTCTTATTATGAAGTCTTATAGCTTTAAACTTTACTTGGATCATCGGCGAGACCTTTAGCTCAGATGAAATCTCCACACGAAGTCAGTGGGTCTTAACCCGGACATAGTCACCGCATATAGCTATCGGGTCTTAACCCGGACATAGTCTCCGCATATAGCCTTCGGGTCTTAACCCGGACATAGTCTCTACATATAGTCATCGGGTCTTTAATCCCGGATTCACATCACAAAGTTTCACGCATATCTATTCACATGTTACCACATTTCACATAGCAAAATCACATTTGTAATTCAAGTCCACTCATTGACTTTGTGTCGTAAGCATCATTCAAATCTAATACATGTATATTTCTTTTACTAAACTTTCAGCTCAATAAGCAAACACACATAAGCACATATCCCCAATCTTGTTCTTTGTTTAATTCTCTAATAGCCATTCGGCTATATAACAAACATGTATAAGGTTTCTTTTTCAATAACCTTGTTATGGTAAGGACAATGGGACATCATTTATTTATTATACATGTATATCATGGCATTTTAAATTAAATACCAAATTCAATTACTCAAAACTTACCTTAAACTTTTCTGAGTAACTATGAGTCAGCTATTCAACCACTTTAGCCTTCCCTTTATCCGAACTTGTCCTTCTAGGCTCTTGAGCTAAATTAAACAAATAGATTGGTTTAATTACTCAATGAATATTATTTTCTTATTAATCATATTCGGCAACCATATATCAAATTCATCAAGTACATTTACACCATGATTCAAAACTCATACTTTTTATAGCCGAAAATATCAAGGACTTATCAAGCCATGTATATCACTTATAGCTCACACAAAATGATCATATAACCCTAATTAGCAATTATTCAACTTAGGCTTTTTTTGTATACACAAGCAACACTTAATTAACAAAAATATATGTTTGATATGTTTGATTTATTTCACAAGCTATGACCGAATGTATGTGGCCTTAGACCTCACCTATGTATACAAAATCAAACCATCACTTTCCTTATTAAGGACACATTCGGTACCCTCATCTAGACTTAATAGCATTTCTTATTTTCAAATGCAAATATCCTCATTTATAAGAATATTCGGCACTTATTTGCATTTTAATAGCACGCACATACATCACAAAACTCATTCTAATACAACATATTATCTTTTACTTGAGCTTACATGGATTCAACACCTTGAAGTTTATCTACTAACCACCTTTTCAAACACATAAAACTTTCATAGCCGAATGCTCAATTTCATCATTTAACAAACTTTGAGCCATGGATTTGTTAAAATACAAGATAACAACATCAAACTCACCATTAAGACTTCACAAGCACATTCGGCCTATAGCATAACATAAACAAAATTTAGCTTTTAAAATTTTCACGTTTTAATAAGCTTAGCCTCAATTAAACACTTGTTAGTTCATTCAAGCATTAAGCACATCATTCATGATATCCAAACATAAATAGCTGAATCTACAAATTAACTAAGCATAGCAAATCTCATTTACAATTTACTACCACATATACGACAAATCTTAATAGCCACAAATGTTCATTTCATGAGCTATGTCCACATTCGGCCATCATGATGTAAATATCAAAGTGCAACTTAATCTCTCCAATCACTTATCAATTTAGTCACATATACAAAATTAAAAACCCTTATTCAAACACATATAAACACATTTCTTGAAATGGCCGAATCTCATATTGTTATGGAGTTCATCTTTAGCACCATTCACTAAGCTTCAAACTAATTCTCAACTAACCTATGCTCATTATCAATTATTTCAAATATGGGACACCTATTTACCAAATCAAATGACAAGTTGAATTCATGGTTGAATGCAACGATCAACCCAATTACAAAATCAATTTATCACTTAGGTGCTAATTTGATTAATTCTCATACAACTATTATCAATACACATTAATTTTTTGTATAAGCCCCTACATTGCTGATTTTCACAATCAACATAGTCACAAGGGCTCATTCCATCTACTCAAATCATCAAATAACTCCTTACCACTCAAAACAATCAAAATCATGTGAAGGAAAACTCCATATCCCTAGCCGAATGTACCCCACAAAAACCGAACCAAGGAAGCTCAAATTCCATATTTCTACTTAAAATCTTCAAATCTCATGAAATTAAACCTTAATTTGCCTATCTAATACTCTTTTGCTAAATTTTAACACCAAATTTTGTAAACTTCATAACTAGGAACACCATTGCCGAAACATTACATTACAACAAGAATTCAAAGAATGCATCATGGGTTTATGGTGTAATCGGTTATAAAGCTCAAAAACACCCCAAAAAAATCAAATTATCGAAAACTTACCTAGGATTCTTGAACTTCAATGACCGAACAATAAGGGCTTTTTGTCTTTGTTTTTCTTTTAGTTTCGGCTAGATGAATGAAGAAAGATGAATACATAGTTTTTATCACCCTTTTCTTATTCTAAAATATCCTTAATTCATAATATTATTTTAACTTTTATTTTATGCAAAAATAAGCACTTATAAACACTAAAATACAAAACACAAACAACCAAAACATCATCATGAGGTGAGTTGGCCGACCATTTAAAAGAAAAAGGGAAATTTGACATGCAAGCCCATGTTTTTAAACTATGCTATTATTTAGTCATAACATATTTAACTAGCATATTTTCAATGTTCATAATTAAGCCCTTTTAGGTGAAATTCATAATTATAATGCTAAATTAAAGCACCCAAGATGTCACACATGAATTGACACATGCAATGGGCATCAAAATAATTATTAAATTATTTTTGTGCCTCGATTTTGTGGTCCCAAAACCACATCCCGACTAAGGTCGATTTAAGCCTGTCACAACTCTCCCCCACTTGAGAAATTTTCGTCCCCGAAAATCTTACCGGAAAATAAGTTTGGGTAACGTTCTTTTATCGAATCCTCAAGCTCCCAAGTAGCTTCTTCCACCCCGTGATTGACCCATAACACTTTCACTAACGAAATTTTCTTATTCCGTAGCTCTTTAACCTCATGTGCCAAAATACGAATTGGTTCCTCTTCATAACTCAAATCAGACCGAATCTCAATGTCAGATGGATTAATCACATGCGATGGGTCGGATCTATATTGTCGAAGCATCGAAACATGAAGAACATTGTGAATCTTTTCAAGTTCATGAGGCAAAATCAAACGATATGCTACAGGTCCAATCCGTTCAGATATTTCATATGGTCCGATGAACCTCGGACTCAATTTACCCTTACGGCCGAATCTAAGCACCTTTTTCCAAGGTGATACTTTAAGAAATACTTTGTCTCCGACCTGATACTCAATATCTTTCCGCTTTAAATCTGCGTATGACTTTTGACGATCTGAAGCTGCCTTGAGACTATCACGGATCACTTTTACTTTCTGCTTGGCATCTCTAATCAAATCAACCCCAAAAATCTTACTTTCACTGAGCTCAGTCCAAAACCATAGTGTACGGCACTTGCGACCGTACAAGGCCTCATAAGGTGCCATCTTAATGCTCGATTGGAAACTGTTGTTGCAAGCGAATTCAATCAGAGGCAAATACCGTTCCCACGAACCACTAAACTCAAGGATACAACATCTCAACATAACCTCGAGTATTTGAATTACTCGTTCCGACTGACCGTCCGTCTGAGGATGAAATGCGGTACTAAAATGTATCTTAGTACCTAGAGAATCTTGTAGTTTCTTTCAAAATCGCGATGTAAATCTCGGGTCTCTATCCGATACAATAGAGATAGGCACCTCGTGTAATCTAACGATCTGAAAAACATACAATTCTGCTGACTTATCAAGTGAGTAATCTGTATGCACGGGAATAAAATGGGCCGATTTAGTTAATCGGTCCACGACAACCCAAATCGCATCTTTCTTGCTCGGCGTCAACGGTAGCCCCGATACAAAATCTATCGTAATCTTATCCCATTTCCACTTGGGTATCAAAAACAGTTGCAACAAACCCGAAGGCACCTGATGTTCTGCTTTTACTTGTTGGCATATCAAACACTTTGACGCAAAATTTGAGATGTCTCGTTTCATACCATGCCACCAATACTGACGTTTCAAATCCTTGTACATTTTTGTACTTCCTGGATGAACTGACATTCGGCTATTATGAGCTTCATTTAAAATCATCGAAACCAACTCTGAACTTCTCGGAATACATACTCGGCCTCGGAACCTTAAACAATCATTGTCATCAACTTGAAACTCAGAATCCACATTTAAATCGCATTGAGCTCGCTTGGCAATTAAATCATCATCAACTTTCTGAGCTTCACAAACTTGTCGTAGAAACACCGGCTTCGCTTTTAATTCCGCTATCATCATACCATCATCAGATACTGATAAATGCACATTCATGGCTCGTAAAGCAAATAATTATTTCCGGCTAAGAGCATCAGCAACTACATTCGCCTTTCCCGGATGATAGTCAATGACAAGCTCGTAATCCTTTAACAATTCAAGCCAACGTCTTTGTCTCAGATTCAAATCTCTTTGGGTCATCAAGTATTTGAGGCTTTTATGGTCGGAAAATATATGACATTTCTCACCAAAAAGGTAGTGACGCCAAATCTTCAGCGCAAACACAATAGTAGCTAATTCGAGATCATGAGTCGGATAGTTTTTCTCGTAAGGCTTTAACTGTCTCGAAGCATATGCAACAACTCTGCCCTCTTGCATCAAAACACACCTCAAGCCATTCAAAGACGCGTCACTATAAACCACTAACTCTTTACCGGATTCAGGCTGAACTAATACTGGAGCTTCCGTCAATAGGGCTTTCAACTAGTCGAAACTCTTCTGGCACTTCTCAGACCATTCAAATTCTGCAATAGCTTCGTCAACGGAGTTGAAATCATGGAGAAGCCTTTCACAAACCGTCGGTAATACCCGGCAAGCCCCAAAAAGCTTCAGACTTCTAAGACATTTCTAGGAGGCTTCTAATCAAAGATAGCAGAAATTTTACTCGGATCGACTCGTATTCCTGAAGCAGATACAATATGTCCCAAAAAGCTAACCTCGCGCAACCAGAACTCACATTTACTGAATTTTGCATACAACTGATTATCACGTAAAATCTGTAGCACAAGTCTTAAATGCTCGGCATGCTCAAACTCATCGCGAGAATAAACCAAAATGTCATCAATAAACACAACCAAAAATCGATCTAGGTACTGCTTAAACACCTGATTCATCAGATCCATGAAAATAGAGGGGCCATTAGTCAGCCCAAACGGCATCACTAAAAATTCGTAGTGTCTGTACCTCGTTCTGAAAGTAGTCTTGGGTATGTCTGAGTCTCGAACTCGCAACTGATAATAGCCAGATCGCAAGTCAATATTTGAAAACACTAAAGCTCCCTTTAGCTGATCAAAAAAGTCGTCAATACGAGGCAACGGATACTTATTCTTTATAGTCACTTTGTTCAGCTGCCGATAGTCAATACACATTCTCAAGGTCCCGTCTTTCTTTTTCACGAACAAGACTGGTGCACCCCAGGGTGAAAAGCTCGGTCTTGCGAAACCTTTATCAGTTAACTCTTGCAACTGAGATTTCAACTCTTTCAACTCTGTCGGAGCCATACGATACGGAGCAATCGAAGTCGGAGTTGAACCTGAAGCTAACTCAATGCCAAACTCAACCTCTTTAACAGGTGGTAATCCCGGTAATTCTTTAGGAAACACGTTCGGATACTCACAAACCACAGGTACAGCCTCAAGCTTTTGTTCGGATATTTTGCTATCCAAAACATAAGCAAGCAACCCTTTTTCATAAATTTCTGAGCCAGTATAGAAGATATTACCGCCGGTAGCCCGTTTAGATCCGTAGACTCAATCCGAATTATCTCATTATTCGAACATCGCAAATCAATAGTCTTTCGCTTGCAATTCACTACTGCATTGTACACAGTTAACCAATCTATTCTGAGAATAACGTCGAATTCATCGAATGGCAAAAGCATCAAATTGGCCGAAAAACAGGAATCTCGAATCATAAGGGGACATTTCTTACACACTCTATCAACTAAAACACAACGACCCAAGGGATTGGATACTCAAATCACAAACTCAGTAGACTCAACAGGGAGAGTCTTACTGGATGCCAAAGTTTCACATACATATGAATGAGTTGAATCGAGGTCAATCAAAGCAATCACATTAGAATCAAAGAGAGTAAAAGTACCGGTAATAACATCTGGGGAAGAGGCATCCTAGCGTACGCGTATAGCGTAAGCTCTAGCAGGGGCACGAGTCTCAGATTGGGTCGTAACATCTTCCATTCGTCTCTGACCATCGCTAGCATTTCCCATGTTCCTAGGTGGTCTACCTCGTGCTGAATTAGTGCTCGGTTTCCCACTCTGATTCACATTCTGCTCAGACCATTTGGGGCAATCTCTTATAAAGTGATTAGCCGATCCACACTTATAACAAGAGCGATCATGAAATCTGTAGCTCCCCGAATGCCTTTTTCCACAATACTTGCACTCGGCTCTGTCTCGACGGTCGTTCCCAACACTAGCAGTAGAAGTGACTCGTGTACTTACAGGGGGTCGATCACGATCTCGTCTAGAAAGATCTGAGGTAGCATTAGGTTTGTCTGAGTCACCTCAAAATTTCTTTGAGGATTTTTGAATAGACTTCCCCGAAGATCTCTTATGGAACTCTCTGGCTCCGCTATCAACTTTTCTCTTTTCATTTCTGAGCTCTTCGACTTTGCAGGCTCGCTCGACAAGAACAACGAACTCTTAAATTTCCAGAATGCCAACCAGTAGTTTGGTGTCTTCATTTAACCCGTCCTCGAAGCGTTTACACATAATAGCTTCAGATGATATGCACCCGCGAGCATATCAGCTGAGCCGTACGAATTCTCTCTCATACTCGGTCACTGACATTCGGCCCTGCTTAAGCTCAAGAAATTCTTTCCGTTTCTGATCGATAAATCTCTGGCTAATATACTTTTTACGGAATTCAATTTGGAAAAACTCCCAAGTAACCCGCTCTTTCGACACAACCGAAACCAATGTGTTCCACCAATAGTAGGCAGAATCATGTAACAGAGATACGGCACATTTCAAACACTCCTCGGGCGTACATGACAATTCATCGAACACACGGATTACATTATCGAGCCAAAACTCGGCCCGCTCAGCATCATCATCAACTTAGCCTGGAACTCTTCAGCCCCGTATTTTCTAATTTTGTTGACCGAGGGTTTACTTGACCTCACAGGGTCGGTCTCAGGAGGAGTCATAGGGGTCGGAAGTGGATTATTCGGGGGAGGAGGTTGTGGAACAGCTGGATTAGTTCGAAGGAATTGAGTGAACCAATCATTCATCATAGCATAACAATTCCGCCTCATGTCATCATCTCGATGACTGGTATTCGGTTGAGAGTCGATCGGCACGGTTCCTTAAGCGGGAGCAGCCGCTACACTCTCAATATCCTCCGCTACGGTTGGATCGGGATCGGGATCCATTACTATACGAAAAACACATTTCAAATGTCAGAAATCACCACACTATCGTATTCTCATAAAATGGCATGTATAGCTATACTCACACGCGATATGTTAGTCCAAGAATCGACTAAACCGTGGCTCTGATACCAATAAAAATGTAACACCCTATACCCCTTTCTATCACCGAAATAGGGTATTAAGATATTACATAACTAAATACAACCTACTGAGGTTCATAGATACATCTAAGACATAGATTCGGTTATACATCAATTACGATTAGTGACCAACTTAAATTCTAAATCTGGACAATCCAACTTTCTAGGTAATTCGACAAATGCAACCATATCACACACATTTACTATAGGAGTACTATCAAAGTTGCAAAGTGACTACCTACTAATAGGTGTAATCGAATTTTTTTTAGATATTAAGCATACCATCATCGCATCATATAACCCATGCATCAAAGTAACAAGTCACATAAAATTTCCAACAAAACATTTACTCGGCTTAGAGATTAAGCAAGCCATTTTCGCATGGCTAGAATAAATACAACTCAAAATGTAATTCAGTTTCACGAAAGGAGATTAGCCTATACATGCCATTGTTCTCAAAATAACTATCGAATGTACCAAAATAACGACGATAGTGTAGGTGATTAAAGCTTCAATCCCAGAGTCCGTAGCTTCAAAATAATATCTATAAAACAGAGGAAACAAAGTAAACGGAGTAAGCACTACAATGCTTAGTAAGTTTTAAGCAATGACAACAGATAAAAATCAAATTATAACTTAGTGGTTCGCATTTTTCTTTCACTCTTCTTTTGGGTATATCACCCCTTAGCCTAATATACACAATCTCATCATATAAAATAGGTAGATAAACTCTCACATGAAAGTGAGCTCATGTAAACATATATATATTGCATAATTTCACATAACCTTTCACATTGACCCGATGCCACATAATCATAGAAATAGTCTCATTGATTGCTCACGTATGCATCACATAACTACCCTATGTTTTAGTCCAAATCAAGCTCACATATAAGCTCAGAGTACATACCTGTTTAACTTTTTGATTGAACCTAATTTATAAGCAATTCTTATTGTGAAGTCTTATAGCTTTAAACTTTACTCGGATCATCGGCGAGACCTTTAGCTCGGATGAAAACTCCACACGAAGTCAGCGGGTCTTAACCCGGACATAGTCACCGCATATAACCATCGGGTCTTAACCCGGACATAGTCTCCGCATATAACCTTCGGGTCTTAACCCAGACATAGTCTCCACATATAGTCATCGGGTCTTTAATCCCGGATTCACATCACAAAGTTTCACGCATATCTATTCACATGTTACCACATTTCACATAGCAAAATCACATTTGTAATTCAAGTCCACTCATTGACTTTGTGTCGTAAGCATCATTCAAATCTAATACATGTATACTTCTTTTACTAAACTTTCAGCTCAATAAGCAAACACACATAAGCACATATCCCCAATCTTGTTCTTTGTTTAATTCTCTAGTAGCTATTCGGCTATATAACAAACATGTATAAGGTTTCTTTTTCAATAACCTTGTTATGGTAAGGACAATGGGACATCATTTATTTATTATACATGTATATCATGGCATTTTAAATTAAATACCAAATTTAATTACTCAAAACTTACCTCAAACTTTTCTGAGTAACTATAAGTCAGCTATTCAACCACTTTAGCCTTCCCTTTATCCGAACTTGTCCCTCTAGGCTCTTGAGCTAAATTAAACAAATAGATTGGTTTAATTACTCAATGAATATTATTTTCTTATTAATCATATTCGGCAACCATATATCAAATTCATCAAGTACATTTACACCATGATTCAAAACTCATACTTTTTATAGCCGAAAATAGCAAGGACTTATCAAGCCATGTATATCACTTATAGCTCATACAAAATGATCATATAACCCTAATAAGCAATTATTCAACTTAGGCCTTGTTTGTATACACAAGCAGCACTCAATTAACAAAAATATATGTTTGATATGTTTGATTTATTTCACAAGCTATGACCGAATGTATGTGTCCTTAGACCTCACCTATGTATACAAAATCAAACTATCACTTTCCTTATTAAGGACACTTTTGGTACCCTCATCTAGACTTAATAGCATTTCTTATTTTCAAATGCAAATATCCTCATTTATAAGAATATTCGGCACTTCTTTGCATTTTAATAGCACGCACATACATCACAAAACTCATTCTAATACAACACATTATCTTTTACTTGAGCCTACATGGATTCAACACCTTGAAGTTTATCTACAAACCACCCTTTTCAAACACATAAAACTTTCATAGCCGAATGGTCAATTTCATCATTTAACAAACTTTGAGCCATGGATTTGTTAAAATACAAGATAACAACATCAAACTCACCATTAAGACCTCCCAAGCACATTCGGCCTATAACATAACATAAACAAAATTTAGCTTTTAAAATTTTCACGTTTTAACAAGCTTAGCCTCAATTAAACACTTGTTAGTTCATTCAAGCATTAAGCACATCATTCATGATATCCAAACATAAATAGCCGAATCTACAAATTAGCTAAGCATAGCAAATCTCATTTACAATTTACTACCACATATACGGCAAATCTTAATAGCCACAAATGTTCATTTCATGAGCTATGTCCACATTCGGCCATCATGATGTAAATATCAAAGTGCAACTTAATCTCTTCAACCACTTATCAATTTAGTCACATATACAAAATTAAGAACCCTCATTCAAACACATATAAACACATTTCTTGAAATGGCTGAATCTCATATTGTTATGGAGTTCATCTTTAGCACCATTCACTAAGCTTCAAACTAATTCTCAACTAACCTATGCTCATTATCAATTATTTCAAATATGCGACACCTATTTACCAAATCAAATGACAAGTTGAATTCATGGTTGAATGCAACGATCAACCCAATTACAAAATCAATTTATCACTTAGGTGCTAATTTGACTAATTCTTATACAACTATTATCAATACACATTAATTTTTTGTATAAGCCCCTACATTGCTGATTTTCACAATCAACATAGTCACAAGGGCTCATTCCATCTACTCAAATCATCAAATAACTCCTTACCACTCAAAACAATCAAAATCATGTGAAGGAAAACTCCATATCCCTAACCAAATGTGCCCCATAAAGAACCGAACCAAGCAAGCTCAAATTCCACATTTCTACTTAAAATCTTCAAATCTCATGAAATTAAACCTCAATTTGCCTATCTAATACTCTTTTACTAATTTCTAACACCAAATTTTGTAAACTTCATAACTAGGAACACCATTGCCGAAACATCACATTACAACAAGAATTCAAAGAATGCATCATGGGTTTATGGCGTAATCGGTTATAAAGCTCAAAAACACCCAAAACAAAATTAAATTATCAAAAACTTACCTAGGATTCTTGAGCTTCAATGACCAAACGGCAAGAGCTTTTTATCTTTGTTTTTCTGTTAGTTTTGGCTAGATGAATGAAGAAAGATGAATACATAGTTTTTATCACCCTTTTCTTATTCTAAAATATCCTTAATTCATAATATTATTTTAACTTTTATTTTATGCAAAAATAAGCACTTATAATCACTAAAATACAAAACACAAACAACCAAAACATCATCATGAGGTGAGTTGGCCGGCCACTTAAAAGAAAAAGGGAAATTTGACATGCAAGCCCATGTTTTTAAACTATGCTATTATTTAGTCATAACACATTTAACTAGCATATTTTCAAAGTTCATAATTAAGCCCTTTTAGGTGAAATTCATAATTATAATGCTAAATTAAAGCACCCAAGATGTCACACATGAATTGACACATGCAATGGGCATCAAAATAATTATTAAATTATTTTTGTCCCTCGATTTTGTTGTCCCGAGACCACATCCCGACTAAGGTCGATTTAAGGCTGTCATATTTCTTAGCTTGCAATTCTCTGTCTTTTAATTATGCTTCACAAATCTCTTGAATGAACATCGGTTGAGTTGTCATTTCTACTAAAATTGAACCATCATCTGTTAGAGACAATCGTGTGTTCATGGCTCTCCAAGAAAGTAGAGACTTTCAACTTAAAGCATCTGCAACAACATTGGCTTTCCCCAGATGGTAGTCGATAATCAACTCATAATCCTTTAATAACTCAAGCCACCTCCTCTATCGTAGATTTAAGTCTTTCTGTATCATCAAATACTTAAGGCTCTTATGATCGGTGAACACTCAGCATTGCTCACCATATAAATAGTGCCTCCATATTTTTAGTACAAACACTATTGCGGCTAACTCCAAATTGTGAGTCGAATCATTTATTTCATGAGGTTTCAACTATCTTTAGGCATAAGCAATCACCTTGTCTTCTTGCATAAGTATGCAGCCCAATCCATTTAATGATGCATCACTGTAAACTACAAATTCCTTTATGGGCTCTAGTTGTACTAAAATAGGAGCTTCAGTCAGTAGGGTCTTCAATTTCTTGAAACTTTTTTGGCACTTATCAGTCCACTCAAATCTAACATCTTTTTGCAAAAGTCTCATCATTGGAGTGGCGATCATGGAAAATCCCTTAACGAATCTCTGATAATAATTGGCCAAACCTAGAAAGCTTTTGACCTTGGATATATTTCTCGACGGCTTCCACTCAACAATTGCCAATATCTTACTTAGATAAAATCTGATGCCATCACCTAAAACCCAAAAATCTGACTTCTTTAAGCCAAAATTCACTTTTACTGAATTTGGCATAAAGTTGCTTGTCTCGTAAAGTTTGTAAAACTGCCCTTAAGTGCTTGGCATGTTCATCCTCATCACGTGAATACATCAAGATGTCAAAGATAAAGACTACAACAAATCTATCCAAGTATGGCCAAAAGATATAGTTCATTAAATCCATGAATGCTGCAGAGGCATTGGTCAAGCCAATTGGCATGACAATAAACTCGTAGTGACCATACCTCGTCCAAAAAGCTGTCTCAGGCACATGGCCTCCTTAACTCTTAGCTTATAGTACCCGAACCTTAAATCTATCTAGGAGAACACTGTGGCTCCTCTTAACTGATCAAATAAATCATCGATCCTTGGTAAAGGGTACTTGTTCTTTATGGTCACTTTATTAAGTTGTCGATAATCTATGCACAACCTCATAGAGCCATCTTTCTTTTTCACAAATAGTATGAGAGCACCCCAAGAAGAATGACTCGGTCTTACAAAACCTTTGTTTGTCAAATCTTGTAGCTGAGCTTTCAACTCTTTTAGCTCAGTTGGAGCCATTCTATAAGAAGCAACAGAGATAGTTGTAGTACCGCGAGCCAATTCTATACCAAACTCTACCTTCCTAACCGGAGGCAATCGAGGCAACTCTTCTGGAAATACATCTTGATACTCACATGCCACTGTCACTGATTCCATTTGTAACATTTCGAAATAGGGCCTAAACAGAACCGTGATTGTGAAACCACAGATCTGAGATAGAAAATTTTATTCCGATTAATTTTTATGATTTACTGAGTGATTAGATGCCTGTGTTAGAATATTGATAGAATTTTTCATGAATTGCATGTTAAATATGCCTATTAGGGCTTAATTGCAAAAGTTGATATATATGAGTTCTAAATAGGAAAGGATTAAATTGAAGAACATAATTGAAGTAGACGTCCTTAAGTGGTAATTAGACCATTAGGTTTTCATGGACAAAAATAGACAAACATAGGTAGAAATAACCAAATTTTTATTGACGGGCATTTTAGTCATTTGGTAATGAAAAGGAATTAAAAGGGAAAAGGATGGCAAAATTGCTACCATCTTCTTCAAGTGGCCGAACCTTATGTATCGCCATAGCTAGGGTTTGTTTCAAGCTTTCAAGCTCCATAGTAAGTGATTCCAAGCCCCATTTTTAATATTCTTTACCTTTTTGGAGTCTCGATAGCTTGATTTAGCTTATTCTAGCAATAACTTAACCTAGAGTTCATATTTGGAAAAATACCCAGACGTGAAATGTGTTTATTTTGATGTTGTATGATGGAATATGATGTTTTAAATTATGTTAAACAACTTGTGCTACTCAAATTTAAGTAAAAATGACTAAAACGGCATAATCGGTAAAAATACCTAATGTTCATAAGTACATGTTAGGGTGAGAATTTGATGTTGCCATTAAGGGAAATAGATTGACATGTCCTAAAACATAAGAATTAGGGAAAAATTTTAATTTTCGAGCTTTGGGGCAAAAGTTAAATAGTGAAAGTTTAGGGGTAATTTCGTAGTTTTGCCAAAGTTAGAGTTAAGGACTGTTTTGATAAATGTGAGTATTAAATAAGGTAAATTTGGTAATTATAGATCAAGAAGAATGAAATTTAGGGATAGACTGAGGAAAGAAAAAGGTAGAAGATTAAGTTGTCAAGCTGATCGTATCTTACTCCGAGGTAAGTTTACGATAAATAAATGCAATATTTCAATTTTTTATACTAATTTTGTTAACTTCCAACATAATCAAAGATGAGGTAATAGAGAAAGATTATCAGAAAGCCCATTTGAACCTTAGGAATGTATAGGATACGGAATGTCATGACATTTTGGGTTGAAACAGTTGAGGAACAACCCATGTAAGTCCATATCAGACATATGGCATTGGCAGGTTGAGACAGATGAGGAACATCCCATGTAAGTCTATATCAGATATATGGCTTTGGCAGGACAGGGAACATCCCAAGTAAGACCATGCCTAGTGCATGGCATTTGTAGGCTATTATCAGGTAGAAATGCCAAGTATCTTGAGTATTCCAAATGGTTCATTCTGCTAATATATAGGTTATGTTACAAGAAAGTTCAGGTAAAGGAGTGATAAACAGGAAAGTTAAAGAGTAAGTGGAGAAGTAAAGTAAAGATTTTGTTAGTTGATGGTATAATATAAGTATATTTATACTTGGTGAATGTTGTCATTTATTTACTTGTAAACTTACTAAGCATTGTAGCTTACTCCTTTTCCTTTCTCTCTTTTATAGTGTAAGCAAGCCAATTCAGGGATCGTAAGGACATCAGAGTTCGTCTCACACGATCAAAGACTATCTTGATATTTTGTAATTTGAAATGTTTTAAGTTATGGCATGTAGAGGGACTTCACTATTTTGTGTGTATGTCGCTATGATACGATTAAAAAATGACATGTGAATACTTCATAATGATTATCTATTGAAATGGCTAATTAAGAACATGTTTGGATGTTATGTATGCCTAAATGATAGTTTATGCAAAGAAATTATGAAAGAGTAAAAGTTGTCCATGAAATAGTTTTAGAAGAGCAGCAGTGACTTGAATTTGAAAAATCACTAAAATTTTTAGCAATAGAATTAAATGGTGACTAATATATAGAATTAAATCTTATTGAGTCTATTTTCATAAGAAAGTAACAGAGCAAGCAAATGAAGTCTATGTTTTGAGAAATTTAATTCTTATGAGAATGGTTCAGAGGGATTTCGTTTTCCCCTGTTCTGATTTTAGAAATTTACTAAAAATAATAAAAAAAGAATTATGAGTCATAATTTATTTGTCTAGATTCCTAGTGAGTCTATTTTCACTAGAAACAAACGAAAACATTTTCCAAATTCTTTATAATGAGATAATTGATTTTTAGTGAAGAGAGGTCAGGTCCGTTGGGCTGCAAAATAGGGGAATTTTTAACTAATAAACTGTACTAATTGGCTAAACCAAAAATTCTAGAAAAATTATGGTAAGAAGATATATGAATCGTTTTAGGGAAATTTACAGATTTAAATTGTGAGTTTTGTAACTCAACTAATAATTAATTTAGTGACTGTTACGTAGATGGACACTTTTATTAAGAACAGTGAAATAAATTGTTTTGATTTGGAAGTAATCGAAAAATTTTTAATGTTCCCAGTTTGGTCCCGAACTGTTTCAATTGCATGTTTTAGGGCCTCGAGGGCCCTTTTTAGGGATATTAGATGAATGTTAGCTAATTAATTTTAAAAGAATATTTTTATGCCTTGAATTAGTAAGATAAGTCTATTAACGCCTCGTGCTCGACTCCAGCGACGGTCTCGGGTAAGGGGTGTTACATTTATTGGTATCAGAGCAAGATTTTAGTCGATTCTTAGAATATTCAGTATGAGTAAGAGTCTAGCTATACATGCCATACTTATATATTGAAAGTGTGACGACTCTTGACAATTTTAAAATGCTTTTCTTTTATAGTTATGGATCCTGAACAAGTTGGTGCATATGATGTAAAAAGTAATGCATCCGCTCCTGCGTAAGGGACGGTGCCACCTGATAGTAGTGAAAGGCCTGTTACAATTAGTTAGGGAGGAGGGGCGAGAAGCCTTCTTCCAAGCTATAAATGAATGGTTTGCTGAGTTCATTCGTATGAATACGGCTGTTAGACCTCCACCCCCTCATGATCCTCAGACCACCCACGTAGCTTCCCCAGTCACAAATACAATCAGAAGAGAGAAGCCATCAGTTGATAAAATTAGAAAATAAGGGGCCGAAGAGTTTCGGAGTACTAAAGATGATGATGTAGAGAAAGATGAATTTTGGCTCAAGAATACTATCAAAGTTTTTGATGAGTTATCCTGCACACCTGAAGAGTGTATGAAATGTGTTGTATCACTTTTACGAGATTCGGCCTACCATTGGTGGAAGACACTTGTGTTAGTAGTACCGAAAGAAAGAGTTACCTAGGATTTCTTTCAAGAAGAGCTCTGTAAGAAGTACATCAGTCAAAGTTTCATCAGCCAGAAAAGAAAGGAATTTCTTGAACTAAAGTAGGGTAAGATGATAGTAACTAAGTATTAGCGTGAATTTGTCAGACTCAGCAATTATGCTAGAGAGTGTGTGTCAATTGAAGCTATTATGTGCAAGAGATTTGAAGATGGGCTCAATGATGATATTCGACTATCTGTTGGTGTTCTAGAGATAAAAGAGTTTGTTGTTTTAGTTGATAGAGGTTGTAAGGCAGAGGTGTTGCTGAAAGAAAAAAGAAAAAGGCAAAGCTAAAATTGAGAGGTAAGATATGAAGAAATGACAGATGAGTAAGCCGTTTCGGTCTACATCCAAGAGGCCTAGAGAGTTCTCTACTAGATCAAAAATTTCAGCTGGGCATTCGAGTAGAAATAGAGATAATAGAAATATGGGTTCGAAAGCTCAAACTACCTCGATTACGAGTGTAGGCAGTGTCCGACTGGGTAGACCAGAGTGTCCACGGAGCGGTAGATGTCATTTTGGCCAGTGTCGAGCATATGAGAGTGGTTGTTACAAGTGTGGTGCTCCAGATTATTTTATGCAAGAGTGTTCAGAAATGGTTAAAAAGGAAGAATTATAGAGTGCTAGGTTAGCGAATATTCCAGTTCGTGGTAGACTATAGAGAAACCCGGGAACAAGGGCAGGTAATAAAAGTGTGTCTAGAGATTCAACAATGAGACCAGATGTTAGAGCACCCGCAAGCACCTATGCCATCCGTGCTCGTGAAGAGGTATCCTCCCCCGACGTAATTACAGGTACATTTTCTCTTCATGATGTTAATATTATTGCTTTGACTGATTCAGATTTGACACATTCCTATGTTTGCATGAAATTGATGCCTAGTATGAATATGTCCATAGAGTCTACGGGATTTGTGATTAAAGTGTCAAATCCATTGGGTCAATATGTATTAGTAGACAAAGTATGTCAAAATTGCCCTTTGATGATTAGAGGTTACTATTTTTCGGTTGATCTCATGCTATTGCCATTTGATGAGTTTGATGTGATTTTTGGTATGGATTGGTGGATTGTGTAACATCCCAAAATAGGGCCTAATTGGAATAGTGGTTTTGTGACCATAAATCCGAGGTAAAAATAATTATTTTATAATTATTTTGAGGTTTATGATATGATTGCATGATTGTGTGAAATTTTCGTGAAGAAATTCTATGCATAAAGTGCTTATTTTGAAATTAGGGACTAAATTGAATAAGTTGCAAAACTTGCATTCTAGAAGCTTTTAGTATGAAATTGATTTGGAATATTAATTAGGAGATCTTAAATAGCAATTTGACCAAATTCTAAAATTTTGGACAAAAATGGGCTTGTACATGAAAAATTTTCAAAGAAAGGCATTGAGGGTATTTTGGTCATTTGGTAATTAAAAGATTAAAAAAGGGAAAAAGATGGCAAAATATGTCCATCTTCTTCATTAGCACGAAATTTCAAGGGTTCTCCATAGCTAGAGTTTGTTTCAAGCTTCCAAGCTCCATAATCAAGAAGAACGAAATTCGGAAGTAGATCGGGGAAAGGAAAAAGTAAAGGACTAAATTGTCAAGTTTAACCGTATTTTGTATTAAGGTAAGTTTACGGTAAATAAATGCAATATTTCTTTATTTTACATTAATGTTGTTAATTTCCAGCATATATACATTTCTTTTATGAAAATATTCGAAGTTGAACCAAAGACGAGATGACAGAGAAAAAGTATCAGAAAGCCCCGTTTGAACTCTAGGAACGTTGGGATACAGAATGTCATGACATTTTGGGTTATCAGACAGGACAAGAATATCCCATATAAGTGCATATTAAAAATATGGCTTTGGTAGGACAGGGAACATCTCATGTAAGACCATGCCTAGAATATGGCATTAATAGGTTATTATCATGCAGGGAAACCCGAGTATCCTTAGTATTTCGAGTGGTTCAACGGGCTATTGTACAGGTTAAATTACAGGAAACTTTTAGCAAAGGAAAGGTAAGTTATATTCATGAGTTTATTGAATAACCAAGGTAGAAGAAAGTAAGTGAATAAGGAAGAGGGTAAGAAATGAGGTGTAAGGAAAGCTTATGATGCTTGATGATATTATGATTAACTATTATTTAGGGTGAATGTTATGATTTATTTACTTCTAAACTTACTAAGCTTAGTGCTTACTCTCTTTATTTTCCTTCTTTTTATAGTTCTTACCAAGCCAACTCGGGAATCGCAAGGAACGTCGAAGATCCGGTCACACTATCAACAGGATCATTTTGGTATAGCTAGACATTTCATTTCACGTATGGCAGGTATAGGGACTTGGCTTCTTTTGGTATGAATGTCCTTAGGATATGTTTAATGAATGGTATGTAAATACTTGTTGATGATTAGCTATTGGAATGACTAATCAAACATAGGTTTAATACTATGTATGCCTAAATGGTAATTACCACATGGAAACTATGAAAAAGGGTGAAAATAGCTTAAAAACAGATTCGAACAGCAGCAGTGATGTGATTTTGAAAAATCACTAAAAATATTATAAATAGAATGAGACATGAAATTAAAGCTTAATGATTCTATTTTCATGTGGAAGAAACAGAGTAAGTAAAAGAGTTTTATATTATGAGTTATATGCATTTGAGTGAGACTGCTCTAGATGGACTTCGTGATCCCTTGTTCTGAATTTAAAAATTCACCATAAATTGTACATAAATAATTAGGCATTATAGTTTATATTCCTAGATTCCTTATTGAGTCTAGTTTCAAATGAAATAAACGAAATGCCTATTTAAATTTTATACAGAGAGAAAACTAATTCGAAGTGAACAGAGGTTAGAGTAGTCGAACTACGTAACATGGGAGACTTTAACTAATAAAATGTACTAATTGGCTAGACTAAAAATTCTATAAAAAAAATTAGTAATAAGTTATATGAGTCTAGTTTTTATGAAAATTTATAGAATTAATTTTCAAGTTTCGTAACTCGAGTTATGATTTATTTAGTGACTGTGATGCAGTTGGACAACTTTATAAGGAACAGAGAAATAATTTTATTTTGGTTCGTTTAAGTAATCGAAAAACTTTTATTGATCCCGGTTAGGCCCCGAACCATTTTAATAGCATAACTTAGGGTCTCGATGACCCTTTTTAGGGATATATTGAATGAATGAAAATAAATTAATTTTAAAAGTAAATTTTTATGCCCAATTAAGTAAGTTAAGTCCGGTAACGCCTCGTGCTCGACTCCGGCGACGGTCTCGGGAAAGGGGTGTTACATTTATTAGTATCAGAGCAAAGGTTTAGTCAGTTCTCGGAATAGTTAGCATGAGTAAGAGTCTAGCTATACATGTCATACTTATATTTTGATAGTGTGACGACTCCTGACGATTTTAAAATGTTTTGTTTTATAGTAATGGATCCCGAGCGAGATGGTACTGATGATGTAGAAAGTAATGCGCCTGCTCCCGCAGAAGGGGCAGTGCCATCCAAGGATAGGCCCGTAACTGTGAATCAAGGAGGAAGGGCTTGAGAAGCCTTCTTCCAAGCTATGAATGAATGGTTTGCCGAGTTCGTTCGTACGAATCCAGCTGTTAGACCTCCACCCCTTATGATTCTCAGGCCACCGATGTAGCTCAAGCTCCTCCAGTCACAGGTACGGTGATAAGAGAAAAGCCACCAGTTGACAAGATCAGAAAACAAGGAGCCGAAGAGTTTCGGGCTACTAAAAATGATGATGCAGAAAGAGCAAAAATTTGGCTCGAAAATACCATCAGAGTCTTTGATGAATTATCCTGTACACCAGAGGAATGTATGAAATGTGTAGTATCACTTCTTAGAGACTCAGCTTACCACTGGTGGAAGACACTTGTATCAGTTGCACCGAAAGGGAGGGTCACTGGGGATTTCTTTCAGGAGGAATTCCATAAAAAGTACATCAGTTAGAGGTTTATCGACCAAAAAAGAAAAGAGTTTCTAGAATTGAAATAGGGCAATATGACAGTGACTGAATATGAGCATGAATTTGTCAGACTCAGCAATTATGCCCGAGAATGTGTATCTACAGAGGCGATCATGTGTAAAAGGTTTGAGAATGGGCTTAATGATGATATTCGACTGTCCGTGGGTGTTCTAGAAATAAAAGAGTTTGTTGTTCTAGTTGACAGAGCCTGTAAGGGAGAGGAGCTGTTAAAAAGAAAAAGAAAAGTTGAAATTGAGACGCAAGATGTAACACCCTTACCCGAGACTGTCGCCGGAGTCGAGCACAAGGCGCTACCGGACTTTACTTACTCAAATGGGCATAAAAAATTGTTTTTTAAAATTAATTTATTTTCATTCGTTCAATACGTCCCTAAAAAGGGGTCATCAAAACCCTAAATCATGGTATTGAAATAGTTCGGGACCAAACCGGGATCAATCAAATATTACCGGTTACTTCAACGAGCCCAAATGAATTATTTCTCTATTCCTTATAAAACTGTCCAATTGTATAACGGTTACAAAAAAATTCATATCTCGAGTTACAAAACTCAAAATCAAGATCCAAAAATTTTTCCTAAATCTAGACTCATGTATCTATTTACTAACCTTTTTCTAGAATTTTTGGTTTAGCCAATTAGTACAGTTTATTAGTTAAAATCTCCCCTGTTGCATAGTCTGACTACTCTAACCTCTGTTCACTACAAATAAAGTTTCTCTCTGTACAAAACTCAAATAGGCATGAAATTTGTTTCATTAAAAACTAGGATCAATAAGAAATCTAGGCATATAAATTATAACAGCTAATTATTTATGTACAATTTATGGTGAATTTTTAAATTCAGAATAGGGGATCACAGAGTCAGCTAGAGTAGTCTCACTCAAGTGCAAATAACTCATGGTATACTACTCTTTTGCTTCCTCTATTTCTTCTAAATGAAAATAGACTCATTAAGCTTTAATTTTATGCCCCATTCACCTTTTAATTCTATTTCTACTTTTTTTAGTGATTTTTAAAACTCACATCATTGCTGCTATTTGAATCTGTTTTTAAATTACTTTCACCTTTTTCATAGTTTCCTTGTAATAGTTACCATTCAAGCATACATACTATTAAACATGTATATGATTAGACATTCCATTAGCTATTCACTAACAAGTATTTATACACCATTCATTGAACTTATCATATCAAAAGAAGCCAAGTCTCTATACATGCCATACACGAAATGAGACATCTAACTGTACCAAAATGATTCCTTCGATAGTGTGACCGGATCTCCGACACTCCTTTCGATTCCCGAGTGAGCTTGGCAATAACTATCAAAAGAAGGAAAATAAAGAGATTAAGCACTAAGCTTAGTAAGTTTACAAGCAAATAAATTACAACATTCATCATAAACGATAATTATTCAATATATCACCTAGCATCATAAGCTTTCTTTACACCTCATTTCCTACCTTCTTCCTTATTCACTTGTCATCTTTCTTACTTGATCTTTTTAGTACTCATGAATATAACTTACCTTTCCCTTGCTGATAAATTTTCCATAATTTAACTTGTACAATAGCCCGTTGAACCGCTCGAAATACTAGGGATATTCGGGTTTTCCTGTCTGATAATAATCTACCATTGCCATGTCCTTGACATGGACTTACATGAAATGTTCCTATCTTTCCAAAGCCATATATTTGATATGGACTTACATGGATTATTCCTGTCTCCAAAGCCATATATCTAATATGGGCTTACATGGCTCATTCCTGTCCTGTCCTGTCAACCCCAAATGTCATGACATTTGTATCCCTATATTTCTAAAGTTCAACGGGACCTTTCGATACTCTTTCTCTGTCATCTCGTCTATGATTCGACTTTGAATATTTTCGTAAAATAAATGTATAAATACTGGAAATTAACAACATTAATGTAAAATAATGAAATATTGCATTTATTTACCGTAAACTTACCTCAATACAAAATATGACTAAACTTAACAATTTAGTCCTTTACTTTCTCTTTTCCCCGATCTACTTCCGAATTTTGTTCTTCTTGATCTATAAAAGCAAATTTAGCTTATTTAATACTCACATTTATCAAAACAGTCCCTGACTCCAACTTTGGCAAAATTACATTTTTGCCCCTAAACTTTTGCATATTTACACTTTTGCTCCAAGGCTCAGAAATCAAACGTTATCACAAATTATTATGTTTTAAGACATGCTGGTCATTTATTTACCAACAACAACCTTAAATTCCTACTATAACATGTACTTATGAACAATAGGTATTTTTACCGATTAAGCTCTTTTTCTCGTTTTTACCTAAAACCGAGTAGCCCAAATTGTCTAGCATAATTTAAAACATCATATTCTATTATAAAACATCAAAATAAACACTTTTCACCTATGGGTATTTTTCCAAATATGAACCCTAGCTTAAACTATAGCTAGCATAAGCTTTATCGAGCTACCGGGATTCCAAAAACGTAAAGAACATTAAAAACGGGGCTTAGAATCACTTACTATAGAGCTTGGAAGCTTGAAACAAACCCTAGCTATAGAGAACCCTTGAAATTTCGTGCTAATGGAGAAGATGGACATATTTTGCCATCTTTTTCTCTTTTTTAATCTTTTAATTACCAAATGACTAAAATACCCTTCATGCCTTTCTTTGAAAATTTTTCATGCACAAGCCCATTTTTGTCCAAAATTTTAGAAATTGGTCAAATTGCTATTTAAGACCTCCTAATTAATAGTCCAAAGCAATTTCATACTAAAAGATTCTAGAATGCAAGTTTTGCAACTTATTCGATTTAGTCCCTAATTTCAAATTAAGCATTTTATGCATAGAATTTCTTCACAAAATCTTCACACCATCATGAAATCATATCATAAACATCAAAATAATTATAAAATAATTATTTCTATCTCAGATTTGTGGTCATGAAACCACTATTCCGTTTAGGCCTTATTTCGGGATGTTACACAAGATACGAAGAAAAGACAGATGAGCAAGTCGTTTCAGTCTACATCTAAGAGGCCTAGAGAGTTCTCTACTAGATCTAGCTTTTCAGCCGGGTATTCTAGTCGAAATAGGGGTAATAGATTTAAGGATCCAAAAGCTCAGACTACCTCAATTGCGAGCGTAGGCAATGCTCTATCGGGTAGATTAGGGTGTCCACGATGCGGTAGACTTCATTTTGGCCCTTGTCGAGTAGACGAAACTATTTGTTATAAGTGTGGTGCTCCAGATCATTTTGTGCAAGAGTGTCTAGAAGTGGTAAAACGGGAAGAAATATAGAGTGCTAGATCCGAAAATACTCCTATTAGAGGCAGATCACCGAGGAACCCGGGAGTAGGAGCGAGTAACAGAGGCACCTCTAGAGGCTCGGTAGCAAGACTAGATGTTAGAGCCCCTGCGAGGACTTATGCTATCCGTGCACGTGAAGAGGCATTCTCCCCCGATGTGATTACGGGTACATTTTCTTTACATGATATTAATGTTATTGCTTTAATTGATCCAGGTTCGACCCATTCTTATGTTTTTATGAAATTGATGCCTAATATGAGCACGCCTATAGAATGATCTCATGCTATTGCTGTTTGATGAGTTTGATGTTATTCTGGGTATGGATTAATTGACTGCACATGATGTGGTAGTGAATTGTGGAAGGAAATTCATCGAGTTGAAATATGAACATGGTGAAATTCTTCGGGTTGATTCAGATGAGTCAGATAGTTCATTTGCCATGATTTCCGTTATGTCTGCTCAGAAATGATTGAGAAAGGGGTATGAGGCTTATGTTACTTTTGTGTTGAATACTAAAGATCCAGACTTGAAAGTTGAATCAGTGCCCATGGTGTGCGAATATTCAGATGTATTTCCGGAAGAATTACCAGGTTTGCCTCCTGTTAGAGAAGTTGAGTTTGGTATTGAGCTGATTCCAGTACCACACCCATTTCTATTGCTCCTTATAGAATGGCCTCGTTGGAATTGAAAGAATTGAAAGCTCAGCTGTAGGAATTAACTGATAAAGGCTTTGCAAGACCTAGTAGTTCACCATGGGTTACACCAGTGTTATTTGTGAAAAAGAAAGATGGTTCGATGAGATAGTGCATAGATTATCGGTAGCTTAACAAGGTAACTATCAAGAACAAATATCCACTACCCAGAATTGATGATTTGTTTGATCAATTGAAGGGAGCCACTGTGTTTTCCAAGATAGATTTAAGATTCGAATATTATCAGCTGCGAGTTAATGAGTCAGATGTTCCGAAGACTGCATCCCAAACTAGGTGGTGATGTCGTTTGGCTTAACTAATGCTCTTGCCGTTTTTATGGATTTAATGAACCGAATATTTTGACCGTATTTGGACAAGTTTGTAGTTGTGTTCATTGATGACATCTTGATTTATTCTCATGATGAGACTGAGCATGTAGAGCTTTTGAGAACATTTTTACAGATTCTGAGAGATAATCAGTTGTATGCTAAGTTCAGTAAAAGTGAGTTTTGGCTCCGAGAAGTTGGATTCCTTGGACATATTGTTTCAGGTGAAGGTATTAGAGTTAATCCAAGCAAAATTTCAGCCATTGTCGATTGGAAGCCTCCTAGGAACGTTTCAGAGGTCAGAAGCTTTCTTGGCTTAGCTGTTTATTATAGACGATTTGTAGAGGGATTCTCTATGATAGCTACCCCATTGACGAGGTTGCTACGAAAATATGTTAAGTTGGAATGGACTGAGAAGTGCCAGTAGAGTTTTGACAAGTTAAAGGCATTGTTGACTGAAGCTCCTATCTTAGTACAGCCAGAACCGGGTAAAGAATTTGTGATTTACAGTGATGCATCCTTGAATGGGCTCGGTTGCGTACTCATGCAGAAAGGAAAAGGTAATTGCTTATGCCTTTAGACAATTGAAGCCACATGAGAAAAATTACCCGACGCATGATTTGGAGCTAGCTGCTATTGTATTTGAGTTGAAGATTTGGAGACATTATTTGTATGGCGAAAGGTGTCGGATATTTATCGATCATAAAAGTTTGAAATACTTGATGACTCAAAAAGATTTGAACTTGAGGCAAAGAAGATGGTTGGAGTTGATTAAAGACTATGAATTAGTGATTGATTATCACCCGGGTAAGGCAAATGTAGTTGCTGACGCTTTAAGTAGAAAATCTTTATTTGCATTGCGAGCTTTGAATACCAACTTGGCCATGTCAGATGATGGTTCTATTTTAGCTATTGAGAGCTAAACTGGTATTTCTTAAAGAAATTTGTGAAGCTCAGAAAGATGATAGTGAGTTACAAGCTAAAAGAGCTCAATGTGAGTCAGGCATAGGATCAGATTTTCAGATTAGTTCTGATGGTTGTTTGATGTTTAAAGACAGAGTATGTGTACGAAAGAATGATGAGCTTATCCGGAAGATTTTATAGGAAGCACATAGCAGCTCTTTTTCTATTCACCCAGGTAGTACAAAAATGTATAATGATTTGAAGAAATTGTACTGGTGGGTAGAAATGAAAAGAGATATTTCAGAGTTTGTTTTTAGATGCTTGATCTGTCAACAGGTAAAGGTCGAACATTAGGTACCTTCAGGTTTATTGCAGCCTATGTTAATCCCTGAGTGGAAATGGGACCGAGTTACTATGGATTTTATGACAGGGTTGCCGCTGACACTGAAACAAAAAGATGTAGTATGGGTTTTGATTGATATGCTAACTAAGTCGACTCATTTTATCCAAGTTCGTATGGATTATTCACTTGACAAGTTGGCCGATTTGTATATTTCAGAGATAGTCAGACTACGTGGGGTACCGTTATCGATCATTTCAGATAGAGATCCGAGATTTACTTCATGATTTTGGAAGAAGTTACAAGAGGCTTTGGGCACAAAGTTGAGTTTTAGTATGGCTTTTCATCCCCAAACCAACAGTCAGCTAGAGAGAGTTATTCAGGTACTTGAAGATATGCTTAGATGTTGTGTATTGGAATTTCAAGGCAGTTGGGAAAAATACTAACCATTGGTAGAGTTTGCCTATAATAATTACCAGTCGAGTTTGAATATAGCACCATATGAAGCTTTGTATGGACACAAATGTCATACACCTTTGTATTGGACAAAGCTTAAGGAAAATCAAATTTACAGGATGGATCTAGTTAAAGAAAGAGAAGAAAAAGTGAAAGTTATCAGAGATTGTTTAAAGGCAGCTTCAGACAGACAGAAGTCATATGCAGATTTGAAAAGAAAAGAGATCGAGTATCAGGTTGGCGACAAAGTGTTTTTGAAAGTATCCCCGTGGAAGAAAGTTCTCAGATTTGGTAGGAAAGGCTAGCTAAGTCCACGTTTTATTAGACCGTTTGAAGTGATTGAGAGAGTTGGGCCGTTAGCATATCGGTTAGCTTTGCCGACTGAGTTAGAGAAGATTCATGATGTGTTCCATGTATCGATGTTACGACATTATCGATCGGATCCGTCACATGTGATTTCCCAGACAGAGGTTGAGATTCAGCCAAATATGACTTATAGTGAAGAACCGGTAAAGATTTTAGCTCGAGAGGTGAAGCAACTAAGGAGTAAAAGTATTGCTCTTGTGAAAGTCTTGTGGAATAGACATGGGGTTGATGAGGCTACATGGGAGCCCGAAGAGGCCATGCAAAAACAGTACCCAAATCTCTTCGCAGGTAAGATTCTCGGTGACGAAAATCCCTAAAAGGGGAGAAATGTAACATCCTAAAATAGGGCCTAATCGGAATGGTGGTTTCGTGACCATAAATCCGAGATAGAAATAATTGTTTTATAATTATTTTGAGGTTTATGATATGATTGCATGATTGTGTGAAAATTTCGTAAAGAAATTCTATGCATAAAGTGCTTAATTTGAAATTAGGGACTAAATTGAATACGCTGCAGAACTTGCATTCTAGAAGCTTTTAGTATGAAATTGCTTTGGAATATTAATTAGGAGGTCTTAAATAGCAATTTGACCAAATTCTAAAATTTTGGACAAAAATGGGCTTGTACATGAAAAATTTTCAACGAAAGGCATTAAGGGTATTTTGGATTTGGTAATTGAAAGATTAAAAAGGGGAAAAAGATGGCAAAATATGTCCATCTTCTTCATTAGCACGAAATTTCAAGGGTTCTCCATAGCTAGGGTTTGTTTCAAGTTTCCAAGCTCCATAATCAAGAAGAACGAAATTCGGGAGTACATCGGGGAAATGAAAAAGTAAAGGACTAAATTGTCAAGTTTAATCGCATTTTGTATCGAGGTAAGTTTACTGTAAATAAATGCAATATTTCTTTATTTTACATTAATGTTGTTAATTTCCAGCATATATACATTTATTTTATGAAAATATTCGAAGTTGAACCAAAGACGATATGACAGAGAAGAAGTATCAGAAAGCCCCGTTTGAACTCTAGGAATGTTGGGATACGGAATATCGTGACATTTTAGGTTATCAGATTGGACAGGAATATCCCATAGAAGTCCATATTAAAAATATGGCTTTGGTAGGATAGGGAACATCTCATGTAAGACTATGCCTAGAATATGGCATTGACAGGTTATTATCAGGCAGCAAAACCCGAGTATCCTTAGTATTCCGAGTGGTTCAATGGGCTATTGTACAGGTTAAATTACAGGAAACTTTCAGCAAAGGAAAGGTAAGTTATATTCATGAGTTTATTGAATAATCAAGTAAGAAGAAAGTAAGTGAATAAGGAAGAGGGTAAGAAATGAGGTGTAAGGAAAGCTTATGATGCTTGATGATATTATGATTAACTATTATTTAGGGTGAATGTTGTGATTTATTTACTTGTAAACTTACTAAACTTAGTGCTTACTCTCTTTATTTTCCTTCTTTTTATAGTTCTTATGAAGCCAACTCAGGAATCGCAAGGAATGTCGAAGATCCGGTCACACTATCAACAGGATCATTTTGGTATAGCTAGACGTTTCATTTCGCGTATGGCATATATAGGGACTTGGCTTATTTTGGTATGAATGTCCTTAGGATATGTTTAATGAATGGTATGTAAATACTTGTTGATGATTAGCTATTGGAATGACTAATCAAAAATAGGTTTAATACTATGTATGCCTAAATGGTAATTACCACATGGAAACTATGAAAAAGGGTGAAAATAGCTTAAAAACATATTCGAACAGCAGCAGTGACGTGATTTTGTAAAATCACTAAAAATAGTATAAATGGAATTAGATGATGAATGAGACATGAGATTAAAGCTTAATAAGTCTATTTTCATGTGGAAGAAACATAGTAAGTAAAAGAGTTATATATTATGAGTTATTTGCATTTGAGTGAGACTGCTCCAGATGGACTTCGTGATCCCCTGTTCTGATTTAAAAAATTCACCATAAATTGTACATAAATAATTAGGCATTATATTTTATATTCCTAGATTCCTTATTGAGTCTAGTTTCAAATGAAATAAACGACATGCCTATTTAAATTTTTTATAGAGAGAAAACTAATTCGTTGTGAACAGAGGTCAGAGTAGTCGAACTGCGTAACAGGGGAGACTTTAACTAATAAACTGTACTAATTAGATGGACTAAAAATTCTATAAGAAAATTAGTAATATTTGAGTCTAGTTTTAGGGAAAATTTACGGAATTAAATTTCGAGCTTCGTAACTCGAGTTATGATTTATTTAGTGACTGTGATGCAGTTGGACAGCTTAATAAGGAACAGAGAAATAATTTTATTTTGGTTCATTTAAGTAATCGGAAAATTTTTATTGATCCCGGTTTGGCCCTGAACCATTTTAATAGCATGATTTAGGGTCTCGATGATCCTTTTTAGGGATATATTGAATGAATGAAAATAAATTAATTTTAAAAGCAAATTTTTATGCCCAATTGAGTAAGTTAGGTCCGGTAACGCCTCGTGCTCGACTCCGGCGACGGTCTCGGGTAAGGGGTGTTACGGACTGCACATGATGTGATAGTGAATTGTGGAAAGAAATTCATTGAGTTGAAATGTGAAAATGTGAAATTCTTCTGGTTAATTCAGATGAGTCAGATAGTTCAATTGCCATGATTTCTGTTATGTCTACTCACAAATGTTTGAGGAAAGGATATGAAGCTTATCTTGCTTTTGTGTTGAATACTAAAGATCCAGAGTTGAAAATTGAATCAGTGCCTGTGGTATGTGAGTTTCCTGATGTGTTTCCAGAGAACTACCACGTTTGCCTGCTATCAGAGAAGTTGAGTTTGGTATTGAGCTTGTTCCGGGTACAACACCCATTTCTATTGCTCCTTATAGAATGGCTCTAATCGAATTGAAAGAATTGAAAGTTCAGTTGCAGGAATTAACAAATAAAGGTTTTGTAAGACCTAGTTGTTCAAAATGGGGTGCACCAGTACTTTTTGGGAAAAAGAAAGATGGTTTGATGACATTGTGCATAGATTATCGGTAACTTAACAAGGTAACTATTAAGAACAAGCATCCACTGCCTAGGATTGACGATTTGTTTGATCAATTGAAGGGAGCAACTATTCTTCCAAGATAGATTTGAGATCCAAATATTATCAATTGTGAGTTAAAGAGACAGATGTTCTGAAGACTACTTTCTGGACTAGGTATGGCCATTATGAGTTCCTTGTGATGCCATTTGGCTTAACTAATGCTCCTGCCATTTTCATGGACTTAATAAACCGAATTTTTAGACCTTACTTGGATAAATTTTTGTGTTCATTGATGATATCTTGATTTATTCTCATTATGAGACGGAGAATTCAGAGCATTTGAGGACAGTTTTATAGACTTTGAGAGATAATCAGCTTTATGCCAAGTTTAGCAAAAGTGAGTTCTAGTTACGAGAAGTTTGTTTTCTTGGACATATAGTCTCAGGTGAAGGTGTTAGAGTTGATCCGAGCAAGATTTCAGCCATTGTTGATCGGAAGCGTCCCAGGAATGTATCAGAGGTCAAAAGTTTTCTTGGTCTCGCCAGTTATTATAGACGATTTGTAGAGGGATTTTCCATTATAGCTATCCCATTGAAAAGATTGCAATAGAAAGATGTCAAGTTTGAATGGGCTGAAAAGTGTCAGCAGAGTTTTGACAAGTTAAAGGCATTGTTGACTAATGCTCCTATCTTAGTACAACTAGAACCGAGTAAAGAGTTTGTGATTTACAGTGATGCATCCTTGAATGGAATAGGTTTTGTACTTATGCAGGAAGGAAAGGTAATTGCTTATGCCTATAGACAGCTAAAGCCACATGAGATAAATTATCCGACACATGATTTAGAGCTAGCTGCCATTGTATTTGCATTGAAAATCTGGAGACATCACTTCTATAGTGAGAAATGCTGAATATTTACTGATCATAAAAGTTTGAAATACCTGATGGCTCAGAAAGATTTGAACTTGAGGCAAATGAGATGGGTAGAGTTGATTAAAGACTATGAACTAGTGATCGATTATCACCCACGTAAGGCAAACGTAGTTGCTGATGTTTTGGGTAGAAAATCTTTATTTCCAATAAGAGCTTTGAACACTACTTTAGCCTTATCAGATGATGGTTCCATCTTAGCTGAATTAAGAGCTAAGCCAATGTTTCTTGAAGAAATTTGTGAAGTTCAGAAAGATGACAGTGAATTGCAAGCTAAAAGAGCTTAGTGTTAGTCGGATATAGAGTCAGATTTTTAGATTAGTTCTAACTGTTGTTTAATGTTCAAAAGTCGGGTATGTGTACCAAAGAATGATGAGTTGATTCGAAAGATCTTGGAGGAAGCACATTGTAGTTCCTTGTCTATTCATCCAGGCAGTACAAAGATGTATAATGATTTGAAGAAAATGTATTG
The DNA here is from genome assembly GCA_020496765.1 of Gossypium stocksii. Classification (NCBI taxonomy): domain Eukaryota; kingdom Viridiplantae; phylum Streptophyta; class Magnoliopsida; order Malvales; family Malvaceae; genus Gossypium; species Gossypium stocksii. The sequence goes on along the minus strand of CM035624.1, from coordinate 78,176,333 downwards.
GTGGGTAGGAATGAAGAATGATATCTCAGAGTTTGTTTCTAGATGCTTGATCTGTCAGCAGGTAAAAGTCGAACATCAGGTACCTTCAAGTTTATTGTAGCCTGTGTTAGTTCTTGAATGGAAATGGGACCGAGTTGCTATGGATTTTGTAACAGGATTACAGTTGACACTAAGAAAGAAAGATGTAGTATGGGTTATGATTGATAAGCTAACGAAGTCGGCTCATTTTATCCAGTTCGTATGGATTATTCACTTGACAAGTTGACCGAGTTGTATATTTTAGAGATAGTCAGACTACATGGAGTACCATTATTGATTATCTTAGATAGAGACCCGAGATTCACTTTGCAGTTTTGGAAGAAATTACAGGAAGCTTTGGGCACAAAGTTGAGTGTTAGTACAACTTTCCATCTTTAGACCGATAGTCAGTCAGAGAGAGTTATTTAGGTACTTGAGGATATGCTCAGATGTTGTGTCTTAGAATTTCAAGGTACTTCGAAAAAATATTTGCTGTTGGTAGTGTTTTCCTATAATAATAGTTATCAATTGAGTTTGAAGATCGCACCTTATTAAGCTTTGTATGGACGTAAATGTTGCACACTTTTGTATTGGACAGACCTTCAAGAAAATCAGATTTAGGTGGTTTACTTAGTTAAAGAAACTGAATAGAAAGTGAAAGTTATCAGAGATTGCTTAAAAGCAGCTTCAGATAGACAGAAGTCTTCTGCAGATTTGGAAAGAAATGAGATTGAGTATCAAGTTGGTGACAATGTGTTCTTGAAAGTATGCTCGTGGAAGAAAGTCTTTAGATTTGGCAAGAAAGGCGAACTAAGTCCGGGCTTTATTGGACCGTTTGAGGTGACTAAAGAGTTGGGCCATTAGCATATCGATTAGCTTTGCCGACAGAGTTAGAGAAGATTAATGATGTGTTCCATGTGTCCATGTTACGTCATTATCGTTCTGATCCATCACATGTGATTTCACAGGCAGAGGTTGAGATTCAGCCAGATACGACTTATGGTGAAGAACCGATAAAGATTCTAGCTCGAGAGGTCAAGCAACTAAGGAACAAAAGTATTGTACTTGTGAAAGTATTATGGAATAGGCATGGGCTAGACAAGGCTACATGGGAGCCCGGAGAGGCTATGTGAAAACAGTATCCAGACCTATTCATAGGTAAGTTTTTTGAAGACGAAAATCCCTAAAGAGGGGAGAAATGTAACATCCCGAAATAAGGGCTAAATGGAACAGTGGTTGCGAAACCACGAATCCGAGATAGAAAAATTTATTCCAATTAATTTTTATGATTTACCAAGTGATTAGATGCATGTGTTAGAATATTGATAGAAATTTTCATGAATTGCATGTTAAATTTGCCTATTAGGGCTTAATTGCAAAAGTTGATAAATATGAGTTCTAGATAGGAAATGATTAAATTGAAGAGCATAATTGAAGTAGAGGTCCTTAAATGGTAATTAGACCATTAGGTTTTCATGGACAAAAATAGACATACATAGGTAGAAATAACCAAAGTTTTAATGAAGGGCATTTTAGTCATTTGGTAATTAAAAAGAATTAAAAGGGAAAGAGATGGAAAAATTGCTATCATCTTCATCAAGTAGCTGAACTTTATGTATCACCATAGCTAGGGTTTTTTTCAAGCTTCCAAGCTCCATAGTAAGTGATTTCAAGACTCGTTTTTAATGTTCTTCACGTTTTTGGAGTCCCGATAACTTGATTTAGCTTATTCTAGCAATAATTTAATTTAGGGTTCATGTTTGGAAAAATACCTAGAGGTGAAATGTGTTTATTTTGATGTTTTATGATAGAATATGAGGTTTTAAATTATGTTAAACAACTTGTGCTACTCGATCTTAAGTAAAAACGAGTAAAATGACATAATCGTAAAAATACCTAATGTTCATAAGTACATGTTAGGGTGAGAATTTGATGTTGCCATAAGGGAAAATGATCAGCATGTCCTAAAACATAAGAATTAGGGAAAAATTTTAATTTTCGAGCTTTGGGGAAAAAGTGTAAATATGCAAAAGTTTAGGGGTAAATTTGCAATTTTGCCAAAGCTAGACTTAAGGATTGTTTTGATAAATGTGAGTATTAAATAAGCTAAATTTGCTAATTATAGATCAAGAAGAATAAAATTTGGGGATAGATCGAGGAAAGAAAAAGGTAGAAGATTAAGTTATCAAGTTGATTGTATTTTGCTCCAAGGTAAGTTTAAGGTAAATAAATGCAATATTTCAATATTTTATATTAATGTTGTTAATTTCCAGCATATATGCATTTATTTTATGAGAATATTCCAAGTTGAATCAAAGATGAGGTAACAAAGAGAAAGTATTAGAAAGCTTGTTTGAACCTTAGGAATGTATGGAATACGGAATGTCATGACATTTTGGGTTGAGACAGTTGAGGAACATCCCATGTAAGTCCATATCAGACATATGGCATTGGCAGGTTGAGGCAGTTAAGGAACATCCTATGTAAGTCCAATCAGATATATGGCTCTGGCAAGACAGGGAACATCCCATGTAAGACTGTGCCTAGCGCATGGGATTGGCAGGTTATTATCAGGCAGGAAAACCCAAGTATCCTGAGTTTTCCAAATGGTTCATTGGGCTAATATACATGCTATGTTACAATAAAGTTCAGGTAAATGAATGATAAGCAGGAAAGTTAAAGAGTAAGTGGAGAAGTAAAGTAAAGATTTTGTTAGTTGATGGTATAATATGAGTATATTTATACTTGGTGAATGTTGTCATTTATTTACTTGTAAACTTACTAAGCATTGTAGCTTACTCCTTTTCCTTTCTCTCTTTTATAGTGTAGCCAAGCCAATTCGGGGATTGTAAGGACGTCGGAGTTCGTCTTACACGATCAAAGGCTATCTCGGTATTTTGTAATTTGAAATGTTTTGAGTTATGGCATGTATAGGGACTTGACTATTTTGTGTGTATGTCCTTACGAACATGTTTTGATGTTATGTATGCTAAATGATAGTTTATGCAAAGAAATTATGAAAGAGTAAAAGTTGGCCATGAAATAGTTTTGGAGCAGCAGTAGTGACGTGAGTTTGAAAAATTACTAAAAATATTTAAAATGGAGTTAAATAGTGAATGAGATATAGAATTAAAGATTATTGAGTCTATTTTCATAGGAATGTAATAGAGCAAGCAAAGGAAGTCTATAGTTTGAGATATTTAAATTCTTGTCAAACTAGTTTAGAGGGATTTCATGATCCCCTGTTCTGATTTTAGAAATTCACTAAAAATAGTAAAAAAGAATTATGAGTCATAATTTATATGTCTAGATTGCTTAGTGAGTCTATTTTCATTACAAACAAACAAAAATATTTTCTAAATTTTGTATAATGTGATAATAGATTTTTAGTAAAGAGAGGTCAGGTCCACTAGGCTGCAAAATAGGGGAACCTTTAACTAATAAACCGTACTAATTGGCCAAACCAAAAATTTTGGAAAAATTATGGTAAGAAGATATATGAGTTTAGTTTTAGGGGAAATTTACGGATTTAAATTTTGAGCTTTGTAACGCGATTTATAATTAATTTAGTGACTTTTACATTGGTGGACAGTGTTATTATGAACAGTGAAATAAATTGTTTTGACTTATGTAAGTAATCAAAAAATTTTTAATGTTCCCGTTTTTGGTCTCAAAGTGTTTCAATTGCATGTTTTAGGGCTTCGAGGGTCCTTTTTAGGGATATTTGATGAATGTGAGAAAATTAAGTTTAAAAGAAAATTTTTATGCCCTAAATTAGTAAGATAAGTCTAGTAAAGCCTCGTGCTCGACTCCGGCGACGGTCTTGGGTAAGGGGTGTTACACAATTTTCAACTCTGACTCCTTTGTATTCATTACAAAAGCAAGGTAAGCTTCATACCCTTTTCTAATACACTTCTGAGCAGCCATAGAAGATATTATTGGGGGCAAGTTCTCGAATCCATTTGATTCAACTCGAAGAGTTTCACCATTCTCACATTTCAGTTCAATAAATTTCTTGCTACAGTTCACTACCACATCGTGGGTGGTTAACCAGTCCATGCCAAGAATTACATCAAATTTATCGAATTGTAAAAGCATAAGATTAGCTGGGAAATAATGACCTCTAATCATCAAAGGGCAACCTCTACATACTTTGTCTACCAACACACATTTGCCTAGGGGATTGGAGACTTTTATCACAAATTCCGTAGGCTCTACGGGCATGCTCATGCTAGGAACTAATTTCATGCAAATATAAGAGTAGGTAGATTATAACAACCCGAATTAGAAGCTAAATGGAATAGTGGTTTCGAAACTATGAATCAGAAGTCTAAAATATTTTTCCAATTGAGTTTTAATGTTTATTGGGTGTTTGAATAATTATGAGAATTTTTGGTGTAGGAATTTTATTGGTTGCCTATCCAATTTGATATGTTGGAGTAAATTGCAATAGGTGAAAAATATGGGTATGATTCCATAAAGGTACTTGATTGAAATAGATTTTTAAATTAGAAGACCTTACATGGTAATTAAACCATTTTAACTTAATTTGGACAAAAATGCCCAAGGAAGGATGGAATATCAAAGGTTTTTAATGAAGGGCATTTTGGTCATTAGTTAATAAAAGAAATAAAAAGGAAAAATAGGCCAACAATGTGTTCATTTTCTTCTTCCTTGGGCCAAACATAGCAACTCTCCATAGCTAGGGTTTTGTTGATTTTCAAGCTCACAAGGAAGTGCAATCGAGCTCCGTTTTTAATTCTCTTCGTATTTTTGAAATCCTCGTAGCTTAATCTAGCTATTTTACCACTAATTTAAGCTAGGGTTTATGTTCAGGAATATACCCATGCTGGACGTGCAAGTATTTTGATGCCTACTAGTAGAATATGAAAGTTTGAAGTGTAGTGAACACCTTTTTCTAGGTGATTTTTTGTGAAAGTCCCTAATAGGGACCAAATTGTAAAGATAGTAAAATGGGTAGTAAAAGTATAAATTCATGAAAAATGTGGGCTGTTATGAGCACTACTAAGGTTCGGCTAGGCTTGGATAGCCAAGAAAATAGATACATTTCAATTTACGAGCCTAGGGACTAAAGTGTAAAATTGAGAAAGTTAGGGGCTAAATTGTAAAAAATTGTCATAGAATGATTTTGGATTAAATTAAGTATTGTGTGTATTAAACGAGTTGAATGTGCTATTATAGATGGAGAAGAACGAGGGATTGACCTTAACAGGGGCAAAGGAAAGGTTTCGGACTAAATCACAAATCGAACTTATTTTATAATCGAGGTAAGTTTATATGTAAATAAAGTTTGATTAATTATACTAGAACATTTTATTGTATCATGTGGGATGGAATTGAGTATTAAATGGTTGTATGATACAAACTGTGAATTGAGGGAATATGGTGAGATTAAATAAGGAAATTTACGAGTAAAACTATTCGGATATGAATAATTGCATAAAAGGGTGGAGCTATGTGCCGAAACCACTCGTAGATGCAATTGCCAATATATCATTGAGCTATGTGCTGTAAACACGAATATAAGGTATCGTGTTGACATCGTAGAGCTATGTGTTGTTACTACGATAATATACATTGCATTGTTTTAGAAGCGTGAAGCTAAGTGCTGTTACCACGACTAAAGAGAATCGATTTATTAAGGGTGAGCTTTGTGCTGAAACCACCGAACAGTAATCGATAAATTGAAGGGTTAATATGGAAAAATTTCTAAACGATGTATTGTGTGAAATGTGATATATAGATGCAGGCATGTATGCAAATATATGTAAGTGTGAGCAATGGTATATAAGAGCAATGGTGTTGTGAGTATATGCATGGATAAGCAAAATTTTATAAGGTATATGTGGAGAATTGATAAGGTTAAAAGAGTAAGTGAGGTTGATAAGAACTCAAATTTTATTATATTAATCATGAGTTTGAATTGAAAACGTATTGAAATGTTATTTATTTGCATATAGACTTACTAAGCTTTTCCAAAGCTTACTCCCTTCCTTTTCCCTTGTCTTATAGTGTAGTCAAGCCAGCTCGGGGATCAAGATGCGCCGGAGGATCACCCACACTATCAACATCTTTCTTTTGGTATAGTGAAACGAATTCCTTTCGGATTATGGCATGTATAGGGATGCATTTGTGTTGCAAGTGTCATTTTTGATTAGCTACCATATGGGTATATGCTTTTTGGTATGTATTTTGTAGTTAAGGCCATGTGAGATGGCTAATGATGTTATTGGTCTCTATACATATATCTCTATACATTCAAACCATCATATTCACTTAGCAATTAACTTGATCAATATTAGCCTCTTTTCAAAAGCTATTACAAAATAAATTCAGCACTACTAATAGCCAATAGGCTAACAAAATGACACATCTTAAAGTGACAATGTTCCCTATACATGCCATACACAAAATAACTAACTATACAATACCCAAAATGGGTGGCTTGATAGTGTGACTTCGAGCTCTAACTACAATCAATCCCCAAGCTAATTCGACAAATCTACATGGAAAGGGAAAATAAAGGAGTGAGCATAAAATGCTTAGTAAGTTGCATGAAATAAAGTAGCGATAAATGTCATGGAAAAATCATTCAAATAAGGTATCATGAAAATTCATATAACTTCTTACTCTTTCTCATATCTTACTCATTCTTTTACATAATCATTTTCATGACATATTTACACTCATGACTTGTCTTTCGATGACTTACTCATTAACATGTTTTGCTCGTTCTTGTACCTTACATTTTCCTATTTTTCTCATGACTTACTCAAGTGTACTTGTAACACCCATCACAAGACTTTAGTCTTTTCTTATTAGCTAAACAACTTGAATACATTCTCTATTAACGTATTTAGAATATCGAAGGATGCTTGTAGTGTCATTTTTATGGCAAGGTGCCAAAGCCATATCCCAGACGTGGTCTTACATGGGACCTCAAACTGATGCCAAAGCCATGCCCCTGATATGATCTTACAGAAGATCTCATTTCGATTCGATGCCATGTCCCAGACATTCTTACATAAGATCTTAGAATGATGCCGATGCCATGTCCCAGACATGGTCTTCTATGGGATCTTTCTCTTAGATGCCCAAGCCATGTCCTAGACATGGTCTTATAGGGGATCTATGTCTCATCTCAGTGCTGACGCCATGTCCCAAACATTGTCTTATACGGGACGTCACATGGACGCCAATGCCATGTCCTAGGCATGGTTTTACATGGGATCCCTGTTCGTTATCGATGCCATGTCCCAAACATGGTCTTACATGGGACCTACAACGCTTATTGCATGATTATGCTATCCTTCGTAACTGCGATACTTATAACTAATTTTTCTTTCATATTTCCATCAATTCTTGAGAAAATTCATATCAATAGATTTCATGGAATTATACATTGCTCATAAATTGGCTTAGCAATAAGCCTCATAAAAGTTCATGGATTCATAGAAAAATCATTACATTTAAACATTCATAAAATATAAGGCGACTTACCTCGGGTCTAAAACGTGGGCAATTGTTTGATTTAGTCCACTATCTTGCTTTTTCCCCGATTTTAGTCCGGGCTCCATGTTTCTTGATCTAAAATGACAAATTAAGCTAATTTAATACACACATTAGCTAAATAGCCCATAATTTACCCTTTGGCAAAATTTATAATTTTGCCCCTCAACTTTTACATATTTGTGAAATGGTCCCTAGGCTTATTAAATGAAATGCACTTAATTTATTAACTTCCCAAGCCTAGTCAGACCTTTTATGTTCTAATAGCAGCACACATTTCTCATCAATTTGTACATTTACTACAAATTTTACTAACTTTGCAATTTGGTCACTATTAGGGACTTTCATGAAAAATCACCTAGAGAAAGGTGTTTACTACACTTTAAACTTTCATAACCTACCACTAGACATCAAAATACTTTCATATCTTGTATGGGTATATTTTTGAATATAAACCCTAGCTAAAATTAGTGGTAGAAATGGCTATGTTAAGCTACGAGGATTTCAAAAACACGAAGAACATGAAAAATAGGGCTTGGAGTCACTTATTTGGAGCTCGAAAATGAAAGAAACCCTAACTATCGAAGACTCTTCAAATTTAGCACAAGCATGGAGAAGATGGAACTTTTTTCTTTCTTTTTCCCTTTTATTTATTTAATTCACCAAATGACCAAAATGCCCTTATGGCCTTTCTCTGAAATTTTACCCTTCCATAGGCATTTTTGTCCATAGTGCAAAAAATTGGTCTAATTGCCAAATAAGGACTCCTACTAATTTTTCTAATGCTATTTCATTCTTAAACCTTCTAGAAACTCAATTTTGTAACTTTTGAAATTTAGTCCTAAAGGACAAATTTATCACTAATTCATAAAATTTCCTTCATGAAATTTTCCTCACTATCATGCAAGTATACTATAAACATAATAATGATAATGAAATATACTTTTCTAGTTCGAAATTGTGGTCTCAAACCACTATTCGACTAGGCCCTAACTCAGGCTGTTACAAAATGACAGGCTTTCCCAAAGACCAACCTATAGGATGACATCTTTAAAGGTGTTTTGTCTGCTGTCTTGTAGGCCCATAAAGCATCATCCAGTGTTTTGGACCAATCTCGTCGGTTTGGGCAAACTACCTTCTCGAGTATGCCTTTGATCTCCTTGTTTGCAAGTTCATCTTGCCTATTCGTCAGTGGGTGGTAAGCTGTGGCGACCTTATGCTTCACTCCATGTTTGTTGAGCAATTGTTTCAACCACTTGTTCACAAAATAGGACCCTTCATCATTGATGATGGCTATTGGGGTTCCAAACCTTGTGAACACATGCTTCTGCAAAAACATCATCACAACCTTAGAATCATTTGTTAGATATGCTTCAGCCTCAACCCACTTAAACACATAGTCTATTGCTACCAATATGTACTTGTGACCAAAAGGCGGAGGGAAAGGACCGAGCGTAACACCCCTTACCTGATATCGATGCCGGGATAGGGTACGAGGTGTTACTTTACTAATTCACATGTAACCATTCAACTTACACTTAATGGAATGCGTCCTAATTTAAAACTTTTTTAAACAATTTCCTACAAACCTCCATATGGGCCTAAGAGGCCTAAAACGTGGTTTAAAAACGATTCGGGACCATTTCGGGCACTCAAGAAATTTTTTTAAAAAACTACTATAAACAGGGCACATGCCCGTGTGGAAGGGCAACACTCCCGTGTGGGCTCTAGACATGGCCATGCTGATGGCCCATGTGGTTCACACGGCCTAAGAAGCCCAGGGACACGCCCGTGCACCCTTGTCCGTATGGCATTAATTTCTAACATTGAACCTATAGGGGTTTTCACATGGCCGGGCACACGCCCATGTGGTCAGCCCATGTCACTCACATGGCCATGACACACCTTTGTCACATCTTATGCGAAAAAACCTAGGTATTATGTTTCTGACGTCAGCAATCACACGGTCGTGGCACACGCCCGTGTGCTTGGCCGTGCACTCCACACCGTTGAGACACATGGTCGTGTCTCATGCCTGTGTGGTATACTGACGGGCATTTAAATTTATCCATGCAAGGTGTAGGGGACACACGGTCTAATAACATGCCCGTGGGCTGATCGTGTGTCACACACGGCCTAGACACACGTCCGTTTGTCTACTCGTGTGGACAAATATAGGCTATTTACCAAACCTCGTCGCCACCCTGAAACAAGATCAAACACGTATCCAAGTATCCCAAGACTTCAATACTCAACTAATAGACATAATTTGGCATCAATATACATTCAAATGTCCATAAACATGCATTTAACCAAAAACTACATTATGCTTATTGTGCATGCATCAATAACCTAGGCAATCATCTACACTTTTCATGAATTTCATTCTCATTTCACTAAAATAAAATGAATAATTTTGGCCAATTCCAATGGCCATTTACAAAATGAACTTTGCAATATAAATAGCCAACACAATTGACTAACTAGTATAACTTGTACTGAAATGACCAAATAACCTATACATGCGATTAGTCAAAACACAACAACTAGCTATACTAAGTGCTATGGATTATAGTGTGACCGGAGCCTCCGATGCGCTTTGATCCACGAGCTAACTAGACTACACTATAAGAAAATGGAAAGGCGAGGGGTAAGCATAAAGCTTAGTAAGTTATAGGCAAATAAATAACATCAAAGCTTTCACGCTCAGCCATATTCTTATCATATTATGATTCATGTATGATGCGAAGGATAACTACAACTTGACTTCCCCGTTTCCAACCATTGCTAATCATACAATATACTAGTGAGCTCACATTTCATACAATTCATTTAGGTACCTACAACACTCGTAAAAACCATCATAATATCTCTCAAGCTTAACATTAACTAAAATTTTTCCTATTGCATTATTTAGAATACGAAAGGATATTCCATGAACCTTCCACGTAGAGTATCGAGCTGATGTCATGTCCCAGACATGGTCTTACACTGACTCTCAATGTATCGACGCTGATGTCGTGTCCCAGACAGGTCTTACACTGGCTCTCATCTATCTGTGTTGATGCCATGTCCCACACAGGTCTTACATTGACACTCAACAAGCTGATGCCATGTCCTAGATAGGTTTGACACTAGCTTGTATGTCTTGAGGCTGATGAATGTCGTAGACATGTCTTACACTATCTCCCGCCTGAAGCTGATGCATGTCCCAGACATGTCTTACACTGGCTCTTGTAATGTGGTCGACACATGTCCCAGACATGTCTTACACTGGCACACATATCACCCAATGTCATTGCATGAATATCCAGTTCTATTCCATTTGTTCAACGGGCTCTATTACGCAAGTTCTCATCAATTCATGGCTATAACTATTATTCAACAATTCATGCCTGAATAAAGATTTTCATGCTTAGCTTATTTCATAATGCATTATCTTATGACAAAATAATGTTTTCGTGCATGAAATTTAGAAATGTTGTATTATTTACCTACAACTTACCTCGATATACAAAATGAAGATGAAGATTCGGTTTAATCGATTTGCTTGGCCTTCCCCGATCTAAGTTTAGATTTGGTAAATCTTGATCTATACCAATAAAATTCACTAATTTAATCACCAATTAAATCTAAGCAATCCAAAAATCACATTTTAAGAAAATGACCATTTTGCCCCTAGACTTTGGCAAAATGACCATTTTACCCCTAGGCTTGAAAATTGATTTTTATCGAATTTCCTTATTAACCAAGCCTAACCAAACTCTTTTCACTCTTGTGTCAGCCTCAAATTCTCATTATTCCACACACTTACTCTTTATTTTACAACTTTACAACTAAGTCCAATCTAAGTGTTTTCATGTGAACTCTTTCACAAAAGTTTTTTTATTAAACAACCTACATTCATTTTTTTTCATAAAATTCTAGCAAACAACACTTATGCACTCATGGTGAATCTCTAAACTTTCAACCATTTTGCACAATAGACCCCTCAATAATTAGCTCATGCTACAAGGGTCCTAAAAATGCAAAAATTATCAAGAAAAGCCTTAGGAATCACTTACTTGTGAGTGTCTAAAGTTGCTGAAATTTTTGATCTTCCAAAACCCTATAATGGTTGATAAATTTGGTAGGGATGAAGAAGAAAAGACAAAGCCTTAGTTGTTTTAGTTTATGTGACAGCCCTAATCCGACCCTAGTCAAAAAGTGGTTTCGGGACCACAAAATCGAGTCACAAAAATAATTTAATAATTATTTTGATGTCTATTTTACGTGCCAAATCATCTGTGCATTTTTGGTGTTTTCATTTAGCATTATAATAGTGAATTTCACTTAAAAGGGCTTAGTTGTAAACTTTGAAAATATGCTAGGTGAATGTGTGGTGGTCAAATAATCGCATGTTGTAAAAACATGTCCTTGCATGTCAAAATTCCCTTTTTATCTTTAGTGGTCGGCCAACCAACCTAATGATGATGTTTTGGTTGTTTTATTTTATATTTTAGTGATTATATATGCATATTATATGAATAAAATAAAAACAAATGAAAATAGTTTGAAAATTTGGAGGAAAAACCAATGTTAGGCCATTTCTTCTTCTTCTTGTCATGAGTTGAGAAAGAAACTAGGAACTTATGGAGTTTTGGGCATTCGACTAGTTAAGGCTTGAAATAAGATAAGATTTATGTGTTTTCTTTGAATACTTGTAAATTTCGGTTGGTTTTGAAGCTTGCAACAAAACTCATGAGTTAAATTTTGATTTGGTGAATTATGTTTCATTCGGCCATGGATGTTGAGATGCTTTGTGAGTGTTTAGATGTTTTGGGTGTAAAATTCTTTGTTTCATTAATGAGAAGAGCAAATTGATGTTGGAATTGTGAGTTAAGATTTTGATATGAGCATATATGTTAGCCGAATGGGAAATTAGGATGTTAAGAAAATGACATTCGGTCCTTTTGATTAAACTAAGAGTTTATAAGATTAAATTATGAGCTAGTGTTTAATGATGGGAAATGGTTATGTTCTATGTTAAGTATTAAGGTAAAAGGTTAGTATGAATGCATTTTTAGAAGAGATATACATTCGGTCATGAGGAATTGTGTTTTATTTTGGGTATTAAATTATTAAAAGATAAGTTGTGTTCATTATATGCAATTGCCGAATGGAGAAAAATGGAAAAGAATTTGGGAAAAATATTAAATGTGTGCTAGAAGGATATATGGTCAATGAAAAACATATTAGCATGGGTAGATATGATTGTTGTATGTGGTGCCGATTGGTGTAATGAGCTTGTAAGTTGTGTATGAGCAATATGTGTTTTTATGGTGGGTTTAAGAAGTAAATTGAATCTTGTCATATTGATAGGAAATATGAAACATATTGTTTCAAGAAAAAGGTGAATTGCCGAACATGAAAGTGTTAATATTTATTTGTATTCATAAAAATCTCTTCGGTTAAATAAATGACATGGTGAGTATATGTGTGTGCTAATGTGTTAGAAATTCATGATAATTTTAAATTGGACATATGAAGATGCCGAATATATATATGTCCTATTAAGGAAACTATATTTGGTTTGAGGCTTATTATCTATGTTAATTTCATTGCTTAAAAGTGCCAATAGTAATGATTGTGAGAAATGACTCTTAGTCATATATATATATATGTGAGTGCCGAATGGCTTCAATTGAGATTTTGCATATTTGGCTAGTCAATGATTTAGTTGTGATTGATGATGAGTATACCTTTGGCTGAATGTATGTGTGTGTGTATGTGTGTGGCAAAGAGAGTATATTTGTATCCATTGTCTTGATCGAGTAAAATGTATGAGTGTTTAATGAAATTGAATTTGCTTAACCTAGCTCAAGAGCAAAGAGGGGCAACATCGGATAAGGGAAAAGCTAAGATCACAGAATAGCCAACCCGAAATTTGTTTAGAAGAATACGAGGTAAGTTTTAAGTAATTAAACCTAGCATATGAATTGTTTTAACATGATATACATAGTTCTATGTGCATACGGTTGATAATTTGAGACCTATTAATATGGTTTGACGTTGGGTGGAGCAAAGTAAGTTGTGATTATGGCAAATAGCCGAAAGTTACTTAGAAAAATAAGTTATGATGATTGAGCTGATATGTGATCTAAGTAGGTGACTATAGACCGAATATTATATGAAAATGTTATATTCTATGCTAATATGTGAATGAGACGAATGGATTTAAATTGAGATAGAATTTATGAAATGTATACATGATGGGTACATATACATAAAGGTTCATTGAGATAAATCCGAGCTAGGTCCCGAAGGGCTTTAGTGCCAGTGTTACATCCAGGTTTAATCCTGAAGGGCATTCGTGCCAGCGTTACATCCGGGCTTAATCCTGAAGGGCATTTGTGCTAGTGTTGTATCCGGGCTAAGTCTTGAAGGGCCTTAAGGCCAGTTTATAACTGAGCTAAACCCCGAAGGTTTCCATGTTGGAAATACTTGATTTCTGCCGTGATAATCTTAAATAATGTGCTTACTACTTGTAACACCCCAAACCCGGTCTGGACGTTATGACCAGATCTGGTGTGTCACATGATCCTAAACTACGCTTATAACCTTTTAACTTGTTGTGACTTAGGTGAGGTTCGAATCACATTAGTGAGTTTGTGAAAAACCAGTTCATTAAGCCTTAAGGTTATCCATAGTTAATCTTAAAGCGTTTTGAAAACATTGTTGAGATTTTGAAACCCGCGCAGCCTACGTCTAGTAGATTCGATATAGCAGGATTTAAAACATTAAAGAAAATAAACCCATAAAGAAAATTTAAAAAGCGGCCTTATTACAAATTTAAAACCCACAAATAACTTAATAATAAAATACTTTAAACAAAATGAAAACCAGTTCTGCAGATGCTGTGGCCACTCCGAATCTCTCGCAGCTCCAAGCCCACTATGGTTGAGGGTTACCTGCAGGGATTAATTAAAAAGGAGGGTGAGCTTGACAACTCAGTGTGCAACATTATCTCAACCATAGGCCAAAACAGATCAAGCCTCAGAAACAGAGTTAATTGGGCCTTGGCCCATTACAGGAATCAGGTTAAGCCCAAAGGCCCATAACAGAAACAGATCAGATATAAGCATTATGCAAACAGAAACCCAACCCAGATCCATCCTTAACACCCCCGTACCAGCCTTACACCATGTGGGGAGACTACTCGACCCACCCAACCGCTACACACCACAGATATTTGCAGCGAGGCTGCCAGATATAATTTGCAGTGAGACTGCCAGATAACATTTGCAGCGAGGCTGCCAGATATATTTGCAGCGAGGCTGCCAGATATTGTGACGAGGTCACCAGATATAAATATTGTGGCGAGGCCACCAGATTGCAACGAGGTTGCCAGATATAATGTGACAGAGTCACCAGATTGCAGCGAGGCTGCCAGAACGCTTCCTCCATCATAACCCATACCCCATGCAACAGATAATCATACTATCATGCAAGATATAGCATCAGATATACTCATATAGATAATTAACTCATGCAGATACATAACATCATACATTTCATACAGAATTGACCCTAGGGGTATAATAGTCTTTTTCACCTAGGGGTATTTTGGTAATTTTCCATATTTAAGGGTATTTTAGTCCTTTTTCATATTTTCAGAAATTTTATGCCAGTATAGCTGATTATTAGTTCCCAATTAACCACGGAAGTCCATTTGTGCCAAATTTCCAGTTTTGCCCTTTTTGCCTAAAACCCCTAATGGGCCTTGCTAAGTCTAATATTGTCCCAAGCCCTTTAAGCCCAATTTTAGGTTTAGTTTACCAACTTAACATGTTATTACTAATTACGTCGCCAGATAGTCTTTATTAGCCATTTTACCTATTTGGGCTCGGAAGCCCATTAGGCCCATCTTTGGCCCATTGAAACCCAACTTACCGAGAAGCTCGAAATTGCACCTTCTACAATTTTGCCACTGTCATTTACTAGTTTGATCACCTCAGGGTATTCGGTTACCCTCAGACCCTTTCAAGACAACTTTTTCGGTCACTTCAATCAGACACTTTAGCATAGTTTCGATCATTACGGCCCTTAGCCATCCTAGTCTATGATAGAGACACGTTACACACCTGATACTGTTGAAACCGTTTGAAGAAATCCACGTACGAAGAACCTACAATCGAACACTAACTTTCAGTCTAATTAATCGATAACCAAATAGCTATAAACCCTTACCCTAATCGGCCTAGATGGCCTAAGCCCTTAAAATCTTACCCTTTTTCGGTTATGGACTAAATCGTAACGTCCAACTGCGTCGATCTTCACGATCCTTCGATGCTCGATCCTCTCCTAGATTACGCTGTTACACCTTCAATCCAAAAGAAAGAGGCCAAAAGCCTTTTAACTCAAACGACAATACCCTTAAGGGGTTCGGCTACTTGCCTTAATATCATGAAACCAACGCTATCAGGCTACGAAATACTTACCAATCCAAGCCCTCACCACTGCCGCTGCACTTGTAACAATGAGAAAGAAAGGGTTGAGAGTAGAGAGGATTCGGCCAAGCACAGTGAGTTTCGGTCAAAAAGGAGGTTTGGCAATGAAGTAGAATGAGAAGGGACGATATATTTGATAGAAGAAGATGGATTCGGCAAATAGGATATTTCGGCTTATGGTAGGTTGTAGAAGAAGAAGTAAAAGAATAGGAGTGTTCGCTTGACAAAGAACAATCGGCCACCCTGAGTTTCGACTTCTTCTTGCAGTTGTCGACAGAGGTTTAGAGAAGAGAGTCAAGGAAGAATGGTTTGGCTAGAGAAGGAGGTAATGATGAAAGTTTGGTTTATGGTATAAGAGGAGAAAAAGGATGTAGAGAAGAGATGTAGAGAAAATGCTTCGGTCAAAATGAGTGTGCGGCACAAAGGTGGATTAAGGTTCGGCTTCTAGGTTTGATGGGAGAGCAAAGTGGCAAAAGATACCTAATAAACTAGGCAAGAATCGACAAACGAAGAAGGGTTTTTCACTCTTAGAGAAATCGGCACAAGTCACCCAAGAACTAAAGGAGCATTCGGCACACTCTAACACCTAGTTGCCGAAAATGCTACCTAAGCACCTAGCCAAATTTGCCTTCCCCAAGAGTCCTCTAACCGGCCACCATCATTCAAAATTCAAACTCCTTGATTTGCTCCTCAACCTCCTCCACAATATCCTCTCAAGACCGATTCAACACTCCTCAAGTAGAGTTTTATTCTGCTTCAAATTCCTGCCTGCTCCTTGCATAAAAATAACGCCTTCCTTGCATAACCTCGGACTTGAACCTTGGCCTTCCCATTCATTTAGGCGCCACTTTTGTAGCTCCTAAGTGGCGTCACACAACCATTTTACCAGGAGCTCCCTTGTGCTTCACTTTAGCCAAATTTATTTAAGACCCCTACTTCCAAAAGTCCCCTATCTCCCTAATGAAAAATTTAGAAAATTTTCCCGAGTTTTTAACCAACACTTGGGCCTTCCATAGGCCCAATAACATTCTCAAAACACGAATTTCACAACCAAATGCCAGAGTTCAAACATTTTACCAGATGAACAATAATTCAAGAAAGACCAGAATTTTAGGGCGTTACAACTCTACCCTCCTTAAAGGAATTTCGTCCTCGAAATTTACCTTATCCAAACAAATGGGGATATTGCTGACGCATTGCCTACTCTGGTTCCCAAGTAGCTTCTTCTCTGCCATGATTACGCCATAGTACCTTCACCAATGGGACTGATTTTCTTCTTAAAACCTTCACGTCTCGATCCAGAATCTACACAGGCTCTTCCTCGAAAGTTAGGTCAGGCTGAACTTCCACTTCTTCAACTGGTAGAATATGAGTAGGGTCAGAACGATATCACCTTAGCATGGATACGTGAAACACATCATGAATTCTATTTAACTCTGGCGGTAATTCTAACTGATACGCCACCGGACCTACTCGCTTAAGAACCCGATAAGGCCCAATAAACCTCGGACTTAGCTTGCCTTTCTTACCAAATCTTAGTATCTTCTTCCAGGGCGAAACTTTCAGAAAAATCATATCACCTACTGAATACTCAATCTCTTTACGCTTCAAATCTGCATAAGACTTTTGTCGATCAGATGCCTCTTTCAAACGGTCCCTTATCACCTTGACCTTCTCCTCAGTCTCTGCTACCAATTCAGGTCCAAGAACTTGCCGCTCGCCCAATTCGGTCCAACAACTAGGTGAACGACACTTACGCCCATACAATGCTTCATAAGGTGCCATACGGCTACTAGCCTGATAGCTGTTATTATATGCAAACTCCGCCAACGGTAAATAATCCTCCCAACTGCCTCGAAAATCGATAACACAACCCCTCAACATATCCTCTAGAATCTGAATAACCCTCTCAGACTGACCATCAGTCTGAGGATGAAAAGCCGTGCTAAAGTTCAGCCTCGTTCCCAACGCCTCATGCAACTTTTGCCAGAACCGAGATGTGAATCTAGGATCTCGATCAGAAATGATAGACACTGGCACCCCATGCAGTCGCACAATCTCTGCCACATACAACTTGGCTAACTTCTGAAGCGAATAATCAGTACGTACGGGGATGAAATGAGCAGATTTAGTCAACCTGTCTACAATCACCCAAATCGAGTCCTTCTTTGATGGCGTTAAGGCCAATCTACTTACGAAATCCATGGTCACCCTTTCCCACTTCCAGAGCGGTACCTTCACTGGTTGCAGAAGTCCAGAAGGTAACTGGTGCTCAGCTTTCACCTGCTGACAAGTCAGACATTTCCTCACAAATTCTGTTACTTCTCGCTTCAGTCCAGGCCACCAATACAACTCCTTTAAGTCATGATACATCTTATTACCTCCAGGGTGCATAGCACACAACCCTTTATGAGCTTCATTCAGAATTGCTTGCCTCAACTGAAAATCTTTCGGAACACAGATTCTACCGCGAAAACACAGAACTCCTTCACCGTTAAGTCCAAACTCAGAAGTATTCCCATCTTTAACCTGTTGAAATCGGGCATCCAGAGACTCATCCCTCAACTGCTTTTCCTTAATCTCGTCCACCCAGGTCGGTCTTACTTGCAATTCTGCTAACAAGCTACCATCGTCATACAGACTCAAACGAGCAAACATAGCTCTCAGGTCAGATACAGTTCTACGACTTAGGGCATCAGCCACCACATTAGCTTTGCCTGGATGATACTCAATCACACAATCATAATCCTTAAGCAACTCGATCCATCTCCGTTGCCTAAGGTTCAGCTCCTTCTGAGTCAACAAGTACTTAAGACTCTTATGATCTGTGTATATAATACACCTTTCTCCATACAGATAATGTCTCCAAATCTTAAGTGCGAAGATTACTGACGCCAACTCCAAATCATGGGTAGGATAGTTCACTTCATGAGGTTTAAGCTGTCGCGATGCGTAAGCAACCACGTTACCGTCTTGCATCAACACACAGCCCAACCCAACATGCGATGCGTCACTATACACGGTAAAATCTTTCCCAGACTCTGGTTGAATCAGTACAGGTGCCTCGGTCAAAACCTTCTTAAGCTTCTCAAAAGCTTCTTGCTGCTGCTGGGTCCAGACAAATGGTACGCCTTTCCTTATAAGCTTTGTTAACGGCGCTGCCATCACAGAAAATCCTTCTACAAACCTCCTATAGTATCCAGCTAAACCCAGAAAACTCCGAATTTCGGCCACAGACCTCGGTGGTTTCCATTCTAGAATCGCTTCAATCTTTCGAGGGTCCACCTTAATACCCTCAGCAGAAACAACATGCCCCAAGAACGTCACTTCCCTCAACCAGAACTCACACTTACTAAATTTCGCATAAAGCTCCTTTTCCCTTAACACTTGCAGCACAACACGGAGATGCTCATCATGTTTCTCTTCAGATTCAGAATAGACCAAAATATCGTCGATAAAGACGACCACGAATCGATCCAAGTATGGCTGGAACACTCGATTCATCAGATCCATGAAAGCTGCAGGTGCATTGGTCAGCCCAAACGGCATAACCAAGAACTCATAGTGACCATAACGGGTTCTGAATGCTGTCTTGTGTATATCCACTTCTTTCACTCTTAACTGGTGATACCCAGAC
Organism: Gossypium stocksii; assembly: GCA_020496765.1. NCBI lineage: Eukaryota > Viridiplantae > Streptophyta > Magnoliopsida > Malvales > Malvaceae > Gossypium > Gossypium stocksii. The sequence goes on along the minus strand of CM035624.1, from coordinate 78,156,659 downwards.
CGAAGGTCAATCTTGGAGAATACTGAAGCTCCTCTAAGCTGATCGAACAGATCGTCGATTCTTGGCAACGGGTACTTATTCTTGATCGTCAGCTTGTTCAACTGCCGATAATCGATGCACATCCGCATTGACCCATCTTTCTTCTTAACGAAAAGCACTGGTGCTCCCCACGGAGACACACTTGGCCTAATGAAACCTCTATCCAACAGTTCTTGAATCTGCGCTTTTAACTCCACCAACTCCTTTGGTGCCATTCTGTACGGTGCAATAGACACTGGTGCCGTACCAGGCAGCAAGTCGATCCCAAACTCAACCTCTCGATTCGGAGGCAAACCTGGAAGCTCCTCTGGAAATACATCCTAAAAGTCCTTAACGGTTCCAACTTGATCCACAGTTAGCTTTTCAGATTCAGCTTGACTAATGAATGCCATAAAAGCCTCACATCCTTTACGAATCCACTTCTCAGCTCTTAATGCTGATACCACATTGGACAGATAATCTCTACGTTCACCAATCACCATAACTTCCTCATCCTCTGCGGTTTTTAAACTCATTCGCTTTGCAGCACAATCCAAAGTAGCCCTATGCTTTACAAGCCAATCCATTCCTAAGATTAGATCGAACTCTCCGAAAGGTAACTCCATCAAATCTCCAGAAAAGATCTTACCTTGAGTCTCTATAGGCACGTCTCTATACAGTCTGTCTACCCTAACCGAGTGACCCAAAGGACTTAGTACAGTTACCCCACTCACTGTCTTCTCAGAACGTACTCCCAGCGACTCGGATATAGCACATGCAACATAAGAGTGTGTAGATCCAACATCTATTAAAGCAGTGAATGGTATACGAGAAATCAAGAACGTACCAGTTATGACGTCAGGAGCATCACCTTCCTCTCGTCGACGAGCTGCATAGACTAACGCTGGCTGACGAGCCTCAGCAAGACCAGCACCCCTACCAGGTGCTCCTCGTCCTCGTCCATTTCCATTTCCACCTCTGCCTTGTCCACGACCTCTTGGAGCTGGTGGTCCACCCCTCACTGGCTGAACAACCCTCTGATCTCTAACTTGGTTCTGATCTGGTGCTTGAGGACAATCCTTAATTCTATGCTCCATCGACCCACATCGAAAACAGGCTCCTGAACGTTTCCGACATTCGCCCATATGGATCCTACCACAACTTCTGCAACTCTGTGGTCCGACAGCATTCATTGGCACTGCTCGTACTGGTTCTGCCACTCTTGCCCTCTTAACATTCCTATTATACCCGCCTGATGGTCCAGAATCCCTCCGGAAGCGATTCCGATCCTTCTCACGGTTCTGCCTCTCAGTACGCTTTACTTCCTCTGCAATCTTAGCTTTCTCCACGAGAGCAGCAAAACTACGCTCCCTCTGTGGAGCAATCAGCACCCTTAGCTCGTCGCTCAAGCCATCCTCAAAGCGCACGCTACGCTCATATTCAGTAGCGACTATCCCAGAAGCATATCGACTCAGCCTCAAGAACTCAGCCTCGTATTCAGATACCGTCTTACCTCCCTGAACCAAATTCAGGAATTCCTTCCGACGAGCGTCCACATAGCTAGCTCCAACGTATTTTCCTTTAAAGGCTGTCTTAAACAGCTCCCATGTTACCTCACCAGCTGCAGTTCCATCTCTTACTGTGAGCCACCACTGATAAGCCTCATCTCTAAGTAACGATACAGCTCCCTTCAGCTTCTGCTCCACAGAACAGTCCAGATCGTCCATAATTCGCTCTGTCGCCTCCAACCAATACTCGGCCACGTTTGGGGCTACACCAGACACACCCCTGAAGAATTCTGCTCCATTAGCTCAGAGTCGCTCAGATATCGCACCACGAAATCCATTACCAGTACTCGCCCCAGCAACCCTTTCCAAAACTCGAAGCATCGCTTGTGATAGGGCATCATCCCCTACACCCCTATCATGAGATTCCACCTCTGTTGCTGGTGATACTGGTATCTTAGCTGCTGGTGCATGACCCGAAGAAGAAGACTCGGCTCGTGTGCTACCTCGGCCACGTCCACGGCCCCTACCACGAGCTGCTCGCGTACTCATTTCGTATGTTCTGTTTTAGAAGTTTTATGAGTCAGATTAATATTTCAATGTTTATTACAGATGTCTTATGAATAGTAGAGTTTCAAAGTTTATCTTCTTTCGCGGTAGCCTACCTGCAGTCTCAGTTTATCTATCAGAGTCTCTACAGTTTCAGTAATACCCTAGCTAAAGTATCATAATATAGTCTTTAGTCAGGCATACAATCAGAATTTTCAGAAACAATCAGAAAAGTTCAGAAAAACTTACAGGCTTGGGCCGGAGATTCGGTGTGCCACTATTTCGAAAAATCTCATAGGATAACTTAATTTATTCTTTGAAAATAACTCATTTAGGTACGATAGAAGTTTATCAAAACTAGTTCCAAGTAATTTGAAAGTAATGTTAAAAACATGACTTTTCGAAAATATTTGTTTTGATTGTTTGAAAACCTTCATTTTTAGACTCGTTCCACAGCCGAGTTGTTGCAACTTAGCTCTGATACCATTAAATGTAACACCCCAAACCCGGTCTGGACGTTATGACCAGATCTGGTGTGTCACATGATCCTAAACTACGCTTATAACCTTTTAACTTGTTGTGACTTAGGTGAGGTTCGAATCACATTAGTGAGTTTGTGAAAAACCAGTTCATTAAGCCTTAAGGTTATCCATAGTTAATCTTAAAGCGTTTTGAAAACATTGTTGAGATTTTGAAACCCGCGCAGCCTACGTCTAGTAGATTCGATATAGCAGGATTTAAAACATTAAAGAAAATAAACCCATAAAGAAAATTTAAAAAGCGGCCTTATTACAAATTTAAAACCCACAAATAACTTAATAATAAAATACTTTAAACAAAATGAAAACCAGTTCTGCAGATGCTGTGGCCACTCCGAATCTCTCGCAGCTCCAAGCCCACTATGGTTGAGGGTTACCTGCAGGGATTAATTAAAAAGGAGGGTGAGCTTGACAACTCAGTGTGCAACATTATCTCAACCATAGGCCAAAACAGATCAAGCCTCAGAAACAGAGTTAATTGGGCCTTGGCCCATTACAGGAATCAGGTTAAGCCCAAAGGCCCATAACAGAAACAGATCAGATATAAGCATTATGCAAACAGAAACCCAACCCAGATCCATCCTTAACACCCCCGTACCAGCCTTACACCATGTGGGGAGACTACTCGACCCACCCAACCGCTACACACCACAGATATTTGCAGTGAGGCTGCCAGATATAATTTGCAGTGAGACTGCCAGATAACATTTGCAGCGAGGCTGCCAGATATATTTGCAGCGAGGCTGCCAGATATTGTGACGAGGTCACCAGATATAAATATTGTGGCGAGGCCACCAGATTGCAACGAGGTTGCCAGATATAATGTGACAGAGTCACCAGATTGCAGCGAGGCTGCCAGAACGCTTCCTCCATCATAACCCATACCCCATGCAACAGATAATCATACTATCATGCAAGATATAGCATCAGATATACTCATATAGATAATTAACTCATGCAGATACATAACATCATACATTTCATACAGAATTGACCCTAGGGGTATAATAGTCTTTTTCACCTAGGGGTATTTTGGTAATTTTCCATATTTAAGGGTATTTTAGTCCTTTTTCATATTTTCAGAAATTTTATGCCAGTATAGCTGATTATTAGTTCCCAATTAACCACGGAAGTCCATTTGTGCCAAATTTCCAGTTTTGCCCTTTTTGCCTAAAACCCCTAATGGGCCTTGCTAAGTCTAATATTGTCCCAAGCCCTTTAAGCCCAATTTTAGGTTTAGTTTACCAACTTAACATGTTATTACTAATTACGTCGCCAGATAGTCTTTATTAGCCATTTTACCTATTTGGGCTCGGAAGCCCATTAGGCCCATCTTTGGCCCATTGAAACCCAACTTACCGAGAAGCTCGAAATTGCACCTTCTACAATTTTGCCACTGTCATTTACTAGTTTGATCACCTCAGGGTATTCGGTTACCCTCAGACCCTTTCAAGACAACTTTTTCGGTCACTTCAATCAGACACTTTAGCATAGTTTCGATCATTACGGCCCTTAGCCATCCTAGTCTATGATAGAGACACGTTACACACCTGATACTGTTGAAACCGTTTGAAGAAATCCACGTACGAAGAACCTACAATCGAACACTAACTTTCAGTCTAATTAATCGATAACCAAATAGCTATAAACCCTTACCCTAATCGGCCTAGATGGCCTAAGCCCTTAAAATCTTACCCTTTTTCGGTTATGGACTAAATCGTAACGTCCAACTGCGTCGATCTTCACGATCCTTCGATGCTCGATCCTCTCCTAGATTACGCTGTTACACCTTCAATCCAAAAGAAAGAGGCCAAAAGCCTTTTAACTCAAACGACAATACCCTTAAGGGGTTCGGCTACTTGCCTTAATATCATGAAACCAACGCTATCAGGCTACGAAATACTTACCAATCCAAGCCCTCACCACTGCCGCTGCACTTGTAACAATGAGAAAGAAAGGGTTGAGAGTAGAGAGGATTCGGCCAAGCACAGTGAGTTTCGGTCAAAAAGGAGGTTTGGCAATGAAGTAGAATGAGAAGGGACGATATATTTGATAGAAGAAGATGGATTCGGCAAATAGGATATTTCGGCTTATGGTAGGTTGTAGAAGAAGAAGTAAAAGAATAGGAGTGTTCGCTTGACAAAGAACAATCGGCCACCCTGAGTTTCGACTTCTTCTTGCAGTTGTCGACAGAGGTTTAGAGAAGAGAGTCAAGGAAGAATGGTTCGGCTAGAGAAGGAGGTAATGATGAAAGTTTGGTTTATGGTATAAGAGGAGAAAAAGGATGTAGAGAAGAGATGTAGAGAAAATGCTTCGGTCAAAATGAGTGTGCGGCACAAAGGTGGATTAAGGTTCGGCTTCTAGGTTTGATGGGAGAGCAAAGTGGCAAAAGATACCTAATAAACTAGGCAAGAATTGACAAACGAAGAAGGGTTTTTCACTCTTAGAGAAATCGGCACAAGTCACCCAAGAACTAAAGGAGCATTCGGCACACTTTAACACCTAGTTGTCGAAAATGCTACCTAAGCACCTAGCCAAATTTGCCTTCCCCAAGAGTCCTCTAACCGGCCACCATCATTCAAAATTCAAACTCCTTGATTTGCTCCTCAACCTCCTCCACAATATCCTCTCAAGACCAATTCAACACTCCTCAAGTAGAGTTTTATTCTACTTCAAATTCCTGCCTGCTCCTTGCATAAAAATAACGCCTTCCTTGCATAACCTGGGACTTGAACCTTGGCCTTCCCATTCATTTAGGCGCCACTTTTGTAGCTCCTAAGTGGCGTCACACAACCATTTTACCAGGAGCTCCCTTGTGCTTCACTTTAGCCAAATTTATTTAAGACCCCTACTTCCAAAAGTCCCCTATCTCCCTAATGAAAAATTTAGAAAATTTTCCCGAGTTTTTAACCAACACTTGGGCCTTCCATAGGCCCAATAACATTCTCAAAACACGAATTTCACAACCAAATGCCAGAGTTCAAACATTTTACTAGATGAACAATAATTCAAGAAAGACCAGAATTTTAGGGCGTTACACTACTTTAAAAATTGTCAGGTATGTACCCCATACTAGTTTATAAAATTGATTCGTTTAGATTGTGAATATACGTTTGGACAGTAAGGCTCTAGCCATTGTTTGAGATTGTATGAAATAATCTAGTCAAATGTTTGTATTGAATGTTTTCGGCCAAAGAGTAGATGACAACTTTTAAGACTATTATGCTTTGATCTTTTAATAATTTTATTACTTAAGACTTACTAAGCATAGAAATGCTTACTCTGTTGTTTTTAAATTCTCTGTTTTATAGATATCGTTCGTTAGCTACGGTCTCAGGAATCTCAAGATCAAGTCAACAACATTATCAAAGCTTTTTCGATACTTAGTAGCTAAATATTGAAAATGGCATGTATAGGCTTGACTTTGGGATTATGAATCAATATCTTTTGAGGAAGTGAATATATATGTGTATAGCCATGCGAAAATGGCTTGCTATGTTACCATTTTATTTGAGTATGAAACCTAAGCATGATCAAATGTTGAATTTCGGAATGAGTGTGTGCTTTTGATAAGTGATTGAGAATTGAATGACGCATGATCATTTGATCCTTGATGATGTGATTGTATATTGTGTCCTTGTGGGAAGGGGTACCTAATGTGATATACATGTTTGTGGTCGACCTTAGATGAGTTAAGCAATGAATGAACATTAATAAGTTGGTAAATTGTGAGTCTCGAATAGCTATGTGAAATCGGCATATAAACTTAAGTGCATAACATTTAATTGGTATCCTTTGTCACAAATTGTCTTATATTAGTAAAGAAATGAATGATTATAAGTTACAATAATCGGTTAAGGTATGGATATTTAGAGTAAATTTCCTGGAAGTTTGTTTGATCAATATTTATCTAATGTCATGGAATTCGATAAAATTGTAGAGGAGAGGTCTTATACAAGTACATTCGGCCCTAGTAGATAAGGTCCTTAAATTGGCTAAGACATGAGATTTTTACCACATGAATAGTAATGGTCATTTAGTTTCATAAGTAGTTTCAAAGGGCCATTTTTTTTATGCATGGTTATATATTTGAGAAATTACGTGTACTCGCGCGTTATAATTGTATAATGTTAAATGGAATTTGTGCCTACCTTGTAATATCTCGTACCCTATTCCGGCGACGGATAAGGGCATAGGGTGTTACAGTTTATTTTATTTCTAGTAAAAAATGGTTCACCTAACCTACAAAAAATATATTTTTAACTTTCTTTGTCCCCATGCTCTCCTATGGTCGGCCATGCCTTTGTTAAAGGCCTTATTTCCCTTTAAACACCCCACATTTTGATCTCAAGCTATTTAACACCTCTCTCTACTAATCCGTAACTTTTACCTTTTTTGCGATTTAGTCCTTTTTTCGCGATTAAACCTTCAATCTCGTAAATTAATGAACCAAAATTTTCATGTACCCTTATAAAAATACTATAGCACATAATATAATGATAAAATAATTTTCTCTAGCCTTAGTTAAGTGATTCTAAATCACTATTCTTACTAGGCCCAATTTCAGGCCGTTACAATTCTTCCCCTTGGGGATTTTTGTCCCCAAAAATCTTACCGTTGAAGAGGTTCAGGTACTGATCTCTCATTGTCTCCTCTAATTCCCATGTGGCTTCCTCGACTCCCTGTCGATGCCATAATACCTTCACTAACACTATACTCCCTGTCGATGTCATGGAATCCGATAAAATTGTAGAGGAGAGGTCTTATACAAGTACATTCGACCCTAGCAGATAAGGTCATGAAATTGGCTAAGACATGAGATTTTTACCACATGAATAGTAGTGGTCATTTAGTTTCATAAGTAGTTTCAAAGGGCCATTTTTTTTTATGCATGTCTATATATTTGAGAAATTAAGTGTACCCGCGCGTTATAATTGTATAATGTTAAATGGAATTTGTGCCTGCCTTGTAATATCTCGTATCCCTATTTTGGTGACGGATAAGGGCATAGGGTGTTACATTTTATTGGTATCAGAGCTACGATTTAGTCGATTCTCGGACTGACGTAGTGTGTGTGGGTCTAGCTATACATGCCATTTACTGTTAATGCGATAGTGTGATGACTTCTGACATCTGAAATGTGACTTTTGAGGTAGAAATGGATCCTGAACATGATCGAGCCGTAGCGGATGATGTTGAGAGCGTAGCCCCTGCTCCTGCACAAGGGACAGCGCCAAATGACTCTCAGCCGAATACCGGTCATCGAGACGATGACACGAGACAAGCCTTTTACACAATGATGAGTGATTGGTTCGCTCAATTTCTTAGAGCAAATCTGGCTGTTCTGCAACCCTCGCCCCTGAATACTCCGCTCCCAACCTATGTGACCCCTCCTGTGATGTATCCAATGAAATCGAGTAGGCCCCCGGTCAATAAAATTAGAAAATACGGGGCTGAAGAGTTTTGGGCACACCTAGTGATGATGCTGAGCGGGCCGAGTTTTGGCTCGACAATACAATCCGAGTATTCGATGAACTGTCATGTACGCCCAAAGAGTGTCTGAAATGTGCGGTATCTCTGTTACGAGACGCTGCTTAATACTGGTGGAACACTTTGATTTCCGTGGTTCCGAGAGAACAGGTTACCTGGGAGTTCTTCCAAACTGAATTCTGAAAGAAATACATTAGTCAGAGATTCATCGACCAGAAACGGAAGGAATTTCTTGAGCTTAAACAAGGTTGGATGTCAGTAACCGAATACGAGAGAGAATTTGTGAGGCTTAGCCGATATACCCATGAGTGTGTATCATCCAAGGCCATCATGTGTAAACGTTTCGAGGATGGATTAAATGAAGATATCAGATTGCTAGTGGGAATTCTGGAAATTAAAGAGTTTGTCGTGTTAGTCGAAGGAGCTTGTAAACCTGAAGAGCTCGGAAATGAAAAGAGAAAGGCTGAAGAAGGAGCTAGAGAGTTCCGTAAGAGATTTGCGGGAAAGTCTATTCAGCAATCGTCTAAGAAAATTAGAGATGACTCGGGCCGATCCAAGAATACTTCGGGTTTTTCTCAACGTGATCATCATCAACCCCTCGTGAGTTCGCGAGCTACTTCTGTCGCCAGTGTTGGCAATGAACGTCAAGGCAGATCTGATTGCAAATATTGTTGTAAAATGGTACCCTGGGAGCTGTAGATTTCATGATCGCTCCTGTTTCAGATGTGGATCTGCCGATCACTTTATGAAGGACTGTCCGAAAGTGAATGAATGAAACCCCGATCCGAGTCAGAGACCTACTGGTACGGCAGCTTGAGGTAGACCACCGAGACATGGAGGAAATACTAGCAGCAGTCAAAGAGGGACTGAGACGCAGCAGTCAGATCTGAGGCTCGTGCTCCTGCCAGAGCATATGTTATTCGTGCCCGAGAGGATGCTTCTTCTCCAGATGTTATTACCGATACTTTCACTCTCTTTAACACTGATGTTATCGCTCTGATTGATCCCAGTTCAACCCATTCGTATATGTGTGAAACTTTAGCCTCTAGTAAGACTCTTCCTGTTGAGTCTACTGAGTTCGTAATTCGAGTGTCGAATCCTTTGAGTCGTTGTGTTCTGGTTGATAAAGTATGCAAGAAATGTCGCTTAATGATTCGAGATTTCTGTTTTCTGGCTGATTTGATGCTTTTACCCTTCGACGGATTCGATATTATTCTCAGAATGGATTGGTTAACTGTACACGATGCAGTAGTGAATTGTAAACGGAAGAGTATTGATTTGCGATGTTCGAATAATGAGATAATTCAGATTGAATCCACTAATTTAAATGGGCTACCAGCCGTAATAACTTCCATGTTAGCCCAGAAATACGTGAGAAAGGGCTATGAAGCGTACCTAACTTATGTATTAGATGACAAAGTATCCAAACGAGAACTTGGGACGGTGCCTGTAGTTTGTGAGTTTTTGGATGTTTTTCCTGAGGAATTACTGGGATTGCCGCCTATTAGAGAGGTTGAGTTTGGTATAGAATTGGTTTCGGGTACGACTCCGATTTCGATTGCCCCGTACCGTATGGCACCTACCAAGTTAAAAGAATTGAAATCATAGCTGCAAGAGTTGACAGACAGAGGCTTCGTGCGACCGAGTTTCTCACCCTGGGGTGTGCCAGTTTTGTTTGTGAAAAAGAAAGATGGGACTATGAGAATGTGTATCGACTACAGACAGTTGAATAAAGCCACTGTGAAGAATAAGCATCCGTTGCCCCGAATTGACGATTTATTTGATCAATTGAAAGGAGCTTCAGTGTTTTCGAAGATTGATTTGCGATCCGGTTATTACCAGTTGAGAGTTAGAGATTTCGATGTGCCAAAGACTGCATTCAGAACGAGATACGGACACTACGAATTCTTAGTGATGCCGTTTGGGCTCACTAATACCCCTGTTATTTTCATGGACTTAATGAATCGGGTGTTTAGACCGTATTTGGATCGTTTTGTGGTGGTATTCATTGACGACATTTTGATTTACTCTCGAAATGAGATCGAACATGCCGAGCATTTGAGACTTGTGCTCCAAATTTTATGCGATAATCAATTGTACGTGAAATTCAGTAAGTGCGAGTTTTGGTTGCATGAGGTCAGCTTTTTAGGACACATAGTGTCTGCCTCGGGTATTCGAGTCGATCCGAACAAAATTTCAGCTATTCTTGACTGGAAACCCCCTAGAAATGTTTCTGAGGTTCGAAGCTTCTTAGGACTTGCTGGTTATTACAGACGATTCATCAAAGGTTTTTCGATGATTGCAACACCATTGACGAGACTGTTACAAAAAGATGTCAAGTTTGAGTGGTCTGAGAAGTGTTAGAAAAGTTTCGACCAGCTGAAAACTCATTTGACAGAAGCTTATGTATTGGTTCAGTCAGAGTCCAGTAAGGAGTTTGTGGTTTATAGTGATGCTTCTCTTAATAGATTAGGCTGCGTATTGATGCAAGAAGGTCGAGTGGTCGCGTATGCTTCGAGGCAATTAAAGCCTCACGAGAGAAATTATCCGACTCATGATCTTGAGTTGGCTGCCATTATTTTTGCTCTGAAAATTTGGCGTCACTACCTGTTTGGAGAGAAATGCCACATCTTTTCCGATCATAAAAGCCTGAAATATTTAATGACTCAAAAAGACTTGAATTTGAGACAAAGACGGTGGTTGGAATTGCTGAAAGATTACGAGCTTGTTATTGATTATCATCCTGGAAAAGCTAATATAGTTGCAGATGCTCTCTGTCGGAAATCTTTGTTTGCATTACGAGCTATGAATGTTCATTTGTCGGTGTCAGTTGATGATGTGTTGATAGCAGAATTAAAAGCAAAACTAGTATTGATACGACAAATTTGTGAAGCTTAGAAAAACGACAATGATTTGGCTGCTAAGCGGGCTCAGTGTGATTCGAATGTGGACTTAGAATTTCAAATTGACGATAACGACTGTTTGAAGTTTAGAGATCGACTGTGTGTTCTGAGAAGCTCAGAACTTATATCAATGATTTTGAGCGAGGCTCATAATAGCCGAATGTCGATTCACCTGGGTAGTACGAAAATGTATAACGACTTGAAACGGCAGTATTGGTGGCACGGTATGAAGAGAGATATCTCCAATTTTGTGTCTAAGTGTCTGATATGTCAGCAAGTGAAAGTGGAACATCAGGTACCTTCAGGATTACTTCAGCCGATCCTAATACCTGAGTGGAAGTGGGATTGAGTTACGATGGACTTTGTGTTTGGTTTACCACTGACGCCGAGCAAGAAAGACTACATATGGGTTATCGTGGATAAATTAACGAAATCAACTCATTTCATCCCCGTTCGTACGGACTTTTCGCTCAATAAACTAGCGAAATTGTATGTCTCTCAAATTGTGCGATTGCACGGAGTACCTATTTCTATTGTTTATGATCGAGATCCCCGATTTACTTCACGATTCTGGAAGAAATTGCATGAGGCATTGGGTACTAAGCTCTATTTTAGTACCGCTTTTCATCTGCAGACTGACGGTCAATCCGAACGGGTTATTCATATACTCGAAGACATTTTGAGATGTTGCATACTCGAGTTTAGCGGTTCGTGGGAAAATTATTTACCTTTGATTGAATTCGTGTATAATAACAGTTTTCAATCGAGTGTTCAAATGGCACCCTACGAAGCTCTCTATGGTCGAAAATGCTGTACACCCCTGTTTTGGACCGAGCTTAGCGAGAATAAGATTCTCAGAGTTGATTTAGTCAAATAAGCAGAACAGAAAGTGAAAACAATTTGCGACAATTTGGAAACGACATCCAATCATGAAAATTGTACGCGGATCTGAAACGTAAAGATACCAAGTATCAGGTTGGTGATAAAGTGTTTTTAAAAGTCTCACCTTGAAAAAGGTGCTTAGATTCAGTTGTAAAGGCAAGTTGAGTCCGAGATTCATCGGACCGTACGAGATATCAGAACAGGTCGGGCCGGTTGCTTATAGGCTGATTTTGCTGCCTGAACTTAAAAAGATTCATAACGTTTTTCATGTATCGATGCTTTGTCGTTATAGATCCGATCCCTCACATGTGATTAATCCATCAAAAATTGAGATTCAGCCCGAATTGAGTTATAAAGAAGAACTGATTCGTATTTTAGCCCGAGAGGTGAAAGAGTTGCGTTATAAAAAGGTTCCATTAGTAAAGGTGTTATGGCTCAAGCACGGGATCGAAGAAGCGACTTGGGAAACCGAGGAATCTATAAAGGAGTGATACCCAAACTTATTTATAGGTAAGATTTTCGGGGACGAAAATCCCTTAAGGGGGAGAGTTGTGACAGCCCTAATCCGACCCTAGTCGGAAAGTGGTTTCGGGACCATAAAACTGAGTCACAAAAATAATTTAATAATTATTTTGATGTCTATTTTATGTGCCAAATCATGTGTGACATTTTTGGTGTTTTAATTTAGTGTTATAATAGTGAATTTCACTTAAAAGGGCTTAGTTGTAAACTTTGAAAATATGCTAGGTGAATGTGTGGTGGTCAAATAATTGCATGTTGTAAAAACATGTCCTTGCATGTCAAAATTCCCTTTTTATCTTTAGTGGTCGGCCAACCAACCTAATGATGATGTTTTGGTTGTTTTATTTTATATTTTAGTGATTATATATGCATATTATATGAATAAAATAAAAACAAATTAAAATAGTATGAAAATTTGGAGGAAAAACTAATGTTAGGCCATTTCTTCTTCTTCTTCTTGCCGTGAGTTGAGAAAGAAAATAGGAACTTATGGAGTTTTGGGCATTCAGCTAGTTAAGGCTTGAAATAAGGTAAGATTCATGTGTTTTCCTTGAATACTTGTAAATTTCGGTTGGTTTTGAAGCTTGCAACAAAACTCATGAGTTAAATTTTGATTTGGTGAATTATGTTTCATTCGGCCATGGATGTTGAGATGCTTTGTGAGTGTTTAGATGTTTTGGGTGTAAAATTCTTTGTTTGATTAATGAGAAGAGAAAATTGATGTTAGAATTGTGAGTTAACATTTTGGTATGAGCATATATGTTAGCCGGATGGGAAATTAGGATGTTAAGAAAATGACATTCGGTCCATTTGATTAAACTAAGAGTTTATAAGATTAAATTATGAGCTAGTGTTTAACGATGGGAAATGGTTGTGTTCTATGTTAAGTATTAAGGTAAAAGGTTAGTATAAATGCATTTTTAGAAGAGACATACATTCGGTCATGAGGAATTGTGTTTTATTTTGGGTATTAAATTGTTAAAAGATAAGTTGTGTTCATTATATGCAATTGCCGAATGGAGAAAAATGGAAAAGAATTTGGGAAAAATGTTAAATGTGTGCTAGAAGGATATATGGTCAATGAAAAACATATTAGTATGGGTAGATATGATTGTTGTATGTGGTGCCGATTGGTGTAATGAGCTTGTAAGTTGTCTATGAGCAATATGTGTTTTTATGGTGGGTTTAAGAAGTAAATTGAATCCTGTCATATTGATAGGAAATATGAAACATATTGTTTCAAGAAAAAGGTGAATTGCCGAACATGAAAGTGTTAATATTTATTTGTATTCATAAAAATCTCTTCGGTTAAATAAATGACATGGTGAGTATATGTGTGTGCCAATGTGTTAGAAATTCATGATAATTTTAAATTGGGCATATGAAGATGCCGAATATATATATGTCCTATTAAGGAAACTATATTTGGTTTGAGGCTTATTATCTATGTTAATTTCATTGCTTAAAAATGCCAATAGTAATGATTGTGAGAAATGACTCTTAGTCATATATATATATGTGAGTGCCAAATGGCTTCAATTGAGATTTTGCATATTTGTCTAGTCAATGATTTAGTTGCGATTGATGATGAGTATACCTTTGGCCAAATGTGTGTGTGTGTGACAGCCTTAAATCGACCCTAGTCGGAATGTGGTTTCGGGACCACAAAACCGAGGGTCAAAAATAATTTAATATTTATTTTGATGCCTATTATATGTGTTAATATCATGTGTGACACTTTGGTGTTTCAATTTAGAGTTATAAGTTTGAATTTAACTAAAAAGGGCTTAGTTGAAAACTTTGGAAGTATGCTAGAAAAATGGGTAATGGTTAAAAAGTTACATGTGGTAGAAACATGTCCTTGCATGTCAAATTCACCTTTTTAACCTATAGCGGCCGGCCAACCCATCTAATGATGGTGTTTTGTTTTCTTTGACTTTGTATTTTAGTGAATAAGTGTTTTATGTGCTTATAATAAAATTGTAATAATAAAAATAATATGAATTTTGGGGGTGAAAACATCAAAGTGAAGCAATTCTTCTTCATTACCGTGAAAAGAGAAAAAAAGGAAGAAAGGAACTCCACAATCGGCCCTTTGCTCATAGTTGATTTCTAAGGTAAGAATTGTGTCTTTGGTTAAATTAATGGTGGAATTTTGTTGTGAAGGACATGGAGTAGTCAACCCATGACTCAAATTTTGGTAATTTGAGTGAGATACATTCGGCCTTGCTAATTGGAGTAGTGAGTTTGTTTAAACTTGATAATTCTTGTTAAATATTGGAAATGGAGTCTTGAATGCTATAATCAGGAAGTGTGTGAGAATTTTGAGTTTGATTGAAAAAAAATAAATAAATAGCTATGTATGGTGCTAATGCTACAATCGGCCTTGCAAGGGGTTGAGTAGATGAATATGCTTTTCATATTTTATTAAATATGTGAATGTGGTAAATGAATTGAGCAAATCACATGTGTTTTTCATGAGGATTCAATGATGTTTTGGAAATGGCTAATGCATTGATGATATTGTTGATAAGTGAATTAGGGAGTGTATAATTAATTGAAATTTTTGTTTAATTAAAACTTGTTAGTATGTAGTTAAAGGTTAGTTGAATGTGAATTAAGATGAATTGGGAAGTGATAAGTAATATTCGGCCATTGAAAGTAAGTGATTATATATGTGTGAATTAATTTATCAATAGGGCTTGGTTGATGTGCTAGGTAATGTCTAAAATCTTGAATGTAAATTTAGGTAAGCTTCTTTGATAAATTATGGTAGTATACATGGGAATTGGCTAATGTGTGAATAACTTTTGCTCATGAATTTTCGAATTTGAAATTGGGATTTTGGCTAAGAAATTTGATATGTTTAATTAGTGGCCAAATGTGACCTTGATTATATGTTGTAGCTTGAAATGAATTGTGAATTGTATTTGTGCTTTCTTCAAATGACGGAAAATCTTATATTCATATACATATGTTTCGGCTATAGGTGTGTTTGAAAAGTAGGTTCTTAAGTATTTGAGTTTGATTCCTTTGTAAGTTTTAAGTACTTAAATGGAATGAATATGAATTTTGTATATATATGTTAAGGTCAATGACTTCTCTAAATGATGCCATATATGATGTTATGTTTTAAATATGTGAATAAGAACTTTAAAGAGTGAATTTGTATAAATCTGCTTGGTACAGCAGCAGTAACATGTTTTGGAAAAATCACCATAAATTGTGGGAGATGAATTAGAGGCTGAATAAGTTATGTAATTAAAGCTTAATGAGTCTAGCTTCTTATAAAAGAAACCTTATAAGCAAAGAAATAGCCGATAAAGAGATTTTTAAAGTAGTGTGAGACAGTGTCAGATTGACTCCGAAATCCTCTGTTCTATTTTTAGAAAATCATTATAAATTGTAAACAAATATCCATAAGATGTAATTTATATGCTTAGAATCCTTAATGAGTCTATTTTCAAGAGAGTTATACAAGAAAATTTTCTGAGACCTGAACTAAGAGATAATTAAACTTTAGTACAGAAGGGTCGGAACTATCAGACAGTGAATTAGGGGTAAATTTGAGGATTAAACTGTTTTAATTGGTCAATTGAAAAATTCTGGAAATTTTATTGTAGAAAGGTAAATGAGTCTAGTTTCAGGGAAAATTTACGGAACTTGATTTGGAGTTTTGTAGCTCCAGTTATGAATAATTTAGTGAATGATGCTCAGGAAGTCAGCTTGTAGTGACTTATGATATATATGTGATTGGCCGAATGTGTGTGCGTGTGTGGCAAAGGATGTATATATGTGTTTCTTATTTTGATTGTAACTGAAATGATGAAGTGAGATATTTGAATAAGGATAAATAAAATTGAATTATTTAATTTAGCTCAAGAGCATAGAGGGACAAGTTCGGATAAAGGGAAAGCTAAAGTGGTTGAATAGCTAACTTATTGTTGCTCAGAAAAGTTCGAGGTCAGTTTTGAGAATTTGAATTTGGTATTTAATTTAAAATGCCATGATATACATATATGATAGATGAATGATGTCCCATTGTCCTTACCATAACAAGGTTATTGAAAAAGAAACCTTATACATGTTGATATATAGCCGAATGGCTATTAGAGAATTAAACAAAGAACAAGATTGGGGATATATGCTTATGTGTGTTTGCTTATTGAGCTGAAAGTTTAGTAAACGAAGTATACAGGTATTAGATTTGAATGATGTTACGACACAAAGTCAATGAGCATGTTATATGTCCACATGCGAATGAGTGGACTTGAATTACAAATGTGATCCTCCTATGAGAAATGTGGTAACATGTGAATAGATATGCATGAAACTATGTGATGTGAATAGGGTTAAGACCCGAAGGCTATATGCGGAGATTATATCCGGGTTAAGACCCGATGGCTATATGCGGAGATTATGTCCGGGTAAAGATCCGCTGGCTTTGTGTGGAGATTTTATCCGAGCTAAAGGTCTCGATGATGACTCGAGTAAAGTCTAAGATTAAAAGACTTCATAGTAACGATTGTTAATGAATGCGCTCAAAGCGTTAAGTTATACAGGTATGTACCCTAAGCTTGTATGCAAGCTTGTTTTGGACCAAACCATAAGGTCATTATACGATTGCATATGTGAGTATGAAATGAGACTATTTATATGATTATAGTACAATTGGTCAATGTGAAAGGTTACGTGAAATTATGCAATATGTTTTTGTTTACATGAGCTCACTATCAAGTGAAAGTTATCAGCCTATTGTATATGAGAACGTGTATATTCGGTTAAGGGGTGACATGCCCAAAGAAGTGGGAAACAAAAATGCGAACAACTATGTTATAATTTGATTTTTTATCCGTTGTCATTACTTAAAACTTACTAAGCATTGTAACGCTTACTCCGTTTACTTTGTTTCCTCTGTTTTATAGATCTCTTTTTGAAGCTACGGACTCGGGGATTGAAGCTTTAACCACCTACACTATCGTCGTTATTTTGGTACATTCGATAGTTATTTTGAGAACAATGGCATGTATAGGCTAATGCCCTTTTGTGAATCTGAATTACATTTTGAGTTGTATTTGTTCTAGCCATGCGAAAATGGCTTGCTTAATCTCTAAGTTGATGTATATGTTTTGTTGGAAATTTTATGTGCCTTGTTACTTCGACGCATGGGTTATATGATGTGATGATGGTATGCTTAATACCCAGAAATTTGATTATACCTAGTGGTCGGTAGTCATTTGACAACCTTGATAGTACTCTTATAGTAAATATACGTGAGATGGTTGCCTTAGTCGAATTACCTTGAATGTTAGATTGTTCAGATCTAGAATTTAAATTTGATCCCTAATCAAATTTCGATGTGCAACCGAATCTATGTCATGTACGTAACTATGAACCTCAGTAGGTTTTATTTAGTTATGTAATACCTTAATACCCTATGTCAGCGACGGACAGGGGTATAGGGTGTTACATTTTTATTGGTATCAGAGCTACGGTTGAGTCGATTCTCGAACTAACGTAGTGCGTGTGAGTATAGCCATACTTGCCATTTTGTGATAATATGATAGTGTGGTGATTTCTGACATTTGAAATGTGTTTTTTCATATAGTAATGGATCTCAATCCCGATTGAGCCGTAGCGGAGGATATTGAGAGTGTAGCGGCTGCTCCCACTCAAGGGACCACGCCGATTGACTCTCAGCCGAATACCAGTCATCGAGATGATGACATGAGGCAAAATTTTTATGCTAGGATGAATGATTGGTTCACTCAATTCCTACGAACTAATCCGGCTGTTCCACAACCTCATCCCCCGAATAATCCCCTTCCAACCCCTGTGGCTCCTCCTGAGACCAACCCTGTGAGGTCGAGTAAACCACCGGTCGACAAAATTAGAAAATACGGGGCTGAAGAGTTCAGGGCTACAGTTGATGATGATGCTGAGCGGGCCAAGTTTTGGCTCGATAATATAATCTGTGTGTTCGATAAGTTGTCATGTACGCCCGAGGAATGTTTGAAATGTGCCGTATCTCTGTTACGTGATTCTGCCTACTATTGGTGGAACATATTGGTTTCTGTTGTGCCGAGAGAGCGGGTTACTTGGGAGTTTTTCCAAATTGAATTCCGTAAAAAGTACATCAGTCAGAGATTTATCGACCAGAAACAGAAGGAATTTCTTGAGCTTAAACTGGGCCGAATGTCAGTGACCGAATATGAGAGAGAATTCGTACGGCTCAGCCGATATGCTCGCGAGTGTATATCATCTGAAGCTATTATGTGTAAATGCTTCGAGGACGGGTTAAATGAAGACATCAAACTACTAGTTAGCATTTTGGAAATTCAAGAGTTCGTTGTTCTTGTCGAGCGAGCCTGCAAGGCCGAAGAGCTCAGAAATAAAAAGAGAAAAGGTAATAGTGGAGCCAGAGAGTTCCGTAAGAGATTTTTGGGGAAGTTTATCCAAAAATCCTCAAAGAAATTTCGAGGTGACTCGGACAGATCTAATGCTACCTCAGATTTTTCTAGACGAGATCGTGATCGACCCCCTGTGAGTACATGAGTCACTTCTACGGCTAGTGTTGGGAACGACCGTCGAGACAGAGCCGAGTGCAAATATTGTGGGAAATGGCATTCGGGGAGCTACAGATTTCACGATCGCTCCTGTTATAAGTGTGGATCGGCTGATCACTTTATAAGAGATTGCCCCAGATGGTCTAAGCAGAATGTGAATCAGAGTGGGAAACCGAGCACTAATACAGCACGAGGCAGACCACCTAGGAACACAGGAAATGCTAGCGGCGGTCAGAGACGAATGAGAGATGCTACGACCAAATCTGAGACTCGTACTCCTGCTAGAGCTTACGCTATACGTGCACTCGAGGATGCCTCTTCCCCAGATGTTATTACCGGTACTTTCACTCTCTTTGATACTAATGTGATTGCTTTGATTGACCCCGGTTCAACTCATTCATATGTATGCAAAACTTTGGCATCCAGTAAGACTCTCCCTGTTGAGTCTACTGAGTTTGTGATTCGAGTATCAAATCCCTTGGGTCGTTGTGTTTTAGTGGATAGAGTGTGTAAGAAATGTCCCCTTATGATTTGGGATTCCTGTTTTTCGGCCGATTTAATGCTTTTGCAATTCGATGAATTTGACATTATTCTCGGAATGGATTGGTTGACTGTGCAAGATGCGGTGGTGAATTGCAAGCGAAAGACTATTGATCTACGATGTTCGAATAATGAGATAATTCGGGTTGAGTCTACAGATTTAAACGGGCTACCGGTGGTAATATCTTATTTACTGGCTCAGAAATTTAGAAAAAAGGGTTGCGAGGCTTACCTTGCTTATGTTTTGGATAGTAAAATATCCGAACAAAAGCTTGAGGCTATACATGTGGTTTGTGAGTATCCGGACGTGTTTCCTGAGGAATTACCGGGATTACCACCTGTTAGAGAGGTTGAGTTTGGCATTGAGTTAGCTCCGGGTACAACTTCGATTTCGATTGCTCCATATCGTATGGCTCCGACAGAGTTGAAAGAGTTGAAATCTCAGTTCCAAGAGTTGACTGATAGAGGTTTCGCAAGATCGAGCTTTTCACCTTGGGGTGCACCAGTCTTGTTCGTGAAAAAGAAAGACGGGACTTTAAGAATGTGTATTGACTATCGGCAGCTGAACAAAGTGACTATAAAGAATAAGTATCCGTTGCCTCGTATTGACGACCTATTTGATCAGTTAAAGGGAGCTTCAGTGTTCTCAAAGATTGAATTGCGATCTGGCTATTATCAGTTGCGAGTTCGAGACTCAGATGTACCCAAGACTGCTTTCAGAACGAGGTAAGGACACTACGAGTTTTTAGTGATGCCGTTTGGGTTGACTAATGCCCCCGCTGTTTTCATCGATCTGATGAATCGGGTGTTTAAGCAGTACCTAGATCGATTTGTGGTTGTGTTTATCGATGACATTTTGGTTTATTCTCGCGATGAGCTCGAGCATGCCGAGCATTTAAGACTTGTGCTACAGATTTTGCGTGATAATCAGTTGTATGCGAAATTCAGTAAATGTGAGTTCTGGTTGCGCGAGGTCAGCTTTCTGGGACATATTGTATCCGCTTCAGGAATTCGGGTTGATCCGAATAAAATTTCTGCTATCCTTGATTAAAAGCCTCCTAGAAATGTCTCAGAAGTCTGAAGCTTTTTGGGGCTTGCCGGGTATTACCGACGGTTTGTGAAAGGCTTTTCCATGATTTCAACTCCGTTAACGAAGCTATTACAGAAAGATGTTAAATTCGAATGGTCTGAGAAGTGCCAGAAGAGCTTCGACCAGTTGAAAGCCCTATTGACGGAAGCTCCAGTATTAGTTCAGCCCGAATCCGGTAAAGAGTTTGTGGTTTATAGTGACGCGTCTTTGAATGGCTTGGGGTGTGTTTTGATGCAAGAAGGCAGAGTTGTTGCGTATGCTTCAAGACAGTTAAAGCCTCATGAGAAAAGTTATCCGACTCACGATCTCGAATTAGCTACTATTATGTTTGCTCTGAAGATTTGGCGTCACTACCTTTTTGGTGAGAAATGTCATATCTTTTCCGACCATAAAAGCCTCAAATACTTGATGACCCAAAGAGATTTGAATCTGAGACAAAGACATTGGCTTGAATTGTTAAAGGATTACGAGCTTGTCATTGACTATCATCCGGGAAAGGCGAATGTACTTACTGATGCTCTTAGCTGGAAATCATTGTTTGCTTTACAAGCCATGGATGTGCATTTATCGGTATCTAATGATGGTGAGATAATAGCGGAATTAAAAGCGAAACAGGTGTTTCTACGACAAGTTTGTGAAGCTTAGAAAGCTGATGATGATTTAATTGCCAAGCGAGCTCAATACGATTTGAATGTGGATTCTGAGTTTCAAGTTGATGACAATGATTGTTTGAGGTTCCGAGGCCGAGTATGTATTCCGAGAAGTTTAGAGTTGGTTTCGATGGTTTTAAATGAAGCTCATAATAGCCAAATGTCAATTCATCCGAGAAATACAAAAAAGTACAACGATTTGAAACGTCAGTACTGGTGGCATGGTATGAAACGAGACATCTCAAATTTTGTATCAAAGTGTTTGATATGCCAACAAGTAAAAACGGAACATCAGGTGCCTTCGGGTTTGTTGCAATCGATTTTGATTCCCGAGTGGAAATGGGATAAAGTCACGATGGATTTTGTATCTGGGCTACCATTGACTTAGAGTAAGAAAGATGCAATTTGGGTTGTTGTGGACAGATTGGCTAAATCGGCCCATTTTATTCCCGTGCGTGCAGATTACTCACTTGATAAGTTAGTAGAATTGTATGTATCTCAGATCGTCAGATTGCACGGGGTGCCTATCTCTATCGTATCGGATAGAGACCCGAGATTTACAACGCAGTTTTGGAAGAAACTACAAGATTCTCTAGGTACTAAGCTACATTTTAGTACCGCGTTCCATCCTTAGACAGACGGTCAGTCAGAACGAGTAATTCAAATACTCGAAGATATGTTGAGATGTTGTGTCCTTGAGTTTAGTGGTTCGTGGGAACGGTATTTGCCTTTGATTGAATTCGCTTACAACAACAATTTTCAATTGAGCATTAAGATGGCACGTTACGAGGCTTTGTGCAGTCGCAAATGCCGTACACTGTTGTTTTGGACCGAGCTCAGTGAAAGTAAGATCTTTGGGGTTGATTTGATTAGAGATGCCGAGCAGAAAGTAAAAGTGATTCGTGATAGTCTTAAGGCAGCTTCACATCGTCAAAAGTCATATGCGGATTTAAAGCGGAAAGATATTGAGTATCAGGTTGGAGACAAAGTATTTCTTAAAGTATCACCTTGGAAAAAAGTGCTCAAATTCGACCGTAAGGGTAAATTGAGTCTGAGGTTCATCGGGCCATACGAAATATCTGAACCGATTGAACCGGTAGCATATCGATTGATTTTGCCTCCCGAACTTGAAAAGATTCATGATGTTTTTCATGTTTCGATGCTTCGACGATATAGATCTGACCCATCACATGTGATTAATCCATCTGATTTGAGTTATGAGGAGAAACCAATTCGTATTTTAGCACACGAGGTTAAAGAGTTGCGGAATAAGAGGATTTCGTTAGTGAAAGTGTTGTGGGTCAAACAGGGGTTGAAGAAGCTACTTGGGAGCTTGAGGATTCGATAAAAGAACGTTGCCCAAATTTATTTTTCGGTAAGATTTTTGGGGACAAAAATTTCTTAAGTGGGGGAGAGTTGTGACAGCCTTAAATCGACCCTAGTCGGAATGTGGTTTCGGGACCACAAAACCGAGGCTCAAAAATAATTTAATATTTATTTTGATGCCTATTATATGTGTTAATATCATGTGTGACACTTTGGTGTTTCAATTTAGAGTTATAAGTGTGAATTTAACTAAAAAGGGCTTAGTTGAAAACTTTGGAAGTAAGCTAGAAAAATTGGTGATGGTTAAAAAGTTACTTGTGGTAGAAACATGTCCTTGCATGTCAAATTCACCTTTTTAACCTATAGTGGCTGCCCAACCCATCTAATGATGGTGTTTTGTTTTCTTTGACTTTGTATTTTAGTGAATAAGTGTTTTATGTGCTTATAATAAAATTGTAATAATAAAAAAAATATGAATTTGGGGGTGAAAACATCAAAGTGAAGCAATTCTTCTTCATTGCCGTGAAAAGAGAAAAAAAGGGAGAAAGGAACTCCACAATTGGCCCTTTGCTCATAGTTGATTTCTAAGGTAAGAATTGTGTCTTTGGTTAAATTAATGGTGGAATTTTGTTGTTAAGGACATGGAGTAGTCAACCCATGACTCAAATTTTGGTAATTTGAGTGAGTTACATTCGGCCTTGCTAATTGGAGTAGAGAGTTTGTTTAAACTTGATAATTCTTGTTAAATATTGGAAATGGAGTCTTGAATGCTATAATCAGGAAGTGTGTGAGAATTTTGAGTTTGATTGAAAAAATAAATAAATAAATAGCTATGTATGGTGCTAATGCTACAATTGGCCTTGTAAGGGGTTGAGTAGATGAATATGCTTTTCATATTTTATTAAATATGTGAATGTGGTAGATGAATTGAGCAAATCACATGTGTTTTTCATGAGGATTCAATGATGTTTTGGAAATGGCTAATGCATTGATGATATTGTTGATAAGTGAATTAGGGAGTGTATAATTAATTGAAATTTTTGTTTAATTAAAACTTGTTAGTATGTGGTTAAAGGTTAGTTGAATGTGAATTAAGATGAATTGGGAAGTGATAAGTAATATTCGGCCATTGAAAGTAAGTGATTATATACGTGTGAATTAATTTATCAATAGGGCTTGGTTGATGTGCTAGGTAATGTCTAAAATCTTGAATGTAAATTTAGGTAAGCTTCTTTGATAAATTATGGTAGTATACATGGGAATTGGCTAATGTGTGAATAACTTTTGCTCATGAATTTCCGAATTTGAAATTGGGATTTTGGCTAAGAAATTTGATATGTTTAATTAGTGGCCAAATGTGACCTTGATTATATGTTGTAGCTTGAAATGAATTGTGAATTGTATTTGTGCTTTCTTCAAATGACGGAAAATCTTATATTCATATACATATGTTTCGGCTATAGGTGTGTTTGAAAAGTAGGTTCTTAAGTATTTGAGTTTGATTCCTTTGTAAGTTTTAAGTACTTAAATGGAATGAATATGAATTTTGTATACATATGTTAAGGTCAATGACTTCTCTAAATGATGCCATATATGATGTTATGTTTTAAATCTGTGAATAAGAACTTTAAAGAGTGAATTGTATAAATCTGCTTGGTACAGCAGCAGTAATGTGTTTTGGAAAAATCACCATAAATTGTGGGAGTTGAATTAGAGGCTGAATAAATTATGTAATTAAAGCTTAATGAGTCTAGTTTCTTATAAAAGAAATTTTATAAGCAAAGGAATTGCCGATAAAGAGATTTTTAAAGTAGTGTGAGACAGTGTCAGATTGACTCCGAAATCCTCTGTTCTATATTTAGAAAATCATTATAAATTGTAAAAAAAAATCCATAAGATGTAATTTATATGCTTAGAATCCTTAATGAGTCTATTTTCAAGAGAGATATACAAGAAAATTTTCTGAGACCTGAACTAAGAGATAATTGAACTTTAGTATAGAAGGGTTGGAACTGTCTAACAGTGAATCAGGGGTAAATTTGAGGATTAAACTGTATTAATTCGTCAATTCAAAAATTCTGGAAATTTTATGGTAGAAAGGTACATGAGCCTAGTTTCAGAGAAAATTTACGGAACTTGATTTGAGTTTTGTAGTTCCAGTTATGAATAATTTAGTGAATGATGCTCAGGAAGTCAGCTTGTAGTCACTTATGATATATATGTGATTGGCCGAATGTGTGTGCGTGTGTGGCAAAGGATGTATATATGTGTTTCTTATTTTGATTGTAAGTGAAATGATCAAGTGAGATATTTGAATAAGGATAAATAAAATTGAATTATTTAATTTAGCTCAAGAGCATAGAGGGACAAGTTCGGATAAAGGGAAAGCTAAAGTGGTTGAATAGCTGACTTATTGTTGCTCAGAAAAGTTCGATGTAAGTTTTGAGTATTTGAATTTGGTATTTAATTTAAAATGCTATGATATACATATATGATAGATGAATGATGTCCCATTGTCCTTACCATAACAAAGTTATTGAAAAAGAAACCTTATACATGTTGATATCTAGCCGAATGGCTATTAGAGAATTAAACAAAGAACAAGGTTGAGGATATATGCTTATGTGTGTTTGCTTATTGAGCTGAAAGTTTAGTAAACGAAGTATATAGGTATTAGATTTGAATGATGTTACGACACAAAGTAAATGAGCATGTTATATGTCTACATGCGAATGAGTGGACTTGAATTACAAATGTGATCCTGCTATGAGAAATGTGGTAACATGTGAATAGATATGCATGAACTATGTGATGTGAATCCGGGTTAAGACTCGAAGGCTATATGCGGAGATTATATCTGGGTTAAGACCCGATGGCTATATGTGAAGATTATGTCCGGGTAAAGATCCGCTGGCTTTGTGTGGAGATTTTATCCGAGCTA
This sequence comes from Gossypium stocksii, assembly GCA_020496765.1. Classification (NCBI taxonomy): domain Eukaryota; kingdom Viridiplantae; phylum Streptophyta; class Magnoliopsida; order Malvales; family Malvaceae; genus Gossypium; species Gossypium stocksii. The sequence continues at coordinate 78,131,138 of CM035624.1, read as the reverse complement.
AAGGTCTCGATGATGACTCGAGTAAAGTCTAAGATTAAAAGACTTCATAGTAACGATTGTTAATCAATGCGCTCAAAGTGTTAAGTTATACAGGTATGTACCCTAAGCTTGTATGCAAGCTTGTTTTGGACCAAATCATAAGGTCATTATACGATTGCATATGTGAGTATGGAGTGAGACTATTTATATGATTATAGTACAATTGGTCAATGTGAAAGGTTACGTGAAATTATGCAATATGTTTTTGTTTACATGAGCTCACTATCAAGTGAAAGTTATCTGCCTATTGTATATGATGAGGACGTGTATATTCGGTTAAGGGGTGACATGCCCAAAGAAGTGGGAAACAAAAATGCGAACAACTATGCTATAATTTGATTTTTTATCCGTTGTCATTACTTAAAACTTACTAAGCATTGTAATGCTTACTCCATTTACTTTGTTTCCTTTGTTTTATAGATCTCTTTTTGAAGCTACGGACTCGGGGATTGAAGCTTTAATCACCTACACTATGGTCGTTATTTTGGTACATTCGATAGTTATTTTGAGAACAATGGCATGTATAGGCTAATCTCCTTTTGTGAATCTGAATTACATTTTGAGTTGTATTTGTTCTAGCATGCGAAAATGGCTTGCTTAATCTCTAAGTAGATGTATATGTTTTGCTGGAAATTTTATGTGCCTTGTTACTTCGACGCATGGTTAATATGATGTGATGATGGTATCCTTAATACCCAGAAATTTGATTACGCCTATTGGTCGGTAGTCGTTTGACAACCTTGATAGAACTCTTATAGTAAATATACGTAAGATGGTTGCCTTGGTCGGATTACCTTGAATGTTAGTTTGTTCAGATCTAGAATTTAAATTGGATCCCTAATCGAATTTCGATGTACAACCGAATCTATGTCATGTACGTAACTATGAACCTTAGTAGGTTGTATTTAGTTATGTAATACCTTAATACCCTATTTCAGCGACGGACAGGGGTATAGGGTGTTACAGTGTGTGTGTGTATGTATGTGACAAAAAGAGTATATTTGTATCCCTTGTCTTGATCGAGTAAAATGTATGAGTGTTTAATGAAATTGAATTTGCTTAACCTAGCTCAATAGCAAAGAGGGGCAACATCGAATAAGGGAAAAGCTAAGATCATGGAATAGCCAACTCGAAATTTGTTTAGAAGAATACGAGGTAAGTTTTAAGTAATGAAACCTAGCATATGAATTGTTTTAACATGATATACATAGTTATATGTGCGTATGGTTGATAATTTGAGACCTATTAATATGGTTTGATGTTGGGTGGTGCAAAGTAAGTTGTGATTATGGCAAATAGCCGAAAGTTACTTAGAAAAATAAGTTATGATGATTGAGCTGATATGTGATCTAAGTAGGTGACTATAGACCGAATATTATATGAAAATGTTATATTCTGTGGTAATATGTGAATGAGACGAATGAATTTAAATTGAGATAGAATTTGTGAAATGTATACATGATGGGTACATATACATAAAGGTTCAGTGAGATAAATTCGAGCTAGGTCCCGAAGGGCTTTAGTGCCAGTGTTACATCCGGGTTTAATCCCGAAGGGCATTTGTGCCAGTGTTACATCCGGGTTTAATCCCGAAGGGCATTCGTGCCAGCGTTACATCCGGGCTTAATCCCGAAGGGCATTTGTGCCAGTGTTGTATCTGGGCTAAGTCCCGAAGGGCCTTAAGGCCAGTTTATAACCAAGCTAAACCCCGAAGGTTTCCATGTTGGAAATACTTGATTTCTGCCGTGATAATCTTAATTAATGTGTTTACTACTGTAAAATTTGTCAGGTATGTACCCCATACTAGTTTATAAAATTGATTCGTTTAGATTGTGAATATACGTTTGGACAGTAAGGCTCTAGCCATTGTTTGAGATTGTATGAAATAATCTAGTCAAATGTTTTTATTGAATGTTTTCGGCCAAAGAGTAGATGACAACTTTTAAGACTCTTATGCTTTGATTTTTTAATAATTTTATTACTTAAGACTTACTAAGCATAGAAATGCTTACTCTGTTGTTTTTGTATTCTCTGTTTTATAGATATCGTTCGTTAGCTATGGTCTCGGGAATCTCAAGATCAAGTCAACCACACTATCAAAGCTTTTTCGGTACTTAGTAGCTAAATATTGAAAATGGCATGTATAGGCTTGAGTTTTGGATTATGAATCAATATCTTTTGAGGAAGTGAATATATATGTGTACAGCCATGCGAAAATGGCTTGCTATGTTACCATTTTATTTGAGTATGAAACCTAAGCATGATCAAATGTTGAATTTCGGAATGAGTGTATGCTTTTGATAAGTGATTGAGAATTGAATGACGCATGCTCATTTGATCCTTGATGATGTGATTGTATATAGTGTCCTTGTGGGAAGGGGTACCTAATGTGATATACATGTTTGTGGTCGACCTTAGATGAGTTAAGCAATGAATGAACATTAATAAGTTGGTAAATTGTGAGTCTCGAATAGCTATGTTAAATTGGCATATAAACTTAAGTGCATAATGTAACACCCCTTACTCGAGACCGTCGCCAGAATCGAGCACGAGGCGCTACTAAACTTAATCCATCACTTAAGCAACCTTAAATTGTTTATTTAAGCTTCTCGAAATTTGCTGCCATTCTGCGTCATAGTCTCTTAAAAATTCATATCTCGAGTTTCGAAACTCAAAATTAAGATCTGTAAATTTTCCCTAAAACTAGATTCATATATATATATCCACTAATTTTTTTCTAGAATTTTTGGCTGGTCCAATTAGTATAGTTTATTAGTTAAAGTTACCCCTGTGTCAGAACTTGACTGCACTGACCTCTACTTACTACGAACCACTTTTCTCTCTGTACAAAATTTATATGACTATTCTGTTTATTTATATTAAAACTAGACTCAATAAGGATTCTTAACATATAAAGTACACCACCTAATTATTTTTTTACAATTTATGGTGAATTTCTAAAGTTGGAACAGGGGATCCAGAAATTGCTCTGGCCCTATTTCACTAAAACTCAGATATCTCATAAAATACAATACCTTTACCTGTTTTTCTTATTCCATATGAAAATAGACACAATAAGTTTTAATTTCATATATTATTCACCATCAAACCATGTTTCCAATATTTTTAGTGATTTTTCAAAGTCACGTCATTTCTGCTACTTGAATCTGTTTTTAAGCTACTTTCACATTTTCCTTAATTTCCATGTAATAGTTACTACTCAATCATACATACTACTAAACATGTATATCATCAGCCATTCTATTAGCTAATCACTAGCAAGTATTTACACATCATTCATTGATCATATCATATCAAAAGAAGCCAAGTTCCTATACATGCCATACACGAAACGAAACGTCTAAATATACCAAAGTGATTCCTTCGATAGTGTGATCGGATCTCCGACGTTTCCTTCGATCCCCGAGTGGCTTGGAAAGAACTATAAGAAGAAGGAAATAAAGAGAGTATGTACTAGGCTTAGTAAGTTTACAAGCAAATAAATCACAACATTCATCACAAAGGATAATTATGCATAATGTCACCTAGCATCATAAACTTTCTTTACTTCTCATTTTCTACCTTCTTCTTTATTCACTTACCTTCTTTCTTACCTGACCTTTCATTATTCATAAATACAATCTACCTTTCCTTTGCTGATAATTCACTGTAATTTAACTTGTACAATGGCCTGTTGAACCACTCAGAATACTAAGGATACTGGGGTCTTTCCTGTCTAACAATATCCTGCCAATGCCATGTCCTTGACATGGACTTACATGAATTATTCCTATCTCCAATGCCATATATCCAATATGGGCTTACATGGCTCATTCCTGTCTCCAAAGCCATATATCTGATATGGACTTACATGGCTCATTCCTGTCTTGTCCTATCCTGTCAACCCCAAATGTCATGACATTTCGTATCCTAACATTCCTAAGGTTCAATCGGGGCTTTCTAATGCTTTTCTCTGTTACATCGTCTTTAATTCAACTTTGAATATTTTCATAAAATGAATATATAAATGCTGGAAATTGAAAATATTAATGTAAAATAAAGGAATATTCCATTTATTTACTGTAAACTTACCTCAATACAAAATATGACTAAACTTAACAATTTAGTCCTTTACTTTCTCTTTTCCCTGATCTACTCCCGAATTTCGTTCTTCTTGATCTATAATAGCAAATTTAGCTTATTTAATACTCACATTTATCAAAACAGTCCCTGACTCCGAGTTTGGAAAAATTACATTTTTGCCCCTAAACTTTGCATATTTACACTTTTGCCCCAAGGCTCGGAAATCAAAATTTATCACAAATGCTTGTATTTTAAGACATGCTGATCATTCATTTACCAACAACATCTTCAAATTCCTACTATAACATACACTTATGTATAATAGGTATTTTTACCTATTAAGCCATTTTACTCGTTTTTACCTAAAACCAAGTAGCACAAGTTGTCTAACATAATCTAAAACCTCATATTCTATTATAAAACATCAAAATAAACACTTTTCACCTATGGGTATTTTTCCAAATATGAACCCTAACTTAAATTATTGCTAGCATAAGCTTTATCGAGCTACCGGGACTCTGAAAACGTAAAGAACATTAAAAACGGGGTTTCGAATCACTTACTATGGAGCTTGGCAGCTTGAAACAAAACTTAGCTATGGAGAACCCTTGAAATTTCGTGCTAATAAAGAAGATGATAGCAATTTTGTCATCTTTTTCCCTTTTTAATCATGTTAATAACCAAATGACCAAAATGCCCTTCCTTACTAAACTTTCAAAAATTCCACCCACGTCCAATTTTTGTCCATAAACTTAGAAATTGGTCAAATTGCTATTTAAAACCTCCTAATTAATATTCCAAAGCAATTTCATACTAAAAACTTCTAGAATGTAAATTTTGCAACTTATTCGATTTAGTCCCTAATTTCAAATTAAGCACTTTATGCATAGAATTTATTCACGAAATTTTCACACCATCATGCAATCACATCATAAACATCATAATAATAATAAAATAATTATTTCTATCTCGGATTTGTTGTCACGAAACCACTATTTCGATTAGGCCCTATTTCGGGATGTTACACATAACATTTAATTGGTATCCTTTGTCACTAATTGTCTTATATTAGTAAAGAAATGCATGATTATAAGTTACAATAATCAGTTAAGGTAGGGATATTTAGAGTAAATTTCCTGGAAGTTTGTTTGATCAATATTTATCTAATGTCATGGAATCTGATAAAATTGTAGAGGAGAGGTCTTATACAAGTACATTCGGCCCTAGTAGATAAGGTCATGAAATTGGCTAAGACATGAGATTTTTACCACATGAATAGTAATGGTCATTTAGTTTCATAAGTAGTTTCAAAGGGCCATTTTTTTATGCATGTTTATATATTTGAGAAATTAAGTGTACCCGCGCATTATAATTGTATAATGTTAAATGGAATTTGTGCCTGCCTTGTAATATCTCGTATCCCTATTCCGGTGACGGATAAGGGCATAGGGTGTTACAGTTTATTTTATTTCTAGTAAAAAAATGGTTCACCTAACCTACCAAAAATAGATTTTGAATTTTCTTTGTCCCCATGCTCTCCTATGGTCGGCCATGCCTTTGTTAAAGGCCTTATTGCCCTTTAAACACCCCACATTTTGATCTCAAGCTATTTAACACCTCTCTCTACTAATCCGTACCTTTTACCTTTTTTGCGATTTAGTTTTTTTTCGCGATTAAACCTTCAATTGCGCAAATTAATGCACCAAAATTTTCATGCACCCTTATAAAAATACTATAGCACATAATATAATGATAAAATAAATTTCTCTAGCCTCAGTTAAGTGATTCTGAATCACTATTCTTACTAGGCCCAAATTCGGGCCGTTACAATTCTCCCCCTTGGGGATTTTTGTCCCCAAAAATCTTACCGTTGAAGAGGTTCGGGTACTGATCTCTCACCGTCTCCTCTAGTTCCCATGTGGCTTCCTCGACTCCCTGTCGATGCCATAATACCTTCACTAACACTATACTCTTGTTTCTCAATTGCTTGACTTCTCGAGCCAAAATCTTTACTGGCTATTCACCATACGTCATATTCGGACTTATCTCTATCTCTGTCGGTGATATCATATGAGAAGGGTCGGAGCGGTAACGACGTAACATTGATACATGGAAGACATCATGAGTTTTCCCCAACTCCAATGGCAATGCTAAATGGTATGCTACCGGTCCAATTCTCTCGGTCACCTTATAAGGTCCAATAAACCAAGGACTTAACTTGCCTTTCCTACTGGGAGACTTTCAAGAACTTTTTGTCCCTGACTTGAAATTCAATCTCTTTTCTTTTTAAATCCATGTAGGATTTCTATCTATCCAAGCTGACTTTCAAACAATCTCAAATTATTTTAACATTCTTTTCAGTCTCTTTAACCAACTTGACCCCGTCTATCTGATTCTCTTTGAGTTCCGACTAATACAAGGGTGTTCGACAGTTTTGCCCATACAAAGCCTCATAAGGCTCCATCTTAAGACTTGACTGATAACTATTGTTGTAGGTGAACTCGACAGTGGTAAATACTTTTCCCAACTGCCTTGAAATTTGAGAACACAACATCTCAACATGTCCTCGAGAATCTAAATCACCCTCTCTAACTAGTCATTAGTCTGAGGATGGAAAGCCGTACTAAAATTCAACTTTGTCCCTAACACCTCTTGTAACTTTTTCTAAAATCGAGATGTAAATCTCAAATCCCTGTCCAAAATTATTGACAAAGGCACTCCGTGCTGTTGGAACGCCGGTGCCTCCAAGGCGCAACGAAAAAATAAAATAATTAAAATATTCTGACGATCCAAACCATGGATCCATGTGTAAGGAACGAATCGGGGTAATAAAAGGTTTCGAAATTACCGAAACTTCAATCTGAGTAGATAGCGATGCCTAGGCAACGGGAATCCTAAACCACTATCAAACTAAGCCGCAACCTTTCCGATGTCGGCCTCTATGTAGTCTACCCAATTGGCAATGAACGGTAGAGAAAAAAATTCAGAAAACTATTTTCACTGAATATTATGCTTGACGGCTGCTAGACCCTATAGCATAATTTCGGGCTCATTATATAGATCACTTTTAGGGTTTTTTACCCTTGCTATATATAACTCCCTTTTTGTTGGTATATCTTTATAACGAATTTAATTCATTAAAAATTAATCCAAACATAATAATCATCATTAAAATAAATATAATATTATTTAACCAAAAATTATAATTACAATAATTATAATAAAGATTTTGGTAAACTATATTTATTTAAACTTATATACGAACCAAATTCATATATTAATAAAATTATGTTCTGATTATGTGTTCAACAATTTGATTGTCCAATTAAATTAATTCTATAATTAATTTAATTCATGTGACAATCAAAACACAATACCAAATATGTTTTACTCCGTTCATTTCAACCATAGGGTGTGACCCTATAGGTTCTTGTAACGTTAGCAGTAATATTAGAACGATTCTAATGTTGCAAACAATGAGTGGCATCTAGCAATGCATCATTGCTACCTAAGTTACAAGAAGTCATGATTCGACATAACCTTTTTGTGATTAACCTTTCATGCATTAATCCTTAAGTCCTATATCTTTGGAATGGACACAAGTCATGGAATAGTCACACTTGCATAGTTCATCCCATGTTTCTTGATTCCTTGAGTAGACTATGCTACACAAATAAGTATGACATCTCATATCAACTTATTTGAGCATGGCCATGCATTTTTAGTCTCACTCAATCAAGTGGCCTGAGATATTACTCCCATTATGTAGGAGGGACTTATCCTATATTGATCAACCATATCCCTCTACATAGATTGTGGTATATCCAACATTAGTCTTTATAGAACAACTAGTTACGGTGTTCGTTTGACTATATTGAAATATACAACTAACGATGTTGGGATGATGATGATCTCAAGTATGAGGATCATATACGTATTAATCACTATGAGTAATACTGTGACAATTACATAATAATCCAAGAAACATACTCATGGTGGGTCAGTCCAATATGTTGTTCTCTAACACACATATTCATGCATTGATTCTAACACTACATATCAATGACAACTCTTTATCATCAATCAACTACATATTAGTCTTAATGCATTATTATTGTCTTAGCCAACAATAATACTTGACTAAGGATCTTTTTAAGAATAATCATATTATTCTCAGGACATTATTATAAAACAGTTTATTTATGCACATAGAAAAGAAACTGAAATATAATGGCAACATCTTATATTAATAAACATGATAAATCAAGTATGTTATTACAACCATCTCATGATTGATCTTTGGGCATACTCTTGCACGTGCAACCTCACTATCTCTAAGATGTATAGTTTGGCTAACTTCTCAAGTGAATAATCTGTGTGAACTGGTATGAAATTAGCCGACCTTGTCAGTCTATCCACGATGGCCCATACTACATCTTTCTTCTTTTCCGACAAAGGTATCCCTGGCACAAAGTCAATGGTAACTCGGTCCCATTTCTACTCGGGAACCATTACCGGCTTAAGTAAACCCGAAGGTACTTGGTGTTCGACTTTTACTTACTGACAAACTAGGCACTTAGAGACGAACTCTAATATGTCTCTTTTTATTCCCGTCCACTAATACATTTTCTTCAGGTCATTATACATCTTCACGCTACCCGGATGAATAGATAGGCGACTACTCTGCGCCTCTCACAAGATCCTCCGAATAATCTTAGCATCCTTAGGTACACAGATTCTGTCTCGGTACATTGAGCAACCACTGACATCAACTCTAAAATATGACTCATTACTCATCTCACATTGAGTCAATGTAGCTTATAAATCCTTGTCATTTTTCTAAGCTTCGACAATGTCTTGTAAAAACACTGGTCTGGCTCTCATTTTGGCTAAGATCGATCCATCAACACTGATAGTCAACTGAGCATTCATAGTCCTCAAGGAAAACAATGACTTCCGGCTCAACGCATCAGCGATTAGTTTTGCGTCAATTGCCAACTCGTAATCCTTTAGCAACTCTAGCCATCTTCGTTGCTGTAGATTCAACTCTTTTTGCGTCATCAAATACTTTAGACTTTTGGGGTCTGTGAAAACTCGGCATCTATTGCCATACAAATAGTGTCTCCAATTTTTCAATGCGAATACGATGGCGGTCAACTCTAAATCATTGGTCGGATAATTTCTTTGGTGTGGCTTTAATTGCCTCGAGGCATAGGCTATCACCTTGCCTTCTTGCATGAGCACCACTACAATCCATTTGAGGAAGCATCACTATACACCACGAATTCTTTTCTCGATTCTGGTTGCACCAACGTTGGGGCTTCAGTCAACAAAGCCTTTAACTTCTCAAAACACTGCTGACACTTTTCCATCCACTCAAAGTTAACATCTTTTTGAAGTAGCCTCGTCATCAGAGTAGCGATCATTGAAAACCCTTTAACAAATCGTCGGTAGTAACTCGTTAGGCCCAAGAAACTCCTTATTTCAATTACGTTCCTTGGCAGTTTCCACTCAACAATTGCTGATATCGTGCTCGGATCGACTCTAATTCCATCTCCCGAACAATGTGTCCTAAGAATCTGACCTCTCGTAGCCAAAATTCACTCTTTCTGAATTTGGCGTACAACTGCTTATCTGTCAAGGTCTGCAATACGATCCTCAAGTGCTCCACATGCTCCCTCTCGTCATGAGAATAGACGAGTATATCATCAATAAAAACCATGACAAATTTGTCCAAATAGGGTCGAAAAATATAGTTCATCAAGTCCATGAATACTATAAGGGCATTTGTCAAGCCAAAGGGCATGACTAAGAACTCATAGTGGCCTTACCTCATTCGAAAGATAGTTTTCAACACATCTTGTTCCTTGACTCTCAACTAGTAATACCCCGACCTTAGATCAATTTTAGAGAACACAGTTGCTCCTTTCATTTGGTCAAACAAGTTGTCAATCCTCGGTAAAGGATACTTATTCTTCACTCTAACCTTGTTGAGCTGATGGTAGTCTATGCAGAACCTCATCGAACCATCCTTTTGTTCACAAATAAAACTGGCGCTGCCCACGGAGAATAGCTCGATCTTGCAAAACCCTTATCTGTTAATTCTTGCAGCTGATTCTTCAATTACATGAGTTTCGTCGGGGCCATCCTATATGGAGCAATCGAGATAGGTGTCGTACTAGGGACCAACTCGATACCAAACTTGACTTCCCTTTTTGGAGGTAATCCAGGTAACTCTTCTGGAAACACATCCAGGTACTCACATACCACTGGCACTGAATCAATCTTTACCTCCGACACTTGGTTTTTTAGCACAAAACAAGATACGACTTGTATCCTTTCCTTAAATACCTCTGAGTTGTCATGGAAGATACCACTATAGGTGACCATCTAATTCACCTGATTCAATCCGGAAAACATCCCCGTTTTCACATTTCAGCTCAATAAATTTGTTCCCACAATGTACCACTACGTCATGGGCAGTCAACTAATCCATACCAAGTATTACGTCAAACTCGTCAAACGATAATAACATCAAGTTGGCCGGAAAGCAATGACCTCTAACTGTCAACGGGTAGCCCCTACATACTTGGTCAACTAGTACATGTTTGTGTAGTGGGTTTGACACCTTTACTACAAATGTAGTTAACTCGACATGCATATTCAAACTAGAGACCAGTTTCACGCACATATATGAGTGGGTAGACCTCGGGTAAATCAAGGCAATAATAGGTATATCGTAAATAAAAAAGTTACCTGTAATAACATCAGGAGACGAAACCTCTTCACGGGCACGAATAACATAGGTCCTCATAGGCGCTCCACCCTCGGACCTCACAGCAACATATCTAGGGGCACATCGGCTACTAGCCCCACTACCTGGGTTCTTCTATGGTCTACCTCTCAAAGGAGTGCTACTCACTCTTACCTCTTGCTTTCTATTGCCCTCATCCATCTCAGGGCTGTCTCGAATGAAATGGTCAAGTGAGCCGCATTGAAAACGACCTCTTTCATTTCCTCAGCACTCACTGAAGTGTCGTGTACCGCACTGCGAGCACCTGGGTCTATCCAGTCAAGCATTACCTACACTTGCCACTAAGGTAGTCTGAGCCTTGGACGTCACAAGTTGCTTACTCTTGTTCTTACTTGAGAATCCCACTAAAGTATTAGATTGGGGAGCAAACTCTCTCGATCTCTTGGATGAGGATTGATGCGATTTCCTTATCTGTCTTTTATTTGAGTTACGAGACTCCATATTGGCTTTTCTTTTCTCCTTTGCCAACTATTCGGCCTTGCACACTATCTCAACGAGTAACATGAATTCTCGAATCTCCAAAATACCACCAACAATCTGATGTTCTCATTCAAACCATCTTCAAACTGCTTACACATAATGCCTTCAGAAGACACACACTCCCAAGCATACTTGTTGAGTCTCACAAACTCACATTCATATTCTGTGACTGTCATTTAGCCTTGCTTAAGTTCTAGAAACTCCTTCCTCTTCTAATCGATGAACCTCTGACTGTTATACTTCTTGCGGAATTCCTCCAAGAAGAAATCCCAAGTCATCCTCTCTCTCAGTACTACTGACACGAGAGTGTTCCACCATTGGTAGGCCGAATCTTGAAGTAATGATACCACACATTTCATGCACTCTTCAGGTGTGCATGGTAGTTCATTGAACACTCTGATGGTGTTCTCCAACCAAAACTCAGCTCTCTTTAGGTCGTCATCTTTATTTGCCATTCCTTCGCCTATTTTTTCTAAGTCAGTCTACCAGGGATTTGTCTCTTCTACCCAAAGATACTCCTTGAAGAGCTACTGAGGCATGCTGATAAATTGAAGGAGGTGGGCGAGGTGGAGTATTCGAATTGGCTCGAATGTACTCCGTATACCAAGCATCCATCATTTGAGGTAGGCTTCTCTTGCCCCTCCACCTTCACTCATCCTTAGGGCCCGATTTCAATTGGCACAGTCCCTTCAGCAAGAGTCGATGCGTTACTCTTCACATCATCCGCCATAGGCTGTTCGGGATCCATTACCATAAGGAAAACATAATTTATTATCATTAAGAGTCGTCACACTATCATCAAACAATAATGGCATGTATAGCTAGACTCATACACACTCTTGGTTAGTCCTAGAATTGACTAAACCATACTCTGATACCACTAAATGTAAAACCCTCTAGCAGAGTCCAACGCTGGGATAGGGTACGAGGCGTTACTCTACTAAATCACATGTAACCATTCAACTAATACTCAATGAAATGCATTCCAACTTAAAACATTTTCAAATAATGTCCTACGAACCTCCATATAGGCCTACAAGGCATAAAACATGGTTTAGAAATGATCCGGGACCATTTCGAACACATAAGAAATTTTTTTCAAAAACTACTATAAACAGGGTACACGCCCGTGTGGAAGGGCACCACGCTAGTGTGGCCTCTAGACATGGTCGTGCTGATGGACCGTGTGGTTCACACAGCATAAGATCGAACTTACAAGGGTTTTCACACTGCTTGGCACATGCCCGTGTGCTCAGCCCGTGTCCCTCACACAGCCCTGACACGCCAGTGTCGCAGCTCGTGTGTAAAAACTTGGGAATTCTGTTTCTAAAGTCAGCAATCACACGGTCGTGGCACATGCCCATCTACTTGGCCGTGCACTCCGCACGGTTGAGACACATGGCCGTGTCTCGTGCCCATGTGGAAACTGACAGGCATTTAATTCTATCCATGCAAGGTGCAGGGGACACAGTTTAATCACACGCCTATGGGCTGACAATGTGTCACACACGGCCTAGACACATGCCCCTGTGTCTACCCGTGTGGACAAATATAGGCTATTTACCAAACCTCTTTGCTACCCTGAAACAAGATCAAACATGTATCCAAGTATCCCAAGACTTCAATGGTCAACCAATAGCCATAATTTAGCATTAATATACATTCAAATGTCCATAAATATGCATTTAACAAAAAAACCACATTATGCTTATTATGCATGCATCAATAACCTAAGCAATCATCCACACTTCTCATGAATTTCATTCTCATTTCACTAAAATAACATGAATAATTTCGAGCAATTCCAATGGCCATTTACAAAATGAACTTTGCAATATAAATGGCTAACACAATTGGCTAACTAGTACAACTTGTACCAAAATGACCAAATAATTATACATGCCATTACTCAAAACACAAAAACTAAGATAGTGTGAGCGGAGCCTTCGACGTGCTTTGATCCACGAGCTAACTGGGCGGCACGATAAGAAAATGGAAAGTAGAGGGGTAAGCATATAGCTTAGTAAGTTATAGGAAGATAAATAACAACAAAGCTTTCACGCTGAGTCAGATTCTTATCATATTACGATTCATGTATGATGCAAGGGATAACTACAACTTGACTTACTCATTTCCAACCATTACTAATCATACAATATACTAGTGAGCTCACATTTCATACAATTCATTTAGGTACCTGCAACACTTGTAAAAACCATCATAATATCTCTCAAGCTTAACATTAACTGAAAATTTTCTCTTTGAATTGTTTAGAATACGAAAGGATATTCCATGAACCTTCCACGTAGAGTATCAAGCCGATGCCATGTCCCAGACATGGTCTTACACTAGCTCACATATCAAGTCGATGCCATGTCCCAGACATGGTCTTACACTGACTCTCAATTTATCGACGCTGATGTTGAGTCCCAGACAGGTCTTACACTGGCTCTCATCTATCGGTGTCGATGCCATGTACCAGACAGGTCTTACACTCACACGCAACAAGTTGACAGCATGTCCCAGACAGGTCTTACACTAGCTTGTAGGTCTCGAGGCTGATGAATGTCGCAAACATGTCTTACACTAGCTCTAGCCTCAAGCCGATGCATATCCCAGACATGTCTTACAATGGCTCTTGTAATGTGGCCTACGCATGTCCCAGGCATGTCTTACACTAGCACACATATCACCCAATGTCATGGCATGAATATCTAGTTCTATTCCAACTGTTCAACAAGCTCTATTACGCAGGTTCTCATCAATTCATAGCTATAACTATTATTCAACAATTCATGCTTGAACAAAGATTTTCATGCATAGCTTATTTCACAATGCATTATCTTATGACAAAATAATGTTTTCATGCATGAAATTTAGAAATGTTGTATTATTTACCTATAACTTACTTTGATATACAAAATGAAGATGACGATTCGGTTTAATCGGTTTGCTTAGCCTTCCTCCCGTCTAAGTTTAGATTTGGTAAATCTTGATCTATACCAATAAATATTCACTAATTTAATCACCAATTAAATTTAAGCAATCCAAAATTCATAATTTAACAAAATGACCGTTTTACCCCTAGTCTTTGGCAAAATGACCATTTTACCCTAGGCTCGAAAATTGATTTTTATTGAATTTCCTTATTAACCAAGCCTAGCCAAACTCTTTTCACTCTTTGGCAGCTCCAAATTCTCATTATTCCACACACTTACTCTTTGTTTTACAACTTTGCAACTAAGTCCAATCTAAGTGTTTTCATGCAAACTCTTTCACAAAAGTTGTTTATTAAACAGCCTACATTCATTGTCCTTCATAAAATTCTAGCAAACAACACTTATACACTCATGGTGAATCTCTAAACTTTCAACCATTTTGGACAGTAGACCCCTCAATAGGTAGCTCATGCTCCAAGGGTCCCAAAAGTGCAAAAATTATCAAGAAATGCCTTAGGAATCACTTATTTGTGAGTGTCTAAAGTTGCTAAAATTTTTGAGCTTCCAAAACCCTTTAATGGCTGATAATTTCAGTAGGGATGAAGAAGAAAAGACAAAGCCTTACTTGTTATAGTTTATTTTATTTCTAGTCAAAAATGGTTCACCTAACCTACCAAAAATAGATTTTGACTTTTCTTTGTCCACATGCTCTCCTATGGCCGGCCATGCCTTTGCTAAAGGCCTAAATGCCCTTTAAACACCCCAAATTTTGATTCTCAAGCTATTTAACACCTTTTTTCTAGTAATTCGCAACTTTTACCCTTTTTTACAATTTAGTCCTTTTTTCGCGATTGAACCTTCAATCGCGTAAATTATTTCATCAAAATTTTCATGCACCCTTACAAAAATACTATAGCACATAATAGAATGATAAAAAAATTTTCTCTAGACTCAGTTAAATGATTTCGAAATGATAAAAAAATTTTATCTAGCCTCAGTTAAATGATTTCGAAATCACTATTCTGGCTAGGCCCAATTTCGGGTCGCTACACCGAGAAAGTCAATACCCCAAACATCAAATAATTCTACCTTAATGATGTTTGTTTGAGGCATCTCATTTTGTTGGTGACATTTCCAACCCTTTGACATCGATAACAACTCTTTACATAAGCATATGCACCTCTAAAAAGTGTTGGCCAAAAGATTGCAGCTTTGCAAAACATCGACTGCAGTACGTGTACCTCCAAAGTGTCCCCCACTCGGAGCTGAGTGGCAATGGTAAAGAATCTTATGGACTTGTAACACCCCTTACCCGAGTCTGGCACCGGAATGGGTATGAGGCATTACCGGACTTGAACATTCTTAAACTCATGGGTTCGGCTATAAAATTTCTTTCCTTTTTAAAACTTTTCATTTAATCTCGTAATAACTTTAACAAAGGCCCTCGAGGCCCTAAACATACATCAAGGGTATTCCGGAGCCAATCCGAGAACTTTTGAACAATTAGAAAATTTTATCTAAAACATGGCTACACACTCGTGTAGGGTGGGACACACCCGCGTGGGCAGGCCGTGTAGTCTAACACGCCCATGTCCCTAGCCCGTATTGAAATTATGTTAATTTCCACCTATAGGGGTTTTGACACGGCCTAGACACACGCCCATGTCTATAGCCCGTGTGCAAGAACCTGGGCATTCTATTTTTCTAGCACAGCCAGAGCACACCCCGTGTGCTTAGCCCATGTGCTATACTGACTTAGGTAATTTAGAATATAGAGGACACACGGCCTAGACACACACCCGTGTCTCAAACCATGTGATACTTAATAGGCTATTTCCCAAGCCTTAAGCCACCCTAAGACATGACTAAATACAATAGCAATCCATACCAACATCATTTCACAATTTAGAACCTAGAAAACATGAAAACATCCACCATTGTATAAAATTAAAATAGGCAAATTTAGGCCATATCTAAGGGCCATTACAACTTAACTCAAGCACAACAATGGCTAACATATATAGCCATTAAAGTGGCAATTTACAAAATCACTAACTTCCCATACTTGCCATACAACAAAAGGTCTACTAACTGTACCAAAATGGTTGGCTTGATAGTGTGACTACGAGCTCTGACTTGAAGTGATCCTCGAGCTAAATTGGCAATCCTACATGCAAAAAAGGAAATAAAAGGGAATAAGCACGTAAAATGCTTAGTAAGTTGCATGAATAAGTTAGCCACAATTTCATAGAATATTTGCCTAAATAGGCCATAAAAAGTATCGTTGACTTCTTACTCATTCTTGAGTTTTCATCATGCACATTTCTTACTCATTCTCAAGAATTGCTCATTCTCATATCTTACTCATTTTCATGAAGTAGTATTTCTCGTAGCCATGCATTTCAATTACCCATAACTTACTCATTCTTGAACCTGCAACACTCCACATGAAATTTTAGTCTCTCTCACATAATTTACTAACTCGTAAACTTTCCTTTAAAATCTTTAGAATACAGAAGGATACCTGTAAGTCAATATCATGAAATGATGCCAATGCCATGTCCCAGACATGGTCTTATACGAGATCACCATCAATGCTGATGCCACGGCTCAGACATGGTATTACACGAGATCTTACTTTGACGCCAATGGCATGTCCCAGACACGGTCTTACACAAGATCGTACTCTAATGCCGAAGCCATGTCCCAGACATGGTCTTACACGGGATCTCATATAAGATGCCCAAGCCATATCCCAGACATGGTCTTACAGGGGATCTGTATCTCATATGGTGCCGAACCCATGTCCCTAACATGGTCTTATACGGGACCTTATATCGGATGCCCACGGCATGTCCCAAACATGGTCTTACAGGGGATCACATCTTGATGCCAGTACCATGTCCTAAACATGGTCTTACAGGAGATCTCAGTTCGGTGCCAATGCCATGTCCCCGGCATGGTCTTACACGGGACCTACAATACTCAAGACATGCCTACGGTATCCCTCGTATGAATTTAACTCATAGTACTTATACATGTTTCATGTTGATATCATACCAAGCCTTCATGGAACATTTAAATTTTATAAAAATGTATTCATAATGAATTTATATGGCATACAAGCTAAATTATTACATACAACTTACCTAAAGTCCAAAATGTAGATAATTGTTTGATTTAGTCCACAACTTTGTCTTTGCCTCAGTTTCGGTCCAGGCTTTGTGTTTCTTGATCTAAAATGAAAAAATTAGCTTATTTAGTACCCACACTCACTAAATTGTTCCTAAATCATACTTTGGTAAAATTTATAATTTTTCCCCTAAACTTTTTCATAATCGCAAAATGGTCCCTAGGCTCATAAAATGAAATGCACTTAATTTCTTAGGTACCAAAGCCTAGTCGAACCTCATATGGACTCATAGCAGCCCACATTGCTCATTAATTTACATATTAGTACTCATTTTACTAGGTTTGCAATTTGGTCCCTATTAGAGACTTTCATGCAAAATCACATAGGGAAAGGTGTTTACTACACTTTATCCCATCATTTTCCACCACTAAACATCAACTTACTTGCATGTCATGCATAGGTATATTTTTGAACATGAACCCTAGCTCAGATTAGTGATAGAAATAGCTAGTTTAAGCTACGAGGATTTCAAAAATACGAAGAGCATGAAAAAACGGGGCTTAGAGTTACTTACTTGAAGCTTGAAATTGAAGAAAACCCTAGCTTTGGAGACGCTTGGAATTTCAGCACAATGGAGAAGAAGATGGAGAAAATTTGGCTTCTTCTTCCCTTTTTATTTCATTAGTTTACCAAATGACCAAAATGCCCCTTTGTTCTTTTTTTGAAAAATTTCCCTTCCATGGGCATTTTTGTCCATAGTGTCAAAATTGGTCTAATTGCTAAACAAGGACTCCTAATAATTTCTTTTATGCTATTTCATACTTAAACCTTCTAGAAACTCATAATTTGCATCTTTTGCGATTTAGTCCTAAAGGACAATTTATTCATTATTTCATGAAATTTCCTTCATGGAAATTTTCTCAACATCATGCAAGCATGTCTTATCTCATAATAACTCATAGTAATAAAAATTTCTACTTCAGATTTTGTGGTCTCGAAACCACTATTCCGACTCGGCCCAATAATGGGCTATTACAATTCTCCCCCTTAGGGATTTTCATCCCCGAAAATCTTACTGGAGAACAATTTGGGATACTGGCTGCTCATGTTTTTTTCAAGCTCCCATGTTGCCTCTTTTACTCCATGTCTTTGCCATAATACTTTCACAAGAGTTATACTCTTGTTTCTTAATTATTTGACCTCTCGGGCAAAAATCTTAGTTGGTTATTCTCCGTAGGTCATGTACGGTTGGATCTATAATGTCGTAGCATGGAAACAAGAAATATTTAGTTGGTTCTTCTCGGGCTAAAATATTTAGTACTCACCTGTACTGATCTATAACGTCGTAGCATGGAAACAATAAATACATCGTGTATCTTTTCCCATTCAGGAGGTAACGCTAGTTGATAGGCTACTGGTCCTATCCTCTCAATGACCTCAAAAGGTCCAATAAAACGTGGACTCAACTTGCCTTTCCGGCCAAATCTAAGGACTTTCCTCCATGGTGAGACCTTCAAGAACACCTTCTTACCGACTTGAAACTCTATCTCTTTTCTTTTCAAATTGGCATATGACTTTTGTCTATCAGAAGCAGCTTTTAAGCAGTTTTGAATCACTTTTACCTTTTCTTCTGATTCCTTAACTAGGTCAATCCCGTTAATCTAATTTTCCTTGAGTTCCGTCCAATACAAGGGCGTTCTGCACTTAAGCCCATATAAAGCTCATAAGACTCCATTTTCAAACTTGACTGGAAGCTATTATTGTATGCAAATTCAACCAATGGTAGGTATCTTTCCCAACTACCTTGGAATTCTAACACGCAACATCTGAGCATGTCTTCAAGCACTTGTATTACTCTTTCCGACTGTCCGTCGTTCTATGGATGGAAAGCAGTCCTTAAATTTAGCTTTGTACCCAAAGCCTCTTGTAACTTTCTCCAAAATTGTAATGTGAATCTCGGATCTCTATCTAAAATAATTGACAAAGGTACGCCATATAATCTCACAATCTCTAAAATGTACAAGTCGGCCAACTTATCAAGCGAATAATCCATATGTACAAGTATAAAATGGGCCGATTTAGTGAGCTTATCAATTACAATCCAAATAGAATCTTTTTTCTTTGGTGTTATCGGCAAACCCATCACAAAGTCAATGGTGACACGGTCCCATTTCCATTCAGGAATCATGATAGGCTATAGTAATCTGGAGGGTACTTGGTGTTTTTCCTTTACTTGTTGACAAATCAAGCATCTTGAAACATACTCATAAATGTCTCTCTACATATTAAGCCACCAATATCATTTCTTCATATCATTGTACATCTTGATACTCCTGGGGTGAACTGACATACAACTACTATGTGCCTTCGATAAAATTCTTTGTATAAGCTCATCATCTCTTGGTACACATACTCGATCTCAGAACCTTAGGCAACCCTCTGAATCAATCTGGAAATCTGAATCGGTACTTAATTCACACTGAGCTTTCCTGGCTTGCAAATCTCTGTCATTGGATTGTACTTCACAAATCTCTTGAATGAACAGGGGTCTAGCCCTCATTTCTACTAACACCGAACCGTTGTCGATTAGGGACAACTGGGTATTCATGGCTCTCAAAGAAAACATGGGCTTCTTGCTCAAGGCATCCGCAACAACATTAGCTTTCTCGAGATGATAGTCGATGACTAACTCATAATCTTTCAATAGCTCAAGCCATCGTCGTTGCCGTAGATTAAAGTCTTTTTGCGTTATCAAGTACTTAAGGCTCTTATGATCTGTGAACACTCGACACTGCTCGCCGTATAAGTGATGTCTCCAAATCTTTAACGCAAACACTTTGCGGCCAATTCCAAGTCATGGGTAGGAAAATTCTTTTCATGAGGTTTTAATTGTCTAGAGGCATATGTGGTTACTTTGCCTTCTTACATAAGGACACAGCCCAATTCATTTAAGGATGCGTCGCTATAAATAACTCTTTTCTCAACTCGGGTTGTGCTAGGATAGGAGCTTTGGTCAATAACGCCTTTAACTTCTCAAAACTTTGTTGGCACTTTTCATTCCACTCGAACTTAACATCCTTGTGCAGTAATCTTGTCATAGGAGTGGTGATCATAGAAAATCCCTTAATAAACCTCCGGTAATAACTGGCTAAGCCCAAAAAGCTTCTGACCTTGGATACGTTCCTTGGCGATTTTAAATCAACAATTGTCAAAATTTTACTTGGATCAACTCTGATGCCATCACCCAAAACGATGTGGCCCAAAAATCCAACTTCCTTAAGCCGAAACTCACTTTTATTGAACTTGGCATAAAGTTATTTATCTCGCGAAGTCTGCAATACTATCTTCAGATATCTATCATGCTCGTCCTCATCACAGGAATAAACTAGGATATCATCAATAAAAACTACCACAAACTTATCTAAATATGGCCAGAAGATGTGACTCATTAAATCCATAAATATTGTCGGGGCATTGGTCAAACCAAATGGCATGACAAGAAACTCATAATGACCATATCTCGTTCGAAATGCGGTCTTTGGCACATTCGACTCCTTAACTCTGAGCTGATAATACCCTGATCTCAAATCTATCTTAGAGAACACCGTGGCTCCTCTCAACTGATCAAATAAATCATCGATCCTGGGTAAGGGATACCTGTTCTTTACAGTTACCTTATTAAGCTGTCGATAATCAATGAATAACCTCATCGAACCATCTTTATTTTTCACAAATAAAATGGGAGCACCCCACGGAGAGTGACTAGGTCTTGCAAAGCCCTTATCTATCAAATCTTGTAACTGAGCCTTCAATTCCTTTAACTCAGTTGGGGCCATTCTATAAGGAGGAATAGATATGGGGGTAGTACTTGGAGCCAACTCTATGCCAAACTCGATCGTTCTAACAAGAGGCAATCCGGGTAACTCCTCTAGGAACACATCTTGATACTCACAGACTACTGGTACTGAACCTATTTTCACCTCTGACTCTTTAGTATTCATCACAAAAGCAAGATACGCCTCTTAACCTTTTCTTACACATTTCTGAACAACCATGGAAGAAATCACTGTAGGCAAACTTTCTAACTTGTCTGACTCTACTCGGAGAGATTTTCTATTCTCACATTTCAGTTCAATAAATTTTCCACTACAATTCAGTATTACGCCACGTGTGGTCAACCAGTCCATGCCAAGAATTACATCAAACTCATTGAAGGGTAGGAGTATGAGGTTAGCTGGGAAACAGTGGTTCCTAATCATCAATGGGCAACCTCTACATACTTTGTCTACTAGCACACACTTGCCTAAGGGATTAGAGACTTTTATTACAAACTCTATAGAATCTATGGGTACATTCATGCTTGAGCCTAATTTCATACAAATATATGAATGGCTAGATCCTGGATCAATCAAAGCAGTAATAGAAGTTTCATAAAGAGAAAATGTACCCGTTATGACACCAGGAGATGAAGTCCCTGCGTGAGCACGAATGGTATAGGTCCTCGCTTGGGCTCTGCCCTCAGTTCTCACAATCTGTTCCTTTGAAGTATCTTTACTACTTGCTTCCGTATCCAGGTTTCTCTGAGGTCTACCTCTAGAGGGAGCGTTCCCCGATTTCGCACTCTAGTCTCTATCTCTTTCAACCATCTATGGGCACTCTCGGATGAAGTGGTCTAGTAAACCACACTTGAAGCAAGCCCTCTCATATGCCCAGCAGTCATCGAGGTGGCGTCTACTGCACTTGAGGCACTCAAGTCTATTGGGTCGAGTATTACCCACGCTCGCAACTGAAGTAGTCTGAGCTTTGGAAACTGAATACTATTTACCCTTGCCTTTGTTTGAAAACCCTACAGAAGTAGCTGATCGAGTAGAAATCTCTTCCGGCCTCTTAGAGAATGATTGAAACGACTTACTAAATGGTCACTTTATCGAGTCACGAGACTCTATCTTAGCTTTCTTCTTCTCTTTGGCCAACTTTTCAGCCTTACAAGCCCTATCTACGAGCATTACAAACTCATTTATCTCGAGGATAGCCACAAACATCTTAATATCCTCATTTAAACCATCCTCAAACCTTTTTCACATAATGGCCTTGGTAGAAACACATTCTCGAGTGTATTTACTAAGCCTTACAAATTCACACTCACACTCTATCACGGCCATCCGTCCTTGTTTCAGCTCTAAAAACTCGTTACACTTCTGGTCAATGAACCTTGGATTGATGTATTTCTTACAAAATTCCTCTTAGAAGAACTCCCAATTAACTCGTTCCCTTAGTACCACAGACACAAGGGTGTTCCACCAATGATAGGCAAACACACTTCATGCACTCTTCAGGGGTGCACGATAGCTCATCGAATACCCTGATGGTATTCTCTAGCCAAAATTTAGCTCTTTCCGGGTCATCGTCTTTAGTAGCCCAAAATTCCTTTGCCATTTACTTTCAAATTCTATCAACTGGAGGCTTCTCTCACCGCACTACCTCTACTATCTGTGAAACTACTAGGTATCTTGTGAAAATTGAGGGGGTGGAACTTGAGGTTGAGTGGCTGGGTTCGTTCGAACAAACTCAGTGAACCACTCAGTCATCATTTGGAAGAAAGCTTCCCGGGCCTCTCCCCGTTGACTCATAGTAGCCGGCCTATCCTTAGTTCTGGCTGGCACTGTCCCCTCAGCAGGAGCTGGTGCATTACTTTCTACATCGTCTGCCATAGCTCATTCAAGACCCTTTTACTATAATAAAACCCATTCAAGTTGTCAGGACTGTTCACACTATCAATTCACATATACTTATAAGTATGGCATGTATAGTTAGACTCGTACTGGTGCTAGGTTAGTCCTAGAATCGACTAAATACTAGCTCTGATACCACTAAATGTAACACCCTTTACCCGAGTCCAGCACCGAAATGGGTACAAGGTATTACCGAACTAGAACATTCTTAAACTCATGGGTTCGGCTATAAAATTTCTTTCCTTTTTAAAAATTCTCATTTAATCTCGTAATAACTTTAACAAGGGCCCTCGAGGCCCTAGACATACATTAAGGGTATTCTGGAACCGATCTGAGAACATCGAACAATTAGAAAATTTTATCTAAAACATGGCTACACGTCCGTGCGGGGTAAGACACGCTCGTGTGGGCAGGCCGTGTAGTCTTACATGCCCATGTCCCTAGCCCATGTTGAATTTATGTTAATTTCCACCTATAGGGGTTTTGACACGGCCTAGACACTTGCCCATGTGTATAGCCCGTGTACAAAAACCTCGGTATTCTATTTTTCTAGCATGGCCAGAGCACACGCCCGTGTGCTTAGCCCGTGTACTATACTGACTTAGGTAATTTAGAATACAGAGGACACACGGCCTAGACACACACCCGTGCATCAAACCATGTGATCATTAATAGGCTATTTCCCAAGCCTTCAGCCACTCTAAGACATGACTCAATACAGTACCTGTAACAGCCCGATTTGGACCCTAGTCAGAATAGTGGTTTCAGGGCCACATATCTGAGTCTGAAAAATGTTCTGATATTATTTTCTATGTCTGTGATATATGAATCTGCATCTGTGAAATTTCTGTGAAATAATTTGTCTGTCTCTGTGCTTAATTGTGAAAAAGGACAGAATTGTATATGTGATAAAAATTAGTATGCTAAATGTCCAAGTGTTCAATTGAAATGGCTTTTAAATAATGGTGGCCTTATGTGGCAATTATGCCATTTAATGTTTAAGTGGTCATAAATGACCTTAATGTATATGCTTTGTATGTTTTTAAATGAAGGGTGAAATGGGAATTTAATTATTAATAATGTTTTAATGAATTAAAAGCATGAAATTAAATCATTCATGCATGTTCTTGATGATTCTTAAAAGAAAAATAAAAAGGTTTATGCATTTGTTTGTTCGGCACTTATAAAGCTAAATCAAGGTATGTTTTGAGCTCAGTTTTTTATAATTTCTATGTTTCTGTGATCGTTGCTTCTTATTTTTCCATGCCCATGTCTCAATTTCTATTTTTGATGAAGTTTATGAAAAATGCCATTGTTGATATTTGAAGCTTTGCAGTGAAATTCAATGAATTATGATGAATAAGTGTTGAATAAATATGTTTTGCCATGAGATTTTGATGAATTTGAGCTCTATGGGTTAAATTGTGAAAATGAGACTTTGGGAGGACTAAATTGCAAAATAAATGTGTTATATGGGCTTTATTGCGAGCCATGAAGATTCGGCTAGGCCATTTTGTAATGAATTTATGCATATTTGATGTTTTTGTGAATTAGGGACCAAAGTGTTAAAATGTAAAAATATGAGGACTAGAGTGTAAAATGCCCTAAATAAGTGTATATGGATTGAATTGAATGAAATGTAATATTGAATGGCTGAATCTAAATTTGTTTAGATTAAAAACAAGGAAAAATAAGCTTAGATTGGGGTAAAGCTAAAGTAATCGAATAATCGCCTTGTTCGTTTGGTTTCGTCTGAGGTAAGTCAACTTACGATTAAGTGTTAGGTTGATTAAGTCTTTGTATATATGAATACAATCTGTATTGGATGGCCTTGAGAGCCTGATGAATGGATTCTATTAGAATTGTGATAATATTCGAGATTGAGAACAACTCTGTATACGTCTGAAAGGATTCCGTGATACCATTTTGTGTAAGACCATGTCGGGGACATTGGCATCGATTTAAAATATCATGTAAGACCGTGTCTGGGACACAGGCATCGATATGAGAAATTACTTGTAAGACCATGTTTGAGACATTGGCGTCGTTTCTAGTTTCGTGTAAGACCTTGTTTGGGACAGATGCATCGATATCGAATTACATGTAAGACCACGTCGGGGACGTTGGAATTGTACTCTTTTATAAATGTTTGTTTCAATGCTGGATTGTCCGATGAAAGAGTTTGAGGTATGCGATTTAATACATATAACTTGTTAAGTTATGCAGGTACGTCTATATCGTACTAAATTTCTGAGTATAGAGATTCTGTATTCTGTGAACTGTTAAGTTAGTAATATGTATTAAATCATGGAACTATCATGGAAATGGCTATGTGTACTTGTTAATGTTTGATACATGTTATGAATTACTAGTTGAATTGGGAATAGTTGACTTACTAAGCTCTTGTAGCTTACTCTTTGTAATTTCTATCTGTTTTACAGTTATTATAGCTACTAAAGGCTCGGGACAAGTCAAGGATTGTCACCACTCTATCGAACTTGTTTTGGTACCTTTTAACAATTGTAAATATTTGAATTATGGCATGTATAGGCTAGAGTGTCCTTATGTAAGCTTGTATATGTTGGTTTGCAATGCTATGTGAATTGGATGGCAAATGATATGTTTTTGCTAGATTTTGGCTTATGCTTGCGATGCCAAATTATGTATGTTCATGGTGGTCTTTGGATCTACTTGTTTTGGTCAGTTTGTAATATACTAATGTGGAGAAATGGAAAGTTTTGAATGTGGTATGGAAGAGTTATGTATCATGTGTTGGAACATGAACTTTGTATGGACTATTGACATGCTTTGTAGGATATTGAGTAGGTATATGTGTATATGAATGATTTGATCAAGTGGTGGTATGTTTTAAAGCATTGAATTGAGTTGAAATTGTTGTATTATCTTGGCATGAACTTGGCTAATAGTTATGACCTCTAGTGGATGGAAAGTATCTTAAACCAAGCCTATATTGTGCCACACGGAAGAGCACACGGGCATGTGACTTGACCGTGTAATCCTTGCATTCGAAATGTTTTGGCAGTCTAGCCCACGGGCTAGACACACGGGCGTGTCCGGTGACTGTGCTGAGGTTGGCAGTGTCGTCCACGACCAGAGTTAAGGTTAGGGCATGACCATGTGAGGCACACGGCCGTGTGGCCCTAATTCGAAAATTTTCATAAAGATCTTTTTATCTTTTACATGTTTTCAGTTTAGTCCTTGATGAATGAATGAAGTTAAATCTAATATTTATGTCATGCTATTGAATTATAATATTGTTTGGATTCGAAATTCTATGAATATTCTGTTCTAATCTGTTCTGAATATCTGGTAACGCCCCGTCCTATTCCGAAGACGGTTATGGGAAAGGGGTGTTACAGTACCAATCCATACCAACATCATTTCATAATTTAGAACTTAGCAAACATGAAAACATCCACCATTGTATAAAATTAAAATAGGAAATTTTAGGCCATATCTAAGGGCCATTACAACTTAACTCAAGCACAACAATGGCCAACATATATAGCCATTAAAGTGGCAATTTACAGAATCACTAACTTCCCATACATGCCATACAACAAAAGGTCTACTAACTGTACCAATATAGTTGACTTGATAGTATGACTACGAGCTTCGACTTTAAATGATCCTCGAGCTAAATCGGCAAACCTACATGGGAAAAGGGAAAGAAAAGGGAATAAGCACGTAGAATGCTTAGTAAGTCACATGAATAAGTTAGCCACAATTTCATAGAATATTTGCCTAAAGAGGCAATAAAAAGTATCATGGACTTCTTACTCATTCTTGAGTTTTCATCGTGCACATTTCTTACTCATTCTCAAGAATTGCTAATTCTCATATCTTACTCATTTTCATCAAGTAGTATTTCTCATAGCGATGCATTTCAATTAGCCATAACTTACTCATTATTGAACCTGCAGCACTCCACATGAAATTTTAGTCTCTCTCACATAATTTACTAACTCGTAAACTTTCCTTTAAAATCTTTAGAATACCGAAGGATACTCGTAAGTCAATATCATGAAATGATGCCAATGCCATGCCCTAGACGTGGTCTTATATGGGATCACCATCGACATTGATGCCATGTCTCAGACATGGTCTTACACGAGATTGTACTCTAATGCTGATGCCATGTCCTAGACATGGTTTTACACAAGATCGTACTCTGATGCCGATGCCATGTCCCAGACATGGTCTTACATAGGATCTCATATAGGATGCCCAAGCCATATCCCAGACATGGTCTTATAGGGGATTCGTATCTCATATCGGTGCCAAAGCCATGTCCCTAACATGGTCTTATACGGGACCTAATCTCGGATAACCATGCCATGTCCCAGACATGGTCTTACAGGGGATCACATCTTGATGCCAATACCATGTCCTAAACATGGTCTTACAGGGAATCTCAGTTCGTTGTCGATGCCATGTCCCAGACATGGTCTTATACGAGACCTACAATACTCAAGACATGACTACAGTATCCCTTATGTCAATTTAACTCATAGTACTTATACATGTTTCATATAGATATCATACCAAGACTTCATGGAACATTTAAATTTTATAAAAATATATATATAATGAATTTATATGGCATACATGCTAAATTCTTACATACAACTTACCTCAAGTCCAAAATGTAGATAACTGTTTAATTTAATCCACAACTTTGTCTTTGCCTTGGTTTCGGTCTGGGCTTCGTGTTTCTTGATCTAAAATAACAAATTTAGATTATTTAGTACCCACACTGACTAAATTGTTCGTAAATCATGCTTTGGTAAAATTTATAGTTTTGCCCCAAAACTTTTACATAATTGCAAAATGGTCCCTAGGCTCGTAACATGAAATGCACTTGATTTCTTAGGTACCCAAGCCTAGGCGAACCTCATATGGACTCATAGCAGCCCGCACTTCTCATTAATTTACACATTAATACTTATTTTACTAGCTTTGCAATTTGGCCCCTATTAGGGACTTTCATGCCAAATCACCTAGAGAAAGGTGTTTACTACACTTTATCCCATCATTTTCCACCACTAGACATCAAATTACTTGTATGTCACGCATGGGTATATTTTTGAACATGAACCCTAGCTCAAATTAGTGAAAGAAATAGCTAGATTAAGCTATGAGGATTTCAAAAATACGAAGAGCATGAAAAAACGGGGCTTAGTGTCACTTACTTAAAGCTTGAAATTGAAGAATACCCTAGCTTTGGAGACCCTTGGAATTTCGGCATAATGGAGAAGAAGATGGAGAAAATTTGGCTTCTTTTTCCCTTTTTATTTCATTAGTTTACCAAATGACCAAAATGCCCCTTTGTCCGTTCTTTGAAAATTTTCCCTTCCATGGGCATTTTTGTCCATAGTGCCAAAATTTGGTCTAATTGCTAAATAAGGACTCCTAATAATTTCTTTTATGCTATTTCATACTTAATCCTTCTAGAAACTCATAATTTACATCTTTTACGATTTAGTCCTCGAGGACAATTTATTCATTTTTTCATGAAATTTCCATCATGGAAATTTTCTCAACATGATGCAAGCATGTTTTATCTCATAATAACTCGTAGGAATAAAATTTTCGTCTTCGAATTTTGTGGTCTCGAAACCACTATTCCGACTCAGCCCTATTTTGGGTTGTTATAGGACTTCCTCTTTCGCTACACATCACCTAATCATTTGATTTGCACACTTTTTAAAAAAATACGGCTCTTCCTAGAAGTAGTACTTCACATTGTGAAGAAACTTTTTCTTTTAATGATACGTCTTATAAATCAGCATCAAACCACAAGCTAAATAGTCAACAATATCTGCAAACCAAGGGATATTATGATTTACCTTCAGTATGTGTTCATCTGGAAATGTCTCCTGAATTGGTATAAGTGGAAAATCCCCTTCTTGTGGCTCCAACCTGGACAAGTGATCTGCTACTTGATTTTCTAGTCCCTTTCGATCTTGAATTTCTAGATCGAACTCTTGAAGAAGAAGTACCCATCAGATCAATCTCGGCTTAGTGTCTTTCTTGGGAAGTAAACACTTAATTGTCGAGTGGTCCATATAAACAGTCGCTTTGGTATGTACAAGATAAGATCGAAGCTTTTCAAAAGTAAACACAATAGTAAGTAACTCTTTCTCTGTTATCGTATAATTTAGTTGAACTCTTGTTAGAGTCCGACTCGCATAGTAGATGGGATGAAAAACGTTGTTTCTTCGCTGGCCCGTGACAGCTCCTATCGCAAACTCACTTGCATCGCACATCAGTTCAAATGGCAAATCCCAGTCTAGTGTGATGATTATGGGTGCCGAAACAAATAGACTCTTCAAATCTTTGAAAGCTCTTAAGCATTCCTCATCAAATTTGAATGTCGTGTCCTTCTCAAATAATTTGCATAAAGGTTTAGCAATTTCGGAGAAGTCCTTGATAAATCTTCAATAGAAACCAGTGCAGCCAAAAAGCTCCTAATACCTTTTATAGATGTCGGAGATGGGAGTTTTTCAATAACATCTACCTTTGCTTTATCTACCTTGATTCCATGCATTATTATCCGATGCCCTTGAATAATACCTTCTCGTACCATAAAATGGCACTTTTCCCAGCTGAGTACGCGGTTTGTGCAACACCCCAAACCCGGCCTAGACATTAGGGCCGAATCTGGTAATGTCACATTAAAGTGTTTTTCGAAAACCTATTATTGCTGATAAAACTTGCTGTAATATCCCAATTAGGGCCTAATCAGAATAGTGGTTTCGTGACCACAAATTTGAGATAGAAATAATCATTTTATAATTATTTTGAGGTTTATGATATGATTGCATGATTGTGTGAAAATTTCGTGAAGAAATTCTATGCATAAAGTGCTTAATTTGAAATTAGGGACTAAATCGAATAAGTTGCAAAACGTGCATTCTAAAAGCTTTTAGTATGAAATTGATTTGGAATATTAATTAGGAGGTCTTAAATAGCAATTTGACCAATTTCTAAAATTTTGGACAAAAATGGGCTTGTACATGAAAAAATACAAAGAAAGGCACTAAGGGCATTTTTGTCAAATGGTAAAGGTGTTAAATTGAAATGTGTTTTATTTATATTTTTATGGTTTACATTTTTATGAAATTATTTTGTAAAAAAATTTCGTATGAAATTTTTGACGTTTGGGCACTTAATTTAGTCAAAAGGACTAAATTGTAAAAAGTGCAAAAGTTGAGTTCTATATGTTAGAGGTGTCCAATTGTTATGAAAATTTAAAATGAAGGTCCTTAAATGGTAATTAGACCATTGGTTAATTTATTTGACAAAAATGGACATGAAATGGGTGAAAAAAAATATTTTTAAGTTAGGGGCATTTTGGTCATTTAGTGATTAAATGAATTAAAAATCAAATTAAAAGCCAATTTTTGCTCGTCTTCTTCCTCAAGGCTGAAAATAGCATGGAGAAACCATGGCTAGGGTTTTTCAAGCTTCCAAGCTCGATTGTAAGTTCGTTCTAGCCCCGTTTTTAATGATTTTTATGTTTTTGAAATCCCAGTAACATGATTTCTCTGTTTCTACCATTTACTTGAGCTAGGGTTTGATTTCAAAAATTTATCCATGTTGAATAATTGTGTACTTTGATGTTTTATGATAAAATATGAGGTTTTAAATTATGTTAAATAACTTGTGCTACTCGGTTTTAAGTAAAAACGAGTAAAACAGCTTAATTGGTAAAACTACCTATTTTTCATAAGTACATGTTATAGTGGGAATTTGAGGTTTCTGTTAGTAAATAAATGATCAGCATGTCCTAAAACATAAGAATTTGGGATAAAGTTTAATTTCCGAGCTTTGGGGCAAAAGCGTAAATATGCAAAAGTTTAGGGGCAAATTCGTAATTTTGCCAAAGTTAGAGTTGAGGACTGTTTTGATGAATGTGAGTATTAAATAAGCTAAATGTGCTATTTTAGATCAAGAGAAATGAGATTCAAGTCGTGATCGAGGGAAAAACAAAGTTTACGAGGAATAGGCCGATAGTTGATATTTTGGTATCAAGGTAAGTTCATGTGTAAATAATGTAACATAATTGTTATTTTTACGTTAATTGATGTTATTTATATGATATGCTGATTTTTATAATGAAAAATATGCTTTGTGGTTATTATCGAATAATATGCAAATTATGTGTGCTACTTGTTAAATATAAATTGCTACCGAGTATTGGTTTTGGTATTCAGTGGAAGACGGCAAGGATATGTGATCGAAGTAAATCCCATTTGAACCTTGGGAATAGATTAGGATACAAGTTACATGTCACTAGGATGGTTGGGCATCCGAACTCGTTGAGTTGAGTCCGAGTTCACTTATGCATGCAAATGTCTAAACTCGTTGAGTTGAGTCTGAGTTCGTTAGATGTAACTAGGCATCCGAGCTTGTTGAGTTGAGTCCGAGTTCACTTATGGATGCGAACGCCCGAGCTCGTTGAGTTGAGTCTGAGTTCGTTTATGGGCGGGTTACATGGTAGCTTGGCTACGGATATGACACTTATGAGTATATGATTTGTGTATCCGAGTTATATTCCTATGTGTTCAACGGGTAGATTGATAAATGAATAATGAGAGCGCCTAAACGAACAAGGTATATTGAAACGTATTGTGAAAGAGAAATTGGACAGGTATGACCTTAAACTTTGGGTTGAGAACTTGGTAGAACGATAATGTGGTAAGATAGCTAACGTTCTTGTGCCATGAATGTTTTAGTGATGCTATTGCAATCAATGTTATGTTGAATTTCATAATTATGTTATTTGTTATTTACATAGGAACTTGCTAAGCATTTATACTTACTCCCTCATTTCCATTCATTGTAGTTTTGGACAAGCCGGCTTGGGAATCGGGATAGGTCGAAGGCTCGTTCACACTATCCGAAGAACTAGTTTGGTAAAATGGCTTGTATAACTCAAATATGGCATGTATAGCAATATACTTGTTTTGTGTAATTAATCTTGCGATATGGTTGTGGTTTGGTTGAGAAAATGCCTAAAAATATTAGTCCTTGGAATGGTTAATTTCGATCATGTATGAGACCATGTATGTTCAAAGTGTTAATAGTTCATGAATTTCCATAGAAAA
This sequence comes from Gossypium stocksii, assembly GCA_020496765.1. Lineage (NCBI taxonomy): Eukaryota > Viridiplantae > Streptophyta > Magnoliopsida > Malvales > Malvaceae > Gossypium > Gossypium stocksii. Next base: position 78,098,784 of record CM035624.1, on the reverse strand, counting down.
GTGAAATTTTGTCATAAAACAGAATGTTGTAACAGCAGTAACGTGAGTTTGAAAAATCACTAAAAATAGTAGGAACCAAATTAGGTGATGAATTAAAGATGAAATTGAAGCTTAATGTGTTTACTTTCATATGGAAGAAGCGAAACAGGTAAAGGAGTTATATGTTATGAGATATTTGAGTTTTAGTGAAATAGGGCCAGAGCGATTTCTGGATCCCCTCTTCCAACTTTGGAAATTCACTACAAATTGTACAAAAATAATTAGGAGTCATGCTATATATGTACAGATTCCTTATTGAGTATATTTTTATGATAAATAAATGGCATAGCCTTTTGAATTCTTTATAGAGAGAAAAGTAGTTCGTAGTGAACATAGGTCAGAGCAGTCGAACACTGAAATAGGGGAAACTTTAACTAATAAACTGTACTAATTGGCCAGACCAAAAATTCTAGAAAATAATTAGTAGATAGATATATGAGTCTAGTTTTAGGGAAAATTTACGGATCTTAATTTCGAGTGTCGTAACTCGAGATATGATTTTTTGAGTGACCATGATGCAGAAAGACAGCTTATTCCGAAAGTTAAAATAAATGGTTTAAAGTTGTTTAAAGGGTAAATTAAGTTTAGTAACACCTCAAGCTCGACTCCGGTGACGGTCTCGGGCATGGGGGCGTTACATTTAGTGGTATCAGAGCAGGTTTAGTCGGTTCTCAGACTAACGTGTTTTTTGTACGGATTTCGCTATACATACCATATATACATATTGTGATAATGTGACAACTTCTGACCTTTTAAATGATTTTTTTTATAGTAAATGGATCCCGTTCTAGTTGTGGCTGCTGATGTAGAGAGTAATGCACCAGCTTCGCATGAAGGGGCGGTGCTGACTAAAAATACACCTCCTACTGTTGGTTAAGGAGGAGGAGAAGGGGCTCGGGAAGCCTTTCTCTAGATGATGAATGCATGGTATACTGAGTTCGTTCGTACGAACCTGAATGCACAACCTCCCCCACCTCCCCCGATTCCTCAACCTGTACCCTGATGCCTCAAGGTATGGATCTGATGAAATTACATAGGACTCCAGTTGATAGAATTCGTAAGCAAGGGGTTGAAGAATTCAGGGCAAATGCCGAGAAAGCAGAGTTTTGGCTGGAGAATTCTATTCGGGTATTTGATGAATTGTCTTACACACCTGAAGAATGCTTGAAATGTGCTATATCTTTGCTGAGGGATTCAACCTATTATTCGTGGAAGACATTGGTTTCTGTGGTACCGAAAGAGAAAGTGACTTGGGAATTCTTTCAAGAAGAATTTCGGAAGAAATACATCAGTGAAAGATTTATTGATCAGAAGCGTAAAGAGTTTCTTGAGCTAAAGTAAGGTAATATGACAGTCACTGAATACGAAAGGGAGTTCATCAGATTGAGTAAGTATGCCAGAGAATATGTTCTTACAGAGGCTAAAATGTGTAGACGATTTGAAGATGGACTTAATGAAGACATAAAAGTATTTTTTGGAATTCTTGAATTAAAAGAAATGGTAGTACTTGTTGATCGAGCTTGTAAGGCTAAAGAACTACTTAAAGAGAAGAAAAAGATAGAGGCTGAGACTCGAAATTGGAAGAAAAGACCGATGAGCAGTTCATTCTCATAGCAATTCGGAAAATCTAGAAATATGAATTCTCGTTCTCAAGTTTCGGCCGGACAATCATATGGAAATTCTAAGAGGCAAAATGTGAGTTTTAAGTCTCAAACTACTTCAGTGGCTAGTGTGGGAACCTAGAGATTTGTTAAGCCCGAGTGCCAGCGGTGTGGTAGAAATCATTTTGGTCCATGTAGAGCAAATGAATGTTTTTGATGTGGTTCTCCGGATCATTTTATTAGAGACTGCCCAGAGAAAATTGAAAAAGAAAAATTTTAGAGTGCAAAAACTAGTGGTGCAGACTTGAGAGGAAGGTTCAAGAAAAGCTAGGAGTGAAGCAAGCAGCGAGAATGTGGTCAGAGATTCAGCAGTTAAATCTGAAGGAAGGGCTCCGGCTAGAACTTATGCGATTAAAGCACGTGAAGATGCTTCCTCACCTGACGTGATCACCGGTATATTTTCTCTTTATGATGTTAATATTACTACTTTAATTGACCCCGGTTCTACTCATTTATATGTGTGCATGAAATTGGTGTCTAGTATGAATATACCTGTTGAGAACATAGAATTTATGATTAAAGTGTCAAATCCGTTAGGCAAATGTGTTATAGTTGATAAAGTATGCAAGAAATGTCCTTTAATGATTCGGGGTTATTACTTTCTGGCCGAGTTGATGTTGTTGTCGTTTGATGAATTTGATGTTATCTTGGGTATGGATTGGTTGACATTGCATGATGCTATCGTAAATTGTAAACAAAAAGTTATTGAATTAAAGTGTGAAAATGGTGAGATTCTGTAGGTTGAATCAGACAAATCAGAGACACTATATAGTGTGATTTCTTCGATGTCGGCTCAGAGATATTTGAGAAAGGGTTATGAAGCTTATTTGGCGTATGTGCTGAGTACGAAAGAAATTGAAAAGAAAGTTGAATCAGTGCCGATTGTGTGTGAGTTTGCGGATGTATTCCCAGAGGAGTTGCCGGGTTTGCCTCCAGTCAGAGAAGTAGAATTTGGTATTGATTTGATACCGGGAACAGCTCTGATCTCGATTGCTCCGTATAGAATGGCACCAGCAGAGTTGAAAGAATTAAAGTTGCAGTTGCAAGAGTTGGCCGACAAAGGCTTTGTGAGACCGAGTTTTTTGCCTTGGGGTGCTCCTGTATTGTTTGTGAAAAAGAAAGATGGTTCAATGAGACTGTGTGTAGACTATCGGCAGTTAAACAAGGTGACAATCAAGAACAACTATCCGTTGCCAAGAATTGACGATTTGTTTGATCAGCTGAAAGGAGTAACATGGATTTTCAAAGATTGACTTGAGGTCTGGATACTACCAGCTGCGGGTAAAAGAGTCAGATGTGCCTAAAACTGCTTTTAGAACAAGGTATGGTCATTATGAATTTCTAGTTATGCCATTCGGATTAACAAATGCTCCTGCTATGTTTATGGATTTGATGAATCACATATTTCGACCATACTTGGACAAATTTGTTGTAGTATTTATAGATGATATCCTGATTTATTCGAAAGATGAGACAAAGCATGCTGAGCACTTGAGGATAGTTTTACAAACTTTGAGAGATAAGCAATTGTATGCCAAGTTTAGTAAGAGTGAATTCTGGCTTCGAGAAGTGGGATTGTTAGGTCATATTGTTTCAAGTGATGGTATAAATTGATCCCAGTAAAATTTCGGCTATTGTTGATTAGAAACCACCGAAGAATGTAACTGAAGTTAGAAGTTTCTTTGGGCTAGCTGGGTATTATAGACAGTTTGTGAATGGATTTTCTATGATTGCTGCTCCTATGACTAGATTACTCCAAAAGGATGTTAAATTTGAGTGGACGGAAGGATGTCAATGGAGTTTCGAAGAATTGCAAAAGTTATTAACAGAGGCACCAGTGTTAGTGCAGCCTGAGTCAGGTAAAGAATTTGTGGTATATAGTGATGCTTCTCTAAATGGTTTGGGATGTGTACTGATGCAAGAAGGAAAGGTTGTGGCTTATGCTTCGAGGAAGTTAAAACCTCACGAGAGGAATTATCCGACTCATGATTTGGAATTGGCTGCGATGGTGTTTGCTTTGAAGATTTGGCGACATTATTTGTCTGGTGAAAAATGTCGAGTATATACCGATCACAAAAGTCTTAAATACTTGATGTCACAAAAAGAATTGAATTTGAGACAGCGAAGATGGTTAGAATTGTTGAAAGATTATGAGCTTGTGATTGACTACCATCCAGGAAAAGCAAATGTAGTTGCCGATGCCTTGAGCAGAAAGTTGTTGTTTGCTTTGAGAGTTATGAACACTCAGTTGGAAATGTCAGATGATGGTTCGATTCTAGCCGAGTTGAAAGCAAGATCGATGTTTTTACAAGAGATTTGTGAAGCTCAAAAAAGCGATGAAAGCTTGCAAGCCAAAAGAAAGCAATGTAAGCTTGATACAGAGTCAGATTTCAGAATCGGTTCTGATGGGTGCTTGATGTTTAAAAATCAGATTTGTGTACCGAAAAATGATGAGTTGACTCAAAAGATCTTGCATGAAGCATATAACGGTTGTTTGTTGATTCACCCAGGCAGTACGAAAATGTATAATGACTTGAAGAAAATGTATTGGTGGAATGGAATGAAAAGAGATATATCGGAGTTTGTATCGAAATGCCTAATTTGTCAACAAGTGAAAGCTAAACACCAAGTACCTTCGAGGTAGAAGAGACTACATGGGAGCCTGAGGAAACTATGAGGAATCAATACCCACATCTGTTTACCAGTAAGATTTTCGAGGACAAAAATCCTTAAAGGGGGGAGAGTTGTAATATCCCGAATTAGGGCCTAATCGAAATAGTGGTTTCGTGACCACAAATTCGAGATAGAAATAATCATTTTATAATTATTTTGAGGTTTATGATATGATTGCATGATTGTGTGAAAATTGCGTGAAGAAATTCTATGCATAAAGTGCTTAATTTGAAATTAGGGACTAAATCGAATAAGTTGCAAAACTTGCATTCTAGAAGCTTTTAGTATAAAATTGCTTTGGAATATTAATTAGGAGGTCTTAAATAGCAATTTGACCAATTTCTAAAATTTTGGACAAAAATGGGCTTGTACATGAAAAATTACAAAGAAAGGCATTAATGACATTTTTGTCAAATGGTAAAGGTGTTAAATTGAAATGTGTTTTATTTATATTTTTATGGTTTATATTTTTATGAAATTATTTTGTAAAAGAAATTTGTACGAAAATTTTGACGTTTGGGCACTCAATTTAGTCAAAAGGACTAAATTGTAAAAAGTGCAAAAGTTGAGTTCTATATGTTAGAGGTGTCCAATTGTTATGAAAATTTAAATTGGAGGTCCTTAAATGGTAATTAGACCATTGGTTAATTTACTGGACAAAAATGTACATGAAATGGGTGAAAAAAATATTTTTAAGTTAGAGGCATTTTGGTCATTTAGTGATTAAATGAATTAAAAATCAAATTAAAAGCCAATTTTTGCTCATCTTCTTCCTCAAGGCCGAAAATAGCATGGAGAAACCATGGATAGGGTTTTTCAAGCTTCCAAGCTCGATTGTAAGTCCGTTCTATCCCCGTTTTTAATGATTTTTATGTTTTTGAAATCCCGGTAACATGATTTCTCTGTTTCTACCATTTATTTGAGCTAGGGTTTAATTTCAAAAATTGACCCATGTTGAATAATTGTGTATTTTGATGTTTTATGATAAAATATGAGGTTTTAAATTATGTTAAATAATTTGTGCTACTCGGTTTTAAGTAAAAACGAGTAAAACAGCTTAATTGGTAAAACTACCTATTGTTCATAAGTACATGTTATAGTGGGAATTTGAGGTTTCGGTTAGTAAATAAATGATCAGCATGTCCTAAAACATAAGAATTTGGGATAAAGTTTAATTTCCGAGCTTTGGGGCAAAAGCGTAAATATGCAAAAGCTTAGGGGCAAATTCATAATTTTGCCAAAGTTATAATTAAGGACTGTTTTGATGAATGTGAGTATTAAATAAGCTAAATGTGCTATTTTAGATCAAGAGAAACGAGATTCAAGTCGTGATCGAGGGAAAAACAAAGTTTACGAGGAATAGGCCGATAGTTGATATTTTGGTATCGAGGTAAGTTCATGTGTAAATAATGTAACATAATTGTTATTTTTAAGTTAATTGATGTTATTTATATGATATGCTGATTTTTATCATGAAACATATTCTTTGTGATTATTATCGAATAATATGCAAATTATGTGTGCTACTTGTTAAATATAAATTGCTACCGAGTATTGGTTTCGGTATTCTGTGGAAGACGGCAAGGATATGTGATCGAAGTAAATCCCGTTTGAACCTTGGGAATAGATTAGGATACAAGTGACATGTCACTAGGATGGTTGGGCATCTGAACTCGTTGAGTTGAGTCTGAGTTCACTTATGGATGCAAATGTCCGAACTCGTTGAGTTGAGTCCGAGTCCGAGTTCGTTAGATGTAACTAGGCATCCGAGCTCGTTGAGTTGAGTCCGAGTTCACTTATGGATACGAACGCCCGAGCTCTTTGAGTTGAGTTCAAGTTCGTTTATGGGCGGTTTACATGGTAGCTTGGCTACGGATATGACACTTATGAGTGTATGATTTGTGTATCCGAGTTATATTCCTATGTGTTCAACGGGTAGATTGATAAATGAATAATGACAGCGCCTAAACGAACAAGATATATTGAAACGTATTGTGAAAGAGAAATTGGACAGGTATGACCTTAAACTTTGGGTTGAGAACTTGGTAGAACGATAATATGGTAAGATAGCTAACGTTCTTGTGCCATGAATGTTTTAGTGATGCTATTGCAATCGATGTTATGTTGAATTTCATAATTATGTTATTTATTATTTACATATGAACTTAATTTTAACACTGAAACAGGGGAAATTTTAACTAATAAACTGTACTAATTGGCCCAACCAAAAATTCTAGAAAACAATTAGTAGATAGATATATGAGTCCAGGAAAAATTTATAGATCTTAATTTTGAGTTTTGTAACTTGAGATATGATTTTTTGAGCGACCATGATGCAAAAAGACAGCTTATTCCGAAAGTTAAAATAAATGGTTTAAAGTTGTTTAAATGGTAAATTAAGTTTAGTAACACCTCAAGCTCGACTCCGGTGACGGTCTCAGGTAAGAGGACGTTACACTTGCTTTATATCAAAACTTTATTACGACTTAACTGAAAATTTGTTAATCATAATCAATCGTTGTTTCCCTTTAAAAACAGTATTTGTTATAGAAGCTTAAAAATCGTGTTGCAGAAACGTAGTGTTTTGAAAATAGTTATCATTTTGGCAACTTGCGTCGTATGTCTAACAGATACAAAATTATGATGAATAAAAACCCAAATTAAAACTAGAGATTTAAAGAGAGGCCTTGTAACATCAAAACCCAAAACGAAATTTAAGTGCAATTAAAAGCCCAACAAAATAAAGCAGAAGCAGTAGTGTGGCCACCCTTGAGTCCCTCGCAGCATCGGTCCACCTAACACTGGGAATTACCTACACAATTTAAAGTAGGGTTAGTTTACGAAAACTAAGTGTGTAACCCCTAATATAAAGATAGGTTTTATTAGCAATAACAGGTTTTTGAAAAACACTCCAATGTGACACCACAAAACTCGGCCCTAACGTCTAGACCGAGTTTGGGGTGTTACATTTAGTGGTATACAGCCTCCTTACGGATCCATACTCAAGGCCCAATACTTTTAGGCCCAAATTTCGGGCGTTACAATTTGTTTCTTCGCATCGCCTTAGTACCTTGGCTAGATTGGCTAGAAAATCATCATATGTATCTCTAAATACTAAAATATCATCTAGAAAGACTTCCATGTATTTCGCAACCATGTCAGTAATAATAGACATCATACATCTTTGAAATGTAGTAGGTACATTACATAAACTAAATGGCATGCGTCTAAATGCGAATGTACCGTACATGCAGGTGAATGTTCTCTTTTGTTGATCTTCTGGTGCTGGTGTAATCTGATTATACTCTGAGTATCCAAGAAGAAAACAGTACTAGTCTCGCCCCGCGAGTCTATCTGGCATCCAGTCCAAAAACAAAAAAGGAAAGTGATATTTCCTAGTTTCCTTGTTCAACTTCCAGTAATCGATGTAAATTCTCCATCCCGTAACCGTCCTAGTGGCTATCAGCTCGTTATTCTTATTGTCATTGACCGTAATACCTCCTTTCTTTGGCACGCATTGGACCGGACTTAGCCATGAACTATCTAAGATAGGGTAAATTATACCTGCATCTAACCACTTGATGATTTCTTTCTTTACCACGTCCTTCATAATGGGGTTCAGTCTTCGTTGTCCATCAATTGTCCCTTTCTCACCATCTTTTAAGATAATCTTGTGCATGCATACCGATGGACTAATGCCACAAATATTGGCTGTGGTCCATCCGATAGCCTTCTTAAATTGTTTCAATACTAAGATGAGCTTCTCTTATTGCTCATTGGTCAATTCTACTGAAACAATCCCCAGCATAGTAGAAGAGTTACCTAAATAAACATATTTTAAATGTGAAAGAAGTACCTTGAGTTCTAATTTAGGTGGCTTCTCGATTGATGCTTTTGGTTGGGCATAATCCCTATTCTCTAACTCCAAAGATTCAAAACGGGATTACAGATTAATTCCCCTTTGATTAGCTTCTAGTAAAGCTAAGTATTTATCCTCTTCTTCATCAGTTGGAGGGCCTGATGTTAAATTTTGTTCCAATGGGTCCTCAACATAGTTGAGTTCCTTTTCCATGATTCAATCCTCTAAATCGGACACTACCGAACAATCATCAATTGTGTCAGGAAATCACATAGACTTAAAAACATTAGTTGTTACCTGGTCATCCTGAACATGCATAGTAAGCTAGCCCTTCTGCATATCAGTAAGGTTCCTTCTGGTTACTAGGAAAGGCCTTCCTTGGATGATTGGAACTTTTTTTTCTGCTTCAAGATCTAGAACCACAAAGTCAGCAAGAAAGATAAATTTGTCTACACGTACCAATACGTCCTCAATTTTTCGTTCAGATGTGCTAAGGACCAATATGCTAATTGAAGTTTAACCGTAGTGAGTCTAACTTTACTTATCCCCAACTTTCTAAATATTAACATGGGCATCAAGTTGATACTTGCACCTAAGTCACATAGTGCCTTACCTGTAACACCCCTAACCTGTATCCATCGACAGATTAGGGTTACAAGGCATTACTAACCAAAAACACAGCTCCGAACAGTCATTTATTGCAATTCAAGCATAAAGTTATATCCACTTCTTTATAAAATTTTAGTTTATAAACTCAAGTAGTAACCAGCCTCTTATTTCATGCAAGCTAAATTCACATATTAAAAAAAAAAAACATAGCCACTAAAAAATCAACCATGCGTTATTAATGATATTATCTATACGAGCCATGCTTTAAAATTCAAACATATCTATATCATTTATTTAATCAAATTTTCAAACCAACTAACATGCATCAAAGTCATACAACTTATGCTTTATAAATACAATATTCAATAATACAAGCATCACATTCATGATATTCGAATACATAATTTATAAACAAACACATTTCATTTCATAAACCAAGCACATATTTTGCAACATTCATTTGTATTTATCTATTTCTTTAGCTAATGATCAAATAGACCATTTTATAGCTGTTGTACATATGCATATTATGCCAAGACTAGCCCTATCATATGACTTAATAAACATCCATATATGAGACATTAGGAACATCACCAAATAGTCAAATTCATGCGTATTTTAGCATATCAACATGGACCATTTTTTGAACACAAATAACAAGCCAAAGCATACCTAATTCGCATGCTAAATATCATGTCTAGACATTATATATTCAACCATCCAATAAGCCATTAATTCGGTCATCAAAATAGCCTCAAAATTCGTACCAATTCCATCACTCAATATTAAGCTAATTGTACTATTTCATAACCGAATACAAACAACAATATGTCAATTTATAACTATCCATATAACCAACAGAACATACCTAAAACACAGTCATTATTTACTAATAAGTATCTGAATTAAAGTTGTAACACCCCTTACCCGAGTCTAATGCCAGGACAGGGTACGAGGGTTATCGTACTTAATCTTGCTCAAACTTACTAAAACGAGCCTTAATTCTTGCTTCAATTTAAAACTTTTGCAAACACATTCTTAATAATCTTATTATGAGCATATGAGGCCCAAAACATACACCAGAAGTGGTGTGGAAGCAATCTAGGAACTTTCGAGCTCTATGATAAATTTTGTTTGAAACAGCACCACACACTCGTGTAAGGTGGGACACGCCCGTGTAGGCTGGTCGTGTGGTCATACAAGCCCATGTCCCTAGCCCATGCTGAATTTATTTCTCATTTCAATCCTACAGGTTTTAACACAGTTTGGGCACACGCCCGTGTGTATGTCCCGTGTCACTCACACGGTCTAGACACACCCGTGTCAATAAACCATGGAGCACTCTGATCTTATTACTATAAACAACAAGCGTTCACACAGCCATGGCACATGCCCGTGTACTTAGCCCATGTTCAATACTAAGTTAACTACTTAAGATGCAGGGGACACACGGTCTGTCAACATGCCCATGGGGGATGACCATGTGTCACGCACGGCATAGGCACATGCCCATGTGCCCATACGTGTGGACAATTATATGCTATTTTCCAAGCCTTTTATCCCCCTGAAACATAACCAATTTCAATAACACATGATAAAACATTCATAAACATCCAATACTCACAATTTAAGGCATTCATCCTCAATCACTTTTCCTACTAAAACATGTAATTTGCACCATCATAATTTCATCAACCTTGTATAGGATTAACTTAAACAATCATTAGCCCATTACAAGGCCATTACAAAATGACTTGAGAAATGCCAATAGCCAATAGATTTGGGTACCCCAAAATGACACATACTAAGTTAACAAATTTCTCTATACATGCCATACTCAAAATAGCTAACTATACTATACCCAAAGTTGACGGCTTGGTAGTGTGACTTCGAGCTCCGACTTTAACGATCCCTGAGCTAAAATTTGGCAATCTACATGGAAAAAGGAAAAGAAAGGGAGTAAGCACATATATGCTTAGTAAGTTGCATGGAATAACAGTAACAACATAGGTAAAGAAACATCATTCAAATCGAATGTTATGAAATATCATATGAGGTCTCATTCATTCTCATGACTTACTCATTACTTTGACTTACTCAATCTCATCATTTATACATTCTCAAAACTTACTCATGCCTTTCTTGCTGTATTACTTATAACCATATATTTTTTAGTTTTTCGTAACTTACTCTTGTGCACCTGCAACACTTATCATAAAAACTTTAGCCTTTCTCGATAAACTCATTTACTTACATGTTTCTCTTGTTAATTTACTTGGAATACTAAAGGTTACCCAAATGTCATTCTCATGGTAAGATGCCAAAGCCATATCCCGGATATGGTCTTACATGGGATCTCAAGTCGATGTTGAAGCCATATCCCAGATATGGTCTTACACGGGATCTCATATAAAATGTTGATGTTATAAACCATAATATATACAAATTTTTATCCCACATTTGGCACATTTTATGGATGATTTATCAGTAGATTTATGGAATTTGATCCTCCTAATCCCTTATTTTCATGTTTTATACCTAGGTGAGCATAGGGAAGTAAAAAGAGCAAGAAACGGGCCAAAAATGGATAAAATCGGCCAAAGTTGGGATTCAACACGACCTGGGCTTTCACACACGGGTGAACCACACGGCCGTGTTAATTTAGCAATCTTGAAGACGACCTGAGCCATCTCACACGGGCATGTCACACGAGCGTGTCCTTGTCGTAACTTATTTTAATTTCACTTGAAGAAGGTTACTTGGGGCTAAGAAAGGTATTCCAGAGTCTATAAAAACAACCTAGAAGAGGACTAAGGGACACACAGAGTAGAAAGCAAGGAATTACTTGAAGAACGCCGATTAATCCATATTGGAAGCAAGGATTTACATCAAGACTGACGATCTCCCTTTAATTTCTTTTAGGAGTTTTTGGGTTTTCTTTATGTTTTGTTGTTTTCCCTATTTTAAGATATTTTCTTTTATAATTATGAACTAAATCCCCTAAATACCTGAGGGGGATGAAACCTAAGATGAATCTTTTTATTAATATCTAAATTATATGATAAATACTTAATTTGTTCTTAATTGTGTTATTAATTCTTGTGTTAATATTTAAGGATATTAATATAAGTTGAATGTGCTTATTCAGTGGAGCAAAAGTCCTTGTCTAAGAGTAGATCCACACAATTAAGCAGAGTTGATCGCAATCCTAGACATAGGACGATGAAAATCTGCCAGATTAGAGACAAATCAAATAAGGGAATCCATAGATCGAGTTAATGCAACACTAGGGGTTTTAATTAGAAAGAAATTTCAATTAATCAACCTAGGGTTAGTTGTTCTTAGTCTCAAAAGAGATATTAGCATAATTTAGGGATTTCTACGGATCAAGTCAAGTGAACAAATCGTCTAGTTCAGAGTCTAATAACAAGTGAAGTCTAGGTGGATTCTTCCTTGGGTATTGTCTTAATCAATCAGTTTTCCCAAAAGTAATTTCCCCAAATTACTTTTTGTCGTGTTCTTAGTTAATTAGTTTAATTTAATTAGTTTAAAACAAATTCCCTTTATTTCTAGGCTAGATAATAGAAAGAAAGTTATTACTAGTACTTTTAGTTCCTGTGGGTTCGACATTCCGGTCTTGCCACTAAACTGTACTACAGTTCAATAGGTGTGCTTGCCTTTATCGTGATAATAGTTAGTTTTCAAGTACGATCATATTACTTTATCATCACAGACACGATAGATCAAGTTTTTAGCGCCATTATCAGGGACTAAAATATTAGGAACAGTCGATTTTTATTACTTTAGCCATTTTTTCTTTTATTGCAATTTATTTTCTTTTTATTTTAGGTTTTATTTACTAAATCTTTCTTTTTATTCTACTTTGACAGGCGTCATTAGTTTATGACTAGAATGAACCCTTGAGGACCTTTGCTTTTTTATAGCGATATAGAAGCTATAGTTTGCAGAAACTGAAGAGAAATAAGGTGAAGTTGACAGTATGTAGAAGAAGGACGAGGACAAGACTGAGACTACCGAAGAGATAGAGGCAAATCCGAACAATCCACTACCTCCTATGGTAGCCGCAGATCCTATGAATCAAAATCCTGCTCCTTGTACTATGTATGACTATACTAAGCCTAATTTAGCTGGAACTGAATCTAGTATTGTTAGGCTTGCTATTGCTGCAAATAATTTTGAACTGAAACCTAACACCATTCAGATGATTCAACAGTTTGTTAAGTTTGATGGTTTGCAAGATGAGGATCCTAACACACATTTAGCAAACTTTTTGGAATTCTGCGACACTTTTAAAATAAATGGCATTTCTGATGATGCCATTCGCTTTCGGTTATTTCCCTTTTCTTTGAGGAATAAGGCTAAACAGTGGTTGAATTCTCTACCACGAGGGTCTATCACTACTTGGGAACAAATGACCAAAAATTTCTTTTCAAATATTTTCCATCGGATAAAATGGTAAAGTTGAGGAACGACATATCTTCTTTTGTGTAGATGGATTTAGAGACACTTTATGATGCCTAGGAGAGATACAAGGACTTATTAAGAAGGTGCCCTTACCATGGTTTACCTTTATGGCTTCAGGTTCAGACATTTCACAATGGTTTGAACCCTTCAAGAAGGCAAATGATAGATGCAGCTGTTCGTGGAACCATAAACAACAAAATGCCTGAGGAAGCTTATGAGTTTCTAGAGGAGATGTCATCGAATAACCATTAGTGGCAAGTCACGAGGACAAAGCCATAAAAGCTGCTGATGTTTTCAATATTAATGCAGTCGCTATGCTTTCTAGTCAGGTAAAACTTTTGAATAAAAAGATTGATGATTTAGTTGGTTCTACATAGGCACATCCAGTTATGCAGTGTGACGCAAATCCTGAGTACTCTTCCTATGGTTATGGTATGGAAAATGAGCAAATGAATTATATGGGTAATAATCCTCGAACCCAAAATAACCTGCATAGTAACATTTACAATGCAAGTTGGATAATTCACCCAAATATTTCTTGGGGAGGTCAAGGGAATCAAGGTAATCAAAGGCCATCACCCTCTCCGGGATTTCAGCAACCCCTTTATCGATAAGAAAAGAAACCGAACCTTGAAGAGATGTTGGAGAAATTTATATCAGTATCAGAAACTCATTTTCAAAACATCGAAACAAAACTTAAGAACCAGCAAGCTTCAATTCAAGGACTTGAAAATCAGATAGGACAATTTGCTAAGATGATTTCTGAAAGACCATAAGGCGGCTTGCCAAGTAACACAGAAACTAACCCAATGGAGAAAATCCATGCTATTACTATGCTTGACAAAGAAAGGTTAGTTAAGGATGAATCAGAACCGACGCAAGAAGCTACAGTAATTAAAGGTAAGGTTGAGGTAAGTCACAAAAAGCCAATTAGTAAAGAATATAAGCCTCATGTCTCATACCCAAATGCGACAAGGAGAGACCGCATACATGAACAATTCAGTAAATTCCTTAAGCTCTTAAAAAAATTACATATTAACTTACTATTTATTGAGGCTCTTTCATAGATGCCAAACGTTGTTAAATTCTTAAAGGAGCTTTTGGCAAACAAACAGAAGTTGGATGAGTCATCACTAGTGGAGCTAAATGCAGTCTGCTCAGCTATCTTGCAAAACAAGCTACCCAACAAACTGAAAGATCTAGGGAGTTTTACGAGTCCTTGTTTAATTTTTAGTTTGAATGTTAGAAATGCCTTAGCTGATTTAGGGGCTAGTATAAATGCAATGCCTTATAAAATGTTTAAACAACTAGGTCTTGGGCAACCCGAACAAATTAGGATGAGCATTCAATTGGCTGATAAAACTATCAGAATTCCTTAGGGTATAATTGAAGATGTACTTGTTAAAATTGACAAATTTATATTCCCAGTAGACTTTGTTGTTCTAGACATGAACGAGGATAGCAGTGTGCCATTAATTTTAGGATGACCCTTTTTAGCAACTGCTAGGACTATCATTTATATGGGCACAGGTGAACTCACGCTTCGTGTAGATGATGACACAATTACTCTTCATGCTCGTAATTCTGTTAAGATGTCTAATGATAGAGATGATATTACGAATCCTCATCATAAGAATAATCTCACTATTCAACCTTTTTTTGTAGAACACTTCTAGCGAACACTCAATTGAGCCACGTTGAAGTTCATACAACGACAAGGGAGCAATCCATGAAGAGCGCATGCTACAAATTGAAGAACTAGACGAATGGCAAAGCTATAGCTAAGAGGAACCTAGGACACGTCAAGCAGAACCAGCGCAAATCCATAATGAGCTTACAGATAGACCGAGTCAATTTAAGGTTGGAGATAAGGTATTACTAGATAAAACAGACCTTAGAATTGCAGAGTTTGATCTTAATGCAACTGATATACCCCCATTCACATTAATAAAGGCTTATCCTTATGATACGATAGAGGTTAGTTATCCTAAACACAACACTTTCGAGGTAAATTATACTCGACTAAAACCTTATTTCGACACCAAGACTGGGCAAGAGTAAGGAGTCTAGACTCCTCAAACCATTATAACCATGCAAGAACGAGGTAACTCAAGCTTAGACTTTAAACAAGTGCTTCTCGGGAGGCAACCTAGCACTAACATTTCTTTTTCTCTCTTAATTTCAATTCATATAATCTAACAATCACTAACGGAGACCTTACACGCAGGCTTTACTAATCCACATGGCCAGGCACACAGGCGTGCTTGAGGTTGTTGCCATACCACGGGCAGGAACACAACCATGCGATATGGCCGTGTGAAAACTAGACTTTGAAATTTTGAAAACTTATCGAGACACGGGATGTGATAAAGGCACACGGGCATACCTATCACCCGTGGGCAACACTGGCCAAGAGCGCACATGCAATCAACCAAACCCCACGGCCGTGCCCATATGCCGTGGTTGAACCTACCAAATCAACACAAGTGTGCGACACGCCCATGTCCATTACCCGTGGCTAAAACTGATAAAATAGCACGGGTACTTGAACCAACCACATGCTCGTGCCTATAAGCCTAGGTCAATACTGATGAAAGGCACATGGGGTGCGACACTCCCGTGCCCGAAGACCGTGGTCAACACTGATTACCTAAACACGGGTGTGCGAGGGAGAACACGGGCGTGGGAGAAGCAAACAAAGTAGGACACGGCAGTGTGACACAGCTTTGTGAATCAACACGCCCAAAGAATAAGGGCGTTGCCCATGAATCGAGCGCACCCAAACTCTAATATCATGAAACACACAGGCTAAAACTAAGGCACATTGGCATGGGCCATGGCTGTGTGCCCGAACATTATTTAAACGCCTTTTCACTATTCATCTTCTTCTTCAAAATCCTCTATCCCCAACCCTAGCCCCCTTGAGTCACTGCCGTGGTCTCTCCTCTCCCCGAACTCCAGTCACTCTCCACCCTTCCTCCCTCCTCTTTCTTCCTTCTATCTTTTCCCACTGTAAAAACCCATTCTACCCACTATTTCATCTCGCTAATTTCCTCCCCTTACAAATTCCAATTGCCACTGCCCCAATGCCGGCCACCACGCTAATACTTCCTCCTCCAGCCGCCACTGCCGTCGCAACTCCGGCTACGACCCCTTCTCCATTAGTTTTGCTTTTTCTTTCTTTTTCTTTTGATTCTTTTCTTTACTTATTATTTCTATATGATTTAGTTATTCTTATTTGAATTTATGGTTAAATCTTGATTTAGTTGATAATCTATTGTCATTCTTGATTATTTATTTTTATCTAACAATGAAATTTTCTTAGCTTGATTTCATTAATAATGACTGTTAACTTAGTCTTCAGCATTAGAATTCGAAGATGTTAGATGTTTCCTTGAAGACTCTTTTCTTGATTTTGATTGCCCAATTGATTTTGTTATTTCCATTTTTTTGTTTTAATTTCATGTTATAGGCCATTTGGTTTAAACTTTTAGCACATGCTTATTCGTTGCTTTCTTTTAGGTACACCATGACCGTTCCAAGTGGAAAAGCTAAGGCTGCTGTTCCTGCGTTGAAAAAATGAAAGAGGCCTGGTTCAACATCTTTGATTGTGACCACCGAGATATGCCACCCTTTTCTACAGTTTCCATAAGGGTTCTAGGAAGAATTATTTCAGATCCTTCGAGCACGACCCCTCAGTGTAGGACAGTATATTGATTGGGCCGCCTTAGAGTAGCTCTAATTCACTGATGCAATTGGGGCCCTATTGACTACTGACCCACGGGGGCTTTTCTTCGAGATTGTCGAGCTGACGTATCTCGAGCTTACATTGGAACTCTGTTCGACCTTCCACCTCCAAACCATTATGTCACAGTTTGACGATCTCAGAACGGTCCAGTTCTGTCTCGATGGTTTGGTATGCCAACTAAGCATGCTTGAGTTTGGTGTCGCATTGAGACTTTATACCAAGGATTCCATGGATGACGACGGCTTCTCCGATCTCCATCGCCACATTCAGTACTCCCCTTTTTCCAGTTGGAGGGCCCTGGTCCCTGCTTCAGCTACTTACAACCCTAGTCGCTCCAAGGCGATAGCTCTCTCTCCATCATTGAGGTACCTCAACGCCATCCTCATGTACACATCAACGGGTCAACAAGAGAGTATCAGTGTCGACAACACTCACGATGCCTCTTTTCTATGGAGTATGGCACACGGACACGTCTTCGACCTTACTTACTTTATCGCCCTCGCCATTCGACATCAGACGGAGCGACATAGGAAGGGGGCAATTTGTATGGGCCTATATGTGACACGCTTAGCGTGATACTTCGGTCTCCTCAACACAGCAGCATAATCATCCTCCCTCACCCTCATCGGTTCGATGTCTCCACAGGGCATCTCGATTATGCTCCACATAAGGATGATTGACCGATGATGTGGATACGATCCTCCTCAGTACCGTCTAGTTCAATCCACTGAACAGGAGGACCTAGAGGACATTACCAATGATGTCCCTCCACCTCACAAGGAGCCACCATCTCAGCTACCACCAAACCATCGTTCAGTTCATGCGGCTGCTTCATTGACAGATCTCTCTGAGTGATTCACATGGTTCGAGCAGCACTGCTTTCAATGATTCGATCATACTCATGCTACTCTACAACATATCTATTAGCACTTCTACATTTCATCTCCACCGACCTCACCTCGCGAACCATCTGGCGATAAGGACTTTTGAGTCTATTTATTTTTCTTTTTATTTTTATTTGTATTTTTACTTTTATGCTTCTTTATCTTTATCTTTATTTCTATTTTTTATGTTCTACAAAACTATATTAGTTTATCTTGAAATTTAATTTTTTTCTTTATGGTTGTTTCTTCATGAGTAACCCCTCTAATATATACCCCTAAAAATACTATTGATGCTATTGCGATCTAAAGAACTCAAGAGCCCAAATCCAACTCTAATGGGAAAAAGTACTCCATGACTGCCATGTCTTGCTCAACCATGACCATAGCCACCGCAACACCAAGTATAATATTCTTTTGGCATAGCAATTATGGATTGGCACCCTCTATCACCACCGGAGTATCCTCACTTTTTCCCTAGCTACAAATACACCTCAAAATCAAGTTTCCACACTTCTCTCCCTCCAAATATTTAGGAAGTTTCACTTCTCTCCCTCTCTTATGATCCTTTGCCTTTATTTTTTTTAAGATCCATCTTTGTACATTGAGGGCAATCTACATATTAGGTGTGGGCGGAGTAAATTATATCATTATAAAAAAATCCCTGAATCTTGGCTTTCACTATTAGAATGAATTTGGAATGATTTATGATTTTTATTGATATGCCTTGGATTAAAACATAGAGAGTTATGCTTTGATTGTTTAAACTTTAAGTCATTAGAGAATCAAGCATGATAAGTTGATTTTTGAGAATTAAAATTTTTTCTAGGTTATCTCCCCAAGTTTAGGTATTATCTTGAAGTTTGAAATTCACAGTATTGACATCAAAAGCCATAATTTCTGTGAGATTTTGAGCCTTTAGAGCATATATTCTTTCTTTCTCATATTTATTGTTGCTATGAGTGTATCAATATTGATTTGTTATTCTAGAACTTGCTTCGATTATGCATGTCAAGACCACACCATGGATTTGATATACCAAGATGATAAAGGCACCTAGGTTTTAACCCACTCACTCCATAAAAGCCTACCCTCATAATTAACCATTAGTGAACCCCCTTAAGCCTAATAACTCATTTATTGATTTACCCTCAATATTAACCAACAGCCTATTATTGTTTAAATCCACTTAATTAATTTGATCCCCATTTTTGTCGAGACTTGATTTGAATAAATTGCTTAGCTATGTTTTCTGTTCTCTAGTAAAGTTTCATACTTGATTTGTTCTTAAAAAAAAGAAGTTGTTCAGTTGGTTGATTTGCCGTTAGCATTACAAAGCTATGCTTGAGAATGAACGATGTTACTTATGAGGAAAAGTTCAATTCTAGGATCATTTATTCAGGAATGTAATTTCTCAGTATAAGTATTTTGCTAGTTAGGTAAATTTTCAATTCAATCTCGATTCTAACTTCCTTTTTCAGCTTCTGACCACACCCTCTAACCAAAGCCACGTTACAACCCTCTAAAGACCTTTTGATTGATATATCATGTCAATACATAGTGGTGGACATTTGATTTTCATGCAAGCTTATGGTAATAACTTTTCATGTTGACAATTGAGTGCTTAATTTATTGTCCTTAAACACCTCGGGTGATTTGAGTGAATCTTTAGTGAGGATGTTAGCTCTATGTGATTTTGAACTAAAGATAACTACTTAGATAAGGGGAGATACCTATGTTTTCGTGATAAAATGTTCAACTTGTATTGTTTGAAACAATGATGTTCCTTCAGTTGAACTCTCAAGGTATGGTTACTTATGGATTATTTCGAAACATTATTGGTAGGAATTATAAGTTGAGAAAAATGAATTCTTAATTGTGAGTTGAGGATTTTGCTTGAGGACAAGCAAAAGCTTAAGTGTGGGGGTATTTGATAAACCATAATATATACATGTTTTTATCCTACATTTGGCACATTTTATGGATGATTTATGATAAACTGTAAATTATACAGATTTCTATCCCATATTCAGAACATTTATGGATAAATTATCATTGAATTTGTGGAATTTGATGCTCCTAATCCTTTAATTTAATGTTTTATACTTAGGAAAGCATAGTAAAGTGAAAAGAACAAGAAACGGGCCAAAACGGAGAAAATGGGCCAAAGCAAGGAAATGACACGGCCTGGAGTTCGTCACACAGGTGAACCACATAGCCATGCCACATTAATAGGCTTGAACATGGCCTAAACTCGACTCACACGGGCATGTCCCTATCATGATAAAGTTTAATTTCACGCGGAAAAAGCTACTTAGGGGTTAAGAAAGACATTCCAAACTCTAATAAAGACACTAGGAGGCAACTACAAGGGTGTACGGTATCCTTGCCAAGACTCAGATTAGAAGACAGGGAATTACTCGAAGGAAAGCCGATCGATCCATCTCAGAAGCAATAATCAACATCAAGACTGAAGATCTCCCTTTAATTCTTTTAGGGGTTTTGGGTTTTCTTTATGTTTTGCTGTTCTCTTTCTTCTAAGATGTTCTCTTTTATAATTATGAACTAAACCCCTAAATACCTTATGAGGATGAAACCTAAGATGAATCTGGTTATTGTTATCTGAACTATAAGACAAATATTTGATTTGTTCTTAATTGTGTTTTTAATTCTTCAATTGATATTTTCCGGATATTAATTTAAGTCGAATGTGCTTAGGCAGAGGAGCAAAAGTCCCTGTTTAAGAGTAGATCCAGCACAATTAAGCGGATTTGATCATAATCCTAAACATAGGACGACGAAAATCTGCCGAATTAGAGTCAAATCTAATATGAGGATCCATAGATCGAGTTAATGCAAGACTAGGGGTTTTAATTAGAAAGAGATTTCAATTAATCAACCTAGCATTAGTCATTCTTAGTCTTGACGGAGATATTAACATAATTTAGGGATCTTTACAGATCATGTCCAATGAAGAAATCGTCTAATTCAGAGTTAGATAACAAGTGAAGTCTAGGTGGATTCTTCCTAAGGTATTGTCTTTATGATTCAATTTTCCCAAACCAATTCCCTAATTTACTTTTTGTCGCATCCTTAGTTTAGTTTAGAGTTAATTAGTTTACACAACCCCCTCTTTATTTTTAGGCTAGATAATAGGAAGAAAGTCATTACTAGTACTTTTAGTTCCTTGGATTTGATATTCCGATCTTGCCACTTACAATACTACTATTCGATAGGTGCACTTGTCTTTTATCATGATAATAGTTACTTTCTAGGTACGATCAATTTTATTACTTCATCAGATCACGATTAAGTTTTTAGCGCCATTACCGGGGAACTAAGATTTTAGGGAACACTCGATTCCTATTACTTTAGTCATCTTTACTTTTATTTGAATTTATTTTCTATTTTTATGTTAGGTTTTTATTCACAAAAAATTTCTTTTTGTTTTTCCTGATAGGTATCTCTAGTTTATGACTAGAAGGAACCCGACAGGCCCTTTATTGTTCGATAGTGATCTAGAAGCCACAGTTCGCAGAAACCGAAGAGAAATAATAAGAAGTCTACAGTACCCAGAACAAGGATAAGAAGAAGAACCTGAATCTAGTGAAGAGATGGAGGCAAATCAAGATAATCAACTAGCTCCTGTAGTAAGCTACCTCCTGTGGTAGCCACAGATAATGTTAATCAAAATCTTGCTCCTCGTACTATGTATGATTATGCTAACCCTAATTTAGATGGTACTGAATATAGTATTGTTAGGCCTATTATTGTTGCAAATGATTTTGAACTGAAACCTAACACTATTCAAATGATACAACAGTTCGTTCACTTTGATGGTTTGCAGGATGAGGATCCTAACTCACATTTAGCTAAGTTTTTGGAATTCTGCGACGCTTTCAACATAAATGGCATTTCTGATGATGCCATTCGTCTTCGGTTATTCCCATTTTTGTCGAGGAATAAAGCCAAACAATGGTTAAACTCTCTACCACGAGGATCCATCACTACTTGGGAACAAATGACCAAAAAGTTTTTACTCAGATATTTTTCGTTGGCTAAAATGGCAAAATTAAGGAATGATATCTCTTCTTTTGTGCAGATGGATTTAGAAACACTTTATGATGCTTAGGAGAGATACAAGGACTTATTGAGAAGGTGCCCTCACCATAGGATACCTTTATGGTTACAAGTTCAAAATTTTCACAATGGTTTGAACCCCTCAATGAGGCAGATGATTGATGCAATCGCCGGTGGAACAATCAATAACAAAACACCAGAAGCAACTTACGAGTTTATAGAGGAGATGTCACTGAATAGCTATCAGTGGCAAGTCATGAGTACAAAGCTGCAAAAAGCTACTGGGTTTTTAATGTTGATGCGGTCACAATGCTGTCAGATTAGGTAGAACTCCTTAATAAAAAGATTGATAATTTCATTGGTTCTACATAGGTACATCCAGTGATGCAGTGTGACTCAATTCAAGGAAACATGAGCAATTCTGAGTACCCTATGATAAACCATAAATTATACATATTTTTACCTCATGCTTAGCCTAAATTCTAGATGAATTATCATTGAATTTGTGCAAATTGGTGCTCTAATCCTTTTATTTAATGTTTTATACTTAAGTGAGCATAAGGAAGGGAAAAGAGCAAGGAACGGGTAGAAAACGGGCAAATTAGGCCAATCCAGTAATCAACACGGCTTGGAGGTTCGCCACTCGGTCGTGTCAAATGGCCGTGCCACTTTAACAGGCTCGAGCACGGCCTGGTAGTCGATCCACATGGGCATGGCACATGGGCGTGTCCTTGTCGTGAGGAAGTTTAGTTTCACTCGGTAAAGGCTACTTAGGGGCTAAGAAAGGCATTCCAAAACTCTATATAAAGGTACTAGGAGTCAACCACAAGGGTGTGCTTTATTCTCGCCAAGACGGGGAGTTAAAGGTAGGAAATTACTCAAAGGAAAGCCAATTGATCCATCTCAGAAGCCAGGATCTACATCAAGACAAAGGATCTCCTTTCAATCCTTTTAGGAGTTTTGGGTTTTCTTATGTTTTGCTATTTTATTTCTTCTCAGATGTTTTCTTCTATAATTATGAACTAAAACCCCAAATATCTAAAGGAGATGAAATCTAAGACAGATCTTGTTGTTGTTATCTGAGCTGTGTGATAAATATTTGATTTGTTTTTAATTGTGTTTTTAACTCTTAAATTGATATTTTCGGGATATTGATTTAAGTAAAATGTGGTTATGTAGAGGAGCAAAAGTCTCTACATAGGAGTAGATCCAACACAATTAAGCGAAGTTGATCGCAATCCTAGACATAGGACGAAGAAAATCTGCCGGATTAGAGTCAAATCTAATATGGGGAGCCATAGATCAAGTTAATGCAAGACTAGGGGTTTTAACTAGAAAGAGATTTCGGTTAATCAGCCTAGGATTAGTTGTTCTTATCCTTGACGGAGGTATTAACATAATTTAGGGGTCTCTACGGATCAAATCAAATGAAGAAATCATCTGGTTCACAGTTAGATAACAAGTGAAGTCTTGGTGGATTCTTCCTTAGGTATTACCTTAATCAATCACTTTTCCCAAAAGCAATCTCTCTCTTTACTCCTTGCCGTTTATTTTTAGTTTAGTTTAAGTTAGTTAATTTAAAAACAAAACCCCCTTTTATTCTTAGGCTAGATAACAGGAAGAAAGTCATTACTAGTACTCATAGTTCCTTGGATTTGATATTCCGGTCTTGCCACTAATTATACTACTATTCGATAGGTGCACTTGCCATTCTATCGTGATATTAGTTAGTTTCCAAGTATGATCAGATTTTTATTACTTCATCACATGTAACGCCCTCTTACCCGAGACCGTCACCGGAGTCGAGCTTGAGGTGTTACTCAACTTAATTTACCATTTAAACAACTTTAAACCATTTATTTTAACTTTCGGAATAAGCTATGTTTCTGCGTCATGGTCGCTCAAAAAATCATATCTCGAGTTACGAAACTCGAAATTAAGATCTGTAAATTTTCCCTGAATCTAGACTCATATATCTATCTACTAATTGTTCTTTAGAATTTTTGGTCAGGCCAATTAGTACAGTTTATTAGTTAAAGTTTCCCCTGTTTCAGTGTTCGACTGCTCTGACCTATGTTCACTATGAACCATTTTCTCTCTATACAGAATTCAAAAGGCTATACCATTTATTTATCTTAAAACTAGACTCAATAAGGAATCTGTACATATATAGCATGACTCCTAATTATTTTTGTACAATTTGCAGTGAATTTCCAAATTTGGAATAGGAGTCAAAAATCGCTTTGGCCCTGTTTCACTAAAACTCAAATATCTCATAACATATAACTCCTTTACCTGTTTTGCTTCTTCCATATGAAAGTAAACACATTAAGCTCCAATTTCATATTTAATTCATCATGTAATACGATTTCTACTATTTTTAGTGATTTTTCAAACTCACGTCACTGCTGTTACAACATTCTATTTTATGACAAATTTTCACTTTTCTATGGAAATTCATGAACTATTAACACTTTGAACATACATGGTCTCATACATGATCTAAATTAACCATTTCGAGGACTAATCATTTTCAGGCATTTTCTCAACCAAACCACAACCATATTGCAAGATTAATTACATAAAACAAGTATATTGCTATACATGCCACTCAACTCAACGAGCTCGGATGCCTAGTTACATCTCACGAACTCGGACTCAACTCAACGAGTTCGGACATTTGCATCCATAAGTGAACTCGGACTCAACTCCACGAGTTTGGATGCCCAACCATCCTAGTGACATGTCACTTGTATCCTAATCTATTCCCAAGGTTCAAACGGGATTTTCCTCAATCACACATTTCCCAGTCGTTCTCCTCAGAATATCAGAACCAATACGTTGCTTGCATCTCATACTTATCAATTTAATCACATACTTTTTATACCAATACATAATATTTCACAAAGCATAATATTCATAATAACAAGTATCATATCATATAAATAGCATTAAATCACTTAAAATAGCAATTACGTTACATTATTTACACATGAACTTACCTCGGTGCAAAATATAGAAATTTTGCAGTTTAGTCCACAATCTTTTCTTTTCCTCGATCAAGGTCGATTCCACATCTTTCTT
Organism: Gossypium stocksii; assembly: GCA_020496765.1. NCBI lineage: Eukaryota > Viridiplantae > Streptophyta > Magnoliopsida > Malvales > Malvaceae > Gossypium > Gossypium stocksii. The sequence goes on along the minus strand of CM035624.1, from coordinate 78,073,665 downwards.
GATCTAAAATAACACATTTAGCTTATTTAATACTCACATTTATCAAAAAAGTCCATAACTCTAACTTTGTCAAAATTATGAATTTGCCACTAAACTTTTGCATATTTACGCTTTTGCCCCAAAGCTCGGAAATTAAACTATATCCCAAATTCTTATGTTTTAGGACATGCTGATCATTTATTTACCATTAGCAAGCTCAAATTCCAACTACAATATGCACTTATGAACAATAGGTATTTTTACCGATTAAGCCGTTTTACTCGTTTTTACTTAAAACCGAGTAGCACAAGTTGTCTAACATAATTTAAAACCTCATATTCTATCATAAAACACCAAAATAAACAAACTTCACCTATGGGTATTTTTCGAAATATGAACCCTAGGTTGAATTATTGCTAGCATAAGCTAAATCAAGTTACTTGGACTTCGAAAACGTAAAGAACATTAAAAACGGGGCTTCGAATCACTTACTATTGAGCTTGGAAGCTTGAAACAAACCCTAGCTCTGGAGAACCCTTTAATTTCATGGTAATGAAGAAGATGGACATATTTTGCCATCTTTTTCCCTTTTTTAATCTTTTAATTACCAAATGACCAAAATACCCTTAATGCCTTTTTTTTGAAAATTTTCATGTACAAGCCCATTTTTGTCCAAAATTTTAGATATTGGTCATATTGCTATTTAAGACCTCCTAATTAATATTCCAAAGCAATTTCGCACTAAAAGCTTCTAGAATGCAAGTTTTGCAACTTATTCGATTTAGTCCCTAATTTCAACTTAAGCACTTTATGCATAGAATTTCCTCACAAAATTTTCACACCATCATGCAATCACTTCATAAACATCAAAATAATAATAAAATAATTATTTCTATCTCAGATTTGTGGTCACAAAACCACTGTTCCGATTAGGCCCTAATTCGGGATATTACATTACAATCACGAGAGATCAAGTTTTTAGTGCTGTTGCCGGAGAACTAGGATATTAGGAACACTCAATTTCTATTACTTTAGCCATTACTATTTTTATCTATTTTCAGCCTTTATTTTTATTTTTATTTACTAAAATTTTATTTGCCTTTTTCCCTTCCAAGGTATCTCTAGTTTATGACTAGAAGAAACCCAGGAGGACCATTATTATTTAACGACGATTTAGAAGCGACAGTTCGTCGAACTCGTAGAGAGATAAGAAGACGCTTGCAATATCCAGAACAAAGTCAAGAAGAAGAACCTGAACCTATTCCAGAGATGGAAGCAAATTAGGATAATCAGCTACCTCCTGTAGTAGCCGCAAATCCTGTTGAGCAAAATCCTGCTCTGCGTACTATGTATGATTATGCTAAACCTAACTTAGCAGGCACTGAATCTAGCATTGTTAGGCCTATTATCGCTGCAAATAATTTTGAACTGAAACCTAACACTCTTCAAATGATACAAAAGTTTGTTCAGTTTGATGGTTTGCAAGATGAGGATCGTAATCTCATTTAGCCAATTTCTAAGAATTCTGCGATACATTAAAAATAAATGGCATTTCTGATGATGCTATTCATCTTAGGCTATTCCCATTCTCCTTGAGAAACAAAGCCAAACAATGGTTGAACTCTCTACTACGAGGATCTATCACTACATCGGAACAAATGACAGAAAAGTTTTTGCTCAAATATTTTCCACCGGCTAAAACGGCTAAATGAAGGAATGATATCTCTTCTTTTGTGCAAATAGATTTAGAAACACTCTACGACGCATGGGAGAGATACAAAGATCTCTTGAGAAGGTCCCCTCGCCATGGGTTACCTTTGTGGCTACAAGTTCAAACTTCAGTGTGACGCAATTCAAGGAAACATGTAACACCCCTTACCCGAGACCGTCGTCAGAGTCGAGCACGAGGCGTTACCGGACTTAACTTACTCATTCGGGCATAGAAATTTGCTTTTAAAATTAATTTAATTTCATTCATTCAATATATCCCTAAAAAGGGTCATCGAGACTCTAAATCATGCTATTAAAATGGTTCGAGGCCAAACCGGGATCAATAAAATTTATCCAATTACTTAAACGAACCAAAATAAAATTATTTCTCTGTTCCTTATAAAGCTGTCCAACTGCATCACAGCCACTAAATAAATCATAACTCGAGTTACAAAACTCGAAATTTAATTCTGTAAATTTTGCCTAAAACTAGACTCATATACCTTCTTACTAATTGTTTTATAGAATTTTTAGTCTAGCCAATTAGTACATTTTATTAGTTAAATTCTCCCCTATTACGCAGTTCGACTACTCTAACATCTATTCACTACGAATTAGTTTTCTCTCTGTAAAAAATTCAAATAGGCATGCTGTTTATTTTGTTTGAAACTAGACTCGATAAGGAATCTATGCATATAAACTATAACACCTAATTATTTATGTACAATTTATGGTGAATTTTTTAAAGTCAGAATAGGGGATCACAAAGTCAATCTAGAGCAGTCTCACTCAATTGCAAATAACTCATAACATACAACTCTTTTACTTACTTTGCTTCTTCCACATGCAAATAGACTCATTAATCTTTAATTTCATGTCGCACTCACTATTTAATTCCATTTCTACTATTTTTAGTGATTTTTCAAAGTCACGTCACTGCTGCTGTTCGAATCTGTTTTTAAGCTATTTTCACCTTTTTCATGGTTTCCATGTGATAATTACCAGTTAGGCATACATAGTATTAAACCTATGTTTGATTAGTCATTCCAATAGCTAATTATCAACAAGTATTTACATACCATTCATTAAACGTATCTTAAGGACATTCATACCAAAAGAAGCCAAGTCCCTATACATGCCATACGCGAAATGAAACGTCTAGCTATACCAAAATGATCCTGTTGATAGTGTGACCAGATCTCCGACGTTCCTTGCGATCCCCGAGTTGGCTTGGTAAGAACTATAAAAAGAAGGAAAATAAAAAGAGTAAGCACTAAGCTTAGTAAGTTTACAAGTAAATATATCACAACATTCACCTTAAATTATAGTTAATCATAATATCATCAAGCATCATAAGCTTTCCTTACACCTAATTTCTTACCCTCTTATTCACTTACTTTATTCTTACTTGATTATTAAATAAACTCATGAAGATAACTTACCTTCCCTTTGCTGAAAGTTTCCTATAATTTAACCTGTACAATAGCCCGTTCAACCACTCGGAATACTAAGGATACTCAGGTTTTCCTGCCTGATAATAACCTGTCAACGCCATATTCTAGGCATGGTCTTACATGAGATGTTCCCTGTCCTACTAAAGCCATATTTTTAATATGGACTTACATGGGATATTCCTGTCCTGTCTGATAACCCAAAATGTCATGACATTCCGTATCCCAACATTCTTGGAGTTCAAACAGGGCTTTCTGATACTTTTTCTCTGTCATCTCGTCTTTGGTTCAGCTTCGAATATTTTCATAAAGTAAATGTATATATGCTGGAAATTAACAACATTAATGTAAAATAATGAAATATTGCATTTATTTACCATAAACTTACCTCGATACAAAAAACGGTTAAACTTGACAATTTAGTCCTTTACTTTTTCCTTTCCCCTATCTACTCCTGAATTTCGTTCTTCTTGATCTATAATAGCAATTTAGCTTATTTAATACTCACATTTATCAAACAACCCTTAACTCAAACTTTGGCAAAATTACATTTTGCCCCTAAACTTTTGCATATTTACACTTTTGCCCCAAGGTTCGGAAATTAATCTTTATCCCAAATTCTTATGTTTTAGGACATACTGATCATTTATTTACCAACAACAACCTAAAATTCCCATTATAACATGTACTTATGAACAATAGGTATTTTTACCGATTAAGCCCTTTTACTCGTTTTTACTTAAAACCGAGTAGCACAAGTTGCCTAGCATAATTTAAAACCTCATATTCTATCATAAAACACCAAAATAAACAAATTTCACCAATGGGTATTTTTCCAAATATGAATCCTAGGTTGAATTATTGCTAACATAAGCTAAATCAAGCTGCCAGGATTCCAAAAACATAAAAATCATTAAAAACGGGGCTTGGATGCACTTACTATGAAGCTTGGAAGTTGAAGAAACCCTAGCTATGGAGAGAGGTAAGGTTCGGCCAAGGCTTGAAGAAGAGGAACACAATTTGGCCTTAATTTCCCTTTTAATTCATTTTAATTACCAAATGACCAAAATACCCTTCATGCCTTTCTTTGAAAATTTTCATGTACAAGCCCATTTTTTTCCAAAATTTTAGAAATTCGTCAAATTTCTATTTAAGACCCTCTAATTAATATTCCAATGCAATTTCATACTAAAAGCTTCTAGAATGCAGGTTTTGTAACTTATTCGATTTAGTCCCTAATTTCAAATTAAGCACTTTATGCATAGAATTTCTTCACGAAATTTTCACAAAATCATGCAATCATATCATAAACCTCAAAATAATTGTAAAATAATTATTTCTATCTCAGATTTGTGGTTTCGCAACCACTGTTCTGTTCAGGCCCTATTTTGGGATGTTACAAAACATGTACAATCCCGATTTCTCCACCTATGGACATGTTATGGAAACCGAGCAAGCCAACTATATGGGTACTAATTATAGATCTCAAAATAACCCTTATAGTAACACTTACAATGCAGGTTGGAGGAACCACCCCAATTTTTCATGGGGAGGACAAGGAAATCAAAGGCAACCACCTCCTTCGGGATTTCAACAACCACTGTTCCAACAAGAGAAAAAGCTGAACCTTGAAGACATGCTCACAAAATTTATTGCCATGTCAAAAACCCATTTCCAGAACACCGAAATGGCACTGAAGAACCAGCAAGCATCCATTCAAGAACTCGAAACTCAAATAGGCCAGCTCGCTAAACTAATTTCTGAAATACCACAAGGTGGGTTACCAAGCAACACTGAGACTAACCCTAAAGAGCAACTTAATGACGTGGATACAGTAGATGAGGAAGGGTTAACAAAAACCAACCCAGAGCTATGTAAGGATACTATGGTAAGTAAAGGTAAGGACGAGGTAAGTTCTAAAGAAGAAATTGTCAAAGAATATAAGCCTCGTATCCCATACCCAAATGCACTAAGGAAAAACCGCACAGATGAACAATTCGGTAAATTCCTTAAACTTTTAAAGAAATTAAACATTAACTTACCGTTTATTGAACCTCTATCGCAGATGCCAAATGCTATTAAATTTTTAAGGGAGCTACTGACGAGTAAATGGAAGCTAGATGAGACATCCCATGTGGAACTAAATGCAGTGTGCTTAGCTATTTTACAGAATAAGCTGCCCAACAAACTAAAAGATCCAGGGAGTTCTACAATTCCTTATTTACTTGGTAGTTTAGATGTCAAAAAAGCTTTCGCTGATTTAGGGGCTAGTATTAATGTAATGTAACACCCCTATCCCGTAACCGTCGCTGGAATAGGTAAGGGGCATTACCGGACTTGTAACATATATCGGAACAGTAAAATTTTAAACTTTTTAATCAAGATCCAACACGTATCATCTATCATTAGAGCATGCTTCAATTGATCATAAAATGATGCATATAACTATTGGAAATCTAATTGGAAACATGCTAAAAGATAGGAGAACATTTGCAAAATTTCAAAGTTAGGGACACACGGCCGTGCCCCTTGCCCGTGTTCTTCTCACACGGCTGTGTCCCTCCAGACACGCCCAAACTTCTCAGCCCATGGTCGAATCTGACTTATCCCACACGGCTGTCCAACACGCCCATGGGGTTAGGCCGTGTGTCGTCCACAGCCTAGGCACGACCGTGGCCTTACCCCGTGGTCGAAACTATCAAATATCACACGGTTACTTGACACGCCCGTGTACAAAACAGAGCAGACGTGTGACTATACTACCAAATTTCACACGGCTACCAGTTACCAGACACGCCTGTGTGTCTAGGCCGTGTACCAAAACTGACCAAAACATTAAGGTGCAGGGGACACAGGGTCGAAGCACACACCCGTGTTCCCTAGCCGTGTGGCACAAATATAGGCTTGGTTTAAGCCAATTTGCCACCTAATATGGGTCATTTCTACTAGCTAAGAACATGCACATTTCAAGCCAATTACCAATTATAAACATACCAATTCAAGCATATAATGAACCCCAAAATCATTATCAATCTTGCACATATAACATAGTAAACATATCAACTATGCAAGCTTATAGTCTTATCAAAATCACATATCTTTCCATAAGCACATTTAGCTAAAGAACAACTCAATTTCTTGATTATATACAAATATGACCCAAGCCACATCTCATAGCTTGATCATTTACCAAAATATATCATGCTCACAAAATATCTAGCCTATACATGCCATGACCATTTCATTTACAAAAGGTTTAAAAGTACCAAAGCTTAATAGATAGTGTGATGGTGATCTTCGACACGTCTGATTATCGAGCTAGCTTCTGAATCTAAAACAAGGGAAAAGTAAACGGAGTAAGCTTTGAAAGCTTAGTAAGTCCATATAACATGAAATTAAACTTACCGATTCGATAAGGTAATCCATATAAGTAAGGCTATTTCAATCACATGACCTTATAGCCTATTACACAATCTCATTCATGTTAGTTCATATCATTTCATAATCGATCTCATATAAGAGTATAACATGTAATTCACATCCATAGGCACATACAACATCATAGTTCTTATACATATTTGACTTATGAGGAACATATAGTTCAGGTTTCATATGTCAAAACATTCATGTAATACATATGACATATATCTCTTATACACATGTACCATATAATTTTTTTCTTGTAACATGTATCGGTATTGCCCGTTGAACCTATAAGAACATCGAAAGATACTCGGGTGATACACACACAGTGTATATACATATAACCTGTAATCCGTCAACGAGTCATATATGCTCTTTCGAGCCTGTACGGTAAGCCCGGAGGTTGAACATATAATCCCGAAGGATAATCGGTAAGCCCGTAGGCTGAACATATAATCCCGAAGGATAATCGATAAGCCCGTAGGCTGAACATGTAATCCCGAAGGATAAACCTGTAGCTCATGAGCACGTGGTGAGTCCGCAACAAATGCAGGACCTCGAACCACCCTGTAGCACTAGTGACATGTCACTTGTATCCTATCGACTTCTACGGTTCTAACGGGGCTCGGTATTCAATTTATCACTTGTAACAATTTAACATTTCTATTTCAATTTCATATATACTCGTTTCATTAGGCTATTTAATCATCTAGCATTTCATATTTTCAAATAACAATACGTATGAACATATATATATACATTAAATTCGTTATACGAACTTACCTCGTAATCCCGTATCTACTCGTTTATTTTCTGTTTTCCCCGATCAAGTTCCGGGATTCGATCTTCTTTATCTAAATTAAATCAAATTCAGCTATTTACTAACTCACATATTCAATTCAATCCAAAAACATATATTTTGACCTATTTGCAATTTAGCCCCTATATTATCAACACTTTGCAATATAGTCCTCTTATCACAAAATGACAAAGTACACAATCAATCCCCCAATTCACCATAGCTGAATATTCAAGGGACTTATACAAGCATATATATGTTAATTAATCACAAATTTGACCTCAAAAATTCAACCTTTTTACAATCAAATCCTCAAAACCCATTTTCTTCAAAAATCACTTTAAAATTCTTGTATATTTCCACATAATATTTCATAATTCATCAAAATCTTCTAAAATATCATAGATTCATCAATGGCATTTTTCAAAAACATAATCAAAATTAGAAATTAAGGTACGAGTCGGTTAATATACAAAGCAACGATCTCAAAAACGTAAAAATTATCGAAAACGGAACAAAAACGAACCTCAATTTGAAGCTTGAAGTAGCCGAATATTTGAAAGCATAAAAACCTTTATTTTGTTTATGAGAATCGGTGAAGAGAGGAAAGAAATTAAAGCTATTTCTATATTTTGCTTTATTATAAAACATTTAATAACCAAATGACTATTTTACCCTTTGTAAAATTATTATAAAACCTTATAAAATATGGACATAATTGTCCACCACCAACCACTCACACTAAATTGGAATTACCATGCAAGGACTCTATTTTATAAAGCCATACTCAAATAAGTCATTTATGAAATAGAACTCTAATTTATCACTTTATGCGATTTAATCCTTTTTACCGAATTAACTATTTAAACAATAAAATTCCTATACGAAACTTTCACACCATATAACTATCATACTGTAAAACATATTAAAGCCATAAAATTAATAATTTGACTCGGTTAAGTGGTCCCGAAACCACTCGTTCGGATTAGGGTATAAAGTGGGCTGTTACAACTCTCCCCCCTTTAGGGATTTTCATCCTCGAAAATCTTACCAGTGAACAGGTTAGGATATTGCTTTCACATAGATTCCTCGAGTTCCCATGTAGCTTCCTCTACTCCGTGTTTACACCAGAGAACTTTTACAAGTACTATACACTTATTTCTCACCGAGCCAGAATTCTAATCGGTTCTTCGCTGTACGATAGATTAGGCTGTATTTCCACATCTATGGAAGAAATGACATGAGACAGATCAGATCGGTATCGTCGAAGCATTGAAACGTGAAATACATTATGAATCTTTTCAAGCTCAGATGGTAACGATAATCGATACGCCACAGGTCCAATTCATTCCACAATTTGATACAGCCCGATAAAACGAGGACTTAACTTTCCTTTTCTGCCGAAACGAAGAATTTTCTTCCACGGTGATACTTTCAGAAATACTCTGTCTCCGACCCGAAACTCTATTTCTTTCCGTTTCAAATCTGCGTATGATTTCTGTCTATCTGAAGCTGCTTTTAAACTATCGCGTATCACTTTTACTTTTTCTTCTGTATCTCAGATTAAATCAACCCCGTGTAACTTTCTCTCACTCAATTTCGTCCAGTATAGCGGTGTTCGACATTTACGACCGTACAATGCTTTATATGGAGCCATTTTCAAACTTGTCTAAAAACTATTGTTATATGCAAACTCTATCAGAGGTAAATATTTCTCCCAATTACTTTCGAATTCAAGAATACAACACCGTAACATGCCTTCCAGAATCTGAATAACTCTTTCAGACTGACCGTCGGTCTGGTGATGAAGTGCTGTACTGAAACTCAATTTTGTTCCCAAAGCCTCTTGAAACTTCTTCCAGAATCTCGAGGTAAACCTCGGATCTCTACCAGACATAATGGATAACGGTATACCATGTAATCGCACAATTTTAGATACATATAGTTCTGCTAATTTATCCAGAGAATAATCAGTACGTACCGGTATAAAATGTGCAGACTTCATCAATCTGTCAACGATAACCCAGATTGCATTTTTCTTCTTCAGAGTCAGAGGTAGTCCAGATACAAAATCCATAGTGACTCTGTCCCATTTCCATTCCGGAATCATAATAGGCTGTAATAATCCTGACGGTACCTGATGTTCAGCTTTAACTTGCTGACAGATCAAACATTTCGATACGAATTCTGATATGTCACTTTTCATTCCTGACCACTAGTACTGCTATTTCAAATCGTTATACATCTTAGTGCTACCCAGATGAACTGAAAATCGACTGTCATGTGCCTCGTGTAGAACTTTCTGACTGAGTTTACTATTTTTTGGTATACATATTCTATTTCGGAACATTAAACAATCATCATTCCCTATAAAAAAGTCAGAATTAGAATTAGACTCACAGTGCAGTCGTTTAGCTTGCAGATCGGGATCAGTCCTTTGAGCTTCGAAAATTTGCTGCAGAATCAACAGTTTAGCCTTTAGCTTAGCTAAAAGAGATCCATCATCATATAACGTCATTTGAGCATTCAAAGCTCGTAGAGTAAACAGAGACTTTCGACTTAACGCATCAGCTACAACATTAGCTTTCCCTATATGATAATCAACTACAAATTCATAGTCCTTTAGTAGTTCGAGCCATCTCCGCTGTCGTATATTTAAATCTTTCTGTGACATCAGATACTTCAGACTTTTATGATCGGTAAAAATTCTATATTTCTCACCATATAAGTAATGCCGCAAAATCTTTAATGCAAATACTATAGTAGCTAACTCAACATCATGCGTCGGGTAATTCTTCTCATGCGGCTTTAACTATCGGGAGGCATAAGCTATGACTTTCCCGTCTTGCATCAATACACAGCCCAGTCCGATAATAGATGCATCACTGTATATAACAAATTCTTTCCCCGATTCGGGTTGAACTAAAACTGGAGCTTCTGTTAACAAGGCTTTTATCTATTCGAAACTTTGCTGACATTTATCAGTCCACTCGAATTTCACATCTTTTTATAGCATTCGAGTCAACGGTACTGCAATCATCGAAAATCCTTTAACAAATCTTCGGTAATATCCCGCTAATCCCAGAAAACTTCTAATCTTAGATACATTTCTCAGGGGTTTCCAGTCTATAATAGCAGATATTTTACTCGGATCTACTCTGATGCCTTCCGCAGAAACAATGTGACCCAAAAATCTGACTTCTTGAAGCCAAAATTCACATTTGCTAAATTTGGCAAATAACTGCTTATCTCTCAGAATTTGTAACACAATTCTCAGATGCTTAGTATGCTCTACCTCATCACGTGAATAGATCATAATGTCATCAATGAACACGACAACGAATCTATCTAAATGTTGTCTGAAAATACAATTCATCAAGTCCATAAAAACTGCCGGTGCGTTTGTCAACCCGAAAGGCATGACCAGAAACTCATAATGTCCATATCGTGTTCTGAAAGCAGTCTTCGGTATATCTAAATCTTTAACTCGCAACTGGTAATAACCCGATCTCAAATCAATCTTTGAAAATACAGTAGCTCCTTTTAACTGACCGAATAAATCATCAATCCACGGAAGTGGGTATTTATTCTTCACTGTCGCCTTATTCAACTGTCGATAATCAATACACATTCTCATTGATCCATCTTTCTTTTTCACAAATAATACGGGAGCACCCCAAGGTGAAAAGCTCGGTCTCGCGAAACCTCTATCTGTCAATTCTTGTAACTGTGCTTTCAACTCCTTTAGCTCAGTCGATGCCATCCTGTATGGAGCAATTGATATCGGAGTAGTGCCCGGTAACAATTCAATACCGAATTCAACTTCTCTAATCGGCGGTAAACCCGGTAATTCTTCCGAAAAAACATCTGAAAACTCACAAACAACTGGTACAGACTCAATTTTTAATTCTATCTTGCTAGTATTCATCACATATGCTAAATACGCATCATAGCCTTTTCTGACATACTTCTGAGCCCTCATGGCAGAAATCACTATCGGTAATTCATTCGAATCATTTGATTCAATCTGAAGAATCTCACCATTCTGACATTTCAATTCTATACTCTTACTTTTACAATTCACAATAGCTTCATGCACATTTAGCCAGTCCATGCCCAGTATTACATCAAATTTGTCAAAAGGGAGGAGCATCAGATCAGCCGGAAAACAATATCCCCGAGTCATCAACGGACATTTCTTACATATCTTATCAACTAACACAGACCTTCCTAACGGATTCGATACTTTAACTACATATTCAGTAGATTCAACATGTAAATTCTTTTCAAACACTAATTTCATACAGATATAGGAATGAGTTGATCCAGGATCTATCAACGCAACAATATCAGTGTTATAGAGAGAAAAAGTACCGGTAATAACATCAGGCGACGAGGCTTCCTCGCGTGCACGTATTACATAAGCTCTCACGGGAGTACGCATCTTAGATCTCACATTAGCATCTCTCGCCACACTGCGATTTCCACTTTGGTTTCCAATATTCTGGAGCGGTCTACCTCTCGATGCAACACTATGTGTCTTAGTTGTTTGTTCCATATTAGCTACAGATCTTTCAGGACAGTCACGTAAATAGTGATCCAACGATCCACATCGAAAACAAGCTCCGCTTTTCAATCGGCATTCACCAAAATGCTTCCTATTACAATACTTACATTCAGGCCCGGGAGCTCTCACACTATCAATACTAGCTGCCGAGGTTGCTTGAGGTCTCGAATGGGAAGATTTAACATTTTTGTCCCGGATAGATATGCCTGTAGAAGTAGTAGTACGAGGATGAAAATCTTTCGATCTCTTAGATCAAGACTGATACGGTTTCCCCGCAAACCTCTTTCGAGCCTCTCTGAATTTAGAATCAGCTTTTCTCTTTTCTTTAGCAAGCTCTTCGGCTTTACAGGCCCGATCAACGAGAACTACAAACTCTCTCAGCTCAAGTATTCCGACTAATAGTCAAATTTCTTCATCTAGCCCATCTTCGAACCTTTTGCACATTGTTGCTTCAGTAGAAACACATTCGCGAGCATATTTGCTGAGTCGAATGAACTCTCTCTCGTATTCAGTTACAGACAGTCGACCCTGTTTCAGCTCTAAAAACTCTTTTCTTTTCTGATCAATGAATCGTTGACTAATGTATTTCTTTCTGAATTTCGTCTGGAAGAAATCCCAATCGACTTGTTCTCGTGGTACAACCGAGGTCAATGTATTCCACCATTGATATGCTGAATCCTGAAGCAAAGAAATAGCACATCTCAGACACTCATCAGGAGTACAGGCCAGTTCATTAAAAGCTCTGATCGTATTCTAAAGCCAAAATTCGGCGCTATCAATATCATCACTTGCTGAAGCTCGGAATTCCGCAGCACCATACTTTCATATCTTATCGACAGGAGGTCTGTTCAATCTCAAAGGATCCACAACTCGTACATTATCAGGGTTAGGTTGTGGGACGGGAGGGGGTGGAGGTTGCGGAGCAGCTGGGTTTGCTCGCACAAACTCACTAAACCATCCAGACATCATTTGGAAGAAAGCTTGTTTAATTTCTTCCTGATTGGCCGCAACAAGGCCCGATTCAGAAGGCACAGCCCCTTGAGCAGGTGCTGGCGCTATACTTTCAACATCATCAGCTAAAGCTCGATTCGGATCCATTACTATATGAAACAGATTTCAGAGGATGTCAGGAGATATCACACTGTCACATTTCATGTACATGGCATGTATAGCTAAACTAATACTCACTATGGTAGTCCTAGAATCGACTAAACCGTAGCTCTGATACCAACCAAATGTAACACCCCTATCCCGTAACCATCGCTGGAATAGGTAAGGGGCATTACCGGACTTGTAACATATATCGGAACAGTAAAATTTTAAACTTTTTAATCAAGATCCAACACGTATCATCTATCATTAGAGCATGCTTCAATTGATCATAAATGATGCATATAACTATTGGAAATCTAATTGGAAACATGCTAAAAGATAGGAGAACATTTGCAAAATTTCAAAGTTAGGGACACACGGCTGTGCCCCTTGCCCGTGTTCTTCTCACACGGCCGTGTCCCTCCAGACACGCCCAAACTTCTCAGCCCATGGTCGAATCTAACTTATCCCACACGGCTGTCCAACACGCCCATGGGGTTAGGCCGTGTGTCACCCATGGCCTAGGCAAGCCCGTGCCCTTACCCCGTGGTCGAAACTATCAAATATCACATGGTTACCTGACATGCCCGTGTACAAAATAGAGCAGACCGTGTGACTATACTGCCAAATTTCACACGGCTACCAGTTACCAGACACGCCCGTGTGTCTAGGCCGTGTACCAAAACTGACCAAAACATTAAGGTGCAGGGGACACACGGTCGAAGCACATGCCCATGTTCCCTGGCCGTGTGGCACAAATATAGGCTTGGTTTAAGCCAATTTGCCACCCAATATGGGTCATTTCTACTAGCTAAGAACATGCACATTTCAAGCTAATTACCAATTACAAACATACCAATTCAAGCATATAATGAACCCCAAAATCATTATCAATCTTGCACATATAACATAGTAAACATATCAACTATGCAAGCTTATAGTCTCATCAAAATCACATATCTTTCCATAAGCACATATAGCCAAAGAACAACTCAATTCTTGATTATATACAAATATGACCCAAGCCACATCTCATAGCTTGATCATTTACCAAAATATATCATGCTCACAAAATATCTAGCCTATACATGCCATGACCATTTCATTTACAAAAGGTTTAAAAGTACCAAAGCTTAATAGATAGTGTGATGGTGATCTCCGACACGTCCGATTATCGAGCTAGCCTCTGAATCTAAAACAAGGGAAAAGTAAACGGAGTAATCTTTGAAAGCTTAGTAAGTCCATATAATATGAAATTAAACTTACCGATTTGATAAGGTAATCCATATAAGTAAGGCTATTTCAATCACATGACCTTATAGCCTATTACACAATCTCATTCATGTTAGTTCTTATCACTTCATAATCGATCTCATATAAGAGTATAACATGTAATTCACATCCATAGGCACATACAACATCATAGTTCTTATACATCTTTGACTTATGAGGAACATATAGTTCAGGTTTCATATGTCAAAACATTCATGTAATACATATGACATATATCTCTTATACACATGTACCATATAATTTTTTTCTTGTAACATGTATCGGTATTGCCCGTTGAATCTATAAGAACATCGAAAGATACTCGGGTGATACACACACAGTGTATATACATATAACCTGTAATCCGTCAATGCGTCATATATGCTCTTTTGAGCCTATACGGTAAGACTGGATGCTGAACATATAATCCCGAAGGATAATTGGTAAGCCCGTAGGCTGAACATATAATCCCGAAGGATAATCGGTAAGCCCGTAGGTTGAACATGTAATCCCAAAGGATAAACCTGTAGGTCATGAGCACGTGGTGAGTCCGCAACAAATGCAGGAGCTCGAACCACCCTGTAGCCCTAGTGACATGTCACTTGTATCCTATCAACTTCTACAGTTCTAACGGGGCTCGGTATTCAATTTATCACTTGTAACAATTTAACATTTCTATTTCAATTTCATATATACTCGTTCCATTAGGCTATTTAATCATCTAGCATTTCATATTTTCAAATAACAATACGTATGAACATATATATATACATTAAATTCGTTATACGAACTTACCTCGTAATCCCGTATCTACTCGTCTATTTTCCGTTTTCCCCGATCAAGTTCCAGGATTCGATCGTCTTTATCTAAATTAAATCAAATTCAGCTATTTACTAACTCACATATTCAATTTAATCCAAAAACATATATTTCGACCTATTTACAATTTAGCCCCTATATTATCAACACTTTGCAGTATAGTCCTCTTATCACAAAATGACAAATTACACAATCAATCCCCCAATTCACCATAGCCGAATATTCAAGGGACTTATACAAGCATATATCTTTTAATTAATCACAAATTTGACCTCAAAAATTCAACCTTTTTACAATCAAATCCTCAAAACCCATTTTCTTCAAAAATCACTTTAAAATTCTTGTATATTTCCACATAATATTTCATACTTCATCAAAATCTTCTAAAATATCATAGATTCATCAATGGCATTTTTCAAAAACGTAATCAAAATCAGAAATTGAGGTACGGGTCGATTAATATACAAAGCAACGATCTCAAAAACGTAAAAATTATCGAAAACGGAACAAAAACGAACCTCAATTTTAAGCTTGAAGTAGCCGAATATTTGAAAGCATAAAAACCTTTATTTTGTTTATGAGAATCGGTGAAGAGAGAAAAGAAATTAAAGCTATTTCTATATTTTGTTTTATTATATAACATTTAATAACCAAATGACTATTTTACCCTTTATAAAATTATTATAAAACCTTATAAAATATGGACATAATTGTCCACCACCAACCACTCACACTAAATTGGTATAATTACCATGCAAGGACTCTATTTTATAAAGCCATACTCAAATAAGTCATTTATGAAATAGAACTGTAATTTATCGCTTTATGTGATTTAATCCTTTTTACCGAATTAACTATTTAAACAATAAAATTTCTATACAAAACTTTCACACCATATATCTATCATACTGTAAAACATATTAAAGCCATAAAATTAATAATTCGACTCGGTTAAGTGGTCCCGAAACCACTCGTTCCAATTAGGGTATAAAGTGGGCTGTTACATGTAATGCCTTATAAATTGTTTAAACAACTAGGTCTTGGGAAACCTAAACCAACTAAGATGAGCATGCAATTGGTTGATAAAACTATTAGATTTCCTAAGGGCATAATTGAAGACATGCTTGTCAAAATTGATAAATTCATATTCCCAGTCGATCTCGTTGTTCTAGAAATTGATAAGGATAGCAATGTACCCTTAATCCTAGGGCGACCCTTATTAGCAACTACTAGAACAGTAATTGGTGTAGGAACAAGCAAACTTACACTACGTGTAGGTGATGACAAAGTCACTTTACAAGCCTGAAACTCGATTAAGATTGTTGATGTTAAAAGTGCTGTCTCGAATCCTTGTAAAGAGAATATCTCACCATCCAACCGTCTTTACAGGATACACTTTACATAAGGGCAACCCAACCACAGACAAGTCCATCCACGGAAGACGTACATGAAAAGCGAATGCTCCAAATTGAGGAACTAGTTGTAACACCCCTATCCCATAACCGTCCCCAGAATAAGACGAGGCGTTACCAGAAAATCTGGAAGCAAATAAATACAGTAAGATTTTGAACATTTTCTTGGATAAAAGATTATTTCTTTTCAAATGATGCTGCTAAGCACAATTTAAATATCAATTTAGGAACTTAAAAGAGAACGAACTTCCATAAGATGCCATATTCACATGGCTGTAATATTTACATGTTTTGAAATATTATTCACTTTAGTCTACTCTATACATGCCATACATTTCTAAAATATAACAATACCAAAATGTTAGATAGTGATAGTGTGACGAGTTGCTGACGATCCCCGAGCACTTGGCCAGAATCAACAATCTATAAAACAGAAGACATAACAACGGAGTAAGCTTTCCTAAGCTTGGTAAGCCTTAAGTAATACAATTAACTTTACTAAATTTTAAAAACATAATTTCCTATTCAAGTCGGTATATGTAAAAATCATTTGCTGAATGAACCTAATCACAACTGCACATACTTTACTCATTGGTTCATTTACTTAGAAATTGATATCACATAACCACTTCATTAATAAATTACCACAGTGGCCAATTGTAGAGGTACTCAACCACAATCAAATTTCTCAGGGCTATATCCACTTCCATGATAATTTCATATATGACCAATTATATATAAGCACACAATGCACCATTTATAAATATAAGTCACTTAACTTCAAACTCAAATGATAGAGTAATTCAATAACTTCACATGACTTCTCACATCAGTCAAACATGGCTTAATTGCATAGTAGTCTTAATACTTATTCCTATAAATATATATAAATCATTTCATATTTGTAATTCAATCCAGAGTAGATTTAATTATGAGTGTAGGACACATACCTGGCCAACTTAAGGTATTCCATCATCATTTAATCCCAGTGACTGAAAATCACATATACCTAAATCTTATACTTTCAAATACAAAATTTCACAATTGAATCCAATCAAATTCAGTCCGAGTCATTCTTACATCAAAAGGTAAGTATCACATACCTGAGTCATTTAATGTATAATACGAGCTCCATTTGTCATCTTAATGTGGGATTTCGTATTCATGTATATATATTTGTTGTTTATTTGAATTCACCGGCACTTGGTCGGCCAGGTATAAAACCCAATTCTGATTACCAGCTTCGAAGTTTATTAGGTCAATCTCCCGAATGATTTTGTACGATAGACCATTCAGAAAATTTATCACACTTTATATTATACGCTTGTAGTATTCACATATCACAACAATTTAACAGGACAATGCTTTCAATCAGACCAACTCATAAAACACATGATTTACTTTCATTTTTATAATAGCCATTCGGCCACGCCACACAACCCATAAGTTATTCGTTCTCATTTTATAAGCATATAACGATACACAACTTACACCTATCTCAAATTGGCCATTCAGCCTTATCACATATATACCCTTACACATATATCACATTGGCCATTCGGCCTTATCACGTGTACACACTTTCACAATCATCACATTGGCCATTCGGTCTTATCACATATACACTCACACATATATCACATTGGCCATTCGGCCTTATCACATGTATACATTTTCACATTCATCACATTGGCCATTCGGCCTTATCACATAAATACACTTACACATATATCACATTGGCCATTCGGTCTTATCACATGTATACACTTTCACATTCATCACATTGGCCATTTGGCCTTGTCACATATATACACTTACACATATATCACATTGGCCATTCGGTCTTATCACATGTATACACTTTCACGTTCATCACACTGGCCATTTGGCCTTATCACATATATACACTTACACATATATCACATTGGCCATTCGGTCTTATCACATGTATACACTTTCACATTCATCACATTGGCCATTCGGCCTTATCACATATATACACTTACACATATATCACATTGGCCATTCGGCCTTATCACATGTACACACTTTCTCATTCATCACATATATATGAATTACTCACATTTCATTCTATCTCATACTTGTCCTCAACACATATAAATATATGTATTTCCCATTCATTTCAAAATCATAATACAATCCTTGCTCAAAGCTTCTATGTGTCATTCGATCTTAAGCTAGATATCACACCTTGTCATTTTATTTTATCTTAGGTACAAAATCACATTAGTGAATTAATTCAAATACTTAAAATTTTCCATTCGGCCTTAGAACATATCATGGCCACATCATATTTTGCAATTTAGCCATTCGGCTTTAGCACATATAATAAACTTGTATCTTATATCTCATCCTTACGAATAGACCATAAAACATTTCTAATTATAATTCTTTCATCTTAACTTTCATATTAGGGCATAAGCATTTCTATAATAGTATCCATTAATCAAAATACAAAATAGGTTTAATTACTTGGAGACTTACCTCAAGGTGGTTAAGTTATTACGGATCACTATTCCACTAATCCCGCATTCTTTTCTTTCCAAATTGGTCTCTCTTTGATCTTGATTTTTGAATTTAAACAATTAAATTAGTTTAATCCTCTTATCAAATTATCAAAATCAAAATACTAGTAATTTCATGCATGGATACATATGGCACTATAACTTTATAATCATTTCAATTTAAACACATCACAAGCCTCATTCGGCCATTTCAAAGAATATCAATTCAATCATCCTTTAATATCAAAACGATATCTCATGTGTACTTGTTCCAAATAACCGAATGTCACTTAAAGAAATCAAGGTACATACAAAACAATTGTTTATAATTTAACCATTAAAGCATCCAACCTCACATAATACAAGCATAATACTAATATTGAATTCTTCTCTTGACTACTAGAAGCATAACCATCACATACTATTTCAAAGCTCACATACGGCATATTAACACCAACTTAACTCAATTCACAATTTCACTAATGTATAATTTCTTAGCCGAAACCTATAAAATCCTTGAATTTTTCTAAAGCACATATATATTAAACTTCCCATTAAAATTAACTTGTAAAAACATCAACTAAGCATCAAATACTTAATTCCTTCATTCAAAAGAATATGGCCGAATATCCCCTTTTTGTTCAAAGAGTAGCATAAAACACATTTTGCATTTAACTATATCATGCCTTAATGTCAAGCACATTAGATAATGGTGCAAACATCAATTAACAAACAACATCATTAAATCAATTTAAATACACATTCGGCTAATACACAAACATATACCAATACTTTAACAATTTGAAAGCTCACTTAATGACCATTACTACTCAAACATCAAACACTCTAATTAATTCATTCTAAACATGACCGAATATGAATTCTTTTTATTTAACACCAAAATTTCCCTATTTCCTAGCTCAACAATGGCATAGGAAAATTAATCAAAGATAATGTTTCTTTCCCAAATACACCTATACGGTAATCTCCATTTCAAACCTCAATGAAATATTTAAACTTAATCATCATTTCATTTCTCATTCTAGCACATATTAGGCTAACATATAAATATATACTATCAATTTAATTAGTAAAAATAATAAAAACGAACATAATCCTCACATTCTCCACAATAGCTGAATGTTACTACTCCAGTTAGATAATCTTAACAAAATTTTACAATTAAACAAAATTATTAAACACATAGCACATAGCCAAATCTCTCATGGATTTCCTAATAGTCTATACTTTGTTATAAACATTCCTATGATCAAATTATGCTTCAAATATCCAAATTTTAAAGTACAAAACATCAAATTCAAATCCTTTAATCAACTAAAATCCAAGGCCGAATGCCTCATCACCCTCAATTCTCAAAATTAAACCGTGGGTAGAAGAAGTTATGCCACAATCAACTCAAATACAAAAATAAATTTGTAAAACACCCAAACATACCTTTGAATTAATGCCATCACCATGGCCGAAACTATGAGCTTCATTTTTCCTTCCCCCCTTTTATGGTTCGGCAAAGATGAGAAGAAAAAAAAAACCTCCCTTTGTTTTTATCAAAAGTTTTCTTAATATAAAACTTTTATATTATAACATATTTTATAATTTATATTATAAAACACTTATTTATTATTTTATCAATAAAACAAGATGTATTCAAAGTCATTCTATCATCATTATGCCGTCCACTACTAAAATAATGGGGAATTTGACATGCAAATCCCTATGTTTCAAGCCATGCAATATTTGGCCCCTTTTTAATTAACCTCACCTATTTTCACTATTTCACACATAAGCCCTTATTAATTAAATTCACATCCAAATGTCACAAATCAATAAATCAAATTTTCACACATACAATTGCACATATAATAGGCACAAGTTATAACATTTCATAAATTTTTCGACTCGGTTTAGTGGTCCTGAAACCACTTCTCGACTAGGGTCAGCATAAGGATGTTACACTAGATGAGTGGTTGAACTATCAACAAGAAAAGCCCAAAATATGCCACACCAACCTAGAGCATCGCCAAGACGACCCTCAGGTAAAAATGAATCAAATCAAGGTAGGGGATAAGGTAATACCAAGAGAAGACGATCCTCGAATCTCGAATTCAAAAGAACATACAAGTGACACACCCTACTTTACGGTAATGAAAATATTTCCCTATAGTACAGTCGAGATAAACAATGAATCACTCGACACTTTCAAGGTAAATCATACTCGACTCAAAACCTTATGTTGATAATGAAATTGAAAGCAAGATAGAAGAGTTTCAACACTTCAAACCACCATAACTGAACAAGCTTGAGAAAAGTCGAGCTTAGACTATAAACAAGTGCTTCTCGGGAGGCAACCAGAGCACTAACACAGTAAATTCTTTTATTTAGGCTTTCTAATACATCAACAAACCCTTTGAATGCAGGTTTTTCAAGCCACGTGGCCATGCCCACAGGGGTGCTTAAGGCCGTGTGGATACCATAAGCAAAGACACGGCCGTACGATATGGCCGTGTATGAGCAGAGTAAGATTTCCCTAACACACGGGCTACGACAACTAGCCACGACTATGCGAGGTGGCCATGGCCAATCCTGTTAATTCAACACGGGCATGCGACACGCTCGTGCCTTAAGCCCATGGTCGAACCTGCCATTTTATACACGGGTGTGTGACCCCCTACACGGTCGTGAGAGAAGCGAACATCGAAGGACACGGCTGTGCGATACAGCCGTGTGCCCCAACATGCCCTAGGAACACAGGCGTGTGGCATGAATCCTGCGTGCAAAAATCCCTAAATTTTGAACCACACGAGCTAACCCCGAGTCACACGGGCATGTGCCATGCCCGTGTGCCCAAAATCCTATAAAAACATCCCACTATTCACCTTCTTCTTCACCAAAACCCTAAAAACCCCTCAACCCAAATCCCATATCAACCCTCTCTAGCATCGCTGCCGGCCTCAACCACGCCTCCATACCTGTGCAACTCACGCCACAACCGTGCTTCATACCTATAACCATTCATTCGGTTCCCCTTTCTTACTCTTTCCATTGGTTTCTAATGTCTTTTATCTATTTTTATGTTAATAATTTCAATTATTCCGTTATTTACATTATTATTGATATGATTTTTATTCATTTAGCATGATTAATCTAGAAACTTCATTATGCCACTTTGAATTATTCTTTGGCTGCCATTTTTTACCTATCATGTGCAATAGGCTTTAGGCATACATTGATTATAAAAACCCACAAAAACAAGCCATTGCTTTCTTGCTAGAAGTTCTATGCTTAAGATGAATCAAATATGGTATTTAGATTAGTAAAATTGACCCTTGCTTAGTAAGTTTTAAGTAGCATGAATCCGACACCCTTTTCTCCAATTCTCACAGAACTTTCAAGAGGAATTGTTTCAAATACTACGGGCAAGACTCCTCGAGTAGGGAGATGCATTGATTGGGCCGCACTAGAGCAAGTCCAACTAGCAGATGAGATTCGGGCCTTGTTGACAACAAACCCATGGGACCAGTTTTTCCAAATAGTGGAGCCCACATACCTCGAGCACACCCTCGAGTTTTGCTCTACATTCCATCTCCAAACAGTTATGAACCAACACGACGATCCGAGAACGATTCAATTCCGCCTAGGAGGCCTCGTTTGTCAACTCAGTGTACCAGAGTCCGGTACAGCAATAGGCCTGTACACTGGCAATTTGTGGAGGAAGAAGATCTTTCAGAACTCCACCGCCACATACATATTTCTCCAGTCAATTGTTGGAGCGCCTTAGTCCCTAAGAAGTCCACATATGACCCTAGTCGCTCCAAAACGACAGCTCTCGTCCCTTCACTGAGGTACCTTCACGCCTTACTTGCATACATATTGAGGGGCAGACACAAAAGCACCGACGTCGTCAACACCCATGGCACCTACTTTTTATGGAGCGTGGCGCATGCACACGTGATTGACCTCACCTATTTCATCGCTCATGCCATCTAGCATCAAATCGAGAGGCATCGTAGGGGCGTAATCTCGATGGGCCTATACATCACGCGATTGGCCCGCTACTTTGGCCTACTCAACACCACCACCCCAACATCCTCTTACACCTTGATCAGCTAGATGTCCCCACAAGGCATCCAAACTATGCTGCACATGAGGATGATTCGGCGCCGACGTGGAAGCAACCCTCGTTAGTACCAGTTAGCCCAATCTGCCGAGAAGGAGGATCCCGAGGACATTATTGATGATGTCCCACCACAGGAGGAGGCACCGACTGCGCCACCATCGACCCGCCGCCCAGTTCATGCGGCAACTTTAAGCTACATCACTTCTGAGTAGTTCGCCCAATTTCAGCAACAATGTTTTTAGAGTTTTGATCACATTGATGCAACCTTAGCTCATATTTGTCAACATCTTCACCTCGAACCACCATCCCCACCTCGAAGACCATTTGAGGATTAGAACTTTCTATTCCTCCTATCTTTTTTTTATTTGCTTTCTTGATCTTTATTTTTACCTTCTCTTCAACTTTATGTCTCTTTAGAATCTTTAGATTTTTCTTTATCTTTATTTCGATCTTTATGTTTATTGAATATTTTATTTTAGATTTCAATTTTATTTTCATATCGGCTATTCCCTAATGAGAAAATTATGCTTAACTTAAACCCTTAAACACTTATTTATGCTATCGCAGTTTCAAAGGAGCTTTACAGCTCAAATTCATCTATAATGGGAAAATCCTACCACAATTGCCGGCTCTTACAATACCAATATCCGTCTCTACAAAACCATCCAATATTCAGGGAGTTTCACATCTCTCCCTATCTTATGATCTTATACTTCTATTGCTACTAATGTATCTTTGTACATTGAGGGCAATGTACATCTTAAGTGTGGGGGGAACTCACTTTCATTCTTTGTATTATCTTTGAAACCCCTGAAAATTTTACCACTAACTTTTTGCATTGTTCTCAAATTTTGAATTCTCTGCATTAGTCTCAATCCCCTATTAAGATGAATTCTGATTCATTTATGATTTTTATTGATATGTTAAGAATTAAGACATAGGTAGTTATGCTTTGATTATTCAAACTTTAAGACATTAGGGAATCAAGCATGATAAGTTGAAATTTTTGGGAATTTAAATTTTTCTAAGTTACTTTCCCTGATTTTAAGTATTACCTTGAGATTTGAAATTCGCAGGATTGACATCAAAAGCAATAATTCTAGTGAGATTTTTTAGCCTTTTTAGCATACATTCTTTCATGCTCACTTTTATTGTTGCTTAGAGCAAGTCAATATTGATTTGTTATTTTAGAACTTGCTTCGATTATACATGTCGAGACCACATCATTGATTTGATATACCGAAATGATAAAGGCACCTAGGATTTAACCCACTTACCCCATAAAAGCCTACCTCCATAAATTAACCCCTAGTGAACCCCGTTGAGCCTAACAACCCATTATTTGACTTACCTTTAATATTAACCTATAACTTATTTTTTTGTTCAATTACCTTTAATTATTTTGATCCCTATTCTTTGTTGAGATTTGAGTTGAATTGTTATCTAGCTTTTTTCTCTTATTCAAGTTTGTAAAGTTCATAAATATTCAATCTATTTGTATTTGATTTATTCTTAAAAAAATGTATATACAATTAATTCATTTGTAAGTCATATTTCAGTTGTAATTCAATATGTTTTTTGCATATTTCTATTATAAGCTTTCGAATCCAGAACGATGTCATCAAAAAGGCTTAGCTTTGGGAATATGTTTCAGTGATAGAGATTTTTCTAGCTAGATGATTTTTCAGTTCAATCTCGATTCTAACCCTCTTTTCCAGCTTGTGACAACACCCCTAACCAAAGCCCCATTACAACCATTGAAAGACCTTTTGATCGATGTGTCATATCAATCTACAGTGGTAGAGATTTGATTTTCCTGTAAGCTTATGGTAATAACTTTTCAGATTGACTAATGAGTGCTTCATTTTTGAACCCTAAACACTTCGAGTGGATAGAGTGAATCTTTAGTGAAGATGTCAACTCTTGTTGATTTTGAATTGAAAGGTAATTACATAGGAGAAGGGAGAAAACCTATGTTTCTATGATAAAATTCTCAACTTAGAGTGATTGAGACTTTAATGTTCTTCTGGTTGAATTTTCATTCTATGAGTACTTGTGGATTAGTTTGAAACATTATTGTTAAGGATTATAAGTTGAGAAAAATGATTCTTAATTGTGAGTTGAGATTTTGCTTGAGGACAAGCAAAGGCTTAAGTGTGGGGGTATTTGATAAACCATAAATTATAAATATTTTCACCTCATGCTTAGCCTAAATTCTGGATGAATTATCATTGAATTTGTGCAAATTGGTGCTCTTAATACTTTTATTTCATGTTTTATACTTAGGTGAGCATAAGGAAGGGAAAAGAGTAAGGAACGGCCCGAAAATAGGCAAATTGCGCCCAATTTAGTAATCAACACGGTCTGGACATTCACCACACGACCGTGTCACATGGCCGTCCCACTTTAACAGGCTCGAGCATGGCCTGGTAGTCGATCCACACAAGCGTGGCACACGGGCGTGTCCCTGTCATGAGGAAGTTCAATTTCACTCAGAAAAGGCTACTTAGGGGCTAAGAAAGTCATTCCAAAACTCTATATTAAGACCCTGGTAGGCAACCACAAGGGTGTGCTTTATTGCCGCCAAGACGTGGGGTTAAAGGCAAGAAATTACTCAAAGGGAAGCCAATTTATCCATCTCAAAAGTCAGGATCTACATCAAGATAGAAGATCTCCCTTCAATGCTTTCAGGAGTTTTGGGTTTTCTTATGTTTTGATATTTTATTTCTTCTGAGTTATTTTCTTTTATAATTATGAACTAAAACCCCAAATATCTAAGGGGGATGAAACGTATGACAGATCTTGTTATTGTTATCTGAGCTGTGTGATAAATATTTGGTTTGTTCTTAATTGTGTTTTTAACTCTTAAATTGATATTTTCAGGATATTGATTTAAGTCGAATGTGCTTATGTAGAGGAGCAAAAGTCCCTGCATAGGAGTAGATCCAACATAATGAAGCGGGGTTGACCGCAATCCTAGACATAGGACGATGAAAATCTACCAGATTAGAGTCAAATCTAATATGGGGAGCCATAGATCAAGTTAATGCAAGACCAGGGGTTTTAACTAGAAAGAGATTTTGGTTAATCAACCTAGGATTAGTTGTTCTTATCCTCGACGGAGGTATTAACATAATTTAGGGATCTCTACGGATCAAATCAAATGAAGAAATCATCTGGTTCACAGTTGGATAACAAGTGACGTCTAGGTGGATTCTTCTTTAGGTATTGCCTTAATCAATCAGTTTTCCCAAAAGCAATCTCTCTCTTTACTCCTTGCCATTTATTTTCAGTTTAGTTTAGATTAGTTAATTTAGAAACAAAACCCCATTTTATTTTTAGGCTAGATAATAGGAAGAAAGTCATTACTAGTACTCATAGTTCCTTGGATTCGATATTCTGGTCTTGCCACTAACTATACTACTATTCGATGGGTGCACTTACCTTTCTATCGTGATATTAGTTACTTTCCAGGTATGATCAGATTTTTATTACTTCATCACAATCACGAGAGATCACCCCACCTATGGATATGGCACAGAAAATGAACAACCTAACTATATGGGTAATAATTCTAGATCTTAAAATAACCCTTATAGTAATGCTTACAATGCAGGTTGGAGGAACCACCCTAATTTCTCATGGGGAGGACAAGGCAATCAAGGAACCCAGAGACCACCACCTTCTCCATGATTTTAGCAACCACCTTACCAGGAAGAGAAAAGCCGAACCTTTAGGAGATGGTCACGAAATTTATCTGTGTCAGAAACCCATTTTCAGAACATTGAAATAGCACTTAAAAACCAGCAAGCATCCATTCAAGGACTTACCCTAAGGAGCAACTCCACACCATCGACACGATTGATGAAGGAGGGTTAGCTATAACCAAATCAAAGCCAAGTAAGGAAACTATGGTAAGTAGAGGTAAGGGTGAGGTAAGTAGCACTGAACTAGTTGTCAAAGAATATAAGCCTCGTGTCCCATATCCTAATGCGATGAGGAAAGACCGCTTAGATGAACAATTTTGTAAATTCCTTAAACTTTTAAAGAAATTGCATATTAACTTACCGTTTATTGGAGCTCCCTCACAGATGCCAAACGCCATGAAGTTTTTACGAGAGCGTCTGACAAACAAACAGAGGTTGGATAAGTTGTTGCATGTAGAGCTGAATGTAGTGTGCTCAGCCATTTTGCAGAATAAGGTACCCAACAAACTAAAAGATCCAGGGAGTTTTACAATTCCTTGTTTACTTGGTAGCTCAGATATTAAAAGTGCTTTAGCTTATTTAGGAGCTAGTCTTAATGTAATGCCCTACAGATTGTTTAAACAACTAGGTCTTCGAAAACCCAAACAAACTAGGATGAGCATTCAATTGACTTTGTTGTTTTGGACATAGATGAGGATTGCAATGTACCATTAAGTCTAGGGCGACCCTTCTGCAAGGACTATAATTGACGTAGGCACATGTGAACTCACACTTCATGTAGGGAATGACATAATCAAACTTGCAAGCTCGTAATTCTAATAGAACTGCTAATGATAAAGATATTATTACGAGTTCTTGTAATAAGAATGATCTCATCATCCCACCTTCTTTACAGGATACTTTTCGCATAAGTACAACCGAAGCACAGATGAGGCTAGACAAGGGAACAATACATGAAAAACGAATACTACAAATTGAAGAACTAGATGAGTGGCTAAACTACCACCAAGAGAAACCTAAAAAATGCCACGCCAAATCGAAGTATCACCATGATGACCCTAAGGTAAAGACGAATCAATTTAAGGTAGCGGATAAAGTCTTATTAGATGAGGAGGATCATCGAATCTCGAATGAAAAACTTCTTACAGGTGACACGCCTCCTTTCACGGTAATGAAAATCTTTTCTTATGGTACAGTCGAGATAACAAATAAGACATTTGGCACTTTCAAGGTAAACTATACTCGACTTAAACCTTATTTTGATATTAAAACTAATAGCAGGAGAGAGGAGTTTGAACTTCTCAAGCCACCATGATTGAACAAGCTTGAGAAAAGTCAAGCTTAGACTAGAAACAGATGCTTTTTGGGAGGCAACCCGAGCACTAACATAGTAAACTTCTTTTATTTAAGCTCTCAACCTCTAATTCATCAACTATCTTCCTGAATGGAGGTTTTTCAAGCCGCACCGCCATGCCGACCGGCGTGCTTAAGGCCGTGGGCACACCATGGGTAAGACACAACCTTCGACAAACAACTACGGTCGTACGATATGGCCTTGGCCAATCCTGACAAATTGACACGGGGGTACGACAGCCCGTGTCCCCAGAGCGTGGTCGAACTTGCTAAATTAACATGGGCAGGAGACACGCCCGTGCTTTAAACTTGTGGTTGAACTTGTCAATTCATACACGGGCATGAGAGAAGCGAACATCGAAGGACACGACCATGCGACACGGCCGTGTGCCCTAACATGCCCGAAGAACACAACAGTGCGACACTAATCATACATGCCAAAACCCTTAAAATTCGAACCACAAAGGCTAAAAATGATTCACACGGGCGTGTGCCATGCACGTGTACCCTAATTTCTATATAAACCTTTCATTATTCATCATATTCTCCACTCAAAACTTTAATTCTTCTCCCACTGCCGCTCACACCAGCCATTCTTTGCCCCAACACTGACCCAACCAGCACTACCACACTCGTGTAGCACCTCCACATTTGTAGTCCACCCTAACATCTCCCTTTTCGGTTTCCCTTTCTCCCTTTTCTCTTAATCATTAATCTTTTTTTTATTTTTAATTTCTATTTTACTTTCATTGATTCATTTAGTTTATTACTTATACGATACTCATACATTTTGCATGATGATTTAGGGATACTTATCATGCCATTTTGAACTATTCTTTGGCTGCCATTTTTAGCTATCTTAAGTGATTGCTTCTTAGTATATATTGCTATAGTTATTCTATCTCCATTGTCTTGATTAAAATCTATGCTTAGGATAACCCAAACTCTGAATTTAGTTGTTTTGAACTTACTTTTTACATTGATTACTTAGTAGTCTTCATTAGCTTATTTTGTCAGTTAGTTTAGCAACTTATGATTATTCATAGCATATGTCTATTCTTCCTATCTTTATTAAATTGCTACAAAATTTTCTTTCAGGAACAATGTCATCCTCACGAGGGAAGAAAGTTGTCGTCCCCGCTTTTAAAAAGCAAAAGGGGCCCAGTGGTACCTCATCCAGAGCCACCACGGAAATTAGACACCCCTTCCTCTAGTTCCCGCAAAGTTCCCAAGAGGAACTATTTCAGATTCTCAGAGCGAGGCCCCTCGGAGTAGGGAGGTGTATTAATTGGGCCATATTAGAGCGGGTCTAATTGGCAGATGCAGTTTAGGCCTTGTTAACAACGGACTCGTGGGACCAATTTTTCCAGATCGTCGAGCCTACATACCTCGAGCTTACTTTAGAGCTCTGCTCCACATTCCACCTCCCGACAGTCATGTCCAGATATGATAATCCAGGGATGGTCCAGTTCTGCCTCGGGGGCCTAGTCTGATAGCTTAGTGCACTTGAGTTCGGTATAGCGCTAGGCTTATATATTGAGCAATTCATGGAAGACGAAGACCTCACCGAGCTTCACTGCCATATCCACTTCTCTCTCTCTAACTGCCGGCAAGCCCTAGTCCCTATTCTGACCACCTATGACCCTAGTCGCTCCAAGACAACAGCTTTTGCCCCATCACTAAGGTACCTTCATGCCCTAGTCGCACATATATTGATGGGTAGATGAGAGAGCACCGGTGTCGTAAACACCTACGACGCCTACTTCCTCTGGAGCATGTCACATGGGTATGTGCTCGACCTCGCTTACTTCATCGCCCACGCCATTCAACACTAGACGGAGCGGCATCGTAGAGGTGTGATCTCGATGGGCCCATATGTGACTCGCATAGCCCACCACTTCGGCCTCCTTAACACAGCGACCCAGACATCCTCTTATACTCTCATCGGCCAAATGTCCCCTCAAGGCATCCAAAGCATGCTTCATATAAGGATGATTGAGCGTCGACGTGAGACCGATCCTCTTCAATACTGCTTATCTCAGTCTACCGAGCAGGAGGGCCCAGAGGACATTACTAATGATGTCCCCCATCTCACGAGGAGCCACCACCTATTCACTGTCCAGTTCATGCGGCAGCTTCAGATTCTGACATCTCTGAGAACTTTACACGATTCGAGCAATAGTGTTTTCAACTCCTTGATCACATTGATGCTACCCTCTATCAGATTTGTCAGCATCTTCACATCTCACCGCCACCCCTACCTCACGAACCATCTGAGGATTAGGACTCTCGAGTCCTCTTATCTTCTTCTTTATTTTCCTTTTTACTTTCTTTTTTATTTTTATTCTTCCTTTTATTTTATTTAAACTTTATCTTTTTCCTTATTTGAATTTCAGCATTCTAAAAACTTAGCTTATTTTAGTTTAAACATTTCATATCGGCTATTTCCTAACGAGTACATTGTACTTATCTAAATTCCCTAAAACTTTATTAATGGTATCGTAGTTTTAAAGAGCCTAAAAGCTCAAATCCAACTCTAATGGGAAAACCCTGCCACAACTGCTAGGTCCTACTCGACCACGATCATAGCCACCACGATAATACACTTTTGGCACAGAGATTGTGGATTGACACCCTTTCCTACAAGTTTCCACACTTCCAACACAAGGATACCATCCAATTTTCAGGGAGTTTCACTTCTCCCCCTATACTATGATTTTTTGCTTCTATTTTCACTAACTTTATCTTTGTACATTGAGGGCAATGTACATCTTAAGTATGGGGGGGATTCACTTCCACTTTTTTCATTATCCCCGAACCCTTGAAATTTTTGGCCACTAACTTTTTGCATTGTTCTCAAATCCTTGAATCTTGGCCTTAACAATTAGAATGAATTCTTATTGATTTATGATTTTTATTGATATTTTGAGGATTAAGACATAAGTATTTATGATTTGATTATTCAAACTTTAAGACATTAGAGAATCAAACATGATAAGTTGAAAATTTTGAGATTTTAAAATTTTCTCGGTTGTTTTCCCCAAATTTAGGTAGTATCTTGAGATTTGAAATTCACAGGATTGACATCAAAAGCCATAATTCTGGTGAGATTTTTGAGCCTTTTCAGTATACATCCATTCGTGCTCACTTTTATTGTTGCTTTGAGTGAGTCAATATTGATCTGTTATTCTAGAACTTGCTTCAATTATACATGTCGAGACCACATCATTGATTTGGTATGCCAAAATTATAAAGGCACTTAGGTTTTAAGCCACTTACTCCATAAAAGCCTACCTTCATAAATTAACCTCTAGTGAACCCCATTGAGCCTAACAAACCATTCATTGACTTACTGTCAATGTTAACCTATAACCCATTTTTTTATTAAAATTCCCCTAAATTACTTTGAATTGAATAATTATCTATCTATGTTCTCCCTTTCAATTTGTTAAGTTTGTAAAGTATTCGATTTGTCCTTAAAAAAACGTATGTATATTTTAGTTGAAATTTAATGTTTCGCATGTTACCGTGTAATTTTGAGCTTCTTAAACGATGTTATCCAAAAGAAAAATGATTTATTCTCAAAATATGTTTCAGTGATAGAGATTTTTCTAGTTAGATGATTTTTTAGCTCAATCTCGATTCTAACCCTCTCTTTTTCATCTTGTGACCACACCCCTAACCAAAGCCACGTTACAACCCTCTAAAGAGCTTTTGATCGATGTATCATGTCAATAAATAGTGGTGGAGATTTGATTTTCCTGCAAGCTTATGGTAATAACTTTTCATGTTGACTAATGAGTGCTTAATTTTTGAACCCTAAACACATATTTCTATCCCACATTCAGCACATTGATGGATGAATTATCATTGAATTTGTGAAATTTGATGCTCCTAATCCTTGAATTTCATGTTTTATACTTAGGAGAGCATAGAAGAGTGAAAAGAATAAGAAACGAGCTAAAAATAGAAAAAATAGGCCAAAGCAAGGAAACAACACAGCCTAGAGTTCATCACACGAGTGAACCACACGGCTGTGCCACATTAACAGGCTTGAACACGACCTAAACTCGACTCACACGGGCGTGCCACACGGGCGAGTCCCTGTCGTGATGAAATTCAATTTCACATAGAAAATGTTACTTAGGGGCTAAGAAAGACATTCCAAACTCTATATAAAGACCCTAGGAGGAAACTACAAGGGTGTAGGGTATCCTCGCCAAGACTCAGAGTAGAAGACAGGGAATTACTCGAAGGAAAGGCAATTGATCAATCTCAGAAGCAAGGATCAACATCAAGATTAAAGATCTCCCTTCAATTCTTTCAGGGGTTTTGGATTTTCTTTATATTTTGTTGTTCTGTTTCTTCTAAGATGTTTTCTTTTATAATTATGAACTAAACCCTAAATACCTGAGGGGGATGAAACCTAAGATGAATCTTGTTATTGTTATCTAAACTATATGATAAATATTTGATTTGTTCTTAATTGTGTTTTGAATTCTTGAATTGATATTTCTAGGATATTAATTTAAGTTGAATGTGCTTAGACAGAGCAGCAAAAGTCCCTGTTTAAAAGTAGATCCAACAAAATTAAGCGGAGTTGATCGCAATCCTAGACATAGGATGACAAAAATTTGCTAGATTAGAGTCAAATCTAATATGGGGATCCATAGATCGAGTTAATGCAAGACTAGGGGTTTTAATTAGAAAGAGATTTCAATTAATGAACCTAGGATTAGTTGTTCGTATTCTCGACAGAGATATTAACATAATTTAGGGATCTCTACAGATTAAGTCGAATGAAGAAATCGTCTAGTTCATAGTTAGATAACTAGTGAAGTCTAGGTGGATTCTTCCTTAGGTATTGTATTTATCATTCAGTTTACCCAAAGCAATTCCCAAATTTACTTTTTGTCGCATCCTTAGTTTAATTTAGAGTTAATTAGGTTACACAACCCCCCTCTTTATTTTTAGGCTAGATAATATGAAGATAGTCATTACTAGTACTTTTAGTTCCTTTGATTCAATATTCCGGTCGTGCCACTAAAGCGCTTGCCTTTTATCGTGATAATAGTTAGTTTCTAGGTACGATCAATTCTATTACTTCATCAGATCACAATCAATTTATCATTAGATTTATGGAATTTGATGCTCTTCGTCCTTTATTTTCATGTTTTATACCTAGGTGAGCATAAGAAACTAAAAAGAGCAAGAAACGGGACAAAATAGGCCAAAGTTAAGATTCAACATGACCTAGGCTTTCACACACGGGGGAACCACATGACCATGTTGATTTAACAGTCTTGAACATGGCTAGAGCCATCTCACATGGGCATGTCACACGGGCGTGTCCCTGTCATGACCTGTTTTAATTTCACGCGATAAATGTTACTTAGGGACTAAGAAAGGTATTCCAAAGTCTATAAAAACACCTTAGAAGAGGACTAAGGGATACACAGAGTAGAAAGCAAGGAATTACTCAAAGAACGCCGATTAATCCATCTTGAAAGTAAGGATTTACATCAAGACTGAATATCTCCCTTCAATTTCTTTTAGGAGTTTTTGGGTTTTCTTTATGTTTTGTTGTTTTCCCTATTTTAAGATATTTTCTTTTAAAATTATGAACTAAATCCCCTAAATACCTGAGGGGGATGAAACCTAAGACGAATCTTGTTATTAATATCTATATTTTATGATAAATACCTGATTTCTTCTTAATTGTGTTATTAATTCTTGTGTTAATATTTCAGGATATTAATATAAGTTGAATGTGTTTATTTAGTGGAGCAAAAGTCCTTGTCTAAGAGTAGATCCATACAATTAAGCGGAGCTGATTGCAATCCTAGACATAGGACGACGAAAATCTACCCGATTAGAGTCAAATCTAATAAGGGAATCCATAGATCAAGTTAATGCAACCCTATGGGTTTTAATTAGAAAGAAATTTCAATTAATCAACTTAGGGTTAGTTTTTCTTAGTCTCGAAAGAGATATTAACATAATTTAGGGATTTCTATGGATCAAGTCAAGTGAATAAATCATCAAGTTCAGAGTCTACTAACAAGTAAAGTCTAGGGGGATTCTTCCTTCGGTATTGTCTTAATCAATCAGTTTTCCCAGAAATAATTTCCCCAATTTACTCTCTGTCGTGTTCTTAGTTAATTAGTTTAATTTAATTAGTTTAAAACAAACTCCCTTTATTTCTAGGCTAGATAATAGAAAGAAAGTTATTACTAATACTTTTAGTTCCTATGGGTTCGACATTCCTGTCTTGCCACTAAACTATACTACTGTTCGATAGGTGCGCTTGCCTTTAATGAGATAATAGTTAGTTTTTAGGTACGATCATTTACTTTATCATTACACACATGATAGATCATGATGCCATGTCCCAAACATGGTCTTATGAAGGATCTTTCTTAGATTCCAATGCCATGTCCCAGACATGGTCCTATAGGGGATCTAAGTCTCATCTCGGTGTCGATTCCATGTCCCAGACATGGTCCTATAGGGGATCTAGGTCTCATCTCGGTGTCGATTCCATGTCCCAGACATGGTCTTATACGGGACCTCATGTCAATGCCAATGCCATGTCCTAGACATGGTCTTACACAGGACCTACAATGCTCATGACAACAGTATCATTCGATTTCTTTATCTTATACATGGGATTTCTCTTTTACTACATCATTATTTCTTATAACATTTTGTGAAAGTCCGAATTTAACCCTAATCGGAACAGTGGTTTTGAGACTACGAATCTGAGTTAAAAAAATAATAATAAAATAAAAAATATATTTTAAAATTTTTTCTGTGTTTTATTTGTGTGAATATGCTTGTGTGAAATTTTGGTGTTTGAATTTCATCGTTTGAATGTCGATTTAATAAAAAGGGCTTAATCGCATAAATTGAAAATTAAATGGTTTAATAGTAAAGGGCTGAATTGATTATGTCCTTTTAATATGGAGTATCTAAGTTGATATTAAGCCATTAATTTAAGCATGGGACGGCACTAACTTTATTATATAATGGTTTTATATTTTTAAATTAAAGGTTAATATGGTAATTTATGGAATAATATGTTTTATAATAAACAAAAATTAAAGCATTCATGCATTGTTCATCTTTTTGACCGAATATAACAAAGAAAAAGAGAACAAAAGAGTTTTAAAGGTTCGGCCCTTGTGTTCTTCAAATTAGGTATGTAATTTGTTCAGTTTTTTGATAATTTTTATGTTTTTGAGATCGTTGCTTCAAATACTACTCGACCCAAGCTTGAATTTTTTATTTTGATGATGTATTCATGAGTTGCCATTATTGATATTTTGGTGAATTTTGTGTTTGATGTTGTTAAATAAAAGATATGTGTTAGATTATTAAGTTTGTATTGGAAATTTTCAAGAAAATTAAGTAAATAGGGCTTAATTGCAAAAATGGTAAATAGAGGGACTAGATTGTGAAATAAATTAAATATGAGGACTTGTATGGGTATGGGGAGTATTTGGCCTTAGCTTAGTATAAGCAAATTATGCTTATTTTGTGTTTTGTGAATTTTGAACTAAATTGTTAAAAGTGTAAAATGTATGGGAAAAGTGCAATTTGCCCATTTAGGTGTTTTTGAGTGAATTGGATTGAATATTTGATTAAATAAGTTTATTTTAAATTAATCTAGATTAAGAAAAGAGAAAATCAGATTTGGATCGGGGAAAAACAAAAATAGACAAATAGTCAGTTTACGTCGTTCGTCGATATCCGAGGTAAGTCAATAAGCATTTAAACATTCTTGTTTTGAACAAACATTTTTTTACAATGTTAAATTTTAAATATGTGGCTAATTGGATGACAGCCGAATATATTGTGTTTGAAATAGAAATATTTGAGTTGTTTGGACTAGGTTTTGATAATAACAAATTGAATAGGATATGTGTGATAATCGAATTTCTTATGGTTGAAAGTGTGCTTGAGTTGATCGTGAAAAAAATGAAATTTGGGCTTTATGCCTAGTAGGCTTAATGCTGGTGAATAGAAATTGGGCTTAATGCCCAGCAAGCTTATTACCAGTGAATATAATTCGGGCTACATGCCTAGCAGGCTTTGTGCCGGTGTGAATTTAGGTTTATCCCTAGCAGGCTTAACGCCGGTGAGATATTAAAAGATTAAGCTCATGAAATTATGTGCGAATGTGGCAATTGAATTTGGTAAACGAATTAAGATGTTCAGGTATGTACTAGTTAGTTATTTATAGTTAACAAGTTGAATTGATGGCTTAATCGATGATGACAAGGGACTTATATGAAGATGATGTAGTTTATGTGTCATATTGAGATATGTAATCGGTCTTGTAGATACCTATGAAAGAAATGATAAAATTTAGTGATGCTTATAAGTTTGCATATGTATGTGAGAATTTGGATATTAGAAATTATTTGGTCATAGAATGGAAAAATGTGATGATGATGTAAAAGTGAGTATTCGGTTAAGATGAGATGATTTTTTTTAAGTATATATGTATATGTGTGGGACTGAAAGTTTAAATTTATATGTGACTAAAGTTGCTTAAGTAAAATTAATTAAATGTTTAACTTGCTTAAGACTTTCTACGTTAAATTAGCTTACTTGTGTGTTTGTTTCTTTAATAGTTTTATAGATTTTTGGAGGTTGTTACGTGCTCAGGGATCGTCGGTGAAGTCATCCACACTATCGTTCAAATATCAGTACTTTTAGAAGCTGAACTCAATACTTATGGCATGTATAGGCTAAACTATCTTGTGAACAAGTTTGATTTTGATATGTATATATAAGCCATGCGAAAATGGCTTGTTTATTTTACTAAGTGATGTTTCATAAAATGAATATGGTGTGGTTGATGTATATTCAATGTGATATGTTTGTTTGGTTTTGATTTTTAATTATGTGTTAAATATGCTTGATGAATATTGGATAAAAGTGTATAATTGTTAACTTTAATGAATGCCATGAACATTAGGTGCGAATACATTTTGAAAAATCCTTGTAATGTGGTTTTGATGTGCATTGAATTAGGTATAAGATTAAAGTGATGTTTTAATGAATTATTTGGGTTAATGTGTACATTAGTATAAATGATTGATTTAATAGTGGGAAATGTTGAAAGAGATTCAACCAAACTATGTTTTATACATATGAACTTTGTTAAATTCATGTCATATGCATGAGATGTAGTTGAAATTATGGGTGCTTATATTTGGTTTATTAAAGAAAGGTTGGATTATTATATGATATGTTTTGGATATGCCTAATTGGTAATTCAGCTATGTTATATATATCTATATATGAACTTGTCAAAATACATGTTTTATTTATGTGTGATATATGTGAAAACATGGATATAGGTATTCAGCTTATTGGTCATTGAGGCTATATGTATGTTTGGATTTTGGTACTTGTTAACTTGTTTAAGTTATATTTATAACAAGGTTAGTAAATGACGAAAATGCTCAGTATAAAGGGAGCAAGAAATGAAATTGTCCAATATTTCATTGGAATGATATAAAAGTATTAGTGAATATATGTTTGATGATGTGATTGAGTATATGGAAGTTGACATTTATTTAAGCATATGATTCTATCATGTTTATGTGTGGCCATTGTATTTGCATTCTAGACCATTTGAATAGTAACTTGTGCTATAATAGAACAAAGAGGATATATGCGCACTAAGTAAATTGGTTTTATTATTTGTGTTTTAATGATTAAGTAGTATATGTAAGTATAATGGAACTCATATTAAATTTTGGTCAAGTTTAGATAAATTGAATGAAAATGCATGATGTGCCAATTATGATATGGTCAAAAATGTTATATGTTTATGATTTATTTGATTATATGTTAAAAAGATATATTTGATATTTTGTTATGAGTTATGTGACTACAATTTTATCTGTTACTTGATATGAAATGATTTGTGAAGAGATTATGTTAGTCATATGATTTAAAAT
Source organism: Gossypium stocksii (assembly GCA_020496765.1). Taxonomy (NCBI): domain Eukaryota; kingdom Viridiplantae; phylum Streptophyta; class Magnoliopsida; order Malvales; family Malvaceae; genus Gossypium; species Gossypium stocksii. The sequence continues at coordinate 78,035,444 of CM035624.1, read as the reverse complement.
TTGATTGATTTAAGAGACTCGATCATATTTATATGTATTGTTCGAATGTTGTGATTTGATTTTGTAATGCCTCGTAACCTATTCCGGCGACGGATACAGGTTAGGGGTGTTACACATTTCATGTCACATTTTCATAGGAGTAACATGGAATACATGAAAAATCATCATAATAATTTTCATAAAGTATAAGGCTAAATTATCACATACAACTTACCTCAGATATGAAATGAGGGTAAACGCTCAAATTTAGTCAACCACCTTACTTTTTCCCTAGTTTCAGTCTGGGCTTCGTGTTTCCTGATCTAAAATGGTAAATTTCATCCATTAGTACTCACATTGGCTAATTAGCCCATAATTCATACTTTGGCAAAATTATAATCTTGCCCCTAAACTTTCACTTATTTATAAAATGGTCCCTAGGCTCGTAAAATGAAATGCACTTATTTTCTTGGTTAACCAAGCCTAGCCGAACCTTATATGTACTCATAACAGCACACATTTCTCATCAATTTATACTTTTACTACACATTTTACTAACTTTACAATTTGGTCCCTATTAGGGACTTCCATGAGAAACACCTAGAAAAAGGTGTTTACTACACTTTAAGCTTTCATATTCTACCACTAGGCATGAAAATACTTGCATGTCATGCATGGGTATATTTTTTAGCATAAACCCTAGCTCAAATTAGTAGTAGAAATAACTTAATTGAGTTATGAGGATTTCAAAAATACGAAGAACATGAAAAACGGGGCTAAGAGTCACTTACTTGGAGCTTGAAAAGATGAAACAAACCCTAGTTATAGAGCATGAGAATTTCGGCACCCATAAGAAGAAGATGGACACATTTTTGCCTTATTTTTCCCTTTTTATTTCATTATTTTACCAAATAAACAAAATGCCCTTATGGCCTTTCCTTAAAATTTTACCCTTCCTTGGGCATTTTTGTTCATCAAGCTATAAAATGATCTAATTACTAAATAAGGACCTTTAATAATTTATATAATGCTATTTCATACTTCAACCTTCAAGAAACTCATATTTTGCAACTTTTGCAATTTAGTCCTAAGGGACAAATTAATAACTATTTCATAAATTTTGATTCATGGAAGTTTTCTCACTATCATGCAAGCATGCTTTTAATAATTGTAACACCACTTACCCAAGACCGTCATCAGAGCCGAGTACGAGGCGTTACTAGACTTATCTTACTAATTCGGGGCATAAAAATTTGCTTTTAAAATTAATTCACTCACATTCATTCAATATATCCTTAAAAAAGGCCCTCGAGGCCCTAAATCATGCAATTGAAATAGTTTGGGACCAAACCGAGAACATTAAAAATATTCTAATTACTTATGCAAATCAACAATTAATTTGCACTATTCATAATAAAATTGTCCACCTACATAACGGTCCACCTACATAACGGTCACTAAATTATTTATAACTCAAGTTAAGAAACTCAAATTTTAAATTTGTAAATTTTCCCTAAAACTTGACTCATATATCTTCTTATCATAATTTTTTTCAAAATTTTTGGTAGAGTAAATTAGTACAAGTTATTAGTTAAATATTCCCTATTTCATAACCCCACTGTTCTGACCTCTCCTTACTAAAAATCAATTATCTCTTAGTACAATCTTCATTTAGTGTTTCCACTTGTTTCTAATGAAAATGCACTTACTAAAGAATCTATAAATATAAATTATGACTCATAATTATTTTTGCACAATTTTTAGTGAATTTCTAAAATCAAAACAAGGGATCACGAAATCCCTCTGAACCAGTCTCACAAGAATTTAAATATCTCAAAATATAGACTTCCTTTTCTTGCTTTGTTTCTTTCTTATGAAAATAGACTCAACAAGATTTAATTATATATTCATTCACCATTAAATTCTGTTTCTAAAATTTTTAGTGATTTTTCAAATTCACGTCACTGCTGCTGTTACAAAACTGTTTCATGGCCAACTTTTCCTCCATCATCTCTTTGCATAAACTATCATTTATGCATACATAACTTCAAAACATTTTCTTAATTAACCATTTTAATAGCTAATCATCATCAAGCATTCACATACCATACTTAAATCATATCATGCTTAAATCATATCATAAAGACATAGACACCAAATGGCCAAGTCCTTATATATGCCATAACTCAAAACATTGTAAACTAAAAAATACCGAGATAGCCCTTGATAGTGTGAAACGAACTCCGATGTCCTTTCGATCCCCGAATGGGCTTGGGTACACTATAAAAGAGAGAAAAGAAAAGGAGTAAGCTACAATGCTTAGTAAGTTTACAAATAAACAAATGACAACATTCACCAAATATAAATATACTCATATTACACCATCAACAACAAACTCTTTATTTTATTTCTCCACATACTATTTAACTTTCCTGTTTATCATTCCTTTACCTAGACTTTCTTATAACATAGCCTGTATATTAGCCCGACGAACCGTTTGGAATACTAAGGGTACTTGGGTTTTCTTGCCTGATAATAACCTACCAATGGCATTCTCTAAGCATGGTTTTACATGGGATGTTCATTTTCCTGCCAAAGCCATATATCTGATATGGACTTACATGGGATGTTCCTCAACTTCTTCAGCATGCCAATGCCATATGTCTAATATAGGCTTACATGGGATGTTCCGCAACTGTCTCAACCCAAAATATCATACATCCCTAAGGTTCAAACAGAGATTTCTGATAATTTTTCTCTGTTATCTCATCTTTGATTCAACTTGGAATAGTCTCATAAAATAAATGTATATATGCTAGAAATTAACAACATTAATATAAAATATTGAAATATTGCATGTACTTACCATAAACTTACCTCGGTGCAAAATGCGATCAACTTGACAACTTAATGTTCTACCTTTTTCTTTCCTCGGTCTATGCCCAAATTTCATTCGTTTTGATTTGTAATTAGCAAATTTAGCTTATTTAATACCCACATTTATCAAAACATTCCTTAACTTTAACTTTGGTAAAATTATGATTTTTCCCCTAAACTTTTGCATATTTACAATTTTTCCCTAAAGCTCTAGAATTAAACTTTTATCCCTAATTGTTATGTTTTTGGACATGCTGATCATTTTACCTTAATGGAAACATCAAATTCTCACTATAGCATGTACTTATGAACATTAGGTACTTTTACCGATTATGTCGTTTTACTCGTTTTCTCTTAAAACCGAGTAGCACAAGTTGTTCAACATAATTTAAAACCTCATATTCTAGCATAAAACATCAAAATAAACACATTTCACTTGTGGGTATTTTTCCAAATATGAACCCTAGATTAAATTATTGCTAGAATAAGACAAATCAAGTTACCAGGACTCCAAAAACGTAAAGAACATTAAAAACTGGGCTTGTAATAATTTACTATGGAACTTGGAAGCTTGAAACAAACCCTAGCTATGGAGACAATATGAGTTTCGGCCCTTGAAGAAGATGATAGCAATTTTTCCATCTTTTTCCCTTTTAATTCATTTTAATTACCAAATGACTAAAATGCCCTTCATTAAAACTTTGGTTATTTCTACTTATGTATGTCCATTTTTGTCCATGAAAACCTAATGGTCTAATTACCATTTAAGGACCTCTACTTTAATTATGCTCTTTAATTTAATCCTTTCCTATCTAGAACTCATATTTATCAACTTTTGCAATTAAGCCCTAATAGGCAAATCAAACATGCAATTCATGAAAATTCCTATAAATATTCTAACACATGCACCTAATCACTCGGTAAATCATAAAAATTAATCAAAATAAATTTTTCTATCTCAGATTCGTGGTTTCGCAACCACTATTCCGTTTAGGCCCTATTTCGAGATGTTACATTTCTCCCCCTTTAGGGATTTTCATCCTCGAAAATCTTTCCTGTGAATAGATTTGGATACTATTTTCGCATAGCCTCTTTGGGCTCCCATGTAGCTTCGTTTACACCTTGTCTATTCCATGATACTTTCACAAGTGCAATACTTTTGTTCCTTAGTTGGTTGACCTCTCGAGCTAGAATCTTTACTGGCTCTTCACTGCAAGTCATATCTGGCTGAATCTCAACCTCTGTGTGTGAAATCACATGTGACGGATCAGAATGGTAACGACGTAACATGGACACATGGAACACGTCATGAATCTTCTCTAACTCTATTGGCAACGGTAACCGATATGTTGAGGCCCAACTCTTTCAGTCACCTTAAATGGTCCAATAAAATGTGGACTTAGTTTGCCTTTCTTGCCAAATCTAAAAACTTTCTTCCATGGGGATACTTTTAAGAACACTTTGTCACCAACTTGATACTCAATCTCTTTTCTTTTCAATTTGCATAAGACTTTTGTCTATTTGAAGCTGGTTTCAAGCAATCTCTGATAACTTTCACCTTCTCTTCAATTTCTTTAACTAAGTCAAGCCCGTAAATTTGATTTTCTTTAAGCTATGTCCAATACAAAGGCATGCAACATTTACATCCATACAAAGCATATAAGGTGCCATCTTCAAACTCGACTGATATCTATTATTATAGGCAAACTCTACCAACGGCAAATATTTTTCCCAACTACCTTGAAATTCTAAGACACAACATCTGAGCATATCCTCAAGCACCTGAATAACTCTCTATGACTGACCATTGGTCTAAGGATGGAAAGCAATACTAAAACTCAACTTTGTGCCTAAAGCTTTTTGTAACTTCTTCCAAAACTGCAAAGTGAATCTCAGGTCTCTATCTAAAATAATCAATAATGGTACTCTATGTAGTCTGACTATCTTTGAAATATACAACTCGGCCAACTTATCAAGTGAATAATCCATACGAACTGGAATAAAATGAGCCAACATCATTAGCTTATCAATCACAACCCATACTGCATCTTTCTTTCTCGGTGTCAACGGCAATCCTATCACAAAATCCATAGCAACTCTGTCCCATTTCCACTCGGGAACTAACACAGGCTGCAATAAACCTGAAGGTACCTAATGTTCGGCTTTTACCTGTTGATAGATAAAGCATATAGAAACAAACTCTAAGATATCTCTCTTCATTCCTAACCACCAATACGTTTTCTTCAAATCATTATACATTTTTGTACTACCTGGATGAATAGACAAGGAACTGCTATGTACTTCCTCTAAGATCTTTCGAATAAGCTCATCATTCTTTGGTACACATACCCAATTTCTGAACATTAAACAACCTCAGAACTGATTTGAAAATCTGACTCTATACCCGACTCACACTGAGCTCTTTAAGCCTGCAACTCACTGTCATCTTTCCGAACTTCACAAATTTCTTCAAGAAACATTGGCTTAGCTATTAATTTGGCTAAGATGGAACCATCATCTAATAAGGTTAAACTAGTGTTCAAAGCTCTTAATTCAAATAAAGATTTTCTCCTAAATGCATTAGCTACAACATTAGCATTACCCGGAGGGTAATCAATAACCAAACCATAGTCCTTAATTAGTTCAAGCCACTTGTGCTGCCTCAAGTTTAAATCTTTCTGTGTTATCAATTATTTCAAACTTTTATGATCAGTAAATATACGATATTTCTCACCATACAAGTGATGTCTCTAGATTTTCGACGCAAATACAATGACAGCTAGTTCTAAATCATGTGTCAGGTAATTTTTCTCATGTGGCTTTAGCTGTCTAGAGGCATAAGCAATTACCTTCCTTTCTTGCATAAGTACACAGTCTAGTCCATTCAATGATGCATCACTATAAATCACAAACTCTTTATCTGGTTCTAGTTGTACTAAGACAGGAGCTTCAATCACCAATCCCTTTAACTTATCAAAATTCTACAGACACTTTTTAGTCCTTTCAAACTTGACATCTTTCTGTAGCAATCTTGTCAATGGGGTAGCTATCATGGAAAATCCCTCTACAAATCGTCTATAATAATCAGTGAGACAATGAAAAATTTTGACCTCTGATACATTCCTGTGAGGCTTCCAATCAACAATGGTGAAATTCTTGCTCAGATCAACTCTAATACCTTCACCTGAGACTATATGTCCAAGAAAACCAACTTCCCGTAACCAAAACTCACTTTTTCTAAACGGCATGAAGTTGGTTATCTCTCAAAGTTTGTAAAACTGTTCTCAAATGCTCTGAATGCTTAGTCTCATTGTGAGAATAAATCAAGATATCATCAATGAACACAACTACAAATTTATCCAAATAAGGTCTAAAAATTTGATTCATTAAGTCCATGAAAATGGCAAGAGCATTAGTTAAGCCAAATGGCATCACAAGGAAATCATAATGGCCATACCTTGTCCAAAAAGTAGTCTTTAGAACATCTGACTCTTTAACTCGAAACTAATAATATCCGGATCTCAAATCTATCTTGGAGAACACAATAGCTCCCTTCAATTGATCAAACAAATCATCAATTCTAGGTAGTGGATACTTGTTCTTAATAGTTACCTTGTTAAGCTGCCGATAATCTATGCACAATCTTATCGATCCATCTTTCTTTTTCACAAAGAGCATTAGTGCTCCCTATGGCGGACAACTAGGTCTTGCAAAGCCTTTATCTATTAATTCCTGCAACCGAACTTTCAATTCTTTCAATTCCATTGGAGCCATTCTATAAGGAGCAATAGAAATGGGTGTTGTACCCGGAACCAGCTTAATACCAAACTCAACTTCCCTGATAGGAGGCAAACTTGGTAGTTCTTCCTGAAACACGTTAGGAATCTCACATACCATAGGCACTAATTCAATTTTCAACTATGGGTCTTTAGTATTCAAACATTTCTAAGTAGACATAATAGAAATCATGGCAAATGAACTATCTGACTCATTTGAATTAACACGAGGAATTTCACCATTTTCACATTTCAACTCAATGAATTTCTTTCCATAATTCAGTATCATGTCATGAGTAGTCAACCAATCCATACCAAGAATCACATCAAACTCATCAAATGGCAATAGCATGAGATCGGTCAGAAAATAGTAACATCTAATCATCAAAAGGCAATTTTTACATACTTTGTCTACAAATACATACTGACCTAATGGATTCGATACGTTAATCACAAATCCCGTAGACTCTATGGGCATGTTCATACGAGGCATTAATTTCATGCAAACATAGGAATGGGTCGAACCCGGATCAATCAAAGTAATAACATTAACATCATAAAGAGAAAATGTACCCGTAATTACGTCAGGGGAGGATGCCTCTTCACAAGCACGAATACCATAGGTCCTTGCAGGTGCTCTAACATCTGGTCTCGCTGCTGAATCTCTAGATGCACCTCTACCTACCCCAGCTCCCGGGTTTCTCTGTGGTCTACCTCGGACTGGAATATTCCTAGACTTTTTAACCATTTATGGACACTCTCGCATAAAATGGTTTGGAGCACCACACTTGTAACAACCACTTTCATCTGCTCAACACTGGCCAAAATGACGTCTACCGCACCATGGGCACTATGGTCTGCCCGATTGGACATTACCTACACTCGCAATTGAGGAAGTCTGAGCTTTCGAACCCATATTTCTGTTATCTCTATTTCTGCTCTAATACCCAACAAAAAAGTTTGATCTAGTAGAGAACTCTCTAGGCCACTTGGACGTAGATTGAAACGATTTACTCATCTGTCTTTTCTTTGTATCTTGTGTCTCAATTCTAGCTTTCCCTTTTTTCTTTTTCTTTCAGCAACTCATCTGCCTTACAGGCTCTGTCAACAAAAACAACAAACTCTTTTATCTCTAAAACACCAATGGACAGTTGAATATCATCATTGAGCCCATCTTCAAATCTCTTGCACAAAATACCTTCAGTTGACACACACTCTCTAGCATAATTGCTAAGTCTAACAAATTCATGTTCATATTCAGTTACTATCATCTTACCCTGCTTTAGTTCAAGGAATTCCTTTCCTTTCTGGTTGATGAACCTCTAATTAATGTATTTCTTACGGAACCCCTCTCGAAAGAAATCCGAGGTAACTCTTTCTTTTGGTACTACTGACACAAGTGTCTTTATAACGCCCTAATCTTTAAGGATTGTCAAGTTCTGTGCATAAGTATTTTTCATGTTTGGATCTATTGAATTGATGTTTTGAGTATGTCTAGTGGGCCATTAGAAGGCTTAGGTTTGGGCCCAACCTTTGGCAAAATTTTAATTTTAGTCTTAAGTGAATCTAGACTCTAGTGAGTGGGACTTATAAATTAATGGTGGGGTTTTTAATCACAAAAAGCCCTGTGGTAGAGTGGCATAAGGCTCCACTCGTGGGCCTTGGTGTGGCGTGATCTAGCAGGTGAGGAGCTTGGGTTCGAACTCCCTTGGTAGCAAAATACTTTAATTTTGCTTCATGGACCTAGTAGATGGTGGAGTTGGATACAAAGACTGGAGTTCAGTGGAGACTTGGTAAAAATTGAATTAGTCATGGAATTCAATTTGAATTTGAATAAGAGGTTGGAGTAAATTAAGGAGGAAATTTAGGGATGTGGGTGAGGATAGAGTTGGCCGATTGTATCAAAAGCCAAAAACTACTATTCTTTACCTTTAATCACTCATTTGGCTGAACCCTTTTCACTATTTCTTCTCAAAGCCGAACCTCCCCATTCTCTTCTCCCTATTATTATTCCAACCTCTTCTTCTATTATTCTTTTCTTTCTAGATGCATACTTGGCTGAATACCTTAGGTCCTTTGATTAGACGGTGTTTTATGGTAAGCATTCCATGCCTTTTCCTTCTATGTTTCTTGAAGATAAAGAAAAGCTAAAACTTTCCTCTATCTTCTTTTGTTACTGTCAGTTTGACCCCTTAGTCGAGTACTCATTATAGTCTTTTCCCTTTTGGTTTCTTATGTGTATTAGTGCAATTAAAGATGATCTCACAAGCAGTAGTTAGTGGCCAATAGTATCGTAGCAACTTAGATCTATTGTTTAGATCTCAGTAAGGTAAGAGAAAGGGGAAACTTTCTCTAGTTTGGGCCAATTATTAAAGGACCTTTTTGGATATGGTTGGTACAACGACTAGATTTTTAATAGTTTATTGAACATTTGTAGGTTGATCGTTCCCAGGGATTAGTCGTCTCTATTCGTAAATAGGTGTGTAACTACCCCTCCGTAGTTTAGATCGACAAAAGCTGAAAAGCTGAAATGTCGAAATGTCAGCATTTTGAGGACCCATTGGCGTGTGATCGCTTTTGGGCCAATCTGAACCCGTTGAGATGGGTTCGAGACTGAGGGGATCGATTAGTGCATTTCTGTAGACTTAGACAATTTTGGGCCTTGGCGGGCCAAAATAGGCCTAGTGGGCCTACGGGCCGTAGGAGTGAAATATCTGGTAAGTGGCTATTAAAAAGGATAATAAAATTTGTAACTCTGGGCGTAAAAACAAACCTATTAGGCCACGCGCACGTGTGGGCCCACACGGGCCCAATAGGGGTTTTTGGGCCCATAATCACTTTTGAGCTAATACCTGATGTGAGTTGTAGGAAGCATCATAAGACTTGTTAAGAGGTCTTTTTTGGTAATAATACATTAAAATCTGGTAAAAAGACTGAAATACCCCTAAAAGGTAGAATTACCATTTTACCCCTGTTCTTTAAAGAGGCTATTATATCCCTGGAAGATAGTTTAAGAATTTTGCATGATTAATTCTGTATCTGTTAATCTGTAAGCATGATATTATCTATTCTGTAAGTCTGGATGGGGTTGGGATTATGATTTTGGAGGAAGTTCTGTTAAAGTGGCTCTGCCACATAATTTTGATAACAGTGGCTTTGCCACATATTCTGATTCTGGTGGCTCCGCCACAACATTCTGTTATTAGCAGCATGGCTGCATATTGGTGTGTGGGTTGGGTGGGTTGAGTTATTCCCCACATGGTGTGATGGGCTGGTACGGGTGGTGTGATGGCTGGCATGGGTGGGTTTGCATATTATATATATATTTTGTATCTATTATGGGCTTGGGCCCGATCTGTTTCTGTTTGGGGCCTCGGCCCATTCTGTTTTGATAGGGAGTTGCACACTGAGTTTCCACAAACTCACTCTTTTAATTTTTAACATGTGCAGGTAACCCCCAGACTTAGTAGATTTGGGGCCATGACGGACTCGAGATGCCACATGAGTTCTACTTGTTTTCTGCACTAGTTGGACTACCACTATTTACATTTCTAATTCCGTTTCCTATATTTGGTTCAAATTATGTAATAAGGCCATTACGGGGTTTAAACTTTTATTTGGTTAAACTATTTATTTTGAATTGCAGAAGCATGGAACCGGATAATTAATCAAACTGGGCTTCTAAAATTGATAACAAATATTTTGAAAGAAAAACCACATCCTATATTCTTTTTTTTTTTTTTTGTGCAATCCGAACCGGTAACTTGACTTCCATCACGATTTCAAAACAAAAGGAAAAAGATTTCTAACTAAACTAAAAGAAGGTTTCCAAACTAAACGTACTTGTTTTAATCAAGACCCTAACTTCGTTACAACAGTTTAAACAATTTTTAAACTTTAAGCCATGTGACCTTCTAGATCCGGGCATAACGTCCAGGCTGGGTTTGGGGTGTTACATTTAGTGGTATCAAAGCCAGGTTGCAACAACTCAGCTATGAAATGGGTTTTTGAAAAATATTTTTAGCGTTTCGAAAACATGTTTTTCTCGAAATTTTCTTAAAGTATAAATAATTTTCTTATTAATAACTTTCTGAAAGTTTGATTTATGAAGTGTGGCACGTCGAGTCTCCGGCCCAAATCTGTAAGTTTATCTGATTTACTAATATGTTATGATTAAACTGAGATATTTCTATAGATAGTACTAAGCCTCTGTAAGTAGTACTGAGACTCTGTAGTTAGGGCTAACTGAGACTATTGGAAAACTGTACACATTAGAACTTGGAAACTATAGTTAGATCTGGATCTGCGAGAACAAAGCTCTAAAATCTCTGTCTCCGCATAAAACATCTGTAATAATAACTGAATTTTAGACTAATACATAAAACTCGTAAGTAGATAATTCGATATGAGTACGAGAGCTGTACGTGGTAGGGGCCGTGGTAGAGGCCAAGGTAGTGTTTAGACTGGATTTTTAGCATCGAGACCTGCGCCTGCCGTGGATGCACTAGTACCACCAATGACTGAGACTGGGTCCTATGATCAGGTAGCCAGGGATGATGCTCTATCCCAGGCAATGCTTCATGTTTTGGAAAGGGTTGTCGGAGCAAGTACTAGAACAGTGAACCGCGGGTCAATTTCTGAACGGCTCTGACCTAATGGAGCGAAAATTTTCAGGGGCATATTTGGTGTAGCCCCGAACGTGGCCGAATACTGGTTAGAGGCCACTGAGTGAATCATGGATGACATGGACTACTCGGTGTAGCAGAAATTAAAAGGCGCAGTATCTCTACCGCGGGATGAGGCCTACTAGTGGTGGCTCACTGTGAAATAAGGTACTTTAGCTGATCGAATAACGTGAATTTCTTTAAGACAGCTTTCCAGGGAAAGTACGTTGAGGCGAGTTATGTGGACGCCCGAAGGAAGGAATTTTTGAACCTGACCTAGAGGAATAAGCCAGTAGCGGAATATGAGGCGAAGTTCCTAAGGTTAAGTCGATATTCACGCGCAATTGTTACTACTAAATATGAGCGCAGTGTGCGTTTCAATGATGAGCTGAGAGATGAGTTAAGGGTACTAATTGCTCCATAGAGGGAGCACGATTTTGCGACACTAGTTGAGAACGCTAAAATAGCCGAGGATGTCAAGTGATCGGGACGTCAGAACTGTGAAAAGGAGAGGAACATATTTAAGAGAGAAGTAGGGCGATCAGGTTCTTCTTGGAGGTCTATTAAGAGGACCAGGGTTGCTGAGCAGGTTAGAGCAGTTCTGGCTAATATGTTTAGGCCTCAAGTTTATGCTGATTGTGGGAAGTCGCATCCGGGCGAGTGTAGGAGGAGCATGGGTGCATGTTTTCGATGCGGGTCTATGGATCACCAAGTAAAAGATTGCCCTCAAAGGCCGGTTCAAGTGCAAACTACAGAGCGGAGAGTCACACAACCAGTGAGAGGTGGACTGCCCCCTAAGGTCCGTGGACAGGGTCAAGGCGGTAATGGTAATGGACGGTGTCGAGGGGCACCAAGCAGAGGTGTTGGAAATGCTAAGGCTCGATAGCCAGCTTTGGTTTGCGCTGCTCATCGTCGTGAGGAGGGCGATGCACTTGATGTCATTACTGGTATGTTTCTGATTAATAGCATGCCTTATGTTGCTCTGATTGATATTGGTTCTACACACTCTTATGCGGCTTGTGGTGTGTTTGAGAAGTTGGGTATACAATCTGAGAACACTATAAGTGCGATATCTGTAGTTAGTCTACTGGGTAACTTGGTTAGCATAAACAAACTTTTTAGAGATGTACCCCTAGAGTACCAAGGTAAAACATTTTCTGCGAATCTGATGGAACTACCATTTGGATAATTTGATCTCATCTTGGGGATGGACTGGCTTGTTAAACATCAAGCGAACGTGGATTGTGCTGCAAAGCGGATGGTATTAAAGACTTCAGAGGGTGATGAGGTAGCTGTAATAGGGGAGCGAAGGGATTATCTGTCAAATGTTATTTCAGTATTGAGAGCTAAAAAATTGATTTGCAAGGGTTGTGAAGCATTTCTGGCTTATGTAAGCAATTTTGAGCCTGAAGGCCCTTCAGTGGGAGAAGTAAGGACTGTTAAGGAATTCATAGATGTTTTTCCTGACAAGTTACCTAGCTTGCCTCCAAATCAAGAAGTCGAATTTGGTATTGATCTACTGTCAGGAACAGCTCCTGTGTCTATCGCCCCCTATAGGATGGCACCGAAGGAGTTGGTTGAATTGAAAGCTCAGATTCAAGAGCTTTTAGATCAAGGTTTTATCTGACCGAGTGTGTCCCCATAGGGAGCACCAATACTTTTCATCAAGAAGAAAGACGAAACAATGCGTATGTGCATAGATTATCGTCAGTTGAACAAACTGACTATCAAGAATAAATACCATTTGCCAAGGATTGATGACCTTTTCGATCAACTTAAAGGAGCCTCAGTATTATCCAACATCGATCTTCGATCTGGTTATCATCAATTAAGGGTTAAGGAAACAGACATTTATAAGACAGCATTCATGACAAGGTATGGGCACTACGAGTTTCTGGTGATGCCGTTCGGTTTGACTAATGCACTAGCGACCTTCATGGATCTAATGAATCAAGTTTTTCAACCTTACTTGGACCAGTTTGTGGTTGCCTTCATAGATGACATTCTGGTATATTTAAATTTTAAGAAAGATCATGATGAGCATCTTCGTATAGTTCTGTAGATTCTGAGAGAGAAGCAACTCTATGCCAACTTCAGTAAGTTTGAATTTTGGCTTCAGGAAGTAACATTCTTAGGTCATGTTGTTACTACCGAGGGAATTAGGGTTGATCCTCGAAAGATAGAAGCGGTGTTGGAATGGAAACCACCAAGGACTGTGTCTAAGATTTGGAGTTTTCTGGGTTTGGCAGGATACTACAGAAGATTGTGGAAGGGTTGTCTGTTATAGCCGTACCGTTGACTAAGTTGTTACGTAAAGGGGCACCTTTTATCTGGTCTGATAAGCAGCAGAGAAGTTTTGAAAAATTGAAGAAGGTGTTAATGGAAGCCCCTGTTCTGATTCAGCCGGAGTCTAGAAAGGAATATATTTTGTATAGTGATGCGTCACACGTTGGTTTGGGCTGTGTGTTGATGCAAGAAGGGAAACTGGCTGCATATGCTTCACGACAACTTAGGCCGCATGAGGTGAACTATCCTACGCATGACTTAGAGTCAGCAGTGGTGCTATTCGCATTAAAAATCTGGAGGCACTACCTTTATGGGGAAAGTGCATTATTTATACATACCATAAAAGCCTCAAATACCTTCTTACTCAGAAGGAACTGAACCTTAGGCAACGAAGATGGATTGAGTTGCTTAAGGATTATGATTGCTCTATTGAATACCACATTGGGAAGGCTAACGTGGTAGCAGATGCTTTGAGCCATAGAATTGTATTTGATCTGAGAGCGCTAGTCGCTCGTCTAAGCATTTATGATGACGGGAGTCTATTGGTAGAACTGCAAGTAAAGTCGTCCTAGACTAAGCAAATTAAGGAAAAACAGTTGTTGGATGAATCACTGGTTCTTCGTTTTCAGCAAGTAAATAGTGGGGAGACTTCTGATTTTTGGTTGAAAAGTGAAGGGGTTCTATGTTTTCGAGGAAGAGTTTATACTCTGAAAGACTCTGATCCGAGGTAGTTGATTCTGAAAGAGGCTCATGGCAGCCCATATGCCATGCATCCTGGAGGAAACAAACTTTGTCTAGATTTTCGAGAATTGTACTGGTGGCCTAGACTTAAGCACGAGGTAACTGAGTTTGTGAATAAATGTCTGACATGCAAACAGGTGAAAGCTGAGCATCAATTACTTTTTGGGCTTCTACAACTAGTCAAGATTTCGCTATGGAAGTGGGAAAGGGTAACCATGGACTTTGTAAGTGGGTTACCGTTGACACCTCCAAGAAAGATTCGATCTGGGTAATTGTTGATAGATTGACCAAATCCGTTCACTTTATACCAGTCAGAACGGATTATTCCCTTCAGAAGCTTGCTAAGTTATATGTGTCTGAGATAGTATGTCTTCATGGTGTACCAGTATCGATTATTTCTGACAGAGACCCAAGGTTTACATCTTGATTCTGGAAGAAGTTACACGAGGAGTTGGGTACGCATTTGGATTTCACATTGCTTTTCATCCTCAAACGGATGGACAGTCAGAAAGGGTAATTCAAGTCTTAGAAGATATGCTAAAGGGCTGTGTTATTGACTTCCAGGGTAGCTGGGAAGATTACATACCGTTAGTTGAGTTTGCTTGTAATAACAGTTATCAGGCATGTATTCAGATGGCACCATATGAGGCATTGTATGGTCGGAGGTGTCGTACACCTACTTGTTGGACTGAGCTGGGTGAACATTAAATATTCGGGCCAGAGTTAGTGGCCGATACAGGGGATAAGGTTAAGCTAATTAGGGATCGGTTAAAAGAAGCATCTGATAAGTAAAAATCATACGTGGACCTGAGGCGTAAGGAAATTGAATTCGTTGTAGGGGATATGGTGTTCTTAAAGGTTTCTCCTTGGAAGAAGATCTTGAGATTTGGAATGAAAGGCAAGTTAAGTCCTCGCTTTATCGGGCCTTAGCGGGTTTAAAAAAGGGTAGGTCCAGTAGCTTATCAGCTTGAATTGCCTCCAAAATTGGACCAGATCCACAATGTCTTCCATGTTTCTATGTGAAGACGGTACCGTTCTGATCTTTCTCGCATCGTACTAGTTGAAGAAATTGAGGTTAAGTCTGATTTGATTTTTGATGAAGAGCATGTGCAAATTCTGGAACGTGATGTAAATGCATTGAGGAGGAAGTCTGTTCCGTTGGTTAAGGTACTCTGGCATAATCATGGTACGGAAGAAGCTACGTCGGAGCTTGTAGACGCGATGCGGCAACCATACCCCCATTTGTTCTGACTAGGTAAATTTTGAGGATGAAATTTCTTTAAGGGGGTAGAGCTGTAACGCCCTAATCTTTAAGGATTGTTAAGTTCTATGCATAAGTTATTTTTCATGTCTGGATCTATTGAATTGATGTTTTGAGTATGTCTAGTGGGCCTTTGGAAGGCTTAGGTTTGGGCCCAACCTCTGGCAAATTTTTAATTTTAGTCTTAAGTGAATCTGGACTCTGGTGAGTGGGACTTATAAATTAATGGTGGGGTTTTAAATCACAAAAAGCCCTATGGTAGAGTGGCATGAGGTGCCACTTGTAGGCCTTGGTGTGGCGTGATCTAGCAGGTAAGGAGCTTGGGTTCGAACTCCCTTAGTAGCAAAATACTTTAATTTTGCTTCAAGGACCTGGTAAGTGGTAGAGTTGGATACAAAAACTGGAGTTCAGTGGAGACTTGGTAAAAGTTGAATTGGTTATGGAATTCAATTTGAATTTGAATAAGAGGTTGGAGTAAATTAAGGAGGAAATTTAGGAATGTGGGTGTGAGGATAGAGTTGGCTGATTGTATCAAAAGCCAAACACTACTATTCCTTACCTTTAATCACTCCTTTGGCCAAACCCTTTTCACTATTTCTTCTCAAAGCCGAACCTCCCCATTCTCTTCTCCCTATTATTCTTCCAACCTCTTCTTTTATTCTTCTTTTCTTTCTAGACGCATACTTGGCCGAATAATTGTGACAGCCTTAAATCGATCCTAGTCGGAATATGGTTTCGGGACCATAAACCGAGGCACAAAAATAATTTAATAATTATTTTGATGCCTATTACATGTGCCAATTCATGCATGACATCTTAGGTGCTTTAATTTAGTATTAAAATTATGAATTGCACCAAAAGGGGCTAAATTGTGAACTTCGGAAATATGCTTGACAAAGGTGTGATGACTAATAAGTACATGCATGCAAAATAGGGGAGTTACATGTCAAATTTCCTCTTTTAATGCTAGTGGAAGGTAATGATGACTTTGTTTGTCATTTTGTGCTTTGTTTGTTTGTTTAATAATGATAATAATATTTGTTATATTAAAGAAAGTGGTTTCATAAAATAGAAATAATAAAGAATTAATAAATTAGAAATGGGTGTGAGAAACAAAGAAAGCTTCATATTTCTTTGTTCATAGCCGAAACTAAAAGAAAATTTTTAAAGAAGGAGAGCTTTAGGCATTCGGTCACTTGAAAGGCAAAAGTTCAAGGTAAATCTTTGATATTTTGTGCTGAATTTGAAGATGTGAGTTCCTTGTCTTGTATCCTTTTTTAAACCCAAGTTAAATTTTGATTTTTGGTAGAGTTATGAGCATACAGTCTTGGTCTAATTTGTATGAAATGATTGTTATTTCATGCATTTAGAAGTAATGGTGGATAAGAGAAATGGAACTAAACAAATGCACTTATATGTGGAGTAAATTGCTAGAGAGGATTCGGCTTGCATGCTTGGGTTGTACGATTTCTAAATGTTGCTTTTAATTTGAATTGTGAGTAAAGAGTGGTGTATAAAAAAAAATGTTAATTTGGTTGTATGAATGTTTGTGAGATTATAATAATTGTAGAAATTATGAATGGGAAGTTAAGTTTAGTTTTGCTTAATGGCCGAATGAGCTCAATGTTATGCATAAGTTGAATTAATGGAATTTTAGATTGAAGTAAGGCATTCGGTCATTTTTGGCTTGATAAGAGTGTGTATTTGGTAAAATTTTGTAACATGGAATTGTTAAAATTCTATTATAAATGGCGAATTAAGATCATTAGGTTCGGATTTGGTCGAAAAGCATAAAAAAATATGTTTTGTTTGGTTTAAGTAATCAAGAAAGAGGTGATATGCGGCTTTAGTGTGATTTAATTGCTAAATGCAAAATGTGATTTTAGCTAATAGAAGCACAAATTGTTAAATTGAGCTTTGGGGTGGATGAATTTATGTGTTTGGGACTAAGCATGAATATTCGGCTATGAGCTAATGTATTTGAATTTTTTTTAATGTTTCAAATTGAACTTGGATGTAGATGGGCCATGAGACTTGTCAAGTAATGAAATGATCATAAGTTTAATGCTCAAGTAGCATTTGGCCTTGGAGTAGATTAAATTGGCTAAAATGAGTTTACAAGATACCGAATTATGTGTTAAGTAGAATTGGAAGCTTAACAAATAGGTTAAAGATGAAAGCTATACCTATGTGAGTTATGGCTTTGTACATTAGGTGTAATATCAAAAATGTTTTGATGCTATTAAAATGAAACTAATAATTGAATGAGTCCTAGATTTGTCGAATTTGGTAAATTAGGAGTTCAAAAGGGCAAGTGAGTATTCGGCCATCGTGGAACAATATGAAACTTTGATAGATTTGAAAAGCTTAAATTACATGCTATGTTGAAACAAGAATGAGTTGATTAAAGTAATGAATGTTTTAGTAATGAGATGAACAAATTAAACTCTTATGAAAGTGACTTAAATGAGTGTTTGAATTTGGCTAAATGAGTTTTTGTAAGCTTAATGAATTATTAAGTTTTATGTATGCATTTATAGAAGTATACATTCGGCCAACTTGGACCTTTATGATGTGAAAATGATGGTTAACCATGCTTAGGACCAAGAATGTATTTGATTAAGAATATTAATAAGTATTTAGGTGAACATGTTTGATTGATACTTATTAAGATGATTGATATGTGAGTATTCGGTCTTAAGGGTGTGTACAAAGGAAAATGATTGAATGTTTGTATTAGAGACCGAATGTACTAATGTTAAAGAATGAGCTAGTTAAGTGCATTGAGATGAAATTACTGAATATGTGAAGGTGATTTAATGATTAAGTTGTGAAAGATATATATATGCCTAATGTATGTGTCTTATGTTATAGAGACATTCAGCTACATCGTTAAATTCATGCATAAGATAGATGGATGAGATACGTGAATCCTTGCTTGTGGATGTGAATTAGATATGGATTAAATAAGCATGAAATCGAGTCATGGCATGTTTTATTAAATATGATACATATTGAAAATGTTATGTGATTGCCAAATGTGATTGTTAAGTGAATAATATTAGTTAAGTACCTAAGCAAATCTATTGTTTCACTTAAGCTTAAGAACAAAGAGGATCAAAGTTGGATAAGGGAAAAGAGAAAGTAAACGAATAGCCGTGTATATCTAGTCGTCGACCACTTCCGAGGTAAGTTTTAAGTGATTAAACGTTGAGTAAATTCAATCATAATAGAACATATTGAGTTGATTTAATAAGATATGATGTGGCCATGATATGTTCTAAACTCAAATGGTAAGTTCTTAAGTGTTTGAACTTGGAAATTTAAGTGCAAATTTGAAATAATCTGCTTAGGACAGCAGCAGTAACATGATTTTAGAAAATCACCATAAATTGATGGAGTTGAATTAGAGGCTGAATAAAATATGAAATTAAAGCTTAACGAGTCTAGTTTCTTATAAAAGAAACCGTGTAAGCAAAGGAATTGCCAATAATGAGATATTTAAAGTTGTATGAGACAGAATCAGAATGACTCTGAAATCCTCTGTTCTGTTGAAAATCATTATAAATTGTACAAAAATTATTAAAAGAGAAAATTTATATACTTAGACTCCTTAATGAGTCTAGTTTCAAATGAAATAAACAAGAACATATTTTCAATTTTGTACAATGAGAAATTTGATTCGTAGTGAAGAGTGGTAAGAATAGTCAAACAGTGAAACAGGGGAAACTTTAAGAAAAATCTGGTATTGATTGGTCAAACCAAAAATTCTGAAAATTTTATGGATAAAAGATATATGAGTCTATTTTCAGGGAAAATTAACGGCACTTCATTTGGAGTTTCGTAGCTCCATTTACGAATAATTTAATGACTGTTGCTCAGGAAAAACAGCTTGTGCTGAATCTGTGATTATGTTGTAAACCTTGATAAAACTATTTGAGTTGCTTAAGCTATTGATTAAATATTGGTAATCAAAGTACCAAATCCGTATTAAAGTGAAGCTATAAGCCGTAAATGACTAGTATACCTAGCCAATTTCGTTATGATGAAATGTGTATGAGATATGTATACGTGGTAAAGCCGAATGGCTAATGCAAAATGTGTATGAGATATGTATATGTGGTAAAGCCGAAAAGCTAATGCAAAATGTGTATGAGATATGTATATGTGGTAAAGCCGAATGGCCAATGCTAAATGTGTATGAGATATGTATATGTGGTAAAGCCGAATGGCTAATGCAAAATGTGCATAAGATATGTATATGTGGTAAAGCCGAATGGCTAATGTAAAATATGTGTGAGACAGGCATATGTGGTAGAGCCAAATGGCTACTGTGAAATATGTATGAGATGTGTGTATATATATATTGTGGCCGAATGACAAATTGTGAAAGTGTGTATTATTAGATATTTGATGAGGCAAATGAATTACAAATGTGATGATCTATGTGAAATGTTGTACCATGTAATTAGTTATATATGAAACTTGAGATTATATCCGGGCTTATAGACCCGCTAACTATGTGTGGAGATTATATCCAGGCTTAAAGACCCGATGGTTATATGCGGAGATTATGTCCGGGTTAAGACCCGCTTATATGTTGTAAGACTGAATGGCCAATGCGATGAATGTGAAAGTGCGTATATGTGGTGAGGCCGAATGGCCAATGTGATGAATGTAAAAGTGTGCACATGTGATAAGGCCGAATGGCCAATGTGATGAGTGTGAAAGTGTATATATGTGATAAGGCCGGAGGGCCAATTTGAGATAGGTGTAAGCTGTGTATCGTTATATGCTTATAAAATGAAAAAGAATAACTTATGGGATGTGTGGCGTGGCCGAATGGCTATTATAAAAATGAAAGTAAATCATGTGTTTTATGAGTTGGTCTGATTGAAAGTATTGTTCTGTTAAAATGTTGTGATATGCGAATACTACAAGCATATAGCATAAAGTGTGATAAACTTTCTAAATGGTCTATCGTACGAAATCATTCGGAACATTGACCTAATAAGCTTCGAACTTGGTAATTAGAATTGAGTTTTATATAAGATGACAAATGGAGCTCGTATCATACATTAAATGACTCAGGTATGTGATACTTACCTTTTGATGTAAGAACAACTCGGACTGGATTTGATTATATTCAATTGTGAGATTTTGTAATTGAAAGTATAAGATGTAGGTATATGTGGTTTCAGTCACTGGGATTTAATGAGGATGGGATACCTTAAGTTGATAAGGTATGTGTCCTACACTCATAATTAAATCTGCTCTAGATTGAACCACAATTATGAAATGATATATATATCTATGGGAATGAGTATTAAGACTACTATGCGATTAAGCCATGTTCGACTGATGTGGGAAGCCATGTGAAGTTATTGATTTATTCTATCGATTAAGTTTGAGGTTAAGTGATTTATATTTATAAATTTTGCATTGTGTGCATATATATATAATTGGTCATTTATGAAATTACCATGGAAGTGGGCACATCTCTGAAAATTTTTGATTATGGTTGAATACCTCTACAATTGGCCACTGTGGAAATTATTTATGAAGTGGTTATGTGATATAAATTTCTAAGTAAATGAGACGATAAGTAAAGTATGTGCAATTGAGAATAGGTTCATTCAGCAAACGATTTTACATATACCAATCTGAATAGGGAATTATGTTCTTTTTAAAATTCAGTAAAGTTAAACGACATTGCTTAAAACTTACTAAGCATTGAAATGCTTACTCTGTTGCTATGTCTTCTGTTTTATAGATTGTTGATTCGGGCCAATTGCTCGGGGATCATCAGCAACTCGTCACACTATCACTATCCACTGTTTCGTACTGCTATGTTTTGGATTATCTTATGGCATGTATAGAATAGACTAGTAGCGGAAGAATATTTTGGGTAATGTATATAAGCCATGCGAAAATGGTATCTTTTGAATGTGTACTTATAGAAGTTTGAATTTTATCCCTGGCCGCGTTTAGTATTTATAGAAATCAATGATCTTGTTTAAAGAGATTGTTTTTTTAAAAAAAAATTTTACTGTTCTGATATGTTCTCTGATTTTCGGTAACGCCTCGTCCTATTCCGGCGACGGTTACGGGATAGGGGTGTTACAATAACTTAGGTCCCTTCTCCCTATTTGTGCTTATATTAGACGGTCTCTTATGGTAAGCATTCTATGCTTTTTCCTTTTATGTTTCTTGAAGATAAAGAAAAGCTGAAACTTTCCCCCTATCTTCTTTTGTTACTGTCGGTTTGACCCCTTGGTCGAGTATTCATTATAGTCACTTCCCTTTTGGTTTCTTAAGTGTATTAGTGCAATTAAGGACGATCTCGCGAGGAGCAGCTGGTGGCCAATAGTATCGTAACAACTTAGATCTATTGTTTAGATCTCAGAAAGGTAAGAAAAAGGGGTAACTTTCTCTAGTTTGGGCCGATTATTAAAGGATCTTTTTGGATATGATTGGCACAACGACTAGATTGTTTAATAGTTTTTTGAACGTTTGTAGGTTGATCGTTCGCAGGGATTAGTCGTCTCTATTCGTAAATAGGTGTGTAACTACACCCTCTGTAGTTTAGATCGGCAAAGCTGAAATGCTGAAATGTCGGCTTTTCGAGGCCCCATTGGCGTGCGATTGCTTGTGGGCCAATCTGAACCCGTTAAGATGGGTTTGAGACTGAGGGGATCGATTGGTGCATTTTTGTGCACTTAGACAATTTTGGGCCTCGGCGGGCCAAAATAGGCCCAATGGTCCTACTGGCTGTAGGAGTCAAATATCTGGTAAGTGGCTATTAAAAAGACTAGATAATAAAATCTGTAACTCTGGGTGTAAAAATGAACTTAATAGGCCATACGCATGTGTAGGCCCATACGGGCTCAATAGGGGTTTTTTGGCCCATAATCACTTTTGAGCTAATAGCTGATATGAGTTGTAGGAAGCATCGTAAGACTTGTTAAGAGATCATTTCTGGTAATAATACATTAAAAGCTGGTAAATAGACTGAAATACCCCTGAAGGGTAGAATTACCATTTTACCCCTGTTCTTTAAAGAGACTATGATATCTCTAGAAGATAGTTTAAGGATTTTGCATGATTAATTCTGTATCTGTTAATTTGTAAGCATGGTATTATCTGTTCTATGAGTCCGCATGGGGTTGGGATTATGATTATGGAGAAAGTTTTGTTAAAGTGGCTCTACCACATAATTCTGATAACAGTGGGTTTGCCACATATTCTGATTCTGGTGGCTCCGCCACAATATTCTGTTATTAGCAGATGGCTGCATATTGGTGTGTGGGCTGTGTGGGTTGAGTTATTCCCCACATGGTGTGATAGGCTGGTACGGGTGGTGTGATGGCTGGCATGGGTGGGTTTGCATATTATATATATATTCTGTATCTGTTATGGGCTTGGGCCCGATTTGTTTCTATTTGGGGCCATGGCCCATTTTGTTCTGATGGGGAGTTACACACTGAGTTTCCACAAACTCACTCTTTTAATTTTTAACATGTGCAGGTAACCCCTAGACTTAGTGGATTTGAGGCCGTGACGGACTCGAGATGGCCACATGATTTCTACTTGTGTTCTGCACTAGTTGGACTACCACTATTTGCATTTCTAATTCTGTTTCCTATATTTGGTTTAAATTATGTAATAAGGCCATTACGGGGTTTAAACTTTTATTTGGTTAAATTATTTATTTTGAATAGCAAAAGCATGGAACTGGATAATTAATCAAACTTGGCTTCTAAAATTGATAACAAATGTTTTGAAAGAAAAACCACATCCTATATTCTTTTTTGGTTTTTTGCAATATAAACTGGTAACTTAGCTTTCATCACGATTTCAAAACAACAGGAAAAGGATTTCTAACTAAACTAAAAGGAGGTTTCCAAACTAAACGTACTTGTTTTAAACAAGACCCTAACTTCGTTACAACAGTTTAAATGATTTTCAAACTTTAAGCCATATGACCCTCCAGATCCGGGCATAACGTCCAGGCCGGGTTTGGATTGTTATAGTCTTCCACCAATGGTAAGCTGAATCTCTAAGAAGTGACACCACACAGTTAATACACTCTTCTGGTATGCAAGATAACTCATCAAAACCTCTGATAGTATTCTCGAGCCACAATTTAACTTTCTCTGCATCATCATCTCGAAACTCTTTGGCCCATTGTTTTCTAATTTTATCAACTGGTGGCTTCGCTCTTCTGATTGTATCTGTGACTGGGGAAGTTACATGGGTAGTCTGAGGATTATGACGGGGTGGAGGTCTAACAGCCGGATTCGTACGAACAAACTCAGTGAACCATTCATTCATAGCTTGGAAGAAAGCTCGAGCCCCTCCTCATTGACTAACTGTAACAAGCTTTTCACTACTATCTGGTGGCACTGTCCCTTCTGCGGGAATGGGTGCATTACTTTTTACATCATCTACACTAACTCATTCGGGATCCAAAACTATAGAAGAGAAACATTTTAAAATTGTCTGGAGTCATCACACTATCAAAATATAAGTATGGTATGTATAGCTAGACTCTTACTCATACTGAATACCCTGAGAACTGACTAAACTCTTGTTTGATACTAATAAATGTAACACCCCTTACCTGAGACCGTCACTGGAGGTGAGCACTGATAAACCGTAATTTATATAGGTTTTTACCCCATGCTTAGCATACTTTTGGATGAATTATCCCTTAATTTGTGGAATTTGATGCTCCTAATCCTTTCAATTCATGTTTTATACTTAGGTGAGCATAGGGGAGTGAAAAGAATAAGAAACGAGCCAAAAACAAAGAAAATGGGCCAAAGTTAGAAATCAACACGGCTCAGAGTTCATCACACGAGTAACCTACACGGCTGTGCCAAATTAGCAGGCTTGAACACAGCCTGGGCTCGAATCACACGGGTGTGCCAGACATGCGTGTCCCTGTCGTGACGAATTTCAATTTCACGCAAGAAAAGCTACTTAGGGGCTAAGAAAGGTATTCCAAACTCTATATAAACACACTAGGAGCAGACTTAAAAGGGGGAGGTCGACAGAAAGGGTAGACGGCAGGGAATTACTCAAAGAAAGCCGATTGATCCATCTCAGAAGCCAGGATCTACATCAAGACTGAAGATCTCCCTTCAATCCTTTCAGGAGTTTTGGATTTTCTTTATGTTTTGTTGTTTTCTGTACTTTAAGATGTATTCTTTTATAAACAAGAACTAAATCCCCAAATACCTGAGGTGGATGAAACCTAAGACAAATCTTGTTATTGTTATCTGAATTATATGATAAATATTTGATTTGTTCTTAATTGTGTTTTTATTTCTTAAGTTGATATTTCAATATATCAATTCAAGTCGAATGTGCTTATTCAGAGGAGCAAAAGTCCCTGTTTAATAGTAGATCCAACATAATTAAGCGGAGTTAATCATAATCCTAGACATCGGATGATGAAAATCTGCCAGATTAGAGTCAAATCTAATAAGGGGATCCATAGATCGAGTTAATGCAAAACTAGGGGTTTTAATTAGAAAGAGATTTCAATTAATCAACCTAGGGTTAGTTGTTCTTATTCTCGACGGAGATATTAACATAATTTAGGGATCTCTACGGAGCAAGTTGAATGAAGAAATCGTCTAATTCAGAGTTAAATAACAAGTCTAAGTGGATTCTTCCTTGGGTATTGCCTTTATTACTCAGTTTTCCCAAAGTAATTCTCTAATTTACTCTTTGTCACGTCCTTAGTTTAGTTTAGAATTAATTAGTTTAAACAAAATCCCTCCTTCCTTCTAGGCTAGATAATAGGAAGAAAGTTATTACTAGTACTTTTAGTTCCTTGGATTCGACATTCTGGTCTTGCCACTAACTATACTACAAATTGATTGGTACGCTTGCCTTTTATTGTGATAATAGTTAGTTTCTAGGTACGATCATTATTATTAGTTTATCAAAATCACGATCAAGTTTTTGGCGCCGTTGCCTAGGAACTAAG
Source organism: Gossypium stocksii (assembly GCA_020496765.1). NCBI lineage: Eukaryota > Viridiplantae > Streptophyta > Magnoliopsida > Malvales > Malvaceae > Gossypium > Gossypium stocksii. The sequence goes on along the minus strand of CM035624.1, from coordinate 78,009,860 downwards.
ATATTAGGAACACTCTATTTCTATTACTTTAGCCCTTTTTACTTTTATTGTAATTTATTTTCTATTTTTATTTTTAGATTTTACTAAAATTTTCTTTTTGTTTTCCCCTGATAGGTGTCTCTAGTTTATGACTAGAAGAAACCCGTCAGGACCACTATTGTTTGATAGCAATTTAGAAGCTACAGTTCGCAGAGACCATAGAAAAATAAGGCGAAGCTTACATACCCAGAACAAGAACAAGAGAACGAATCCGAATCTACCGAAGGGATGGAAGCAAATCAAAATAATCAACTACCTCCTGTGGTAGCCACAGATCCTATGAATCAAAATCCTATTCCGCGCACTATTTATGATTATGCTAGACCTAATTTAGCAGGTAATGAATCTAGTATTGTCAAGCCTGCTATTGCTGCAAATAATTTTGAATTGAAACCAAGCACTATTCAAATGATTCAACAGTTTGTTTAGTTTGATGGTTTGCAGGATGAGGATCCTAACGCACATTTAGCTAACTTTTTGGAATTCTGCAACACATTTAAAATCAATAGTGTTTCTAATGATGCCATTTGCCTTCAGTTGTTTCCCTTTTAGTTGAGAAATAAAGCCAAATAGTGGTTGAACTCTCTACCACGAGGCCTATCACTACTTGGGAACAAATAACCGAAAAGTTTTTACTTAAATATTTTCTGCCGGCTAAAATGGTAAAGTTGAGGAATGATATCTCTTCTTTTGTGCAGATGGATTTAGAGACACTCTACGATGCTTGGGGGAGATATAAGGATTTATTGAGGAGGTGCCCTCACTATAGGTTACCTTTGTGGCTACAAGTGCAAACTTTCCACAACGGTTTAAATCCCTCAACAAGATAGATGATTGATGCAGCTGCCAGTGGAACCATTAATAACAAAACACCTGAGGAGGCTTATAAGTTTATAGAGGAGATGTCACTGAATAATTATCAGTGGCAAGTTATGAGGACAAGGCTACAAAAAGCTGTCGGGGTTTTTAATGTTGATATAGTCACAATGCTATCAAATCAAGTAGAACTCTTAAATAAAAAGATTGACGGTTTAGTTGGTTCTACGTAGATACATCCAGTGATGAGGTGCGATTCAAATGGAGGAGGAATGTACAGCACAGATTATTCATCTCACGATCCTAGCATAGAAAATGAACAAGCCAACTATATGGGTAATAATTCTTGATCTCAAAATAACCCTTATAGTAACACTTATAATACAGGTTAGAGAAACCACCCAAATTTTTCGTGGGGTGGCCAAGGAAATTAGAGACCACCACCTCTTCCAGGCTTCCAGCAACCACCTTACTAGCAAGTGAAAAAGCCGAACCTTGACGAGATGCTCACGAAATTTATCTCCGTATCAGAAACCCATTTTCAGAATATCGAGACGGCACTTAAAAATTAGCAAGCATCCATTCAAGGACTTGAAACTCAAATAGGTCAGCTTGTTAAGCTGATCTCAAAAAGACCACAAGGTGGTTTACCGAGCAACACAGAAACTCACCCAAGGAGTAACTCCATGCCATCACTGTGCACGACAAAGAAGGGTTAGCTGAACGTAAATCTGAAGAGAGGCAAGAAAATTTGGTAAGTAATGGTAAGATTGAGGTAAGTCATGGTACACAAAAACTGGTAAGTAGGGAATATAAGCCTCGTGCCCCATACTCGAATGCGACAAGGAGAGACCGCACAGATGAATAATTTGGTCAATTCCTTAAACTACTAAAGAAATTACATATTAACTTACCGTTTATTAAAGCTCTTTCACAGATGCCAAATGTTGTTAAGTTCTTAAAAAAACTATTAGTAAACAGACGGAAGTTGGATGAGTCGTCTCATGTGGAGCTGAATGCAGTTTACTCAGCCATTTTGCAGAACAAGCTACCTAACAAATTAAAAGATCCAGGGAGTTTTATGATTCCTTGTTTATTTGGTAACTTAGATGTTAAAAATGCTTTGGTTAGGGGCTAGTATTAATGTAATGCCTTATAAACTATTTAAACAACTAGGTCTTGGGAAACCCAAACAAACTAGGATAAGCATTAAATTAGCTATTAAAACCATTAGATTTCCTAGGGGTATAATTGAAGATGTGCTTGTTAAAATTGACAAATTTATATTCCTAGTTGATTTTGTTGTTTTAGACATCAATGAGCATAACGAAGTGCCATTAGTTTTAGGGTGACCCTTTTTAGCAACTTCTAGGACTATCATTGATGTAGGCACAGGTGAACTTACATTTTGCGTAGGTGATGACACAATTACTCTGAAAGCTCGTAATTCTAATAGAACTTTTAATGATACAGACGCTATTACGAGTTCTTGCAATAAGAATAATCCCACTGTCCAACCTTCTTTGTAGGATAATCTTAGCAGAAGTACAATTGAGCTACAGTCGAGTTCATACTACAACAAGGGAGCCTTCCATGAAGAGCGAATGTTACAATTTGATGAACTCGACGAGTGGCGAAGCCATAGCAAGAAGGAATCTAAAATATGCCACGCCGAACCAAAGCATCACCATGATGACTCTAAGGTAAAGAAGAATCAATTTAAGGTAGGGGATAAGGTATTATTAGAGGAGAAGGACCCTCGAATTTCAAATTTAGAGTTTCATACAGGTGACACACCTCCCTTCATGGTAATGAAAAATTTTCCCTATGGTATAGTCGAGGTAACACATAAAGAATTTGGCACTTTCGAGGCAAAGTATACTCAGCTTAAACCTTATTTTGATACTAAAACTAATAGCTAGAAAGAGGAGTTTCAACTTCTCAAACCACCGTGACTATTTGAGCTTGAGAGAAGTCGAGCTTAGACTATAAAAAAGTGCTTCTCGGGAGGCAACCCGATCACTAACACTATTAACCCATCTATTTTTCATGTTTTTAGTGCAGGTTTTTAACCCACATGGCCTAGACACATGGGCGTGCCCTTGGCCGTTTGAAAGCAGAGCAAAATTTCCAAAGCCAATGGTAAGACACGGGTTCCGAAAAATTGCTACGGCTGTGCGACATGGCCGTGGGCGAACTTGTCAATTGAACACAGGCGTGCACATAAGAACATGAGTATGTGAGAAGTGAACAAGTCAGAACACAACCATGCGACACAGCCGTGTGCACTAACACACCCAAAGGAATGCGGCTGTGTGACCGAACCCCCAATTAAATACCCTAGTTTCCTTTAATTTAGTTTTATATTCTCTTTTATTATTCACTTTCATTTTCTTTTATTTTTAATTTGATTTTTATTTAGTTCTTATTTTATCCAAATTTCCATTCGTAATTTTTGAACCTTCTATTTATGGCTGTTTATTAATGAGTAACTCCACCAATATTGACCCTGCAGCTTCCAAAGGGTTAAGGTGATTGATACAATGATAAATCCACTGAGGAAAGATACTCCATGACTACTATGTCCTGCTAAACCACGCTTGTCTTTATTATGATTGTGGAACCACCGGAGTATCCTCTCTCACCTTCACCTCTACCTAGGTCATCAAATTAGCTTTCCTCCCAAATCTGCTCTCACTACTCTAAGGATTTATCCAAAATTCAGGAAGTTTCACTTCTTTCCCTATTTTATGATTTTATGCTAAATGAATTTATCTTTGTACATTGAGGGCAATGTACATCTTAAGTGCGGGGGGAAAACACTTTCACTTTTTGCATTATTCTCAAATCCCTGAATCTTGTCTTGTCTCTCAAGTTACTTTCTCATATCACTATTAGAATGAATTCTAATTGATTTATGATTTTTATTCATATGCTTAGAATTAAGACATCGGTATTTGTGCTTTGATTATTCAAACTTTAAGACATCAGAGAATCTAGCATGATAAGTTGAAATTTTTGTGAATTTAAAATTTTTCTAGGTTATCGTCCCAAATTTAGGTATTATCTTGAAACTTGAAATTCATAGGATCGACATCAAAAGCCATAATTTTGGTGAGATTTTTTAGCCTTTTGAGCATACATCCTTTCATGCTCACTTTTATTGTTGCTTTGAGTGAGTCAATACTGATTTGTTATTCTATAACTTGCTTCGATATGCATGTTAAGACCACACCATTGATTTGATATAATGAGAAGATAAAGGCACCTAAGTTTAACCTACTCACTCTATAAAAAGCCACCCTCATAATTAAGCATTAGTAACCCCCTTGAACCTAACAAACCATTTATTGATTTACCCTTAATATTAACCCATAAACCCGTTTTTGATTCTTTGAGAATTTCTTTCACTGTAATTTGATCCTTATTTTTGTCGAGATTTGAATTGACTAATTATCCAGTTATGTTGTCCTTTTCAGTTGTAAGTTCATAAAATATTCGATTTGTTCTTAAAAAAATGTGTATATATATTTCAATTGTAATGTAATGTTTTGCATATTTCTTTTATGAGCTTCTGATTTTTAAACGATGTTATTCAAAAGGCTTTATTCTAAGAATATGTTTCAGTGATAGATATTTTGCTAGATAAATGATTTTTAAGTTGAATCTCGATTCTACCCTCTTTTTCAACTTGTGACCACACCCCTAACCAAAGTCCCATTACAACCTTCTAAAGACCTTTTGATCGATGTGTCATATCAATTTATAGTGATGGAGATTTGATTTTCATGCAAGTTTATGGTAATAACTTTTTATGTTGACTATTGAGTGTTTAATTTCTGAACCTTCAACACTTTGAATGGAAGAGTGAATCTTTAGTGAGGATTTTAGCTCTTGTTGATTTTAAATCCAAGGTTGTAACGTCCCGATTTTTGGGCTTAAGAGAAAATGGGCTTCGTGTATCGGAAAAATTTGAATTTTTGTGATCAAGAAAAATATTTCGTAATTTCATGTTTGGATTGTTAATTAAATGATTTGGGGCATTTGGGGATGTACGGGAAGTCCTGGACGCATAAAGGGACTTTAAGAAAAATTTTAGTTTTTCTCATTAAGTGGACATTTGCGTCACAAGGAAGAGTTTAAAAATATTTTTGGTTAAGGCTTGACATAAAAAGAAGTTGGTCTGGTGGCAAGGGGGCATTGGTAGCTTGTAGGAAGCCCAAGGTTCGAATCCTGGCCATGGCATAAATTCTTTTAATTTTTGCTTAAGGGCATGGAGACTGGCGTTTAATCTTTATAATTAGTTGAGGGTGATTCGTGACACAAAAGGAGTACTGGAAGAGTGGCGAACGGTGCGCTGGGCTGTTAAAAGGAGCGCAGGTTCGAGTCTCTTTGCTAGCAGAAATTTTATTTTTATTCTTGAGTAAACACTGGCCTTAGCAGGTAAGACTTATAACTTGTTGCGACTAGATTATAGCAGAAGAGCGCCTGTAGTGCAGTGGTGTGGAGTGTGCTAGGGGAGTCTTGAGGGAGCAGGTTCGAATTCCTGGGCAGGAAAAATTTTATTTTTATTTTCAAATAACCGTGGCTTCAGTAGGTATAGGTTGAAATTAATTGCGACCCTATTATAGTCTAAAGAGAAACACGGTACAGTGGCCAGCAGCATGGTTGAATGCGTAGTGACAGGATGAGGTCTGGAGTTCGAGCCTCACCCTACGCGTGTGAGGTTGGTTTTTTGTTGCTGCTCGTGCAAGGCTGGTAATAGCTGATTTGGGTCAAGTGGTGGTCAAGCGGTGGGATATGGATGTAAGGCTGCTGTTGGTGGAGAAAAGTCAAGCGGTGGGAGTATTTTATTTGATTTAAATTTTGGACTGATGAGGGCTGATTTTATGTAGCTATTAAAGGTGTAATTGAGGAAAGAATCGGCTGAATGTGGGACATTGTTGTACCATTCGGTCAATGGTATTTTTGTTACCAAATTAAAGGATTGGATTTGGGAAAATTTTGACTGAATATGGGACTACATTGTTGCCATTCAGTCAATTGAGATATGGCTAATAAAGGTTTTATTTTTAGGGGAATTTTGACCAAATGAGGGACTAATTTTGGTGATATTCGGTCATGGAAATTTTAGCTAATAAAGATTTTTTTTTTTTACTTTCCTTTTTGTTCTTAATTTTTGACCAAATGAGTGGGAAAGTTATGGTTGCCTAGTTTTGGTGCATAGGCTTGGGGATATGTCGGCATTATTGTGGGACTGAAGATGGCTTTCCATTTTGTTTCTTACTGGCACATTCTTGCATTGCTCACCCCCTCATTTCTCTTGGATGTATGGCAAAGCCGATTACACCTTTGAATTTGGCCACCATCAAACTTTCTCCACTCCTTTGTTTGAACTAGCACTTACTCATTTCTCTCATCTCTTTCAAACACCTTTTCTATTCCTTTGTTTTTACACAAGCCAATTATACCTTTGCTCATTCTCTTTCCTCTTTAACTTGACAAAGCCGAATGCACCTTTGGCTATAGTTTATTTCATCAACCTCTAGTCTTTTCTCTACTCCTTCACTAACCAAACCATCTTTCCTTGCCTCTTGTCTCTTTTTTGTTTTTATTCTCTAAGCTGTTTGACCATATATTTCTATTAAGTTATGTCGATCCATTTGTTGGCCGACTTCTATTACTTTCTTTCTCCCTCTTTATACTTTTGGTTTTGGTACTTAGCTGAAATACCAAATTGCACTTGCCAAACCATCCTATACATGTGATTTCCTATTGATTATTGTTGAAGGTAATCTTTTGGTTTGAGGGCTGTTTGTACCCTCATGTTTTTAATTGCTTCGTTTAAATAATAGACTTGTAGCACTTTGTATTGACCGTTTTTGGCTAGGGGTTCGATTAGGGTATTGGGCCGAATTCCCTATCTCTTGCTAGTGCCCATTTCATTTGTTGGTAAGGGTTCAAGTTTTATGAATTGGTTTGTAGTACTATGGGTATTCATCAATAAGTTTTCATTTGTTGTGAAGGTTAAGACTGTGGACGAAATGTTACTGATAAAGCAAGAGAGGGCCTTACGATTTGTCTTTTTGGTAAGTGACGATTGGGGATTAGGGTATTGTTCACACCATAAGTTGGATTAACCATGGAATTTGACTAACATGGAGATTGTTTTTATCTTAGGTGCTCAGACTTTGGAAAGCATTTAGTGTCTGCCTCGTTTCAGGTGTGTTAACCACACTTTAGATCTCGATGGTGAAATGCCAGAATGGCAAATGCTGAAAAGCCAACTAATCGTATGTTGTTCACATGGGTGTGCGAACGTTCATGTGATTGATTGAGGCCACGGATTGTGGCCTTACATCGAAAATCAGTTTCCATGAGCAATTTCATGAGTTGGGTCAAAATAGGTCGAATGGGCCTAATGGGCTCGTGGGCCCGCTAGATGGGTTTAAAACCCATTATCAAATCTCTGGACTGTTTGGCTGCATGTGTCACTAGACGACCATGGGCTTACTGATAGGCCTTTACTATCGAAGGACCACACTGACAAATGACTGAAATGCCCTTATAGGCAAAATGACCAAAAATACCCCTCGTGGGTAAATTAACTGTATTGACATTTTATAATGATTGACCTAATGACATTGAGCATGTTGCATTGCATGGGGGTTGGGTATATGAGCATGTTGCATTGCATGGGGGTTGGGTATATATTTTTGGAGGAAGTATATTGTTCTGGCAGCTTCGCTGCATTATTCCGAGGCTCATAGCCTAATATTCTTGTAACAGCCCCACGCCCGAGACCGTCGCCGGAGTCGAGCTTGAGGTGTTACCGAACTTAATTTATCATTTAAACAACTTTACATCATTTATTTTGATTTTCGGAATAAGCAGTTTTTCTGCGTCATGGTTGCTAAAAAAATCATATCTCGAGTTACGAAACTCAAAATCAAGATCCGTAAAGTTTCTCTTAATCTAGAATCACATATCTATCTACTAATTTTTTTCTAAAATTTTTGGTTGGACCAATTTGTACAGTTTATTAGTTAAATTTACCCCTGTTTCAGGACTTGACTGCACTGACCTCTACTTACTACGAACCACTTTTCTCCCTGTACAAAATTCATATAACTATACCATTTATTTCTCCTAAAATTAGATTCAATAAGGATTCTGAGCATATAAATTACACCTCCTAATATTTGTTTACAATTTATAGTGAATTTTCAAAGTAGGAACAGGGGATCCAGAAATCGCTCTGGCCCTGTTTCACTAAAACTCAATTATCTTATATCATATAACTCCTTTACCTATTTCGCCTCTTCCATTTGAAAGTAGACACAGTAATCTTCAATTTTATAGTTAATTCTTCACCTAATTCATTTTCTACTATTTTTGGTGATTTTTCAAACTCACATCGTTGTTGCTGTAGTGTTCTGTTTTATGGCAAGTTTCATCTTTTTATGAATTCTCATGAACTATATAACATATTAAACTCACAAGGCATCCAACATTATCTAGGCTAGCCATACCAATGACTAATCATTATCAAGCATTTTCTCAACCAAACCACAACCATATCACAAGATTATTTACACAAAACAAGTATATTGCTATACATGCCATACATCAAAACATACAAACCAATATACCAATTCTTCCTTCGATAGTGTGAGCGTTTCTTCGACCTTCTCGATATCCAAGTTGCCTCGCTAAAAACTACAATGAATGTAAAGGAGGGAGTAAGCATAAATGCTTAGTAAGTTCACATGCAAATAACAAGTAACACAACAAAGCAATTATATCAACAACAATAGCATGATATCACAAAGATACAAACCACATTTCTAGCTATCGTGTATCATCTTACCACCTTATTTCTGTTGTATCCAGTTTCAACCCGAGGGTTAAGTACATACCTGTCCAAATTGTCCATTTCACAACACTTACCAAAATATCATTTTCATCTTGAGTATTCTTCCATTCCGCTAGAATTTTACCCATTGAATACATCGGAATATAACTCGTATACACGGATCATTTGCACATAAGTGCCACATATGTAATCAATCAATCATGTAACCCGCCCATAAGCGAACTCGGACTCAACTCAACGAGCTCGGGTGTTCGCATCCATAAGTGAACTCGGAGTCAACTCAACGAGCTCGGATGCCTAGTTACATCTCACGAACTCGGACTCAACTCAACGAGTTCGGACATTTGCATCCATAAGTGAACTCGAACTCAACTCAACGAGTTTGGATGCCCAACCATCATAGTGACATGTCACTTCTATCCTAATCTATTCCCAAGGTTCAAACTGGATTTTCCTCAGTCACATATTTCCCAGTCGTTCTCCTCGGAATATTGGAACCAATACGTTGCTTGCATCTCATACTTATCAATTTAATCACATACTTTTCATACCAATGCATAATATTTCACAAAGCATAATATTCATAATAACAAGTATCATATCGTATAAATAGCATTAAATCACTTAAAATAGCAATCATGTTACATTATTTACACATGAACTTACCTCGATACAAAATATAGCAATTTTGCGATTTAGTCCAAAATCTTTTCTTTTCCTTGATCAAAGTTGATTCCACGTCTTTCTTGATCTAAAATAACACATTTAGCTTATTTCATACTCACATTATCAAAATAGTCCTAAATTGAAATTTTGGCAATATTACAATTTTGCCCCTAAACTTTTGCATATTTACACTTTTGCCCCAAAGTTCGGAAATTTAATTTTATCATAAATTGTTATGTTTTAGGACATGCTGATCATTTATTTACCATTAGGAAGCTCAAATTCCCACTAAAACCCATACTTATGAACAATATGTACTTTTACCGATTAAGTAGTTTTACTCGTTTTTACTTAAAACCGAGTAGCACAAGTTGTCTAACATAATTTAAAACCTCATATTCTATCATAAAACATCAAAATACACAAATTTCACCTATGGGTATTTTTCCAAATATGAACCCTAACTTAAATTATTGCTAACATAAGCTTTATCGAGTTACCGGGATACGAAAACGTAAAGAACATTAAAAACGGGGCTTGGAATCACTTACTATGGAGCTTGGAAGTTTGAAACAAGCCCTAGCTATGGAGAACCCTTGAAATTTTGTGGTAATGAAGAAGATGACCAATTTTGTGTTATTTTTCCCTTTTTATTTCATGTTAATATCCAAATGACAAAAATGCCCCTCCTTACTAAACTTTCAAAAATTCCATCCATGTCCAAATTTTGTCCATGAACTTAAAATTGGTCAAATTGCTATTTAAGACCTCCTAATTAATATTCCAAAGCAATTTCATACTAGAACCTTCTAGAATGCAAGTTTTGCAACTTATTCGATTTAGTCCCTAATTTCAAATTAAGCACTTTACGCTTAGAATTTCTTCACGAAATTTTCACACCATCATAAAATCATATCATAAACATCAAAATAGTTATAAAATAATTATTTCTACCTCAGATTTGTGGTCACGAAACCACTATTCCGATTAGGCCCTAATTCGGGATATTACAACTCTCCCCCCTTTTAAGGATTTTCGTCCTCAAAAATCTTACCGGTAAATAGGTGTGGGTATTGTTTCCTTATAGTTTCCTTGGGGTCCCATGTAGCCGCTTCTATTCCATGCTTTTGCCATAACACTTTCACAAGAGCAATACTTTTGTTTCTTAGTTGTTTGACCTCTCGAGCTAAAACTTTAATCGGTTCTTCTTCGTAGGTCATATCTGGTTGTAATTCAATTTCTGTCGGTGAAACCACATGTGAAGGATCCGAACGATACCGACAGAGCATAGATACATGGAACACATCATGAACTTTCTCCAACTCAGGTGGTAATGCTAATCGATAAGCTACCGGTATGACTCTTTCAATTATTTCATACGGCCCGATCAAACGCGAACTTAATTTACCTTTCCGTCCAAATCTGAGGACTTTCTTCACAGAGACACCTTTAAAAATACCTTATCACCAACTTGAAACTCAATTTCTTTTCATTTCAAATCTGCATACGATTTCTATCTATCCGAAGCAGCTTTCAAACAATCTCGAATTACCTTCACTTTTTCTTCGGTTTCTTTTATTAGATCAACCCCATAGATCTGATTTTCCTTGAGTTCGGTCCAATACAAAGGCGTCCGACACTTACGACCATACAAATACTTCATAAGGTGCCATTTTCAAACTTTCTGATAACTATTATTGTAAGCAAATTCCACCAATGGTAAATATCTTTCCCAACATCCTTGAAATTCTAATACACAACATCGAAGCATGTCTTCAAGAATTTGAATTACCCTTTCTGATTGCCCATCAGTTTGTGGATGAAAAGTAGTATTGAAATTTAACCTTGTACCTAACGCTTCTTGCAACTTTTGCCAAAACCGCGAAGTAAATCTCGGATCTCTGTCTGAAATGATTGACAATGGTATTCCATGTAGTCTAACAATTTCTCTAACATACAATTCAGCTAACTTGTTAAGAGAAAAATCTGTACGTACTGGAATGAAATGAGCCGATTTAGTCAATCTGTCAACTATTACCCAGATGGCATCTTTCTTTCATGGAGTCAATGGCAACCCTGAAACAAAATCCATAGTAATCCGATCCCATTTCCATTCAGGAACCATAATAGGCTGAAGTAATCCTGAAGGCACTTGGTGTTGCGCTTTCACCTATTGACAAATTAAGCATTTCGATACAAATTCTGATATATCCCTTTTCATTCCATTCCACCAGTACATTTTCTTCAAATCATTATACATTTTCGTACTGCCTGGATGAATCGACAAATAACCACCATGTGCTTCCTAAAAAATCTTTTGAATTAACTCCTCATTCTTCAGTACACAAATCCGATCTTTAAACATCAAGCAACCATCAGGACCGATTCTGAAATCTGACTCTATATCAACCTCACATTGCTTTCTTTTGGCTTGCAAGTCTTCATCGCTTTTCTGAGCTTCACAAATCTCTTGTAAAAACATCGGTCTTACTTTTAGCTCGGCCAGAATGGAACCATCATCTGACATTTTCAACTGAGTGTTCATAACTCTCAAAGCAAACAACAGTCTTCTACTCAAAGCATCAGCAACTACATTTGCTTTTCCTGGATGATAGTCAATCACAAGCTCGTAATCTTTTAATAACTCCAACCATCTTCGCTGTCTCAAATTCAAGTCCTTTTGTGACATCAAGTATTTAAGACTCTTGTGGTCGGTATATACTCGACACTTTTCACCATATAGATAATGTCGCCAAATCTTCAAAGCAAACACCACTACAGCCAATTCTAAATCATGAGTCGAATAATTCCTCTCGTGAGGTTTTAACTGCCTCGAAGCATAAGCCACAACCTTTCCTTCTTGCATCAGTACGCATCCCAAACCATTTAGAGAAGCATCACTATATACCACAAATTCTTTACCTGACTCGGGCTGTACTAACACTGGTGCCTCTGTTAATAACTTATTCAATTCTTTAAAACTTTGTTGACATTCTTCCGTCCACTCAAATTTAACATCTTTACGAAGTAATCTAGTCATAGGAGCAGTAATTATAGAAAATCCATTTACAAACCGTCGATAATATCCAGCTAGTCCTAAGAAACTCCTAACCTCGGTTACATTCTTCGGTGGCTTCCAATTAACAATAGCTGAAATTTTACTGGGATCAACCCGTATACCATCACCCGAAACAATATGACCCAAAAATCCAACTTCCTGAAGCCAAAATTCACTTTTACTAAACTTGGCATATAACTGCTTCTCTCGCAAAGTTTGCAAAACTATCCTCAAGTGCTCTGCATGCTCTGTCTCATCTTTCGAATAAATCAAGATATCATCTATAAATACCACAACAAACTTGTCCAAGTATGGTCAAAATATTCGATTCATCAAATCCATAAACACGGCAGGAGCATTTGTTAATCCAAACGGCATAACTAAAAATTCATAATGACCATACCTTGTATTAAAAGCAGTTTTAGGCACATCTGACTCTTTTACCCGCAGCTGATAGTACCCAGATCTCAAATCAATCTTTGAAAACCATGTTGCTCCTTTCAGTTGATCAAACAAATCATCAATTCTCAGCAACGGATACTTGTTCTTAATTGTCACTTTGTTTAATTGCCGACAGTCTACACACAATCTCATTGAACCATCCTTCTTTTTCACAAACAATACCGGAGCACCCCAAGGCGAAAAACTCAGTCTCACAAAGCCTTTGTCAGTCAACTCTTGCAACTGTGACTTTAATTCTTTCAACTCTGTTGGTGCCATTTTGTACGGAGCAATCGAGATCGGAGTTGTTCCCGGCATCAAATCAATACCAAACTCTACTTCTCTAACTGGAGGCAAACCCGGCAATTCTTCTGGAAATACATCTATAAACTCACATACAATCGGCACTGATTCCACTTTCTTTTCAATTTCCTTTGTATTCAACACATACGCTAAATAAGCTTCATAACCCTTTCTCAAATATCTCTGAGCCGACATTGAAGAAATTACACTAGACAATGCCTCTGATTTATCTGATTCGACTCGCAGAGTTTCACCATTTTCACACTTTAATTCAATAACTTTCTGTTTACAATTTACTATAGCATCATGCAACGTCAACCAATCCATACCCAAAATAACATCAAACTCATCAAACGGCAACAACATCAAGTCGGCCGGAAAGTAATAACCCCGAATCATTAAAGGACAGTTCTTGTATACTTTATCAACTATAACACATTGGCCTAACGGGTTTGACACTTTAATCATAAATTCTGTATTCACAATAGGTATATTCATGCTAGATACAAATTTCATGCACACATATGAATGAGTAGAACCGGGGTCAATCAAAGCAGTAACATTAACATCACAGAGAGAAAATATACTAGTAATCACATCGGGTGAGTCTTCACGCGCTTTAATGGCATAAGTTCTAGCTAGAGCCCTTCCTTTAGATTTAACCGTTGAATCTCTGGCTACATTCTTGCTACTTGCTTCACTCCCAGCTTTTCTTGGATACCTTCCTCTCGAATCTGTACCACCAGCTTTTGTACTCTGAAATTTTTCTTTTTCAATCCTCTCTGGGCAATCTCTAATAAAATGATCCGGAGAACCACATTGGAAACATTCATTTGCTCTGCACGGACAGAAATGATTTCTACCACACTGCTGGCACTCGGGTTTAACAAATCTCGAGTTCCCTACACTAGCTGACGAAGTAGTCTGGGACTTAGGACCCACATTTTGCTTTCTAGAATTCCCATATGATTGTCCAGCTGAAACTTGGGAACGAGGATTCATATTTCTTGATTTTTTGGGTTGCTGTGAGGGTGCATTACTCATTGGTCTTTTCTTCTAATTTCGTGTATCAGATTCTACCTTTTTCTTCTCTTTAAGTAGTTCTTCAACCTTACAAGCTCGATCGACAAGTACCACCATTTCGTTTAGTTCTAGAATCCCTACAAATACCTTGATGTCTTCATTAAGCCCATCTTCAAATCGTCTGCACATCTTGGCCTCTATAGGAACATATTCTCTGGCATACTTACTCAGTCGAATAAACTCTCTTTCATATTCTGTAACGGTCATGCTACCTTGTTTCAACTCAAGAAATTCCTTGCGCTTCTGATCAATAAATCTTTCACTGATGTATTTCTTCTGAAACTCTTCTTGAAAGAATTCCCAAGTTACCCTCTCTTTTGGTGTCTTCTGATCAATAATCAGTGTCTTCCACCAATTATAAGCTGAATCTCTCAACAAAGATATAGCACATTTCAAGCATTCCTCAGGTGTGCAAGACAGTTCATCAAATACCCGGATAGAATTCTCAAGCCAGAACTCTGCTTTCTCGATATCATCATCTATATTAGCTCTGAATTCTTTGGCCCCTAGCTTACGGATTTTATCAACTGGAGTTCTTTGAAATTTCATCATACCCACATCTTGAGGCATCGGAGGTACAGGTTGAGGAATTGGGGGAGGTGGGGGAGGTTGTACATTCGGGTTCGTACGAACGAACTCAGTATACCAAGTACTCATCATCTGGAGAAAGGCTTCTCGACCCCTTTCTCCTCCTCCTTGATTAATAGTGGGAGGTGGATTTTCAGTCGGCACCACCCCTTCAGCTGGAGCTGGTGCATTACTTTCTATAACATCAGCCACGGTTGGATCGGGATCCATTTACTATAAAAAAATCATTTAAAAGGTCAGAAGTCGTCACACTATTACAATATACATATATGGCATGTATAGCAAAATCTGTGCATAAAATACGTTAGTCCAAGAACCGACTAAACCTGCTCTGATACCACCAAATGTAACACCCGTACGCCCGAGACCGTTGCCGGAGTCGAGCTTGAGGTGTTACCGAACTTAATTTATCATTTAAACAACTTTACATCATTTATTTTGATTTTCGGAATAAGCAATTTTTCTACGTCATGGTCGCTAAAAAAATCATATCTCGAGTTAAGAAACTCGAAATCAAGATCCGTAAATTTTCCCTGAATCTAGACTCGCATATATATCTACTAATTTTTTTCTAAAATTTTTTGTTGGGCCAATTAGTACAGTTTATTAGTTAAATTTACACCTGTTTCAGGACTTGACTGCACTGACCTCTACTTACTACAAACCACTTTTCTCCCAGTAAAAAATTCATATAACTACACCGTTTATTTCTCTTAAAATTAAATTCAATAAGAATTCTGAGCATATAAATTACACTTCCTAATTATTTTTTTACAATTTATAGTGAATTTTCAAAGTTGGAACAGCTGATCCAGAAATCGCTCTGGCTCTGTTTCACTTAAACTCAAATATCTTATAACATATAACTCCTTTACCTATTTGGCTTCTTCCATTTGAAAGTAGACACAATAATATTCAATTTCATAGTTAATTCTTCACCTAATTCGTTTTATACTATTTTTGGTGATTTTTCAAACTCACGTCATTGTTGCTGTAGTGTTCTGTTTTATGGCAAGTTTCATCTTTTTATGAATTCTCATGAACTATATAACATATTAAACTCACAAGGCATCCAACATTATCTAGGCTAGCCATACCAATGACTAATCATTATCAAGCATTTTCTCAACCAAACCACAACCATATCACAAGATTATTTATACAAAACAAGTATATTGCTATACGTGCCATACATCAAAACATACAAACCAATATACCAATTCTTCCTAGGATAGTGTGAGCGTTTCTTCGACCTTCCCAATATCCAAGTTGGCTCGCTAAAAACTACAATGAATGTAAAGGAGGGAGTAAGCATAAATGCTTAGTAAGTTCACATGCAAATAACAAGTAACATAACAAAGCAATTATATCAACAACAATAGCATGATATCACCAAGATACAAACCACATTTCTAGCTATCGTGTATCATCTTACCACCTTATTTCTATTGTATCAAGTTTCAACCCGAGGGTTAAGTACATACATACCTGTCCAAATTGTCCATTTCACAACACTTACCAAAATATCATTGTCATCTTGAGTATTATTCCATTCAGCTAGAATTTTACCCGTTGAACACATCGGAATATAACTCAGATACACGGATCATTTGCACATAAGTGCCACATATGTAATCAATCAATCATGTAACCTGCCCATAAGCGAACTCGGACTCAACTCAACGAGCTCGAGCGTTCACATCCATAAGTGAACTCCGACTCAACTCAACGAGCTCGGATGCCTAGTTACATCTCACGAACTCTGACTCAACTCAACGAGTTCGGACATTTGCATCCATAAGTGAACTCGGAATCAACTCAACGAGTTCGGATGCCCAACCATCCTAGTGACATGTCACTTGTATCCTAATCTATTCCCAAGGTTCAAACAGGATTTTCCTCAGTCACACATTTCCCAGTTGTTCTCCTTGGAATATTGGAACCAATACGTTGCTTGCATCTCATACTTATCAATTTAATCACATACTTTTCTTACCAATACATAATATTTCACAAAGCATAATATTCATAATAACAAGTATCATATCGTATAAATAGCATTAAATCACTTAAAATAGCAATCATGTTACATTATTTGCACATGAACTTACCTCGTTACAAAATATAGCAATTTTACGATTTAGTCCAAAATCTTTTCTTTTCCTCGATCAAAGTTGATTCCACGTCTTTCTTGATCTAAAATAACACATTTAGCTTATTTAATACTCACATTATAAAAATAGTCCTAAATTCAAATTTTGGCAAAATTACAATTTTGCCCCTAAACTTTTGCATATTTACACTTTTGCGCCAAAGTTCAGAAATTTAATTTTATCACAAATTCTTATGTTTTAGGACATGCCGATCATTTATTTACCATTAACAAGCTCAAATTCCCACTAAAACCCATACTTATGAACAGTATGTACTTTTACCGATTAAGCCGTTTTACTCGTTTTTACTTAAAACCAAGTAGCACAAGTTGTCTAACATAATTTAAAACCTCATATTCTATCATAAAACATCAAAATACACAAATTTCACCTATGGGTATTTTTTCAAATATGAACCGTAACTTAAATTATTGCTAACATAAGCTTTATCGAGTTACCAGGACTACGAAAACGTAAAGAACATTAAAAACGGGGCTTGGAATCACTTACTATGGAGGTTGGAATCTTGAAACAAACCCTAGCTATGGAGAACCCTTGAAATTTCGTGGTAATGAAGAAGATGACCAATTTTGTGTTATTTTTCCCTTTTTATTTCACGTTAATATCCAAATGACCAAAATGCCCCTCCTTACTAAACTTTCAAAAATTCCATCCATGTCCAAATTTTTTCCATGAACTTAAAATTGGTCAAATTGCTATTTAAGACCTCCTAATTAATATTCCAAAGCAATTTCATACTAGAAACTTCTAGAATGCAAGTTTTGCAACTTATTCGATTTAGTCCCTAATTTCAAATTAAGCACTTTACGCTTAGAATTTCTTTACGAAATTTTCACACCATCATAAAATCATATCATAAACATCAAAATAATTATAAAATAATTATTTCTACCTCAGATTTGTGGTCACGAAACCACTATTTCGATTAGGCCCTAATTCGGGATATTACAATTCAGGCAGCTCTGCTGCATATTTTATCGATAATGCCGCATCGGTACTACACTGTGTAGTGTAGGGTTGGGTGGGTTGATTATATCCGCGCATGGAGTGCAGGGTTGGAAGGAGATGGAGTGTAGCAGATGGATAGGTATGATTCTAATTGCATGCCATACTGATACTGTATTTGATTCTAATTTCAAGCCATACTAATACTGTATTTGGATTCTGATTGTATGCTATACTGCTTACTGTAATGGGCTTAGGCCCACTGATTGTGCTATACTGTTACTGTAATGGGCTTTAGCCCATTCTGATTCTGTTATATTGTTATTGCCAGGGTTACACACTAAGTATTCATATACTCGCCCAATTATTTTAGCTGTACAGGTAATTCCGAGGCATAGGCGATTTGGTGCTACGTGGACTTGGAGGCGGCCACACTCTACTTTTACATCACCTTTTGGTTTTTATTTATTTTAATTATGGTTTTTATTTTGGGTTTGTAATAAGGCTGCTATTTAATTTTTCTTAAGTTTTGAGTTTATTTATTTGCATGTTTAAATTTGTTATCTCTAAGGCGCATTTTACAAATGATTTCTGTTTTCCAAAAACCACGTTTCTACAACAAATGTGAATACAAATAAAGGTTCCGCACCAAATATGTTTTTTCGAAGTAAACTATTTTCATAACCTGATTAATCAAAGATAGATGGAATGGTGATTTCTTTAAAATTTCATTAAGAAGGGTTTTCAATGAAAACACGGTTTTCTAAAAACACTTTAATGTGACACACCGGACTCGGGTCTAACTTTTAGGCCGGGTTTGGAGTGTTACAAAGCTAGTTATTTAGAAGAGGGGAGAAAACCAATGTTTCTGTGATAAAATTCTCAACTTAGATTGTTTGAGACTTTAATGTTCTTTCAGTTGAATTCTCAATGTATGATTAAGCACGAGGCGTTACTAGACTTATCTTACTAATTCGGGGCATAAAAATTTGCTTTTAAAATTAATTCACTCACATTCATCCAATATATCCTTAAAAAGGGATCTCGAGGCCTTAAATCATGCAATTGAAATAGTTCGGGACCAAACCAAGAACATTAAAAATTTTCTAATTACTTACGCAAATCAAAATAATTCATTTGCACTATTCCTAATAAAACTGTCTACCTGCATAATGGTCACAAAATTAATTATAACTCACGTTATGAAACTCAAATTTTAAATCCATAAATTTTTCCTAAAACTAGACTCATATATCCTCTTATCATAAATTTTTCAGAATTTTTTGTGTGGCCAATTAGTAGAGTTTATTAGTTAAATATTCCCCTATTCCACAGTCCCACTGTTCTGACCTCTCCTTACTAAAAATTAATTATCTCTTAGTACAATCATCATTTAGTGTTTCCACTTGTTTCGAATGAAAATAGACTCACTAAGGAATTTATACATATAAATTAAAACTCTAATTCGTTTTGTACAATTTTTAGTGAATTTCTAAAATTAGAACAGGGGATCACGAAATCCCTCTGAACCAGTCTCACAAGAATTTAAATATCTCAAAATATAGACTTCCTTTACTTGCTCATTTTCTTTCCTATGAAAATAGACTCAATAAGATTTAATTATATATTTCATTCACCATTTAATTATATTTCTACAATTTTTAGTGATTTTTCAAATTCACATCACTGCTGCTGTTACAAAACTGTTTCATGGCCAACTTTTCCTCCTTCATCGTCTCTTTGCATAAACTATCATTTAGGCATAAATAACATCAAAACATGTTCTTAATGAGCCATTTTAATAGCTAATCATCATCAATCATTCACATACCATAATTAAATCATATCATAAAGACATACTCACCAAATGGCCAAGTCCCTATATATGCCATAACTCAAAACATTGCAAGTTATAAAATACCGAGATAGCCGTTGATAGTGTGAAATGAAGTCCAACGTCCTTTTGATCCCCTAATTGGCTTGGCTACACTATAAAAGAGAGAAAAGAAAAGGAGTAAGCTACAATTCTTAGTAAGTTTACAAACGAATAAATGACAACATTCACCAAATATGAATATACTCATATTCCACCGTCAACGACAAACTCTTTATTTTACTTCTCCACTTACTCTTTAACTTTCCTGTTTATCATTAATTTACTTGGACTTTCTTGTAACATAGCCTATATATTAGCCCGATGAACCGTTTGGAATACTAAGGGTACTTGGGTTTTCTTGCCTGATAATAACCTACCAATGCCATGCTCTAGGAATGGTCTTACATGGGATATTCCCTGTCCTGCCAAAGCCATATATCTGATATGGACTTACATGGGATGTTCCTCAACTGTCTCAACCTGCCAATTCCATATGTCTAATATGGACTTACATGTGATATTCCTGAACTATCTTAACCCAAAATACCATACATCCCTAAGGTTCATGTAACACCCCAAACCCGGTCTAGACGTTATGACCAGATCTGGTGTGTCACATGATCCTACAACTAAACTTATGATCTTTTTTCTTGTTGTCACTGAGATGGTATTTTACTAAAACGGCGAGTTTGTGAGAAACCAATTTGTTAATCCCTAACTTATCCATGTTTTAAACTTGTTGCGTTTGAAAACGTTGTTAATATTTTGAAAACCCGCACAGCCTATAACTAGCAGTTTCGATAAAATATGAATTAAACCTATTAAAGAAAATAAACCAACAAGAGGATTTAAATAGCGGCCTTATTACAATTAAAAACCCAAAATAGCATAATGGATTACTTAAAATGAAACAAAAACCAAATTTGCGGATGTTGTGGCCACTCCGAATCTCTCGTAGCTCTAAGCCCACTATGGTTGAGGGTTACCTGTAGAGATGAAATAAAAAGAGGGGTGAGTTTGATAACTCAGTGTGTAACGTAATCTCAACCATAGGCCAAAACAGATCAAGCCTCAGAATCAGACATAATTGGGCCTTGGCCCATTATGGAAATCAGGTTAAGCCCATAGGCCCATAACAGATACAAATCAGAAATAATATGCAAACAGAAACCTAACCCAAATCCATCCATAACACCCCCGTACCAGCCTTACACCATGTGGGGAGACTACTCGACCCACCCAACCGCTACACACCACAGATATTTGCAGCGAGGCTGCCAGATATAATTTGCAGCGAGGCTGCCAGATATTGTGACGAGGTCACCAGATATAGATATTGTGGCGAGGCCACCAGAACAGATGTATATACGTGGCGATGCCACCAGATTGCAGCGAGGCTGCCAGAAAAGATATATATATGTGGCGAGGCCACCAGATTGCAGCGAGGCTGCCAGAATGCTTCCTCCATCATAAAACCCATACCCCATGCAACAGATATAAACATACTATAGCATGCATCATATAGCATCTCACGCATCAGATAGATTCATATTAAATGGTAACTCATGCAGATACTTAAAATTATACATTTCATTCAGAAGTGACCCTAGGGGTATAATAGTCTTTGTACACCTAGGCGTATTTTGGTAAATTTCCATATTCAGGGGTATTTTAGTCCTTATTCACATTTTCATAGATTTTTATGCAAGTTCAATAAATTAACAGTCCCTAAATAACCACAGAAGTCCATTTAGGCTAAGTTTCTAATTTTACGCTTTTTAGCTTAAAACCCCTAATGGGCCTTACTAAGTCCATTATCGTCTCAAGCCCGTTAAGCCCAATTTTAGGTTTAGTTTACCAACTTAACGATGTATTATTAACCATGTCACCAGAAAGCCCTTAACAGCCACTTTACCGTTTAGGGCTCGAAAGCCCATTGGGCCCACCTTGGCCCATCGAAGCCCAACCTACCAAAACGTTCAGAATTGCACCTTCTGCAATTCCTTCACCACCGAATTCATGGTTAACCCCAACGGAGTAAACAATTACTCTTAAATATTACACGAGTGCGTTTTGGGTCACTTCTCTTCAGTTGTCGGTCACTTTATGGCCATTTCGGCTTTTACCACTTTAGTCTAAAAGTTGGGATTCGTTACACACCTGTTAGCTATCGAAACGTTGACAAAATCCATGTATGAAGAGCCTACAATCGAACGCTAACTTTTAGTCTAATAATCGATAACCAAAGAGCCAAAAACCCTTACCATAATCGGCCTACATGGCCTAAGTCATTAAAATCTTACCCTTTCTTCGGTTATGGACTAGATCTCAATGTCCAACTGCGTTAACCCTCCAAAACTCCTCGCTTGATCACCGTTCCTTGCTATCCAATACGCACAAGAGTCAAACTATAGCATTAGAATCTTACAAATAATGCCGACATGCCCCCCAAGGATCCATGGGTTTCAGTTTTCCTTTAAGAGTTTAATAAACGAATGTACTTAGTGATTAGATCACTTACCGATGCCACCACTCGAAGAGTATTGCTCCCACGTTTCCACTACCTCTGAT
Source organism: Gossypium stocksii (assembly GCA_020496765.1). Lineage (NCBI taxonomy): Eukaryota > Viridiplantae > Streptophyta > Magnoliopsida > Malvales > Malvaceae > Gossypium > Gossypium stocksii. Next base: position 77,987,424 of record CM035624.1, on the reverse strand, counting down.
CTATTCTAGATTCACCGTAAATCTAACTCTAACGTCCCAAAGTGTCTCTAGAGATATTCGGCTTTTGAATGGTTAGAAGGAGGTGCTTTCGGCTTTTGAGAAGGTGGTATGGTGCTCTTGTTGTTTCAACCAATAAAGTAGGTAGGGTAAAATGGCAACTAGAAGGGATGAAAGAATAGGGGTTCGGCTAATTGAAGGCTTTGAAAGAAGAGAAGGCAGTCGACTTTGACAAAAGGGGTAATCAGTCACCAAGAGTTTCGGCCTCTTTCACAGTTGTCAGCAAAGGTTCAGAGAAGAGGGAGACATGGAAGGTTGGATTCGGGTAGCAGCAGAATGGTGATAAGGGGGTCGGTTTATGGTTTGAGAAGAAGAGAAGAAAATAGATGAGAACAGAAAGAAAACAAAGGAGGTGTTTAGTCAAATGCAGATTCAGTTCAAGGGTGGTATAAGGTTCGGTTACTAGGTTAATGAGAGGAACAAAGTGGCAAAAAGGGTACCTAATGGGCTATGTGAACTTGACAGAAGAGGGGAGCTTTCTCACTTAAGGAAAATCGGCACAAAATCATAAAAGACTAAAGGAGAATTCGGCACACTCTAGCACCTATTTGCCGAAAATGCTACCTAAGCATAAAGCCGAATTTGCCTTCCCCAAGAGTCCTCTAGCCGACCACCATCTTTCAAAATTCAAACTCCCTCAACCTCCTCCTAGATTTGCTCATTGACCGATTCAAACTCCTCCAAAAACAGAGTTTAAATCTACTTTAAACTCCTAACTGCTCAAGCTCAAAAATAAAACGCCATCTTTGCCAACTCTGGAGCTTGAACCCATGACCTCCAAGCTCACTTAGGCGCCACTTTTTAAGGAGCTTAGTGGCGCCTCCCTTGCCACTTTACCAAGACTTGTTTTGTGTCTTATTTCACAATTATTTTCTTATAACACCTATCTTCAAGAGATCCCTATCTCCTAAGTCAAAAATACAAAATCTTGCCGAGCTTCCAACCAACACATGAGCCTTCCATAGGCCCATTAACACCCTCCAAACATGCATTACACACCCAAATACTAGAATTTAAACATTTTATCAAATAAAGAAAAATCTAAGAAAAACCCAAAAATTAGGGCGTTACAACTCTACCCTCCTTAAAGAAATTTTGTCCTCGAAATTTACCTTATCCAAACGAATGGGGATATTGCTGACGTATTGCTTCCTCTGGTTCCCAAGTAGCTTCCTCTCTGCCATGATTACGCCAAAGTACCTTTACCAATGGGACTGATTTTCTTCTTAGAACCTTTACGTCTCGTTCTAGAATCTGCACAGGCTCTTCCTCGAAAGTCAAATCAGGCTGTACTTCCACTTCTGCAACTGATAGGATATGAGTAGGGTCAGAACGATATCGTCTTAGCATGGATACGTGAAACACATCATGGATTCTATTTAACTCTGGAGGTAATTCCAACTGATACGCTACCGGACCTACTCGCTTAAGAACCCGATAAGGCCCAATAAACCGTGGACTTAGCTTGCCTTTCTTACCAAATCTTAGTATCTTCTTCCAATGCGAAACTTTCAAGAAGACCATGTCACCCACTGAGTACTCAATCTCCTTATGCTTCAAATCTGTGTAAGTCTTCTGTCGATCAGATGCCTCTTTTAACCGATCCTTTATTATTTTGACCTTCTCTTCAGTCTCTACTACCAACTCAGGTCCAAGAACTTGCCGCTCGCCCAGCTCAGTCCAACAGCTAGGTGAACGACACCTACGCCCATACAGTGCCTCATAAGGTGCCATACAGATACTAGCATGATAACTGTTATTATATGCAAACTCTGCCAACGGTAGATAATCCTCCCAACTGCCTCGAAAGTCGATAACACAACCCCTTAACATATCTTCCAGAATCTGAATAACCCTTTCTGACTGACCATCAGTCTGAGGATGGAAGGCCGTGCTAAAATTTAGTCGCGTTCCCAACGCCTCATGCAACTTTTGCCAAAATCGAGATGTGAATCTAGGATCTCGATCAGAGATAATAGACACTGGTACCCCATGCAGTCGCACAATCTCTGCTACATACAACTTGGCTAACTTCTGAAGCGAATAATCAGTACGTACAGGGATGAAATGAGCAGATTTAGTCAACCTATCCACAATCACCCAGATCGAGTCCTTCTTTGATGGTGTTAAGGGCAACCCACTTACAAAATCCATGGTCACCCTTTCCCACTTCCAGAGTGGTACCTTCACTGGTTGCAGAAGTCCAGAAGGTAACTGATGTTCAGCTTTCACTTGCTGACAAGTCAGACATTTCCCCACAAATTCTGTTACCTCTCGCTTCAGCCCAAGCCACCAATACAACTCCTTTAGGTCATGATACATCTTATTACCTCCTGGATGCATGGCACACAATCCTTTATGAGCTTCATTCAGAATTGCTTGCCTCAAATTGGAATCCTTAGGAATACAGATTCTACCATGGAAACATAGAACTCCCTCATTGTTAAGTCTAAACCCAGAAGTACTCCCATCCTTAACCTACTGAAATCGAGAAACCAGAGACTCATCCTTCGACTGCTTTTCCTTAATCTCATCCACCCAAGTCGGTCTTACTTGCAGTTCTGCTAACAGACTCCCGTCATCATACAGACTCAAACGTGCAAACATCGCTCTTAGATCAGATACAGTTCTATGACTTAGGGCATCAGCCACCACATTAGCTTTGCCTGGATGATACTTAATCGCACAATCATAATCCTTAAGCAACTCAATCCACATCCGTTGCCTCAGATTCAGCTCCTTTTGAGTTAGCAAGTACTTAAGACTCTTATGATCTGTGTATATAATACACCTTTCTCCATACAGATAATGCCTCCAAATCTTAAGGGCAAAGATTATGGCTGCCAACTCCAGATCATGGGTAGGGTAGTTCACCTCATGAGGTTTAAGCTGTCGCGATGCATAAGCAACCACTTTACCTTCTTGCATCAACACACAGCCCAACCCAACATGTGATGCATCACTGTACACGGTAAAATCTTTTCCAGACTCTGGTTGAATCAGTACAGGTGCCTCAGTCAGAACCTTCTTTAGTTTCTCAAAAGCTTCTTGCTGCTGCTCGGTCCAAATAAATGTCACTTCTTTCCTTACGAGTTTTGTCAATAGCGCTGCCATCACAGAAAATCCTTCTACAAACCTTCTATAGTATCCAGCTAAACCCAGAAAACTTCAAATTTCTGCCACTGACCTCGGTGGTTTCCACTCCAGAATTGCTTCAATCTTTCGAGGGTCTACCTTTATTCCCCTCAGCAGATACAACATGCCCCAAGAAAGTTACCTCCCTCAGCCAGAACTCACACTTACTGAATTTCGCAAAAAGCTCCTTTTCCCTTAACACTTGCAGCACAATACAGAGATGCTCATCATGTTTCACCTTAGATTCAGAATAGACCAAAATATCGTCGATAAAGACAACCACGAATCGATCCAAGTATGGCTGGAATACGTGATTCATCAGATCCATAAATGCTGCAGGTGCATTGGTCAGCCCAAATGGCATAACCAAGAATTAATAGTGACCATACCGAGTTCTGAATGCTGTCTTGTGAATATCCACCTCTTTCACCCTTAACTGATGGTACCCAGATCGAAGGTCAATCTTGGAAAATACTGAAGCTCCCCTAAGCTGATCGAACAGATCATCGATTCTTAGCAACGGGTACTTATTCTTAATCGACAGTTTGTTCAACTACCGATAATTGATGCACATTCGCATTGATCCATCTTTCTTCTTTACGAACAGCACTGGTGCTCCCCACTGAGACACGCTTGGCCTAATGAAGCCTCTATCCAACAGCTCTTGAATCTGCGCTTTCAACTCCACCAACTCTTTTGGTGCCATCCTATAAGGAGCAATGGACACCGGTGCCGTCCTAGGCAACAAATTGATCCCAAACTCAACCTCTCGACTCGAAGGTAAACCTGGAAGCTCTTCTGGAAAAACATCTTGGAAATCCTTAACGGTTTTGACTTTGTCCACAGTCAATTCTTCAGTTTCTGCTTGACTTATGAATGCCACATAAGCCTCACATCCTTTTCGAATCCACTTCTCGGCTCTTAATGCCGACACCACGTTGGACAAATAATCTCTACGTTCACTAATCACCATAACTTCCTCATCCTCTGTGGTCTTTAATCTCATTCGCTTTGCAGCACAATCTAGAGTAGCCCTATGCTTAACCAGCCAATCCATTCCCAATATAAGATCAAATTCTCTGAAAGGTAGCTTCATCAAGTCTCCAGAAAAGATTTTTCTTTGAATCTCTATAGGCACGTCTCTATACAGTTTGTCTACCCTAACTGGGTGACCCAAAGGACTTAATACAGATACCCCACTCACTGTCTCCTCAGAACGCACACCCAGAGACCCAGATATAGCACATGCCACATAAAAATGGGTAGATCCAACATCTATCAACGCAGTGTATGGCATACTAGAAATAAAAAATGTACCGGTTATGACGCCAGGAGCATCACTCTCCTCTCGGCGACGAGCTGCATAAACTAGCGCTAGTTGACGAGCCTCAGCACAACCAGCACCCCTGCCAGGTGCTCCTCGTCCTCGACCATTACCATTTCCGCCTCTACCTTGTCCACGACCCCTCGGAGCTGGTGGTCCACCCCTCACTGGTTGAACAACCCTTTGAGCCATAACTTGTCCTTGATCCGATTCTTCAGGACAGTCCTTAATCCTATGCTCCATCGACCCACATCGAAAACAGGCTCCAGAACATTTTCGACACTCGCCCATATGTATCTTACCACAATTCCTACAATCCCGCAGTCTGACAGCATTCATTGGCACCGCTCGCACTGGTTCTGCCACTCTTGCTCTCTTAAAATTCCTATTAGCCCCACCTGATGGTCCAGAATCCCTCCAGAAGCGGTTTCTATCCTTTTCACGATTCTGCCTCTCGGTACGCTTTACTTCCTCAACTATCTTAGCTTTCTTAACCAACGCAGCGAAGTTACACTCCCTCTACGGAGCAATCAGCACCCTTAGTTCATCTCTCAGACCATCCTCGAAACGCACGCTATGCTCATACTCAGTGGCAACTATCCCAGAAGCATATCGGCTCAGCCTCAGAAATTTAGCCTCGTACTCAGATACTGTCCTACTTCCCTGAACCAGATTCAAGAATTCTTTCCTGCGGGCGTCCACATAGCTAGCCCCAACATATTTTCCTTTAAAGGCTTTCTTAAACAGCTCCCATGTTACCTCACCAGCTGAAGTTCCATCTCTTACCGTGAGCCACCACTGATAAGCTTCATCTCTAAGCAATGACATGGCTCCTTTCAGCTTCTGCTCCATAGAGCAATCCAGATCATCCATAATCCGCTCTGTGGCCTCCAACCAATACTCGACCACATTCGGGGCTACACCAGACACGCCCCTGAAGAATTCTGCCCCATTAGCCTGGAGTCGCTCAGAAATAGAACCTCGAAATCCATTATCGGTACTTGCCCCAACAACCTTTTCCAAAACTCGAAGCATCGCTTGTGATAGGGCATCATCCCCCACACCCCTATCATGAGATTCCACCTCTGTTGCCGGTGGTACCGGTGTAACAGCTGCCGGCGCATGTCCCGAAGATGAAGATTCAGCTCGTGCACTACCTCGACCACGTCCACGGCCCCTACCACGAGCTACTCGCGTACTCATTTTGCACTTTCTGTTTTAGAAATTTTATGAGTTAGATTAATATTTCAGTGTTTATTACAGATGTCTTATGAATAAGTAGCATTTCGGAGGTTATCTTCTTCTGCGGTAGCCTAGCTACAGTCTCAGTCCACCTATCAGAGTCTCTATAGTTTCAGTAATACCCTAGCTAAAGTATCATAATAGAGTCTTGGTCAGGCATATAATTAGAATTTCAGAAACAATCAAAAAAGTTTAGAAAACTTACAGGCTTGGGCCAGAGATTCGGTGTGCCACTCTTTAGAAAGATTACATAGGAAAACTTAATTTATTCTTTGAAAATAAATCATTTATATACGAAAATCTTTGTTTTGATTGTTTGAAAGCTCCCATTTTCAGACCCGATCCACAGCCGAGTTGTTGCAACCTGGCTTTGATACCACTAAATGTAACACACCAAACCCGGTCTAGACGTTATGACTAGATCTGGTGTGTCACATGATCCTACAACTAAACTTATGATCTTTTTGCTTATTGTCACTGAGATGGTATTTTACTAAAACAGCGAGTTTTTAAGAAACCAATTCGTTAATCCTTAACTTATCCATGTTTTAAACTTGTTGCGTTTGAAAACGTTGTTAATATTTTGAAAACCCGCACAGCCTATAACTAGCAGTTTCGATAAAATATGAATTAAACCTATTAAAGAAAATAAACCAATAAGAGAATTTAAATAGCGGCCTTATTACAATTAAAAACCCAAAATAGCATAATGGATTACTTAAAATGAAACAAAAATCGAATTTGCGGATGTTGTGGCCACTCCGAATCTCTCGTAGCTCCAAGCCCACTATGGTTGAGGGTTACCTGCAGAGATGAAATAAAAAGGGGGGTGAGTTTGATAACTCAGTGTGCAACATAATCTCAACCATAGGCCAAAACAGATCAAGCCTCAGAATCAGACATAATTGGGCCTTGGCCCATTATGGAAATCAGGTTAAGCCCATAGGCCCAAAACAGATACAAATCAGAAATAATATGCAAACAGAAACCCAACCCAAATCCATCCATAACACCCCTGTACCAGCCTTACACCATGTGGGAACACTACTCGACCCACCCAACCGCTACACACCACAGATATTTGCAGCGAGGCTGCCAGATATAATTTGCAGCAAGGCTGCCAGATATTGTGACGAGGTCACCAGATACAGATATTGTGGCGAGGCCACCAGAACAGATGTATATCCGTGGCGATGCCACCAGATTGCAGCGGGGCTGCCAGAACAGATATATATGTGTGGCGAGGCCACCAGATTGCAGCGAGGCTGCCAGAACGCTTCCTCCATCATAAAACCCATACCCCATGCAACAGATATAAACATACTATAGCATGCATCATATAGCATCTCACGCAGCAGATAGATTCATATTAAATGGTAACTCATGCAGATACTTAAAATTATACATTTCATTCAGAAGTGACCCTAGGGGTATAATAGTCTTTTTACACCTAGGGGTATTTTGGTAAATTTCCATATTCAGGGGTATTTTAGTCCTTATTCACATTTTTAGAGATTTTTATGCAAGTTCAATAAATTAACAGTCCCTAAATAACCACAGAAGTCCATTTAGGCTAAGTTTCCAATTTTACCCTTTATAGCTTAAAACCCCTAATGGGCCTTACTAAGTCCATTATCGTCTCAAGCCCGTTAAGACCAATTTTAGGTTTAGTTTACCAACTTAACCATGTATTATTAACCATGTCACCAGAAAGCCCTTAACAGCCACTTTATCGTTTAGGGCTCGAAAGCCCATTGGGCCCACCTTGGCCCATCGAAGCCCAACCTACCAAAACGTTCAGAATTGCACCTTCTGCAATTCTTTCACCATCGAATTCATGGTTAATCCCAACGGAGTAAACAATTACTCTTAAATATTACACGAGTGCGTTTTCGGTCACTTCTTTTCAGTTGTCGGTCACTTTATGGCCATTTCGGCTTTTACCACTTTAGTCTAAAAGTTGGGATTCGTTACACACCTGTTAGCTGTCGAAACGTTGACAAAATCCACGTATGAAGAGCCTACAATCGAACGCTAACTTTTAGTCTAATAATCGATAACCAAAGAGCCATAAACCCTTACCATAATCGGCCTACATGGCCTAAGTCATTAAAATCTTACCCTTTCTTCGGTTATGGACTAGATCTCAATGTCCAACTGCGTTAGCCCTCCAAAACTCCTCGCTTGATCACCATTCCTTGCTATCCAATATGCGCAAGAGTCAAACTATAGCATTAGAATCTTACAAATAATGCCGACATGCCCCCCAAGGATCCATGGGTTTCGGTTTTCCTTTAAGAGTTTAATAAACGAATGTACTTAGTGATTAGATCACTTACCGATGCCACCACTCGAAGAGTATTGCTCCCACGTTTCCACTACCTCCGATCTATTCTAGATTCACCGTAAATCTAACTCTAACGTCCCAAAGTGTCTCTGAGATATTCGGCTTTTGAATGGTTAGAAGAAGGTGCTTTCAGCTTTTGAAAAGGTGGTATGGTGCTCTTGTAGTTTCAACCAATAAAGTAGGTGGGGTAAAATGGCAACTAGAAGGGATGAAAGAATAGGGGTTCGACTAATTGAAGGCTTTGAAAGAAGAGAAGGCAGTCGACTTTGACAAAAGGGGTAATCGGTCACCAAGAGTTTCGGCCTCTTTCACAGTTGTCGGCAAAGGTTTAGAGAAGAGGGAGACAGGGAAGGTTGGATTCGGCTAGCAGCAGAATGGTGATAAGGGGGTCGGTTTATTGTTTGAGAAGAAGAGAAGCAAATAGATGAGAACAGAAAGAAAACAAAGGAGGTGTTTAGTCGAATGCAGATTATGTTCAAGGGTGGTATAAGGTTCGGTTACTAGGTTAGTGAGAGGAACAAAGTGGCAAAAAGGGTAACTAATAGGCTATGTGAACTTGACAGAAGAGGGGAGCTTTCTCACTTAAGGAAAATTGGCACAAAATCATAAAAGACTAAAGGAGAATTCGGCACACTCTAGCACCTATTTGCCGAAAATGCTACCTAAGCACAAAGCCGAATTTGCCTTCCCCAATAGTCCTCTAGCCGGCCACCATCTTTCAAAATTCAAACTCCCTCAACCTCCTCCTAGATTTGCTCATTGACCGATTCAAACTCCTCCAAAAACAGAGTTTAAACCTGCTTCAAACTCCTACCTGCTCAAGCTAAAAAATAAAACGCCATCTTCGCCAACTCTGGAGCTTGAACCTTGGACCTCCAAGCTCACTTAGGTGCCACTTTTTAAGGAGCTTAGTGGCGCCTCCCTTGCCACTTTACCAAGACTTGTTTTGTGTCTTATTTCATAATTATTTTCTTATAACACCTATCTTCAAGAGACCCCTATCTCCTAAGTCAAAAATACAAAATTTTGCCGAGCTTCCAACCAACACATGAGCCTTCTATAGGCCCATTAACACCCTCCAAACATGCATTACACACCCAAGAATTTATACATTTTATCAGATAAAGAAAAATCAAAGAAAAACCCGAAAATTAGGGTGTTACAGTTCAAACGGGGATTTTTGATAACTTTTCTCTGTTATCTCATCTTTGATTCAACTTAGAATATTCTCATAAAATAAATGTATATATGCTCAAAATTAACTACATTAATATAAAATATTGAAATATTGCATTTATTTATCGTAAACTTACCTCGGTGCAAAATGCGATCAACTTGGCAACTTAATCTTCTACCTTTTTTTTTCCTTGGTCCATCCCCAAATTTCATTCTTCTTGATCTATAATTAGCAAATTTAGCTTATTTAATGCCTACATTTATCAAAATAGTCCTTAACTCTAACTTTGGCAAAATTATGATTTTGCCCCTAAACTTTTGCATATTTGCACTTTTGCCCCAAAGCTCAGAAAGTAAACTTTTTCCCTAATTCTTATGTTTTAGGACATGCTGATCATTTTCCCTTAATGGCAACATCAAATTCTCACTCTAACATGTACTTATGAACATTAGGCATGTTTATCGATTATGTCGTTTTACTCGTTTTCTCTTAAAACCGAACAGCACAAGTTGTTGAACATAATTTAAAACCTCATATTCTATCATAAAACATCAAAATAAACACATTTCATCTATGGCTATTTTTCCAAATATGAACCATAGGTTAAATTATTGTTATAATAAGTTAAATCAAGTTACCAGGACTCAAAAAACGTAAAGAACATTAAAAACGATGCTTGGAATCACTTACTACGGAGCTTGGAAGCTTGAAACAAACCCTAGCTATGGAGACAATATGAGTGTCGGCCCTTGAAGAAGATGACAACAATTTCGCCATCTTTTTCCCTTTTAATTCATCTTAATTACCAAATAACTAAAATGCCCTTCAGTAAAACTTTGGTTATTTCTACCTATGTATGTCCATTTTTGTCCATGAAAACCTAATGGTATAATTACCATTTCAGGACCTCTACTTCAATTATGCCCTTCAATTCAATACTTTCCTATCTAGAACTCATATTTATCAGCTTTTGCAATTAAGCCCTAATAGGCAAATTAAACATGTAATTCATGAAAATTCCTATCAATATTCTAACACATGCATCTAATCACTCGGTAAATCATAAAAATAAATCGGTGTAAATTTTTCTATCTCAGATTTGTGGTTTTGCAGCCACTATTCTATTTAGGCCCTATTTTGGGATGTTACAATAATGATCATGAAATATAGTTTTCTATTTTGAATTTGTGGTCTCGAAACCACTATTCTAACTAGGCCCTATTTTGAGCTGTTACAATTCTCCCCCTTAGGGATTTTCGTCCCCAAAAATCTTACCGATGAACAAGTTGGGGTATTGAGCTCTCATGTTTTCCTCAAGCTATCATGTTGCCTCTTCTACCCCATGTCTTTGCCTCAAGAATTCTACAAGGGCAATACTTTAGTTTCTTAGTTTTTTGACTTCTCGAGCTAGAAGCTTAACCGATTCTTCACCATAAGTCATGTCCAGCTGAATCTCAATCTATACTGGGGTGATCACATGTGAAGGGTCTGATCAGTAGTGTCGCAACATGGACACATGAAATACATCATGGATCTTTTCCAACTCAGATGCCAAAGCTAGTCGACAAGTTACCGGTCCTATCCACTCGGTGATCTCATACGGTCTGATAAAACATGGACTTAACTTGCCCTTTCGGCCAAATCTAAGAACTTTTCTACACAGAGATACTTTTAAGGACACTTTATCCCCAACTTGGAACTCTATTTCCTTTCGTTTTAAATCAGCATATGACTTTTGTCTATCGGAAGCAGCTTTCAAACAGTCTCGAACCACTTTTACTTTCTTTTCTGTTTCTTTGGATAAATCAACCCCGTGAAGCTGATTTTCTTTCAGCTCTATCCAATACAAAGGCGTTCGACACTTATGCTCATATAAGGCCTCATAATGCGCCATTTTCAAACTTGATTAAAAACTGTTGTTATAGGAAAATTCAAGCAAAGCTAGATATTTCTCCCAACTACCTTGAAATTCCAATACACAACATCTAAGCATAACCTCAAGCACTTGTATTACTCTCTCCGACTAACCATCGATCTATGGATGGAAAGCGATGCTGAAATTTAGCTTTGTACCCAAAGCTTCTTGTAGCTTCTTCCAAAATCATGGCGGGAATCTCGGATCTCTATACAAAATGATCGATAGGGGTACTTCGTGTAGTCTCAAAATCTCTGAAATATACAAGTTAGCCAGCTTATCAAGTGAATAATCCATACGTACTGGTATAAAATGGGCTAACTTCGTAAGCTTATCAATCATAACCCAAACAACATCTTTCTTTTTTAGTGTCGTCGACAAACCTGTCACGAAATCCATGGTAACACGGTCCCATTTCCACTTAGGAACCATGATAGGCTGTAGTAAGTCGGATGGTACTTGGTGTTCTACTTTCACTTGCTGACAGATTAGGCATCTCGAAACATACTTGGAGATATCTCTTTTTATATTTGGCCACCAATACCATTTCTTTAGATCATTGTACATCTTGGTACGGCCAGGGTGGATGGACATACGACTACTATGTGCCTCATGTAAAATTCTCCTAATGAGCTTATCATCTCTTGGTACCCAAATTCGATCTCGGAACCTTAAACAACCATTTGAATCCATTTAGTAGTCTATATAGGTGGTCGATTCACATAGAGCTTTCTTATCTTGCAATTCTTTAGCATTGGACTGTGCTTCACAAATCTCTTGAATGAATGTCAGTCTAGCTCTCATCTCTGCTAAAATCAAACCATCACTAGTTAGGGACAACTGTGTGTTCATGGCTCTCAAGGCAAATAGGGACTTTAGACTTAAAGCGTTCGCAACAACATTCGCTTTCCCGGGGTGGAAGTCAATGACCAACTCTGAGTTTTTTAATAACTCAAGCCATCTTAGATGCCGTAAGTTCAAATCTTTTTGCATCATCAAATACTTAAGACTCTTGTGATTGGTGAATACTTGGCACTGCTCACCGTATAAATGGTGCCTCCAAATCTTAGTCGCAAACACTATTGCGACAAACTCCAAATCATGAGTCGAGTAATTCTTTTCATCAGGTTTCAACTATCTCGAAGCATATGTAATCACCTTGCCCTCTTGCATAAGTATGCGGCCCAATCCATTTAATAATGCATCACTGTAAACTATGAATTCCCTTCCGGGTTCAGGTTGTAATAGGATAGGAGCTTTAGTCAGTAAAGTCTTGAATTTCTCGAAACTTTTTTGGCACTTTTCGGTCCACTCATATTTAACATCCTTTTGCAACAATCTTGTCATAAAGTAGCGGTCATAGAAAATCCCTTAACAAACGTTCGGTAATAACAGGCCAAGCCTAAAATGCTTCTAACCTCAGATATATTTCTCAGCAGCTTCCACTCAACAATTGCCGAGATCTTACTTTTATAAACTCTGACGCCATCACCCGAAACGATGCGACCAAAAATCCAACTTCTTTAAGCCAAAATTCACTCTTACTGAATTTGGCATAAAGCTGTTTATCTCGTAGAGTTTGCAAAACTGTCCTCAAATGTTTGGCATGCTCTTCCTTATCGTGAGAAAAAATTAGAATGTCATCAATAAAGGCTACAACAAATTTATCTAAGTATGGCCAAAAGATACGGTTTGCTATGGTTTCTTATTTTTAAAGTCCTTAAATTTAAATTAGGCCACTAAAAAGATGAGTGGACGGCATTAGCTTATATTATATAGTTTTCATATTAATTTATAAAGGTTAAAATGTTAAATTATGTCTTAATATGTAATTAAATAAAACAAAACATTAAAATGCATGCATTATCATCTTTTTGGCCAAATGCTGTGAAGGAAATAAGCTATATTTGAAGATTTTAAGTTTGACACCTAGGAAGCTTGATTTAGGTATGTTCTTTACTCAGTTTTTGATAATTTTTACGTTTTTGAGATCATTGCTTCGTATTCTAGCTAGCCCATGCCCTAATTTTTGCATTGGTTGATGAGTTTGTGAGTTGTCGTTGATGATAGCTTGATGTTTTTGTTGTTTGATGATGAAAAATAAATATTTGGTGTTAGATTATCATGTTTTACTAAGTGAGTTTTGATAAAAATGCTTATTAAGCATTAAATTATGAAATTTGTAAATTGAGGGGTTAAAATGTGAAATAAATGGAATTAATAGGCTGCTAGGGACCTACGGAAGATTCGACCAAGCATGGGTTAAATGAATTTTTGAGTATTTTGTGTTGTTTAGGAATAGAGACTAAATTGTGAAAATGTGAAATGTTAGGGGCTAAAGTGCAAAATACCCATTTATGAGTTTTTTGATGAAATTGAATGAATATTTCTTTAAATAAGTTTGATCATGATTTTGATGAAGTAATAATAATGATCGTACCTAGAACCTAACTATTATCACGATAAAAGGCAAGCACACCTATCGAATAGTAGTATAATTAGTGGCAAGACCGAAATGTTGAAGCCAAAGGAACTAAAAGTACTAGTAATAACTTTCTTTCTATTATCTAGCCTAGAAATAAAAGGGGGTTTGTTTAAACTAATTAATTCCAAACTAGATTAAGGACGCGACAAAGAGTAAATTAGGGAATCACTTTGGGAGAACTAAATGATAAAGGCAATACCCAAGGAAGAAAACACCTATTTAACTATGAATTAGACAATTTCTTCATTCGACTTGATCCGTAGAGATCCCTAAATTATTGTAATATCCCCGTTGACAATAAGGACAACTAACTGATAAACATAAAGTATACATATTTTTACTTGATGCTTAGCCTATTTTTGGATGAATTATTCTTTGATTTGTGGAATTTGATGCTCCTAAGCCTTTAATTTCATGTTTTATACTCAGGTGAGCTTAGGGGAGTGAAAAGAACAAGAAACGGGCCAAAAACGGAGAAAATGGGCCAAGGTGTGAAAACAACACAGCTTGGAGTTCAGCACACGGGCGTGTCATATGGACATGCCACATTAACAGGCTTGAGCACATCCCAACATCGACTCACACGGGCGTGGCACACAGGCATGTCCCTGTCGTGATGAAGTTCAATTTTACGAGGAAAAAGCTACTTGGGGCTAAGAAAGACATTTCAAACTCTAAATAAAGACCCTAGGAGGCAACTACAAAGGTGTACAGTGCGTGTACAGTCTTCCCGCCAAGACAGAGAGCTAAAGGCAGGGAATTACTCAAAGGAAAGCGATTGATCCATATCAGAAGCTAGGATTTACATTAAGATAGAGGATCTCCCTTCAATCCTTTTAGGAGTTTTGGGTTTTCTTATGTTTTGTTATTTTCTTTACTCTGAGATGTTTTTTTTTTTATAAACATGAACTAAAACCCCAAATATCTAAGGGGGATGAAACCTAAGACGAATCTTGTTATTGTTATCTGAACTATATGATAAATATTTGACTTGTTCTTAATTATGTTTTTAATTCTTGAATTGATATTTCTGAGATATGAATTTAAGCCGAATGTCCTTAGGCAAAGGAGCAAAAGTCCCTGTTTAAGAGTAGATCCAACACAATTAAGCAGAGTTGATCACAATCCTAGACATAGGATGACGAAATTCTGCCAGATTAGAGTCAAATCTAATATGGGGATCAATAGATCGAGTTAATGCAAGACTAGGGGTTTTAATTAGAAAGAGATTTCGATTAATCAACCTAGGATTAGTTGTTCTTATTCTCGACGGAGATATTAACATAATTTAGGGATCTCTACGGATCAAGTCGAATGAAGAAATCATGTAGTTTAGAGTTAGATAACAAGTGAAGTCTAGGTGGATTCTTCCTTAGGTATTGTTTTTATCAATCAGTTTCCCCAAAGTAATTTTGCCAATTTACTCTTTATTGTGTCTTTAGTTTAATTTAGATAGTTTACAACCGAACCCCGTTTCATTTTTAGGCTAGATAATAGGAAGAAAGTCATTACTAGTACTTTTAGTTCCTTGGATTCGATATTCTAGTCTTGCCACTAGCTATACTACTATTCGATAGGTACGCTTGCCTTTTATCGTGATAATAGTTAGTTTTTAGGTATGATCAATTTAGTACTTCATCACAATCACGAGATCAAGTTTTTGGTGCCGTTATCGGGGAACTGAAATATTAGGAACACTCGATCCCTATTACATTAGCCATCTTTACTTTTATTGCAATTTATTTTGTATTTTTATTTTAGGTTTTTATTTACTAAAAATTTCTTTTCTTTCTTGCCCAAGTGTCTCCAGTTTATGACTAGAAGAAACCCAGGAGGACTATTATTGTTTGACGATGATTTAGAATCCACAGTTCGTAGAACTCGCAGAGAGATAAGAAGAAGCTTGTGATACCCAGAACAAGGACAAGAAGAAGAACCTAAACCTACTGAAGAGATGGAGGCAAATCAAGATAATCAGCTACCTCCTGTAGTAGCCGCAAATCCTGTCGAGCAAAATACTGTTCCTCGTACTATGTATGATTATGCTAAACCTAATTTGGCTGGTAGTGAATGTAGTATTGTTTGGCCTACTACTGGTGCAAATAATTTTGAACTAAAACCTAATACTATTCAGATGATACAACAATTTGTTCAGTTTGATAGTTTGCAAGATGAAGATCCTAACGCTCATTTAGCCAACTTTTTTCAATTATACGACACATTTAAAATCAATGGTGTTTTTGATGATGCCATTCGTCTTTGGCTATTCCCATTTTCCTTGAGGAATAAAGCTAAACAGTGGTTAAATTCTTCACCACGAGGGTCTATTAGTACATGGGAACAAGTGACCGAAAAATTGTTACTTAAATATTTTCTGCCGGCTAAAACGGCTAAATTAAGGAATGATATCTCTTCTTTTATACGGATGGATTTAGAAACACTTTACGATGCTTGGGAGAGATACAAGGATTTAAGGAGAAGGTGCCCTCACCATGGGTTACCTCTATGGTTACAAGTTCAAACTTTTCACAATGGTTTGAACCCCTCAACGAGACAAATGATCAATGTAGCCACCGGTGGAACAATCAATAACAAAACACCAGAAGCAGCTTACGAGTTTATAAAGGAGATGTCACTGAACAACTATCAGTTGCAAGTCATGAGAATAAAGCCACAAAAAGCTATAGGGTTTTTAATGTTGATACTGTCACCATGCTTTCTAATCAGGTAGAACTCTTAAATAAAAAGATTCACGGTTTAGTTGGTTCTACGCAGGTACACCCAGTAATACAGTGTGGCATGAGCAATTCTGAGTACCCCACCTATGGATATGGCATGGAAAATGAGCAAGCTAACTATATGGGTAATAATCCTAGATCTCAGAATAACCCTTACAGTAACACTTACAATGCAGGTTAGAGGAATCATCGCAAATTTTCATGGAGAGGACAAGGTAACCAAGGAAATCAGAGACCATTGCCTCCTCTGGGATTTCAGCAACCACTATACCAACAAGAGAAAAAGCTGAACCTTGAGGAGATGCTCACAAAATTTATCTCCGTGTCAGAAACCCATTTCCAGAACCCCAAGATGACACTTAAGAACCAGCAAGCATCCATCCAAGGACTCGAGACTCAAATAGGCTAGCTCGCTAAGCTAATCTCTAAAAGACCACAAGGTGGTTTACCAAGCAACATCGAGGCTAACCTTAAGGAGCAACTCCACGTCATCGATACGATTGATGAAGAAGGGCTAGCTAAAACCAAAGTAGAGCCAAGTAAAGAGAGTGTGGTAAGTAGAGGTAAGGACGAGGTAAGTCACAAAGAACCAGTTGTTAAAGAATATAAGCCTCGTGTTCCATATCCTAACGCGATAAGAAAAGACCACACAGACGAGCAATTTGGTAAATTCCTTAAACTCTGAAAGAAATTACATATTAACTTACCATTTATTGAAGCTCTGTCACAGATGCCAAACACTGTTAAGTTTTTAAGAGAGCTCTTGACGAACAAACGAAAGCTAGATGAGACATCTCATGTAAAACTAAATGTAGTTTGCTCAGCTATTTTGTAGAATAAGCTACCCAACAAACTAAAAGATCTAGGGAGTTTTACAATTCCTTGTTTACTTGGTAGTTTAGATGTTAGAAATGCTTTAGCCGATTTAAGAGCAAGTATTAATGTAATGCCTTATAAATTGTTTAAGCAACTAGGTCTTGGGAAACCTAAACAGACTAAGATGAGCATCCTATTGGCGGATAAAACCATTAGATTTCCTAGGGGCATAATCGAGGATGTGCTTGTCAAAATTGATAAATTTATATTCCCAGTCGACTTTGTTGTTCTAGACATAGATGAGGATAGCAATGTACCCCTAATTCTAGGGCGACCTTTTTTAGCAACTGCTAGCACCATAATTGATGTAGGTACAGGCGAGCTCACACTTCACGTAGGTGTATGACAAAATTACTTTGCAGGCTTGTAACTCTAAAAAGACTGTTGACGATAAAAATATTATTACGAGTCCTGATAAAAAAAACGATCTCACTGCCCACCTTCTTTGTAGGATACTCTTCACATAGGTACGATTAGAAAACAGACGAGTCCATCCAGTGGGACCACCCATGAAAAATGAATGCTACAGATTGAAGAATTGGACGAGTGGCTGAACTATCGCCAAGAGAAACCAAAAATATGCCACATCGAACCAAAGCATCACCATGATGACCCTAAGGTAGAAGCGAATCAATTTAAGGTAGGGGATAAGGTATACTTAGAGGAGGAAAATCCTTGAATTTCAAATTCAAAAGTTCATACAGGTGATACCCCTCCTTTCACGATAATGAAAATTTCCCCCTATGGCACAATTGAGGTAACACATCCAACTCAAGGCACTTTCAAGGTAAACGGCCATCGACTTAAACTATATTATGGTGATGATTTTAAGAATGATAGAGAGGAGCTTAGGCTCCACAATCCCTTATAAGGTGTAGGTAAGGTAAGTTGAGCTTAGACTCTAAAATAAGCGCTTATCGGGAGGCAACCCGAGCACTAACAATTTTGATTTTCTTAAATTCATAACTAACTCCTTAAAACGCAGATTTCTCAGAACCACACGACCAGGAACACGGGCGTGTCGGAGGCCGTGGACACCCCACGATGAGAAACACGACCGTGTAAAAACAGAGCAAAATATTCCCCAAAACATGGGGTCTGATAAATCGCCACAGCCGTGTGATACAGCCGTGGCAAAACCTGTCAATTCAACACGGGCGTGTGACCCAAAACACGACCGTGGGAGAAGTGAACAGTAAAAGACACGGCTGTATTATATGGTTGTGTGACCCAACACGCTTGTGCCATTAAGCCGTGGGGCCAAATCCTTATTACTTAATTTTAATTTTTATTTTCTTCACTTTATATTTTCCTCTTCCTTTTATTTTGCACTTCAATTCTTATCAAGTAATACTTGAGTTTTACACACAATCGTGCTTATTCTCTTCAGTCACCCAGAATCATGAACTTCAAGTAGTCCTTTCTCTAAATCAGCTTTCACTACTCAAGGAATTCATCCAATATTCAGGGAGTTTCACTTCTCTCCCTATCTTATGATTCTATGCTTCTATTGTCACTAACTTTATCTTTGTACATTGGGGCAATGTACATCTTAAGTGTGGAGGGGAGTTCACTTTAATTTTTTGCATTATCCTCGAACCCTTGAAAATTTTTGCCACTAACTTGTTGCATTGTCCTCAAATCCCAAATTCTCATTTTCACTCTCTGCATTATTCTCAATTCCCAATTAAAATGAATTCTGATTAATTTATGATTTTTGTTGATATGTTGAGAATTAAGACATAGGTACTTATGCTTTGATTATTCAAACTTTAAGACATTAGAGAATCAAGCATGATAAGTTGAAATTTTTGAGAATTTAAAATTTTCTAGGTTGTTTTCCCCAAATTTAAGTGTTATCTTGAAATTTGAAATCCGCAGGATTGAAATCAAAAGCCATAATTCTGGTGAGATTTTTGAGCCTTTTGAGCATACATCCTTTCGTGCTCACTTTTATTATTGCTTTGAGCGAGTCTATATTGATTTGTTACTCTAGAACTTGCTTTGATTATACATGTTGATACCACGTCATCGATTCGATATACCAAAATGATAAAGGCACCTAGGTTTTAACACACTTACTCCATAAAAGCCTACCTTCAAACTTAACCCTTAGTGAACCCCATTGAGCCTAACATACCATTAATTGACTTACCTTCAATATTAACCTCTAACCCATTTTTTGTTGAATTCCCTTCAATTATTTTGATCCCTATTTTTGTCGAGATTTGAATTGAATAATTATCTAGCTTTGTTCTCCTTTTTAGCTTATAAAGTTTATAAATATTCGAATTGTTCTTTAAAAAAAAACATGTGTATATTTCAATTGTAATTCAATATTTTGCATATTTCCATGTAATTTTTAAGCTTCTGTTCTTAACAAATGTTATCCAAAAGAGAAAGGCTTTACTCTAGGAATATGTTTCAGCGATAGAGATTTTTCTAGTTAGATGATTTTTCAAATTCAATCTCAATTCTAACCCTCTTTTACAACTTGTGACCACACCCCTAAACAAAGCCATATTACAACTCTTGAAAGACCTTTTGATCGATGTATCATGTCAATACATAGTGGTGGAGATTTAATTTTCCTGCAACCTTATGGTAATAACTTTTCATGTTGACTAATGAGTGCTTAATTTCTAAACCCTAAACACTTCGAGTGGATAGAGTGAATCTTTAGTGAGGATGTCAACTCTTGTTGATTTTGAGTTCAAGGTAATTACATAGAAGAAGGGAGGAAACCTATGTTTCTGTGATAAAATTCTCAACTTAGATTCTTTGAGACTTTGATTTTCTTTTTGTTGAATTCTCAACGTATGATTACTTGTGGATTAGTTTGAAATATTATTGATAAGGATTATAAGTTGAGAGGAATCATTTTTAATTGTAGGTTGAGATTTTGCTTGAGGACAAGCAAAGGCTTAAGTGTAGGGGTATTTGATAAACCGTAAAGTATACATATTTTTACCTCATGCTTAGCCTATTTTTGGATGAATTATTCCTTGTTTTGTGGAAATTGATGCTTCTAAACCTTTAATTTCATGTTTATACTCAGGTGAGCTTAGGGGAGTAAAAAGAACAAGAAATGGGCCGAAAACGAAGAAAATGGGCCAAGGTGTGAAAACAACATGGCTTGGAGTTTAGCACAGAGTAGTGTCACACGGCCGTGCCACATTAACAAGCTTGAGTACCTATGTCTTAAAGTTTGAATAATCAAAGCATAAGTACCTATGTCTTAATTCTCAACATATCAATAAAAATCATAAACCAATCATAATTCATTTTAATAGGGAATTGAGAATAATGCAGAGAGTGAAAGTGAGAATTCAGGATTTGAGAACAATGCAACAAGTTAGTGGAAAAAATTTTCAGGGGTTCGAGGGTAATGCAAAAAATCAAATCTCCACCACTATAGATTGAGATGATACATCGATCAAAAGGTCTTTAGAGGGTTGTAACAGGGCTTTGGTTAGGGGTGTGGTCACAAGCTGAAAAAGAGGGTTAGAATCGAGATTGAACAAAAAAATCATCTAACTAGAAAAATCTCTATCACTGAAATATATTCCTAAATTTGAACTTTTTTTTCTCATGAATAACATCGTTTAAGAGTACATAATTACATAATAATATGCCAAACATTTAAATTACAAGTTGGGTTTTTTTTAAGAATAAATCGAATATTTTACAAACTTAACTAATTGAAAAGGAGAACATAGCTAGATAATTATTCAATTCAAATCTTGACAAAAATAGGGATCAAAGTAGTTAAGGGGATTTCAACAATAATCGGTTATAGGTTAATATTGAGGGAAAAATTAATAAATGGCTTGCTAGGCTCAAGGGGGCTTACTAGGGGTTAATTATGAAGGTAGGCTTTATGGAGTAAGTGGGTTAAACCTAATTGCCTTTATCATCTCAGTATATCAAATCCATGGTATGGTCTCGACATGTATAATCGAAGCAAGTTCTAGAATAACAAATCAAAATTGACTCACTCAAAGCAACAATAAAAGTGAGCATGAAAGGAGTTATGCTCAAAAGGCTCAAAAATCTCACCAGAATTATGGCTTTTGATGTCAATCCCTCGAATTTCAAGTTTCAAGATAATACCTATATTTGGGGAAACAACCTAGAAAAATTTTAAATTCTAAAAAATTTCAACTTATCATGCTTGATTCTCTAATGTCTTAAAGTTTGAATAATCAAAGCACAAATACCTATGTATTAAACCTAAACATATCAATAAAAATCATAAATCAATCAGAATTCATTCTAATAGTGATATGAGAAAGTGACTTGAGGGACAAGACAAAATTTAGGGATTTGAGAACAATGCAAAAAGTGAAAGTGAGTCCCCCCACATTTAAGATGTACATTGCCCTCAATGTACAAGGATAGATTTATTTAAAATATAAACACAAAATCATAAGTTAGGGAGAGAAGTGAAACTCCCTAAAAATTAGATGGTATCATTGAGTTGGAAGTGTGAAAACTTGATTCTGAGGCTAGGGCAACAGTGAGGTTGGAGGAGTGTATTCCAGGTTTGTAGATATTGTCTATCCATAATTGTTGTGTCAAACTTGGTGGCTATGGCCGTGGTTGAGTAGGACATGGCAATCGTGGAGTAGTTTTCCCATTAGAGTTGGATTTGGAAGAGTACTATTGAGCTTTTAGGCTCTGTGTAACTGCGATAACATCAATAAGAATTTAGGGAATATAAATTAGCATGGTTACTCATTAAGAAATGGCCGATAAAAAATGTTCAAACTATATTATGCTAATTTTTTAGAATATTGAAGTGTAAATAAATAAAAAGATAAAGCTAAAGAAACCTAAAAAGGAAAATAAACATAAAAATAAAAATAGAGAATAAAATAAAAAGAAAAATAAAGAAAAAGATAAGAGGACACGAAAGTCCTAATTCTCAGATGGTTCATGAGGTGGGGCCGGTGGTGAATGTAGGATGCTGACAAATCTGATAGAGAGTAGCATCAATGTGATAAAGGCACTGAAAACACTGTTGCTCGAATCATGTAAGGCGCTCAAGTATGTCAGAGTGTGAAGCAGCCGCATGAACTGGATGGTGAATGGGCGGTGGTTGAGACAGTGGTTCCTCGTGAGATGGAGGGACATCATCAGTAATGTCCTCTGGGTCCTCCTGGCCAGTAGATCGAGCTAGATGGTACTGAGGAGGATTAGTCCCTCGTTGGCGCTCGATCATCCTTATGTGTAGCATGCTTTGGATGCCCTGTGGGGATATCTAGCCTATAAGAGTGAGAGAGGATGATTATGCTGCGGTGTTGAGGAGACCAAAGTGTCTCACAAGGCACGTCATATATGGACCCATAGAAATTACCCCCTTCCGATGTCGCTTTGTCTAATGTTGAATGGTGAGGGCGACGAAATAGGCAAGGTCAAACACATGCCCGTGTGCCATACTCCACAGAAAATAGGCGTCGTGGGTGTTGACGATGTCGGTGCTCTCTCGTCGACCTGTCAAGGTGTGTGCTAGGATGGTGTGTAGGTACTTTAGTGATGAGGAGAGAGTCGTCGTATTAGAGCGACTGGGATCATAGGTGGTTGAAGTAGGGACAAGGGCCTGCCAACACTTGGAAGGGGAGTAGTGGATGTGGCGATGAAGCTCGGGGAGGTCTTCCTCTTCCATGAATCTGTCGGTATATAAGCCCATAGCTACACCAAACTCAGGCATGCTTGGTTGGCGTACCAAACCACCGAGGCAGAACTGGACTATTCCAGGATTGTCATATTGGGACATGACCGTCTGTAGGTGGAAGGTAGAATAAAGCTCCAAGATGAACTCGAGATATGTTGGCTT
This sequence comes from Gossypium stocksii, assembly GCA_020496765.1. NCBI lineage: Eukaryota > Viridiplantae > Streptophyta > Magnoliopsida > Malvales > Malvaceae > Gossypium > Gossypium stocksii. The sequence continues at coordinate 77,964,289 of CM035624.1, read as the reverse complement.
GAAGATCTCAAAAAATTGATCCCACTGATCAACCGTCAATAAGGCCCGAATTGCATCTGCAAGTTGGACCTGCTCTAAGGCAGCGCAATCGATACACTACCCCACTCCAAGAGGTCGTGCCTTGAGAATTTGGAATTGTTCCTCTTGTGAACCTTGCGGAAACTGGAGGTATGGGTGTCGGGTCTCAGTGTTGGCGCTAGACATGGTAGCACCTGGTCCCTTATGCTTCTTTGAAGTAGGGACAGTGATTTTCTTGCCACACGAAGTTGACATTATGTTCCTACAAAGTTAAAGGAGAAATTTAACAAGTAGGCATTCACTAAAAATTAAATCAAATGAACTAGGGAAGGGATGTAGTGTAAAATCTGTTGGTATCAAAGACATTAGAAAGCTTATGTGAGTCAACTTAGAAAAGAATGTATATATATAGCAATGGTTGTAGCTAATCCAAGAATTAATCAACCTAAAACTAAACACCATTCAACCAAAAGCAATGTAATAGTAGTAAGGTTATTCATGCACTTCTTGTGGCATAATTAGTACTATCGGTACAAGATAAATGCAAGAAATGTGTCATAGATTCTGATAAGCATGAGAAGTAAATGAGAAACAAGAAATTAATAGAAATAAATACAAGAAAATGAAATAAAGTAAAAATAGAAGTAATAATCAAAGAAAGGGACGAGATAGGGGAAACTGATGGTAGCCAGAGGTCTGACGGTGCACGGTGTGGTCAGAGTAATGCTGGAGGTGCGACGGTGTGTCGCAGAATTTGAAAAAGTTAGCTAAATGTGCGTTATGATCGTCAGCCTGCAAACCATCAAACTGAACAAACTGTTGAATCATTTGAATAGTGTTAGGTTTCAGTTCAAAATTATTTGCAGCAATAGCAGGCCTAATGATACTAGATTCAGTACCAGCTAAATTAGGCTTAGCATAATCATACATAGTACGGGGAACAGGATTTTGATTCAAAGGATCCGCGGCTACCACAGGAGGTAGCTGATTATTTTGGTTTGCTTCCATCTATTTAGTAGTGTTGGTTATGTCCTCTTACTCTTCTTCTATGTACTGTAAGCTTCGCCTTATTTCCCTTCAGTTTCTACGAACTGTGGCTTCTAAATCGCTATCAAACAATAGTTGTCCTGACGGGTTTCTTTTAGTCATAAACTAAAGACACTTGTCAAGGGAAAACAAAAAGAAAATTTTAGTAAATAAAACCTAAAAATAAAAATAGAAAATAAATTGCAATAAAAGTAATAGAAATAAAGTGTTCCTAATATCTTAGTTCCCAGACAACAGCGCCAAAAACTTGATCGTGATTTTGATGAAGTAATGTAACAGCCTAGTTTGGACCCTAGTCAGAACAGTGGTTTTGGGGGCATATGTCTGAGTCTTAAAAATATTTTAATATTATTTTCTGTGTCTGTGTTATATGATTTAACATCTGTGAAATTTCTGTGACTTAATTTATCTGTCTCTGTGCTTAATTATGAAAAAGGACCAAATTGCATAAAATTTAAAATATGCATGTTATTTGTAAAAGTGCTAAATTGACATGGCTTTTTAAATGGAAGGTCCATATGTTGCAATTTGACCATGGATAGTGGAAAGTGACATAGATAGCCTTATAATGGTTGATAAAATAGTTTATTAATTAAGGGTAAATTGGTAAATGACATTTTTAAACATGAATTAAAATAAACAAAGGCATGAAATGGCTTATTATTCATCCACCATCATTGAAAATCAAAGGAAAAGGAAGGTTTAAAAAGCTTCCATGCATTCGGCTAGTTTTTAGCTTGATTAAAGGTCCATTTTTAATCCGTTTTTGATGATTTTTATGTTTCTGTGATCGTTGCTTTGAAATCTTTCATGCCCATGTCTCAATCTCTATTTTTGATGAAGTTTATGAATAGTGCCATTGATAATTTTTGAAGCTTTGTGATGCATTTAGTTGAATTATGATGGATAGGCATTGAATAAACATGTTTTGCCATGAGATTTTTATGAATTTGAACTATATAGGCAAAATTATGAAAATTAAGTTTCAACGGGAATAAAAGTTGAAATAAAAGTGTTAATTGGGCTTTTTATGAAAGCCATGAAAATTCGGCTAGACCATTGTATGATAGAATTTTGTGAATTTGATCATTTCATGAGTTAAGGACTAAATTGTTAAAGTATGAAACTGTGAGGGCTAAAATGCAAAATGCTCTAAATTTGTATTCATGGATTGAATCGGATGAAATGAATAATTGAATGGTTGAATTTGAATTGATTTAGATCAAGACTAAAGAAAAATAGATTTAGATCGTGGGAAGTCCAAAATCATTGAATAGTCGACTCGAATCTATTTAAATCCGTACGAGATAAGTCAAAATACAAATATGCATTATATTGATGTCTGTTATAAATTCCTGATTTTAAACTGTATTTGGGTGGCCATGAGAGCCTAAAGTATTATTCCGAGTCATTTCCGAATGAGCAATGGTAAAATTATATTATGTAAGACCTCATCCAGGACGTAGGCATTAATTAGAGAATTACGTGTAATACCGTGTTTGGGATACTGGCATCGTATATGTTTTTGTGTAAGACCCTATCCGGGACAGTGGCATCGGTATTGAACAACATGTAAGACCACGTCGGGGACGTCGGCATTGTATAAGGCCTATATGATCTCTGTAATGTTTCTGAATGGTTGAGGAGAAATTCTAATAATTGAATGAATGCATATTTTATATGTCTGACTCAGGTACGTCTGTATTGTATTGAATTTACGAGCATGAAAGGTATGCTATTGTGAACTATGAGTGTGTAATGAATGAGTATATTTGGTTCATGGGTTATCTACATGAGATTGCTATCATATTGTGTTAAGGATTACATATGCTTGTATTTGGCTTACTAAGCTCATTGTAGCTTACTCTATATTTTCTTTCAACTGTTTTACAGATATCGTGGCTACCGTGGGCTCAGGGATAGTTAGGAATCATCACCACACTGTCAAGCTCGATTTTTCGTACCTTTTGAATGTTCAAAGTTTAAGTATGGCATGTATAGGCTAGAATGTCTATGTATTAAGTTTAGGATATGTTCATTTGTGATGCCATGAGAGTTGGCTAACAAATAGTATGTTTGTGTTTGGTTTTGGCATATGGTTTGTGATGCCAATTTGTGTAAGCTTATAATGGTTTTATGATCTTGTTTGTTTTGGTCATCTTGAAACATGTCAATGTAAAGAAATGGTATGTTTTGGATGTGGTATGAATGAAATATGTACTATGTGTTTAGTCTTGAACTTTGTTTGCTATATAGACATTCTTGGTGTGAGATTTGAATATGAATGTGTATATGAATGGTTTGATCATGTGGAGGTGGGATTAAGCATTGAATTTTAGTTGAAATGGTGGTATTGTTGTGGTATGAATTGGCTTGTAGGAAATGACCCTTAGTGGGTGGAAAGTATGACTTAAACCAAGTCTGCTTAGTGTTGCACAGCTATGGCACATGGGCGTGCCTTAAGGCCGTGTTAATTTTCCAGTATTGACACAAAAACTCACATGGCCAAGACCCACGGGCATGTCTTGTGACCGTGGCAAAAAGTCAGTATGCTTACCCTGTTATGGTAGGCTTTGGGTTCATGGGCGTGCCTGAGTCCCATGTGAGGCACATGGCCTGGTCATACGGGCGTGAGACCTCCTAAATTTAGAAAATTTTATATGCATTATGAAGTTCATGAATGTGTTCAATTTAGTCCCGGCCCTATCTAAATGTATATTTGAGTTCTAGAAGACTTTGCTCAGGGGACTTTATGTTCAAATATTGTTATAGTATGTGAATACTTTGTTCTGATCTGTTCTAAATATCTGGTAATGTCCCTACCTATTCCGATGAAAGTTAATGGATAGGGGTGTTACAAGTAATAATAATGATCGTGCCTAGAAACTAACTATTTGTCACGATGAAAGGCAAGCGCACCTATCGAATAGTAGTATAGTTAGTGGCAAGACCGAAAAGTCGAAGCCAAAGGAACTAAAAGTACTAGTAATAGCTTTCTTTCTATTATCTAGCCTAGAAATAAAATGGAGGTTTGTTTAAACTAATTAATTCTAAACTAGATTAAGGACGTGACAAATAGTAAATTGGAGAATTACTTTGGAAAAACTGAATGATAAAGGCAATACCCAAGGAAAAATCCACCTAGACTTCACTTGTTATTTAACTTTGAATTAGATGATTTCTTCATTCGACTTGATCCGTAGAGATCCGTAAATTATATCAATATCTCCATCGAGAATAAGAACAACTAACCCTAGGTTGATTATTTGCAATCTATTTCTAATTAAAACCCCTAGTTTTGCATTAACTAGATCTATGGATCCCCCTATTAGATTTGACTCTAATCCGGTAGATTTTCATCATCCTCTGTCTAAGATTGCGATTAACTCTACTTAATTGTGTTGCATCTACTCTTAGAGAGGGACTTTTACTCCTCTGAATAAGCACATTCGACTTGAATTAATATCCTGAAATAGAAACTCAAGAATTAAAAACATAATTAAGAACAAATCGAATATTTATCATATAATTCTGATAATAATAACAAGATTCATCTTCGGTTTCATCCCCCTTAGGTATTTGGTGGTTTAGTTTATAATAAAAAGGGAAAACATCTCAAAATAAAGAAAACAACAAAACATAAAGAAAACCCAAAACTCCTGAAAGAATTGAACAGAGATCTTTAGTTTTGATATAAATCCTTACTTCTGAGATAGATCAATCGGCTTTCTTTGAGTAATTCCTTGCCTTTCGTTCTGTGTGTCTAGCTGCTTTAAGTCCTCTCCTAGGGTGTTTATATAGACTCCAGAATCCCTTTCTTAACCCCTAAGTAGCTTTTTTCGTGTGAAATTGAAATTCATCACGACAAGGACATGCCCATGTGGCACGCCCGTGTGAATTGAACCCAGCCTTTGTGAATCATGCCCGTTTCTCGTTCCTTTCACTTCCCTATGCTCTCTTAAGTATAAAACATGAAATTAAAAGATTAGGAGCATCAAATTCCACAATTCAAGGGATAATTCATCCAAAATTATGCTAAGCACGGGGTAAAAATATGTATAAATTATAGTTTATCAAAGTTAAATTTGAATTGATTTAGATTAAGAAAGGAAGAAATTGAATTTGGATCGAGGGAAGTCGAAAGTTTTTGAATAGTCCTTCTGATCTGTTTATTTCCATCTGAGGTAAGTTCATATGCAAATAAATGTTTTTAAATTTAAATATATATTACTGAATTGAATTGCATATCTATATATGTTGTCGAATTGAATTGAGCATTTGAGGACTTGTTTCGAGCATAAATTGATTGAATTACGAAGTCGAAAGCCCCGTATGAGCCTTAAGAATAGTATAGGGTACTGATGTCATGACATTAGGACTTTCACGGTGCGATTTTTTGTAAGACCATGTCTGTGACATTGGCATCGATATGAGATTACGTGTAAGGCCATGTTTGAGACATTGGCATCGTATATGTTTTCTTGTAAGACCCTATCTGGGATAGAGGCATCGATATGTGATAAATGCGTTTCTGAGTATCCTTAACAATTCCGAATGGTTCAACTGGAGTTTATGTGTTCATTGAAAAATAAGGTAAGTGAAGTTAATTAATGTGGTAATATGGATTATATGAGAAAAGTGTATGAGATTAATTAAATTTGGCCTCTTTGAATTGAATATTAATGTTCTTGTGATGATTTATTTGCTTATGGCTTACTAAGCTTTCAAAGCTTACTATGTGCATTCTTTCCCTGTTTTTTTAGATATATAAAGCTATCTTAAGCTCGGGGATCGTCAAGGATCATCGTCACATTATCGATCGCTATTTCGGTATTTTGAAAGCTTATACTTTTGACATATGGCATTTATAGGCTAGGTTTGATATGGTTTGTTTTGAATTGTGTATAAATAGCCACGCAAAAATGGCTTGATAATGATGTTAATGTTTGTGAATAATCAGCCTTGTTAATTAACTCATTTCAAGAAGTTTGTTTGATGGACATGTGATTCGGCTTGAGTAATTATGTAGTTGATGGATGTGTTTTTGATTTGCGGTACATGTTTCTATAAGCTATGTGATGACTTTGCTATATCTTGTGAATTTGGCTATTTCGAGTGGCTCATTATTGACCTATAATTTGATGTATAATTTGTCTTATAAATTGGCTTCGAATTGGTAAATGATGTGCATTCATATCCGGCTAATGATAGATAAATTAAATACATATGCATATGACCTGTTTGTTTGTGGTTCAATATTTAAAGGTCAAGTTGGTTAGTTTAATGTTTGATTTTTGTTATGTGCATAAAGTTTTAATGGCGAATTATAGTAGTAATGTAATATCCTGAATTAGGATCTAGTCGAAATAGTGGTTTCGAGACCACAAATTCGAAGTAGAAATATTTGTTTTATGATTATTTTGAGGTCCATGACATGTTTGCATGATTGTGTGAAAGTTTTAAAAAGAAATTTTGTGAATAAGTGCCCAATTTAACTTTTAGGACTAAATTGCAAAAGTTGTAAAATATGAGATTCTAGAAGCTTTGGGGTACTTAATTGAAATGCATGTGTAAATTAGAGGTCCTTATTTAGTAAATAGACCATTTTATGTCATGATGGACAAAAATGGAGATGGAAGGGAAAAATCTCAAGGGCCTTAAGGGCATTTTAGTCATTTAGTTAATAAACTAGTAAAAAAGGAAAAAGAAAGCAAAAAATGTGCTCATTGTAATATCCCTAATTAGGGACTAATCGAAATAGTGGTTTGTGACCACAAATTTGATATAGAAATAATTATTTTATAATTATTTTGAGGTTTATGATATGATTGCATGATTGTGTGAAAATTTCGTGAAGAAATTCTATTCATAAAGTACTTAATTTGAAATTAGGGACTAAATTGAATATGTTGCAAAACTTGCATTCTAGAAGCTTTTAGTATGAAATTGCTTTGGAATATTAACTAGGAGGTCTTAAATAGCAATTTAACAAATTTTTAAAAATTTGGACAAAAACGGGCTCGTACATGAAAAATTACAAAGAAATGCATTAAGGGCATTTTTGTCAAATGGTAAAATAGTCATTAAAAGGGAAAAATAACCCAAAAATAGACTCATCTTTTCCATAGGGCTGCCGAATTTTGCTTGTCACCATAGCTAGGGTTTTCAACATTTCAAGCCTTGATTGTAAGTGATTTCCATGCCCGTTTTTAATGTGTTTTTCGATTTTAAAATCTAGACAGCATGTTCTATCATTTTTTAGCAATATTTTGAGCTAGGATGAATGTATGGAAAATTACCCATGTGTGACATAATTGTATTTTGATGAATAATGAAGGAATATGATGGTTTGATGTGTGCTTAACAACTTTTACCTAGTAGTTTTATGTGAAAACACCTAAAAAGGGACTTAATTGTAAAAAGGGTAAAATTGATGGTAGAAATATGATTTTTATGTGAAATAGGGGCTGTTATGGACTCTAGGAAATTCAGCTATGCCTAGATGTCATGGGAAATGCATGTAACTCATTGTACAAACCTAAGGACTCGATTGTAAATAATTGAAAAGTTAAGGGTAAAATGGTAATTTTTATTCAAGCCCATATTAGGGGCCATTTTGATGAATGTGTATATTGAATAAATTAACTTGGCATTTTAGATCAAGAGAAACGAGATTCAAGTTGTGATCGAGGGAAAAATAAGGTTTACGAAGAATAAGCTCGATTTCTAACATTTTATACCAAGGTAAGTTCATCTGTAAATGTGGTAACATAATTGTTATTTTAAGTAATTTAATGTTATATATATGATATGATGTTTATTATCATGAAATATTATGCTCTGTGAACTATTATTTAGTAATATGCAAATTATGTGAACTACTTGATAAAGATGAAATACTATCAAGTATCGGTTTCAACATTCCGAGGAAGACGACAGAAATATGTGATTGAGGAAAATCCCGTTTGAACTTTGGGAATAGATTAGGGTACAAGTGACATGTCACTAGAATAGTTGAGTTCCGAGCTCGTTGAGTTGAGTCTGAGTTCGTGAGATGTAACTAGGCATCTGAGCTCGTTGAGTTGAGTCCGAGTTCGCTTATGGGCAGGTTACATGGTAGCTTGGCCACATAAATTCCGTAGGCTATTGAGTTTGTCTAGCTATGGGTATGGCACTTATGTGCATGCAATCCAAGTATCTGAATTATATTCCGATGTGTTCAACGGGAGAATCTTAAGTGAATAAGGAGAATACTTAAAACGAAAGTGACCTAACGCTAAGTGTGGTGAATGAGAAAATTTGACAGGTATGAGCTTAAACCTTCGGGTTGAGAACTTGGTATGGTATGATGAAATCGTGGTAAGATAGTAAATACAATTGTAACATGAATGTCTTAGTGATAATTATGCAATTGATGTTTTTTGTTGGATTGTATGATTATGTTACTTGCTATTTGCATGTGAATTTACTAAGCATTTATGCTTACTCCCCCTTTCCATTCTTTGTAGTTTTGACAAGCCAGCCTAGAAATCGAGAACGTTCGGAGGCTCGTTCACACTATCCGTGGACCATTTTGGTATAGTGGCTTGTATATTTTGAGTATGGCATGTATAGCATTATAATCATTTTGTGTATATGATCTCATGATATGGTTATTGAGTGGTAAGGAAATGCTCGGTAATGATTAGCCATTGGAATGGCCAATCAAGATTATATTTGGTGTTATGTATGTTTAATGTGTTACCTAAGCCATGGATATTCACAAAAATGTGAAATTTTCTATAAATCAGTAACATACAGCAGCAATGACGTGAGTTTGAAAAATCATTAAAAATAGTTTAGACAAAATTAGATGGTGAATAAAATATGAAATTGAAGCTTATTGAGTCTATTTTCATATGGATGAAACGAAACCGATAAATGAGTTGTATTTTATAAGATATTTGAGTTTTGGTGGGACAGGGTCAGAGCAATTTTTGAATCCCCTATTCTTACTTTAGAAATAAATTAAAAATTGTACAGAAATAATTAGGAGACATGCTTTAGATGTACAGATTCCTTATTGAGTCTACTTTTAAGAAAAAAAGAAATGGCTTAGGCATTTGAATTTTGTATAGAGAGAAAAGTGATTCGTAGTGAACAGAGGTCAAAGCAGTCGAACACTGTAACAGGGGAAACTTTAACTAATAAAATTTACTAATTGGCCTGACCAACAATTCTAGAAAAAAATAATAGATATATGAATCTAGTTTCAGGAAAAATTTATGGATTTAAATTTTGATTTTTGTAACTCGAGAAATGATTTTTTTAATGACTATGACGCAGATGAACAGTTCATTACGAAAGGTGAAATTAATGGTTTGAAATTGTTTAAGTGATAAATTAAGTTTCTTAACGCCTCAAGCTCGACTCCAGCGACGGTCTTGGGTAAGAGGGTGTTACACTCATCTTCTCCATGCCATAGCTGAATTTTACAAGCCCTCCATAGCTAGGGTTTTTGACATTTTCAAGCTTACAAGTAAGTGCATCTAGCCCCGTTTTTAATGCTCTTTACATTTTTGAAACCCTCGTAACCCGATTTACCTATTTCTAGCCATAATTTGAGCTAAGGTTCATGTTAAAAAATTTATCCATGTGCGACATGCATGTATTTTGATGTTCAATGAAGGAATATGAAAGTTTGATGTGTGATAAACATCTTTTACCAAGTGGTTTTTCATGAAAACACCGAAAAATGACTAATTTGTAAAAGTTACAAAATAAGTAGTAAACACGTGTTTTAATGGAAATGGTGGGCTGTTATGGTTATGAAAGTGGTTCGGCTAGGCTTGAGTAGCAAAGAAAATGAGTACATTTCATTTTATGAGCCTAGGGACTAATTTGTAAATATGTGAAAGTTTAGGGGAAAAATTGTAATTTTTTGAAAGTATGATTTATGGACTAACTTGAACAATGTGATAATTAAATAAGTGAAATTGCTATTATAGATCAAGAGGAAAGAGGTCCGAACCTAAATCGAGTAAAGGGCAAAGTTGAGGACTAAACTGAATAAATAGTCATACTTTGGGTACCGAGGTAAGTTTGTGGGTAAATAATGCAACATCACTCCACTTTGTATTGAATGCTTTAATTTTTGCATGATATTTATAATTGTTTTATGAATTTTGTTGTACAATGACTCGATGACGATGTAACGAGGTTTAAAGTTTTGAAATCCCGGTTGAACCTTAGGAATAGATAGGATACAAATGTCATGATATTAGGGTTATGTGTGGTCCCATATAAGACCATGTCTGGGACATGGCATTGACATCGATATATGATCCCATGTAAGACCATGTTTGGGGCATGAAATTGGCATCAATATGATATCCTGTATAAGACCATATCTGGGATATGGCATCGACATTGACATGTGATCCCATATAAGACCATGTCTAGGACATGGCGTTGACATCCTGCCATGAATACGACATTTCCGGAGTATCCTTAATATTCCAAGTGGTTCAATAGGTAATTCAAGAGTATGTTAGTGTAATAACAAGGTATGAACATGTTGAAAGGGTATAGGTATGTACAGGAAACTCATAATTCTTGAGTTATGCATCGATAAGGCCTTGGTAAGAAGTGAATAAAGGAATCATGAGGTTTATGGTACATTATGTAAAGAACATGATCTAAGATGTACTCATGATAATTGATGACATTGTACCAAGTTATATTTATGTTATGTGCATGATATTGCATGATTAGTGTTGTTAATTATTTATATGCAAACTTACTAAGCTTTATGCTTACTCCCCTTTCTTTTCCATTTTCTTATAGTATCGCCAAGCTAGCTCGGGGATCGAAGGACGTGGGAGACTCGATCACACTATCAAATGGAAATTTGGGTATAGCTAGTTTTAACACATTTGAGTATGGCATGTATAGGGACTTGGTCTTTTTGTGATATGTCATATTGGTTAGCTAAATGTGTTGCCTTTTGATGATACTTAATTCATTTTGTATAAGGCCAATTGATATTGGCTAATGTTGATTACAAGTATTATGACATGTTGATGCACTTCATGGATATGGTAATTTGCATGGTTTGAGTTGTTGAGTATGCGACAGGTTAAGTATGCTAGAAAGGTAGTGAGAATGATGTGATGATGTCTTAGTTGTGGACATGTTGGTTTTTTAAATGTGCCATGAATTATACTAATGCCATGAGTGCTTGTGTGTTTATGTTTCAGGGTGGCAATTGGCTTGGTAAATAGCCTATATATTGTCCACACGGGTAGACACACGGGCATGTGTCTAGGCCGTGTGTGACACACAGTCAGCCCCATGGGCATGTGATCAGGCTGTGTGTCCCATGCACCTTAATTTGTAAGAAACAGAATGCCTAGTATGGAGCACACGGGAGTAGACACGGGCGTGTGTCTTGGTCGTGTGAAAGCCACGTCCTGGAACACAGGCATGTACTAGGCCTTGTGAAAACTATTTTAGCTTCGAAATGAATTACAATTGAACACGGGCTAAGCAGACAGGAGTGTTTCTCAGCCGTGTGGAAGGCACGACCTTGGGCACAGGCATGTACCAAGGGCGTGTAAAGTCTACACCTAATTTATGAGAATTTAACTCATCACACGTCCTAGCACACGGTCGTGTGGCTTGGCCGTGTGGTTTCATTTAGTTGATGACATCATAAACAGAGAGTTATACGAGGTACGGACATGGGCATGTGTGACCACGCAACCTACCCGTACGAGCGTGTCCTATATCCATACGGGCGTATGACCCCTATTTTGATGAAAACTTTTTTAAGTTTTCCAAAGTTTTTGGGTTAGCCCTGAACCACACCCAAAGTACATTTTGAGTCTCGGAGGCTCACTTAAGGGATGATGTGCTTGTGTTTGAATGATTTTTAGAGATGAATGAAATTTTATGGCCCCGTTTTGTATGGATGTTTACGTTTAAGTTCAGTAATGCCTCAAACCTTGTCCCGACGTAGGATACGAGTAAGGGGTGTTACATTTAATGGTATCAGAGCTAGTGTTTAGTCGAGGATCATTTTATTCATGAATGTCCTCTAATGATTGAGAAAGATAGAAATCAAGTGTGAGATCGAATAATGCTTTCTCTAGAGGTAGACCACAGAGAAATTTGGGAAATGGGGCGAGTAGTAGGAGTGCACCTAGAGTGTCGATTGTGAGGTTCGAGGGTAAAACACCTACAAGAACTTACACCATTTGAGCTCACGAAGAGGCATCATCCCTTGATGAAATTATAGGTTCTTTTTCTTTCTATGATACTTCTGTTGTTGCTTTGATTGATTCGGGATCTACCCATTTGTATGTTTGTTTGAAATTGGTATCTAGTATTAATATGTTTGTTGAATCTACAGAATTTGTGATAAAAGTGTTGAACCTTCTAGGCAAGTATGTGTTAGTTGACAAAGTATGTAAGAATTTTCCTTTAATGATTAGAGGTCACTGTTTTCTGGCTAATCTCATGCTATTTTAATTTGATGAATTTGATGTAATTCTTGGTATAGATTGGTTAACTACTCATGATGTGATAGTAAATTGTGGGAGGAAATTTATTGAGCTGAAATGTAAAAATTAGGATATCCTTTGGGTTGAACTAGGTGAATCGGATAATTTGCCTATAGTGATTTCTTCCATGTCTGCTCAGAAATGTATAAGAAAGGGTTGTGAATCTTATCTTGCCTTTTTACTAAATACAATAGAATTTGAATTAAAGATTGAATTAATACCGGTAATGAGTATCCGGATATGTTTTCAAAAGAGTTGTCTGGATTGCTTAGAATTAGGGAAGTTGAATTTGGTATTGAGTTAGTCTCTGGTACAACACCTATTTCAATTGCCCTTACAGAATGGCCCCAACTAAATTAAAGGAGTTGAAAGTCTAGTTATAAAAGTTAATGGATAAAGGTTTTGCGAGACCTAATTATTCTTCGTGGGGAGCACCGGTCCTTTTTGTGAAAAAGAAAGATGGGTCTATGAGGCTTTGCATCGACTATCAGTAGCTTAATAAGGTAGCCATAAAGAATAAGTATCCGTTGCCAAGGATCGATGATTTTTTTGATCAATTAAAAGGAGCCACGGTATTTTCAAAGATGGACTTGAGGTCTGGTTATAACCAGTTAAGAGTTAAAGACTCGGATGTTTCAAAAACTACATTTTGGATGAGGTATGGTCATTATGAATTTCTTGCAGTGCCTTTTGGTTTTACGAATGCTCCTGTTGTATTTATGGATTTAATGAACTGTATTTTTTGACCATGCTTGGACAAAGTTTTTTCTTGTTTTCATAGATGATATTTTAATTTATTCTCGTGATGAGACTAAACATGCTGAACACTTAAGAATAGTTTTCCAAACATTGAGAGACAAACAGTTATATGCCAAGTTTAGTAAGAGTGAATTTTGGCTTAGAGAAGTTGGATTTCTGGAGCACATTGTTTTGGGTGACAGCATTAAAGTGGACCCGAGTAAAATTTCGACTATTGTTGAATGGAAACCGCCGAAGAATGTGTCAGAAGTTAGAAGTTTTTTAGTCTTAGCCTATAATAGCCCAAATTAGAGCTTAGTAAGAATAGTGGTTTTGAGACCACAAATATGAAGTAGAAAAATATATTTTTAATGATTATATTTGAGTTTATGATATGCTTGCATGATAGTGAGAAAATTCTATAAAGGAAATTTTATGAAATAATGATTAATTTGCCATTTAGGACTAAATTGCAAAAATTATAAAATTATGAGTTTCTAGAAGGTTTAAGTATGAAATAGCATAAGAGAAATTGTTAGAAGTCCTCATTTAGCAATTAGACCAATTTTTAGCATGGTGGACAAAAATGCCTATGGAAAGGAAAAATATCAAAGAAAAGACATAAGGGCATTTTGGTCATTTGGTTAATTAATAAAATAAAAAGGGGAAATAAGTCAAAAATTCACTCATCTTCTCCATGCAAGTTTGAAATTCTCTAAGGACTCCATAGCTAGGGTTTCTTTCATTTTCAAGCTACAAGTAACTGACTCCAAGCCCCGCTTTTCATGCTTTTCATAGTTTTGAAATCCTTGTAGCCTAATCTAGCTATTTCTACCACCAATTTGAGCTAGGTTTACATTCAAAAATATACCCATGCATGACATGCAAGTATTTTGATGCCTAGTGGTAAAAAATGAAAGATTAAAGTCTAGTAAACACCTTTCTCTAGGTGATTTTCCATGAAAGTCACTAATAGGGACCAAATTGCAAAGTTAGTAAAATGTGTAGTAAAAGTGTGAAATTATGAGCAATGTAGGCTTTCATGGACACTAGTAGATGTCAGTTAGGCTTGGACAGCCAAGGGAATAATTACATTTTATTATACGAGCCTAGGACTATTTTGTAAATATGTAAAAGTTTAGGGGCAAAATTATAAATTTTGCCAAAGTGTCAATTATGAGCTATTTAGTCAATGTGGGTGCTAAATAAATTAAATTTGTCATTTTAGATCAAGAAACATGAAGCCCAGACTGTGACAGCCTGATTTTGGCCCTAATCGGAACGGTGGTTTTGGGACCACGAATCTGTGACAGCCCTATTTTGACCCTAGTCGGGAAGTGGTTTTGGAACCGCTAAACCGAGCCGCAGTGATATTTGAATAAAATATTTTGTGTCTAAAAATATTCGCTCATGCATGTGTGAATTTTAATACTTTGATTTAAGTAGGCTTAATTTTGTGAAAATGCATGTGTGAAAATTTCATATGTTGATTTTGTCATTTGAATGTTAATTTAATTAAAAGGATTTGTGTAAGAACTTTGATAATGTGTTAGGTGATTTTTGTAATGGCCAAATAATGCATTGTTTTTATAAAGGAGGGACTTGCATGTCAATTATGCATTTTTTATTTAAGTGGCCGGCCAACTAATGCATGGAATGATGTTGTTTTCATATTTTATAATTATAAGCATTATATGTTAAAAATGAGCATGAAAATAAAAAAAATAATAATAGTATGAGAAAGTGGGAGGAAAACCCAAAGCTAAATCATTTTTCATCTCCCATTGCCGTAACTCAAAGAAAGAAAAGAGGAAAATTGAAGATAGGCATTCGGTCACCTTTTGTTGGCTAAATTAAGGTAAAATTCATGTTAGTTTTGTCTTCATTTTGTAAAATGTAGTGGATGATTAAGTACCTAACTTAGCCCATGATAGAATTTTAAGTTTGGTAATGATTTGAGCATTCGGCCATGTTGAGGTTTGGATGAAATGGTTGTTGTTTTCATTTTCTTTTATGAGAAATGGGGGATAGGTAAAGTGAGCTTGATAATGTGCATAACTGTGGTTTAGATGTTGTAAGAGAATCGGTTAAAATATTTATGTATATATGTGGTGCCGAATGTGGTCTTGAGGTTTTGATAATTTCTTGAATTTGTGCATTGTAGTTAAAGAGAGTAAAGAACCACTCGGCCAAGAATTTTATGCATGGAGAATTTTTATTAAAGGATATAATTGAATTTTGATATGGCTAATAGGGTTTGTTAATGAAATAATGCCAAGGCCGATTGTACCATAAAGTGAATAAATTGTTAATTATGTGATATGTGCTTATACATGAATTTTGGCATTCGGCATTGTGGAATTAAAATTTAGAAAAGAATGCATGATTGTTATATAGATTACTTAAATGACCGAATGTGCTATTAAGTTAGAAGATTAGGCTTTGAGTATTTTATAATTGAAATTGAAATGTGTTTGAGAACATTAGTGAAGCATTCGGCCATGATGCATATTTTAAGGAAAAGGTTGTTAAATGCTTTAAAGGTGGGACGTGAATTAGATTTATGTTGGTTATGTAACTTTAAATCGAAATTGAAAGGATAGTGTTTTTATGATAGTTATATATATATATACACACACCATATGTACGTGCTTTGCAATTATATAGACATTCGGCTGAATTTTATACAAGACTTGATGCTTAAATGCTAGCTCTTGTGAGCGAATATATGTGTGCTAATGTGTTAGAAAATTCATGATAATTTTAATTGAGCACATGAAGATGCCGTATATGTGTTTTTACTATGGAAACCATATTGGTTTAAGGCTTATCATCTATGTTTATTTCATTGCTTAATATGCCGAAAGTAATGATTGAGAGAAATAACTCTTAGTTATATGTATGTGAGTGCCAAATGGTTTAAATTGAGACTATGCATATTTGGTTAATCAATGATTTAGTCGTGGTTGGTGATGAGTATACATTTAGCCGAATGTGTGTATGTTAAAGAGAATGTAATCCTTGTTTTGAATGAAAATTTAATGAGCAAGTAAAGGGTATGGAATTTTGATATAATTTGAATTGTTTAATTAAGCTCAAGAGCATAGAGGGGCAACATCAGACAAAGGAAAAGCTAAGGTGACAGAGTAGCCGACCTGTAGTTACTCAGAAAAGTTCGAGGTAAGTCTTTAAGTAATTAAGTTTAATTCTTTTGTAAGTTTTAAATATTAAGTCTATATAATGATCAAGTAGGAGGTACTTAATATCTATTAAAAGAACCATGATCCATGGAATTTACCTCTATGTAGCCGAATGACTACTATAAATCATAAGTAATTTATACGAGTGAGGTTAGTAATGGCTACTATGATAAGATGATGTATTTGAAAATGGTGTATATATTTGTATATATATGATATGGCCTAAATGGTTCTTATGCATTGAAAATAACTATTTTGATATGTGAATGAGATCGACTGAAAGTAATATTTTGTTAATGTGATTATGTTGGGGAAATTAAACGTATATGAATAGATGTGTATAAAACTCTGCGAATTAAATATCGTGTGTTATTATCGGGTCTTTGACCTAGCAAACTTTTGAGCTGGTGGTTATGTTGGGTTTCGAGCCTAATAGGCAGAATATTGATGAAAGGTATCAGATTGGAAGTATAACATGCCTCGTACTAGTGATGAAATCAGACTTATAAGATTTTTGAGACTCAATGATAAATGGCAATCGAGTTGGCTCAATAATTTACATTGGTTAGGTATGTATTCCATACTTATAATTAAGCTTGATTGTGAGTGAATTAGGTATGAAAGGTGAGAAATTTATGAATGAGGTATTAAGTTATATGTATATGACCTTGATGCATTCGGTTAAAGGGTGAAACAATGTGTCAAGATTTGAATTATCTATGTTGTATGAATATAGTTTCAAGAGAAGTTAGCATGTTTAATGCGTGTTAAGTGCTTGTATACTTATTTATATATATGTTCGGTTAAAAAGGGGTAATAGACCAAAGAAATGTATTTAAGAAATTGAATGATAGCTTTAAATGCATTAATGATGTAGTTGTGTGGCATTAAAAGGAGAAGTAAGTGAGTCAACATTTGAAACCCTACGATAGGGCTGAAAGACTCTTACGGAATGAATATGAGTAAGTACGAACATTAAGTATGTATGTGTGATAGAGTCAAATGATCATTATGAAATGACGGCATATGTAATGGTATGTCTTAAAGTTGTTAATGAGTAGTGTTAAGTGAAAAAAAAGCTAATGGTATGAGTTGATATATGAATAGTATTAATGTTCAAAATAATGAGATCCGTATGTAAAAACAAGAAGTATGTCCTTGATTGGGTATGAAACCTTGTAAAATGATTATTCTACTGCAGTATTTGGGCTTTTGGCCTAGCAAGCATGATGGCTGTAATGTGTTTCGGACTCAAAGTCTAACAGGCTTGTGCCAGTGACAAGTTCAGGTTATACCTAGTGGGCTGAATGTCGGAGAACTATTAAAAAGACTAAAACTATGAAGCTTATGCTGTACGGTATTCGAATCCGTTCACTAAATTAAGTTGTTCAGGTATGTGAATGTTATTTATGTGAATGTTATTTATGAAATGCATATGGGAAATGGTGGTATATCTATGTGTTCGGTTTCTATGGGAATTAATATACATAGAAGTGTATGTGACACCTATGTGATTCGATTGTTGAAATTATAGATTGTTATGGTGCCTTAAATTAACTCTATTAAGTTAAACAAATTAATGACAAGTTGATATTAGATGATGTAACCATGTGATCTCGGTTTTATAAGCAAATGAGAGGTCAATGAAAATGTGTATTATTGTGGTTAGGTCTATTCAGCCAAATAATGTTATAATAAAACTATTTATACTTAATCAATG
Source organism: Gossypium stocksii (assembly GCA_020496765.1). Taxonomy (NCBI): domain Eukaryota; kingdom Viridiplantae; phylum Streptophyta; class Magnoliopsida; order Malvales; family Malvaceae; genus Gossypium; species Gossypium stocksii. The sequence goes on along the minus strand of CM035624.1, from coordinate 77,946,023 downwards.
TGTTTAACTGAGTTAAGTTGCTTAATTTATTTAAGATTTACTAAGCTTATGAAAGCTTACTCCGTTTGTTTTGTGTCTTTGCTTGGTAGATTGTGGGCTCTGACTACCAGTTCGAGGATCGTCAGCTCTTCATCACACTATCTATCGTTTTGGTACTGTTATATTTTGGAGTTATTATGGCATGTATAAAGTAGACTGTTGTGAACAATATTTTTTATTTGTAAATATTTCAGCCATATGAATATGGCACATATCTTGAATGTCATTATAAGTCTCATCTTTCAATCTTTGATTGTGTTGAATGTACTTATGAATACTAATGAACCTAGGTTTATGTGAAAGTATAAGTGAAAGGTTTAGATCGGTAATACCTCTTAGCCCAAAATCCGGCGATCGGATACGGGTTAGGGGTTTTACAAGTTCAGCCACTCATTTAGTTCCTCAATCTGAGTCAATGGGGTTGCTATCACAGAGAAATCTTTTACAAATCAACGGTAATAGCTAGTAAGTGCCAGGAAACTATGGACTTCAAAAACATTTCTTGGAGGTTTCCAATCCAAAATAGCTGAGATTTTATTCGGATCAACACGGATACCAGAAGCTAATATAATATGACCCAGAAAACCACTTCACGTAGCCAGAATTTGCATTTGTTGAATTTTGTATATAATTGATTATCATGCAATATCTGACGTATAATTCTTAAATGTTGAGCATGCTCATTTTCATTCTGAGAGTAAATCAATATATCATCAATGAAAACAACAACAAATTGATCTAAATACAGTCTAAAAATTATGTTCATCAAATCCATAAACATAGTAGGAGTATTCGTTAACCCGAAAGGCATAACTAAAAATTCATAGTGCCCATACCTCACTCAGAAGGCTGTCTTTGGGATATCAGAATCATTCACTTGCAACTGGTAATAACCTGATCTCAGATCTATTTTTGAAAATACAGATGCACCTTTTAGTTGATCAAATAAACCATCAATTCGGGGCAGAGGGTATTTATTCTTTATAGTCACTTTATGAAGCTGACGCTAATCAATGCACATTCTCATCGTACCATCTTTCTTTTTCACAAATATAGCAAGAGCACCCCACAATGAGAAACTCAGTCTAGCAAAGCCTCGATCAGTTAATTCTTGTAACTGAGTCTTTAATTCTTTCAGTTTAGTTGGTGCCATTCTATGCAGAGCTATTGAAATCGGAGCAGTTCCCGGAACTAATTCAATACCAAATTCAACTTCTCGAATCGGAGGCAGTCCTGGAAGTTCATTAGGAAATACATCAGAAAATTCATAGACAACAGGCACAGATTCAATCTTTTTATCAAACACTTTTGAATCAATCACATAAGCTAGGTAGGCTTCACAACCTTTTCTCACATACTTCTGAAGTTTTAATACAGATACTACAGCTGGTAAGCCATTTAATTCACTAGACTTGATTCTAATAATTTCACCATTCTTGCATCACATCAGGAGACAAAGCTTCTTCACGTGCTCGGATAGCATAAGCTCTAGCATGCACTCAAGTCTCAGATAGTACAGTTGTATCTCTGGTAACTCTTTGACCCACACTAACATTTCCTGTGTTTCTGGGAGTTCAACCTCTTCCGGAAACATTACTCGATCTCATATTTTGCACTGTCTCTTGTTTAATAGATTCATGGCTGTCTCGCACAAAATGATCCAAGGACCCACATCAAAAACAGGCTCAGTCTTTCAATCTACAACTTCCTGGATGTCTCTTGGCACAATGTACACAGTCAGGTTTCTCAGATCTAACATTCCCCACTTGCAACAGAAAGTAGCAGGAGTTTTAAAACTTGAACACGATCTATCATGATCTCTGCCAGAACGTCCCAGATTAATTTTTGAAAGGCTAGAATCATCTCGAAACTTCTATGACACAGACTGAAATGATTTACCCAAAGATCTCTTTCGAACCTCTCTAGCTTTAGAATCAGCTTTCTTCTTTTCTTTACTAAGTTCTTCAGCTTTACAAGCCCTTTAAACTAACACAACAAATTTATTCAGATTGAAAATTCCGACCAAAAGTTTGATGTCTTCATTCAAACCTTCAACGAATCTTTTACACATAGTGGCCTCTGAGGCTACACACTATTATGCATACTGGCTCAATCTTACGAACTTTCATTCATATTCCGTAACAGATCTGTTGCCTTGTTTCAATTCAAGAAACTCTTTATGTTTCTAATCAATGAAACGTTGACTGATATACTTCTTTCTAAATTTGATCTGAAAGTAATCCCAGGTGATACGTTCTCTCGAAACTACAAATGTCAGTGTTTTCCACCAATGGTATGCAGAGTCTCACAACAATGAAATTGCATATTTAACACTTTCCCCCGGAGTACACGACAACTCATCAAGAACTCGGATCATATTTTCCAAGCAAAATTTAGCCCTCTTGGCATCGTCATCAGTAGTGGCTTGAAACTCTTCAGCCCCATACTTCCTGATCTTATCTACCAGAGGCTTACTCAAACGAATTAGATTAATCACATGTGGTACAACATTTTGTTGAGGAATAGGCGGGGGTAGGGGTTGAATAGCCGAATTTGTTCGAAGATACTGAGTGAACCACTCAGTCATCATTTGGAAGAAAGCTTGCTCAGCGTCTCCCTCATTACCACTTGTAATAGGCTTAGAATCAGATGGCGCTGTCCCCTAAGCGGGAGCAGGTGCATTACTTTCAACATCGTCAGCTACTGCTCTTTCGGGATCCATTACTATAAGAAAAACACATTTCATTCGTCACGATTCATGATAGTATTGAAATTCAGATATATGGCATGTATAGCTAAACTCAAACACGCCATATTAGTCCTAGAATTGATTAAACCGTAGCTCTGATACCAAAACAAATGTAACACTCTTATCCCGTGACCGTCGTCGGAATAGGAAGGGGCATTACCAGATATTCAGAACAAATCAAAACAGAACATTCACAGTTAATAAGGTTTAGGCAAAAGTCCCTATCAGAGATCTATAATACCTCAATCATGCATAAAGGTAAGGTCGGGACTAAACCGAACATAATCACAAACTTTAGAACACATGAAAAATTTTCAAAATTACGGAGGTCACATGCCCATGTGACCAGGCTGTGTGGCTCACACGAGACTCAGGCACGTCCATGCACCCAAGCCGTGCCAAAACCGAGAAGGCATACAGACTTTTCACCATGGCCACAATACACGCTTGTGGGTCTTGGCCGTGTGAAACTTTGAGCCAATACTGGAAAATCAACACGGCCATAAGGAACGCCCGTGTGCACTAGCCGTGTGGCACAAAGCAGACTTGAAATAAGTCATACTTTCCACCCATTTGGGTCAATTTCACAAGAGGCCAAAAACACAATTTTACCTAAACACATAATTGATATAACAATTACTAATTTAACCTTTATTAAAACCAAAATAAAACATATGTTTTAAGGTCATTTATGACCACTTAAACCTTCAATGGTTTAATTACCCATTAATGTCATAATTATTAAAGTCATTCCAAAAGCATATATGCAAATGTGACATGCTAATTTATCACATATGCACTTTAATCATTTTTCACAATTAAGCACAAAAACAAACAAATTAATTCACAGAAATTTCACAGATGCTAAATCATATTTCACAGACACAGAAAATAATATTAGAATATTTTTCAGACTCGGATATGTGGTCCCAAAACCACTATTCCGACTAGGGTCCAAACTGGGCTGTTACAACTTTTCTATCCATTCAAACATGACATCTTTTTGCAACAACTTCATCATTGGGGTAGCAATCATGGAAAATCCTTTAACAAACCGCTGTAATAATAGGCTATAACACCCTATACCCAAGTCCCACATCGGAATAAGGTATGAGGCATTACCATACATAAACTTAGTTAAAGGCGAAAACTCGGCTATAAAAATTTATTCTTTTACAACTCTTCATGCATTCTTTTACTATCATTATTATGGGCCTATGAGGCCCAGAATGTATATCGGGGATGTTACAGGACTTATCCGGGAACTCTCGGGCACGTAGAAAATTTTTACCTAAAACAGAGCCATACGCTCCTGTGGGAAGGGACACGCCCATTTGGGCAAGCCGTGTTGTAACAGCCAACTTTATACCCTAGTCGGAATGAGTTGTTTCGGGACCACTCAACCGAGTCAAAATATTTTTTTGTTTTTTTTATTTTAATATGTGTTACAGCATGATAGTTTATATGATATGCAAGTTTCGTTCGAGAATTTTTCTGTTTGAATAACGAATTCGTTAAAAAGGATTAAATTGCATAAATCGATAAATTAGAGTTCGATTTCATAAATGGCTTGTTTGGCAATGGCTTTTTAAATAGAAGGCCTTAAATGGTTATTTTATCATTTTAAAAGCTAGTGGACACTTTTGTCCTTATTATTATGGTTTTATAAATGATAAAATAAAGGTTAGTTTTTGTTTTTAATTAATATATGTTATAATAGATTTAATAAAACAAGATAACACTCATTTTCATTTGTTCCTTTACCGATTCTTCATCAAAGTATTAAGGGTTTTGAAGCTTTTAACATTCGGTCACTTTAAGCTCCAATTTGAGGTTCGTTTTCTGTCCCGTTTTCTATAATTTTTATGTTTTTGAGATCATTGCTTCGTATACTAGCTGACCTGTACGTCAATTTCTGAATTTGAATATGTCTTTGAAAAAAATGCCATTGATGAATTCATGATATTTTGATAGATTTTGGTGAATTATGGAATATTATGTGAGAATATACTTGAATTTTAAAGTAAGTTTTGATGAAAATGAGTTTTGAGGATTTGAATGCAAAAAGGTAGAATTTTTATGGTTAAAATTGTGATTAAATGAAATATATGTACTTATAAGGACTATATGGATATTCGGCTAGGTGTATTGAGGTCCTTAATGTGTAATTTGTCATTTTGTGATAAAAGGACTAAATTGAAAAGTGTTGAAAATATAGGGGCTAAATTATAAATAGGTCAAAATATATGTTTTTGGATTGAATTGATTATGTTAGTTATTAAATAGTTGAATGTTACATTAATTTAGATAAAGACGATCAAATCCCGGAACTTGATCGGGGAAAACGGAAAATAGACGAGTAGATATCGGGATTTCGAGGTAAGTTCGTATAATGAAATTTGATTTGTATATGTCTATAAATGTTGTTAATTGAATGGGTGAATGTATGAAATATCTTTTAATGGAATTGTCCCTTTGATTGTGTATATATGAGTTGAATTGGAAATGTCTAAATGTTACAAGTGATAAGTGAATACCGAGCCCCATTAGAACCGTAGAAGTCGTAAGGATTCATGTGACATGTCACTAGGGCTACAGGGTGGTTTGGGCTCCTGCATTTGTTGCAGACTCACCACGTGCTCATGAGCTACACGTTTATCCTTCGGGATTGCATGTTTAGTCTTTAGACTCACCGTTCAGCCTACGGGCTCACCATTCATCCTCTGGTATCACATGTTCAGCCTTTGGGGCTTACCATACAGGCTCGTAAGAGCATATATGACGTATTGACGGATTACAGGTTATATGTATATACACTGTGTGTATCACCCGGGTATCCTCGATGTTCTTATAGGTTCAACGGGTAATACCGATATAAGTTACATGAATTGTAAGATGATATGGTTACATATATTTATATATGAGATACATGTTATATGAACTATAAGAATGATATGATTCAAGACATATGATTTATATGTTACATGAGATACATGAAAGTGAATGCCATATATGTCATATGAGTTATGATGTTTATATGTGCTAATGGGTATGAATTACGTGTTAAACTGTTGTATGAGATTGCTTATGAAGTTATATGAACTAACATGTGTGAACTTGTGAAGTAGGCTACAAGAGCATATGATTAGAAATGGCCTTACTTACATATGTATGGATTACCTTAATGAACTGGTAAGTTTAATTCCATGTTATACGAGCTTACTAAGCTTTAGAACCTTACTCTGTTTATTTCTTTCACTGTCTTTTAGATTCGGAAGCTAGCTCGATAATCGGACGAGTCGGAGATCGCCATCACACTATCTATCAAGCTTTGGTACTTTTGAACATTTTTGTAAATGAAATGGTCATGGCATGTATAGGTTAGGTGTTAATGAAGATGGTATATTTTGGTAAATGACCAAGCTATGAGATGTGGCTTGGGTTATACCTATGTAATTAAGTATTTTGAGATTGCCTTTTAATTTTATGTGCATATGGTAAACTATATGATCAAGATAGGTATATGGGTTGAAATGGTAAGAAATGAAATGTTGATAAATGAGTTAATTAATGTGGTTATTTTAGCCATTGAATTACAATGCTTCTTTGATGCAAGATTTCATGATGATTATGGGTCCATATTATGCTTGAACTTGTATGTTTTGGTTGCCAATATCGGTATGAAATGTTGTGGTTATTGACTTGTAGGGAATGACCCATTTTAGGTGACAAATTGGCTTCAATCAAGCCTATATTTGTGCCACATGGCCAGGGGACACGGGCGTGTACTTCGACCGTGTGTCCACTGCACCTAAAATGTATTTGGACAGTCTTGCACACGGCCAAGACACACGGGCGTGTCTGGTAGCCGTGTGACTTGGACAGTTTTGACCACGGCTTAGACACATATGCGTGTCTAGTAGCCGTGTGAGGTAAGTCAGATTCGACCACGGGTTATGTGATTCGGGCGTGTTGGACAGCCACGACCGTGTGAGAGAACACAGGCTAGGGGCACGGCCGTGTGTCCCTAATTTGGAAATTTTGCAACTATTCTCCTATCTTTTAGCATGTTTTCAATTGGATCCTCCATAGTTATATGCATCATTTTATGATCATTTGAAGCATGCTCTGATGATTGATAATACATGATGGCTAATGATTAAGAGTTTAAAATTTTACTGATTTAGTCTGAGTACATGTCCGGTAATGCTCCTTTCCTATTCCGGTGACGGTTACGGGACAGGGGTGTTACACGTGTGGTCTCACACGCTCATGTCCCTAGCCTGTTTCTAATTTATTTTATTTTCAACCTACAGTGGTGTTGACATGGCTTGGGCACACGCCCGTGTCAATAGCCTGTGGAGCATCCTGACTTGAACACTATAGTCATCAGAATTGCAAACAGCTAGGGCACACGGTCGTGTGCTCAGCCCGTGTTCTATACTGACTTAACTAAATTGGATGCAGTGGACAAACGGCCTAGTAACACCCCCTTGAGGCTGACTATGTGTCACACACGGCCTAGGCAGAAGCCTGTGTGCCCAACCGTGTGGACAACAATAGGCTATTTTCCAAGCCTTTTTGCCACCCTGAAACGGATCTAGCATAATACAACTTTATACCAATTTCAAACTCGAAAGTCAAGACATAACATACATTAGAAACGTTCATCATTGAGGAATTTACATGCCACCATGCATATCATGAATTCCATCCTCATTGTCTAAAATATAACTTGACTTTATTAGCCAATTTCAAAGGCCATTACAACTTGACTCAAGTGATGACAATAGCCAACACAATTGGCTTATCAAAATAACACATATGAAAGCAACTAAACTTCCTATACATGCCATACAACAAAAAACTAACTTCAGTATACATAAATGAATTCCTTGATAGTGTGACTTCAAGCTCCGACTTCTAGTGATCCACGAGCTAAAATGGGGAATCTACATGTAGGGGAAAATGAAAGAGGAAGCATAAATATGCTTAGTAAGTTGCATGAATAAAATAGCAACAAAATCATGAAATATCACACAAATAAGTATCATGAATTTCATGTAGTTTCTTACTTATTCTCATGGCTTACTCAATCATATACTTACCCATGCTGTATTTCTTATAACAATGTACTTTCAATTACTCATACTTACTCATATATACCTGCAACACTCAACATGAAATTTTAGCCTTTCTCTTGAAACTTATCAACTTGAACACTTTTCTCGTTTAAAATTCTTTTAGAAATACCAAAGGATACTCGTAAGTCAATCTCATGAAATGTTGCCAATGCCATGTCCCAAACATGGTCTTACATGGGATCACACGTCGATGTCGATGCCATGTCCCAGAAATGGTCTTACACGAGATTGTACTCTGATGTCGATGCCATATCCCAACCATAGTCTTCCATGAGATCCCATATTGGATGCCCAAGCCATGTCCTAGACATGTTCTTACACGAGATCTTTATATCCTCTCGGTGTCGAAGCCATGTCCCAGACATGGTCTTACATGAAACCTACAATACTCATGACATGATTACAGTATCCTTCTTAGCATTTAAACTTGCATGTAATTTCTCTTTTAATGTTTTCTTCATTTCTTGGTAAAATTTCACATCAATAATTTCATGAATCTCATACATTTCCTCAATAAATCAACAGGTGGCCTATTTAATCTCAACGGATAACTTACTTGGGGTATAACTTGCATCTGGAATGGATTAATCAAGGGTGGAGGTTGTTGTGCAGCTAGGTTAGTCCGAATATATTGAGTAAACCAGTCATTCATCATTTGATAAAAGGCATGTCTAGCCTCACTCTCTTGATTACTCGAAGTCAGTCGATAATCAGCTAGCGATGTCCCTTGTGATAGAGCAGGTGCTACAATCTCGACATCATCAGCTACAGCTTTGTCGGGATACCATTAAATTTAGCATAACTCATACAAAATCATATCCATGTCTTCATGGAATATCACAACTTCATAGAAAGTCATCATAATGAATTTACAGAATGTAAGAGCTAAATTATTACATACACCTTAGCTCGGGTCCAAAATGTGGGTGAATGGTCGGTTTAGTCTACGACTTTACTTTTTCCCCAGTTTCAGTCCAAGCTTTGTGTTTCTTGATCTAAAATAAAAAATTTAATTTATTTAGTACCCACATTGACTAAATAGCTCATAATTGACACTTTGGAAAATTTTATGATTTTGCCACTAAACTTTTGCATATTTGCAAAATAGTCCCTAGGCTCGTATAACAAATTGTATTTATTTGCTTGGCTAACCAAGCCTAGCCGACACCTACTAGTGTCCATGAAAGCCTACATTGCTCATAATTTTACACTTTTCCTACACATTTTACTAACTTTGGAATTTGGTCCCTATTAGGGACTTTCTTGAAAAATCACCTAGAGAAAGGTGTTTACTACACTTTAATCTATCACTTTCTACCACTAGGCATCAAAATACTTTCATGTCATGTATTGGTATATTTTTAAATGTAAACCCTAGCTTAAATTGGTGGTAGAAATAGCTAGATTAGGCTACAAGGATTTCAAAAATACAAAAAGCGTTAAAAACGGGGCTTGGAGTCACTTACTTGGAGCTTGAAAATGAAAGAAACCCTAGCTATGGAGTCCGTAGGAAATCTGACACTTGCATGGGGAAGATGAGCCAATTTTTGACTTATTTCCCCTTTTTATTTCATTAATTAACCAAATGACCAAAATTCTCTTATGTCCTTTCTTTGATATTTTTCCTTTCCATGGGTATTTTTATCCATCATACTAAAAATTGGTCTAATTGCTAAATAAGGACTTCTAATAATTCATCTTATGCTATTTCATGCTTAAACCTTCTAGAAACTCATAATTTTACAATTTTTGCAATTTAGTCCTAAAAGACAAATTAACCATTATTTCATAAAATTTCCTTCATGAAATTTTCTCACTTTCATGCAAGCATGTCATAAACTCAAAAATAATCATGAAATATATTTTTCTACCTCAGATTTGTGGTCTCAAAACCACTATTCTGATTAGGCCCTAATTTGGGCTGTTATAATCCCCCCTTAGGGATTTTCGTCCTTGAAAATCTTACCGGTAAATAAGTTGGGATATTGGTTCCTCATGGTTTCTTCAAGCTCCCATGTTGCCTCTTCTGTCCCATGTATTTTCCATAGTACTTTCACAAGAGATATACTCTTATTCCTTAATTGTTTAACCTCTCGAGCTAAAATCTTAACTAGTTCTTCACCATATGTCATGTCCAGTTGAATCTTGATTTCTGTTTGGGTATTCACATGTGAAGGGTCTGATCGGTACCGTCGTAACATGGAAACTTGGAATACATCATGAATCTTTTCCAATTCGGGTGGTAAAGTTAGCCAATAGGCTACCAGCCCTATTCTCTTTGTGATCTCATAAGGTCCAACAAAACGTGGACTTAACTTTGCTTTTTGGCAAAATCTAAGAACTTTCCTCCACGGAGAAACTTTGAAGAATACTCTGTCACCGACTTGGAACTCTATTTCTTTTGTTTCAAATCGGCATATGATTTTTGTCTATCTGAAGTAGCTTTCAAGTAGTCTCGAATCACCTTTATTTTCCCTTCTTTTTCTTTGACAAGATCAACTCCATGAATCTGATTTTCCCTGAGTTCTGTCCAATACAAAAGCGTTCCGTACTTACGCCCGTATAAAGCCTCATAAGGTGTGATTTTCAATCTTGAATGGAAACTATTATTGTATGCAAACTCAACCAATGGTAGGTACTTTTCCCAACTACCTTGGAATTCCAACACGCAACATCTAAGTATGTCCTCCAACACTTGTATTATTCTTTTCGACTGACCATCAGTCTGTGGATGAAAAGCGGTACTGAAATTTAGCTTTGTGCCCAAAGCATCTTGTAGCTTCCTTCAAAATCGTGACGTGAATCTCGGATCTCTATCTGAAATGATCGACAATGGTACTCCGTGTAACCTCACAATCTCTGAAATGTACGGGTCGGATAACTTATCGAGTAAATAATCCATGCGCATAGGTATAAAATGGGCCAACTTGGTAAGCTTGTCGACCATAACCCAAACCAAGTCTTTTTTTTTTCAGTGTCACCAGCAAACCCGTCACGAAATCCATGGTAACACGCTCCCACTTCCACTAAGGAACCATGATAGGTTGTAGTAACCTAGAGGGTACTTGGTGTTCTGCTTTTACTTGCTGACATATCAAGCATTTCGAAACATACTTGGAGATATCTCTTTTCATGTTCGGCCACCAATACCATTTCTGCAAATAGTTGTACATTTTGGTACTACCGGGATGAATAGACATTCGACCACTATGTGCCTCACATAAAATTCTCCTAACAAGCTCATCATCCTTTGATACAAAAAGTTGATCTCGAAACCTTATACAACCATCAAAATCAATCTAGAAACCTATATCAGTACCCTATTTGCTTCGAGCTTTCTTATCTTGCCATTCTCTATCTTTTAATTGTGCTTCACAAATCTCTTGAATGAACATGGTCTTACTCTCATTTCTGTTAAAACCGAACTGCCATCGGCTAGGGACAACTGTGTGTTCATGGCTCTGAAAGCAAATAGGGACTTTCGACTTAAAGCATCTGCAACAACATTTGGTTTCCCTGGGTGATAGTCGATAACCAAATCATAATCCTTTAGTAACTCGAGCCATCATCGTTGCCATAGATTCAAGTCTTTTTGCGTCATCAAATACTTAAGACTCTTGTGGTTCGTGAACACTCGGCACTGCTTGTCGTATAAATGATGCCTCCATATCTTTAGTGCAAATATTATTGCAGCCAACTCCAAATCATGAGTTTTAGATAATTCCTTTCGTGAGGCTTCAATTGTCTTAAGGCATAAGCAATCACCTTGCCTTCTTGCATAAGTACACAGCCTAATCTGTTCAAGGATGCATCACTGTACACTACGAACTCCTTTTTGGGTTTAGGTAGTACTAGAATGGGAGCTTCAGTCAACAATGTCTTTAACCTCTTAAAACTCTGCTGACACTTTTCTGTCCACTCAAATTTAACATCTTTTTGCAAAAGTCTCGTCATTGGAGTGGCAATCGTGGAAAATCATTTGACAAATCTCCGATAATAATCAGCCAAACCTAAAAAGCTTCTAACCTCGATACATTTCTTGGCAGCTTCCACTCAACAATGGCCTAGATCTTACTTGGATCAACTCTGATGCCATCACCTGAAACAATGTGGCACAAAAATTTGACTTCTTTAAGCCAAATTTCATTTTTACTGAACTTGGCATATAGCTGCTTATCTCGTAAGGTCTGCAAAACTGTTCTCAAATGCTTGGCATGTTCAGTTTCATCCCAAGAATAGATTAAGATATCATCGATAAAGACTATGATGAATCTATCCAAGTATGGCCAAAAGATACGATTCATTTAGTCTATGAATACTGCTACAACATTGGTTAAGCCGAAAGGCATGACAAGAAACTCGTAATGGGCATACCTCGTCCAAAATGTAGTCTTCTGCACGTCCAACTCCTTGACTCTTAACTGATAATATCCAGACCTCAAGTCTATCTTGGAGAACACTGTGGCTCCTCGTAACTGGTCAAATAAATCATCGATCCTTGGTAAAGGATACTTGTTCTTTACGATTACCTTATTAAGCTACCAGTAATCAATGCATAATCTCATTGAACAATCTTTCTTTTTCACAAATAATACAGGAGCACCCCATGGAGAATGATTGGGTCTTGCGAAGCCTTTGTCTGTCAAATCTTGTAGCTAAGCCTTCAATTCCTTTAACTTAATTGGGACCATCCTATAAGGAGTAATAGAAATAGGAGTTGTGCCTGGAGCCAATTCTATACCTAATTCAACATCTCTAGTTGGAGGTAATCTGGGCAACTCTTCTGGAATTACATATTTGATACTTGCAAATTACTAGTACTAACTTTATTTTCGACTCTGTCCCTTTAGTGCTCATTACAAAAGCTAGATAAGTTTCATATCCTTTCTGTATGCACTTTTGAGCAACCAAGGAGGAAATCACTATAGGCAAACTTTCTGATTCATCTAATTCAACTAGAAGAGTATTACCATTCTCATATTTCAATTAAATGTATTTTCTACCACAATTCACTACCACATCATGAGTGGTTAACCAGTCCATGCTAAGAATTACATTAAATTCATTGAATGGAAAAAGCATGAGGTTAGCTGGGAAGCAATGACCCCTAATCATCAAAGGGCAATTTCTACATACTTTATCTACTGATACACACTTTCCTAGGGGATTAGATACTTTTATCGCAAATTCTGTAGATTCTACAGACATATTCACGCTAGGAACGAGTTTCATGCAAAGATAAGAGTGGGTAGATCCTGGGTCTATCAAGGCAATAATAGAAATTTCATGAAGAGAAAATGTACCTGTTATCACACTGGGTGATGACGCCTCTTCGCGAGCGCGAATGGCGTAAGTCCTCACTGGGGCTATACCCTCAGATCTCACAGTCTATTCCTTATTTGTGCCTTTACTACTCGCTCCTGTTCTAGGGTTTCTCTAAGGTCTACCCTTGGGGGAAGCATTATGTAACACCCCTAACCCGTATCCATCGCTGGAGGGGTTACGAGGTATTCCGAAGAAAAACACAGTATTCGAACAATCACATAATCACAGAAGTCATATTCACAAAATAAATATATTAATTTATTAATCATCTGACTTCATAATTTTGATCATGTGCTATTTAACTAAATAAAACATTGCATATAGCTTACAGATCATAATCATGTACGACTTTAAAAATTGATCATTATAAATAAACATACTTGGCAGTTTATTAGAAATTAGACATAACTATTTTCTGTTCACAAAACCATGCGCATATGACCATATTAATATAAACCAATTTGAAACATATAACAACCAATAGTGTACTCAATTCTCATATCAATCAATTAACACAACTAGAGTATGACCACACAATCAAAACACCAAATAAATTTTATGGATGATTCACAACCAACATTAACATATTAGTACTTCTAAATATCATACTAATTTGATAATACTCGGTCAACTCATATAACAACAATGACTTATGCACATTTTTATAAGTATGCATGTACTATAAATTAACATCTTATGGCCGAACCTATATGTATACATAGTACATCATTTCCACCCCAACCCTTATTGCAAAACATACATCTCAATTTAACCAACATCAAACCATCACCTCAACTTATCCAACAATCAATTTATAACATAAACACATCTTTAAATAATTTTGTACCATGGCCGAATATATAATAAAATCTCACAAGCATATAATAAACTTTAAATTTACTAATATGAAGTACCTGTAAGTTATTCATGACAAACCAATTAAAACATATATTTAATATATCAATAATGCAAATTGTAAACTCTACTTATCAAATAAATTTATACCACAACCTATTCATCAAAACCAACCACGTCAAAGCATTTAATCAAAAACATTTAAAACCAAACATAAAATATAATGACTAAGCCATCTCCGCATCACTTTAATACACTTCTCCTTCGAATTGGATTCAAAAGATTGTATAGCTTATACATGTCATAAGTTCAAATTTAAGCTTTCAAAAGTACCAAAATAAAGACGATAATGTGATGAGCTTCCCTGATTATCCCCGAACACGCAATGATCTTCAAAATCTATAAAATAAAGACATGTAAACACATACCCAATTAAGCTAATTTAGCTTAGTAAGTTATAAGCAATTTAGACATTCGATAGACATTAATATCTTAATTTAATTTAAATAAGATCATGGGAATAAGCTACATAAACTCAAGCTTACTAATTTATAAGCACGCCATTAGTCAATTACCACAAATCAACAACCAGTTCAAACATACATGTACTCATCCACAAAGCATTTCTTTACGCTCTGCTTTTTCATTCCTCACATAAGGCCGAATACAAAATAGCATCCGAATATCATAGATTAACCTTGTAATATGCATATATCATACCATCTCATCAATTTAACACATTCATCTTTCAAGCATTTCACATTTTCTAATATCAACCACATAGGTTTAAACTAAGTAACATCAACCACATAGGTTTAAACTAAGTAACATCAACCAGATAGATTCAATACATAACTAAATAATATCAACCATATAAGTTTGATACATACATGCGGCATCACGAGCTTAAAATTCTATTACCTTCTTTAAATTCAATATTTAACTTGTTTGATCACTTTCGTTCACTCAACGGATACACACACTTAGTGTTAAACATTAATTCAAGTTATAATGAGCTTGCACACTTAGTGCTCAATATTTTAATTCCCAAACTTAGTGCTCGATAATTTATTTCGCACACACAGTGCCATTCTCATAACCATAGCTATTTTATACTTGCACACTCAGTGCCAAAATGTCGATAATTCGCATACATATCAATTCATACTTATCAAGATTATTTACACTCAGCATAATCAACATTTTATAAGTTTCAATTCGGCATGTATACATATATAAATTGTATAGGTATAAATTAACAAACTATTTGCTTAATAACTTACCTTGGATATTGACAGACAATTTATTTCGACTATTCGACAATTTTTGCTTTCCCCCGATCCTTTTTGTTCTCGATCTATTCAAATTCAAATTAAGCACATTCAAATAAAATTCCATTCAATTTAGCCCCAAAACACATCAATGAGCAAATTTACATTTTGCCACTTATTTTTCACACTTTTACATTATAGTCCAAAAATTCATAAAACATCAAACACACAAAATTTCAAGACAACAAGCTCTAGCTTAAAACTCCTCATGCTTATATAAGTCCTCACATTTCACTTGTTTTACAAACTAACCCTTCAATTTGACATTTTTGCAATTTAGCCCTAATTACTTAATTCTATCAAAACTTCCAATAAAAATTTTGTTAATCTAACACATATATTTTATTTTCTATCTTTAAACACAAAATATACCAAGCTAACAACAATGGCATCTCATGAATATCTCATCAAATTCAAAACTTCTAATATGGGTTTAAGAGTATTCAAAGCAACGATCTCAAAAACATAAAAATAAACAAAAATCGAGTTCAAACATACCTTGAATTTTGACTCAACAATGGTCGAATATGCTTGTTCTTCTTTGTTTTCCTTTTTTTTTTTTTTTTAGTTTCAGTCATGCAAACATAAAAGATGGACAAGCTTTGATTTTTGTTTTATGTTTTATGGTATTATTGATTACTAATTTACCATACTAACCTTTTAACTTAAATTCAAACTATTAAAAACTATGACCATATCCGTCCAAAGCATGTTATCAACGGTAAATTGCAACATAAATACTCCCATTTAGAAAACCATTAACCATTTGGCCCTTGTACTTTAAACTATAAATTTTTCATTTTTCGCGATTAAGCCTTTTTATAAAATAAATATCCAAACGATAAAATTTTTAAATGAGATTTTCACACAACTAAATTAGCACAATCAGAACACAGGAAATAATATCTCAATATTTTTTGACTTAGATTCGTGGTCCCAAAACCACCGTTCCGATTAGGGCCAAAATCGAGTTGTCACAACTCTCCCCATTAGGGATTTTCGTCCCCGAAAATCTTACCGGTGAATAAGTTAGGATAACGTTCTTTCATCGAATCTTCTAGTTCCCAGGTTGCTTCCTCAACCCCGTGCTTATGCAACAGTACTTTCATTAACGAGATTTTCTTATTTTGCAACTCTTTCACTTTGCGAGCCAGAATATTGATCGGTTCTTCTTCATAGGTTAAATTGGAATGTATTTCAATCTCAGACAGACTAATAACATGAGATGGACCGGATCTATACCGTCGAAGCATTGAAACATGAAAAACATTGTGGATCTTTTTTAGTTCCGGTGGCAACAACAATCTGTACGCAGCTGGCCCGATACCCCTAATAATCTCGTACAGCCCAATAAATCTTGGACTCAACTTGTGTTTTCGACCAAATCTAAGTATTTTCTTCCACTGCGAGACTTTGAAAAACACTCGATCACTGATCTGAAACTCTATATCTTTATGTTTCAAGTCCGCATATGGTTTCTGACGAGTTGACGCTACTTTCAAACTTTCACGGATCACTTTTACTTTTTGTTCAGTTTCTTTAACCAAATCAACCCCATATATCCTGTTTTCACTGAGCTCCATCCAATACAAAGGTGTACGACATTTACGACTGTACAAAGCCTTGTAAGGTGCCATTTTAATACTCGATTGAAAGCTATTATTGTATGCAAATTCAATCAAAGGCAAGTATCATTCCTATGAACCTTCGAACTCGAGAACACAACATCTCAACATATCCTCAAGTATTTGAATGATTAGTTCGGACTGACCATCCGTCTGGGGGTGGAAAGCAGTGCTAAAATGCAATTTAGTACCAAGAGCATCTTGCAGTTTCCTCCAAAATCATGATGTAAACCTCGGATCTCTATCCAAAACAATAGAAGTAGGTACTCCGTGCTACCGCACAATCTGAGAAATGTAAAGTTCAACTAGCTTATCAAGTGAGTAATCTATACGGACGGGCATAAAGTGAGCTGATTTTGTCAATCTATCAACTATAACCCAGATTGCATCTTTCTTGCTCGATGTCAATGGTAAACCGGATACAAAATCCATTGTGACTCGATCCCATTTCCATTCAGGTATCATGATCGGCTGAAGCAATCTAGAATGTACCTGATTCTCAGCTTTTACTTGCTGACATATTAAACACTTCAAAACAAAGTCAGAAATATCTCGTTTCATACATTGCCACCAATAATTCTATCTCAAATCATTATACATTTTCGTGCTACTCGAGTGAACAAATAACTGGTTATTATGAGCTTCGTTACAAATCATCTGAATCAACTCAGGATTCTTCGGAACACATATTCGGTTTCTGAACCGTAAACATCCATCAACATCAACTTGAAATTTCGAGTCACCATTCGAATCACAATAAATCCTTTTTGCTATCAATTCATTGTCCACTCTTTGAGCTTCACAAATTTGTTGAACAAATAACGATCTCGCTTTTAACTTTGCTAAAACTGCACTATAACACCCCAAACCCGGCCCAAACATTATGGCCAAATCTGGTGTGTCATATTACCTACAACTAACCATGTTACCTAGTTAGTAAGATTAGGGTGAGCTCTGAAAAACCATTTTTGTTATTTTAAGAGAAATTCTCGATTTACTTATTAATTATCCTAATGACTTCCGGTCGTGAAAGGCTCATTTAAAGATGTGGCTTTTGATACTCTTTTGAAAGTGCATTTGGTTTGGGAAAATGTTCGTTTATCGTGGTATTTTGAAAACAAGTAAATCCGATTTCAAAAAAATTTAAACAATATTATTCTTAAGTTAAAACAAATTAATTATGTAAAGAATTAAAAAAAAAACCCAAAATAAAATAAATGGAGCGGCCTTATTACAACCCAGATGCCAAAATAAAAATAATCTAAATGAATAATAAAATGAAATAATTGAAGACCAGAAATTTAAATCTTCGTGGCCACTTTGAATCCCTCCCAACTCCAAGTCCACCAACTAGGGCTCACCTGCATGGATGGAAAGAAAGGGGGTGAGTTTGGAAAACTCAGTGTGTATAGAAAGCCCATCTAGAGCCCAAGTCAGCTCAAGCCCACTAGGCCAAAGCCTTATCCAGGTCACAGTGTTAACTGGGCTGAAGCCCTATCCAGATACAGTAAACTGGCCTTAGCCCTTTTCAGATAATAGTACGGCCCGTAGGCCCATTTCAGAACAGAACAGATATTAACATTGCAAGCCCAACCCAGCCTAAATCCAACCGCTACACTCCACCCGTACCAGCCCTACACACCATGTGGGGAATAACTCAACCCACCCAGCCCTACATTCCACAGTTGCAGCATAGCTACTCAGATATCAGTAAGTTGAGGCAAAGCCTCCAATACGTGGTCAAGCCACTTTTAGTACTTCCTCCATCAATATCCCAGTCCCATGCATAGATAAAAAAAAATGACATGGCATGCAGTACACAGTAACAGTAGAACATGTATTTTTGTCATACATAGCCCTAGGGGTAAAACAGTAATCTTCTACCTCTAAAGGTATTTCAGTAATTTTATCAGTTTCCTAGGGTGTTATACATTTTTCGGTCATTATTAACCCAATTTTCATCTCAGCAGTTTATTTAACTTATTCTAGCAATTTTTAGCCATCGGGCCCTAAAACCCCTAATGGGCCCTACAGTTTCTATTAGCTATTTAAGCTCATTTAGTCCAGATTTTTAGATCAATTTATCAGTTTAGGCAGTTTTGAACCTACAATCTATCAGTACACCTTCATTGCCCGTTTTCACCCATATGGGTCCGTAAGCCCATTGGGCCCATTTACAGCCCATTGAGGCCCAATTACCGAAGTACACGAAATTTCACACGCGACTAGCTTACCACTTTTCGATTTCAGATCTAATGATTTCTACACGTCTTGTGAGCACTCGCACACTCACAAGCCCACGAAATGCCCGAATTTTGGCATTTTGGCTTTTGTCGAATTGAACTATGAGAGGGTGTTCAATACACACCTGTTTCGCGACGACTACTAATGCGATCTCTCACAATATCCTACAATCGATCACCACAAGTTTTAGGTTACAAGTCAGTCAATAACCAATCCTAATATACCCTTACCATAATCGGCCATAGCCATTAAAGGCCTTTAAGAACTCATCTTTGCCGAAGTTAGTGACTAGATCCAAATCTAGTTGATCCACTTGTCCAAGCCTTCGATCAAGCACCTCCAGAGCACACTAATCACCAAAAGAAACCGATTAATACAACCCCTTAGGGTCATATACCCCAATCGACAGCCTCCCTAAATTTTAGGGACTTTGGCTTTCTCTAAATTGCAAAATAACTTATAGATTTGGGTTAATGAGAACTTACCACTAATTTCCCCTCTGTTTCTACTCAGATCTGATGTAGATCTAGCCCTTAAACACTCACAGAAATCAAATCCTAGAGATCTCAAGTTTCGGCTATAAGCTCCAAAATCTCTTTTCGGCTTTTTAAGTGGTAAAGAAGATGATGATTTGATGTTGTGGTTTAGAAGTAGTGTTGCCGATAGGTTTTAAGGGCTCCAAGGGTTAGAGAATCGGTCGCCATAGATGAAGAAAATAGGGGAAATTTGGCTTAAAGAAATCAGCAACAAAAGGTAGTTTTTAGGATTTCGGCTTTTATGGCAATCGGCTATGGGGTTTTTAGAAGGATAAAAGTGAAAGAGAAGATGAATAAGGTGATAAGAAGGTTTCGGCTAGAAAAGAATGGAGGAGAAGGAGGCAAAAGAGAAATCGGCACAGGAGGAAGCTTACTTGTGTTTTCGATCATTTTGTGAGACTTGAGAAGAGAGTAAAGTTTTAGGTGGCTAACCCTAATTCTCCAAGACAGAAAAGAAATAAACCTAACCCTAGTCACTATTACAGCAATCGGCCCATCCTCCTAAAGCCCTAGCCGAAATTCATTTAAGTGCTCACATGCCCGGCACATGCCTAAAAATTAAAAATAACTATACGCTTGCCTTGCAACTTGAACCCTGGACCTTTAATTCCTTCCCAGGCGCCACTTTTTTAGGAACTTAGTGGCGCCACCTTGCCACTTTGCGAAAGCTCTTCTTGTGTCATAGCTTACAAAGTTTTTCTTAAAAGCCCACTTAGCCAAGTCTCCTATTCACTTAAAATCCAAACTTGATATTTTACCGGGTTTTAACCTAGGCTTGGGCCTTCTAAAGGCCCACTAACACACTTAAACACAATTCCAATATTTAGAACACCAAAATTTTAAATTTTACGAAGAATTCACGAAACCCAAAAAATCTCAAAAATCAAGGTGTTACACGTACCATCATCAGACATAGCCATATGCACATTCATAGCACGCAATGTAAATAGTGATTTTGGGCTAAAGGCATCAGCAACAACATTAGCCTTTCCTGGATGGTAATCAATCACAAGCTCGTAATCTTTAAGGAACTCTAACCCCGTCACTGTCTCAAGTTCAAATCTTTCTGAGTCATCAAATATTTTAGGCTTTTGTGATCGGAGTAGACATAACATTTCTCACCGAACAAGTAGTGGCGCCATATTTTTAAAGCAAATACAATAGCGGCCAATTCGAGATCATGCGATGGATAGTTCTTTTTATGTGTGTAACACCCCTAATCCGTCTCTGTCACCGGAGGGATTACGAGGTATTATCGAATAATGCACATCACTCAAACACTCATTGGTTTCCATGGTCAAGTCTTACAAACTATTTAAATCATAAAATCGTAAATTTAATCACTTTCAATTTATTTCATACATAACAAAAGTACAATTAAACATGGAGGTATAACTAAACATGCTAAAAAAATGCATTATCAAAATCAAAGTACATAATGTTATTAGCACTTTTACATTCGCACAAGACCATTCGTTTTGTTATGACCTGGTTACTATTGATTTGGTCATAACACAAAGCTAGTGCCGAATTTAAAAATGAAAAATAATCATTTCTTAACAATGGTTTACTCTCATTTTACTCGATAATTTCATAAACAAATAACAATACAATCTCAATGTCAAATGCCTAAATCATTAAAAAAACCGAATTTCCTAAATCCAAAATCAAATCATAACCAAAATATATCATACACCAACCACATTTGAAAACTCATAACTAACTCATCCAACCAAGTAGCTACAACATCTCACTTACTCAAAGCATTTAAACATACTTATCAAAATAAATAGGCCATTATAGAAACATAACACACATATACCATGAATCCATCAACATCAAAATATAAGAAAAATATAAACATTTTTTTTCAAAATAACATTATCTAATAAGCAATCTTGGCCATTTTCGCATGGCTCAAAATACACACAATTCAAATTTGACTCAAAATCCAACTAGTCTATACATGCCATAAGACCAAGATTAAACTTTCAAAAGTACCAAAGGGTTAATGATAGTATGATGAGCTTCTCCGACTATCCCGAGCACGAGTCGATCACCAAGAAATCTATAATCAAGACCAACAACCACACACAGTGTAAGCTAATGTTAGCTTAGGAAGTTAAAAGTAGTTAAATAAATCTAAAATAAATAATAAATTTAAACAGATTTGAGGCATGGTTTCATTAATTTATAACTTACTTACAAAATCATAAGGCACATATTATTTCAAATCTCAAGGCCGAACCTAATAAGTAATTCCATTTTCATGCATATCCATAATTCCAAGCTCAAGGCTATTCAATTGTACGGCTTATGCTAAGTTCCAATTAACCAGTCCCCACTTAACATTTTATATAATTCATAAACAACCATATATATAATTTATTTCTAAGTTGCAAACATCTCAATATATTGAGATTTACTGAACTCCATCTTTGAGCTTAAAGATTACTCGCACACTTAGTGCTCATTAACCGATCTCGTACACTTAGTACTCGGTATCAATTCAATTTGCACACTTAGTGCTCAAAGACTGATTTCGCACACTTAGTGCTCGGTGCCGAGTTCAATCCACACACTTAGTGCTAAATGACCGATTTCGCACACTTAGTGCTCAGTACAAAATTCAATCCGCACATTTAATGCGTCTCTAAAGTTAGTTACCCATTTGATTATATATACATACGCATACATATACGACATTTTGCTGTATGAAACAAATATATATATATCAATTGACTACATCCAACCACACATATATATACACTTACACAATCGGCTATATCAAACCACACCATAGATACACTTTTGGCTTTATCAAATCACACACATATATATATACATAATCAATTATATCAAGCCATAAATAAATATATATTTCTATTAAATTCATGAAAAACATTATAATTAAATTCAAATCAACTCACTTGCTTAAAACTTACCTCGGCTATTGTCGGATAATTTCGTTCGGCTATTCAATAATTTTCGCTTTACCCTTGTCTGTCTACGATCTCCTTGTCTCTTGATCTTAATAAAAAAAATTGAGTTTATTCATATATTAAATTGATGAAACTTTTATTTCCAACTCATATTTTAACAATATACAAAATCACCCCTCACATGGTACAATATTTACGTATTAATCCAAATAAATTTCTAACACCAAAATAACTAAATTTTCCATCAAATTTTTACATGGCCGAATCCTCCCTAGAATCGACTAAGTCTTCTAAACTCATCAATTTCTCAATTTAGGGCCTTAATTTACCAATATTTCCAAGATAATTCAATATGCATAATTCATCAAAAATCTTAATTCAACTTTAACAATCAAACACCCAACTTTCATTTTATCATAATTCTAACATATATATCAAAGAACTAAAACATTTCCTCGTCTCATACTTATGACCGAACACTCAATGTTCAACAGTTTGAAAAAAAAAATCAATTCATGGGCTATGATCTAAAGTCACCTACCACATCAAAAATACAAAGAATTTTCAAATTTAAACTAATTACATACCTGAATTTGCACAAACCATGACCGAACCACCTAGTTCTTCTTCTTTTATTTGTTCATGTATTTTCGGCAATAACAAGGTAAAAAAATGCCACTTTCTTTTCCCTTTTTCTTTATTTGTTCTTTTATATTTCCATTATTAATAATTTTATTATTAACTAATATAACACGTATAATTTAATATACTATTTGACAATTCCAAAGCTAGATGCCGTCCACTTCATTTTAATGGCATAATTCCATATTAAAATCCTCCACTAATAATAAACATCACAATTTGATTATCACATAATAATTCATCAAGTTTTCATGTTATGCATTTAGGCCCTATTTAATAAATCGGCACTGAGAAGTTAAAAATTTTAAAATGAAATTTCATATCAACCAGATTCATGCATTCAAAACACAGATAAATAATAAATAAATATTTTCTGACTCGAATTCATGGTCCCGAAACCATCGCTCCGATTAGGGTAAAAATCGGGTTGTTACAACCCTCTCCCCTTTTAAGGATTTTCGTCCCCGAAAATCTTACCAATGAATAGGTTTGGATAACATTCTTTCATCGATTCTTCAAGCTCCCAGGTTGCCTCTTCAACGCCGTGTTTAAGCCATAGTACTTTCACTAGTGAAATTTTCTTGTTTCTCAGTTCTTTAACTCACGAGCTAGAATACAGATCGGTTCTTCCTTATATGTTAGATTAGACTGAATCTCACTCTCAGTTGGGCTAATTACATAAGACGGATCGAATCTATACTGTCGAAGCATCGAAACATGAAAAACATTATGGATCTTTTCTAACTCAGGTGGCAATGACAATCTGTACGCAATCGGCCCAATCCACTCAATAACCTCGTACGGCCCAATAAATCTCAGACTCAACTTGCCTCTACGACTAAATCTAAGGATCTTCTTCCACGGCGAGACTTTTAGAAATACTCGATCACCAATCTCAAATTCAATATCCTTACGCTTCAAATCCGCATATGATTTCTGACGATCTACCGCTGCTTTTAGGTTTTCACGAATCATTTTAACTTTCTATTCAGTCTCTTTGATTAAATCAACCCCGTAAATTTTGTTTTCACCTAGCTCAGTCTAGTATAGAAGTGTGTGACATTTACGACCGTACGAAGCCTCATAAGGTGCCCTTTTGATAGTCGTTTGAAAGCTATTATTGTACGCAAATTCTATCAAAGACAAGTATCTTTCCCAAGTACCCTCGAACTCGAGAACACAACATCTCAACATATCTTCAAGTACTTGAATGACTCGCTCGGACTGGCCATCTGTCTGGGGGTGAAAGATAGTGCTGAAATGCAATTTGGTACCGATTGCATCTTGCAACTTCTTCCAAAACCGCGATGTGAATCTTGGATCTCTATCTGACATGATAGAAACAGGTGCTCTGTGCAATCGTATAATCTGAGAAACGTACAATTTCGCTAGTTTATCGAGCAAGTAATCGGTGTGAACTGGAATGAAATGAGCTGATTTTGTCAACCTATCAACAATCACCCAAATTGCATCTTTCTTGCTTGGTGTTAACGGCAACCCGAATACGAAATCCATAGTGACTCGATCCCATTTCCACTCTGGTATCAAAATCGGCTGAAGCAATCCTGACGGTACTTGATGCTCAGCTTTTACTTGCTTATACACCAAGCATTTCGACACAAAGTCTGATATGTCCCTTTTCATACCGTGCCACCAATAGTACTGCTTCAGATCATTATACATCTTCGTGCTACCCGGGTGAGTAGACAATCTACTATCTTGTGCTTTGCTACAAATCATCCGAATCAATTCAGGATTCTTCAACACACAAACTTTATTTCTGAATCGTAAACATCCATAAGCATCAATTTGAAATCCCGAGTTATCATTCGAATCACATTGAATCCGCTTTGCTGTCAAATCTTCATCTACACTCTAAGCTTCACAAATCAGCTGAATAAGTGACGGTCTCGCTTTTAACTCAGTTACTATCGCACCATCATCAGCCATAGCCACATGCGTATTCATAGCACGCAAAGCAAACAATAATTTTTTACTTAAAGCATCAGCAACCACATTAGCCTTTCCAAGGTGATAATCAATCACAAGCTCATAGTCTTTTAGCAACTCTAACCACTATCATTCCCTCAAGTTCAAAGCTTTTTGAGTCATCAAATATTTGAGACTTTTGTGATTAGAGTAGATATGACATCTCTCACCGTACAAATAGTGGCGCCAAATCTTCAAAGCGAACACTATAGCGGCCAGTTCAAGATCGTGAGTCGGGTAGTTCTTTTCATGCGGGTTTAGCTGTCTCAAAGCGTAGGCTACAACCTTACCTTCCGGCATCAAAGCACAACCCAAACCATTCATTGATCCATCGCTGAAAATGACCAACTCTTTACCCGATTCTGGTTGAACAAGTACTAGAGCTTCAATTAGCAAGGTTTTCAACTGATCAAAATTTTTCTGACACTTTTCTGTCCACTCGAATCTAACATCCTTTTCAAGTAGCTTTGTCATCGGAGTTGCGATCATTGAAGAACCTTTCACAAACCATCTATAGTACCTGGCAAGTCCCAGAAAGCTCCGAACTTCGGTAACGTCCCATTGGCACATTCGGTCATTGATGATATAATTTATCAACTTACACTTACTTGTATTAACTAACATGAGATTTCACAATTTAACCTCTATAGGCGAATAACTATTATCAAAATCTAACGAGGCTAAAACTTATTTAACTAGTTTAGTTCCAAGCTATCAAAACGCCATCAATAAAGTGCCTATCTTAATGATCGAATGTCACATGATTCTTGCACTCATTCTTAACACAATTACCGAGCTTCAAACTCAATTTATAACTATATGTATCATCTTAAACATCCAACACCAAACCTTCATACATACAGACCGTGGCCGAATACTCCTTTTTGACATTCAAACCACACAAAGAACAAATTTCACTATTAAACTTTCAAACTCATAATTTCATAGATTTTAACATCAAAATGTCTATCTAAAACTCATTCATCAATTTCTATCAAAATTTTCAAATTAGCACCTCCTATTCATGATCGAACATGCAACCATCACCAATTCAAGAAATAGATTCATGGGTTCAAGGTAGAATCTGGTAAGCAACTCAAATTCATTAAAATATAATCAAATTAACAAGAAATTACCTTGAAAATTTGGCTCCAAAAGTGCCAAATGCTCCAAAGTTTCTCCCTTAATTTATTTCTTTTAGTTTCGGCAAAACAAGAGTAAGAATGAGCAAAATTCATGTTTTACTATTACATGCAAATGTTTTACTCATTAATTTACCAATTTAACCCTTTTAATGACATTATTTTCCCACCAAATGAAGGCCGAACATGTCCATGCATTTATTTCTTGGTCTAATTGTTTCTTAAACCCTCCAACATTAAGAAACCACTACAATTCGGCACTTACAATATAGCCTTCTAATTTTTCTTTTATGCAATCAAATCCTTAATTAATAAATTAATATCCAATTGACAAAATCAAAACACCTAATTTTCATACATGATAATTCACATAATAAAAACATAGAAAATAATATTTTAAAAAATTTCCTGACTCTGTTTAATGGTTACAAAACCACTTTCCCAATTAGGGCCAAATTAGGTTGTCACATTTATAAGTATGCCTGAAAATTTTAGCGAATTAATTTATACGATTGAAGGCTTAATTGCGAAAAAAGACTATATCGCAAGAAGGGCAAAGGTTGTGTTTTATTAGCAAATTGAGTTAATTAGATAGAGAACAAAAATTGAGGGGTTTTAAAGGGCAATTAGGCCCATTTTAATTAGATTGTCCGGCCAAGGAATGAAAATGGAGACAAGAGAATGATAAAAGCCAAAGTTAGGTGACTCAACTTTAACAAATAGTACCTAATGGCCTAGCCTTCACTTGGGCATCATTTTCTTCTTCTTCCTACTAGTTTTATCAGCTAAAATGGGGATTTGAGAGCTTCAAAAATTGTAGCAACTTTTGGCACACATTAGTAAGTGATTTCTAAGGTTTTTCCTGAATGTTTTTGCATTTTTGGAAGCCTTGTAGCATGAGCTACATTTTGAGGGGTGTATTTAACATTTTGGTTCAAAGTTAAAAGTTTTATCATGATTGTATAAACATTATTTGCTGGGTTTTTATGGAAGAATTTGAGTTGTAGTTGTTAAATAAACAACTTTTGTAAAAGGGTGTTTAGGAAAAAACACCTAAGATGGACTAGATTACAAAGTTGATAAGTTGATGTTATTTGTGTGAAATGTTAGGAATGTTGGGGCTTTTCTTGCAAGGAATATTTACTGTTTATGCCAGAGAATATTTCTTGTTCCTTTTCATTCATTTCTCTCTTTTGCATTATTTTTTCTTGGTCCTGGTAATGGTTACTGAATTGGTATCATCTACAAGATCCATCGTTTTGATTGAAGACGCTGAAGATTTCTCATCTTCGAATTCAGAATCCATTGAGCTGAGCATTTCAGCCATGAGTTTTTTGTATTCCTTCTCGGTCTTGGCTTGTGTTAACATTGCACTAGCTGTCAATTTTGCTTGAAGGAATTTTGCTGTGGTTTGATCCGGGCTACGGACTTACATAATATCGGTTCTTGTTGAAAAAATTATCCATGTCACTCCCCGAAAATTGAGCCTAGAGGTATTCGGCCTTGAGCTGGGATCAGTTAGAAGGCAGCTTATAAATGTGTAATAGTGCTTGTAAAATTATCGAAATACCCCCGATTTGTAAAATTATAAAAATACCCTCAATTTCTAAAATTATCAGAATGACCTCGATTTTGTAAAATTACCAAAATGACCTCGATTTGTAAAATTATCGAAATACCTCCGGTTTGTAAAATTACCGAAATGCCCTCGATTTGTAAAATACCAAAATACCCCTATAGGGTAGAATTATTGAAATACCCCTGTAGGGTAAAATGACCGTTTTGGCCCTAGAGTGTAAGATGACTATTTTGCCCTTGTGGCATGTGATTGCCTTGGACTATGAACTTGACTAATTTGACTGTGATTGTATGACAGTGTTTTAACTGACGTGACCATGGTTGCATGGTAGATATGTTTTTAATATATGTTTAAATCACTATTACTGAGTATGGTCATTAAGCATACATGTGTGATGATTGAGCATGACATACACGACATTTTTCATAGGTTAGGCTTGATTGGGAGGAAGTTCTATGCTAGTGGCTTTGCCACGTATTCTGATTCTAGTGGCTCCGCCACGTTTTCTGTTATCAGTAGCCTTGTTACGTTATTGGTGTGTTGGCTGGGTGGGTCGAGTTAATCCCCACAATGTGTGCTGGTTGGTATGGGTGGTGTGCTGATTGGATTGGGTTGGGATGCATACCCACACTATTGCATATCTGTTTATGAGATCTATCATTGTATTAGGGTTAGGCCCATTTATTATGATATCAGTTTGGGCTAGGCCCAATTGATTCTGCTATGGGCTGTGACCCAAATTGTAACAGCCCGAGTTTAGGCCTAGTCAGAATAGTGGTTTCGAGACCACTGTTTCGAGGCTAGAGAAAATTATTTTGATGTTATTTTATGTGTTATAAATTAATTTTATAAGTGCATGTAAAATTTGGTAAGTTAATTTTAGCTATTCCTAGTCCAATTTCGAAAAAAGGACTAAATCGCGTAAAATGTAAAAGTTGTGTATTAATGCATAAAGGTGTTAAATTGATTTAGAATTAAAATTGGGGGTCTTTAAAAGGCAATTAGGCCCTTTAAAAATTAATGGCCGGCCAAGAGAATAGAAGAGTAGAAAAGTCAAAAATGTTAGGTGTGATATTTGTCTTTTTTATAATAAAATAAGAAAAAGAAATAAAATGTTATTTCTCTTTCATTTCCTCTTCTTCTCCATGAAATGGGCAGCAAGAATAAGGGTTTAGAAGCTGGAAAATTTCAGCAACTCATCTCCCTTGATAGTAAGTGATTTTAATGTCTTTTCTTGATGATTTTTACATTTTTGGAACCCCCAAAGCATGAGCTTTCAAATGAGGGGTCTATTGTGCAAAATGATTAAGAGTCTAGGGTTTTTCCATGAACAATATGTGGTGTTTGCTGAATTTTTATGGAAGAAAATGAATTGTAGTTGTCTGATAAATAACTTAGTGAAAGGAATTTGCATGAAAATGCCTTAAAGGGGGTTATTTTGCAAAATTGTAAAATAAGTGCTAATGTGTGTAAAAAAAAATGATGTTTATGAGTTTCTATGGTCTTGTAATGGTTTATTTAGGCATAAGAAGTGAAGAAATTGAATAAAAATCTTGATTCGAGCCTAGGGGCAATTTGGTAATTTTGGTAAAGTATAGGGGCAGAATTGTAAAATTTGCCAAAACATGATTTGTGAATTGAATTGATTAGTGTGTTCATAAAATGTGTTAAATGAATGTTATTTGATATGTTAGAGGATGAAAACGTGAAATTTGGACTAGGATCGGGAAAGAATGAAATGGTGGACTAAAGCGGGAAAATTAGTTGTTTCGGCAATTGAGGTAAGTTCGTATGATTAAATAAGCATGATATTCATGTTATTGCTAATATATTTGGAAATTATCTTGCTATGATGGTATTGAATTTTTATATTGGACATATTGTATATGGGAAAGTGATATCAAGTGTTAAAAACAATTATGTGATGATGGAATGCATTGGGAATTTGATGGAATATGATATTCCATTGGAACAAGTAAGTTCGTATGGTATCAATAATGCAAAAATTTATGCTTGAATTATATTCCTTATTATTATTGCATATATTATATGGTAACTATATATGGAAAGTTGTATTAACTATAAATTTTGATTGGTCACTATATGTGCTTCTGAAACTACTGATATTACGAAATGTTATATCGACTGTAAATCCCGGTTGAGCAAGTAGGAATAGACATAGATATAAATGACATGTCACTAGAGGGTCTGATGATTCTGTCCGATATAGTTCCCGGGTGCTGGGTGGTCTAGCATGTGTTGCGGACACCTGTCAGCTTGTGTGAGCAGGCCCATGGTAACTTCTATTCTGTTTCTGATAGTAGCTCCGGCTACCCTTCTGTTTTGTAGCTTCGGCTACCTATCTGATATGGCTCTGCCACTTCCGTATGGCACTTATGTGCTAACCTCTGCTTATCTGGTTATATTCTGAAATTGCTCAATGGGATTAGACTAACTATACGGTATGCTAAGTGAGCATGCAGGTGAAATAATGGTGCTGTATACTGTGATTGGCATCGTTAAGTATGCCTATAATTGATGTATGGAAAGTGTTCAGCGAGTAAGTATAATTGTTTAATGATATGTGATAATCTATGACGTATATAACATTTGGTGAACGTTATGAGAATGGCATGAATTGGAATGAGTCTTTGATTCTTGTTGACATTGTGATTATGGGTCCGTGCTTATGTTGCATAGCTATGTGTTCTTGCCATGATAAATGAAATGATATTGTATTGATTTGGTGAACAATGATAATGAATGAGAAATTTTACCTTGACAGATTTGAGTCACTGCAGTAGTGTAACTTTGAAATTACACCAAAAATAGTAGAAAGTGAGTTATAGGCTGAATAAAATATGTAATTAAAGCTCATTGAGTCTATTTTCTTATAAAAGAAACTGAGTAAGCAACAGAAGTGTAAATTGTAAGATATTTAAACATTAGTGAGACTGGTTCTGGATACCTTCGTGATCCTCTGTTCTGGTTTTAGAAAATCACCATAAATTGTACAAAAATAGTTGTGAGTTATAATTTATATGCTTAGAATCCCCAATGAGTCTAGTTTCAAGAGAAATAGACGAGAACATCATTCTAGTTTTTTCCTATGAGATAATTGAACTTTAGTGTGAAAGGGTCAGAACCGTCAGGCTGTGAATTAGGGGTAACTTTGAGGAATAAACTGTACTAATTGGCCCAACCAAAAATTCTGGAAATTTTATGGTAGAAAGATACATGAATCTAGTTTCAAGGAAAATTTACAGAACTTAATTTGGAGTTTCATAGCTCCAGAAAAAAAATAGTTTAGTGACTATTGCTCAGGAAGACAGCTTGTAAATAACTTGTGAATAAGTTGTAAGCATTGGTAAAACATACTAATAAGTTGCTTATTGTTTTCATATGAACTTACTAAGCGTAAAGCTTACTCCCCTTCTCTTTTCCTTATTTCCTAGGGTTACCAGGTTAGCTCGGGTTGGAGGCCGTCAGAGATATCATAACACCATCGAGTTTACGCTAGTGGCGTAAGTAAATTTAGTGCTTCGAGTCTATGGCATGTATAGGGTTGAAATGTCGAATATGTAATATTATGATTTAGCCAAAGGCTTTCGCTTGTTGTTAAGGTTATAGGTAATTAAGTAAGTTAGCCTATGTTGGCTAATAATTTGTAGGTCTGTATGTTTATTCTTATGCATGTATGTTAATATTTTGTGATGTGGCTCAAAGCAAGTATGTTTAAAATTTTATAACTGTTCCCGAGTTAAGTTCTGTGAAGATTCGTTTAAGTCTGGTAACGCTCTGTATTCGATTCTGGTAATGATTTCGGGTATAAGGTGTTACACAAATGATATTGTAGTGGGCTTAGGACCACATATCTCTAAACTGGACTGTACTGTTATCATCGAAAGGGCTTTGGCCCAGACTGTTTCTGTTTTTGTATACTGACTATTACTCTACTAAGGGGATTACACACTAAGTTTTCATAAACACACCCCATTTATTAACTGTGCAGGTAATCCCTAACGTTAGGAGGATCGGTGCTGCGAGGGACTCGGAGGTGGCCACACGACTGCAGTTATTATGTTTGGATTTTATATATGTTTTAAATTTCGATTTGGGTTTTAACTTATGTAATAAGGCCTCTCTAGATTTTGTTTTAAGTTTGGGACTTTATTACGCTTTATATTAGTTAGACGTAGATGAGTTTTCAAACCAATTCCTGTTTTCAAAAACATACGTTTTAAACTTCTTTACCTCAAATTAGCTTCCGCAGCTATAAATAATTTTTAACAAGATTAATAATGTTTTTAAAGGTGATTAACTTTTCAATGAACCACGTTTTTAAAATACAACAAACACAAACTAAGTTTTTACACAAGTTCTTAAATATTAAGAAGGGTTTCAATGGGAACATGGTTTTTGAAAAACACTTCAATGTGAAATGCTAGATGTGGGCCTAACTTCTAGGCCGAGTTTAGGGTGCTACAATACAAATACTTTGAATGATATTTTTCATCATTAAACTTATCCCACCATTTAGTTCTATAGTTTCGAACTAGTAATGGGATTCTAGTACATTGATCTTGCTTATAAGAAAAATTCCAAGAAATAATCCAAGAAATGCACAATTTTTAGAAAAAATGGATTATTTTGTAAATGTATTTTTGGTCTGGTTCAGGTTGAAATTTGTCAAATAATTTGGGCGATAAATTTTGAATATTTTCTGGTCGGATCTCGAAGGATGATGGTCCATTTCACTAAATAACCAGCTATTTTCCTCAATGCTCTTAAAATGATTTTGCTAAACTTGTTAACAAAGGAACGAAGCGTCTTAACTGTCCATGTGACACACCAGATCTGGCCATAACGTCTGCGCCGGGTTTGGGGTGTTACATTTAGTAGTATCAGAGCCCAGCTACAACAACTCGGCTATGGATTAGGTCTAAAAAGTTTTCTTAAAAATTTTAAAATTAAGGCCCAAGAAGGGTATTTTGAAAATCGGTTTTGGAAAACTTCTTAAGAAAACCCTTTTCAAATTTATTTTCTTCGAAGATATACTTATTTTATTGAAGGTTTTATTTTAAAACAAAGTTTAGTCTTACTAAAATTTTGGTTTCTGAAATCTGATTTCTAAAGAGTGGCACACCGAATCTCCGGCACCAAGTCTGTAAGTATTTTTACTATACTGTACTGTACTGAAATATTACTGTAGATAGTACTGAGACCCTACTAAGATTTTGTAGTTAGGGTAATACTGAAACTGTAAAGACTGAGGCAGTAGGAAAAACTAAAAACCCTAAAAGACTGAGACTGTAGCTAGGCTATGATTCTGCAAAAATAAACTCTGAAATACTATCCGTGCATAAGACATTTGTAATAAACAATGAAATATTGAACTAATTCCTAAAATTCATAATTAGAGAATACGATATGAGTACGAGGGCAGCTCATGGACGAGGCCGTGGGCGTGGCCAAGGTAGTGCGCAAGCTGGGTCTTTATCTTTAGGACATATGCCAGCTGAGGAGGCATGAACGCTGCCAGCAATTGAGACTGGGTCGTATGATCGGGCTGCAGGGGACAACGCTTTGTCCCAGGCAATGTTAAGGGTTCTAGAAAGGGTCGCTGGAGCAAGTACTGGGACTGTGAATAAGGGATCTATTTCTGAGCGACTCTGAGCTAACGGAGTAAAAACCTTTAGGGGCGTATCTAGAGTAGCCCCAAATGTGGCCGAGTATTGGTTGGAGGCCACAGAACGAATCATGGATGACTTAGATTGCTCAGTGGAGCAGAACTGAATGAAGCAGTATCTCTGCTGCGAGACGAAGCTTACTAGTGGTGGATCACTGTGAGGGATAGTACCCCAGCTGAGCGGGTAATTTGGGAACTGTTTAAGACGGCCTTCAAAGGGAAGTACATTGGGGCGAGCTATGTGGATGCCGAAGGAAGGAATTTCTCAACCTGACCCAGGGTAACAAGTCTATTGCTGAGTATGAGGCCAAGGTCTTACGGTTGAGCCGGTATGCCAGTGGAGTAGTTGCTACGGAGTATGAACGTAGCATACGATTTGAGGATGGCCTCAGGGATGAACTTAGGTTGCTGATAGCTCCGCAGGGGGAGCGTGACTTTGCTGCCTTAGTGAAAAAGGCTAAGATAACCGAGAAGGTGAAACGAACTGAATGGTAGAATTGTGAGAAGGACCGAAATTGATTTAGGAGGGATTCTGGACCCTCGGGTGCTGCAGGCAGAAATGTTAAAAGAGCTAGAGTGGATGAACCGGTCCGAGCAGTTCTAATGAATGTAGTTAGACCACAGGCTTGTGTGAATTGTGGTAGAGTACATCTGGGTGAGTGCTGGAAGCATACTGAGGCTTGTTTTTTATGTGGATCCAAGGAGCATAGAGTTAAGGACTGTCCTCAGAGGCAAGCTCAGATGCAAGCTACTGAACAGAGGGTTGCTCAACTAGTACGAGGTGGACCACAACTGCTGAGAGGCCATGGTCAAGGTAGGGGTGGCAATGGAAATGGCCGTGGACGTGGAGCAATAGGCAAGGGTGCTGGAAATGTTGAGGCTCGTTAACCAGCGTTGGTGTATACTACTCGTCACCGTGAGGAGGGTGACACACCTGACGTCATAACTGGTACATTTTTTATTTCTAGCATGCCATACACTGCCTTGATAGATATTGGTTCTACCCATTCATATGTTGGATGTGATATATCTGGGTCATTGGGTGTGCACTCTGAGAAAACTGTGAGTGGGGTAACTATGCTAAGTCTACTGGGTCACTCGTTAGGGTAGACAAACTCTTTAGAAACGTGCCTTTAGAGACTCAAGGTAAGATTTTCTCTGCGGATTTAATGGAGCTACCGTTTGGAGAATTCGATCTCATCTTGGGAATGGACTAGCTTGCTAAGCATAGGGCGACTCTGGATTGTGCTGCTAAACGGATGGTGTTAAAGACCGCGGAGGATGAGGAGGTGATGGTTATAGGGGAGCGAAGGGATTACTTGCCCAATGTGGTTTCAGCCTTGAGGGCTAATAAGCTAGTTCGCAAGGGTTGCGAGGCGTATTTTGTAACACCCCTATCCCGTAACCGTCGCCGAAATAGGAAGAGGCGTTACTGAAAACTAGGAATCGAATCAGGACTGAATGTAACACCCCTATCCCGTAACCGTCGCCGGAATAGGACGAGGTGTTACCTGAAATTTGAAAACTGATCAAAATAGTAAAATTTTGAACATTTCTCTCCCTTTTTATTATTATTATTTTGATTTCTTTTTGTGAATAAAGATCATTTATTCAATTAAAATTTCTAAACACAAACAAAGATCGGACTTATTACTTATAAAAGTAAACTTTCAGAGGATGCCATATTCGCATGGCTTATAAACAATATTCATGATGTCCTTCTACTATAATCTATCCTATACATGCCATAAGCTAAATCTAAGTCACAAGGTTACTATAATAGTAGACAGTGTGATGAAGTGCTGACGATCCCCGAGCTGGTAATCAGAGGCCACAATCTACAAAACAAAGACAAAAGAATAAAGGAGTAAGCTTCCATAAGCTTAGTAAGTCTTAAGTAAAACGATAATTTTGCAGAATCAAATTCAATTATCATTTATCATTCGATTCTTCTAATCAATGAAGTCAATCTAGAGCTCCATAACTAACTATAATTTCGATAATCACATCATTTAGTTACCACAAATTCTTTCATGATAATGACCAAAATTGTCAAATATTCGTAAGCCCACAATGCACACTTAGCATATAATTACACTCGAATCTAAGTACCTCTATTATAGTTTAATCGAATACATTCTTATGGCATAACACATTATCCAAATGTATCATAGTCACATGATCTGTGGTCACATTTACATTCATACACTTATTCACATATGCATCACTTTGTATACCTTTGATCTAATCCAAATTAAAAATCACATCCAAGAACCTGATACATACCTGGTCAACTTAATGTACTAAACATCTTTAGTTGTCGTTTCATTACGAAGTCTCATCGTCTTAGACCTTGCAGAAACCTCAGTTAATAATATCGAGAGATTTCACCATTCAGTCAAATAGTTCAAACCTCATGCACGCATATATAGTTTATCTATTTCTTCCAAATTTGATTCACATAGTCTTTCGCATCTAGAAGCTTCATTTCTACTTCTAATTCAATCAATCGAACTAAAGCATAATACTATAACCACATTAAATTTCCATATTTGGAATCACATATTTATGTCATAACTTTTCATGAATAATTTCATAGAGTCACTACTCATTTAGCATAACATATAACCATTTCATGATTGATTTCCAAAGCACTTTCATAAATCGACCAAAATTGAATTCACATGGTAGGCAAGCATCACGTACATGATACTTAATTTTTGTACGTTTGCAATTTCCATAATTATCATTTTAGACCAGTTTAATCTATCGATAATCCTAATCACTTGTTCAAATGCACTCATTTCGTGCACATACATGAATGTATATACGTATATAGAACTTAATTCTTTAGTTCATAATCACATTAATATCTTCGAGTAATTCAACGTGTCAAGTATTAAATTACTGTATAGGTACATAAAGGACCAATCATATTCCTTATCACATATGCGAAAGATAACAGAATACAATCCATACCTTGCATTTGCACTCCTCGCCGAATACAACTCAACATTGAATTATCGCATGATTCCCAATATGTTCAATGCTATTTTGGTAACCTTTTCAAAACTTACCATTTCATAAGTAACATAAGCATTCATATATCCACATCACTAAGTCGAATTCAACTACATCTAAAACCAACGTTAACATATACTTCCAAAGCCAAAAATTTCTATATAACCGAAATCAAATATAATTCAATTTATCACACTTTCAACATCAAATTGTAGCATCTCATGCGTAAATCCCCAACTATTATTTTACTATTGCCTTAAATAATCACGAATATATATATAACTTACTCTCATTCAACACATGAATACGAAGCTTACTTTATGTACTTATCGAGCACATAAATAATTGTTGCTCCATATAAATCTCCGAACATATATGCATTCAACTATGTAAAAATTTCTAGACATAATCGCACACTCAGTGTTTATGACCAGCTAACCATATGCATATTAACCGCACACTTAATGCTCAATAATTAAGTTCGCACACATAGTGCCTTATTATCTATTTCGCACACTTAGTGTCAATCTTGTAATCAAACACTTCATACTTGCACGCCTAATGCCAAGGCTCAAACCACTCAATACATCTCATTATACATTAGTCATTCGGCAATTGTATTACCATATAATATTTCTCGATTCAATTTACTCATATGTAACAATTACAGGAATAGGGGGTTGCATTTCTTCGAGTATACGTATGCCACATATAATTCATGCATTTAATAAAGGCCATTCGATCACACAACATATCATTATAGCCATGTAACCTCATAATGATCATTCGAGCATTTCATGAACATATCATATAATTACATTAGGACATGTATTTAAACATAAGAAAATCTTGATTCTAATAACACGTATGCTTATAATTTGTCACATGACATAAATTCAATTCTATCTTGAACTTAATTACTTAAAACTTACCTTGAATGTTTTCGGACAGTTATGAATCGGCTATCCAACTACTTTAGCTTTCCCTTTGTCCAAATTTGGTTCTCTATACTCTTGAGCTTAATCCAACAAATTAAAGCTAGTTTAATCACCTCATCCACCCATTATAATCAATAAAACAAATTCTCTCAATGAAACATATACATGCACGGCAACACTTTTAATTTAAACAAACCACATATTTGACATTTCATATTAAACCATCCCAAATTCTCAAAGTCACAATATCAATAGTTAATTGAATATTCATAACTCGTATACATTTATTCTTGAATTAAACACTTGCACAAATCATTTACTAAGGGGTCATTCGGCAATCATACCACCAAAGGTTAACAATCAAACATAGATTCCCATTATTTAGCAACCATATTACAATAAACCATATTAACCGAATGTAATTTAGATCTTAATTTTCTCCTTAACAAATTACTAAGCTTCGAACTCGATTATAATTATACACATATCGTTGGAAGCATCCAACATCAATTCACTAAACAATTTCATCATAATCGAATGCCCTCTCAATCCTTAAGCCACACAAAGCATAATTTCACAACTTTGAACTTGAAAACTTAAGTTCATATGCAATTTCAACATTGTATTGTCCCCCAAGCATTCATTCATCAATCCACAATATTACTTACCAAATTTACAACTTCATTAACCATGACCGAACATGTTACTATTACAAATTTCAAGAAATAAACTCAAATTTTAACTTATTACAACTTGGCCGATTATTAGCATGACTCAACCTCAAAAAT
This sequence comes from Gossypium stocksii, assembly GCA_020496765.1. Lineage (NCBI taxonomy): Eukaryota > Viridiplantae > Streptophyta > Magnoliopsida > Malvales > Malvaceae > Gossypium > Gossypium stocksii. The sequence continues at coordinate 77,907,445 of CM035624.1, read as the reverse complement.
TCATGCCTTCTTAACTTAAACTCTTCATTTATCACTAAGTTCCATGAATTCAAATCTTAGTGGATACATACACGGCATCTTTATCATCTTACTACTCACTAATGGATTTAACTTAATCATCCATTAGCATTACCCCCATTCGGCCATCAAATAAGCAAATTTAACAATTCAATTTGCAAAATTTCAAAACCAAACACAATTTCTTTACTTAACCAAAATGACCGAATGTAATTCAATCACATACCATTCAAGGAAACTTCCATGTGGCACAAGGGCTTATACATATCAATTTAACTAGCTTCCTACACCTCTTTCTACCAATTTCATTTTAAAACATAAATCACCCAAAATCCATCACATTTCCAATATAACCGAATGCAAGCTTTATCAAAAGCTAAAGAAAAATTACACATGGGTCATGGAAAGGGCTTCAAAACTAACTCAATTTCACAATTTTGACGGAAATTAACATGAAACACATACCTTGATCAAAGCCTAAGATGACCGATTGCTTTAGCTTAGATTTTCCCTTTGCTTTGCCTTAGTTTCGGCCATGGAAGAAGAAAGAGATCCACCACTTTGTTTTTATCCCCATTCTATTATTTTTAATTCATGTTTTCATAATATAACTATTAAATATTATTTAACTAATATAAAATACACTAAATGCCAAATTCCTTTCATCATTACCGTCCACTAATGTTAAAAGTGGACCATTTGACATGCAAGTCCTCTATGTTAATAAATCATGCATTATTTAGCACTTTAAAATTCACCTATCACATTTTCAAGTTTCACCACATAAGTCCTTTCTTATAAATTAACATCTAATCGATAAAATCAAGGCTTGAAATATTCACACGTATTAATTCCACATACAATAAGCACAGAATATAACATCTAATTATTTTCATGACTCAGTTTTATGGTCCCGAAACCACTTCCCAACTAGGGTCAATTTAGGGATGTCACAACTCTCCCCCTCTTTAGGGATTTTCGTCCCTGAAAATCTTACTAGCGACTAGGTTAGGATAACATCCTCTTATCTTAAAACAAGTGCATAACATCAACTCACATATTCATAACCCACATTTTCATTCATATATATATATAAGCCGTAACGTGGCCGAAAGTATACATGTTCTTAACACTCCAATGGATGTCCTTTATAACTTTATCACATCTCAATATTCAACTTAACTTATTTCCAACAGAAAATCAACTTCCACATACCTGAACATTTAGTTCATTTAGCACATTCAATCATAGTTAATGCTACCCGTATACAGTTGAATAGGCATAAAGCCTAATATAATACACCAGTATGAGATTTATTCTATCACATATCTTGCATATCCAAAATTATTAGCATTCATCAAAAATTCTTGCTGACTTTCAAATGTCGAAACTTAATCGAAATAATTTCTTGAACAAAATTAACAAAATAGTATCCATTCAGCAATACACATATAACTTCATATACCGAGAATCTCCTAGACTAAATCCATAGCACCTTTTCAACACAACATTATAGCCAAACAAACACATTTTGATATGAAACATATCTATACATAATTTTTTTTATTAAACATACTATAATATGAACTCACAAATTTTATTTTTATTTGTTTTTCACATAAGTTCCGTACATAACTGTATTACTTATTCTGATATTACTTTAAGTATCGTCTTAAATATGCTCATTGAACCATTTGGAAATCATCACCGACACTCGATACTCACATATATCTTGTACAATGCCATATCGTAGATATGGTCTTACATGTTATCACATATCGAGTCGATGCCATGTCCCAGACATGGTCTTGCTCACGATCACAGTTCAATGCCGTCGTCCCAGACGAGGTCTTACATGAAACTTTTCACACACTTGGTGCCTATTTACCGATCTTGCACACATAGTGCTTGCTTAAAGAATTCGCACACACAGTGTCCATTTTCACTCATTAATACACATCGAAATGACTTATCCACGTCTATAAACATCATGTATATACACTTTTAAACGTATCCTTTCATTTAACCTTGACTTCATATAGTAATGAGCACTTAAACTTTGCTCGCATTACTGGCATTAAGCCGTCTAGCATGAAGGCCCGAATATACATCACCGGTACAAAGCCTGCTAGGCACGAAGGCCCGAATACACATCACCGGCACGAAGCCTGCTAGGCACGAAGGCCCGAATATACATCACCGGCACGAAGCCTGCTAGGCACGAAGGCCCAAATATACATCATCGGCACGAAGCCTGCTAGGCACGAAGGCCCGAATATACATCACCGGCACGAAGCCTGCTAGGCATGAAGGCCCGAATATACATCACCGGTACAAATGCCCTTCGGGACTTAGCTCGGATATAACCCTGGCACGAATGCCCTTCGGGACTTACCCCAGATATAACACTGGCACGAATGCCCTTCGGGACTTACCCCGGATATAACCCTGGCACGAATGCCCTTCGGGACTTACCCCGGATATAACACTGGCACGAATGCCCTTCGGGACTTACCCCGGATATAACACTGGCACAAATGCCCTTCGGGACTTACCCCAGATATAACACTGGCACGAATGCCCTTCGGAACTTACCCTGGATATAACACTGGCACGAATGCCCTTCGGGACTTAGCCCGAATATAACACTGGCACGAATGCCCTTCGGGACTTACCCCGGATATAACACTGGCACGAATGCCCTTCGGGACTTAGCCCGGATATAACATGCTGAACCTTTATGCATTTTTATTCATCAAGTATACATTTCACTAGTTTATCACATTGGCATTTCATTTGCTTTATTCATATACAAGCACACAATGTATAACTTTCATTTGACATTCGGTCTATATGCACACAAGGATCACATATCCACCTAATTATCATAGCTTATTTTCTAATGATCGTTCGGATACATACTTTATAAGCAACTATTTCATAAACAAATTTGAGTAAAGTAAGATCAATGGGCCGAGATTCATAAATCATACCTTTCTCAATATTTGACACATCATAAGCATGTCTCAATCCCCTCAATACCACACGCTACAGCTCGATCGGGATCGGAATTCATTACAATATGAAAAACTCTATCTAACTGTTAGAAATCATCACACTACCATTTTATCACTTTATGACATGTATAACTAGACTCACACGTGCTACGTTAGTCCTAGAATCGACTAAACCGTAGCTCTGATACCAATAAATTGTAACACCCCTATCCCGTAACCGTCGCCGGAATAGGACGAGGTGTTACCTGAAATTTGAAAACTGATCAAAATAGTAAAATTTTGAACATTTCTCTCCCTTTTTATTATTATTATTTTGATTTCTTTTCGCGAATAAAGATCATTTATTCAATTAAAATTTCTAAACACAAACAACGATCGGACTTATTACTTATAAAAGTAAACTTCCAGAGGATGCCATATTCGCATGGCTTATAAACAATATTCATGATGTCCTTCTACTATAATCTATCCTATACATGCCATAAGCTAAATCTAAGTCACAAGGTTACTATAATAGTAGACAGTGTGATGAAGTGCTGACGATCCCCGAGCTGGTAATCAGAGGCCACAATCTACAAAACAAAGACAAAAGAATAAAGGAGTAAGCTTCCATAAGCTTAGTAAATCTTAAGTAAAACTATAATTTTGCAGAATCAAATTCAATTATCATTTATCATTCGATTCTTCTAATCAATGAAGTCAATCTAGAGCTCCATAACTAACTATAATTTCGATAATCACATCATTTAGTTACCACAAATTCTTTCATGATAATGACCAAAATTGTCAAATATTCGTAAGCCCACAATGCACACTTAGCATATAATTACACTCGAATCTAAGTACCTCTATTATAGTTTAATCGAATACATTCTTATGGCATAACACATTATCCAAATGTATCATAGTCACATGATCTGTGGTCACATTTACATTCATACACTTATTCACATATGCATCACTTTGTATACCTTTGATCTAATCCAAATTAAAAATCACATCCAAGAACCTGATACATACCTGGTCAACTTAATGTACTAAACATCTTTAGTTGTCGTTTCATTACGAAGTCTCATCGTCTTAGACCTTGCAGAAACCTCATTTAATAATATCGAGAGATTTCACCATTCAGTCAAATAGTTCAAACCTCATGCACGCATATATAGTTTATCTATTTCTTCCAAATTTGATTCACATAGTCTTTCGCATCTAGAAGCTTCATTTCTACTTATAATTCAATCAATCGAACTAAAGCATAATACTATAACCACATTAAATTTCCATATTTGGAATCACATATTTATGTCATAACTTTTCATGAATAATTTCATAGAGTCACTACTCATTTAGCATAACATATAACCATTTCATGATTGATTTCCAAAGCACTTTCATAAATCGACCAAAATTGAATTCACATGGTAGGCAAGCATCACGTACATGATACTTAATTTTTGTACGTTTGCAATTTCCATAATTATCATTTTAGACCAGTTTAATCTATCGATAATCCTAATCACTTGTTCAAATGCACTCATTTCGTGCACATACATGAATGTATATACGTATATAGAACTTAATTCTTTAGTTCATAATCACATTAATATCTTCGAGTAATTCAACGTGTCAAGTATTAAATTACTGTATAGGTACATAAAGGACCAATCATATTCCTTATCACATATGCGAAAGATAACATAATACAATCCATACCTTGCATTTGCACTCCTCGCCGAATACAACTCAACATTGAATTATCGCATGATTCCCAATATATTCAATGCTATTTTGGTAACCTTTTCAAAACTTACCATTTCGTAAGTAACATAAGCATTCATATATCCACATCACTAAGTCGAATTCAACTACATCTAAAACCAACGTTAACATATACTTCCAAAGTCAAAAATTTCTATATAACCGAAATCAAATATAATTCATTTTATCACACTTTCAACATCAAATTGTAGCATCTCATGCGTAAATCCCCAACTATTATTTTACTATTGCCTTAAATAATCACGAATATATATATAACTTACTTTCATTCAACACATGAATACGAAGCTTACTTTATGTACTTATCGAGCACATAAATAATTGTTGCTCCATATAAATCTCCGAACATATATGCATTCAACTATGTAAAAATTTCTAGACATAATCGCACACTCAGGGTTTATGACCAGCTAACCATATGCATATTAACCGCACACTTAATGCTCAATAATTAAGTTCGCACACATAGTGCCTTATTATCTATTTCGTACACTTAGTGTCAATCTTGTAATCAAACACTTCATACTTGCACGCCTAATGCCAAGGGTCAAACCACTCAATACATCTCATTATACATTAGTCATTCGGCAATTGTATTACCATATAATATTTCTCGATTCAATTTACTCACATTAACAATTACAGCAATAGGGGGTTGCATTTCTTCGAGTATACGTAAGCCACATATAATTCATCCATTTAATAAAGGCCATTCGATCACACAACATATCATTATAGCCATGTAACCTCATAATGATCATTCGAGCATTTCATGAACATATCACATAATTACATTAAGACATATATTTAAACATAAGAAAATCTTGATTCTAATAACACGTATGCTTATAATTTGTCACATGACATAAATTCAATTCTATCTTGAACTTAATTACTTAAAACTTACCTTGAATGTTTTCGGACAGTTATGAATCGGCTATCCAACTACTTTAGCTTTCCCTTTGTCCAAATTTGGTTCTCTATACTCTTGAGCTTAATCCAACAAATTAAAGCTAGTTTAATCACCTCATCCACCCATTATAATCAATAAAACAAATTCTCTCAATGAAACATATACATTCACGGCAACACTTTTAATTTAAACAAACCACATATTTGACATTTCATATTAAACCATCCCAAATTCTCAAAGTCACAATATCAATAGTTAATTGAATATTCATAACTCGTATACATTTATTCTTGAATTAAACACTTGCACAAATCATTTACTAAGGGGTCATTCGGCAATCATACCACCAAAGGTTAACAATTAAACATAGATTCCCATTATTTAGCAACCATATTGCAATAAACCATATTAACCGAATGTAATTTAGTTCTTAATTTTCTCCTTAACAAATTACTAAGCTTCGAACTCGATTATAATTATACACATATCGTTGGAAGCATCCAACATCAATTCACTAAACAATTTCATCATAACCGAATGCCCTCTCAATCCTTAAGCCACACAAAGCATAATTTCACAACTTTGAACTTGAAAACTTAAGTTCATATGCAATTTCAACATTGTATTGTCCCCCAAGCATTCATTCATCAATCCACAATATTACTTACCAAATTTACAACTTCATTAACCATGACCGAACATGTTACTATTACAAATTTCAAGAAATAAACTCAAATTTTAACTTATTACAACTTGGCCGATTATTAGCATGACTCAACCTCAAAAATTCATGCCTTCTTAACTTAAACTCTTCATTTATCACTAAGTTCCATGAATTCAAATCTTAGTGGATACATACACGGCATCTTTATCATCTTACTACTCACTAATGGATTTAACTTAATCATCCATTAGCATTACCCCCATTCGGCCATCAAATAAGCAAATTTAACAATTCAATTTGCAAAATTTCAAAACCAAACACAATTTCTTTACTTAACCAAAATGACCGAATGTAATTCAATCACATACCATTCAAGGAAACTTCCATGTGGCACAAGGGCTTATACATATCAATTTAACTAGCTTCCTACACCTCTTTCTACCAATTTCATTTTAAAACATAAATCACCCAAAATCCATCACATTTCCAATATAACCGAATGCAAGCTTTATCAAAAGCTAAAGAAAAATTACACATGGGTCATGGAAAGGGCTTCAAAACTAACTCAATTTCACAATTTTGACGGAAATTAACATGAAACACATACCTTGATCAAAGCCTAAGATGACCGATTGCTTTAGCTTAGATTTTCCCTTTGCTTTGCCTTAGTTTCGGCCATGGAAGAAGAAAGAGATCCACCACTTTGTTTTTATCCCCATTCTATTATTTTTAATTCATGTTTTCATAATATAACTATTAAATATTATTTAACTAATATAAAATACACTAAATGCCAAATTCCTTTCATCATTACCGTCCACTAATGTTAAAAGTGGACCATTTGACATGCAAGTCCTCCATGTTAATAAATCATGCATTATTTAGCACTTTAAAATTCACCTATCACATTTTCAAGTTTCACCACATAAGTCCTTTCTTATAAATTAACATCTAATTGATAAAATCAAGGCTTGAAATATTCACACGTATTAATTCCACATACAATAAGCATAGAATATAACATCTAATTATTTTCATGACTCAGTTTTATGGTCCCGAAACCACTTCCCAACTAGGGTCAATTTAGGGATGTCACACTGAAAAATTTTGAAGATTTTCTTGAATAAAGATCATCCATTGACAAAATTTTTAGACACAACATAGATCGAATTTATAACTTATAAATTAAACTTCCACAGGGTGCAATATCTGCATGGCTTATAAACGATAGTCATGATATCATTTTACTATAGTCTATCCTATACATGCCATAAGCTAAATCCGAATCATTGGGTTACCATAATAGTAGATAGTGTGACGAAGAGCTGACGGTCCCGGAGTTGGTAGTTAGAATCCACAATCTATAAAACAAAAACACGAAACGACGAAGTAAGCTTTCATAAGCTTAGTAAGTCTTTAAGTAATATAATTAACTTTAATGAATTTAAAGACATAATTTCCTATTCAAATTAGTAAATGAAAAGTCGTTTGCTAAATGAATCTAATCACAACTACACATACTTTACTCATCGTCTCATTTACTTAGAAATTAATATCACATAACCACTCCATTAAATAATTTCTACAGTGGCCAATTGTAAAGGTACTCAACCACAAATCAAATTTCCCGGGGCTATATCCACTTCCATGATATTTTCATAAATGACCAATTATACATAAGCACACAATGCACAATATTGATATATAAGTTACTTAACTTCAAACTCAAACAACAAAGTAAATCAGTAATTCTCATGACTTCTCACATCAGTCAAACATGGCTTAATCGCATAGTAGTCTTAGTACTCATTTCTATAGGTTTATATATTTTATTTCATATTTGTGACTCAATCCAGAGCAGATTTAATTATGAGTGTAGGATACATACCTGGCCAACTTAAGGTATTCCATCATCATTAAGTTTCGATGACTGAAGACACATATGCATAAATCTTATAACTTCAAATACATAGTTTCACAATTGAACATAATCAAATCCAATTCGAGTCATTTTCACATCAAAATATAAGTATCACATACCTGAGTCATTTAATGTATACTACGAGCTTTATTTGTCATCTTAATGTGGGATCTGGTAATCAAATGCACTTGGCCGGCTAGGTACAAAACCTGACTCTAATCACCAGTTTTGAAGCTTGCTAAGTCAATGTCCCGAATGATTTCGTACCATAGTCCATTCAGAAGGTTTATCACACTTTATGATATACGCTCAGTAGTATTTACATATCACAACATATTAATAGAATAGTGCTTCCATTCAGACTAACTCATAAATCACATGATTTACTTTCATCTTTATAATAGCCATTTGGCCGTGCCCTATATCCCATAAGTTATTCGTTCTCACTTTATGTGCATATAACGATACGCATCTTACTCATATCTCAAATTGACCATTCGGCCTTATCAGACATACACACTTTCACATTCATCACATTGGCTATTCGACCTTATCATACATATATACACTTACATATTTGGTCTTAATACATATCTTAGTCTCATCCTTGTCACACGATTTAGTCATCCGGCTTTGACACACATTAGCATATATAGGACTCTTACCTTAATCTTATGCATACTATTAACCAAAAGAAATATTTCTATTTATGTATCTTTCATTTCAAATTTCACATTTAAATAAGATCATTCGTGCAAATAGCATTAATTGCTAAACGTACAAGACATGCTAAATTACTTAAAGCTCATAAAGAAATCAACTCAAATACTTAAGAACTTATTTATGCACATTAATCACATATAACATATTCAATATGTAACACCAATTGGCCGTATATGTATGGTCACATTGTCTTTATTTCGTTGACATATCATTTCTTCAAAACTCAAAGTCCCATAATTACATTATATAACCGCCTCGATGTAATTCATTGCTTCGACTTGAATAGGATTAATTCCAAGCACCACATTTCCATATAATTTCAATCACCTTTCTTTCATTTTATCTTCACACTGAGCATTCAATTGTTTATGCATAGTATTTGGCTCACATTCATTTCATACTTATCATTTGATCATAAAAGCATATCACAAACTTACCTCCATATTATATTTGCCATTCAGCCACATAAGTTCAATTGTCATAGCATTTTTATATCATGCTTACCATTTGATTATATACACATGTCAACTAATCATTTCGTGGAATATCTAATTCCTATAATAATTCAAATTATAATCGAATGTTATTTACATTTGACTACTTAAAACTTACCACGGATATATTTGAAAGGTTGTGGAAAGGCTACTCTATTACTTTCTCTTTCCCCTATCCGGCTTTGATCCCTTTTGCTCTTGAGCTTAATTAAAATAAATAGATTTATATTAATCCTTATTCATATATTTCAATTAGTTATAACTATTTCATTCAAAACAAGTAACACATAGATTTCCTTAGCCCCACATATTCAGCCATCAATCACATTTTAAGTATATAAATAAATATGTATATTTATAAACACCTTAAATACACATACAGAACCGTTCTACCTCCATTTTGAACAAATGTTTATAACTAAGGTAGGTTCACCACCCTTTATTCACAAAAACTAATTTATTATCATAGCTATAATATTTAAATGATCAAATACATAAATGTATATTACACACCAAATCTTATTCGGTCATCATCATATACATTTAAATAAATAAAGCTACTTTAGCCGATTATTAATCATATATTAAATCATACATGTATAATCATGTATTGCATTTTAATCACCTAAAGCCGCATCCCATAACAACATGCCTTAAATCAATTCTTTAGTACATTTGGTATTTAGTACTAAAGGTCATATAAATTTGGTCCATGAAAACCGAATGTCAAAAATCCTAAGACCATACTCCTCAACCCATTTAACCTTTATACCCAAGTATCAAATAATTATGCATTTGAACCATTTTAACATAGACATTTTCTACTTTCAGCAACCCTCCAAAACTAAAAAAAAAATATTTGAAGTTTATTCCAACATAGCCGAATACCCCACTTAACCATGAAATTCATCTTTTAACACAAGACATATCATATTCACATTCAATAAATATGATGTCTATAATGACATGCCATGAACCAAAATTTACACATCAAGTTCCCATTCAGCCATTTAATAAGCACATCAAAATCACATTTATCTAATTTAAATTTAAGCTCATCCTTTATTTCATTCCTTGAAACAAAACACAACTTAATGCCAATTTTATTTAACTAATTTATCCAAAGATCAAATACTATATTCGGCCATGGAAATGTATTAATCTAATAAATCTTAATTTATCTTTTAAAGCATCAAACCCAAATCCTTTAATCAAGAAAGTCATAGCCGAATGTCTTTATAGACAAATTGGCCGAACCAAGCAAAATTTCTCAAAATTAACTTACAAACTAAATTTCACACAAGTTTTAACATCATTCCAAACTCTAAGCATATTCAGCTATTTTAACAACTAATTTAACATTCAACCTTAATTTCCCTTAACTAACATGAAATTTTCCTAAGTAATTAACCATACCCGAATATCAATTGTCCTCAAAATCTCATTTTATCAAAATCTAACAAACTTAGAACTCCTTTAGTAACCATTTACAACTCAAAACATCAAACACTCACAATTTAACATATTATAACATGGTCGAATGTATATTTTGCTACTAACTCAAAATTTTATTCATGGGCTATGTCAAAAGCTTAATGACCAATTTAAATTCACAAATTTGAAGAGAAATAGCCTAAAATCATACCTTAAATTTGCTTCCTCAATGACCTAACATTCCTAGCACTTTCTGTTCTTTAACAATCGGCATTTTCCAAGCCAAAAGAAAAATAATGCATGTTTTCTTATGTTCTCTTTTATTCAATAAACATATATTTATTCATTTTTAATTTCCCTATACTACCCATCACTAAAGCACACATGAAAGCCATTACCAAATGTCTTTACCGTCCATCCACAAATTTTTACTTTGTTTTTATCACCATTATTTTATAATAATAATTAAGTTCACCTTTCATATTACATAATGCATATAATAATATAAAAGACATAAATTATCCATCAATTATCATCATTATGCCGTCCACTACTAATATAATAGGGAATTTGACATGCAAATCCCCATGTTTCAAGCCATACAATATTTGGCCCCTTTTTAATTAACCTCACCTATTTTCATTATTTCACACATAAGCCCTTTTTAATTAAATTCACGTCCAAATGTCACAAATCAATAAACCAAAATTTCACACATGCAATTGCACATATAATTGGCACAAGTTATAACATTTAATAAATTTTTAGACTCGATTTAGTGGTCCCGAAACCACTTCTTGACTAGGGTCAGCATAGGGCTGTTACATATTTGGCATATGTGGGTCAGACAGATGCTGAGGGTTTGACTATAGAGAAGGTTAGAACTATTAACGAATTTCAAGATGTCTTTCCTGATGAGTTTCCTGGGTTGCCTCCAAATCATGAAGTCGAATTTGGAATCGACTTGTTGCTTAGAACGGCTGCAGTGTCCATCACACCTTACAGGATGGCACCGAAGGAGTTAGTGAAGTTGAAAGCACAAATCCAAGAGTTGTTGGATAGAGGTTTTATTAGGCCAAATGTGTCTCTGTGGGGAGCACCGGTATTTTTTGTGAAGAAGAAGGATGGGACGATGCGTATGTCCATCGATTATCGCCAGTTGAACAAACTAACGATTAAGAACAAGTACCCTCTACTAAGGATCGATGACTTGTTTGACCAGCTAAGAGGAGCTTCGGTATTTTCCAAGATCGATCTTCGATCTGGATATCATCAATTAAGGGTCAAAGAGGTAGATATTTATAAGATAGCATTCAGAACTCGGTAGGGTCATTACATGTTTCTGGTAATGCCGTTTGGATTGACGAATGCACCTACGGCTTTCATGGATTTGATGAATCTGGTATTCAAACGTTACTTGGATCGATTCGTAGTCGTCTTCATAGATGACATTCTGGTGTATTCAGAAACTGAGGAGAAGCATGATGAGCATCTCCGTATTGTTCTACAAGTGTTGAGGGAGAAGCAACTCTATGCAAAATTCAGCAAGTGTGAATTTTAGTTGCGAGAGGCGGCGTTTCTGGGTCACGTTATTTCTGCGGAGGGGATTATGGTGGATCCTCGAAAAATTAAGGCAGTTTTGGAGTGGAAGCCACCGAGATCTGTATCAGAAATTCAGAGTTTTTTGGGTTTGGCAGGGTACTACAGAAGTTTTGTGGAATGATTTTCATTAATTGTTACACCGTTAACGAAACTTTTGAGGGAACGAGTACCATTTGTATGGACTGAGAAACAGCAAGAGGCTTTCGAGAGGTTGAAAAAGGTTCTGATTGAGGCAGCAGTATTGATTCAATCAGAGTCTGGGAAGGATTTCACTGTGTACAGTAATGCGTCACATGTGGGTTTAGGCTGTGTACTAATGTAAGAGGGCAAGGTGGTCGCGTATGCATCGCGACAGCTTAAGTCTCATGAAGTGAACTACCCTACACATGATCTGGAGTTGGCAGTGGTGATTTTTGCGTTAAAGATTTGGAGACAATACTTGTATGGAGAAAAGTGTATTATATACACGGACCATAAGAGTCTTAAGTATTTGTTGACTCAGAAGGAGTTAAATCTTAGGCAACGAATATGGATAGAGTTGCTTAAGGATTATGACTGTTCTATTGAGTATCACCCAGGCAAGGAAAATGTAGTGGCTGATGCACTGAGTAGGAGAGCTGTAACTGAGTTGAGAGTAATGTTTGCTCGTCTGATTCTATATGACGATGGTAGTTTGTTAGCAGAATTACAAGTGAGACCAACTTGGATTAAGCATATTAAAGAGAAACAGTTAGAGGATGAGTCACTAGTTCCTCGATTCCAACAAGTTGAGAATGATGAGAATTCTAATTTTGGAATGAATAGTAAAGGAATTTTATGCTTTCGAGGAAGAGTTTGTATTCTGAAGGATTCTAACTTGAGGCAGTCAATTCTAAAAGAGGCTCATGGCAAACTTGTGCCAGGCATCTTAGAGGGAGTAAGTTGTATCGAGATTTACGAGAGTTGTACTGGTGGCCTGGACTTAAGCGTGAAGTAACGGAATTCATGGGTAAGTGTCTAACATGCTAGCAAGTAAAGGCTAAGCATCAACTGCCTTCTCGACTTCTGCAACCGGTGAAGACTCCACTATGGAAGTGGGAAAAGAGTAACCATGGAAATTGTGAGTGGGCTACCTTGACACCTACCAAGAAGGACTCGGTTTGGGTGATTGTGGATAGGTTAACTACATCTGCTCATTTCATACCTGTCTGAACTGACTACTCACTTCAAAAACTAGCTAAGTTGTATGTGGCAGAGATAGTGCGACTTCATGGAGTGCTAGTTTCGATTATTTCTGATCGGGATCCTAGGTTTACATCTCGATTCTGGCAGAAGTTACATGAGGCGTTGGGTGCACGATTAGATTTCAGCACTGCTTTTCACCCCCAGACTAATGGGCAATCGAAAAGGGTAATTCAAGTTCTGGAGGACATGTTGAGAGGTTATGTGCTCGACTTCCGAGGTAGTTGGGAAGATTACTTGCCATTAGCGGAGTTTACTTACAACAACGGCTACAAGGCGAGTATTCAAATGGCTCCATATTTTGAATATCATGGACAAAGGTGTCGTACACCTACCTGTTAAACCGAGTTAGGAGAATGTCAGGTTCTTGGGCCAGAGTTGGTGGTAGATACTGAAGACAGGGTTAAGCTGATCAGGGTGGTTAAAGAAAGCATCTGATAGGCAAAAATCCTATGCTGATTTAAAGCGTAAGAAATTGAGTACTCAGTAGGGGATATGGTCTTCTTGAAGGTCTCGCCTTGGAAGAAAATATTAAGGTTTGGTAAGAAAGGCAAGTTGAGTCGATAATTTATCGGGCCTTATCGAGTTCTTAAACAGGTAGGTCTGGTAGCATATCAGTTGGAACTACCTCCGAAGCTGGATAGGATTCATGATGTTTTTCATGTCTCTATGCTGAGACATTATCAATTTGATCCTTCTCATGTTGTACCAGTGGGAGAAATTGAGGTGAAAACCGACTTGACTTTTGATGAAGAACCTGTGCAAATTTTAGACCGAGATGTCACAGTGTTAAGAAAGAAGTCAGTTTCTTTGGTAAAAGTACTTTGGCGCAATCATGGCAGAGAAGAAGCTATGTGGGAGCCAGAGGAGGCGATGAGTCAATAGTACCCTCACCTATTTGAACCAGGTAAATTTTGAGGCCAAAATTTCTTTAAGGAGGGTAGAGTTATAATGCCTTAATTTTCAGGATTTTTGGGATTTTACTTGAATTTAATTTTTGTTGTCTGGATGTGTTAATTTATGTTTGGAAGTGTGTTATTGGGCTTTTAGAAGGCCAAGTTTAAGTTAAAACCCGGTAGAATTTTAGAATTTTAGACCTAAGGGAGGAGGGGCCTTGACTATATTGGCTTTTAAAAATATGTTGGTGAATTAAGACACAAGTAAGCTTGTGTTAAAGGGGCAAGGTGGCACCACTTAAGACACAAGGGGTGGCGTGTGGAAGCTGTGCAAGAGCTAAGGTTCAAGTCTGTTAGTAAGCAATGTGATGTTTATTTTTTTAATGCATGTGCAAGGCATGTGATGGACTCCAAGTGAAACTCTGTTGGGGAAAGTTTGATGTGCTCTTGGGATATGATTGAGGAGTGATAAAAGGAGTGATAAGGGGAGAAAATTTAGGAATTTTGAATAAGGGGCAAGAGTTGGCTGGCCCAGGGACTTTGGTTTGGCAGGTTCGGCTAGGGGTATCAGACATTTGCATTTTCGGCTTTTGTGGTGTGGGTATGAGCCGATTGACTTAGGTGGTTCTTTCGGGATTAGTTTGGTCCTTTCTTTGTTGTCGGATAGGTATAACTCTTCTGAGGGACCTTATTTTTTTCCTTCTCTTCTCTGCTCAAGCCGAACAACCTTATGCACATCTTACTTGTCGATTTCTCATACTTGACAGAACCCTCTCATTCCCTTTTCTTCCAAAAGCTGAAACCTATCATCTTTTTTCTCTTCTATTTTACCTTTCTATTTTCATCTTTCTTCTTCTTTTCTCTATCGATTAAATTAACTCCTCTCAAACCTTAATATCTGATTGCTCACAAAAGCCAGAATCCTAAAACTTGAGCCTTCTCCTTTGTCGAGATACTCATAGAGCCAAAACTCAGAGGATCGTTCTTCTTCTTCTTTTCTCTTCTCTCTTTTCTCTTCAAAAGCCGAACCTTACAACACTCTTAATCTCTATCAGCATCTTCTCCTCTCCGTTACATAAACTTCTAATCTTCTTCTTCTTCGTACAAAAGCCAAAACCTCCATATCCATAGTGATTCAAGAACTGAGCCTTTAGATCTCTTGGATCCATTCTCTTTTCAAGTTTCGATTAGATCTATACTAGATTTGGATTAGGTTGGATCGAGAACGCTTCTTTGGCAAATAGATCATTGGTAAGTATTCAAAACCCTTTTCGTTCTTTATCTTATGATTCAAGAAAAGCCGAAAACCCCTAACTCCTTAGGGTGGCTGTCGTTTTTGGACTAAGGGTTTTATTAGCCTCTTTCTTTCGGTGCTTTTGTGTTTTAGTGTAGACAGAAGGTTATTTAACAAGGAGCATTGGAGACTAGGACCGTAGGGCAATCTAGATCTAGATCTAGTTATTTATTTCGACAAAGGTAAGGGATTAAGGGCCTTAGATGATGTTGGTCGAATATGGTATATTGTTAGATTCATTTGTTTTGTGGCTAATATTATGGTTAAAAAACGAGTGTAGGATTAGTTCAGTGCGGATCTCAACGTAGTAGTGCAAACAGGTGTGTAATCAACACCCACTAGTAGACTAGATCGGCAAAAGCTGAAACACCAAAATGCCGAAATTCTAGCATTTTGTGGGCTTGCGAGCGTGCGAGTGATCGTGAGTCAGTTTGACTGGGTAAAATCTTTAATCGTAAACAGTAAGGGTGATGTGTGCATGATTTCGTGCACGTTGGTAAATTTGGGCCTCGAAGGGCTGAATTTGGGCCCAATGGGCTTACAGGCCCATATTGGTGAAAACGAGTGGTAAGTGTATGCTGATAATCTGAGTGATAAATCTGCTTAAACGGACATAAAAGTTTGGGCTTAGTGGGCCGTAATGATTAGTGGACACTGTAGGGCCCATAGGGGCTTTAAGGCCCGATGACTATATAGTAATAAAATGGGCTAAATAAGTTATCTTGATGCCATTAAAACTGTTAACAAACTGTAATGACCATTAAACCCTAAAAACTGGCAAATTTACTGAAATACCCCTTAAGGGTGGGAAATTACTGTTTTACCCCTAGGTGCTAAAAGACTGTTTTACCACTAGGGCTAAGATTGACTGTATTGCATGCTAAATTAAAACTATTCACTGTATGCCATGTCATTATTTACACTGTTGCATGGGAATAGGTTTTGATGGAGAAAGTGCTAAGTGGCAATGCCACGTTTACTATTAGAGGCTTCCCTCGTTTTACTATTAGGGGCTTTGCCTCGTATTACTATTTTAGTGGCTTGGCCACGTTATCTGATTAAGCAGCTATGCTACGACTTTGGTGTGTAGGGCTGGGTAGGTTGAGTTATTCCCCACATGGTGTGCAGGGCTAGTACGGGTGGTATGTAGGCCCGGATTGGGCTGGGCTTTGCATTCATGCATAAATATTGTTCTACTACTGTAATAGGCCTATGGGCCACACTGATTTCTGAATAAGCTAAGGCCCAGTAATTACTATTTACTGAATAGGGCTAAGGCCCAGTTAATACTGTATCTGGAAAGGGCTTAGGCCTAGTTAAGCTTGAATTAATCTAGACTCTGGTTGGGTTTAGCTTACACATTGAGTTTCTTAAACTCACCCCTTCCTTTTAATCTATGCAGGTGAGCCCCAATCTTAGATGACTTGGAGCTGGAGGGATTCGGAGTGGCCATGTGAACTACATTCGGTTAAAGTTTTTCTTAAAATTAATTATTTCAGTATTTCTTAATTTACTTCCATTTTGGGTATTTAAGTTGTAATAAGCCGCTCATTTATTATTTTATTTTTTTATTTAATTATAACTTGCTTATAATGAGTACACTAAGTCTGTGCGGGGTTTTATTTAAAATTAATCAACGTTTTCAAAACACATCGTACGTTACACTTGGATCACCTATTAACAAGATAAGACCTTCTAAAGAGATATACACCAATTAATAGTGGATAGGAGTTTCACTAAATAACCAGCTATTTTCCTCAATGCTCTTAAAATGATTTTGCTAAACTTGTTAACAAAGGAAATAAGTGTCTTAACTGTCCATGTGACACACCAGATCTGGCCATAACGTCTGAGCCGGGTTTGGGGTGTTACATGCCTAATATGACATCTTGGGTAATATCTTTTACCATTAAAAAACATGTTTGATATTTTATACATTTGTTGGATATTTCTGCATTAGGAATTTTGTAAGTAATATTTAGTTTTTTACCATTTGTAGCTTTAGGAGATTCTGATGTTTTGCTATAATATTTTGTTGGAATTATCCCTTCTCTAATGCAGTTTTGGTCTGCTCCTGTATCAAAAAGGGCTATTGTTTCTAATTGAAATTCATTATTTATGATAATATTTATTTTTATTAAATATCTTTGGATAGATACTTCAGTTAGAACCATGTTTTAAGGTTCGGTTTCAGTTTCTAATGAACTTTTTTCCGTGATATCATGTTTTAAGGTTTGCATTAGTTTTTTCATTTCTTGTTGTTCCATTTTAAGCTGAGAAAGTTCTAATTTAATTTGTTTTATTTCTAGCTGTAATTCAGAATTTTTAATTTTTCTGGATTTTATTTTTTCATATTTATTAAATATTATATCTTGTATATTATACATTTATGATTGACTAGAAATAATTTCTTTTTCTTTTCTAGTTTATCTTTTAATGAGAATTTTAATTTCAAAAGGTATTCTCTTTTAAGTTCTGGGTCTTGAATTTTATCAATAACTTCAATCATAAATTCTTGGTCTTTGGTTAACATATTAATTGAGGGTTCGTTTTCATCATCAGAAGATTGGGATGTTGTATGTAATTCATCTGTTTCGATAGATGTATCATTTTTGGAAGAAGTTGTTTCTAAGAGAATCTCATTTAATTTTTGTTCTATTTCTTCATCTAGATTTAAATTATTAATTTTTCTTTTAATTTTACAATATTTTGAGATGTGTCCTAATTTTCCACATCTATAACATTTTATTGTTTTATCAATTTTGTTTTTCTATTTTTTTATTTCTTTTCTTTTCTGTATTTTCTATATTTGGATTTTTTATAATATTCTGAAATATTCTTTTTATTTTTTGGTTTTACAGGGAAACATGTTTTTGAAGAAGAAGGTTAGTTCTAAATATCAAATTGGCAGCAAAATGATCCTAATTCTTTTCTACATTGATATCTTTCTCTCTTAAGTTGTTTTTGTAATTTTAAGTCTTCGCAAATTTTTAATCCTTCTTTTTGGGTGAAACTAATTAATTCACCATATGTAAGTTTTTCGTATGGAGTGATACCTCTGTAACTTTCTCTTATTTGATTTCTAACTTTTTCTCCTAGTAAAGTAAAAGTCCTACTAAAAACTTTTCTTTCCAAAATGGTTGTTGGTTATCAAATCTTTGCATAACTCTAGTCATAAAGACATCTTTATACCACTTAAAAGCAGTTAATTTTTTTGCATTTTACATTTGATAATAATTCTAAATTTCTATCTTTAAGATGGGAAGGATCTCCTATAAAGCGTTTAGAGATTGAGAAAATTAAAGTTGCTACTGCATCTTGGATTCCTCTTCCTTGATCATCTAAAATAATTCTTTCTTGATCATCTTTTTTTATTGCTTTTAAGATTTCTTCTTGTTGGGTTTTAGTGACTGCATGGTCCCACCATCCTTTTAATTGATCAGTTAATCTAACAACTAAAAGATTAGCTATAGCATGATCACTGATTAATTCATTTTGGTTTAGGGTTTTATACATTTGAAACCATTGTCATTTGTTGTAATAAACTAAGAATATTGTATTCAGACATTCCATCTATATTCCATTCATAAATTGTATTAGCATTGTATTTATTTTGGAAAATAGGTTTTTCTTCTATATTAAGATCAAGTGCAGTGATTTTTGAATAATATAATCTTTTTGGTTATTTCTAAGCCCTCTTGTTAATTTGTTGTTCATCTAACTGGCCAGAGTCTAATTGGGAGGATTGGTGTAATGTGTTTACTGAATGTTGGGCTTTCATTGGTGTATCGAGTGCAATTAATTCAAACTTGTAATTTTCCAAAACTCAAGTCTATTCCGGATTTCTGTTAGGAAATCATTTTGGGATTTTTGGAAAGGTTTTGGAATCCCATAAGGTGTGAATATTAGTTCTTTAGAACTTTTTTCTGTTACCTCTTTTACTGGTTCTTTCCTAATCGGTTGACTTTCCACCAAATTCTCAATATAATCTAATTGTTTTCTAATTGTATGAAGATTGATATTTGTATAGTTGTTTTGTTCTACTATCATTTTAATATCCTTTGATGAGATTTGTTCTCCTGCATTAGGAGCTCTCATTCTTAAAGGATTTACTTTTATTCCAGTGTTTTTGTGAAGATATTGAACCTCCATTAAAGAGGGATGTTGAGATTCAACTTCTCTTTTATTAGTCTGCCATCTAATATTATGTTTTATTGTATTAATAGATTCTGAATAATATTCTTCAAACCATTCAAAGAATTTTATATGAATTTTATGAGTATTCATAAATTCATAATATTCTTGAAGAATGCTTTCTTTTTATCATTATAACTTTTAAAGTAATCTTTTCTCTTTTGCTTATTTTTGTTGGAATAGAAGTGCTTTCTACACCATTCTTTATTTATCTCAAAAGTTTTTTCTAAAACAAATATTTCTGAATTTTCTCCTTGTCTTGTAGTATTAGTCATTCAAGAATATGTTTGTGACATATTAGGTGAATTTTGGGGACTCTCTTCCTGTTTGGCATAGATAGGTTGAGCTGTATTTGAGGAATTATCTATTCCCTGTAAATTGGTTCTAAATGTTGTTGGGATAGAAGAGATAGAGGCTCTAGCCGTCCTAAAATTTGTCGTTTGTGGTTCTAGATTTGACTCTTCTTCTAAATTTAACTTTCTAAAAGTTGTGCTGTTACTTCCTATTTCAAAGGAATGTCTTGGAGGCATCCTTTGTGGCCTGTTGAATGTTAGTTCAACTGTGACTTCTTGGTGTTGAGAAATTTCGCTTAATGAAGTGTTTCTTATTGGAGTTGGTGCCACAGGGTCTGTAGCACTCTCAAGTTTCCACCTATCAGGAAGGTTTATTCCATGCCATTGTATTGTTCTTAGGATTGTGGTATGAGATATTGAAGTATCTGTTTCTATTACGAGGGTTTCTCCTTTTGGGATTTGGAGTAAAGCCTTGGTATTAGCTACAGAATACATAGCTTTTAAGTGGAGTCTATAGACTAATGTTAATACTTTAGTACCAAGAAGCATTTTGAAGTTATGGGTATGTATTTGGAGGGTCAAAGATTGTAAAACATTTTTGTCAGTCAAAGAAACCATAAAATTTGGATAACAATTAAAATGTATTGGGCCAGTACATAGGCTTGTTTCTATAGTACCTAATAATGAGTCATTAAACATGATGTGTCTTTCGTCTCTTAAGACAATTAAAATTGAGGTATTTTTAGTGGCTTCAACACTAAGAGGTTTGACACCAACTTGGACTAGTCCATAATGGATATATTTGTATTTTTATTCTTTGAGTTTATTAATAACAAATTTATCTAATAATTGTATTGTTTCACATTCTTTTTTAATAGGTAAACTCCTTTATTTTGTCTTTATAACGTAACTGCAAAAAGCATTTAAATTTTCGACAGTTATTTTCTTGTAAACTTGGTTTGTTGGAACTCTTGGAAAAGTCCAATTTCAAATCTTTGGGGAATATTTTCATAATGTTGTTCTTGTTCATTCATAGTGTTGTTTGAGGTTTGGTCGGACTCTTGGGATTGATTTGAAGCAAAGCTTACAGAAGAATTGGTTCTTCTAAGGAAAGGGAAACATTCTTTGTTTTCTTATTTCCTACAAGAGGGTTACATTATCAGGATTTCTGAATTATTATAGTTGCCTACAAGGATACTTTGTCCTTGGCATGAATAATCCATGGCTAATTGGACTATGTATCAATCCTCAGTAAGATAATAATGCATTAATGAAGAAATGGTCATTTTGCCAAATTGTGAATTTTCGATTGCTTAGTTTTAATTGGTGATTAAATTAGTAAATTTTTATTGTTATAGATCAAGAATTGCCAAAACCGATCCTAGACCGAGGCAAAGCCAACCAAATTGATTAAACTGAATTGTCGCCTTCATTTTTTATAGTAAGGTAACTTGTAGGTAAATAATACAACATTTCTAATTCTTGTCCTTGAAATCACTAAATTGTCATAAAATCTTGTGTTGTGATATGAAGAATGTGTGGAATAGATAACCGAGCATGAATTGTAGAAATAATGACTTGTATTTGTAAAGTATTGAGAGCATGGGTAATAGAGCCCAGTTGAACACTTCGGATAGAATTGGATATTCATGCCGAAACATTGAGTGATGTGTGTGCTAGTGTAAGACATGTTTGGGACATACATCAGCAACACTACAGGAGCCAGTATAAGACACGTCTGGGAAGTGCATCGGCTTTGAGACGAGAGCTAGTGTAAGACATGGCTAGGACATACATCAGCCTCGAAATATATAAGTTAGTGTAAGACTTGTCTTGGACATAGCATCTACTTGATATGTTAGCTAGTGTAAGACCATATCTGGAACATGGCATTAGATGGAGACACCACATGGAAGCTTATGGAATATCCCTTCGTATCGTAAACAGTTCAACAGAAACCTTAGAAAATGTTAAGTTGAGAGACGTGATCATGATTTGTACGAGTGGTGCAGGTATTGAATTGAATTATGTGAATTGTGAGCTCACTATTTAGTTGTATGATTAGAAAAAGTCAGAAACGAGTAAGTTCTATTATGGTTATCTTTGTATCATATATGAATCATGATATGTTGAGTATCTGATTTTTTCTTAAAAATGATAATATTATTGTTATTTATTTGCATATAACTTACTAAGCTTTATGCTTACCCCTCTCCTTTCCATTTCCTTTTAGTGCCTCCTAAGTAATTCGGGGATCCAAGGACGTCGAAGGCATCATACTCTCTATCAATTGAAGCACTCGGTATAGTTATGTTTTGTGTTTTAAGTAATGGCATGTATAGGTTGTATGGTCATTTTGTGTAAAATGCTCTAGATAGCCAATTGTGTTGGCCATTTGTCTTATGAAGTTCATTTTGTAAATGACCTTTGGAATTGGCCTAAAACTATCCAATTTGTCTAGTGAAATGAAAATGATTTACATGAAAATTGAGCCCTTTTGCTTAGTAGTTTATGCATGCATATCTAGCATGAATTGGTTGACGTATGGGCATTTATTTAGGGACATTTAGATGAGTATTGGTGCTATGTTATGATGTATGAAGATTGAGATTATGTTTGTATGTGTTTTAGGGTGGTTAAGGGCTTGGTAAATAGCCCTGTATCGCCCACACAAGTAAACACACGGGCGTGTGTCTAGGCCGTGTGAGAACACGGGCTACACACTGACGTGTGGCTCGACTGTGTGTCCCTTGTACCTTGCATAGATAGAATTAAATACCATTAGTATTTCCCATAGGCATGAGACACAGCCGTGTGTCTCAACCGTGCGGAGCACACAGCCAGCACATGGGCGTGTGCCACGGCAGTGGGAGTGATGACATCAAAAATAGCATGTCAATGTTTTTGCACACAGGTCACGACACGGGCGTGTCATGGCCGTGTGTAGGGCACAGGCTAGGCTCACGAGCATGCGCCAGGCCGTGTGAAAACTATTGTAGGTTGATGTTCGAAAATAATTCCACACGGGCAAGGGGCACGGGCATGTCTCCAGATTGTTTAGGCCGTGTGAGGTACACGGGCTATTAACACGACCATGGCTAACAGCCACACGGGCGTGCACCCTATTTGTAGTGGATTTTCTTGATAGATTTCTAACTGCCTGATATAGTCCCGAATCGTTTCGAAACTATGAGTTAGGCCTCATAAGCCCTTATTGAGGTCCGTAGGTCATTGTTCGAATAAGTTTCAAATTGGGATGTACTTCAGTTGTTCAGAATTGATTAATTTGCCTGAGATTTAGTTAGGTAATACTTCTTACCCTGTTCCGAAGTTGGATACGGGTAAGGGTTGTTACATTTAGTGATATCAGAGTTATGGTTTAGTCGATTCTAGGACTAACCTAGCTTGTGTACGAGTTTAGCTATACATGCCATTATTATTTGATGATAGTGTGATGACTCCTGACATTATAAATTGTATTTTTCATATAGTAATGGATCCTTACATCCTATGGTGGACGATGTGGAGAGTAACATGCCTACTCCCACTGAAGGGACCGCACTAGTAGAAACTAGGGCCATGACGATGAGTCAGGGTGGAGAGGCAAGAGAGGCCTACCTCCAAATGATGGACGCTTGGTACATAGAGTATGTTTGTGCGAACCCGAACACTCCACCTCCCCCACCTCCTCTAATTTATCTCCATGCCCCGATAGCTCCTCAAGGAGCATAAATGGGTACGAAAGACAAACCTCTAGTAGATCAGATTAGAAAATATGGGGCTGAAGAATTTCAGGTGAACAAGGATGATGACCTGAAGAGAGCAGAGTTTTGGTTGGAGAATACCATTGGAGTATTCGATGAACTGTCATGCACCCCTGAGGAGTGCACAAAGTGCATAGTATCGCTCTTGCGGGACTCAGCTTACCGATGGTGGAACACTCTCGTGTCAGTGGTACTGAGAGAGAGGGTAACTTGGAAGCTCTTTCAACAAGAATTTTGGAAAAGGTACATTAGCCAAAAGTTCATCGACTAAAGGAGAAAAGAGTTTCTTGAACTAAAGCAAGGTCATAGGACAGTCATTAAGTACGAATGAGAGTTTGTGAGGCTTAGCAAGTATGCACGGGAGTGTGTGTCTTCTGAAGCCATTATGTGTAAATAGTTCGAGGACGGTTTGAATGAGGACATCAGACTATTGGTGGGAATTCTAAAGATCTGAGAATTTTTTATGCTTGTTGAGAGGGCGTACAAGGACAAAGAGTTGGCAAAGGAAAAGAGAAAAGCTGACATGGAGTCTTGGGACTCGAGGAAAGGACAAATGGGGAAATAGCATCAATCCTCTTTGAAGTGATCAAAGGAGTTTACTACCCGATCCAATGCTTCGGTGGGATTTTTGGGTAAGAATAAAAGCAAGCAATATGCAATGTCTAAGGCTCAGACTACCTCAGTAGCGAGTGTGGGTAGTGCTCGACTGGATAGACTAAGGTGCTCACAGTGTGGTAGGTAACACTTTGGCGAGCGTCATGGGAACGAAAGCAGTTGTTTTTGATGTGGCTCACTTGATCACTTCATCCGAGACAATCCTGAGACGGATGAGGGTATTAAAAAGCAAGAGGTAAGAATGAATAGTGCTCCTACGAAGGGTCGACCATAGAAGAACCTGGACAGTGGGACTAGTATTCGAGGTGCCCCTAGAGACACTGTTGTGAGGTCTGAGGGTAGAGTTCCTGCAAAGACCAATGCTACTGTACCCATAAAGAGGCTTTATTCCCTGACATGATTAGTGATACCTTCTCTATTCATGACATTCCTGTAATAGCTTTGATTGATTCGGTTTCTACCCATTCTTATATCTGCATGAAATTAGCGTCAATAATGAAATTGCTAGTTGAGTCGACCGAGTTTGTGGTTAAGGTGTCAAATCCACTAGGCAAGCATGTGCATTGACCAAGTGTGTTGGGATTGTCCTTTGACAATTAGAGGTCAATGCTTCCGGCTAACTTAATGTTATTGTCGTTCGACAATTTTGATGTTCTTCGGTATGGACTGGTTGACTGCCTATGATGTAGTAGTAAATTGCGAAAAGAAGTTTATCGAGTTGAAATGTGGAAACGGGAATGTTCTTTAGATTAAATCAGTTGAAACAGATGGTCCACCTATAGTTGTTTCTTCTATGATAGCTCAGATATATTTGAGAAAAGGATACGAGTTGTACCTTGCTTTTGTGTTAAACACCCAAGTGTTGGAGGCAAAGATTGATTTAGTACCAGTGGTACACGAATACCCGGATGTGTTTCTGGAGGAGCTACCCAGATTACCTCCGAAGAGAGAAGTAGAATTTGGTATTGAGTTGATTCTAAGCACAACACCTATCTTGATCACTCCTTATAGAATGGCTCCGACAGAACTTAAAGAATTGAAGACCCAGTTGCAAGAGTTGACGGATAAGGGT
Source organism: Gossypium stocksii (assembly GCA_020496765.1). Taxonomy (NCBI): domain Eukaryota; kingdom Viridiplantae; phylum Streptophyta; class Magnoliopsida; order Malvales; family Malvaceae; genus Gossypium; species Gossypium stocksii. The sequence continues at coordinate 77,881,531 of CM035624.1, read as the reverse complement.
TTTGCTAGACCGAGTTATTCTCCATGGGGAGCACTGGTTTTATTTGTGAAGAAAGAGGATGGTTCAATGAGATTGTGCATAGACTACTGACAACTCAATAAGGTTACAGTGAAGAATAAGTACCCATTACTGAGGATCAGTGATTTGTTTGATTAGTTGAGAAGAGCAACCATGTTTTCTAAAATTGATCTAAGATTAGGGTATTACAGTTGAGGGTCAAGGAACAAGATATGCCGAAAACTGCCTTTCGGACGAGGTACGACCACTATGAGTTCTTAGTCATGCCCTTTGGCTTGACAAATGCGCCTGCAATGTTCCTGGATTTAATGAACCGCATCTTCTGACCCTACCTGGACAAGTTTGTTATCGTATTTATTGATGACATACTTGTATATTCTCGTGATGAGTGCGAGCATGAAGAGAACTTGAAGACTATATTGCAGACCTTGAAGGATAAGCAATTATATGCCAAATCCAGCAAGAAAGAATTTTGGCTACGAGAGGTTAGATTCTTGGGACACATCATATGGGGAGATGGAATCAGAGTCAATCCGAGCAAGGTATCAGCAATTATTGAGTGGAAACCGTCGAGGAATGTAACAGAGATTAGGACTTTCTTGGGTCTAGCGGGCTACTATAGATGATTTGTTAAAGGATTTTCATTGATCGCTACCCCAATGACGAGGCTACTTGAAAAGGATGTTAAGCTCGAGTGGACCAAAAAGTGCCAATAGAGTTTTGATAAGTTAAAGGCCTTGTTGACCCAAGCTCCAGTGTTGGGGCAACCGAAATCGGGAAAGGAATTTGTAGTATATAGTGACGCATCCTTAAACGGATTGGGGTGTGTGCTCATGCAAGAAGGTAAGGTGATAGCCTATGCCTCGAGGCAGCTAAAACCACACAAGAAGATTTACCCAACCCACTGTTTGGAGTTAGCTGCTGTAGTGTTCGCATTGAAAATTTGGAGACACTACTTGAATAGCGAGAGATGTCAAGTTTTCACGGACCACAAAAGTTTAAAGTACCTGATGACAGAAAAAGAGTTGAATCTACAACAATGACGATGGCTAGAGCTACTCAAAGACTACGAGTTGGTAATCGACTACCACCCCCGAAAGGTGAATGTAGTCACTGATGCTTTGAGCAGAAAATCGTTATTTGCCTTGAGGACTATGATTGCTCAGGTGGCTATAAGTGATGATGGATCAATCTTGGCCAAAATTAGGGCCAACCAGTATTCATACAAGAAATCGTTGAGGCTTAGAAAAATGACAAAGATTTACAAGCTAAGATAGTTCAGTGCGAGACGGGAAATAAATCATACTCTAGAGTTAATGTTGATGGTTGTGTGATGTATCGAGACCGAATTTACATACCTAAGGATAATGAGCTCATTCAGAGGATTTTGAAAGAGGCACATAGTAGTTGCTTTTCGATTCACCCGGGTAGCGTGAAAATGTATAATGACTTGAAGAAAATGTATTGGTGGACGGGGATGAAAAGAGACATTTTAGAGTTTGTCTCAAGGTGCGTAAAAGCCAAACACCAAGTACCTTCGGGTCTACTTCAGCCCATAATGGTTTTCAAGTGGAAATGGGACTGCATTACTCTAGACTTTGTTTTCGGCATGCCTTTGTCACCAAAGAAGAAAGATGTTTTATGGGTCATAGTGGATAGACTGACAAAGTCCACTCATTTCGTACAAGTTTGCATGGATTATTCACTTGAGAACCTAGCCGAGTTATACATCTCTGAGATAGTGAGGTTGCACAGAGAGCCTTTGTCAATAATTTTAGAAAGAGATTCGAGGTTTACATCTCGATTTTGGAAAAAGTTACAAGAGGCGTTAGGGACAAAGTTAAATTTTAGCACGGCTTTTCATCCGCAGACTAGTTGGGAAAAGTTGGGAAAAGTACTTGCCAATAGTTGAATTCTCCTACAATAATAGTTATCAGTCGAGCTTGAAAATGGCACCTTATGCGGCTTTGTATGGGCGCAAGTGTCAGATGCCCTTGTATTGGTCAGAACTTAAAGAGAATCAGATACACAAGATTGATTTTGTCAAAGAGACTGAAGAGAAGGTTAGGGTTATTCGAGAATGTTTAAAAGCTGCCTTGAATAGAAAGAATCCTATGCGGATTTCAAATGGAAAGAGATCGAGTTTCAGGTTGGGGACAAAGTGTTTTTAAAAGTTTCTCGTGGAAGAAAGTCCTTTGGTTCAGTAGGAAAAGCAAGTTGAGTCCACGATTCATTGGACCTATGAGGTGACCGAGAGAAATGGACCAGTAGCATACCGTTTAACGCTACCATACAAGTTGGAGAAGATTCACAATATGTTTCATGTGTCCATGTTACGCCGTTACCACTCTATCCCTTCACACGTAATCGTGCTAACCGAGGTTAAGCTTCAATCGTATATGACCTATGGTGAAGGGCCGGTTAAGATTTTGGCTCGAAAGGTCAAGCAATTGAGAAACAAGAGTATAGCATTAGTGAAGGTGTTACGGTATTGGCATGGAGTCAAAAAAGCCACGTAGGAACCAAAGGGATGATGAGAGATCAGTACCCGAGCCTCTTCAACGGTAAGATTTTCGGAGACGAAAGTCCCTAGGGGGAGAATTGTAATAGCCCGAAATCGGGCTTAGTCAGTGATTTTGAAATCACTTCTTGAGGATCAAGAAAATTATTTTGGTGTTATAGTAATTTTATAAGTATGCCTAAAAATTTTGGCAAATTAATTTACACGATTGAAGGCTTAATTGCAAAAAATGACTAAATCGCAAGAAGGGCAAAAGTTGTGTTTTATTAGTAATTTGAGTTAATTAGATAGAGAACAAAAATTGGGGGGTTTTAAAGGACAATTAGGCCCATTTTAATTAGATTGGCTGGCCAAGGAATGAAAATGGAGGCAAGAGAATGATAAAAGTCAAAGTTAGGTGACTAAACTTTGACAAATAGTACCTAATGGCCTAGCCTTCACTTGGGCATTATTTTCTTCTTCTTCCTACCGATTCTGTTAGCTAAAATAGGGGTTTGAGAGCTTCAAAAATTTCAGCAACTTTCTGCACACATTAGTAAGTGATTTCTAAGGTTTTTCCTAAATGTTTTTACATTTTTGGAACCCTTGTAGCATGAGCTACATTTTGAGGGGTGTATTTAACATTTTGGTTGAAATTTAAAAGTTTTACCATAACTGTATAAACGTTTTTTGTTGGGTTTTTATGGAAGAATACGAGTTCTAGTTGTAAAATAAACAACTTTTGTAAAAAGGTGTTTAGGAAAAACACCTAAGATAAACTAGATTGCAAAGTTGATAAGTTGATGCTATTTGTGTGAAATGTTAAAAATGTTGGGTTGCCATAAGAGTGGAATGAGAGTTTGGTTGGGCTTGGTTAATAAGGAAATTTGATGAAAATCAATTTCAGAGCCTGAGGGCAATATCGTCATTTTGCAAAAGTCTAGGGGCAAAATGGTCATTTTGCCAAATTGTGATTTTTGGATTGCTTAGTTTTAATTGGTGATTATATTAGTAAACTTTTATTGTTATTTATCAAGAATTTCCAAATTCGATCCTAGACCGGGGGAAAGCCAAGCAAATTGATTAAACTGAATCGTCGCCTTCATTTTGTATACTGAAGTAAGTTGTAGGTAAATAATACAACATTTCTAATTCTTATGCTTGAAATCACTAAATTGTCATAAAATCTTGTGTTGTGATATGAACAATGTGTGGAATAGATAACCGAGCATGAATTGCAGAAATAATGACTTGTATTTATAAAGTGTTGAGAGCATGGGTAATAGAGGTGTAATGCCCTGATTTTCGGGATTTTTCGGGTTTCTATGATTTTTGGTGAATTTTTAAAATTTTGATGTTCTGGATATTGGAATTGAGTTTAAATGTGTTAGTAGGCCTCTAGAAGAGGAATTATCAGTTTAAAACCCCTAGGGTTAAGTTAAAACCCGGTAAATTATCAAGTTTGGGATTTTAAGTGAATAGGAGACTTAGTTAATTTGGCTTTTAAGAAAAACTTCGTAAATTATGATACAAGAAGAGCTTTGGCAAAGTGGCAAGGTGGCGCCACTAAGTTCCTAAAAAAGTGGCTCTTGGGAAGGAATTAAAGGTCCAGGGTTCAAGTTGCAAGGTAAGCGTATGGTTACTTTTAATTTTTAGGCATGTGCCAGGCATGTGATCAGTTAAGTAGAACCGGCTAGGGCCTTAGGGAGGTTGGGCCGATTGTTTTAGTTGATATTAGGGTTAGGTACTTTTCTTTTTCTGTCTTGGAGAATTAAGGTTAGCCACCTGAAAGCTTTCACCTTCATTTATCCTTTTCTATGTTTTTACAAAAGCTGAAAACGCAAATTCCTTCTCCTTTGTGCCGATTTATTATTCCTCTTCTTCTCCTCCATTGTTTTCTTTTCCTTTTTGCTTCCTACCTCAGCTGAACACCCCTATTACTCAAATCCATCTTCTCTTTCAAATCCGTCCTCCCTAAAACCACCATAGCCGATTGACATAAAAGCCAAAATCCCTAAAACTTACCTCTTGTGTCGATTCCTCCAAGCCAATTCCCCCTATTCTTTTCATTCCTTTTGACCGAATTTCATCTTCTCTAAACCTTTAGTACCTGTCGGCAACACTACTCCAAGAATATAACCCCAAATCACCATCTTCTTCACCAGTCAAAAAGCTGAAACTGCCATAACCATAGGAGCTCATAGCCGAATCTTTAGATCTCTAAGATTCGAGTTCTGCTAGCGTTTAAGGGATGGATCGCATTAGATCTGAGTAGGAACATAAGGAGAAACTGTGGTATGTACTCGTTATCCCAGATCTACATTAATTTGCGATTTAGAAAAAGCTGAAGTCCCTAAAACTAGGGAGGCTGTCGATTGGGGCTTAGGGTTCTAAAGGTCATTAACTAATGATTTCTTTTGGTGATTAGTATGTTCTAGAGGTGATTGATTGAAAGCTTGGATCTTTGGAACGACTAGAACTAGATCTAGATCTAGTCATCAATTTCGGCAAAGGTAAGATTTTGAGGGCCTTAGAGCATTGGCCGAATATGGGTAAGTGAATATTGGGATTGTTTGTTGTAGTTTTACAATCTAAGAATTGTGGTAATCAATTGTAAGACATCGTGGGGGATCTCTCTAGCAGTCGTCGCGAAACAGGTGTGTATCGAACCCCTTTTTTAGTCTAATTCGGCAAAAGCTGAAATGCCGAAATTCTGGCATTTTGTGGGCTTGTGAGTGTGCGAATGCTCACAAGACGTTAGAAATCATTAGATCTGAAATCGCATGGTGGTAAGCTAGTTACGTGTGGAATTTCGTATACTTCGGTAATTGGGCCTCGATGGGCTACAAATGTGCCCAATGGGCTTACGGGCCCATATGGGTAAAAATAGGCAATAAGTATGTTCTGTTAGACTGAAGGATCGAAACTGTTAAAACTGGAAAGTTTGTTATGAAACTTGGACTAAATGGGCTTAATTTGCTAATAGACACCGTAGGGCCCATTAGGGGTTTTAGGGCCCAATAACTAAAATTGTTAAACTAAGCTAAATAGACTACCGTGAAGACAAATGGATTAGTAGTGACTGTATTATTCATGAAAACCCTAAAAACTGATAAAATTACTGAAATACCCTTAGAGGTGGAAAATTACGGTTTTACCCCTAGGAGTAAAATGACTGTTATACCTCTAGGGTTAAGTTTGACCCAAAATGCATGTTTTACTATTACTGTTTATTGCATGCCATTATTATCTGTTGCATGGGACTGGGATATTGATGGAGGAAGTACTGAAAGTGGCTTGACCATGTACTAGAAGCCTTGCCTCAATTTACTCTTATCTGAGCAGCCATGCTGCAACTGTGGAGTGTAGGGCTAGGTGGGTTGAGTTATTCCCCACATGGTGTGTAGGGCTGGTACGGGTGGAGTGTAGCGGATGGATTTAGGCTGGGTCGGGCTTGCATACATGATATTATTTGTTCTGTTCTGAAATGGGCCTATGGGCCATACTGTTAACTGAAAGGGCGAAGGCCCAGTTTACTGTATCTGGATAGGGCTTCGGCCCAGTGGGCTTGAGTTGACTTGGGCTCTGGATGGGCATTCTATACACACTGAGTTTTCCAAACTCACCCCCTTTCTTTCCATCCATACAGGTGAGCCCTAGTTGGTAGACTTGGAGCTGGGAGGGATTCAGAGTGGCCACGAAGATTTAAATTTCTAGTTATCAATTATTTCGTTTTATTATTTATTTAGATTATTTAATTTTGGTTTCTGGGTTGTAATAAGGCCACTCTATTTATTTTATTTTGGGCTTTTAATTCTTTAATTCTTTAATTGTTTTTAGCTTAAGTAGGACATTGTTTAAATCTTTTTGAAATCGGTTAGCTCTACGGCGCGTTGTTGTAAAAGTTACTTGTTTTCAAAATATTTCGAAAACAGAGCAAAGCTTCCGCAACATAAATGTTTTCATAAATAAATATCTTTAATACGTTTAAACTTAATTTGTTATTCGTGGACAAGTCATATGGTTAAAGAGTGGCAATGGATGTGTGCATGTCTAGGATTGGATCTAGGAAGAGCTTGGTACTTAAGTAGTCTAAATGACTCACCTCCTCTTCTCTTGAATCCTACCTGGTGCGTAGTATCCATTCACTTTAAGCCATAACAAAGAAAGTCTAATTTTTCGATGCTTAAACTGCTTTTATAGTAACATGTTTTCGCAACTACAAAGGTTTACAAGCTTTCGTAATTCTTCCATAAGATTTTACAAAGTTGCTTTGATTATTACAATGAATCACGTTTTGGAAAAGAAATAAAGGTTTTATACAAGTTTATCGGCAAAAGTTTCTAAACATTAAGAAGGATTTCAATGAAAACATGGTTTTCGAAAAACACTTCAATGTGACACACCAGACTTGGCCGTAACGTCTAGGCCGGGTTTAGGGTGTTACAAGAGCCCAGTTGAACACTTGGGATAGAATTGGATATTCATGTCGAGACATTGGGGGATGTGTGTGCCAGTGTAAGACATGTTTGGGACATGCATCAGCCACACTACGGAAGCCAGTGTACGACACATCTAGGACGTGCATCGACTTTGAGATGGGAGCTAGTGTAAGACATGTCTAGGACATGTATCAGCCTTGAAATATACAAGTCAGTATAAGACCTGTCTGGGACATGGCATCGACTTGATATGTGAGCTAGTGTAAGACCATGTCTAGAACATGGCATTAGCTCAAGACCCCACATAGAAGCTTATGGAATATCCTTTCGTATCCTAAATAGTTCAACAGAAACCTTAGTAAATGTTAAGTTGAGAGACGTGATGATGATTTGTACGAGTGGTGCAGGTACTTAAATGAATTATGTGAATTGTGAGCTCACTATTTAGTTGTATGATTAGAAAAGCTCAGAAATGAGTAAGTTCTAGTATTGTTATCTTTGTATCATATATGAATCATGATATGTTGAGTATATGAGTTTTTTTTTAAATTGATAATATTGTTGTTATTTATTTGCCTATAACTTACTAAGCTTTATGCTTACCCTTCTCCTTTCCATTTCTTTTTAGTGCCGCCTAAGTAATTCGGGGATCTAAGGAAGTCGGAGGCATCGTACACACTGTCAACTGAAGCACTCAGTATAGTTATGTGTTGTGTTTTAAGTAATGGCATGTATAGGTTGTATGTTCATTTTGTGTAAAATACTCTAGTTAGCCAATTGTATTGGCCATTTGTCTTATGAAGTTCATTTTGTAAATGGCCTTTGGAATTGGCCTAAAACCCTCCAATTTGCCTAGTGAAATGAAAATGACTTACATGAAAATTGAGTCATTTGCTTAGTAGTTTACGCATGCATATCTAGCATGAATTGGTTGACGTATGGGCATTTATTTTGGGACATTTAGATCAGTATTGGTGCTATGTTATGATGTATGAAGATTGAGATTATGTTTGTATGTGTTTCGGGGTGGTTAAGGGCTTGGTACATAGCCCTATATCACCCACACAAGTAGGTGCTCGTGCCTCAGACCTCACTGTAGAATCCTTCGTAACACCATGATTGCCACTTGTATTTCCAGTGTTTCGGGATGGTCTCCTTCTAGCATGTATATTACTCAATTTCGTCATTTGAGCTTTCTTTTTCATAGACTTCTCTGGGCAATCACTAAGGTAGTGGTCAAGGGATCCACATCTGAAACATGCTCCACTCTGCACCCGACTGTAATAGCTTGATTTTGACCCTAATCAGAACGGTGGTTTCTGGACCACGAATCCAAGTTAGAAAAGTATTTAAATATTATTTTTCGTGTTTATTATATGTGAAATTGCATGTGTGAAAATTTCGTATGAAAATTTGATTGTTTGTGTTTTTAATTTGAAAAAAATGACTTAATCGCATAAGTTGTAAAAGTTGCTAACTAATTATTAAAGTACCAAATTGTTTTGTTCTTTTAATATGGGGTCTTTATGATGTAAATAAACCATATGAATTAGCGATGGACGGTTTTAGACATAATATATAATGGTTTCATATTTTATAACAAAGGTTAATTTTGTAAAATATAAAATAATGTTAATATAATAAAACATAAAAATAAGTAAAAGCCATGCTTCATACTTTGTTATTTCCAAAAATAAAAGAAGAAAGAAAATAAAAAGAAACAAGGTATTCGGTCATTGTTGATTCAATTTTAAGGTATGTTTTGTTTCGATTTTTGATAATTTTTACATTTTTGAGATCGTTGCTTCGAATACTCTAAGACCCATGTTTGAATTTGTGAATTTGATGATGTATTCATGAATTACCATTGTTGATAGCTTAGTAGATTTTGTGTTTGATGGTAGAAAATAAAGGATATGAGTAGATTAACAAGTTTGGTATTGAAGATTTTTCATGAAATTGAATAATTTGGGCTAAATTGCAAAAATATTAAATTTAGGGACTAAGTTATGAAATTAATAAAATGTAGGGATTAATGTATGCCTAGTGAATATTCGGCCCTAGCCTTGTATATTCAAATTTTGCATATTTTGTATTTTGTAAAAATTGGATTAAATTGTAAAAGTATGAAATATCAGGGGTAATATGGTAATTTGTCCATTTATGTGTTTTGGGATCAAATTGAATGAAATGGTATTTGAATGAACTCAATTTGAAATTGTCTAGATCAAGAATTTAAAAGATCGGATGTGGATCAAGGAAAATAAAAAATCGTTGAATAGTCAATAATCTCTGTCCGTCAATATCTTAGGTAAGTTTATGAGCAAATAAACTATGTTAATTTTATTTCTACACAAATTATATGTGTTCAATGGAATTATATAGATTTTATAAGGATAGCAGAATGTGAGAATGGCTTGAGGAGTGTATATTTGATGTGTGTTCATGTGGAGAAGATTATTGGCACTAAGTGTGTGAATGTAAATTAGTTATGAATAAGCATGGCACTAGGTGTGCGAAATAAATTATCAAGCACTAAGTGTGCGAAGTAAAATATTGAACATTAAGTGTGTGATCTCCTTACATTCCGAGCTAAATTATAGCACTATGTGTGCAAATATATCGGGTGATCGAAATTAATCACATGAGTTAGTTATCAAATGCAAATGTGGTAAGTACATTGTTCAAGTCCATATTAATGTAGGAATGTTTCGAACCCATGTGGCTAATTTTATTGAATTTTTTAACCTAAGTGGTTGATAGAAGTAAATATGAAATGCATGGAATAGTAGGAAAAAGGAAGAATGAAATAGTTAAAATAGAAGAAATGATATATTATATATATATATATATATATGTTATAAGATTTGATTATTTATTTGAAATGCATATGAATATTCGGTTAGGTAAAGAAATGTAAGATGAGAAATGATGATTACTCTGGGGTGGAGTACATGTATACCGGAATAAGTGGAAAATTATATTAGAATGATTGATATATATATATTTATAGATTGACAAAATTGAATGCCTATGTGATTATAGTGGCATGCTTTGGATGTATATATATGAATTGGACTATTAATGTCCTTTACTTTGTTTGAGTTGCTTATAACTTACTAAGCTAAAGTAGCTTACTTTGAGTATGTCTATTTGTCTTTGTTTTATAGATTTTGGTGATCGTGACATGGTCGGGGATCGTCAGTGAAGTCATCCACACTATCGTTTGTTTCGGTACTTTTATAAACTAATTTTCAAACCTATGGCATGTATAGGCTAAATTGTTTTGGTTATGTTTGTAGTGATGTATATATGTAATGCCATGCGAAAATGACTAACTTGATACATATGTATATACTATCTTGATTATGTTCTTAAATGTGTTATGTTGTGTAAGGACGAAGTGAGGTTGATTAAGGTTGGTTTTGGTTCGGTTATGATGTGGATATTATATCGATGTATGATGGATGATTCGGCTATGTTATATGGTTAAGTGTGAAATATATATTTGTGACATTTGTCAATGAATATTGATAGGTCTATAATCTATCATGGATAGTAAAATGCATATGCTTCTGTACTTAAAGTCTTTAAATTGAGATGCATAATCTGTTAGCTTATAAATTTGATTATAGGTGAGTTTTTATGTATATTATATGGATGATTAAATTATGAATGAGCTTATTAATAGTATGATCGAATTCGGCCTTGACTTATAAAACAAAGTTCATGATTTGTGTGTTTGGATAAACATTTTATTATTTGAATGTTGAGTTCGGCTAAGGTGAAACAAATGGGTGATATATGTGATTGTGTTTGCATAAGGTTAAAGCTATTAAAAATTTGACCAAATGAATAGTGCATAAGGCTAATATGTGTCCTGATGGTTTACCTAAATTAGTATAAGGCAATGATACTATGTTCTTGTTATGCACACTGATTATGTATCATTGTTACATATTTTATGGAATCTATAATAATCTCCATGTTATACGCATATATGAATATGTATATATATATTCGGTAATTACTAATATAAATTTGATTTATTATGCGTATTCTTTGCATGAATTATATGATTAAATTTTAAGTTGTTTTGTGCATATATTAATCTTATGACTTTGTTTTCGTAGTTTGTTTTATTATATAAATGACTGGATGTTGTTGTGGTGTTCGTTTGGTAATACCTTGTAACCCTTTCGGCGACAGATATGGGTTAGGGGTGTTACACCTACATTCACCATAATGTGGCTTGTTTCATTGTTTACACTCAGGTCTAGCATTTCTAACACTTCCTACACTAGCTACTAATGTAGCCTGAGGTTTAGAAATGAAGTGTCTTGCATCTCTGTCTTGACTAGAATGCCCCGTAGAAATAGCAGAACGATAGTGATGTTCTTTAAATTTCTTAGATACTATCTGATGAGACTTTCTCGTAAATCTCTTTCTTGAATCTCTAGCCTCAGAATCGGCTTTTCTCTTTTCTCGACTAAGCTCTTCGGCTTTGCAAGCTCTATCAACTAACACAATGAATTCCTTCAATTCAAGAATTCCAACTAAAAGCCTAATGTCTTCATTCAACCCGTTTTCGAACCATTTACACATAATTTCTTCAGTGGAGACATATTGTCGGGCGTACTTGCTTAGTCTTACAAACTCTCTTTCATATTTCGATACCGTCATACAACCTTGTTTCAACTCTAGAAACTCTTTACGCTTTTGATCAATAAATCACTGGCTTATATACTTCTTTCTGAACTTGGTCTGAAAGAAATCCCATGTAACGCGTTCTCTCAGTACCACAAAAGTTAAAGTATTCCACCACTGGTATGCAGCATCTTTTAGAAGAGATACGGTACATTTAACACATCCTGCAGGTGTACAGGACAATTTATCAAATACCCAAATAGTATTCTCAAGCCAAAACTTAGCTCTCTTAGGATCATTATCAATAATAGCTCTAAACTCTTCAGCCCCAAACTTTCAGATTTTAACAATAGGTGGCTTACTCACACTCATAGGTTCCAAACCTTAAGAAGCTACGAGGATCAGTTGGGGAACAGATGGGGGTGGAGTTGCTGAGTAGTCAGATTCATCCGGACAAACTCAATGAACCATTCGTTCATCATTTGGAAGAAGGCTTCTTTGGCCTCTCCTCCATGACCCTCAGATATAGGTCTCGATTCATATGGCAGGCTCCATGAACGAAGGCTGGCGCATTACTCTCTACGTCATCAGAGTCAGCTTGATTGGAATCCATTTACTATGTGAAAACATGATTTAAAAGCTGTAAGGAGATATCACACTACAACAGGTTAAATATGGCATGTATAGCTAGACTCGCAGACACTACGTTAGTCCTAAAATTGACTAAATCGTAACTCTTATACCAATAAAATGTAGCAACCCTAACCCGTATCCGTCGCTAGAATAGGGTTATGGAGCACGATAGGACTTAATTAAAAAATAAGCATAGATTTCACATACAATTTCTAATTCCAAATGTACATCATTCAATGTCAATCACAATGTCCCTAATATGAGCCTACAAAGCCCAAATCATGCATTAATAGTGGTTCAAGACTAAACCAATAACTTACGAAAATTTTGGAACAACATTGAAAATTTCTAGATACAGCGGACATACGCCCATGTGGCCAGGCCGTGTGTCTCACTCAACCAAAAGACACACCCATGTCACAGGCCGTATGGGCATTTGAAATGGGATCACATCGCCGTGTCCCAGACAGTGTCTGACCCCGTGTAACTCTCTGACTTGTGTCACACGGCCAACTGCACGCCCGTGTGACTAACCCATGTAACTCACTGACTTGTTTACATTAAATGTTATCGGGGACACATGGCCATGTTACCTAACCGTGTGTCACACACGGTTGATACACATGCCTGTGTGGACGAAAATAGGCTAGTTTACAAGCCACATTTCTCACCCAATTTGCATTCACCTATACCAACAAAAATTGCATATGACCATGTCTTCAAATGGCACTTAAACTCATCTAAACCAAGTTTTATTCATGCTATATCAAAACCATCAACCATAAGACACACAAATATCACAATAAGCCATTCAATTTCATACCAAATTCACATTCTAAAATCATCAATATTGTCACTTTCAATTATACATCATTTTACCTAAAACCACACGCATACAAATCTCAAATTTTAACCATTTGGTACTCCATCTATCAAATCACAACAAGCATTTATATAGCAATTATGCACAACATATCAAAAGGCCATTTGCACATACACATACATCAACAAGTATGACAAAATAAGCCATGCCACATAGCTTTACACATAATGATGTAACGCCCCAATTTTTGGGCCTAGAAGAATTGGGCCTTAGGCTTGGGTGCATTTAAAATTCTTGAGTGTAAGACATCGGCTCAATTTGCAAGTTGGAATTGTTGGGTTAGTGATTTTGGAATGTTAGAGGGTTTTTATGAAGTTCTGGGTTCAAGCTTGGGTATAGGAAAAATCTTGGTTTTGGCCTTAAGGGGACCCTGAGCTCAAGTGGGATAACTTACAAATATAAGGGGCTAAAATAAGACACAAAAGGAAATGTGGTCTAGTGGCAAGGAAGTGACGCCATAGGGGAAGCAAGGGGTCCAAGGTTCAAGTCTTGCCTCTTACAATTTATTTTGGTTTCTCTTTTCAATAAATCTGGAAGCGGGTAGGTAGGCTTTAAAGTTAAATGTGTTGGACTTATGACACAAAGGAGCTTGTGTCCTAGTGGTGGTGGCGTGGCTTGGCTGTCGAGAAGACTTTGGTTCGAATCCCTTTGCACTCAAAGGTTGGTTATTTTGCTAATGAGTTGGTTTTGGAGGATTGATGGAGAATCCCACATCGGAAAGCTAACATGAGAATAGGCGAGAAGCTGGCTTTAAATATAGCAAACCATGAAGAGAGTAAGCATACCTTCTTGCCTTATCCCTTTCATGTTGTGGCATGTTCGTTTGGGTTAGGCGTTGGATCATTCATTGGTCTATATGCCATTGGGTCACGGTGGTGGTGACCGTAGTTGATCGACACACCCCTAGGGAGTCAATGGTACGATTATTGCTGGCTTCTGGGTATAATAGCGTCCAGAGTGCAGATTAACTTCAGATACCTATCAGGTGTGTTTTCACACTACTCTAACTGTAGAACGGTAAATGCCAGAATACCGAAATGCTAGTCACATGGCGATGGTAGCCACATGAGTGTGCGAGCGCACGTGTGGGAGCTTTGACGTGATCGTTGAGACCATCATGAGTATTCTTGTGGGTTTAGGTTGCTTTGGGCCATGATGGGCCGGAATAGGCCATGTGGGCCCAATCGGTCAAATTGTATGATTGTGTAGTAAATATTGGGCTGGACTATCTGAATCTCATATTTGTGGCTAGATTTGGGCAAAAAGGGCCACACGAGCGTGTGGGCCCACTTGGGCTGAGAACGGGCCCATTTGTGGCACTATCTCTGTTTAGAATACTTGAGTCGCTCGAGGCGACTGTAGACCCCTATAGGGTAAAATTACCAAAATACCCCTGATTTACAAAATTACCAAAATACCCCTAATTTACAAAATTACCGAAATACCCCTGGTTTGCGAAATTACTAAAACACCCCTGGTCTATGAAATTACCGAAATACCTTTGGTTTGCAAAATTACTGAAATACCCCTAGTTTGTGAAATTACCAAAATACCACTGGTTCACAAAATTACCGAAATACCCCTAGTTTACGAAATTACCAAAATACCCTTGATTTGTGAAATTACCAAAATACCCCTGTAGGGTAAAATTATCAACATACCTCTGTAAGGTAAAATGACAGTTTTGCCCCTCGAGGGTGAATGACTATCTTGTGATTGTATAATTAGGATTTGACTGACTTAACTGTGATTTGTATGATGGTTTATGGGCAAGACATTCTGCATACATAAGATACTACACGGGTTGGGATTGATATGGAGGAAGTTTTGTTCTGATAGGATCACACGGGTCGCATGAGACAACTATGGATCCAGTAATAATCTGATAAGGTCGCATGGGTCGCACGAGATTACTTTGGACCGACTGAGGGCTTAATGCCAGTTTTTCTGAGTATGGCTATGTGCCAACCAACATATGGCTCTGTCCTATCAGGATCATGGCTTTGGGTCGATTATATTTGCCCTAGGCTATGTGCCAATCTTATTTACTGATGACTGTGTGTCGATCCCATTTACCCATGGCTGTGTGCCGGTTATATTACCCTAATTGATGGCTATGTGCCAATCCTATTACAGTTACTGATGGCTATGTGCCAATCCTATTATAGTTACTGATGGTTATGTGCCAATCCTATTACAGTTACTGATGGCTTTGTGCTAATTATGATACTGCTACTGAAGGATTAAAGCCGCATTTAAATTAGCAGCTCTGCTACGATTCTGATTAGTGCTGCAACCGGTACTGACACTGTGGAGTGTAGGGATGGCATGGGTGATTTATTCCCCGCAGGTAGTGCAGGGTTGGACGGAGTGGTGACCTGGTTGGATGGGTTTGCATGCATCATGCATCATTCATATTAAGACTGTCACTATGATGGGCTAGGCCTAATTGATTCTATCATGGGATGTGACCCAAATGATATTGTATAGGGCTTTGGCCCACATATGCTTGGAATTGGACTGTACTGATACTGTTAAAGAGCTCAGGCCCAGATTGATTCTGTTTTTATTTTTGTTTACTGACTATTACTTTAATAGGAGATTACACACTGAGTTTTCGTAAAGTCACCCCGTTTATTAACCTTTCAGGTAATCCCCAGCTTTAGATGGATCGAAACTGCGAGGAACTTGGGGAGGGCCACAACTGCATATGTCTTATTTTGTTTTGCTCATTTACTTAAAGCACATTGGTTTTAATTTCAGTTGCAATAAGGCCTCTATAACTTTTGGACTTTAAATTTGGGATTTCATTGATCGTGATTTATATCAATTAGAAGTAAATTGTAGATTTTCAAAACAATAATTGTTTTCAAACACTACGTTTTTCACAATTGATTAAATTAAGCTTCTGCAACAAAGAAGGTTTTAAAGGTAATAACGTTTTTTTTCTTAAGCAAAAGGGATTAACTTTTAATAGATCACGTTTTGAAAATAAACAAACACAAGTTTTAGTTGGCAACAAGTTTTAAATAAGAAGGGTTTCAATGAAAACATGGTTTTTGAAAAACACTTCAATGTGACACGACAGATTCGGTCGTAACGTCCAAGCTGGGTTTGGGGTGTTACAAACCAAGTATTCATCATTTACAAGCCAATTCAAATGGCTAAATCCATTACTAAACTATAGAACAAAATGACCATAACTCCCATACATGCCATATAACCAAAATACACAAGTTCAATAGTACCAAAATGATAGTTGGATAGTGTGATACGATTTTCGATGACTTCCGAATCGAGCGAGCTTCTGAATCACTATAAAACATAGAAAAGAAAACAGAGTAAGCTATTAAGCTTAGTAAGCTCGTATAATATAGAATTAAACTTACCATTTATTCATAATTTAGGCAAATAAACATAGTATAATTCAATTTTTTTTCAAATGCCTAAACACATAATCACCAATAGGTTAGTCATGTAATGTGCAGATAATCATCTAATCCTATGGATGAATACACAATCATTCAAATTTCATATACATATATCGTCAATTTTATATCTCAATATGGTATGAAATACATTTTCATGTAATTTATTCAACTCATTATACAAGTTCTCATCAATTCATTTAACCTGTAACAGAACTATGCCTGTTGAACCACTTAGAATGTCGTTAGATACACGAGTGGTACACACGAAGTGTACTAAATGGTAATATGTCAATTCCTATACATATATGCTCTTTCAAGCTATAAACGGTAAGCTCGTCATGAGCTGAGGTAACACTAAGCTCCAATGAGCTGAGAAACAGTAAGCTTTTACGAGTTGAAATATTGATAAGCTCATACGAGCTGTGGTGAGTCGGCAACACATGCAGAACCTCAACCAAACCAGTAACCCTAATGACATGTCACCTGTATCCTACAAATTCTTAAGGTTCAAACAGGACTTGGTAGTATTCGAAATTCATCATCTAGGCATTCAATGAACATGTTTTTTATTTTCTCAATTCACATACATACATTTCAAATAAGTACATATTTAAATACTCGATTCTAACTATACGAACTTACCTCGTATAGCACGGATTGAAATAATTATCTATTCGACAACTTTGCCTTTTCCCCGATCTAATTCCGATCTTTACTTTTCTTGATCTATATATAATCAAACTTAGCTCATTCAATTATCATTCTATTCAATTTAACCCAAATTACAATGTTGGCAAAATTACACTTTTGCCTTTAATATTTCAATTTCTTTACAACATAGTCCTTATCACATAAAAATACAAATTCATTCAATTTAATCATAACCCATGCTAGCTGAATTGCTCTTATTAACATATCAGCCCATATTTTTTATTTATTTCACATTTTAACCATGAAATTTTCATATTTCACGAATAAATCCCTAATTTGCAAATTTACCAAAAACCACTTTACAAATGTTGTTTATTTAACAACAAGGTTGCGTTTTCTATCATCAAACATTCAAATACATGGACTCATTAATGGTAAAAGCCTAAACCTTTAATAATTTTGCAAATTAGTCCCTGGGCTAGATAGACTAGGTTACAACGATCTCAAAAACATAAAAATCATTAAAAATGGGACAAAACTCGTACCAATATGAGCAATGGAAGCTTGGTCGAATATCAAGCACCAAAAATGGCTTTCTCGCTTATGAAAATCGGTGGTAGATGATAACGGAAGATGATGACAAATTTATTTTATTTATTTTTATCATTATTAACCAAATTATATAATTAACCTTTAAAACCCTTATTAATTGAACCAAATACCATACCACTATCATCCACTATCTCATAATTGGGATAATTACCATATAAGGACCTTTCTTTTAAATTTCTATAGCTATTAAACAGCTTTAGCTATTAGAACATAACTTTTACATTTTACGCGATTTAGTCCTTTTTATCAAATTAAGCACTCAATCAGTAAAATTTCTTAACGAAATTTTCACACAATTATATTATCATGCTGTAGATAATAAAATAATAATAAAATAATTATTTTAACCTCAGATTTATGGTTCCAAAACCACTATTCTGATTTGACTAAAAACGGGCTATTACACAGTACGATACCATATTTATTTAAAAAAACATAAAATAAATGATTCAGTAAGAAATGGAAATTGGCTTCTAATAAAATCATGGGTAAAAAAAAAAACCTCTAGTGTTATCATTTAAACGACTTTGTTTTAGCCACTAGAAGATATAAGTGAAATTTGGGATTTGTATACCCTAGACTCCTAGATACAAATTCATCTCATTGTGAGTGGTGCTATAAGTGATTGATAAGGACTCTACACTTAGTGAAGTATGCTCGAGACCGTGGGGTCCAAATGGAATAGAACTCGTTTTGTTTTACCTATGTTGAACCCTTCCTCTTATTATTGTGCAACCCATTCTCTTATTGGGATGTTAATGTAGTAAATGAAAATAGAAAGAAGAAAAAGAGTTACCTTGAGAAAAATATGTCACGAAAGAAGAAGGCAAAAAGTTTACGCAGGAAAAAGTTAGTGTTTTGATTGATTTCGCAGAAGTGATTGAGGAAGGGTTGTGTACCTGTTTTCTGGAATAAACTTGTACAAAAAGTTTACTTCGTAGAAACTATTCAAGTTCTCCAATTAAACTTTAACAAATGTCATTTGGGGTAAGTATGTAACGTTTAAACATTTAACACGATACACATTAAAGGTTGAAGGCACCCAAATTTTTTATTCTTGGAGTAGTCAACCAATTATCAGTAATTCATTAGATTCTTCAGGGAAGAAATTTTGAGGACAAAGTTTTATTAAGAGAGGAGGGTTATAACACCTCAATTCTGGCGAATTATAAGTTATGGCACATAGTTTTAATATGGTCAGCGTGGTGAAGTGGTATCTGTCCAAATATTTTTGGATGAATAGGCTTCGTAAGCAAACTATTTGGGCTTTAACATCCTCATTTTGGGCTTAGTCGGAATAGCGGTTTCGAGACCACAAATCTAAAGTAAAAATATTTTTTTTATAATTTTTTTGAGGTCTATGACATTTTTGCATGGTTATGTGAAAGTTTCATGAAGAAATTTTGTGAATAAGTGTCCAATTTGACTTTTAGGACTTAGATGCAAAAGTTGCAAAAATATGAAATTCTAAGAATATTTAAGTATGAAATTGCATTGGAATATTAATTAGAAGTCCTTAATGAGAAAATTTCCCAATTTCTATATTTTTGTACAAAAATGGGCTTGCATGGATAATATTTGAAAGTTTAGTAAAAACGACCTAATTGTAAATGTTTATAAAATGTTTAGTAAAAGTGTGTTCTAATGAAAAATGTGGGCTACTATAATTATGAAAATGGTTCAGCTAGGTTTAAAGTACAAAGAAAGTGAATGAAAATCATTCTAAGAGCTTACAGACTAATTTGTAAATATGTGACAGTTTATGGGCAAAATTATAATTTTGCCAAAGCATGATTTTTTGGACTATTTTGAACAATTTGATAATTAAATAAGTGAATTTTTCTATTATAGATCAAGAAAAATGGAGTCCGGACCTAAACTAAGGAAAGAATAAGGTTGTGGACTAAAAATAGTTAGCCATATTTTGGTACCGAGGTAAGTTTGTGTGTAAATAATGCAACATTTCATTACTATGTATTTAATGATTTTTTATTGCATGAATTGTATAATTGTTTTTGTAGATTTCATTAATGATGACTCGATGACGATTCTATGAAGATTTGATACTCGAAGTCCCGGTTGAACCTTAGGAATAGATAGGATACAAATGTCATGACATTAGGGTTATTGAAATCCCGTATAAGACCATATTTGGGACATGGCATTGGCATGTGATTTCATGGAAGACCACGTCTAGGACATGGCTTCGAAATGAGACTTCATATAAGACCATATCTATGTATGGCATCGGTATGAGACATCATGTAAGACCATAGCTTGGCTATCAACATCGATATGTGATCCCAAGTAAGATAATATTTGGGATATGGCATTGGCATCTTACTATGTGTATGTGATTTCCCAAAAATCTTTTAGCATTCCAAGCGGTTCAACGGGTAATCTAAAGAAAATGTCAAAGAAATGACAAGGTATGATCATGTTGAAAGGGTACAGGTATGTACACAAAGCTCATAAATAATTAGATTATGAATCGATGAGACCTAGGTAAGAAGTGACTGAATGAATGAAATATGATCTTGATTTTTATCGTACATTATGTAAATGACATGATTTTAAATGCATCTATGATACTCGATGACATTGTGATAAATTATATTATGTTATAAGTATAATAATGCATGGTTAATGTTGTTAATTATTTACATGCGAACTTGCTAAGCATTATGCTTACTCCTCTCTCTTTTCCATTTTCTTATAGTATCGCCAAGCTAGCTCAGGGATCGAAGGACATCAGAGACTTGATCACACTATCAATCGAAATGTAACAGCCCTAATTAGGGGCTAAATGAAAAAGTGGTTTCGAACCCATTAATCCAGGGTTTAAAATATTATTCTGATTTAGTTTTGATGTTTATTGGGTGTTTGGATGAATATGTGAAATTTTGGTGTGTCAATTTTATTGGTTACATGTCTAATTTGGTATGTTGGACTAAATTGCAATAGGTGAAAAATATGGGTTTTAATCCATCAAGGTATTTGATTGAATTGGGTTTCTAAATTAAACATTCTTATATGGTATTTAAACCATTTTAACTTAGTTTGGACAAAAATGCCCAAGGAAGGGTGAAATATCAAAGGTTTTTAATTAAGGGCATTATGGTCATTAGTTGATATAAGAAATAAAAAGGGAAAATAAGGCCAAAATGTGTTTGTAATCTTCTCTCCTTGGCCGAATATGAAGAGTCACCATAGATAGGGTTTTGATAACTTTTCAAGCTCATAGTAAGTGATTTCTAGCCCCGTTTTTAATGTTCTTTGTATTTTTAGAGTCATCGTAGCTTGCTCTAGCTATTTCTACCCTTATTTTAAGTTAAGGTTGATGTTTAAAATTTTTCCCATGTATGACATGCATGTATTTTGATGTCTGATGGTGGAATCTGAAGGATTAAGGTGTGGTAAACTATGATTACTAGGTGATTTTTCACGAAAGTCCTTAAAAAGGACCAAATTGCAAAGTTAATAAATTGAGTGGTAAAAGTATAAATTGATGAGAAATGTAGGCTGTTTGGAGTTCCATGGATATTCGGCTAGGCTTGGGTAACCAAGAGAATTGATACATTTCAATTTACGAGCCTAAGGACTTAGTTGTAAAAATTTACAAAGTTAGGGGCT
The DNA here is from genome assembly GCA_020496765.1 of Gossypium stocksii. NCBI lineage: Eukaryota > Viridiplantae > Streptophyta > Magnoliopsida > Malvales > Malvaceae > Gossypium > Gossypium stocksii. The sequence continues at coordinate 77,860,081 of CM035624.1, read as the reverse complement.
AAATTGAACAATGTGTGCATTAAATTAGTTAAATGTGTCATTATAGATCGAGAAGATCGAGAATCAACCTTGACTGGGGCAAGGGTAAGGTCTCGGATTAACTTGCAAAATATCGCTTTTTGTTGTCGAGGTAAGTTTATATGTAAGTAATGTGTCCATTTTATTTGTACATTAATGATTCTAATGGATGCTATGAAATGTTGCTATTGAATAATCTTGTATGATGTTGAAAGTATGGAAATGAGAGTTCCTGTTTGAACCTTCAGAAATAATGAGTGATATGGATAAACATGGATAGGTCATATGTGTGATAAAGTGAACTTCACCATGTGAACATGACAATTACGATGCTAAATGGTTATGTCACATAAGTGATAAAGTGAACTTCACCATGTGTACATGAGAGCAATATCATATGTAGCTAAGTCACATGGGTGATAAAGTGAACTTCACCATGTGAACACGAAGGCTACGAGACTAAATGGCTAGGTCACACAGGTGATAAAGTGAACTTCACCACATGTACCCGATAGCCGGGCTTATGTGTTGGTGGAATCATGACCAGAAAGTCCATTGAGTATCGAATGTTAATCCGAAAAGTTCAACGAGAATACTTACTAAAGAGAATTGGTGTGGCAGTATGACTTGTGTGTGCAGGTGTATTCTTTTGAGTAAGTGTAATTGGAAAATTGCATGTTGATGCAAGGGTGCATGTGGACTTAAGTAGGTGAAAATAATGTGCATGAATTGTATAGGAAAGTTGGTAAGTTTAGGTGGTAAGTTCGTGTGTGTGAGATATCCTTGGTGTGGCTATATGTTATCATGATGTTAATTATTTACATATAGATTTTTCTTTTTCCCTTGTTTTATAGATTCAGTCAAGCCAGCTTGGGATTTGATCGAGTTAGAGGATCACCCACACTATTGACGTTGTCTTTTGGTATAAATAAATGAACTCCTTAAACTATGACATGTATAGGGACTTAATAGTGTTGTAGGTGTTAAGTTGGTTTGATTATGTTTTGGTAATTGTCATGGGATAAGTCATTTTGCACTCAAGGCTAAGTGATATAACCATTCATGATGATATTTTGTTTATCTATCCTTATGAGGAAATTCATGGGATGCTTAGTGTGTTTGTGTGTGCTTAATTTGAAATGGGTGATGAATGGGTGAATGGAGTCCTTTAGATGTATAAAGATGTGTTTGTTGTGTGGTGTTAAAAGTACTAGAGATAGTATGTGTTTTAGGGCAAAGTATGGCTTGGAAAATAGCCTAACTTAGGGCCACACGGCCAGCCCCCACAGCCATGTGTGTAGGGCATGTGAATTTTGCATGGGATTTGTGGAGATTAAGGACGTAACATGGCCTGGTCACACGGACGTGTCCCATGGCTGTGTGACCAAAATTGCATGCTGACGTCATAAACAGAATGTCCTAGTTTTTCACATTGGGAGGCCACACGTGCATGTTTAGGCCATGTGATGGACACAGGCAAAGGACACGGGCGTATGCTCGATCATGTGAAAACCCCTGTAAGTCCAAAATGAAAAAATAATTTTCCAATAACTCAACACGGGTAGGGGACACGGGAGTGTGTGACCACACGGCCTGCCCACACAGGCGTGCCCCTATCTCACACGGGCGTGTGCCCTACATTAGGTCAAATTTTCCAAAATTTTTTTGAGTTCTCGGTTTGGTTTTGGACCATTCCTGAACCATGTTTTGGGCCTCGTATGCCCACTTTAAGGGTTGTATGGAATTTTATGAAAAAGTTTTAATTTGGAATGGAAATTTGTGGTCTGATTATGTATAAATGATGGTGATATTATCCAGTAATGCCTCGTGCTTGGAGACTTGATCACACTATCAATTGGAACATTTGGGTATAGCTAGTCTCAACATTTTAAGTATATGGCATGTATAGGGACTTAGTCTTTTTGTCATATGTCATATTGATTTAGCCAAATGTGTTGGCTTAAGGTGATAATTGATTCATATTGTACAAGGCCATGAGATATGGCTCATTGATAAACCATAAATTATATATATTTTTACCTCATGCTTAGCCTAAATTATGGATGAATTATCATTTAATTTGTGCAAATTGGTGCTCCTAATCCTTTTATTTCATGTTTTATTCTTAGGTGAGCATAAGGAAGGGAAAAGAACAAGGAACGGGTTGAAAACGGGCAAATTAGGCCCAATTTAGTAATCAACATGGCCTGGAGGTTCGCCACACGGCCATGTCACACGGCCTTCCCACTTTAACAGGCTCGAGCACGACCTGGTAGTCGATCCACACGGGCGTGGCACACAGGCGTGTCCCTGTTGTGAGGAAGTTTAATTTCACTCGGAAAAGGCTACTTAGGGGTGAAGAAAGGCATTCCAAAACTCTATATAAAGACCATAGGAGGTAACTACAAGGGTGTGCTTTATTCTAGCCAAGACGGGGAGTTAAAGGTAGGAAATTACTTAAAGGGAAGCCAATTGATCCATCTCAAGAGCCAGGATCTACATCAAGATAGAGGATCTTCCTTCAATCATTTCAGGAGTTTTGGGTTTTCTTATGTTTTGCTATTTTATTTCTTCTGAGATGTTTTCTTTTATATTTATGAACTAAAACCCCAAATATCTAAGGGGGATGAAACCTAAGATAGATCTTGTTATTGTTATTTGAGCTTTGTGATAAATATTTGATTTGTTCTTAATTGTGTTTTTAACTCTTAAATTGATATTTCTGGGATATTGATTTAAGTCGAATGTGCTTATGTAGAGGAGCAAAAGTCTCTACATAGGAGTAGATCCAACATAATTAAACGGAGTCGATCGCAATCCTAGATATAGAACTACGAAAATCTACCGGATTCGAGTCAAATCTAATATGGGGAGCCATAGATTGAGTTAATGCAAGACTAGGGGTTTTAACTAGAAAGAGATTTCGGTTAATCAACCTAGGATTAGTTGTTCTTATCCTCAACGGAGGTATTAACATAATTTTGGGATCTCTACGGATCAAATCAAATGAAGAAATCATCTGGTTTAGAGTTAGATAACAAGTGAAGTCTAGGTGGATTCTTCCTTAGGTATTGCCTTAATCAATCAGTTTTCCCAAAAGCAATCTCTCTCTTTACTCCTTGCCGTTTATTTTCAGTTTAGTTTAGATTAGTTAATTTAGAAGCAAAACCCCCTTTTATTTTTAGGCTAGATAATAGGAAGAAAGTCATTACTAGTACTCATAGTTCCTTAGATTCGATATTCCGGTCTTGCCACTAACTATACTACTATTCGATAGGTGCACTTGCCTTTCTATCTTGGTATTAGTTAGTTTCTAGGTATGATCAGATTTTAATTACTTCATCACAATCACAAGAGATCACTCATATTGATTATTGGGTTGTAAACCTATTCATATATGCATGCATGTGCCTATGCCATTGTGATATTACCTATGGTTATTGATGGTTGAATGGTGAGATGTTGTATATAACTTACTATACTTGTGTTGGATGAAAGCTGTTAGTTTTGTGTGTGCATATGTTTGTATGAAAATGCATGCAAGCAAGTGAATGAAGTTTAATTGTATGTGAAGTGGTGTAATTGGTCTTCATAAAGTATGAAGTCTTATGCATGTATACGTAGAGATGAAATGATCATGACCATGTCTTGTTTGTATATGTTAAGTGTTCTGTAACACCCCTATCCCGTAACCGTCGCCGGAATAGGACGGGGCGTCACTCAGGACTAGAAATAGGATCGGGACTATAATTTTTTTTTGAACATTTTCTTGAACAAAGATCATTCACTTACTAAAGTTCATTGACACAATTGAAGTTCGAGTTTAAAACCTATACGAGAAAGTTCAATGTGATGCATACTCACAAGACCTATATACAAAAATCAAAGTATCGTTCTACTCATTGTCCACCCTATACATGCCATAAGCTAAGACCAAACAAAGCACATGGTTACCGAATAGTAGGTAGTGTGACGAGAAGCTGACGATCCCCGAGCTGGTAGTCAGAATCCCCAATCTACAAAACAAAGACACAAAACAAACAGAGTAAGCTTTCGTAAGCTTAGTAAGTTTTAAGCAAAAAATATTAATCATGAATCTGAGTACGGTCTCAATTGACCGAAAGTAACTAACCAAAATTTCTCATGACTTGATTTATGCCTATGTATTCATATATATATATATATATTTGACGTTGAGTTTTGAGTCAGAAATGGTTTCTTTCTACATCATTGTTCAATCATTTCTACTATTCGATGAAGTTGATCTAGAACTTCCTCTCAACTATAAGTTTCAAATACAGCATCTCTAACCAATACATATAAACTTTCGCATTGTTAACCAAGACGGACTAAGATTCGCATATGCATTACTTCAAATGTTTTTGATTCAAACAGGCGAAAACATATTACTTAATCCATGTTTTATTTTAACATTTGTATTCACATAGTTATATAATCCTTTCATGATTTATTCCCAAAACACACTCTTCATCAACCGAAGTTGGATGCACATGGTAAATACATATCACCCATATCCATTAAATCTTAATACACTTACAATTTCCCTAGTTACCACTTACTTTAATCTAAATCTATCAATAGCCCCAATCATTTGCTAATACGTATTCATCTTATGCACCTACATCAATGTCTTCGAGTATTTCAATATGACAAGTATAAAAATTTAACATATAGGTATACAAAGGAACATGCGTAACCCTTATCACCCATAATTAAAATTGGCAGATTATAATCCTTCTTTGTCTTTGCACATGAATCCTTAAACTACTCACCCTTAGACTATACAGTCTTTTGGTCGATTGCGCACTAATACATAGAGTAATTTTAGCACATACACTTTATTATACAAGCATACCATTACCGACATAGAACATTCACATTTTGATGTAAATTTCATACCTCAATCGAATAGGCTCATATAATCTTTCCGAGGTATTAACATATATCTACTTGGACTGAAACACATATACTTTATGGATTAGCCATATACTTTCATACAACCTTCTGAAATAGTCGGAAACAGTATCATTTATACAATAATCGAAATTTAAACAGAACCCAATTTACAACCTGCGTACGGTACGTACCTGATAAATTTAGGGTGATGAAACTCATTAACTAAGATTATTACGACAGGAATTGCGTATTTTCCCCATGAAAGCCTTCGGGAGCTGCCCGGATATATCACTGGCACAAATGCCCTTCGGGACCCAGCCCGGGTACAACACTGGCACAAAGGTCCTTCGGACCAAGTCCGGGTACAACACTGGCACAAAGGCCCTTCGGACCAAGTCCGGGTACAACACTGGCACAAAGGCCCTTCGGACCAAGTCCGGGTACAACACTGGCACAAAGGCCCTTCGGACCAAGTCCGGGTACAACACTGGCACAAAGGCCCTTTGGACCAAGTCCGGGTACAACGCTGGCACAAAGGCCCTTCGGACCAAGTCCGGATATACCGTTGGCACATATGCCCTTCGGGACTAGGCCCGGATATAACACATCATTTAATTTTTCGGTTCAAAATTCACACATAACATCACATATCTGATTCACCATTCTAGCTTAAATCATAGTGACCATTCGGCTATGAGCCATATATTCGGATATATATATATCATACAAATTGATACTAACATCATTCGATTTAACATAACATTATGAATCTAAATCACTTTCATCTTTTGCACTTATAAATCAATGGTGGCGTATACAATCTCACTCACATTCATTACACGCTGACCATTTAATCATGAAAACATATCACAAGCTTGCCTCCATATTATAATTGCAATTAGCAATATCACTTACGAATAACTTACTTGTAATTTGTAATGGTCATTCGGTACTATATACATTTAACTCATTGGAGTCACAATTTATTTTATAAATACTTAGCATAACATACTAATCCTTATCTTAAATTCAAAAATCTCACATGTAACAAGCACATCAATAGATGATTGCTTTCACTCAATTACACTCACGCACTTATAGTTCATCCATTTATCAAAGGCCTTTCGGCCACACAACATTTCATTAACATATCACTTAATTTCCTTAAGACATATGTGTAAACAGAATAAAAACCTTGGCTTTTAAGTAAACAAATGTCAAAGAAACTTTTCTCCCTTGTTTCGTTTAGTATCGGCCCACAAGATGAGAACATGCAAAACTTTACTTCTATCCATTTCATGAATGCAACTAGCAGCAATATACTCATATAGTTAAGCTTATTACTCATTCTTGTATACCCATCCACATTATGCATGTATATAAGTACACTACAAGGAAATGTTAATTTCTCTTAACAAAGCATAATTCATTAATGAATAACTGAAATTTAATACTTAAAACTTACCTCGACTAATATCGAACAAACACAACGACTATTCGATCAATTTCTTTTTCCCTCAATCCGAATTTGTTTCTCTTCGCTCTTGAGCTTATTCTAAATCAAATAGATTTATTTAATTACTTAACTGAGATCATTTACTATTTAATCACTTATCAAATAGGCAATTTAATCTAATATAGGTATATCATATAGTTAAGGTGCAAATGACCTTAACATCTAATTATTTAACACCCTAAATGTATATATATATATATATATATAAAATAAATTCTACTTGTACGGTTATTTATAAATAATTGCCAAATCACAAGTTGATCAAAACCATTTCAATTGACTTCATTTAAAACAAACAAATTAATATGGTCCCCTATGCCAAACAATGACCGAATCATTTAATCAAGCTCATGGCCGATCCTATCTTGCTCTAATCAAGGTTATAACCCACTTAAAACAAAATTCCAGCCTTTCATGCACTCATCTCTAATGTTAATTAAGTAATGCCGAATGTCACCAATTAAATTACTCACTACTTATTCTTCAAAACATCAAATACAATATGAATAACACCTAAACATTTATATCCGAATTTGCCAGCACATAGGGCCTTTGGCCGAATGTCATTAAACTCAAGCCGCACTAATATTATTCCTTAGGACACCTTCAAAAATCATATTCGGCACCTTCCTTCCACAATTTAACAAATCTCAATTTAACTTACAAGCACATATATATATATATATATATATATAACATATAAAGCATTAAACATTTTTTATTTTTTTTGAATCTAGAACACTACCGAATGCTTAAAAATTAAATTCGGCAATCACATAATCAAATACTAAAACCTTAACTTTCACGCCAAAACAACTAGCAAACTCAACACATCCAACATAAATTTCCATACCAATGACATCAAATCATCTATCAAGAATTTTAACCTCCATGGCCGAATATCAATCTTCCAAAATAACAAAAATTTGAACCATGAAATAGGTAGAATCCAAACTAACCATTCAAATTATGCATAATGTCCAAGAGTAGCATCATACATACCTTATTCTAGCAATTTCCTTAGCCGAAAATTGTAACAAAAATTTTCTTCTTTCCCTTATCTAGCTACGGCAATGGAGGAACAAGGATGAACCAACTTTGGTTTCTCCTCCCACTAACACATATTTTATTCCCCTTATTCTTTTATTCATCTTTAATTCATCTAATTTATTATTTTTTTATTACATTATTTCTAATCAATTTCAATTTAATAATCAAACAAAATGAGAATTGGTGGAAGTCAACTTGTCATGGCCGGCCACTCAAAATAAATAGGTCAAATTGACATGCAAGTCCACCACTTTACTTGCATGTACTTGCTAGTCATCACACATTTACCTAGCATACTTTCAAAGTTCACAACTAAGCCCTTTTGAGTTAAATTCACCTTCATACGACTAAATCAATACATCAAAGATTTCACACATGAATTGACACACATATTAGGCATATAAAAAAAATGATCATTTAGAAAAAAAAATTTTCGACTCGATTTTGGGGTCCCGAAACCACCCTTCTGACTAGGGTGAAAACCAGGTTGTTACATGTTCAATCATGCTTTGTTAAGTGTCATTGAAAGTGTATATGTGAGTGAGGAATTGAGGGTGGCCAATGGCTTCAAAAATAGGCTCAAAATGGTCCATACTGGTATACACACGGCTAGCCCCACGGGCGTGTGAATAGGCCGTGTGTTCCCTGCAACCTAATTGTGAGATACAAAATGCTCAGTATGGAGCACACAGGTTGAAACACGGCCATGTGTCTCAGCCGTGTGAAGGGCACGGTCATAGGACATGGGCGGGTGCCCAGGTCGTGTGAAGTCTGCACATTAAATGTGAAAAATTAAATGCACCACACGGCCTAGCACACGGGTGTGTGACTTGGCAGTGTGACCCTATTTTCCTAGTAGCGTCATAAATAGAGAGTTACACGGGTTGAGGACACGGACGTGTCCTAAGCCACACGGGCATGAGTGACCACACGCATAATAACCTGATTTATAGTGGTTTTGGGACCACGAATTTGAAGTAGAAAATTTATTGTGATAAATTTTAAGGTTTATAGTATGATTGAATGCATATGTGAAAGTTTCGTTACGAAATTTTATCGATAGAGGGTCCAATTTGACTATTAGGACTAAATTAAAAAAAGTGCAAAATATGTGTCCTAGAAGCTTTCAGTGCTTAATTGAAATGAATTTGTAAATTATAGGACCTTATTTAGTAATTAGACCATTATATATCATGATGGACAAAAATGGAAATTGAAAGGTAAAATTTCAAAGAAAGGCTAAAAGGGCATTTTGGTCATTTGGTTAATAAAAGAATAAAAAACGAAAATCAAGTCAAAATTGTGTTCATCTTTCTCCCCCATAGCCGAAACTCACAAGGAAGCCATAGCTAGGGTTTCTTCAACTTTCAAGCTTGATAGTAAGCACATCGTACCCCGTTTTTAATGCTCTTTACATTTTTTGAATCGTTATCACTCGATTTACCTATTTCTACCATTATTTGGAAGTAGGGTTCATGTTTAAAATTTAACCCAAGCTAGAAATGCATGTATTTTGATGTCTAATGGTAGAATATGAATGTCAGATGTAACACCCCAAACCCAGCCTAGACTCATATATCTTCTTACCATAAAATTTCCAGAATTTTTGGTTTAGCCAATCAATATAGTTTATTCATTAAAGTCTTCCCTATTTCACTATCCGACTGCTACGACCCCTCTTCACTAAAATTTAATTATTTCATCATAAAGAATTTGAGTAATGTTCTCATTTGTTTCTTTTGAAATTAGAATAAATAAGGAATTCAAGAACATAAATTATATCCCTGAATTATTTTTTTTTACAATTTTTAATGATTTTCCAAATTTGGAACAGGGGATTTCCGAAGCCATTCAGACTTTGTCTCACTAAGATTTTAAATATCTCATAATATGAAATTCATTTGCTCACACCATTTCTTTTATGTAAAAATAGGCTCAATGAGATTTAATTTCATATCTCATTCAGCATCTAATTCAATTTCCACCATTTTTAGTTATTTTTCAAAATCATGTAACTACTGCTATTTCAAACTGTTTTATTGAAAATTGTACTCTCCCATGTTTTCCTTATATTACTTTCATTTATGCACACATAACACCAAGCATGTTCAATACTAGCCATTCTAATGTATAATCATCATTAATATTTACAAGTATTCGTAGTAGAACTTACACCATATCAACCTTACCACAATCTCAATCATATATAGAGCACATTGCTCATATTATACATATTCATATACCTGCACTTGTCACAACACTTTTACTTGAGCTTCACTTAATAATTTTCCCGTTGAACACTTCAAAATGCTAATAGATATATGGTGGTTTCGTACACAACCCACCAAATCATAATAAATATCCGATGGTTTTTGCACATAACTCCACCCTTCATATAATCCGGGTCTCGTATACACATGGTGTACATCTAGTACCATGCATTTGACCTAGCCACTTAATCCTACAGCTCTCGTGTCCACATGGTCTCCAATATTTGGAACCACACATGCTACCTAGCTACTTAGTCTCGTAGCTCTCGTGTCCACATGGTGTCCAACACTCGGAACCACCCATGCGACCTAGCCACATCTACATAGCTCTCGTGTACACATGATGTACTCTCGGTATCATACATGTGACTTAGCTATTTTTAACCCGTAGCTCTCATGTCGACATGTTATACAAATAGTATTACACATGTGACCTAGCTACCACATAGTATCTCGTAGCTCTCTTGTGCACATGGTGTCCTATCCTCGGAACCACACATGTGACCTAGCAGCATATCAACCATATCTTTCAATTTCCGAAGATTCAACCGGGAATTCCACTTTCCCACATTTCCTCAATCATAAATATTACACAATTACATTTCATAATATGCATCAAAATATTATAACACATATGAAAACAATGAATTATTTACAAACGACTTACCTTGACACGAAAACGACACTTGGATGAAATCATAAATTTCTTTGATTTTCGTCCCGTTCTAAATTCGAACCTTATTTTTCTTCATCTAAAACATCACATTTGACTTATTAAATTGTTATACTATTCAATTTAATCCAAAAATCATATTATGGAAAAATTATATTTTTGCCCTAAACTTTGTCAAAATTACATTTTTGTCCCTAGGCTCATAAAATGATTGTCACTCAATTTTCATGCACTTTAGGTCTAGCTGAACCATTTTCATAACTATAGCAATCCACAATTCTCACTAAAACATGCTTTATTTCATATTTTATAACTTTTACAATTTAGCCCTTTTTAAGCGTTTTCATCGAAAGCCACCTAGTAAAACTCATTTATTACACACCGAGCATTCATATTCTACCATTAGTCATCCAAATACATGCATTTCACTCATGAGTAAATTTTTTAACTCAAACCCTAGCTCAAAATAATGGTAGAAATAGCTAAACCAAGTTATTGGGATCTTAAAAATGTAAAAAAATTAAAAACGGGGCAAGAACGGACTTACTATGAAGCTTGGAAGCTTGGAAACCCTATCCATGGCTTACCCCATGCCACATTCAGCCATGTGAAGAAGATGGACAAGAATTTGGCTTGTTTTATCTTTTTAATTCATTTTAATTGCTAAATGACCAAAATACCCTTAAGGAAAAACTTTGGTATTTTATCCATCCTTGTCCATTTTTGTCCATCTTAATATATAATTATCTAATCTCTATTGAAGGACCCCCACTTTAAAAACCCATTTCAGATAAGTACCTTAGCTTCTAGAACTCACATTTTTCACCTATTGCAATTTAGTCCCAATTATCAAATTGGACACCCAATCGATAAAATTTCTTAACGAAAATTTCACACAATCATTCTTTCACATTATAAACTTTAAAACTTGATTGCAATAAATTTTTCTATTTCAGATTTGTGGTTTTCGAAACCACTGTTCCATTTAGGCTTTAATTTGGGCTATTACAGTTTGAATGGTCAGAAAAATGCCAAAAGAGTTTTGAGCAATTAAAAGCTTTATTGACTGAGGCACCAGTGTTAGTACAACCTGAGTCGGGAAAAGAATTTGTGATTTTTAGCGACGTGTCTTTGAACAGTCTTGGATGTGTATTGATGCAAGTAGGCAAAGTGATAGCTTATGCCTTGAGATAGTTGAAACCGCATGAGAAGAAATATCCAATGCATGATTTGGAGTTTGCTGCCATTTTGTTTGCTTTGAAAATTTGGCGACACCATTTGTACGGTGAGAAATGTAGCGTCTTTACTGATCATAAGAGTTTAAAGTATTTGATGACTCAAAAGGATCTGAATTTATGGAAATAAAGATGGATTGAGTTATTAAAAGATATGAGCTAGTGACCGAGTATCACCTGGGAAAGGCGAATGTAGTCATTGATGCTTTAAGTAGAAAGTCCCTGTTTGCTTTGAGAGCTATGACTACGAAGTTGCATTTGTCTGATGATGGTTCGATTTTGGCTGAGTTGAAGGCTAGACCATTATTTCTTTAGTAAATATGTGAAGCTCAGAAAAGTGATAGTGAATTACAAGCTAAAAGAGCTCAGTGTGAAGTGAGCAATGATTTAGATTTTCGGGTCAGTTTAGATGATTGTTTGATGCTCGAAGATAGAGTATGTGTTCTGAAAGATGATGAGCTTCTTCAAAAAATTTTTCATGAGGCACACAGTGGTTGTCTGTCAGTTCATATGGGTAGTACGAAAATGTACAATGATTTGAAGAAATTGTATTGGTGGCCTGGTATGAAAAGAGATGTTTTAGAGTCCGTATCAAAGTATTTTATTTGTCAACAAGTAAAGGCAGAACATCAAGTGCCTTTGGGTTTACTTTTGTAACACCCCAAACCTGGCCCAGACATTATGGCCATATTTGATAGTGTTACAATGAAGTGTCTCGAAATCATGTTTCACTATAACTAGATTTGTTGTAAAAACCCCTTGTTCTTTAAGGTTTGAAGAAAACATCATTCTATTACCCTTGACTAATCAAATTATGACAGTAGTTTACTTTGGAAAAACATAATGATTGCGGAAGCTTTGTTTGAATTCTCGTTTGTTGTGAAAACGTGATTTTTGGAAAACAGATATCATTTTGTAAAATGCGCCCTAGAGCTAATAGATTTTAAACAAGAAGATAAACCCAATATTTAAGAAAAATTAAATAGCAGCCTTATTACAAACCCAAAATAAAGCCATAATTAAAGTAACTGAAAACCGAAAGTACTATAAAAGAAAAGTGTGGCAGCCTCCAAGTCCACGTAGGACCGAATCGCCTATGCCTCAGAATTACTTGTACAGTAAAATAAAAGGGTGAGTATAGAATACTCAGTGTGTAACCCCGACAATAAAAATATAACAGAATCAGTCTGGGCTAGAGCCCATTACAGAAGCATATCACAATCAGTGGGCCTAAGCCCATTATAGTAACAGTATAGCAAGCAATCAGAATCCTACCTAACCATCCTCTACACTCCATCTCCATCCAACCCATCACTCCATGTGGGGATATAATCAACCCACCCAACCCTACATTCCACAGTGTAGTACTGATGCGGCACTATCGATAAAATGTAGCAGTGCTGCCAGAATATTATGCCAGAAGCCAACAGTGTATAGTACCGATGCGGCACTATCGATAAAGATGCAGTAGGGTTGCCAGTACAGTACACTTCCTCCATAATCATATACCTAACCCCCATGCAATGCAACATACTCAGTGTCATGTTATGTCATATTACAGAATATCCAAACATATAAATATCTATAACAGAGCATACATAATCTTTCAAACATCATATAAGGTCAAAACAAACATTTTACCCACGAGGGGTATTTTGGTCATTTCACCCTTAGGGGCATTTCAGTCATTTTTTAGTGTGGGCCTAAGTATGTGAAGGCCCATCAGCAAACCAATGGTTGCTTAGAAACATGTGTGATCATATCAGTACATAAACTCGTCTTTGGGCCGAGGCACATTAAGCTGGCCCATGTGGGCCCACACAGTCATGTGGCCCATCGAGCCCAGATTTGGTCTAAGCCAAGCACGTACAATAACCGAATTGATAATACACATCTGCTTACAAATTTTCACCCATACAGGCCCATGGGCCCATTGGGCCCACTCGGCCCATCCTGGCCCAACACCCCCGAAATCACTCATGGTGTTCATTTTGCGATATAGGCCCATACTCCAAGGGCTCGATCGATCACATATGTGTTCGCACGCACATGTGCCCAAAAGCCCATCCTTCGGCTTTTAGCCGAGTGACAATCAAAGCAGTGTATACAATTACACACCTTATCACATTGAGTACAAAATAATCCTGAGCGCCGCCATCTAAATTAAACATCACACACAGTTAAACCACTTATCTAAAGATTTAAGGAAATTCTAATCCAAAAACTTAGCCAAAGTATTTGCTATCACTTGCCTTCACTAAAGTGATCAATTGCGATTTGCCTAGTCAAACCGTAGTTTGACGCGATCACTCTTCCACATCCCAGCAGAAAGTCCCTAATTGTCGACACAGTCAAACCATAGTTTGACACGGTTACCCTTCCGCATCTCGGTGGAAAGTCCCTAACTACCAACACTCTACGTCACTTGAACTTGGGAGTAGAAACCGCGAGTGCACTTCCATTAGATACTCTTCCACAACCTCCCTCAATCTGATTATCACTTCCTTCCATGATATTTTCCAAAAGCCACCAAACCAACGCTTAGATGAAAATAATTAATCACATAAGGGTACATGTAAGCTTCCAAATAACATAAGCGACACTTGCGATTAAGGTACTTACCCAAAACTAGAAAACGTTCACAGTGGAAAGGACTTCGAGTCACGGTCGCCTGTTTAATATTGAAATTGAGAATTGAGAAGGAGAAGGGTACAATCGGTTCAAAAAAGAGCAAAAGAGAATATTGACTTTAATAAAATCGACTACAATCAATATCACTACTTGGTTGAATACCCACCATATGATTGATAAACCACTAGCAAGATTCGGTAGGACAATCAAGAAGATTCGACTAGCACAGAAGAGCAATAGGTTTGAGAGGAACAAACAAAAGACAAGGAGTAGCCAAGGAATAATGGCTTGGCTAGAGAAGGAGAATAGAAGAATATTTCAGTTTTCAAAGAGAAAGAAACATTTGGCTATAAGGAGAAGTGAAAAGAGTAGAAAGAGTCGAAGGGGACCAAGGCTAAATGTGCATTCGATGTTTGCAAAGTCAAAAGAGAATAGAAAGTGACCAATGGTGCATTTGGCAAGGCACCAACAAAGAAAGGGAAAGAAAGGTATTTTGTACGGTCAAGAGAATAAAAGTGCAAGTTTTGGCAAAAGAAAAATAAGAGAGAAACACATGAAAACCCCAAATGAAAACTCACATTCGGCACACAAGACTTTTGTTTGAGCAGAAAAAATGGTGAGAATGGAGCCACCACTCAAATGTGTAAAAAGAAATAAAATAAAGAAATATTGTCCCCCAAAAAAACCTTAAGAGTTTCGGCTTCTCTACTAGAAATCACCAAAAAAAATGACAAAATGAAAATAAGAGAAGAAAAACCCGAAAAGCACCAAGAGAGCAAAAGAGATGTGAGAACGGCACAAAAGAAAATTAAGAAGAAGGAAACTTGCCAAAACTGATTAATTTGGCACACAGAGGCTCCCTCCCCATTCGGTCAAAGCTTAGAAAACAAAAAGGAAAGCCATCCCTCTACCACCATCTATCGCTGAAATATCCTAGCCTATCACCTTAATTTGGCAACAAAAATCACAATTGATCGAAGGGACCAACAAAGTCCCACATTTGGTCGAATCTTCCCAAATACAATCCTTTTAATAGCAGCATGAATTTAGCCAGCAATCAACCCAAATTTTCAAACCAAAGTCCCTTCCCACCACTTCACTTGTTTCATCGATAGCAGCCTTCCATTCAAATTCCCACCGCTTGACCAAGTCAACACTTACCATATTCGGCTAGCCTTAATTCTTCATGCACGAGTAGCAAAAATTAAACCTCTTTTGCGCAAGGGGAAGCTCGAACCGCAGACCTCAACATCGTCACTGCGCCTCACAAACACACTACTTGCCACTGCACCGCAACTCTTCTTACACTATAATATGGTCACCACTAATTATAACACTTACCTACTGAAGCCACGATTATTTAAGAGTAAAAATGTAAACTTTGACTGATTATGGGATTCAAACCTGCTCCTTTCGAAATGCCCAACACGCCATTTGCCACTCTTCCACAGTCTTTTTTTGTGTCATAAATCACCCTCAACTAACTATATGATTTAAACACCAACTTCCAAGCCCATATATGCAAAAAAAAAAAAATTAAATGCTAAGGCCAAGACTTGAACCTTGGATCACTCCTTGCTACCCAACGCTCCTAGCCACCAGACCACCTACTTTTATATGTTAAGCTTTAACTAAAAATGTTTATAAACCATTCCATGAGACGTCAATTCCGCATAAGGAAAAAAACTAAAATTTTCATTAAAGTCCTAGTTTGAACCACGGACTTCTTAGACATCCTCAAGCACTCCAAATCACTTAACCAACAAACCAAACATGAAATTACGAAATTTTTCTTGACCACAAAAATCCAAATTTCTATGATACACGAAGCCCACTTCTCCTAAGCCTAAAATTCAAGGCGTTACAATTTTAGCCAGTGATGGTACCCGAGTGGAAATCGGATAGGATTACTTTGACCCCGAGAAAGAAAAATGTTGCTTGGGTTGTTGTTGATCAGTTGACAAATCGACTCATTTTATTCCTGTACGTACTGATTATTCACTTGATGAGTTAGCTAAACTGTTCATTGCTGAAATTGTGAGACAACATGGAGTTCCTATTTCTATTATTTCGGATAGAGATCCGAGATTTACTTCGAAATTTTGGAAAAAGTTGCAAGAAGCTTTAGGTACGAAATTGAATTTTAGTACCGCGTTTCATTTGCAAACGGATGGTCAAACAGAAAGAGTGATTCAGATTCTCGAAGATATGCTCCGATGTTATGTTCTTCAAAGGTAGTTAGGAAAAAAAGATCTACATTTGGTTGAGTTTACTTACAACAATAGCTTTCAACCGAGTATAAAGATGGCACCGTATGAGGCATTATATGGCCAGAAATATCGAACTCCTCTATTTTGGACTGAGCTTAGTGAGCGACAGATTCACGGGCTTGATTTGGTTAGGTAAACTGAAGAAAAGGTGAAAGTAATCTGTGATTGTTTGAAAGCTACTTCAGATCAGTAGAAGTCATACATAGATTTGAACAGAAAAGAGATTGAGTTTCAGATTGGTGATAAAATGTTTCTGAAAGTATCTCCGTGGAAGAAGATTTTGAGATTTGGCCTTAAAGGCAAGTTGAGTCCAAGTTTTATTGGTCCATATGAAGTTTTGGAAAGAATAGGACCAATGGCATATCGGTTAGCTTTACCAGCAAAATTAGAAAAGATTCACAATGTGTTTCATATGTCGATGCTGTGATGATATCGTTCTGATCTTTTGCATGTGATTTCTCTGATAGAAGTTGAGATTCAACCGGATATGACATGTGATGAAGAACCGATTAAGATTTTGGCTCGGGAAGTCAAACAAATGAGGAATAAAAGTATAGCATTAGTGAATGTTTTGTGGGAAAGACATCGGATTGAAGAGGCTACATGGGAACATGAGGAATCCATGAGAAAACAGTACCCAAACCTCCTTTCCACTAAGATTTTCGGGGACAAAAATCCCTTAAGGGAGGAGAGTTGTAACAGCCCAATTTAAGGCCAAGTCAGAATAGTGGTTTCGAGACCACAAATCTGAAGTAGAAAATTTATTGTGATAAAGTTTTAAGGTTTATAGTATGATTGAATGCATATGTGAAAGCTTCATTACGAAATTTTATCGATAGAGAGTCCAATTTGAATATTAGGACTAAATTGCAAAAAGTGCAAAATATGTGTCCTAGAAGCTTTGAGTGCTTAATTGAAATGAATTTGTAAATTAGAGGTCCTTATTTAGTAATTAGGCCATTATATTTCATGATAGACAAAAAATGGAAGTGGAAGGGTAAATTTTCAAAGAAAGACTAAAAGGGCATTTTGGTTATTTGGTTAATAAAAGAATAAAAAGGGAAAATCAAGTCAAAATTGTGTTCATCTTTCTCCCCCATAGCTGAAATTCACAAGGAAGCCATAGCTAGGGTTTCTTCAACTTTCAAGCTTGATAGTAAGTGGATCCTAGTCCCGTTTCTAATGCTTTTTATGTTTTTGAAGTCGTTATCACCCAATTACTTATTTCTACCATTATTTTGAAGTAGGGTTCATGTTTAAAATTTTACCCATGCTAGACATGCGTGTATTTTGATGTCTAATGGTGAATGAATAATAAGCCATTTCATGCCTTTGTTTATTTTAACTCATGTGTAAAAATACTATTTACCAATTTACCCTCAATTCATAAACTATTTTATCAACCATTATAAGGCTATATATGTCACTTTCCATTATCCATGGTCAAATTGCAACATAAGGACCTTCCATTTAAAAAGCCATTTCAATTTAGCACTTTTACAAATAACATGCATATTTTAAATTTTATGCAATTTGATCCTTTTTCATAATTAAGCACAGAGACAGACAAATTAAGTCAAGAAAATTTCACAGATGTTAAATCATATAACATAGACACAAAAAATAATATTAAAATATTTTTCAGACTCGGACATATGGCCCCGAAACCACTATTTCGACTAGGGTCCAAACCGGGCTATTACAATTCTCCCCCATAGGGATTTTTGTCCCCAAAAATCTTACCGTTAAACAGATTCAGATATTGCTGTCTCATTACACTTTCAGGCTCCTAGGTAGCCTCTTCTATTCCATGACGATGCCACAGTATTTTTACTAGTGGAATTTTCTTGTTTCTCAATTCTTTTATCTCACAAGACATAATACGGATCGGCTCTTCATCATAAGACATATTAGACTTTAATTCAATATCAGAAGGGGATATCACATGAGATGAATCAGATCTATAACGTCAGAGCATCGATACACGAAACACATTATGTATCTTTTCTAGCTCAGGTGGCAAGTTCATTCTATAAGCAACCAGTCCAACTCATTCAATGATTTCATACGGCCCTATAAACCTCAGACTCAATTTTCCCTTTTGCCAAATCGAAATAGTTTTTTCCACGGAGACACTTTCAGAAATACTTTGTCGCCAATTTCAAATTCAATATCTTTCCGTTTCTGATCCGCATAAGATTTCTGACGATCAGAAGCTGTTTTCAGACTATCTTTGATCACTTTCACCTTTTGTTATGTTTCTTTGATCAAATCAATCCCGTGTATCTTATTTTCACTAAGCTTAGACCAGTATAACAGAATTCTACATTTTCTACCATATAAGGCTTCATACAGGGCCATTTTAATGCTCGATTGAAAACTATTGTTATACGCAAATTCAATCAAAGGTAGATATTGTCCCCACGTACCTTTAAACTCCAGAATACAACATCTAAGCATATCCTCGAGTATCTGAATGATCCGCTCAGACAGACCATCTATTTGTAGGTGAAAAGCAATACTAAAATGCAATTTTGTGCCAAAAGCTTCTTGTAACTTTTTCCAGAATCGTGAAGTAAATCTTGGATCTCTGTAAGACAATAGATAACGGCACTCCGTGCAATTTCACAATTTCAGAAATATAGAGTTCAGCTAATTTATCAAGTGAATAGTCAGATCGTACTGGAATAAAATGAGCAGATTTTGTCAGACGATCAACCACAACCCAAATTGAATCTTTCTTTTTCAGAGATAGGGGTAAACCAGAAACAAAATCCATAGTTACTCGGTCCCATTTCCATTTAGGAATCATAATTGGTTGCAACAAACCAGAGGGCACCTGATGTTCGGCTTTTACTTGTTGACATATTAAGCAATTCAAAACATAATCGGAGATATCTCTTTTCATTCCTAGCCACCAGTATAATCGTTTTAAATCATTATACATCTTTGTACTACCCGGATGTATGGAGAATTTGTTACTATGTGCTTCACTCAAAATCATCTAAATCAATTCGGAATTTCTTGGAACGTAAATTCTATTCCTGAATCTCAAACAATCATCAACATCAATTCGAAATTCAGAATCAGAATCACATTGAGCTCGTTCCATTAACAATTCATTATCTACTTTCTGAGCGTCAATGATTTGTTGCAAAACCATAGGTTTCGCTTTTTATTCAGCTAACACTGAATCATTAACAAACAGATCAACATTGGATTTTAAAACACACAATGTAGATAGTGATTTTCAACTTAGAGCATCAGCTACTACATTTGCTTTAACTGAATGAAAATCAATAACAAGCTCATAATCTTTTAACAATTCTAACCATCTTCGCTGACATAGATTCAAATCTTTCTGAGTCATCAGGTATTTCAGAGTTTTGTGATCTGAGAATACATGACATTTCTCTCCGAATAGATAATGACACCAAATTTTTAATGCAAAAACAATGGCAGCTAACTCAAGATCATGCGTCGGATAATTCTTCTTATGTGGTTTTAACTGTCTAGAGGCATATGCTATTACTTTTCCTTCTTGTATTAAAATGCAACCCAGTCCATTTAACGAAGCATCACTGTCTATAGTGAATTCTTTACCCATGTTGGGTTGCACAAGTACAGGAGCTTCGGTTAACATAGTTTTCAACTATTCAAAACTATTCTGACATTTATCAGACCATTCAAACTTTACATCTTTTTGTAATAGTCTTATCATCGGAGTAGCAATTACCGAGAAACCCTTTACAAAACGACGATAATACCAGGCAAGTCCTAGAAAACTACGGACTTTAGAAACATTTCTTAGGGGTTTCCAATAAAAAATAGCTGAGATTTTGCTCGGATCAACCCGGATACCTGATGCAGATACAATGTGACTCAGAAAACTAACTTCGTGTAACCAGAATTCACATTTGCTAAATTTTGCATACAACTGCTTATCACGCAGTGTCTGAAGTACAGTTCTTAAATGTTTAGCATGCTGACTTTCATTCCGCAAATAGATTAAAATGTCATCAATGAATACAACAACAAATTGATCTAAATACGGTCTGAAAATTCTGTTCATTAGATCCATAAACACAGTAGGAGCATTCGTTAATCTGAAAGGCATAACTAAGAATTCATAATGCCCTACCTCGTTCAGAAAGCTATTTTCGGAATGTCAGAATATTTCACTCGCAACTAGTAATAGCTCGATCTCAGATCTATTTTTGAAAATACAGAAGCACCTTTCAACTGATCAAACAAATCGTCAATCCGAGGCAGAGGGTATTTATTCTTTACGGTCACTTTGTTGAGCTGACGATAATCAATACATATTCTCATCGTGCCATCCTTCTTTTTCACAAATAGAACGGGAGCACCCCACGGTGAAAAAATCAGTCTAGCAAAACCTCGATCAGTCAATTCTTGTAACTGAGTCTTTAATTCTTTCAATTCAGTTGGCGTCATTCTATACGGAGCTATTGAAATCGAAGCAGTTCCCAGAACTAATTCAATCCCAAACTCAACTTCTCGAATCGGAGGCAAACCCAGAAGTTCTTCAGGAAATACATCAGGTAATTCACAGACGACAGGCACAGATTCAATCTTTTTATCTGACACTTTTGAGTCAATCACATAAGCAAAATAAGCTTCACAACCCTTTCTCACATATGTTAGAGCTTTTAATGTTGATATCACGACTGATAGTCCATTCAAATCACTAGACTCTATTCGAACTATTTCATTATTCTTACATTTCAAATCGATAACTTTTCGTTTGCAATTTACAATAGCATCATACAAACTTAGCCAATCCATACCCAGAATTATATCAAATTCATCAAACGGCAAAAGCATCAATTCAGCAGAGAAGCAGATATCTCGAATCATTAATGGACAATTCTTGCAAACCTTATCTACCAGGACACTTTTACCTAAGGGGTTTGATACTCTAATTAAGAATTGAGTAGACTCAATAGGCAAAGTCTTACTATATGCTAAATTCACACAGATATAAGAATGCGTTGATCTAGGATCTATCAAAGCAATCACAGAGGTGTCATAAAGAGTAAAAGTACCTGTAATCACGTCAGAAGACGAAGCTTCTTCACGCGCTTAGATTGCATAAGCTCTAACAGGCGCTCGAGCCTTAGATCGTACAACCGTATCTTTAGTAGTTCTTTGACCAACACTAGCATTTCCCACATTTCTAGTAGTTCTACCTCTAACAGAAGCATTACTCGATCTCAGATTTTGCACTATCTCTTGTTCAACAGATTCAGGACAGTCTCAAACAAAATGATCCAGGGACCCATATCGAAAACAGGATCAGTTTTTCAATCTACAATTTCTCAGATGTCTTTTGCCACAATGTGCACACTTAGGTTTCTCAGATTTAACATTCCCAACACTCGTAGCAGAAGTAGCAGGAGTTCTAAAACTTGAACGCGATCTATCACGATCTCTGCCAGAATGTCCCATATCAGACTTCAAATGATTAGATTCATCTCGAAACTTCTTTAACACAGACTGAAATGATCTACCCGAAGATCTCATTCGAACTTCTCTAGCTTTAGAATTAGTTTTCTTCTTTTCTTTACTAAGTTCTTCGGCTTTACAAGCACTTTCAACTAACACAACAAACTCATTCAGATCGAGAACTCCAACCAGAAGTTTAATGTCTTCATTCAAACCCTCGACAAATCTTTTACACATAATGGCCTCTGAAGCTACACATTCCCGTGCATACCAACTCAACCTTACAAATTCTCGTTCGTATTCCGTAATAGATTTGTTACCTTGTTTCAATTCAAGAAACTCTTTACGTTTTTGATCAATGAAACGCTGACTAATATACTTCTTTCTGAACTCAGTCTAAAAGTAATCCTAGGTGATACGTTCACCCAGAACCACAGATGTCAATGTTTCCCACCAATGATAGGCCGAATCTCGTAACAATGAAACCACACACTTAACACATTATTCTGGGGTACATGACAAACTCAGATCGTGTTTTCAAGCCAAAATTCAGCCCTCTGTGCATCATCATCAGTTGTAGCTCAAAATTATTCAGCCCCGTACTTTCTAATCTTGTCTACAGGAGGCTTGCTCAGACAAATCAGATTAATCACAGGTGGTGCAACTGGAATTTGTTGAGGAATAGTTGGGGGTGGGGGTTGAACAGCTGGATTTGTTCAGACATATTGAGTGAACCACTCATTCATCATTTGGAAGAAAGCTTGTTTAGCTTCTCCCTTATTACCACTTGTAACCAGTCTAGAATCAGATGGAGCTGTCCCTTGAGCCGAAGCAGGCGCGTTACTTTCAGCATCATCAGCTACGGCTCATTCGGTATCCAATACTCTATGGAAAAACATATTTCATTCTTCAGAATTCATCACACTATCACAGTTCAGATATATGGCATGTATAGCTTGACTCAAACGCACATAATGTAACACACCTAAACCCGTGTCCGTTGCCGGAAGGGGTTATGAGGTATTACCAAACAATGCACAACTTTATGCCTTTAATAAATCACAGAATAAATTTAATAGTTACAAAGTAATCATGCATTAATTAATACCGGTTTAAAACGTTTTAAATTATCAAATGATTCAAACAAACATGACATCATAAAATCATAACATTTGGCCGAACATAGCTGAACACTCAACTCAATATTTTCATTTGTTAACAAAAAAAAAATACTATTTATTTGGTCATTTATCTATACTTGAGCCGAATGCTATATACCTATTATTTATGCTTCATCAATTGTTTACTTTCAACCTAACTCAATCATTACACAAGTCAAAACATTTCAATGAACCTAATACATATATCAACATGATATGCATTTCTTATTATAATATTATCAAATTAACAAGTCATTCACTTATAAGATGAATTATCACATTCATTTAATTAAACATCAAATCCATTAACCACTTTTGAACAAAACATATCCAACATATTTCCTCTATTCATACATAACCAATTCGTCCACCATTTAAAAAAATATCCTTATAACACTCACTTAATTTACGCATAGCAATATACCATACTTCCCAATATAATACTCAAGCCAATATAACCATTTGCACCATTAATCAACTAGTAAAAAACAATGCCAAAATATACCAAAATCAAGACAACCATTTTAGTTAATAAAAACGTGTGAACATAGTTATCTTAACCATTAAGCCATATTCGCATGGCTTGATTTGTTATACATATCGAATTCAAAATATTCACAAAATGGTTTAGCCTATACATGCCATAGGTTCGAAATGTAAACTTTTATAAGTACCGAAGGATTGATAATAGAGTGGGTGACTTCGACGCTGAACCTCGAGCTCGTAATTTATTTTCGAGATCTATAAAAACAAATTCAAAAACATTCGAAGTAAGCAATTTAGCTTAGTAAGTCTTAAGTGAATTAAACAACTCAATCAATAAATTTTAATGCTTAAAATACATAGATTATAATCAATAACATTATATTTCATTCGATAATAAACTCTTACCAATTGCTCAATACCATATCTTTATATCACAAGAATGTTTACTATTTAACCGTTTATACTATCAATTATACCTTCACATAAATGTTCAAATGTGTGGCCGAATATAAAGAATAAGTAAAGTGCTCAATATCACCTATAGCTCAAGTTTCGATAACAATACGTTAGGCCGAATATGCTTATTCAAATTAACTCCACATAATAGTCGATATACAAGTTCAATATGAGCCAACATATACTTACCTATGTGGCTGTATTTATGCAATGTCATGTACTCAATTACTCCTGTTCATTATTCACAATGACTTGAACACTTATAATAGCAAGCTTGAAATCAAATCACCGGTATATAACCTGCTAGGCATAAGCCTAAACTTATCACCGGCACAAGGCTTGTTAGACTCAAAGTCTCATAATCATTCACCGGCATTACGCCTGCTAGGCACGAAGCCCGATTCAAAATCACTAGCCTAAAGCTTGCTAGGCCTAAAGCCCGAATTTCATAGTTTTAAAACCAACGCACAGTGTTTCACATATCTTTTCATGTAATCACAAACACATCATTAAACCTTAGCATCATTGAAATACATATGTATACATATCACTACCCAATTGCATTTCATACTTCCATTCGGCTATGTGAACACATATATATACATGTCAACCATCAACGTTTACCTCCATACTTCCATTAGGCTATAGAAATACATATATACATATCAACCATCAAAGTTGATTTCCATACTTGCAATTCGGTTATATTTCCATGTAATACGACACACACTTGGGACCTTAGCATCATTCGAATATAACACAAGTCAAATACCCTATCTTCCTTTCATATATATATACCATTCGGTTATTTTTCCATATATACATACATCACAATAATGTTTAATTTAAATGATTCATCATGATATATATATTCAAGGTAATATAAGTTTAATCACTTAAAACTTACCATGGATATTGTTGAACGTCTCGAATCGGCTATTCGACTATTTTTGTCTTCCCTCGATCCAAATCTAATTTTCTTTGTTCTTGATCTATATAAAATTTCAAATTAACCTCATTTAAACAAAATTGCATTCAATTTCATCCTATAACATCATAAATGGTTAAATTTGCATTTTTACCCCAACATTTTGCACAAGTAGCAATTAAATCCTAATTTCTCATAAAGACACAAAACGGCATGATTTATTTTCTCAAAGCTACAGCCGAATGTTCTCTATGCTCATATAAGTCCTTATAAATAATTTGTTTCGCAAATTAGTCCCTCTACCACTAATTTTGCACATAAACCCTATTTATTTAACTTTCATGGAATTTTTCAATATAAAACTAATAATCCAACATGTATCTTTAATTTAACCACACTTAGCATCACTTTCACGAAAATATCAATAATGGTAAATTATGATTAAATCATCAAAATGAAAAATTTAGACATGGGTCAGAAGTACTCGAAGCAACGATCTCAAAAACGTAAAAATTATCAAAAACCGAAAACAAAACAAACCTCAAATTAGCTTAACATGTAGCCGAATGCTCCAAGCTTTTTCTTTTCTTTTCTATTTTGTATTCGGCTATGAAGAAAACCATTTGCATGTCTTTTAATTATTTTATGTTTTATTATAACATTATTAATTTATAATTTACTATATTAACCTTTATAAAATAATATGAAACCATTCTAACATAAGCATAAAGCCGTCCATCACATTCTTCCATGGTCAAATTGCTTCATAAAGACCCCATATTAAAAGAACAAAGCAATTTGACACTTTAACAATTTGTTATTCACATTTTCATTTTTACACGATTAAGTCCTATTATTAAATTAAACACATAAACAATCAAATTTTTATACGAAACTTTCACACATGTTAATTTGCATATAATAACCACAAAAAATAATATTTAAATATTTTTCTGGCTGGGTTTTGTGGTCTCGAAACTACTATTCCGATTAGGGTCAAAATTGGGCTGTCACAACTCTCCCCCTTAGGGATTTTCGTCCCCAAAAATCTTACCAGTGAAAGGGTTTGATTAACTTTCTTTCATTAAACTCTTTAGCTCCCAAGTTGCTTCCTTAATCCCATGTTTATTCCAGAGTACTTTTACTAAGGAAATCTTCTTATTTCGCAATTCTTTTACTTCGTGAGCTAGAATACGAATTGGTCTTCTTCATAACTCAAGTCAGGATGAATCTCAATCTCAGACGAATTAATCACATGAGTAGGGTCGGATCTATACCGTCGAAGCATCGGGATGTGAAAAACATAATGAATCTTTTCTAATTCTGGAGGTAACCTCACTTTATACTCAACAGGTCCGATACATTCAATAATCTCATACGGCCCGATAAATCTTGGGCTCAATTTGCGTTTACAACCAAACCTGAGTACCTTTTTCCACAGTGAAACTTTTAGAAACACTTTATCTCCAATCTGAAACTCAATCTCTTTACATTTCAAATCTGCATATGATTTCTGACAGTCCGATGCTGCCTTCAAACTTCCACGGATCACTTTCACCCTCTGTTCCATTTCTTTAACCAAATCAACCTCGTGAATTTTATTTTCGCTGAGCTCATTCCAATACAAGAGTGTACGGCATTTACGATCATACAAAGCTTCGTAAGGTGCCATTTTAATGCTGGATTGAAAACTATTGTTATACGTAAATTCAACCAAAGGCAAGAATCGATCCCACAAGCATTTAAACTCAAGGATGCAACATCTCAACATGTCATCAAGTATCTAAATGACCCACTCGGATTGACCATCAATTTGGGGATGAAAAGCGGTGCTAAAATGCAGTTTAGTACCAGCGCATCTTGCAGATTCTTCCAAAACGGTGATGTAAACCTTGGATCTCTATCCGATACTATAGAGACAGGTACTCCATACAATCGTACGATCTAAGAAATATACAATTCTGCTAGTTTATCTAGCGAGTAATCTGAACGGATCGGAATAAAGTGAGCAGATTTTGTCAATCTATCAACAACAACCCAGATTGCATCTTTCTTACTCGATGTCAATGGTAGGCCCGATACAAAATCCATAGTGATTTGGTCCTATTTCCAATCAGGTATCATAATCGACTGAAGCAATCCCGAAGGCACCTGATGCTCAGCTTTCACTTGTTAACATATTAAACATTTTGAAACAAAGTTAGAAATGTCTCGTTTCATACCATGCCACCAGTACTGCTGTTTCAGATCGTTGTACATTTTCGTGCTACCCGAATGAATTGACATCCGACTGCTATGAGCTTCGTTCAAAATCATCTGAATAAGCTTTGAATTTCTCGGAACACATAATCGATTCTTGAATCTCA
Source organism: Gossypium stocksii (assembly GCA_020496765.1). Lineage (NCBI taxonomy): Eukaryota > Viridiplantae > Streptophyta > Magnoliopsida > Malvales > Malvaceae > Gossypium > Gossypium stocksii. The sequence goes on along the minus strand of CM035624.1, from coordinate 77,832,636 downwards.
AACAGTCATTTGCATCAATTAAAAACTCTGAATCAGCTTTTAAATTACATTGAGTCTGTTTAGAAATCAAATCATCATCAACTTTCTAAGCTTCACAAATTTGTTGCACAAGTACTGGTTTTGCTTTTAATTCAGCTATTAAAGCACCATCGACAGATATAGCCAAATGTGTGTTCATAACACCCCTAAACCCGTGTCCGTCGCCGGAAAGGGTTATGAGGTATTACCAAACAATGCACAACTTTATGCCTTTAATAAATCACAGAATAAATTTAATAGTTACAAAGTAATCATGCATTAATTAATACCGATTTAAAACGTTTTAAATTATCAAATGATTCAAACAAACATGACATCATAAAATTATAACATTTGGCCGAACATAGCTGAACACTCAACTCAATATTTTCATTTGTTAACAAAAAAAATACTATTTATTTGGTCATTTATCTATACTTGAGCCGAATGCTATATACCTATTATTTATGCTTCATCAATTGTTTACTTTCAACCTAACTCAATCATTACACAAGTCAAAACATTTCAATGAACCTAATACATATATCAACATGATATGCATTTCTTATTATAATATTATCAAATTAACAAGTCATTCACTTATAAGATGAATTATCACATTCATTTAATTAAACATCAAATCCATTAACCACTTTTGAACAAAACATATCCAACATATTTCCTCTATTCATACATAACCAATTCGTCCACCATTTAAAAAAATATCCTTATAACACTCACTTAATTTACGCATAGCAATATACCATACTTCCCAATATAATACTCAAGCCAATATAACCATTTGCACCATTAATCAACTAGTAAAAAACAATGCCAAAATATACCAAAATCAAGACAACCATTTTAGTTAATAAAAATGTGTGAACATAGTTATCTTAACCATTAAGCCATATTCGCATGGCTTGATTTGTTATACATACCGAATTCAAAATATTCACAAAATGGTTTAGCCTATACATGCCATAGGTTCGAAATGTAAATTTTATAAGTACCAAAGGATTGATGATAGAGTGGGTGACTTCGACGCTGAACCTCGAGCTCGTAATTTATTTCCGAGATCTATAAAAAAAATTACAAAACATTCGAAGTAAGCAATTTAGCTTAGTAAGTCTTAAGTGAATTACACAACTCAATCAATAAATTTTAATGCTTAAAATACATAGATTATAATCAATAACATTATATTTCATTCGATAATAAACTCTTACCAATTGCTCAATACCATATCTTTATATCACAAGAATGTTTACTATTTAACCGTTTACACTATCTATTATACCTTCACATAAATGTTCAAATGTGTGGCCGAATATAAAGAATAAGCAAAGTGCTCAATATCACCTATAGCTCAAGTTTCGATAACAATACGTTAGGCCAAATATGCTTATTCAAATTAACTCCACATAATAGTCGATATAGAAGTTCAATATGAGCCAACATATACTTACCAATGTGGCCGTATTTATGCAATGTCATGTACTCAATTACTCCTATTCATTATTCACAATGACTTGAACACTTATAATCGCAAGCTTGAAATCAAATCACCGGTATATAACCCGCTAGGCATAAGCCTGAACTTATCACCGGCACAAGGCCTGTTAGACTCAAGGTCTAATAATCATTCACCGGCATTACGCCTGCTAGGCATGAAGCTCGATTCAAAATCACCAGCTTAAAGCTTGCTAGGCCTAAAGCCTGAATTTCACAGTTTTAAAACCAACGCATAGTGTTTCACATATCATTTCATGTAATCACAAACATATCGTTAAACCTTAGCATCATTCAAATATGTATGTATACATATCACTACCCCAATTGCATTTCATACTTCCATTCGGCTATGTGAACACATACATATACATGTCAACCATCAAAGTTTACCTTCATACTTCCATTCGACTATAGAAATACATATATACATATCAACCGTCAAAGTTCATTTCCACACTTGCAATTCGACTATATTTCCATGTAATACAACACACACTTGGGACCTTAGCATCATTTGAATATAACACAAGTCAAATACCCTATCTTCCTTTCATATATATATATACCATTCGGTTATTTTTCCATATATACATACATCACAATAATGTTTAATTTAAATGATTCATCATGATATATATATTCAAGGTAATATAAGTTTAATCACTTAAAACTTACCACGGATATAATTGAACGTCTCGAATCGGCTATTCGACTATTTTTATCTTCGCCCGGTCCAAATTCGATTTTCTTTGTTCTTGATCTATATAAAATTTCAAATTAACCTCATTTAAACAAAATTGCATTCAATTTCATCCTATAACATGATAAATGGGTAAATTTTCATTTTTACCCTAACATTTTGCACAAGTAGCAATTAAATCCTAATTTCTCATAAAAACACAAAACGACATGATTTATTTACTCAAAGCTACAGCCGAATGTTCTCTATGCTCAAATAAGTCCTTATAAATAATTTGTTTCGCAAATTAGTCCCTCTACAACTAATTTTGCACATAAACCCTATTTATTTAACTTTCATGGAATTTTTCAATATAAAACTAATAATCCAACATGTATCTTTAATTTAACCACACTTAGCATCACTTTCACGAAAATATCAATAATGGTAAATTATGAATAAGTCATCAAAATGAAAAATTTAGACATGGGTCGGAAAGTACTCGAAGCAACGATCTCAAAAACGTAAAAATTATCAAAAACCAGAAACAAAACATACCTCAAATTAGCTTAACAAGTAGCCGAATGCTCTAAGCTTTTTCTTTTCTTTTCTATTTTGTATTCGGCTATGAAGAAAACCATTTGCATGTCTTTTAATGATTTTATGTTTTATTATAACATTATTAATTTACAATTTACTATATTAACCTTTATAAAATAATATGAAACCATTATAACATAAGCATAAAACCGTCCATCACATTCTTCCATGGTCAAATTGCTTCCAAAAAACCCTATATTAAAAGAACAAAGCAATTTGACACTTTAACAATTTGTTATTCACATTTTTATTTTTACGCGATTAAGTCTTATTACTAAATTAAACACATAAACAATCAAATTTTTATACGAAACTTTCACACATGTTAATTCGCATATAATAATCACAGAAAATAATATTTAAATATTTTTCTGACTCAATTTTGTGGTCCCGAAACCACTATTCTGATTGGGGTCAAAATTAGGCTATCACACATAACACCCTAATACCGTAACCGTCGCTAGAATAGGTAGGGCCATTACCGGATATTCAGAACAGATCAGAACAAAGTATTCACATATTATAACAAGAGTTGAACATAAAGCCCCCTGAGTGAAGTTTTCTAGACCTCGAACATATATTTAAATAGAGTCGGGACTAAACCGAACACATTCATGAACTTCAAAATGCATATAAAATTTTCTAAATGTAGGAGGTCACACGCTCGTGTGACCAGGCCGTGTGCCTTACACGGGACTCAAGCACGTCCATGCACCCAAGCCATGCCAAAACAGGGTAAGCATACTGACTTTTTGCCACAGTCACAAGCACGCCCGTGGGTCTTGGCTGTGTGATTTTTTGTGTCAATACTAGAAAATTATCACGGCCTTAAGGCGCGCCCGTGTGCCATAGCCGTGCGGTGCAGCATTAAGCAAACTTGGTTTAAGTCATACTTTCCACCCATTAAGGATCATTTGCTACAAGCCAATTCATGCCACAACAATACCACCATTTCAACTAAAATTCAATGTCTAATCCCACCTCCACATGATCAAACCATTCATATACACATTCATATTCAAATCACACACCAAGCATGTCTATATCACAAACTAAGTTCAAGAGTAAACACATAGTACATATTTCATTCATACCACATCCAAAACTTACCATTTCTTCACATTGACAAGTCTCAAGATGACCAAAACAAACTAGATCATAAAACCATTATAAGCTTACACAATTTGGCATCACAAACCATATACCAAAACCAAACACAAACATACTATTTGTTAGCCAACTCTCATGGCATCACAAATGAACATGTCTAAAACTTAATACATAGACATTCTGGCCTATACATACCATACTTAAACTTTGTACATTCAAAAGGTACTAAAAATCGAGCTTGATAGTGTGGTGATGATTCCTGACTATCCTCGAGCCCATGATAGCCACGATATCTGTAAAACAGTTGAAAGAAAATATAGAATAATCTACAACGAGCTTAGTAAGCCAAATACAAGCATATGCAATCCTTAACACAGTATGATAGCAATCTCATGTAGATAACTCATGAACCAAATATACTCATTCATCACATACTCATAGTTCACAATAGCATACCTTTCATGCTCATAAATTCAGTACGGTACAGACGTACCTGAGTCAGACATATAAAATATACATTCATTCAATTATCGAAATTTCTCCTCAACCATTCAGAAACGTTACAAAGTTCATATAGGCCTTATACAATACCGACGTCCCCGATGTGGTCTTACATGTTTTTCAATACTGATGCCACTGTCCTGGACAGGGTCTTACACGAAAACATATACGATGCTAGTGTCCCAGACACGGTCTTACACATAATTCTCTAATTAATGCCTACGTCCTGAATGAGGTCTTACATAATATCATTTTACCATTACTCATTCGGAAATGACTCAGAATAATACTTCAGGCTCTCATGGCCATCCAAATACAGTTTAAAAATAAAAAATTTATAACAGACATCAATATAATGCATATTTGTATTTTGACTTACCTCGTACGGATTTAGACAGATTCGAGTCGACTATTCAACGATTTTGGACTTCCCTCGATCTAAATCTATTTTTCTTTGGTCTTGATCTAAATCAATTCAAATTCAACCATTCAATTATTCATTTCATTCGATTCAATCCATGAATACAAATTTAGAGCATTTTGCATTTTAGCCCTCACAGTTACATACTTTAACAATTTAGTCCTTAACTCATGAAATGATCAAATTCACAAAATTGTATCATACAATGGTCTAACCGAATTTTCATGGCTTTCATAAAAGCCCAATTAACACTTTTATTTTAACTTTTATTCTCGTTGAAACTCAATTTTCACAATTTAGCCCATATAGTTCAAATTCATCAAAATCTCACGGCAAAACATGTTTATTCAATGCCTATCCATCATAATTCAACCAAATGCATCACAAAGCTTCAAAAATCATCAATGGCACTACTCATAAACTTCATCAAAAACTGAGATTGAGACATGGGTATGAAAGATTTCAAAGCAACAATCACAAAAACATAAAAATCATCAAAAACAGATTAAAAATGGATCTTTAATCAAGCTAGAAACTAGCCGAATGCATGGAAGCTTTTAAACCTTTCATTTCCTTTGATTTTTGGTGATGGTGGATGAATAATAAGCCATTTCATGCCTTTGTTTATTTGAATTCATGTTTAAAAATGCCATTTACCAATTTGCCCTTAATAAGCTATTTTATCAACCATTATAAGGCTATCTATGTCCCTTTCCACTATCCATGGTCAAATTGCAACATAAGGACCTTCCATTTAAAAAAGCCATGTCAAATTAGCACTTTTACAAATAACATGCATATTTTAAATTTTATGTAATTTGATCCTTTTTCAGAATTAAGCACAGAGACAGACAAATTAAGTCACGAAAATTTCACAGATGTTAAATTCTATAAAACAAACACAGAAAATAATATTAAAATATTTTTTAAACTCGGACATGTGGCCCCGAAACCACTATTTTGACTAGGGTCCAAACCAGGCTGTTACAGTGTGACCACACGGCCTACCCACATGGGCGTGTGACTCTCTGAAACATGAAAATTTTCTAAGCATTCCAGAGTTCCCAGTTTAGTCCCGAACTACTCCTGATGTATGTTTTGGGCCTCGTAGGTCCGTATAATGGATGATATGCATGTATATGAATGGTTTTGAATTGAATGAAATTTTATGGCTCAGGTTTGTACGATTGGTTATGTTAGGTCTGATAATGACTCGTACCCTGTCTCGGTATCGGACTCGAGTAAAGGGTGTTACAACACAACCTACCAATACGGGCGTGTGACTCTCTAAAACATGAAAATTTTCTAAGTGTTCCAAAGTTTTTGGTTTAGTCCTGAACCACTCCTGATGTATGTTTTAGGCCTCGTAGGTCTGCATAAAGGACGATATGTATGTGTATGAATGGTTTTGAATTGAATGAAATTTTATGGCACAATTTTGCACGATTGGTTATATTTAAGTCCGATAATTCCTCGTACCTGTCCTGGCATCAGACTCGGGTAAGGGGTGTTACATGGGCACTATGATAATAATCCGCCATAAGGTTGACTTGGTGGCAAGTTAGAGCATTAGCACTAAAGTATCCACCTATTGAGGGTACTTAAGGATTTATTTAACAGGATATTTTTCCTGTAAAGAAAGAATACGGACAAGAAAAGTACCCCTCAGAGTTTTAGATTAGGCATGAAAGAGGATACCAAATGCATAAGAATATTGTCAGATGCTTAATTTCCTTTAAGCCTACACCATAAGTGAATCACCACCAAGGTATAGTACACTTAGTTATACGAGCACCGTTTTAGTTGGTTCTCTAACAGGGTTAATTAGAAGTCAATGGGATTAATTAGCTCCTCCCCATGTCTGGTTAGACATTAATAAGATCTTCATTGGATTCTCTTCATCTAGCCCATATTTTTTGAGAAAATCAGGAGATTTAGGTTAGGTAAGTTTCGTCATTTGCCAAAGTCTATAGTAACGGAGATAGGGAGTTTATATCTAATAAGGGACAACGCTCTTGAGATTACTTTTAATTTACTTTTACTTTATGTTCTTGTTCTTCGTTTTTTTAAAATTATTGCTATCTAAATATTAAAGAATCAGACAGTACTTCTTTCTCCTTCAAGATGAAGATGATATTCTGGATCTTTATTAGTGATTACTCCATGTCAAGTAGTGTTGCAGTTCCTTGTTAGATGTTGGATCAGGACTTCAAGCAATTATCTATGGTTGTCAAGTGAGTCTCTAAACCAGCTCTTGCGTGGTACTCTTCATACTTTGATGTTTGTGGAACTAATTGAAATGTGGTTTTGAGATCATGAAAGGTATAGTAGGTAAGGCAAGTGATTTCTAAAGTATATCTATGGTTGAGTGAATATTGTTGAAAATAATTTGTAAATCTGGTACCAAGTCTGATGAGTTCAAGTATGTGTTGAATAATGCATGAGTAATGGAAGGTGAGTATGATCATACCTGAATGTTTGAAATGAATATTATGAGATATGTGTTATACTGGTCATTTATTATGGATTAAGAGGATCAGGCTTAGTTTGTTTCGATGTATGAAGTGTCTCTGAGTAAATATGTTCTAAAACCGAGCTCTAGCATTTGTTGTGACTCAAAGATAAACATGTGACACAAATTTAGCTTGGACTAGAAATCTATTGTCATTTTAAAGGTTTAGCCTGGACTGGCAACCTTACATGGATATTAAGCCATGGCAACATTATCTTCCAAAAGGAATCAAACGATGGTGATTTCCTAATGGGGTTCTTCACATGTCTCAGGACGATGATGGGCAAACCTCACATAACATGAGTTTAGGCAAATCCATATCATAATCATGTTAGGAAGGAATAGCCTTTATGTCAAACTCTGAAAGAGTAGCCTTTGTGGCGAACTCTGAAAGAATAGCCTCTATAGCAAACTCTGAAAGAATAGCCTTTATGGCATTCTCCTGATGGAATGCCTTTGTGGTGCCCTTAATAGGACTCTCAATGAAGAACTTTGAACGGATATAGAGAAGTAATGGGTTAATATTGAAAACATATTGTCGAAACCATTTTTTGTTTTGAAAAATAGGGATCGACTTTAAAAAGAAATTTGGAGTCACCACCAATCCTTTTTGTCTAGGTGTGGATCACCTCATAAAACATTTTGTCTTATCAAAACATTAACTTTGGTCTATGAATTTCAAGAAAATGAGTTCGGAAGTCAGTTACATACGAGGAAGGGTTAACACCCTCGTATGCCCAAAATTGGTACCAAATCGATTAAATGATGTCCTAATGTTGAAAACTTGAAAAGTTTTAAAAATATAATTCCTTTGAAAAATGTTTGAATAACTCAAGTGGAATTTAAGATCCACTCGTTCTGAAGGAATAAAATACCACATCCAGTACGTTGGGATACGACATTTTAAACTCTCAAAACCGAGATCATATTATGATTTCCAAAATATGCAATTAAAAGGATATTTAGTTATTTGATTAAACGAAAAAATCGAAACCAAACACATTAGGGCACAATTTCTCAAATTTCCAAACACAAAACATTGCCTTATTTTGAGAAGTTTTCAAACAAGTAATTTTAAAATTAACCCAAAAGGCATTTTTTAATTTGTTTGGGAAAAAAAAGAAAGGAAACAAATAAAATCGGCTCAAATATGTTGGAATTTGGATTAAGACGTGATAATAAGAAACATAAGCATAGTATCGAGCATGAAATAATATGGCACTAATACTACACGAGCGAACAAAAATAATGTGAAAATTCAAAAGAACAAATTAAGATTCATACAATGGCAACACATCATACATTATACAAATACTAAGATTAATATTCACATACTAACGAATTAAAAGGCAATTTTTTTAAAAAAAAAATATAAACCAGATTAACACAAATAAATTGTAACAAATTTTAAAATGACAAATTAAAGATGAATAATATGAAGGAAAGGAAAATTGAAATTATCAATATACAAAGAACGAATTACCCGTATAAAAATTTTAAAAAAATAATGTGCATAAAGTTTGAAATAAATCATATGAAAAAGTAAAAAATAAAAAAGAATGATATATGTAAAATATAATATGAAAGTGAAATTTAAAATACGTATTACATGCAAAGAAATTTAATATTAGTAATGTACAAAAAAAAATAAAGTATATTAATCTAAAAGAAATCATATACATAGAATAAAAACAATTTAATATAAATTATGTATATAAAATAACAATGTATATAATTTAAAACAAAGGATATACATAAAATAAGTAATATATATAGATAAAACAATCCAAGAAGATATACGAAAGAAAATATAAAAAATGATGCCACATAAAACCAATGATATGTACAAAATAAATAAACTATTTATTAAAACAAACCCCATTTTTTAAAAAGAGGTTATAAATAATATAAAATGATTTAATATAGAAAAAACACAATGACTTGTAAAGTAATTTTAAAATAGATAATATGAGAAAAATTTTATAGAAAATTGAAGTTAAAAAAAAAATGACTCATTTGAAATAAAATCAAAATAAAAAGGATAATTTATAAACAAATAAAATTATTAAAACAACATTGAGGACTAAATTACAATGCGCGCAAACTGATGGGAATCAACACGCAATTATACCAAACTCCAAAGCGCAGCGTTCAGACGCAGACCGAATTGAAATAGCATGCAAATTCCAGGGAAGAAATAACACAAACAAAGAAATAGAAATAAAACTCAATCGAATGACAGCACAAAATAGAGGGACTAATCGCAAAAATATCCCTTCACCACGGAAACACGCGGATCCTGAGGGTACCGGATCAGGTCAAAACGGGTAAGGCCTATACGGCACCGTTTTGGAGCCATTGAAACAAGCCCTAAATAGTGCCATTTCATGTATTTTATAAGAGCAAATAAAGCCTAAAAGAACAAACATTCGGCTATACTTTTGAAAACGAAACCCTAGCCCTCTATCAACTCTCATTCAGCCAATCAAGGGGCTCACCGTCCGACCACCATTTCACCACGGTAATCGATGGATGGCGACGTGTAAAGGCCCTTTTTATCCTCATTTAAAACCAGGCCACAAGAGCTACCATATTTAGCCCTGAAATCTCCATACTTGCTTTGATTTCGGCTAAGAAGATAGAGTTCCTAAGGCACATTCACAAAGGTAAATTCCCCTATTCTTTTCACATGTAATAATCGATAATGAAAGACCAAAAAAGAAAAACCAAAAAAAAAAAAAAAGAATCCGAATTCACCTTCAAAGAATCTGAGTTTTTATTACTTTTGTATTTGTATCTGTGTGTAAGGAATTCATCCCTATTTACACTGATATCTCGGGCTTTTTATAGCCAAATAATATAAAAATGGAATTAAAAAAATGATTTTTTTCTTTTCTTTGTTATTTCTCTCCTGTATTCTGTTATTGCTGCCATTACTTGCTATGTATTGCTGTCAATTGCTATTTGTTGTTTTCAGTTGTTAATCTGTTGTAGGTACAGCTGGCGTGACGTGGCAGCGACGGAGGAACAACGGCTACGATAGGGAGGCTACAGCAGCACAACTAGGGTCCTTGCGCTAGGGTTTTCTGTTTGGCTGAATTTGTTTAGTATCTGGGCCAATTTGGGCCATGTAATTTAAGTTTAGGTTTTTCTTTTAGGTGTTTGGGTTATTTTAGGTTTTAATTTAGGTTATTTTGGGTTTCAATTTGGGTCTATGATTTGGGCTAGGTTTTATGCAAATTGGGCTGGAATTTTAGACCAGCTTATTGTAAAAGACATGGACTTTAAATAATTTTTATTTTTATTTTTATTTTTTTGTTTTTGTTTTCTAATTTTTGAATTCTAATGGGCCCGGGCAAATTGGGCCGATTACAGCTGCCCCTTTTTGCTCATTGTCGTGTAACAGGAATGAAGCAAAGACTTTAAAAAGGGCCAATTTTTCCCAGTCTCAGCTTATTGGCACTTATTTTCTTCAAGTAGCTTCATTCCATCCCACTGCATCTTTAAAGGTATAGGAATTATTTCCTTGCTCCAATAAAATTTCAGGGAGAAGAGATTTGTAACTTCAATCTACTCTACTGGAACTTCAAGGAGATAAGAATTGTGGCTCCAATGTAATTTCAGGGAGAAGGGATTTGTAACTTTAACCTACTCCACTGGAACTTCAAGAAGATAAGAATTGTAATTTTAACCTGCTCTGCTGCAACTTCAGAGAGATAAGGTTTGTGTATTTTTATCTTGCTCCACTGCAACTTTAGGCAGATAAGGATAGTGGCTTTGAACCACTCCAATGTAGTTTCAGGGAGAAGAGATTTGTAGTTTCAATCTTCTCTGCTGCAATTTCAAGGTAATAATAATTGGTGATTTCAACCTGCTCCACTACAACTTCAAGGAGATAAAGCTAGTGGCTTCAATTCGCTTCACTGCAACTTTAGGAAGACAAGATTCGCCATCTTCGATCTGCTACACTACTACTTAGGGAGGTAAGATCTACAATCTTTAGCATGCTCCACTGCTAGTGGCTTCAATCTGCTTCCCGAGTACATTGGGAAGATAAGATTCACCGTCTTCGATCTACTCCACTGCTACTCAGGGAGATAAGATCTACAATCTTCAGTCTACTCCCTTGCTACCTCAGGAAGATAAGACTGCAATCTTCAGCATCCTCCATTGCTACCTCAGGGAGATAAGGCTGATGGCTGAAATCTGCTCTCCTGCTACCTCGGAAAGATAAGATTCGCCGTCTTCAATCTACTCCATTGCTATCTCAGGGAGACAAGATCTACAAACTTTAGTCAGCTTCTTTGATACCTCAGGAAGATAAGGCTAGTGGCTTCAATCTGCTCCACTACTGCTTAGAGAGATAAGATTCACCATCTTCGATCTGCTTCACTACTGCTTACGAAGATAAGATCTACAATCTTAAGCCTACTCCACTGCTGCTCAGAGAGATAAGGCTAGTGGCTTCAATCTACTCCACTACTGCTTAAGGAGATAAGATTCGCCATCGTCGATCTGCTCCACTACTGTTTAGGGAGATAAGATCTACAATCTTCAACCTACTCCACTGCTGCTCAGGGAAATAGGACTGGTGTCTTCGATCTACTTGGCTGCAAATTCAGGAATACAAGATCTGCTGTCTTCAGTCTGTTCCGCTGGAAACTCAGGGAGGTAAGGCTAATAGCATCAATCTACCTTACTATATCGCCCTCTAGAGGACATAACCTGTAGAATGGGTCTGTGCTTTTGCTAAATGATTAGGATACCATGATTGAAATGAGTCAAATGTTCCTAATTAGACGTGTTATGAATGATATATGAATGCAAAATGAGAATGATCCCTTTTTAATGCTTACGGTTGTCACTACTCATTTACTCATCAGAGTTTTATTGCTGACGCGCTACACTGCCATCTCGCTTGGCTGGTATCTTTGCCAGAAAACTCAAAGAAACAATCATATTTTGCTTAAATAATTTGCCCCACCGTAACTTCAAGGTCCATTCCATGGTACCTCTAGGACCTAAAGCTTGTACCATCTTTAAACCCTCCCACTGCAACTCAAGGGGATAAAATTTGGTTTCTTCCATCCATCCTGCTGCAACTCAGAGGTGTAGGATTTATATCATCTTCAACCCAACTTGCTGCAAATCAGGAATATAGGATCTGTATCTTCTTCAATCCATCCTACTGCAACTCAAAGGTATAGGGTTTGTAACTTGTTCAATCCATCCTACTGTAACTCAGAGGTATAGGATTTGTAACTTGTTCAATCAACTGATCACTTCTTGGGTGATCCGACCAGATGTGTATGCATGATACTTGCATGGATGTAAACTATCATTTTTTTTAGAATGATCCCCTTTTAATACTTGGGTTGACATTGCTCATTATTTGTCGAAATTGTATCACCAGCGTAATGTCTTGTCTTTTCATTCAACTGACATCTTTGACAGAAAATCTGAAGATAATCTCAATTTGGACTCCAATATTTCCAACCCTTAGGTTTGGTAAGTCCTAAACAATAATCCTGTTTCAAGTTCCTGTATTATTTAAAAGTTTCCAGAGTAATATGTGAAACTCCTTTTATGAAAGTATTATTAGTCCATTAATCGTTATTTTAATGTGAAATGCTTGAAAAAGATCATACCAATGGACAAGAAAAAAATTGATTGGGAGCATAGCTCGAAACAAAAAAGTTAATCAAAGATAGCAAATGCAATTAAGAAGAAAGTTTATTGGGAGCGTATTTTGAAAAGAATAATGTAATCAAAGATAACAAATTTAACATGGGTAAGATGGAAACTAGGTGCCCCAGATATCACAATTTGAGCTTCTCTATACAAACTTCTTGAGGACCATTTTGAGCTCAATATGCGTTTAGGGGATCTAGAGTACTTTGTTGATGCCCCAAGACGTAGCATACTTCTTCATTATTAATTCAAGCATAGCAAGACTACCATATGCCCCACTTTTGATCAAAATTTGAGCTGCCCTTTTCAGGTTTTCAACTCAAATCCCCTTTGGTCTCAAGGCGCCCTTTGTGGGTTTTCACCTTGGCCTCTCCTTTTTCTTTCTTCTTTTTTTGATTTTTTTGATTTTTTGATTTATATCTTTTTATTTTTTTGATTTTTTATTTCTTTTTTTGATTTTTATTTTTTTAAGGTCTCAAGGTGCCCTTTACGAGTTTTCACCTTTGCCTCTCCTTTTTAGGTGAAATACTTCTTCACCAGATTGGGCATGTTCCTGCCATCCATCTCGATCAATATCAATGCTCCTCCAGAACAAGCCTTCTTTACTACATAAGGTCTTTTTTAGTTTGGCATCCATTTCTTTAAAGTCCTTTTGTATATGAAGGATCCTTTTTAATATCAGGTTTTTTTCGTGGAATTCTCTAAGATGAACCTCTTTGACGTAAGCCTGCAACATCTGACCACGATGGATAGCTATTAAAATTTTCAAATTCAATTGGTCATATCAGAATTAGATCCATTCTACCTTATCTAACTTTAGTTCTGATAAAACTCAGGAAAAATGAATATTGACTTCAATGGGCAAAACCAATGAGAAATGTGTTGCCCTAGCGAGGGTCCTGACCAACGTTTAATAAGCATAGAGGGTAAACAATAACTTCTTTCTGCCAATCTTTGCAAGTGTTGGTCATCTTTTATGAGCTTTTTCTTGTTTATGTTTTTTCTTCTTTTTACTTTTGTTTTTTTCTTTTTGGCTACCTTTGCTGCACCGATATGGCGTCTGATCTTTGAACAGACTATAAACTTTTGACATTGTGCAATTGAGCATTATTAAACATGATCCTTTCTGGCATTCTTTGTTGGCACCCAAATTTTTTTTTTAGGATTTTTGGAGATTTTTTTTGAGATTTTTGGATTTTTTAATTTGATGACTATCGACTTTGTAATATTGGCATATAAAGTGACTTTCACCATCCTAGTGAAGTAATCGACGACCATGAAGATGAATCAATCTCGGTTAAAAGCTTTTGATGAGATTGGCCCCATAACATCCATGCCTCACATATAGAAGATAGAGGAGATAGAATAGGCACATAAGTCTTGTCTTTCTCGATTTGACATTTACGGCGTAACTATTGTAGAACCATTAGCATGTCTTCTTATGACACCTCTATAGACCTCCTTTAGCCTCAACAGCATCCTCAGGACTTAGTAACCTAGGCATGTCTTGATATGATCATGCGAAAACATCTTTGAATTCTTGGAAATAACTCAATGATGTTTCGCCTTATTTTTGTGGCGAGTTAGGCTTCGATCTTTATCTCTTTCTTATGCTTACAATGTCCATTAACCCTTTGTAATGTAGGATCTATTTTCATCTTGTTCTATCATCCTTAAGAAATCAGAATATAGATTACAATCTTTGTCATCTTCAAAGTCCTGAGATCCCCCTAAACACATATCTCACCCCAAAAGGAGATTCTGAGTTAGTATCAGTGTTGCTCATGTCGTTGATATCTGGAGACCTGTTATAGGTACGAAGGTAGATTCCAAAGAATAAATGATTCTAAGGATGATTATTTGTATGGTATGATCATGAATGATGAATAAAAGAAATATTTGAAAGAAAGCCCAAAGAATAACATAATCTATAAATAGAAAGACTAAAAGAATATTTGTTCAAAAAGATGCATTTTATTGAAATAAAGATTCTGGACACAAGCCTATTTCACAAAAGAACTCTTATTGCCACTAGGCTTAAAGCAATAAGCGTGTTTTGAACATTACTCTGTGTAAGCTCTAAAAAATATAGAGATCCCTTCCACAGTCCCATTGTTCAAAACACTCCCAAGTATGTAAGGGCTTGGAAACTTTTATTCCCCGGTTCCCTTTTTGGATACGTCATTAATGTTTAAATTCCCGTTCTGTGTTTCTAACTTCTTCAAGGAATCACAACTCTCTTGCAACCTTATTCAATTTTTACATTCACTGATTTGCCAGAGTGATTAAATTTTAGTGAATAGTCAAACTTCACAACGCCCAGTTTAATGAACTTTTTGACCAACTTTTTAAATGTAGTGCAGTTCTCGATTGAGTGGCCCGTAGTGCAGTTCACAACGCTCCAGTGCATTCTTATTATACCATTTTGGGAATGGAGGCTGCACGGGTTCTAAGTAGAATAGAGACACTACAGGCACATCAAAAAGATTCTGATACAGCTCCTTATATGTCATTAGTATGGGTGTGAACTGGAGCCTTTCCATACTTGGCTTTAAGTTGGATTCCTGCCTTGAAGAACCTTGATATTTAGTAGTAACGACCCTCAGCTAGACTACGGTGTCTGATTTAGAATACGTGCTCAGGATATTTTCTTCATTCTCCTTATTTCTTAGGGTTGATCTTTTAGTGCTTTCTCCCGCGTCTATCATCCCACTTTTTTATCACATTTTCAATTATCTCACTGGACATTACTATATCTGAAGAACTCATGGTTGCACTTCCCAACATATAGTTAATGAACAGAGCCTTCAGAGTATTGATGAAAGGCATTGTTGTTTCTTTTTCTAGAAGAGGTGGTTGAACTTGTGTTGCTACCTCTCTCCATCTTTGGGCATATTGCCTGAAGCTCTCACCTTACTTCTTTTCTATATTCTGCAGCGTAATTCTGTCGGGTGCCATGTCTGTTACATGGCTATATTGCCTCATAAAAGCTTGTGCTAAGTCTTTCCATGAATTAATTTCAACACGGCTTAACTGGTTATACCATTTAGCTACTGACCCTACCAGACTGTCTTGGAAGCAATGGATTAATAGCTGGTCATTATTAACATATCCTGTCATCCTTCGATAGAACATCGTAATGTGAGCTTCAGGACAATTAGTCCCATTATATTTCTCAAATTTTGGCATTTTAAACTTGTAGGGCAGTACTAGGTCTGGGACCAAGCTCAAATCCTTAGCGTCAATCCCACAATAGTAGTCAGCATTCTCTATTGCCTTAAATTTTTCCTCCAACCACTTGTACCTATCCTCGAGTTGTTTTGGCAGTTCTTTCTTTGCTTTTTTCATTTTGGCATTTTCATTCAGATCAAGAACTTTAGGAGTTGTTGGACTGCCCCCCAGATTAGAGCTTGAGCCTATTGGGTAATCTATAGGTGCCGTGTTACCGGCCTGATTTTGTTGGGGTTTGATAGCGACGGGTGGTCTTTGCGTGCACACTCAAGTTGTGTTTGAGCATTCGGTAAGGTAAAACTAGAAGGATACAGAGGGTACTCATTATTCTCCTTAGTATTAACCATGGGGCCTTTTCCTTTATCCATCACCCCATTCAGCAGTTGAGTCATTCGAGCCATCATATTTCTTTGAGACTCCAGCATTTTGTCCATCATGTCTTTTTGGATCTTAGCTAGTTGCTCTTGCATTTACAATTATAATTGATCTTACATCTCCTTTTGGAGTTGCTCACGCCTTTCCAATCTCTGGTCCATGTTTTTTGTCTTTGCTCAAGTACCGTAATGACGTAAATTTTTGTTGGTTTTCAGATTAACTGAAATAATTTTACTTAATTTAGGATCTTTTAGTGGACTTTAATGCATATGATGCAAATGTAATGCAAATGCATGAAATGAAAATAATGCAATGCAAATACATGTAATGAATGCAAGAAGAAAGAGAGACGTTGATTTTGAATTCAATTCCCTTAGAACAACTTTTCTAGAAAACAAATTTCGTTGCATAAAATAGATTACATATGCGGCCTTGCCCTCCTAGTCTAGGTAAAGACATCGATCCTCTTCTTCGTATCCGAATGTTACGGTCAAATCTCACGAACTTTCCAATAGATGCCTCTACTAACTCTTTTTTTCTTAGTCTAGGACGCGACCCATTGCTCACTTACCCCCACGATGCTCATTAGCTTCTTCAAGAAAATTGACAGCTCTTGAATCATCATTGTCAGCTTGAATCCTCAGGCAAAAAAATAATGTCGTATACTCCTCCACGGACTTCTCTTATTGTATTTACTTGGACCACATTCGGGTGGCCGTATCATAATCCACTTTATCAAAAAATTCGTTTTCCTATGACAAGCTTTTCTATTTAGCAATCGAATATGAATCAACACCTCCTTTCTATGATGTAAATGCAATGTAATAAAAACGAAAAAAAACACGTTAGCAGAGGAGAAATAAACAACAGAATAGAGCACCTAATCGGGTGACCACTAAGGTTTGGCGTGGCTCTACCTAGGGTAGGCTCCTAGGTCTCCCTATATGTGGTTTGGTTCTAAGATAAGGGTACCTGAACCAGCAGATTCCTCAATCCTCACCCATT
Source organism: Gossypium stocksii (assembly GCA_020496765.1). NCBI lineage: Eukaryota > Viridiplantae > Streptophyta > Magnoliopsida > Malvales > Malvaceae > Gossypium > Gossypium stocksii. The sequence continues at coordinate 77,814,978 of CM035624.1, read as the reverse complement.
ATAGGCTCACATGGATCGAGTTCAGTTCAGGGGAATACATTTCCCTATGGCCATGCGGAGATGAAAATCTCATGAAGACATAGGTACAGATGTATCCCAGAAGCAATTCACTAGCCCATGCAGAGGTGAAAACCTCACGAAGGCATAGTTTCTCACTCCCACTTAAAAGGTGTGACCACTCGGTCATGCAATGCAATGTTAAAGTACTCTACGAGACTCAAACCACAACAATAACACAAACAAATGCAATAAAGAAATCATGATTTTTCAAATCGATTTTCCAATTTTCAACAAAAGGACAAAAATTAACCAATTTCTAGCCTAACTCTCACAATGTCCCCAGTGGAGTCGCCAAGCTGTCGAAACCATTTTTTTATTTTGAAAAACAGGGATTGACTTTAAAAAGAAATTTGGAGTCGTCATCAATCCTTTTTGTTTAGGTGTGATCAGATCACCTCATAAAACATTTTGTCTTATCAAAACATTAGTTTTGGTCTACGAATTTCAAGAAAACGAGTCCAGAAGTCGGTTACGTACGAGGAAGGGTTAACTCCCTCGTACGCTCAAAACTGGTACCAAATCAATTAAATGATGTCCTAATGTTGAAAACTCGAAAAGTTTAGAAAATATAATTCCTTTGAAAAATGTTTGAACAACTCGAGTTGGAATTTAAGACCCACTCGTTCCGATGGAATAAAATGGCACATCCAGTACGTTGAGATACGACATTTTAAACTCTCAAAATCGAGATCATATTATGATTTACAAAACATGCAACTAAAAGGATATTTAGTTATTTGGTCAAACGAAAAAACTAAAACCCAACACATTAGGGCACAATTTCTCGAATTTTCAAACACAAAACATTGTCTTATTTTGAGAAGTTTTCAAACAAGTAATTTTAAAATTAACCCAAAATGCGTTTATTTAATTCGTTTCAGGAAAAAAAGAAATGAAACAAATAAAATCGGCTCAAATATGTTAGAATTTAGATTAAGAGGTGAACATAAGCATAGTATCGAGCATGAAATAATATGGCAATAATACTACACGAGCGAACAAAAATAATGTGAAAATTCAAAAGAACAAATTAAGATTCATACAATGGAACACACCATACATTATACAAATACTAACATTAATATTCATAGACTAACGAATTAAAAGGCAATATTTAAAAACAAATATAAAGGAAATTAACACAAATAAATTGTAACAAATTTTAAAATGACAAATTAAAGATGAATAGTATGAAGGAAAGGAAATTTGAAATTATCAATATACAAACAACGATTTCCCCGTATAAAATTTCTAAAATAATAATGTGCATAAAGTTTGAAATAAATCATATGAAAAAATAAAAATAAAAAAATAATGATATATGTAAAATATAATATGAAAGTTAATTTTAAAATACGTATTGCATGAAAAGAAATTTAATATTAGTAATGTAAAAAAAAACAAAGTATATTAATCTAAAAGAAATCATATACATAGAATAAAAACAATTTAATATAAATTATGTATATAAAAATAATAACGTATATAATTTAAAACAAAGGATATACATAAAATAAGTAATCTATATAGATAAAACAATTCAAAAAGATATACGAAAGAAAATATAAAAAATGATGCCACATAAAACTAATGATATGTACAAAATAAATAAACTATTTATTAAAGCAAACCCCTTTTTTTAAAAAGAGGTTATAAATAATATAAAATGATTTAATATTAAAAAAACAGTGACTTATAAAGTAATTTTAAAATAGATAATATGAGAACAATTTTACAGAAAATTGAAGTTAAAAGAAAAATGACTCGTTTGAAATAAAATTAAAATCAAAAGGATAATTTATAAACAAATAAAATTATTAAAACAACATTGAGGACCAAATTACAATGCACGTAAACCAATGGGAATCAACACGCAATTCTCCCAAACTCCAAAGCGCAGTGTTCAGATGCAGACCGAATTGAAATAGCACGCAAATTCCAGGGGAAAAATAACAAAAACAAAGAAATAGAAATAAAACTCAATCGAATGACAGCGTGAACTAGAGGGACTAATCGCAAAAATATCCCTTCACAGCAGAAACACGCTGATCCTGAAGGTACCGGATTGGGTCGAAAAGGGTAAAGTCTATACAGCACCTTTTTGGAGCCACTGAAATAGGCCCTAAACAGTGTCGTTTCATGTCTTTTATAAGAGCAAATAAAGCCTAAAAGAACAAACATTCGGATATTCTTTTAAAAACGAAACCTTAGCCCTCTATCAACTTTCATTCGGCCGATCAAGGGGCTCACCGTCCAACCAGCATTTCACCACTATAATTAATAGATGGCAACGTGCAAAGGCCCCTTTTATCCTCATTTAAAACCAGGCCACAAGAGCTACCATATCTAGCCCCGAAATCCCCATCCTTGCTTCGATTTCGGTGAAGAAGATGGAGTTCTTAAGGTGCATTCACAAAGGTAAATTCCCCTCTTCTTTTCACATGTAATAATATATAATGAAAGACCAAAAAACAAAAAATAAAAAAATAGACTCTAAAATCACCTTCAAAGAATCTGATTTTTGATTGCTTTTGTATTTGTATCTGTGCGAAGGAATTCACCCCTGTTTACACTGATATCTCTAACTTTTTATAGCCGAATAATATAAATATGAAATTACAAAAAATGATTTTTTCTTTTCTTTTTTATTTCTCTCCTGTATTCTGTTATTGCTGCCATTACTTATTGTGTATTGCTATCAATTGCTATTTGCTGTTTTCAGTTGTTAATCTGTTGCAGGTACAGCTGGCGTGACGTGGCAACGACGGAGGAACAACGGCCATGATGGAGAGGCTATGGCAGTACAACTAGGGTCCTTGCCCTAGGGTTTTCTATTTGGTTGAATTTGTTTAGTATCTGGGTGAATTTGGGCCATGTAATTTAAGTTTAGGTTTTTTTTTTTTTTAAGTGTTTTGGTTATTTTGGGTTTCAATTTGGGTTTGTGATTTGGGCTAGGTTTTATGCAAATTGGGTTGGAATTTTAGGCCTGCTTATTATAAAAGAAATGGACTTTAAATAATTTTTATTTTGGTTTTTTTTTGTTTTTTTTTTTTGAATTCTAACGGGCCCAGACAAATTGGGCCGATTACACATATGATGAATAAGGATGTGAACTTGGTATGTTCGAAGGATGTGAACATTGAAGGGATATAGAGAATTAATTGGTTAATATTGAAAATGTATGCTGAATGAGGATGTGAACTTGGTTTGTTCGAAGGAAGTACCTATCATTTGTGTATGTGTTACTTCTTTAATCATGATGACGTGTTGGCTTAGAGTTTGAAGGAAGTAAGTGACGTATTGAAGACATTGAATGAGAAGGAAATAGTGTCAGAGTGAGGTATAGTAACTAACACGTATAAAAGGATAGAAGTTGAGGAAGCATTCGCAATAGACAAGTTAAAGGTTAAGAATGATGGAATCATTTATATAATTTATTAGTTGCAATGTGCAAATATGACTCAGGTAAATGATGTCTTCCTCACTAAGTTCTTATGAACTTATCTATGTGTGTTATGTTACAGGTGTGTTGATGTGGGACTGGGCCAGGAGGGATAACACCAGAAATATGCCAAAAAGTGGTGCATCAGGTTATTATGCATACAAAACAAGTTTGGCAACGAGTTTCAAGTCTAAATTGTTATATAGAAATCCATACTATAGGGTATCTAAAATAGATTAGGATTTCAATTTAAATATCATTTTAATTTAATTACCATGTTTGGTAGTTGTGTTTTCTTATTGTATATACTTAGGATTTGTAACTAAGAAGGTGTAATTAATTGTAATTTATTTAAATAGATTAAGTTTTTTTATGTATTCATTTGGTAATACCCAAGATCTGGATCTGACATAATGGATCGGGTTGAGGGTGTTACACGATGCTTATGTCAATTATAAGGAAATTAAGGACAAGAATTATTGCTACAAGAACGTTACTTAGTGACCATCATGATGAAGTTTCGTGGACAAAATTTTTTTTATGGAGGGGAGAGTTGTAACATCCCAAAATTTCCGGTTAGACGTGTAACACTATTCCGATATCGGATATACTAAATTAATAAGAAAATTAGAAATTTTATCAGATTAAGTAATGCTTATGATGCGATTTTGGAAAATTTCTAATCTTTTTAACGACAAGTAAATATTTCAACATAATTCCTCAAAATAATTTAATCATAAAATATTTGTTTTTTTTCTAATAGTTATATAAACAAGGATAAAATAAGAATTTAATATACTGGGGTGGGGTAGGACAAGTAATTACAATAATCGTTCCACATTCACTATTAAAAAAAAAAATTCACCCCTCTCCACTTCTCAAGAAAACCTTAGGTTTTGTGATCCTTACCCTTAATTAAATTGGTGTCACCCATGAACTTAGTCTCAACTCAACTGGAAAATTACCAAAATTTTATTCTTTTTATAAAGTTATATTATTATAGCATATATTTATCTTTTTATATTTTCATTAATAAATAAAACTTTACACATGGTACTATTTGAACCAAAAACATCATTAATTTTAAATATTCAATTTTACCATTTTAATCTTAGCAATATTTTATTTTTAAATAAACTTTTAATAAATATATTTATAATTTTTTCACTCATATAGTAAATGTGTCGTAATTTAATAATTATCTTGATGTTTTAATAATTTTATACTATGTTTAAATAAATTAATTATTTGATTCCATATCAATTAACTTCAACTCAATCAAGGACTTGTCTACCATGATAGTTCATGTGCAATTAGTATCGTTCATAATATTTTTTTGAGATTTTTAAAATTTTAAAATTTTAATAAAACTAATTTACTTTTTTTTTTAATTTTAAAACCCTTTTTTAAAACATACAAATTTTATAATTTTAAATTCTAAATCTTAAATTTTAGACTCTAAAATGATATGTATGTTAATTTTTATTAAAAGAAAATGTCTGTAAGTTGCAGGTAACTTTCCGACTATCATATTACTATTTTCGTACAAGTTAGGCAATGGATTTCATATTCACCCCCACGTTGTCTCTGAAACAGAGTTGATTTTTAAAAAAAGACAAAAAAGATATTTATTCTTAATTACTAGCTAGTTTTATGACAAATCAGGCCCAAATTTACATTTCAAGCTTTTTTATTACGACATGAAGCATGTAAAGATGCTTGCTACGTTTTTGTAATAATTAAAAACAAAAGGAAGCAAACATTGATGATATGGCAGTAAATACTAGTAGGAGCACTAGTAATTAGTTAAATAATTAATTCTTGAACTCCTTAAGAGGCCGCAATTTGAAGCCTCCTTCCTCTCTTTGCTCAAGTGAATAAGGCATATATGTTCCCAAAATCTTGTCCCAAATGGAGAAGAATGGTTGGGAGAAGTTGTATTTGCCACCGTAAAGCTGATGGTGGAGATCATGATACGCGGTGTTGTTTGTAAAGAAGATATGAAAGGGATTCCAGGGAAGCATTAATCCACAATGGTCATCCACTGATTTCATGTTGCAGAAAGAGGAGAAGAAGGCAGACGTTAGAGGGGACATGCCAGAGATGTAAATAGCCATTGTACCGCCTATGATGTCAAAAAGAAGTCCCTCGAGCGGATGACTGTAGATAGCACCAAATGGGTACGAAACCACCAGTCGATGATGCTTGGAATGGAGGTGCTTGTACAAGAACTTGTTCTGGTGTAGGTATCTGTGAAGAAAATATTGGTAAGTATCGAATATGAACATTGCTACAATAAACTGTCTTGCTATAACAAAGGAAGTTGACTGCCCTGAAGAAGCTCCGGTATCATTTCCTCTTGTTATCTGCACCAAGTTAACAAAAATTAAATCATAACTAATTGACCTTAGATAAAATTTGGTTAAATATATACATAAAAGAATGTATATATTTAACCAAATCGAAAACCCACCCAATACGTTAAACAAGTACAATAATATACATATTGTGATTTCATCAGCTCCTTATCTTTAATGGAGTAATTAGTTGCTTTTTTGGGACTTGGGAGTATAATATATTTTAACTTTTCGTGATTGTTTATGTTAGCTCTTTAGTCAAAAATATCATCACGTATTATACTTTGGCCTTTCAAATGGACGTGGTAATTGATATATATTTAGTTATTAAAAAAAAAAAAAAAACTGTCATCAAAATTTTTGAGTAAAATCAAGGTGAAAAACCTTTGGCAACAATCATACCATATATAATAGGTTAGTGGCGATGAACTGACGAAATTGTTGACCAAGGACGCCTTTGATGACGGTCTTTTTGGAGGCAAAGTTCTTCTCATCCTCATCTTCTTTAGGATGCAACCTGTAATTGTTACAAGAGTAGCCTAAAATCGTATACAGTCCACCATAAACCCAATAAACAATAACTGGCATTAAACTGCCAACCAGCATTTCATTTGTTATCTCGAATGCCATTGCAAAGTGCAAAGCAAATTCTACGAAATATGTTTTAGGAGTCGAAAACCAAGCACGTACGTAAATCTTGAAGCTTCCTCTCCTCAACTTATAAGTGAAGAGAGAGCTACAAAAGGGTCCACCAAGCAATAAAAGATGTGGGGTTTAATGTATTTTTTAACCACTCAATGAATATTTTGCTCTAAAATGTTTACTTGGACCACTAATTTTTCTTTATTGTTCTTGTTATTTTGGCGCGATATAACCGAACAACGGTTGGTGGTCCGACGCTGTGTGTAATGTATATGTCGTATAAAAACACTTATGACAAAACAATTTTGAAATTTAGGATGAAAAACGGTTTTTTAAATAAATACACAGAACATCCATGTACTATAGGGTTCTAGGCAATTTAAGCCATCTTAAAATAAATGGAACAATTTAATTTTCATACAGTTAAAAAATGAGTAAATAAGGATAATTGATATAACATTAATTATTTTAATTAATAAATTTTGGGATAAATAACAATTTAGACCCTATAAAAAAGTAATTGAAAAGACCTAAATAATTCTTTTAATAAAAATTAATATGGAAAAAAGAAAAGAAAAGAAATGCAGTTATAAAAAGCATGACTATATGTAAAAGCACAATTGGTTAAATTTTTCAAATTTAAAAAAAATATTCGAAAAATTATAAATTATTCAAAAAAATGTAAAACAAAACAATTAGTTCCTTTTTCTTTGAAAAATTCTAAAAAAATTATTTTAAAACTTTTCTTAAAAAATCAAAAAATTTATTTAAAGAAATTTTAAAAAATTTTGTGCTTTTCTAAAAAAATAAAATTTTTTTTATTTTTTGAATTTTTATTAATTCTAGAATATCATATAAAGCTCTTTTTAAAAACATAAATTAAACCGACAAATGTAATTTTTTCTTCAATTGTATTTATCTCTTGTTTTTTCAATAAGTTAACTTTTTGAGTTATAAACAAGGTATTTATAGTCGATAGTAGTGATTAATTCCATTACTAGAGCTATTCTACAAAAATGTAAACAATTAACCATAAAATATGTTACATTCAATCAAGTACGCTTTTATAGACATAAATAATTAAAATTGTATTCAATTGTTATTATTTACTCACTTTTAAATAGTTTAAGATTCCTTTAAAAAAATGTAAAAATTAAATATATCATATTTGATTAGAAATTAATAAATTGTTTATGACTTAATAATTTATTAATGAAAATAATTAATATCCATCTTTTTCTTTTCCTTTTTTTGCTTGCTTACAAAAATTATTTTTTAATATTTATTTCTTCATTTTAAAATTCAATTTTAAAATTTATAATTATCTCTTTCAATAATATTATTTTTAAAATTCAAATATATATTTTCTCTTAAAAATATAATCTACATTACTACTGACTCAATGCTTATTAGTTTACTTACAGAAATTATATCACTGCATTTATTCGGAAAGAAATTAAATTATTTCAGACCTACTATTATTTTCTTATCGAAGCAAACAATCCAAAGAGAAAAACAACGGGAATTATGATATTTGTCAGTAAATAATTGTTGAATTCATTAATGGCTTACGTCCAAAAGTAGAAACAAACAAACAAGAATGTGTCCGGTGCCCTCTGCCTAAGTTGTCTCTCAATTCATACATAACCGGTACAACTGCCAGGCTTCACGTGAGAAATTTATTATAAAATTAGGATAAATTCTGTTAAAGGTTATTAAACTATTAATAAATTTAGGTTTTGATTATTAAATTTTTAAAAGAAAAAAAATGTGACAAAATTATTAGAAAATTTTCAGTAAGTCATTAGGCTATTAAAATTGTCATTGTATCGCGTTCTTTATTCACACCACTTGCATCAATCAAAATTTCATTTTTTTTTTCTTCTCTTCTATAATTTAATTTTTTTTATAAAACAACTTTAAACATCACGAATCTATAAATTGAAATCCAAACAACTTTCTTTCCTAATTCCGACACTAACTGTTAGATCGACTTGGATCTAAGTTATGTTCTTCTACTCGTCGATGAATATTAATTCACCGTTACCAATCGTTGAATTGTTGCTTAATGCTCATTAGATGGACTTTAAATAAAAACTTAACAACCTAGTGACTTAAATAAGATCTTTCAAATAGTTCAGTGGCTTAAATAAAACTTTTGACTAATGCAGTGACCATTTTGTAACTTGTAAAAGTTCAGTAACCAAAATGTAAACTTACTACTAGTTTACTAACCTTGAATATAGTCTATCTTGAAAATTATTGCTTAATTTTATAAATAATAATAATAATAATAAAAACTTTCAAGTTTATTATCATTTCATATTCTAAATATAGTATAAAATTATTTTAAAATTATTAAAGTAATAAATTGTTTTTAATTATTATCATTCTAAATAATTAATAGTTTTTATTCATACATAACATTTTATTATTTTGAGAAAATATAACTTATTTTGGTCTAAATTTAGAATAACTAATTGATAATTAATTAAAGGAATGAACCTAACTGAACATAACTAATCGCATAAACAACAAAATGTGAGGTATGAAATCTAAAATTAGACCGTCATTCATTTCTCCCCAAACGCTCACAACATTTTTCTCCCTCAACAGGTGTCACCTAGAGGTGAGCATGGGCTGGACCAGGCCCAGCCAAAAATTTAGGCCCATTTGCTAGGCTCGAGCTTGGCCCGGCCCCACAAAATGGGTCTAAAATTTTGTCCAAGCCCGACTCAGATAAAATGCTAAAACTCAGGCCCGACCCGGCCCTCCCATATTAATTTTTATATTATTTTTATAAAATTTTAAAATATTATAATACATCAAAAATATTAAAAATATCAAAATAAATACTTCCCAATAAATTGAAAATAAATTTTAAAAAATATGTACACTTAAATAAACTAAGATAAATGCAATTAACAAATGTCATTAAAATAATAACAAAATTAATAATAAAATAAGTTTTATACAATATCCAAACAACAACAACAAAATAGTAGCAACATAATAGTAAAATGGTGGTAAAATAGGGAGAAAATAACAAGAAAATAATATTAAAAAATTATTTTTTTGTCATTTAGTGATTCAGTCTGGGCTTGGCTGGGCCTAGGCAAAAAATGTCTTACCCGAGGCCTTGCCCGTTGTTTGAACGGGCCTTATTCTTTTGTCCAAGTCTATTTTTCGGGCCTATATTTTTGCCCAAACCCTTTCACATTTTAGACCGGGACTTCGGGCAGGGCCGGGTGGCACGACCCATGCTCACCTCTAGTGTCACCATGCCAATACCCATATAGACACTATTTTTTATATAGTTATATAGATAACTCATTTTTTCACATAATAATAACTCATTTTCTGTCTAATAAAGGATTACATATTTTTGGTACTAAATTTAGAAGGCAAACATGACAGTTCATCGAACTTTTTCTTTTATCATTCTAACTTTTAAAACTTTCAAAACAATCACTTAATTAATCCAATACCTTTTAGGAGCCCATTTTTGTTAAGTGTTTAACGAGGCAATGATGTGGCAATTCAAAATTTGGTATACAATTTTAGATCTCAACTTTTACATATTGTGTCAATTTAGTCATAATTTAAAGAAAAAAATTAATCCTAAACATTTACATATTGACTCAAATTGATCATAATTACAAAAATTCAAATATATTTATAAACACATAAATATCTTAAAAATATAAAATAAACAAGCTGATTTTTTTCTTCTTGTTTATCTAACAATGATCTTTCTTTGTTATTTTTGTTTCTTCAATTTAATTCTAATAAAATTTAAAAACGAAAGCCTTCACCTTCAATAATTTACTAAACTTAACCCTCCACCCAATTGTCACCACACTCAAATTTTGATTTGGATATTTTTCAAAAACAAATAAAAACACCAAAAAAGTTTGAACTCAAAAAATAATATTTTAGACAAAAAGTTACATGGTTTGACTTTTGTAATAGTGGAAACAACACAAAATTCCACTAGTGAGGGATTTTGAATGACAGGAATAAAAGCAATGCAGAACTCTTTTACAACATATACTCTTCAAATTCAAGCGTAATTCTTCACTAAAGATTTATAAATCATTATATTATGTTATACAATCATATGCATGATTTATACGAGCTTACAAAATTTCTTTCAATAACCCGAAGTCGTTTCAGGACTAAAATGTAGTATTTTTAAAATTATCAGGTTGGTATCATGACATCAAGGATATCGCAGTCGTGACCTCGAATAAACAATGAGTTTCGTTGCAACATTGGAGATCCATGGTCACAACGCCACTATGTCGGTTTAACATCGCGACAATGGGGGGACTGAAATCACAATGTTACATACTATTTGTACAATATTCCTAAGCATTTTTTCATAATAGCTTGCCACAATTGACTATGTGCACATTTGATTTCATTTAAACATCAATAACTTACATAAAAATCTTCAAAACAATTATATATGTCATTGATCAAACTATCATTTATTAACCAACATTCGAAATTGACCATTTCTAATACAAAACCAATTCAACCTAACGTACATGTTATATATTGAAACATAAAGGAAATGTAAAAACATTTGTGAGTCAAGAGCTGTGGTTTGGATGCTGTTTCACTATACAGAACCTCAAAATCTACGAGAACTTGTGCAGAGAATAAACAAACCGTATGTTGAACTATAATGCTTAGTGATACTTTCATGATTCAAGTTAATAATACAAAAGCACATGATTCATGTCTTTTGTACAATCCCATTTTACAATCCATATACATATATATTACCATGATTTTACTAACAAGTTACATTCTATCTTTATGTGCAAACATGATATAACAATCTAATCTTATAAATATTTCATAGTCATTATTTTACTATGTCATCTCGAGTTACTCGACAATAATGACTTTTAGAATTTTAATATTCTACTATTCTGAGTGGTCTGATAGCAATGGCTTTCACTATCTACATATTCTTCCATCACGAGTGACTCGGCAATGATGACTTTCACAATTTGAATATTGTACCATCTCGAATGGCCCGACAATGATGGTTTTTACTATTTGCATATTCTAGCATCCTAGGTGGCCCGAAAATGATGGTTTTAAACCACTATATCAATGACCATATGGCATGCCAACTAAACCCAGCTCTACTTGAGACAGTTAAAGGTAACTAACATTTCAACTACGTATCATTACATGTTCCATATTATAATTCCACACTATGCTCATCTTTAACTATATTGAATTCAATTATCAACATTTGATATCATCAAGCATAAACTGAGTCATACGATATCATTACATGTAACACCCCAAAAAAATCTATGTTTTGATTTTGTGTGTTATGTTAGAAATAATGGTCTACTTGAGTGGTTTAGGAGTGTTTGAGAGTCTCTGAGAAGCCCTAGGTTCGAGCCTTGGCTTTTGAAAAATTTTTGTTTACCTGTGGAACCTTGACTCTAGCATGTAACCTTTTAAGTATTTTTGATTGAAATATGACACAAAGAGCCTGCTGGTAAAGGGGTAAGTGGCGTGTTAGTATTTATAAGGGAGCTCGAGTTCGAATCTTATGTGGTGGAAAGGAAATTTTATTTTACTTCCTTGCTGTATGAGAAGTAGAGTTTGAATGAAACTCTGCAATGTGGAGGTTGATTTGGTCATTGAGGGATTTGTGGAGCAAATCAAAGAGTGGGTTTGGGAGAAAAATAAGGGATTTGAGGTTGGTAAAGGGTTGTGCCAAAATTAAACTCTTGTTCAAAAGAGTTTCGATTAAGGTGGGAAAGGTTGGAAGAGTCAAGGGTGGGAGTTGTTTAGGGGCCTTGCCGAATTAGGAGTCTCTTTTGGCAAAATCAGCATTAGCTCACCTCTCTTGACTTGGGTGTCAAATTTGGATGTTTTTCGGTTGGGACTATTGCTTATTGTGGCAAATAATGGTGGTTCTTTCGAGTTTTCCTCTCAGTTGTACTTGTGTTTTTGTGCTCCCGTATTGACATTTTTCCTTTGGTCAGTTGATTTCTTTTCCCCTCTTCCTCGTTTGGTTTTTCTTTTCATTCTAGACCAATTGCTACTATCAATTTCACCCTTCTCAACACTTTCAGTTTCGATTCCACCTTCTCCCTACCACAATCAATTGTAGTCTCTAGGCTGATTACTTTGCCTATTCTCCTCTCATTCACTTTCGTTTCTCTCCTCTCTCTCAATTCTTCCTTTCATTAGTGGTGACCGAATACTGATTGGTAAGCCTCTATTTATCTCTACTCTTTCGGCTTTCTCCTCTATTTCTTTGAATGCCTATTCTTATCTTTTTCCCTCTTGGTTAGGGTGTTCTTTCGGGTTTTAGTATTACTCGTGGCAGAAAGGAATTCGCTAGTATTTCAGAAACAATTGGAATCTTTCTCTCGTCTGCCGTTCAAAGGTAATGTTATTCGTTGGTATTATATTGAACTGAGGCATTTTGGCTTGGGGCTTTTCGGTCTTGGCCGAATGTTTCTCTCCATTATTATGGGTTATGTTCTTTAGGGATTCATAGGTTGTTCAACCCTTGTGTGTAAGCAATCGAATTAATAGATTCGCTTATCATGCAGATAATAATTGAGGGGTCTGTAACCTTCTTTCGTCAGTGGTCTAAATGGGCTAAAACCACACTCGTTGAAGCAAGACGTTGGTAAGTAATCCTTTGAACATGTTTCGGTTAGTGTCTCTTTCAACTCGTGTGTTATGTATTTAACCAAAGATTCAATTGTAATAGGTTGGAGTGCACATGGGCTAATTTAATCGTTATCGCAATAGGTGTGTAACAGTACCCTGTAATCGATAGTCGGTAAAAAGCCAAAAAGCCAAAAAGGATGGCGATTGATGCCACACGGGCGTGTGATTGTACGTGTGGTAAACCGAGCCTACAAATGATGGGTGAAAGACTGTGGAGGCCACCATGAGCGATCTCATGGGCTTAGGCCATCATGGGCCACATTAGGCCGAAATGGGCCGTGTGGACCCAATGGGATCGTGGGCCCCACACAAGTAAATCTCACGAACATGTGAGAATATTGGACCCGGTTATGTTGCACACATGGCTAAGGTCGCTTCTGGGCTTAGTAGGCCACCGGGCGTGTGGACCCACATGGGTCGCATAATGGGCTTTGGGCCCATTCATACTGTTATGTTTATTGAGGTTACATGGGCCGCTCGAGACGATTATAGACCTTCTGATGGGGCGGTAAGTGTGTCTAGACCCATTCTGATGAAAATGACCATTTTGCCCTTATAGGTAGAAATGACCGTTATGCCCTAAGAGGTAACATGACTGATTTGCTTATGATATGTATGACTGTGAATGAGTATGACATGTTGCATACATGTATGATATTATGACATGACATTCTGCATGAGGATGGGTTATTATGGACGGAGGAAGTGTTCTGTATTTATGGCTTTTAGCCATCTTGTTTATGGCTTTTAGCCATCCTATTTACTGGTAGCTTTGTTGCAATACTGATTGGTGCCCTAACCGGTGCTAATCTTGGTGTGTTTGGCTAGGTGGGTGGATTTTATCCCCACATGGTGTGACTGGCGGGACGGAGTGGTGCATCTGGCGGGATTGGGGTGGGATTTTTGTTTGCATTTCTGCTCTGATACTGGTTCTATATTAGGGCTTAGGCCCACATATATATTGTTTCTAATTCTGCTACTATACTGGGCTAAGGCCCACCTGATACGGTTATATAATGGGCTCAGGCCCAGACTGTTACTGCATTCTGTATGTCTAACTGATTAAATATTAGTGGATTACACACTGAGTTTTCATAAACTCACCCGTCTGCTTTAACTGTACAGGTAATCCCCAATCGTAGTCGGTTCGGTGCGATTGGAGGACTCAGAGGTGGCCATACTTTTCATTGAGTTTGTTTCAGAACTTTTTTTTTATTTTAGATTTATTTTGGGTATTTTATGTTGTAATATGGCCTTTATCTGGTTGTTATTTTTAGTTCTAGAATTTTATTTTGCTTTGGATATAACTGCTAGCATAACACCCGTTTTTTAAAAAAGAACAGTGTTTTTACAATACAAACGCAACTATTTTTAAAAGACATGCTTCCGCTATAAAATTTGGTTTTGAAAATTTAATAATGTGCTAAAGAAAGTAACTTTTGATAATAAAGCGAGGTTCTTAATCAGCCTTTAATACATACAAAAGGATAAATCAAGTCAGGGTTTTTTAAATGAAGCTGCGATTTAAAGCAAATAATCGTTTTTAAGTCACTATTTAATCACAAAATGATTACTGCGTTTTGAGGTCCCCAACAACAATGAGTTTTACGTTTCACTTCAATGTGATACTGCCAAATTCTGCCGTAACGTCTAGGCCGGGTTTAGGGTTTACATTACACTTACCTCAACATGTCATTTTGCATCAATTATTTATGTATGTATGCATATGTATATGTGTTAATGCATTGAACTTGAATCATAGAAGTACAAACCAAATTTTTTCGTCACTCATTTATAACTCTCGCTTTTCCTTTCTCTCGAGATGGTTTAGTGTCATCTTTAGTTTGTTAATTTGGATCAAATTGAAAAAGAGAGAAACTTTCTCTTTTCTTCAACCATGGATAGAAAGCTTGGAAGGAAGATGATTCTTTCATCTTTTTTTTTTTCACTAATAATTGTTTTTATATACTTAGTTAAGGTGTTATTAACTTTAATTAACTTTGTTTATTATTTATTAATTTTATTTACTTAAATATTTAACAATTCTAATCATAAGTAAGTGAGTTACCATCAATATCCACTTACTTCTATTTAAAATTGGTTAAACAACCATTTTAGTCCTTTGGATAATTATTATCTAGGTCCCTAAGCATTTCATCAATTAAAACTCAATAGCGGTTGAACTTTTACAATTCAGTCCCTAAACTTTGATTAATGGTTTTCTTGGTTAAATTACTTAACAGATCCTTAATATATTAACCATAACTCCATAATTATCCCTATTTTATCTAAATAGACTCGATTATGAAAATAATATTTTGAAACAGTATTTTTCGACAGTACCTAAAATCATGTCATACAAAATGCTTAAGAAAAGAGCGTTAAAGAAACATGATAATCATCTAAAAATAATATAAACCAAATCACCCTAAAAAAGCAAACCCCTATTGTGCGATACGTCATTCATAAATAGGCTTTGTATAATTTCATCCCAAGTCAAAACAACCTTAAAAAAATTCAATTATACTAGAAGTAAAATAAGTTCCCTACTTGAAGTAAATCTAAATATGATCAGTTATCTTATCTTTTAATATAGCAAGATAGAGTCAAGTCGAATTATAACTCTATTAATTTTAATATAGCAAGATAGAGTCAAGTCGAATTATAACTCTATTAATTCCTTCAAGGTTACCACTCCACTTGGATAAGAACTTAAACTCTTTTATATCTAGTTCCTTTTTACATAAAAACACATCCTGTCACACCCCAAGTCTGGTGGACCTAAGATTTGGTGTACAGCGGCAAAATGATCTATTTGACGAAATGTAATCCTCCAATATGTTTCTTTTGGCACATAGGTGTGGGCATATAGCAATTGTCGTGAAAGTAAGTGAAGATTTTATTTCAAGATATTCTGCTACTTAAATGAAAATATAGTGTTAAGCGAAAAGGGTAAGTATGATATGAATTATTTCCAAAGCTATAGTATGCCTTATTTGTGTAAAGTACTGTGCTAGTTAGGTTGTAAAGTAACCTGGTTAGGAACCAACTGGATGACTAGTTGATATTTATAATGCAGGATTCACATTTGTATTTCTCTCGAAAACTATAGACCATTAAGAAAGTAAATTCTGAAATGTGTGACACTTGTTAAGTTCCACTAGGTAGGATGGGTCATATTTATATGAGTGAGAAGGGTTTTGAGAAAGTTTCTTCTTCTTCCTTCAAGAATACTTTCTAATTCTTTTTCTTAAATCCAATGGTATCTTTTCCTCATCAAGCTGGATGTTAAGGATTCTTGGTTTAAATAGTGGTTATTCTATCTTTAGTTAAGTACTACAGCTCTGCATGTTAGATGTTTTTGAAAGAGTGATTCTGTATGTGGTATATGAATAGTAAGTTGTAAGTATAAGGCTTTGCATGGGGTTATAAGAGTTTGAGATGATAGTAAAATGTATGTTAATGAGTTTTAATAGCGATACTATTTTCTATAAGCAATTCTTACTACTAGTTTGAGATGGATATCTAAGTTTGGAGCTTCGAACTACGGTAGGTGAGTATCAAGTGAGTCTCTACCTTGACTCTCTTTTTAATGTAAACTTTTCAAGTAGAAGAAAAAATATATATAGAAGACAATGATATTTATAATAATTGGTAAAGGGTACAAGTATAGTAAAGAAGAGATAAGGGCTGTGATGATATGTAGTAAGTTTTATTGAGACGAATGTTGATTGATAAGTATGCAGGTAAAGTTTGAGATATGAAAAGTATGAGTCAGTCTAGAATGCAAGTAAATCTGGGTAAGTAAATGATGAGAAATGTCCCTTTGTGAAGCCTCTGGTAGGGCAATTATATTGCTAACCAAATTGGCAAATCACTATATGAAAAAAGTGTAAGACCATGAGGTTGAGACCCATGGCATCTTGATATGATTTGGAAAAAATCATGGTGTAGCCTCTAGTAAGATGAAGACTGGACTAGTAGATCACGATACATGAATGTGTGTAAGACCATGTGGTTAAGACCCATGTCAAGATATGTTTGTATGAATGTTCATGGTGCAGCCTTTGATGATGTGTAAATCAAATGGGCAGATCCCGATACATGAACTTATGTATAAGTCCATGAGGGAGAAACCCATGGCACTTTCTATAAAAACCTGTTAGGACAATAAGCACGAGATTTTATATGATGCCTTATGGTGTATTCTATTTTGCCTTTGCAGCGTACTTTCATAAATCTGTCAATAAAATGTACTTATCTGCCCTTATGGTAAGCCTGAGTAAATCTTGATTGTTTTGTGATAAGTATTGCTAAGATAAGGTTATGATATATCTGAGTTTATTTTAATGAAATTAGATCTATAAAGTAATTAGATAAGTTTTTAAGGAAGTTTTTTAAGAAAAGTGTGTATCTGAAAGATAAGGAGGGTATTTATCATGATAATCTGTTAGTGTTGAATATGGCCATATTCATAGTTGAGAGACATAAGAAATGGTTTATTCAAATTCGTTTGTGTTATATAGCGTTGAAATCTAAGTATCTAGTATACGTTATATTTGAATATAATCATGCCTTCTTCTGAAATCTTATGGAGACCGAGTCATCATATTTCCAAAGTTTTGGGGTTTCGAAATAAAGTGATGTAGAATTCATCTGAATGATCTGTATAGTACATTATTAGTGTTAGTTTGAATGGTATCAAACCAGAGTATGATTTTATTAGTAAATTAATGGCATGCAAATCTGAATGAGTATCTGCCAAACGTGTATGTGTCTGCCAACGATTCGCATCTGTGAATAATTGTTCTAGAATGAATGTGTTTGTGAAGAGTTGGTCTGTGTAAAGTGGGTTCTGAAGATATATTCTTTTGAATGGTACATTGGTATGTTGAAATTATGAAACTTGACATGTAAGTGTATGTCGAAACTGTAATAGTATCTGCCTGAAATGGAAGTAATTGGTTTAGAAGGATAGTTGGCATACAAATGTTCTTCAAACAATATAAAGTATCTGCCAATGCATTTTTGGAATAAAGCTCACTAAGTTCTCTTAAACTTATAGTGCTTGTTTTTTTTCAAGTGTATGGGAAGATAATGTACTAGGAGGGACAATACCAACAGTATGGTAAGGTACTGACAAAGTGGGTTATTATGCATACAGTAGAATAGTGGCGTAGTTTAGGGTTATGCCCTAAGAATCCATCTATAACAAACTTTTATATTGTATAAGTTATAATGAGTTTGATGCAACGATTCATTTTTAATACTTTCCTTTGTTCTCAAATATTAAGTCTATCAGTTAAACAATAAGAAAAATGCTTTCGGTAAGAAGTTTATGTCTACCGTTTGGATAATTCTGTTAAGTATTTTATGTAATACACATCTGACATTTCCTACATTTTCTGCTTAATAAAAATATAAATATCCAACATTCATTTAAGTCAAAATTGCCAATAAAATAATATACACTATGACTATCACAAATAGTTGTTGAAATTTCTATTTGAACAGAGAATAGAATAACTATATAAAATAGATAGTCAAAGTTACTAACAATCTCTCCCTTGGCATTTTGACAAATCCATGTCGTAAATTATTAACACATATAAACAAAAGAACTAGATTATAACTCCTCCTAAGAAAATGCATCACTAAGTATCATGTTAAGAACTTTGATTATCTTGAGTTATCAATTCATCACCATGCATAAGAAGGAAGTAAGAAACACCATTAATCATAGACAAAGTATATTTGTTTCTAATATTTTTCTTTCCTTTTTTTGGTAAAGATGCTAAAGAGGCTCCATCTTATCACGTGATCTTCAAAAACAAAAGAACTCCCATTATCATGGGTTTTTTCTAAAATCATAAATTATTTTAGTAAATTTCATATTATTAACCAAATGCATCTAAATTTCAATGTTGATGAGTTCAACTTAAGCTTTAGAAGAAAAATAATTGAAAACAAGAAATAATTCCCTTTAAAATAACTCCAGTCAAGACTCAAGTAGTCTTTTTCAACCTTCAATAAGTGTCTCACCTACCTTATCTATGTGTGTAAACTAGCATAACTGATATTAGATTTAGATGGAATTTTAGAAGTACCTATATTATCTAAACCAAATTCCTCCATAAACAAAGGCTCTTCTATTGTTTTATGTTTTGTTGCACTTTTTGTTATAACTGGATTCCGAATAGCTATGTTTTTTTTTTTTAATTGGGTCCCCTATTTCTTTATTGATTTCATCATGTGCATGTTGTTCTTCTAAAGTTTCTTCAACCATCTTTTCAATTATACCATTAATGATTTTCTTTTGGACAAAAGGATCAACATTTGAAGGGGTTGGTGACAAAATAGAGCTTTTCTTAGTTTTACCAACATCAACTAAGAAAACTTTCTTATCACAAATATCAATCAAGTTTGGAACTTCTCTTACCCTTATTTTTGTCGTTGCCTTCTTTCTACCAATATTTGTGGTTCTCAACATGGTTTTTGAGAACATTTCAATAGAAATAAAAAAACAATAACAAGTTCTCTTGATAAAAAGAAAAGTCTTGAGAAAGTAAAAAAAAAAAATGTAAAGGATGTTTCAACCAACTAAATGACAAAGTTTGAGTTGGGCACCACCTTCTCTCCTCAAAATTACAAATATGTCATTCTACTAAAAACCTATCCTCCAAAAATATAAAGCCAAAAGTCAAAAGATTAGGCTAATTTAAATAAGCCACAAATTAAAATTAAATGCCAACATTAATCTTCAAAGTAACAGCTAAAAGAAAATTCATCTGTCATAGCCGGACTTTTTAAAGTCTTAAGTTACAAAGGAGACTTACGTGTTAGATTGGAAAGTTCTCTAATTTGACGGGTTTTTTATGTGGGTAAGAGTTTTTGGAAGGTTGGTTGAGAAAAAGTTAGATTTCAACTTCAATTCGGTTATTTATGAACTAGATAGTTCTTAGTGGGAGACAACTTGATTAATATTATTCTAAGTGGCTATTGATTTGGTGTTGGTGAAAGATGGATGAGAGGATTGTATATATAGGAGAGGTGTTATTCTATAGGATTGTTTTTCCATTTTACCTGTTCTTTCTTCATCTTGCCTCTAGTTTCCCATGGAAGAGAGAAAGCTTAAAGAGCGTTTGTGTATGAAGGAAAAAACAGAGATTTGAGACTTAGAAATTGAAAAATTGTGAAGGTTGGATAGCTTCTTAACCTTTCTATTATAATGAATTTAAGAGAACGAAAGAAGGTTAAGGATTTTAGTTATCGATCGAATATGTTCTGTTTTGGTTGAGGATTGTAGTTAATTATTTAAATGGCCTCTACATGCAAGTAAAGTATGATTCTTATGATAATGAATTATCTTTAATGGAATTTTGAAATGGTTGTTATGTTTGTAAGATGGAGGCTCATATAGTAAGGTAGAAGCTTAATAGATGGATTTGGCATCAACTTTCATGTAAGTTCTAAGACTTAGGTCATAAAAGGATGTTTTCAATGTTATTAGTGTACAAAATACATTTGAATTAGTGTTGTACAAATGGTGGATCATCCTGTGGCTAAGTGTTGATGTCTTGTGTGTGTATGCGGTGTTATATGCAAACACCTTTTGGTTGTGATTCTGATCATGTTGAATAGATGAATGGTTTGGCATAATGTATGTTGCATAATGATATGCAATTGTATGGTTCTGAGTAAATATGAATATGATGTGTAAATGGAATGATGGGTGTGAAATATGCCATATGATAAATAGTATTTCTTGAGGGAGTAATTTGTATGATGTGCATGTTAATTATAACTGTGGCTTTGCAAAGGTTTGGATGGACATGCACAAGGACTGCATATGCATTTATTTTTAATTGTGGCTTTGAGGGAGGATCAGTTGGATTGAGTTAGGAAAAATGTTTTGAATGTTATGGAAAAGTGTGCAGCCCAGTATATTAAATTCCTTAATGGAAGTGTAAGACTCTAGGATTCTGAGGCTTTAAGTTGTATACGTAGAATAGAAGTCCATGGTCATGGCATTACCGTAAACATGGAAGTCCATCAGGATTATCTCATATGTGGAAGTTTGTCAGGATTATTCTATATGTGAAAGTATGTTAGGAATATCTTAATGAGGAAGTCTGTCAATACTAACTTATATGTAGAAGTCTATCAGAACTATCATATAAGTGGAGATCTTTGAAAGGCTATATTGCAAATAGGATTCCACAACGAAGGGATCCGTTTGTATGAGTCCACCAAGAATGAGTTCGATCTCTTGTAATCCACTACTATATGCGAGCTATCTATTTATGCAAAACCATATATGAAAAACATGACAGCCTGCCACAACTATCTCATATGTATGATTCTACAAATAAGGGATTCTCTCGTAAAAATCTGCCTACATGTTATCTATTTCAAAGAGAAGACCACCAGGAATGGACTATCTGATTGCGAAACAGAGGTGAGATAAGATGTACCATTAGATTTGTCTACTTGATTGAGATGAGTAAACTTTCTATACTAAGTCGTAATGGAGTCTTCCTTATGAATCCAGGAAGATTGTAATACGAATCTTAGTTTGATAAGACAAACTGTTATTAACAGTCTGAAACAGGGACTGTTCACTATTAACCTAATGTGAATATCTGTAATCATTGGTTTAAGGCATGTTATGAAAATTATTTGTGTATAATCCTTTACACATTTGCAAGTAAGAATTCGCGAGGATTTCCCTCTTAAGGAAATAGATGCATAAGGAGCCATGAAAGCAACTAGTGAAAATAGAATTCGTAGGAGAAATTCACCAAGTAATCATTTGATATGATATCAATATCCTGGTATTGCATCTATGAAATCTCATCAGCGGAAGTTGTATGTATATTAGGCTTTGTATAGCCAAACATGAAATCTTCTGCTTTCAAGTCATCAATAGTAGAGCAGCTGCAATCAAATAAGATGAATTGTTATTCAAATTGTAAGAATAAATAAGCGATGATATCATTGAGGGTAATGTGCCAAGTATAAGTAAACCAATTTGTGTGATGTAATTACTATGTTAATAAGATCGGCGTACTGTCCTAATACAAACAAGACAACATGAAGTTCAAGTCAAGAAGTGCAAACATGTTAGCATTGTGTTAAGGTATGAAAACTCACTAAGTTTATTAGAACTTACATAAGTGTTATTATGTGCTACAGGTAAAGAAAGAAATTGAGCGTTCAAGGAGAAACCAGGCTAGAGTCTGTCATGCAATGGTAAATTTGTTTCTTAGTCATAATATGCATACAACGGGGCGACCCAGAGGTGGAGTCTCAAGGTTATATTTATGTTTGTAATTAGCCACAATTAGAATATATTTTCAAATTTAAGCAAATACTCAGCATGTTAAAGACTAGTCTACTTTGTAAACTATTATGTATATTAGACCAAAGTATATAATTGGAAATACTTTTTTATACATTATGAGGTTAATTAGATGATTGTGCTTCTATAATATTTATATTATGTGATTATGAACTTCAAATATATATAGTGAGGTCGATTAGATAGTCATGCTTTAATTCTAGTTTCATTAAGTAGGAATGGCAGAATATATATATTTAGTAATTTGAAATGTGTTGGATATTTTAGATCTTGAGTGTCACACCTTGTAACGCGAATCTGGCAATCAGGTCAGGTATAGGGTGTTACATCATCCTTATAACATGACATAGATTTATCAATAATGCACCTTTGTATTCTTTTCACATGATTAGATTCTTCTATTATATTTTTTTTGTTCTAACAAAACCTTTAATAAACTCTCCGTTGGCATAATCACATTTGACCATAGCTCTAACAAATTTGCTAACAACAACTAGATATCAAAATTCAAACTAGCCTTTTAAGATATATTGGGAAGCTTTCTTTACTCCAATATCATTCTCCCCCTTTTCTCTATTCTTTCATTGTACGATTGTATCAATTTTATTCAAGGGGATGAGGTGTTACATCTTCTATAATAGGGGTTGTTACTCATGGAATAACAGGGATCTTTTCCATGAAATCTAGATAGAGCATGTTTTATATTTGATATCTCTTCAATATGATCTTTATGGGCTGCAACCTCATGTTTTATTTGAGCATCAATGTTTTTCTATTCTTTATAGCAAAAATGTGATTAATGATTTCTCGCTCAAATCTATTTTTATTATGGGTTCCTTATTCCACTTGTTATTGCAACAAGTTTTACAACAACTCTGAACTTCTTCCAATCACGCATTATCATCACAGTGAGATTATGCATGTCCAATGTAACACCCCTAACCCATATCCATCGCCGGAACAGGGTTACTGAGTATTACCAGAATATACAGATCAAATACAGACATTTCATATAATTTAACATTCATGACAAAAATTATTCATAAAGTCCTATATATGAGTCCTCGAGGCCCAAAACATACATTAGAAACAAGTCTGGACTAAACCGGGTACTCAGAGAATTTTTCACAAAATTTTAATTTTTTTCCAATGTGGAGGGGACACACGCCCGTGTAGTCAGGCTAATAAACCATAAATTATACATATTTTTACCTTATGCTTAGCCTAAATTCTGGATGACTTATCATTGAATTTGTGGAATTTGGTGCTCCTAATCCTTTTATTTCATGTTTTATACTTAGGTGAGCATAAAGAAGAGAAATGAGCAAGGAATGGGCCAAAAATGGGCAAATTAAGCCCAAATCAATAATCAACACGGCGTGGAAGTTCATCACACAGGCGTGTCACACGGCCGTGCCACTTTAAAAGGCTCGAGCACGGCCTCCACATTGACTCACACGGGCGTGGCACACGAGTGTGTCCCTATCATGAGGAAGTTCAATTTCACTCAGAAAAGGCTACTTAGGGGCTAAGAAAGACATTCAAACGTCTATATAAAGACCCTAGGAGGCAACTACAAGGGAGGACGGTAGAGGAGAGTGCGGAGCACATTATTCCCGCTAAGACGGGAAGTTAAAGGTAGGGAATCACTCGAAGTAAAGCTGATTGATCCATCTTAGAAGCCAGGATCTACATCAAGATAGAGGATATCCCTTCTATCCTTTCATGAGTTTTGGGTTTTCTTATGTTTTGTTATTTTATACATTCTGAGATGTTTCGTTTTGCAATTATGAACTAAAACCCCAAATATCTAAGGGGGATAAAACCTAAGATAGATCTTGTTATTGTTATCTGAACTGTGTGATAAATATTTGATTTGTTCTTAATTGTGTTTTTCATTCTGAAATTGATATTTCTGGGCTATTGATTTAAGTCAAATGTGCTTATGTAGGGGAGCAAAAGTCCCTGCATCAGAGTAGATCCAATACAATTAAGCAGAGTTGATCGCAATCCTATACATAGGACGACAAAAATCTGTCGGATTAGAGTCAAATCTAATATGAGGAGCCATAGATCGAGTTAATGCAATACTAGGGGTTTTAATTAGAAAGAGATTTCGGTTAGTCAACCTAGGATTAGTTGTTCTTATCCTCGATGGAGGTATTAACATAATTTAGGGATCTCTATGGATCAAATCAAATGAAGAAATCATCTGGTTCAGAGTTAGATAACAACTGAAGTCTAGGTGGATTCTTCCTTAGGTATTGCCCTCATCAATCAGTTTTCCCAAAAAGAAATCTCCCAATTTACTCTTTGTCATTTATTCAGTTTAGTTTAGAGTTAGTTAGTTTACACAAACCATCTCTTTATTTTTAGGCTAGATAATAGGAAGGAAGTCATTACAAGTACTTTTAATTCCTTGGATTTGATATTATGGTCTTGCCACTAGCTATACTACTATTCGATAGGTGCGCTTGCCTTTTTATCGTGATAATAGTTAGTTTCCAGGTATGATCGATTTTATTACTTCATCACAATCACGAGATCAAGTTTTTGGTGCTGTTGCTGGGGAACTGAAATATTAGGAACACTCGATTCCTATTACTTTAGCCATTTTTTTATTTTTATTGCAATTTATTTCCTATTTTTATTTTAGGTTTTAATTACTAAAATTTTCTTTTTCTTTTTCCCTTCAGGTGTATGACTAAAAGAAACCCAGGAGCATCATTATTGTTTGACGACGATTTGGAAGCTACAGTCCGTCAAACTCACAGAGAGATAAGAAGAAGCTTGCAATATCCAGAACAAAGTCAAGAAGAAGAACCTGAACCTACTGAAGAGATGGAGGCAAATCACGATAATCAGCTAGTTCCTGTAGTAGCCGCAAATCCTGTTGAGCAAAATCCTGCTCCGCGTACTATGTATGATTATGCTAAACCTAATTTTGCTGGTACTGAATCTATTATTGTTAGGCATACTATTGCTGCAAATAATTTTGAACTGAAACCTAACACTATTCAGATGATACAACAATTTGTTTACTTTTTTGGTTTGCAAGATGAGGATCCTAACGCTCATTTAGCCAATTTCTTGGAATTCTACGACACAATTAAAATAAATGGAGTTTCTGATGATGCCATTCGTCTTCGGTTATTCCTATTCTCCTTGAGAAATAAAGCTAAACAGTGGTTAAATTCTTTACCAGGAAGATCTATCACTACATGGGAGCAAATGACAGAAAAATTTTTGCTTAAATATTTTCCGCCGGCTAAAACGGCTAAATTAAGGAATGATATCTCTTCTTTTGTGCATATGGATTTAGAAACACTTTACGATGCTTGGGAGAGATACAAGGACTTATTGAGAAGGTGCCCTCACCATGGGTTACCTCTATGGTTACAAGTTCAAAACTTTCACAATAGTTTGAATCCTTCGACAAGACAAATGATCGATGCAGCCGCCGGTGGAACAATGAACAATAAAACACCAGAAGCAGCTTACAAGTTTATAGAAGAGATGTCACTGAATAACTATTAGTGGCAAGTCATGAGAACAAACCCACAAAAAGCTGCCGGAGTCTTCAATATTGATCCAATCACCATGCTTTCTAATCAGGTAGAACATCTTAATAAAAAGATTGATAATTTTTTTGGTTCTACGCAGGTACACCCAATGATGCAATGTGACTGAATTCAAGGAAACATGAGCAATTCTGAGTACTCCACCTATGGATATGGCATGGAAATTGAGCAAGACAACTATTTGGGTAATAATTCTAGATCCCAAAATAACCCTTATAGTAACACTTACAATGCAGGTTGGAGGAACCACCTAAATTTCTCATGGGGAGGACAAGGAAATCAAAGGCAACCACCTCTTCTAGGATTTCAATAGCCACCATTCCAACAAGAGAAAAAGTCGAACCTTGAAGAGATGCTCACAAAATTCATCGCCGTGTCAGAAACCTGTTTCCAGAACACTGAAACGGCACTTAAGAACCAGCAAGCATCCATTCAAGGACTCGAAACTCAAGTAGGCCAGCTCACTAAGCTAATTTCTGAAAGACCACAAGGTGGGTTACCAAGAAACACAGAGACTAACCCTAATGAGCAACTTAATACCGTGGATACAATAGATGAGGAAGGGTTAACCAAAACCAACCTAAAGCCATGTAAGGAGACTGTGGTAAGTAAAGGTAAGGATGAGGTAAGTTCCAAAGAACCAATTGTCAAAGAGTATAAGCCTCTTATCCTATACCCAAATGCACTAAGGAAAGACTGCACAAATGAACAATTCGGTAAATTCATTAAACTTTTAAAGAAATTACATATTAACTTACCATTTATTGAAGCTCTTTCGTAGATGCCAAACATCGTTAAATTTTTAAGAGAGCTACTGACGAATAGACGAAAGCTAGATGAGACATCTCATGTGAAAGTGAATGCAGTGTGCTGAACTATTTTATCAAAATAAGCTGCCCAACAAACTAAAAGATCTAGGGAGTTTTACAATTCGTTGTTTACTTGGTAGTTTAGACGTCAAAAATGCTTTAGCTAATTTAGGGGCTAACATTAATGTAATGCCTTATAAATTGTTTAAACAACTAGGTCTTGGGAAACCCAGTCGACTTTGTTGTTCTAGACATACACTTAATTCTAGGGTGACCCTTTTTAGCAACTGCTAGAACAACAATTGATGTAGACATAGGCTAGCTTACACTTCGTGTAGGTGATGACAAAGTTACTCTACAGGCCCATAACTCGAATAGGATTGTTGATGATAAAAATGTTGTTACAAAACCTTGAAATAAGAATGATCTCACCATCCAATCTTCTATGCAGGATACACTTTACATAAGGGCGAACTAACCACAGACGAGTCCATCCAATGGAAGCGAACATGAAAAATGAATGCTCCAGATTAAGGAACTAGATGAGTGGCTGAACTATCAACAAGAAAAGCCCAAAATATGACACACCAACCCAGAGTATCACCAAGACGACCCTAAGGTAAAAACGAATCAATTTAAGGTAGGGGATAAGGTACTCTTAGAGGAGGAAGATCCTCGAATTTCGAATGCAAAACTTCATACAAGTGACACACCTCCCATCACGGTAATTCAAATCTTTCCTTATGGTACAGTCGAGATAACTCACAAGACACTCGATACTTTCAAGGTAAATCATACTCGACTCAAACCTTATGTTGATAATAAAATTAAAAGCAAGATGGAAGAGTTTCAATTCTTCAAACCACCGTGACCATGAAAGCTTGAGGAAAGTCGAGCTTAGACTATAAACAAGCGCTTCTTGGCAGGTAACCCAAGTACTAACGTAGTAAAATTATTTTATTTAAGCTCTCTAATACATCAACTAACCCTTTGAATGCAGGTTTTTTGATGCCCACGGGCGTGCCTAAGGCCGTGTGGACACCATGAGCAAAGACACAATCGTGTGATATGGCCATGTATGAGCAGGGTAAGATTTCCCTACCACACGAGCTACGATAGCTAGCCACGATCGTGCGAGGTGGCTGTGGCTAATCTTGACAAATCAACACGGGTATACGACACGCCCGGGTACCATGATCGTGGCCAATCCTGTTAACTCAACACGGGCGTGCGACACACCTGTGTCCCAAGGACATGGTCGAACCTGCCATTTCATACACAGGCGTGTGACCCCCTACACGGTCATGGGAGAAACGAACATTGAAAGACACGGCCGTGCGACATGGCCGTGTGCCCCAACACGCCCTAGGAACACAGGCGTATGTCACGAATCAGGTGCGCGAAAATCCCTGAATTTCGAACCACACGGGCTAAACTAGAGTCACACAGGTGTGTGACATGCCTGTGTGCCCCAATTTCTATAAAAACATCCCACTATTCATCTTTTTCTCCACTTAAACCCTAAAATTTTCTCCCACCACCGCTCATACTAGTCCGTCCTAGCGCCGCCGCCGACCCAGCCAACACTACCACGCCCGTGCAACCCTCGCCACGACCATGTTCTGCCACCCCAACTGCCATTCGGTTCCCCTTTCTATCTTTCCTATTTGATTTTAACTCTTATTTTACTTAGTTTTTATTTATTTTTATAATTTTTTCATTCATTCATATTCTAGTTACTTCTAATGATTCTTTGATATCCATGCAATACCTATGATCTATTAACTTAGAAAAATGCCATGTAGAACCATTCTCTTGCTACCATCTTTAACTATCTCATGCAATTGGTTTTGGACTTCCATTGATGATAAAACTCACTAGAACAAGCCATTGCCTACATCATTTCTTGCTAGAAGTTCTATGCTTAGGATGAATCAAATAGGGTATTTAGATTAGTAAAATTGACCCTTGCTTAGTAAGTTTTGATTAGCTTAACTTGTCATTTTGTTTAAGAACTTATGAACCCTCCTGACTTATCCTTTTTTAAGTCTAATTTATTGATTCTATTTTTTTTGAGAATCGTGTCATCGTCGAGAGGAAAGAAAGCTGTCGTACCCACTTTCAAAAAGTGAAAGGGACCCGGGGGTTCCTCTTCTAGACCCACCACTGAAGTTCGCCATCCTTTCCTCTAGTTCTCGTAAAGTTCCCAAGAGGAACTGTTTCAAATATTAAGGGCGAGGCCCCTCAGAGTAGGAAGATGCATCAATTGGGCCGCACTAGAACGGGCCCGACTAGCAGACAAGGTTCGAGCTTTATTGATGATAGACCCGTAGGACCAGTTCTTTGAAATCGTTGAGCCTACTTATCTCGAACTCACCCTAGAGTTCTGCTCAACATTCCACCTCCAAACAATCATGACACGACACGACGATCCAAGGACAATTTAATTTCGTTTAGGAGGCCTTGTTTGACAACTCAGTGTACCAGAGTTTGGTATAGCACTAGGCCTGTACACCGAGCAGTTTATGGAGGAGGAGAACCTTTTCGAGCTCCACCGCCACATACATCTCTCTCCAATCAAATGTTAACGCGCCTTAGTCCCTGGCCAGCCCACATACGACCCCAGTCGCTCCAAGGCGATAGCTCTCGCCCCTTCATTGAGGTATATTCACGCCTTACTCGCGCATACATTGACGGGCAGATGCGATAGCACTGGCGTCATCAACACCCACAACGCCTACTTTTTGTGGAGCATGGCGTACGCACATGTGATCGACTTCGCCCATTTCATCGCCCATGCCATCCAGCATTAGATCGAGAGGCATCGGAGAGGTGTGATCTCTATAGGCCCGTACATCACTCGATTGGCCCGCTACTATGGCCTCTTCAGCACAGTGGCCTAGACAACCTCCTACACTCTCGTCGGCCAGATGGCCTCGCAAGGCATCCAGAGCATGCTTCACATGAGGATTATTCAGCGCTGACACAGGATCGATCCTCCGTAATACCGCCTATTCTAGGGTGCCGAGCAGGGGGACCTAGTGGACATTACTGATGATGTCCCACCACAAGAGGAGGCACCGACTGAGCCACCACCGACTCGTCGCCCAGTTCATGTGGCAGCTTCAGGCTACATCACTTCTGAGTAGTTCGCCCAATTCCAGCAACAATGTTTTCAGCGACTCGATCACATTGATATAACCTTAGCTCAGATTTGTCAGCATCTCCATCTCGCACCACCACCCCCACCTCACGAACCATCTGAAGATTAGGACTCACGAGTCCTATTTTTTTCTCCTTTATTTTCATTTTCATTTTTCCTTTTTCTTTTATCTTATCCTTTTCATTACTTGAATTTTAGTAATTTCAAAACTTAGTTTATTTTATTTCAATTATTTCATATTGGCTATTTCCTAACGAGTATAATGTGCTAATCCAAATTCCCTAAAATTGATAAATGCTATCGCAGTTCAAAGGAGCTTTACAACTCAAATCCATCTCTAATGGGAAAACCCTGCCATGACTACCATGTCCTACTCGACCACGACCCTGACCACCACAACTATAGCCACCGCGACCCCAATCGTCTTATCCTTTTGGCATGGAACGTGGGGATAAACACCCTTCTCTACAAATCTTCACAGCCAGCTCAAGGAATTCATCCAATATTTAGAGAGTTTCACTTCTCTCCCTATCTTATGATTTTATGCTTCTATTGCTACTAATGTATCTTTGTACATTGAGGACATGTACATCTTAAGTGTGGGGGGGGAACTCACTTTCATTCTTTATATTATCTTTGAAACCCCTAAAAATTTTTACCACTAACTTGTTGCATTGTTCTCAAATTTTGAATTCTCACTTTCACTCTCTGCATTATTCTCAATCCCCTATTAAGATGAATTCTGATTTATTTATGATTTTTATTGACATGTTAGATTTAAGACATAGTTACTTATGCTTTGATTATTCAAACTTTAAGACATTAGGGAATCAAGCATAAAAAGTTGAAATTTTTGAGAATTTACAATTGTTCTAGGTTGTTTTCCCCAATTTTAAGTATTATCTTGAGATTTGAAATTCGTAGGATTGACATCAAAAGCCATAATTCTGGTGAGACTTTTGAGCCTTTTTGAGCATACATCCTTTCGTGCTCACTTTTATTGTTGCTTTGAGTGAGTCAATACTGATTTGTTATTCTAAAACTTACTTTGATTATACATGTCGAGACCACATTATTGATTTGATATATCAAAATGATAAAGGCACTTAGGATTTAACCCAATTACTCCATAAAAGCCTAACTCCATAAATTAACCCCTAGTAAACCCCATTGAGCCTAACAAACTATTCCTTAACTTACCTTCAATATTAACCTATAACCCATTTTTTGTGGAATTCCCTTCAATTATTTTGATCCCTATTTTTTTCGAGATTTGAGTTCAATAATTGTCAAGCTTTGCTTTCTTTTTCAGTTTGTAAAGTTCATAAATATTCAATTTATTTGTTATTTGATTTGTTCTTAAAAAAAGTGTATATTCAGTTAATTCAATTATAATTCATATTTCAATTGTAATTCAATGTTTTTGCATATTTCTATTATAAGCTTCCAAATCCAGAATGATGTCATCAAAAAGGCTTTATTTCTATGAATATGTTTCAGCAATAGAGAATTTTCTAGCTAGATGATTTTTTTTTGTTCAATCTCGATTCTAACCCTCTTTTTCAGCTTGTGACAACACCCCTAACCAGAGCCCCATTACAACAATTGAAAGACCTTTTGATCGATATGTCATATCAATCTCTAGTGTGGAGATTTGATTTTCCTGCAAGCTTTTGGTAATAGCTTTTCATATTGACTAATGAGTGCTTAAATTTTTAAACCCTAGACACTTTGAGTGCATGGAGTGAATCTTTAGTGAGGATGTCAACTCTTGTTGATTTTGAGTTCAAGGTAATTACTTAGGAGAAGGGAGAAAACCTATGGTTTTGTGATAAAATTCCCAACTTATAGTGTTTGAGACTTTAATTTTCTTCTGGTTGAATTTTCATTATATGATTACTTCTGAATTAGTTTGAAACATTATTGATAAGGATTATAAGTTGAGACTAATGATTTTTAATTGTGAGTTGAGATTTTGCTTGAGGACAAGAAAAGGCTTGAGTGTGGGGGTATTTGATAAACCGTAAATTATAAATATTTTTACCTCATGCTTAGCCTAAATTCTGGATGAATTATCATTGAATTTGTGGAATTTGGTGCTCCTAATCCTTTTATTTCATATTTTATACTTAGGTGAGCATAAAGAAGAGAAAAAGCCAAGGAACAGGCCAAAAACGGGAAAATTAGGCCCAAATCAATAATCAACACGGCCTGAAAGTTCGTCACACGGGCGTGTCACACGGTCGTGCCACTTTAACAGGCTCGAGCACGGCCTCCACATCGACTTACACGGGCGTGGCACACGGGCATGTCTCTGTCGTGAGGAAGTTCAATTTCACTCAGAAAAGGCTACTTAGGGGCTAAGAAAGACATTCTAAACTCTACATAAAGACCCTAGGAGGCAACGACAAGGGAGGACGGTAGAGGAGAGTGCTGAGCACATTATTCCCGCCAAGACGGGAAGTTAACGGCAGGGAATCACTCGAAGGAAACCTGATTGATCCATCTCAAAAGCCAGGATCTACATCAAGGTAGAGGATCTCTCTTCTATCCTTTCAGGAGTTTTGGGCTTTCTTATGTTTTGTTATTTTATACATTCTGAGATGTTTCTTTTGACAATTATGAACCAAAACCCCAAATATCTAAGGGGGATGAAACCTAAGATAGATCTTGTTATTGTTATCTGAACTGTATGATAAATAGTTGATTTGTTCTTAATTGTGTTTTTAATTCTTAAATTGATATTTCCGGGATATCAATTTAAGTCAAATATGCTTATGTAGGGGAGCAAAAGTATAGGATATGGAATGTCATGACATTTCGGGTTGAGGTAGTTGAGGAACATCCCATGTAAGTCCATATCAAACATATGGCATTGGTAGGTTGAGATAGTTGAGGAACATCCCATGTAAGTCCATATCAGATATATGGCTTTGGCAGGACAGGGAACATCCCATGTAAGTCCATATCAGATATATGGCTTTGGCAGGACAGGAAACATCCCATGTAAGACCTTGCCTAGAGCATGGCATTGGCAGGCTATTATCAGGCAGAAAAACCCAAGTATCTTCAGTATTCCAAATGGTTCAGTGGGCTAATATACAGGTTATGTTACGAGATGGTTCAGCTAAAGGAATGATAAATAGGAAAGTTAAAGAGTAAGTGAAGAAGTATAATAAAGATTTAGTTGTTGATGGTGAATGTTGTTATTTATTTACTTGTAAACTTACTAAGCATTGTAGCTTACTCCTTTTATTTTCTCTTTTATAGTGTAGCCAAGCCTATTCAGGAACAAAAAGGACATCGGAGCTCATTTCACACTATCAAAGGCTATCTCGGTATTTTTTCGTTTGAAATGTTTTGGATTATGGCATGTGTAGGGTTTTGGTCATTATGGTGTGTATGTCCTTATGGTATGAGTAAAGAATGGTATGTGAATGCTTGATGATGGTTAGTTATTGAAATGGCTAAGTAAGAACATGTATGGGTGTTATGTATGCTTAAATGTTAGTTTATGTAAGGAAATGATGAAGGAGAAAAAGGTTGGCCATGAAACATACCTGTAACAGCAGCAGTGTCGTGAATGTGAAAAATCAATAAAATTTGTAGGAATGAAATTAAATGGTGAATGACAAATAGAATTAAATATTATTGAGTGTATTTTCATAGGAAAGAAACAGGCAAGCAAAAG
This sequence comes from Gossypium stocksii, assembly GCA_020496765.1. Taxonomy (NCBI): domain Eukaryota; kingdom Viridiplantae; phylum Streptophyta; class Magnoliopsida; order Malvales; family Malvaceae; genus Gossypium; species Gossypium stocksii. Next base: position 77,781,149 of record CM035624.1, on the reverse strand, counting down.
AAGTCTGTATTGTGAGATATTTAAATTCTTGTGAGAGTGGTTCAGAGGGATTTCATGATCCCCTGTTTTGATTTTAAAAATTCACTAAATATTCTGTAAAAATAATTATGATTCATAATTTAGATGTATATACTCCTTAGTGAGTCTATTTTCATTAGAGACAAGCAAAATCACGATATGAAAACTGTACTAAGAGATAATTGATTTTTAGTAAAGAGAGGACAGAATAGTAGGATTGTGAAATAAGGGAAAATTTTAACTAATAAACTGTACTAATTGGCCGCACCAAAAATTCTAAAAAAATTATGTAAAAAGATATATGAGTCTAGTTTCAAGGAAAAATTACGGATTTAAATTTTGAGTTTTGTGACTCAAGTTAGAATTAATTTTGTGATCGTTGCGCAGGTGGACAGTCTTACCATGAATAGTGAAATAAATTGTTTTAATTTGTGTAAGTACTCGAAAAATTTTTCATGTTCCCAATTTGGTCCAGAACCATTTCAATTGCACTTTTTAGGGCCTCAATGGCCCTTTTTAGGGATATTGGATGAATGTGAATGAATTAAATTTAAAAAGCAAATTTTTATGCCCCGAATTAGTAAGGTGAGTTCAGTAACGCCTCGTGCTCGACTCCGGCGACGGTCTCGAGTAAGGGGTGTTACATTTATTAGTATTTGAGCCAGAGTTTAGTCGATTCTCAGAATATTCAGTATGAGTAAGAGTCTAGCTATACATGTCATACTTATGTTTTAATAGTGTGACGACCCTTGATGATTTTAAAATGCTTTTCTTTTATAGTTATGGATCCCGAATGAGTTGGTGCAGATGATGTAGAAAGTAATGCACCTGCTCCCGCAGAAGGGACGGTGCCACCAGATAGTATTGAAAGGCTCGTTACAGTTAGTTAGAGAGGAAGGGCTCGAGAAGCCTTCTTCCAAGCTTTGAACGAATGGTTTGCTGAGTTCGTTCGTACGAATCCGGCTGTTAGACCTCTACCCCCTCATGATCATCAGACTACCCATGTAGCTTCCCTAGTTACAGATATAGTCAGGAGAGAAAAGCCACTGATAGATAAGATTAGAAAATAAGGGGCCAAAGAGTCTCGGGTTAGTAAGGATGACGATGCAGATAGAGCTAAATTTTGGCTTGAGAGTACTATCAGAGTTTTTGATAAGTTATCCTGCACACCTAAAGAGTGCATGAAGTGCATTGTATCACTTTTACAAGATTCGGCTTACCATTGGTGGAAAACACTTGTGTCAGTAGTACCCAAAAAAAGGGTCACTTGGGATTTCTTTCAAGAGGAGTTCCGTACGAAGTACATCAGTCAGAGGTTCATCGATCAGAAAAGAAAGGAATTCCTTGAACTAAAGCAGGGTAAGATGACAGTAACTGAATATGAACGTGAATTTGTAAGACTTAGCAACTATGCCAGAGAGTGTGTGTCAACCAAAGCTATTATGTGCAAGAGATTTGAAGATGGCCTCAATGATGATATTCGACTGCCTGTTGGTGTTCTAGAGATAAAAGAGTTTGCTGTTTTAGTTGACAAAGCCTGTAAGGTAGAGGAGTTGCTGAAAGAAAAAGAAAAAGGAAAAGCTAGAATTGAGACAAAAGATACAAAGAAAAGACAGATGAGCAGATCATTTCAGTCTACATCCAAGAGGCCTAGAGAGTTCTCTACTAAATCAAACTTTTCAGCTGGGTATTCGAGCAGAAACAGAGATAATAAAAATATGGGTTTGAAAGCTCAAACTACCTTGATTTCGAGTGTAAGTAATGTCTGACTGGGTAGACCAAAGTGTCCACGGTGCGGTAGACGTCATTTTGGCCAGTGTCGAGCAGATGAGAGTGGTTGTTACAAGTGTGGTGCTCCAGATCATTTTATGCGAGAGTGTCCAAAAATGGTTAAAAAGGAAGAATTACAGAGTGCTAGGTCCGGGAATGTTCCAGTATAAGGTAGACAACAGAGAAACCTGGGAACAGGGGTAGGTAGAGGTGCATCCAGAGATTCAGCAGCGAGACCTGATATTACAGCACCTGCAAGGACCTATGCTATCTGTGCTCGTGAAGAGACATTCTCCCCCGACGTAATTATGGGTACATTTTTTCTTCATGATGTTAATGTTATTGCTTTGATTGATCCGGGTTCGACCCATTCCTAGGTTTGCATGAAATTGATGCCTCGTATGAACATGCCCATAGAGTCTATGGGATTTGTGATTAAAGTATCGAATCCATTAGGTTAGTACGTATTAGTAGACAAAGTATGTAAAAATTTCCCTTTGATGATTATAGGTTATTATTTTCTGGCCGATCTCATGCTATTGCCATTTGATGAGTTTGATGTGATTCTTGGTATGGATTGGTTGACCATGCGTGACGTGATAGTGAATTCATTGAGTTGAAATGTGAAAATGGTGAAATTCTTCGGGTTAATTTATATGAATCAGATAGTTCATTTGCCATGATTTCTGTTATGTCAGCTCAGAAATGTTTGAGGAAAGGATATGAAGCTTGTCTTGCTTTTGTGTTGAATACTAAAGATCCAGAGTTGAAAATTGAATCTGTGCCTGTGGTATGTGAGTTTCCTGATGTGTTTTCGAAAGAACTACTAGGTTTGCCTCCTATCAGAGAAGTTGAGTTTGGTATTGAACTGGTTCTAGGTACAACACCCATTTTTATTGCTCCGTATAGAATGGCTCTAATAGAATTGAAAGAATTAAAAGTTCAGTTGCACGAATTAACAGATAAAGACTTTGTAAGACCTAGTTGTTCCCTATGGGGTGCACCAGTACTCTTTGTGAAAAAGAAAGATGGTTCGATGCGATTGTGCATAGATTATCGGCAGCTTAACAAGGTAACTATTAAGAACAAGTATCCACTGCCTAGAATTGATGATTTGTTTGATCAATTGAAGGGAGCTACTGTGTTCTCTAAGATAGATTTGAGATCCAGATATTATCCGTTGAGAGTTAAAGAGTTAGATGTTCCAAAAACTACTTGCCGGACTAGGTATGGCCATTATGAGTTCCTTGTGATGCCATTTGGCTTAACTAATGCTCCTGCCTTTTCATGGACTTAATGAATCAAATTTTCAGATCTTACTTGGATAAGTTTGTAGTTGTGTTCATTGATGATATCTTGATTTATTCCCATGATGAGACTGAGCATTCAAAGCATTTGAGAACAGTTTTACAGACTTTGAGAGATAATCAGCTTTATGCCAAGTTTAGCAAAAGTGAGTTCTGGTTACGGGAAGTCGGTTTTCTTGGACATATAGTCTTAGATGAAGGTATTAGAGTTGATCCAAGCAAGATTTCAACCATTGTTGATTGGAAGCCTCCTAGGAATGTATCAAAGGTCAGAAGTTTTCTTAGTTTCGCCGGTTATTATAAATGATTTGTAGAGGGATTTTCCATGATAGCTACCCCGTTGACAAGATTGCTACAGAAGGATGTCAAGTTTGAATGGAATGAAAAGTGTCAGTAGAGTTTTGACAAGTTAAATGCATTGTTGACTGAAGCTCCTGTCTTAGTACAACCAAAACTAGGTAAAGAGTTTGTGATTTACAGTGATGCGTCCTTGAATGGACTAGGCTGTATACTTATGCAGGAAGGAAAGGTAATTGCTAATGCCTCGAGACAGCTAAAGCCACATGAGAAAAATTATCCCAATCATGATTTAGAACTAGCTACCATTGTGTTTGCACTGAAAATCTGGAGACATCACTTGTATGGTGAGAAATACTGAATATTTACGGATCATAAAAGTTTGAAAGATTTGATGACACAAAAAGATTTAAATTTGAGGCAGCGTATGTGGCTTGAACTGATTAAGGACTATGATTTGGTTATTTATTATCATCCAAGTAAGGCTAATGTTGTAGCTGATGCATTGAGTTGGAAATTTTTATTTGCTTTGCGAGCTATGAATACTCAGTTATCATTGTCTGATGATGGTTCTATCTTAGTCGAATTAATAGCTAAATCAATGTTTCTTAAAGAAATTTGTGAAGTTTAGAAAGATGACAGTGAGTTACAAGCTAAAAAAGCTCAGTGTGAGTTCGGTATAGAGTCAGATTTTCAGATTAGTTCTAACGATTGTTTGATGTTCAAAAATCGGGTATGTGTACCAAAGAATAATGAGCTTATTCGAAAGATTTTAGAGGAAGCACATAGCAGTTCCTTGTCTACTCACCCAGGTAGTACAAAAATGTATAATGATTTGAAGAAAATGTATTGGTGGGCAGGAATGAAGAGAGATATCTCAGAGTTTGTTTCTAGATGCTTGATCTGTCAGTAGGTAAAAGCCGAACATCAGGTACCTTCAGGTTTATTGCAGCTTGCGTTAGTTCCTGAATGGAAATGGGATGGAGTTGCTATGGATTTTGTGACAGGATTGCTGTTGACACCAAGAAAGAAAGATGCAGTATTGGTTGTGATTGATAAGGTAACGAAGTCAGCTCATTTTATTCCAGTTCGTATGGATTATTTACTTGAAAATTTGGCTGAGTTGTATATTTCAGAGATAGTTAGACTACATGGAGTACCGTTATTGATTATTTCAAATAGAGACCTGAGATTCACTTCATGGTTTTGGAAGAAGTTACAGGAAGCTTTGGGCACAAAGTTGAGTTTTAATACAACTTTCCATCCTCAGACCGATGGTCAGTTAGAGAGAGTTATTTAGGTACTTGAGGATATGCTCAGATGTTGTGTTTTAGAATTTCAAGGTAGTTGGAAAAAATATTTGCTGTTGGTAGAGTTTGCCTATAATAATAGTTATCAGTCGAGTTTGAAGATGGCACCTTATGAAGCTTTGTATTGACGTAAATGTTGCACACCTTTGTATTGGACGGAGCTTAAAGAAAATCAGATTTACGGGGTTGACTTAGTTAAAGAAACTGAAGAGAAAGTGAAGGTTATCAGAGATTGCTTGAAAGCAGCTTCAGATAGACAGAAGTCTTATGCAGATTTGATAAGAAAAGAGATTGAGTATCAAGTTGGTGACAAAGTGTTCTTGAAAGTATCCTCGTGGAAGAAAGTCTTTAGATTTGGTAAGAAAGGCAAACTAAGTCCACATTTTATTGGATCATTTGAAGTGACTGAAAGAGTTGGGCCATTAGCATATCGGTTGGCATTGCCGATAAAGTTAGAGAAGATTCATGATGTGTTTCATGTGTCCATGTTATGTCGTTACCGTTCTGATCCATCACATGTGATTTCAGAGATAAAGGTTGAGATTCAGCCAGATATGACTTATGGTGAAGAATCGGTAAAGATTTTAGCTCGAGATGTCAAGCAATTAAGGAACAAAAGTATTCCACTAGTGAAAGTATTATGGAATAGACATGAGGTAGATGAGGCTACATGAGAGCCTAAAGAGGCTATGCGAAAACAATATCCAAACCTATTCACAGGTAAGATTTTCGAGGACGAAAATCCCTAAAAGGGGGAGAAATGTAGCATCCCGAAATAAGGCCTAAACGGAATGGTGGTTGTGAAACCACGAATTTGAGATATAAAAGTTTATTCCGATTAATTTTTATAATTTACCGAGTGATTAGATGCATGTGTTAAAGTATTGATAGAAATTTTTATGAATTGCATGACTAATTTGCCTATTAGGACTTAATTGTAAAAGTTGATAAATATGAGTTTTAGATGTTAAAGGATTTAATTAAAGAGCATAATTGAAGTAGAGGTCCTTAAATGGTAATTATACCATTAGGTTTTCATGGACAAAAATGGACATACATAGGTAGAAATAACCAAAGTTTTTAATGAAGGGTATTTTAGTCATTTGGTAATTAAAAGATTAAAAAAGGGAAAAAGATGGCAAAATATGTCCATCTTCTTCATTAGGACGAAATTTCAAGGATTCTCCATAGCTAGGGTCTATTTCAAGCTTCCAAGCTCCATAGTAAGTGATTCCAAGCCCCGTTTTTAATGTTCATTACGTTTTCGGAGTCCCGATAACTTGATTTAGCTTATTCTAGCAATAATTTAACCTAGGGTTCATATTTGGAAAAATACCCATAGGTGAAAAGTGTTTATTTTGATGTTTTATGATGGAATATGAGGTTTTAAATTATGTTAAACAACTTGTGCTACTCGGTTTTAAGTGAAAAAGAGTAAAACGGCATAATCGGTAAAAATAGTTATTGTTCATAAGAACATGTTAGAGTGAGAATTTGATGTTGCCATTAAGGGAAAATGATCAGCATGTCATAAAACATAAGAATTAGGGAAAAAGTTTAATTCCCCAAGTTTGGGGCAAAAGTGTAAATATACAAAAATTTAGGGGCAAAATCGTAATTTTGCCAAAGTTAGAGTTAAGGATTATTTTGATAAATGTGGGTATTAAATAAGCTAAATTTGCTAATTATAGATCAAGAAGAACAAAATTTGGGAATAGACTGAGGAAAGAAAAAGGTAGAAGATTAAGTTGTCAAGTCAATCGCATTTTGCACCGAGGTAAGTTTACGGTAAATAAATGCAATATTTCAATATTTTAAATTAATTTTGTTAATTTCCACCATATATACATTTATTTTATGAGAATATTCCAAGTTGAATTAAAGATGAGATAACAGAGAAAAGGTATCAGAAAGCCCGTTTGAACCATGAGAGTGTATGGGATACGAAATGTCACGACATTTCGGGTTGAGGAAGTTGAGGAACATTCCATCTAAGTCCATATCAGACATATCGCATTGGTAGGGTGAGACAGTTGAGGAACATCCCATGTAAGTCCATATCAGATATATGGCTTTGGCAGGACAGGGAACATCCCATGTAAGTCCATATCAGATATATGGCTTTGGCAGGACAGGAAACATCCCATGTAAGACCATGCCTAGAGCATGGCATTGGCAGGCTATTATCAGGCAAAAAAACCCAAGTATCCTGAGCATTCCAAACAGTCCAATGGGCTAATATACAGGTTATGTTACGAGAAGGTTCTGGTAAAGGAATGATAAACAGGAAATTTAAGGAGTAAGTGATGAAATATAATAAAGATTTAGCTACTGATGGTGAATGTTGTTATTTATTTACTTGTAAACTTACTAAGGATTGTAGCTTACTCCTTTTTTTTTTCTCTTTTATAGTGTAACCAAGCCTATTCGGGAACTAAAAGGACATCGGAGCTCGTTTCACACTATCAAAGGCTATCTTGGTATTTTGTTGTTTTAAATGTTTTAGGTTATGACAAGTATAGGGACTTGGTCATTATGGTGTGTATGTCCTTATGGTATGACTAAAGAATGGTATGTGAATGCTTGATGATGGTTAGCTATTGAAATGGCTAAGTAAGAACATGTATGGGTGTTATGTATGCTTAAATGTTAGTTTATGTAAAGAAATGATAAAGGAGGAAAAAGTTGGCCATGAAATAGATCCATAATAGCAACAGTGATGTGAATGTGAAAAATCACTAAAAATTGTAGCAATGAAATTAAATGGTAAATGTGATATACAATTAAAGCTTATTGAGCCTATTTGCATAGGAAAGAAACAGGACAAGCAAAGGAAGTCTGTATTGTGAGATATTTAAATTCTTGTGAGAGTGGTTCAGAGGGATTTCGTGATCCCTATTCTAAATTTAAAAATTCACTAAATATTCTATAAAAAAGAATTATGATTCATAATTTATATGTATAAACTCCTTAATGAGTCTATTTTCATTAGAGACAAGCGAAATCTCAATATGATAACAGTAAGGAGAGGTCAGAACAGTAGGATTATGAAACAGGGGGAATTTTTAACTAATAAACTGTACTACTTGGCCGCAGTAAAAGTTATGGAAAAATTATGGTTAGAAGATATATAAGTCTAGTTTCAGGGAAGAATTACGGATTTAAATTTTGAGATTTGTAACTCAAGTTATAATTAATTTAGTGACCATTGCGCAGGTGGACAGTCTTACCATGAATAGTGAAATAAATTATTTTAAATTGTGTAAGTAATCGGAAAATTTTTAAATGTTCCCATTTTGGTCCCAAACCGTTTCAATTGCATATTTTAGGGCCTCGAGGGCCCTTTTTAGGGATATTGGATGAATGTGAATGAATTAATTTTAAAAAGAAAATTTTTATGCCCCGAATTAGTAAGGTAAGTTCAGTAACGCCTCGTGCTCGACTCCGGCGATGGTCTCGGATAAGGGGTGTTACAAATCCTTATTCCAAGTCTAGTTAATTTTTACATGTAACATTAACAAACCATGTATTTCATAAAATTTAGAAATTTTCCATGAATTTTACATCGTTACAATTTAGTCCTTAAATCACAATTTCATCAAAGTTCACTTTATAAAAGTTGTTTATCTAACAACTTTTTATTTCCTACCATAAAACTTCATAATTCATGCAAACTCATCCATGGAAAAACTTTAATACCTAATAATTTTACAAATTAATCCCCGAGATAGCTAGATTAAGTTCTTACGATCTCAAAAATTTAAAAATTACTAAAAATGAGACAAAAAATACCTAATTAAGCAAAATAAGTTAGCTTGAGATTAGGTTTCCATGGCTAGGGTTTCCATGTTTTAATTTTGGGAAAAATGAAGAAAATGATGATATTTTCATTTTTTTATCATTTATCATCATTTATTATTTTTACTTTCCAATTTCATCCTTTTCTTTATTTATTTTTCCAAGGATGAATGATCATACTTATATACTAACTCCTCTTAATGGTCTATTTGCCTTATAAGGACCTCCAATTTTGAATTCCATAGCTATTTGATCCCTTCAGCTACTAGAATTCAACTTTTGCATGTTATGCAATTTGGTCCTTTTATCAATTAAACATGTAATCAATAAAATTTTCTTAATGAAATTTTTATACGATATTCCTATCATACGGTATACCATGAAATAATATTAAAATAAATTTTCTTCTGAACTCGGATTTGTGGTCCCGAAATAACTATTTCGACTTCACTGAAAATGAGCTATTACAGCCAGCCACCCTATAATTAAAATAAATAGTGTTTTTGAAATTCTTGTTTCCTGCTTCAAAGGTAAAAGAAAAACCCACTTATTTAACTTTAATAAAACTTGCAGGAGTGATAAGTTTCTTACCTTTGTTGAGGTAACAAAGTCTTTTATAGCCTGGTTCAAAAGTCAAAATTTCATTAAGCTTCTTACTTTAACCTCTAAATTTATTCAAAATAGCCTTGGCATCAACAAATTCCTTATTAATTGTTTTTAGAGTAGCATTCTTTTCTTATACCACCTTTTTTAGCCTTTCTTTTTCCTCTTTTAGGATGACCATTTGTTCCTTCAAGGAATCATTCATCTGGAAGAATATGTAACAATCCTCACCCGCAACCGTCGCCAGAATAGGGTTAAGAGGCATTACTAAACTTATTACACAATAATGCATACATTTCTCATACATTTACATACATAAGCATATTCCATTCGTTCACAATCACATTGTCCCTTATTAGGCCTATGAGGCCTTAAACATGCTTTAGAAGTGGTTCGGGACTAAACCGATAACTTAGAACAACTGAGCGAAATTTAGAAAATTTTCATGGAAATAGGGGACACACACCTGTGTGAACAGGCCGTGTGTCTCACACGGCCTATAGACACGCCCGTGTCACAGCCCGTGTAGACATTCCAAATGGGACCACATGGCCGTGTCTTAAACTGTGCCCTACCCCGTGTAACTCTCTAACTCAGGTCACACGGCTAACCACATGCACGTGTGTTAAGCCCATGTGCCTATTCAAAATGGCCATACACGACCGTGTGCCAGACCGTATGCTAGGCGGTGCCAAAACTGTAGGGTATACTGACTTTTGCCACATGGCCAGTCATACGCCCGTGTGTGTGACGAGGTGGTGCATATTGATTTGCATTTAATGTCAACACTAGTGGACACATGACCATGTAATATAACCGTGTGTCATACACGGTTGTGACATACGCCCGTGTCTCTACTCGTGTGGACAAAAACATGACATTTACAAGGTCATTTTGCCACCCAAGTCAAGCATACCTACACAAGGGCAAATGGTACCAGTTTCATACACAAATGAGTATCCAAAAACTAACACAATTGTGGAAATTATACCATTTCTATTTCATTTCTTTCAAAACACAATTCAATACCAATTGGCTAAGAAAAAATTATACCAAAACCACATGCCTCATTAGCAATATTTTATAACAATCATATACTTCAAATTCAAACTATATAGCCAACCAATTCACATACCTAAATACCATGATTCATTAATCATAAATCACATTAGAAACTTATACTTAACTCTAATCAAACATACCAAAATAAGCCATGTCACATGGCAATATAAACATCAAACCAAAATCATCATCAAACCATTTCAAATGACCAAGTACACTTCCAACAACCATAACAAAACGACCATAGCCTATACATGCCATATACCATATATACACAATCACAAAAGTACCAAATAGATGTTTGATAGTGAGATGATGTTCTTGACAGTTCCTGGATCCGAGCTAGCTTCAAAATACTATAAAACATAGGAAATAAAACGAAATAAGCTTTATAGCTTAATAAGCTTGTATGAGAATAAAATTAATTTAACAAATGAAGGTAACTCAACCAAGTAAGCATATTATGGAATTTCACATATTAAAGCACAAACCTTTCTCATGTTTAAGAACATGATTACATATGAAGTTCATCAACTTACCTCCAATCTATACTCGTATAGAACCCGTCCGTATCTTTATCATATAAGTCGATCTTACTTTCATCTTTATCTCGTTTATGCCCATTGAACCATTCAGAATACATTTGGATACTCGGGAATATCGTATATTCAGTAGCAATGCCATATCCCAGACATGGTCTTACATGAAATCTCGTATCGATGCCAATAGCCCAGCTATGGCCTTACATGAAGTCTCATATTGATGCCATATCCCAAATATGGTCTTACACGTAATCTGAGTAACCCTAATGTCATGACATTTGTATCCTAAACTATTCCTAAGGTTCGTACGGGACTTCTGACTATCATAACTTTGTCGATTATGCTCGTACTCATATCCAACTAGTATTATAATTCAATTCAACATTAATAGTGAATTTATAACAAAATCTAACAACATTTATTAGCATACGAACTTACCTCGGATAAGAAAACAACGAAACGAGTCAACTACCCGATAACCTTGCTTTCCCACGATCTAATTCTGAATTCTTCCTTTCTTGATCTATATGTAATCAAATTTAGCTTACTTAATCATCTATTCATTCAATCTAATCCAAATCACACATTTAAGCACTTTTACACATTAGCCCCTATATTTTCACATCTTTACAACTTAATCCTTATTCACAAAAATCACACATTCATAAAATTCCAAAATTTTCATGCTTGGTTGAATTACTCTTAAGCCCCTAGCAGCCCATATTTATAAGCTTTTCACACATTTAACCACACATTTTCATCTTTTCACAATATAACCCTATTGTATATTTTCACTCAAAATCACTTAACAAAACTTGTAAAACTATCAACCAATGTTCATATTTCATCATCAAACATCAAAGAATACATACTGTCATTAATGGAAACTATTGAAAACTTTAACAGTTTTTCAAAGAGTCCCTAGGCTAGCTAGTACTAGTTGCAATGATCATAAAAACATAGAAATCACTAAAAACCAAACAAAAATCACATACCTAATGAAGCATGCAATGGCTGAATGTTTAAAAGCTCCAAAAACCCTACTTTTCTTTCTTATAATAAATCACAAGGTTGAAGATGGACTAATATTCATCTTTTGTTTTATTTAATTAACATTTATTTATCAATTTACCAAATTGACCTTAATGAAATAACCTTAATAATCCATAATGCATGTCCATTAAAGTCCACTTACCAAATTAATGGTATAATATCATTATAAGGACTTAATTTAATAATTCAAAGTCAATAAGTACTTTAATCTATGAGAACATCAATTTTGCATCTCATGCGATTTAGTCCTTTTATCAAATTAGACATCCAAACAATAAAATTAAGTAACGAGACTTTCACACATACATGCTATCATGCTGCAAACACATGAAATAATATTAAAAATAAATTTTTCAACCTCAAATATGTGGTTTTGAAACCATTATTCCAATTTAGAGAAGAACAAGCTATTACAACTCTCTCCCTTTGGGATTTTGGTTCGCGAAAATCTTACTTGTGAATAGATTGGGATAATGCTTTCTGATAGCATCTTCGGGTTCCCATGTAGCTTCTTCAACCCCGTGTCAATGCCACAAGACTTTTACTAATGTTATTATTTTATTTCTTAGCTCTTTGATCTCTTGAGCTAAAATTTGGATTGGTTCTTCAATATATGACATATTTGGATAAATTTCTACTTCAGTTGAAGAAACAACATGTGAAGGGTCTAATCAGTATCATCGTAACATTGATATGTGAAACACATTACGTATTGTAATGCCCTGATTTTTGGGATTTTTCGGGTTTTTGTGATTTTTTGGTGAAATTTTGAAATTTTGGTGTTTTGGATGCTGAAATTCTGTTTAAATGTGTGAGTGGGCCTTTAGGAGGCCCAAGCCTAAGTTAAGACCCGACAGAAATATCAATTTTGGTTTTTAAGTGAAAGGGGACTTGGTTAAGTGGGCCTTTGAGGAAAAGTTAGCAAATAAAGACACAAAGAGGGCCTTGGTAAGGTGGCAAGGTGGCGCCACTAAGTTCCTAAAAAAAGTGGTGTGTGGACTGGGTTTAAGGGCCAGAGTTCAGTCACAAGGTAAGCAAATGATACTTTTATTTTTGGGCATGTGCTGGGCATATGATGGGACTTAAGTAGAATTCGGCTAGGGCCTTGGGGAGGCTATGTCATTTGCTTAGGTAGTCATTAGGGTTAGTTTTTATTTCTTTTTCTATCTTGGTGAATTAGGGTTAGCCACCTAGAGTTTCACCCTTGATCTATCCTCTCCTTAGTGTACCAAAAAGCCAAAAACGCAGGTAAGGTTGCCTCTTGTGCCGTTTGCTTATTCTCTTCCCCTCTCTTCCATTCTTTTCTTCTTCTTTTCTTCTTTAGCCGAAACCACCTCTCCTCCTCACTTATCTTCCCTTTTCTTCTCTTCAAAAACTGAATCTGCCATTCTTTTCTTCTCAACCAATCAACTACTAAAAGCTGAAATCCCGAAAGGCTGCTTCTTATGCCGATTTCTTCTAACCAAAATCCTCCTATCTTTTTCATCTCTTTTGGCCGATTTTCACATCCTTTAAACCCCAACTCCTATCGGCAATACCACTTCAAAACCACCACACCAAATCATATTCCTCTTCACAGTTCCAAAAGCCGAAAACACCGTAGTTTTTAGGGACATATAGGTGAATCTTTAGATCTCTAAGATTCAAAGTATGCTAGTGTTTAGGGGCTAGATCTGCATCAAATTTGAGTAGAAGAACCGCTTTGATTAAGGAAAACCTGTGGTAAGTACTCGACATTTCAGATCTATTTGTTATTTCAGGATTTAGAAAAGTCGAAATCCCTAGAGGCTTGGGGAGGCCGTCGATTGGGGCTTAAAGCTCTAAGGGGTTTAAAACTTGATATATTTTGGTGATAGAGTAATCTAGAGGCTACAAATCAAGGGTTTGGACAAGTGGAATGACTAGATCTAGATGTAGTCACTAATTTCAGCAAAGGTAAGATCTCAAGGGCCTTAGGTGATTATGGCTGAATATGGTAAGTGTTTATTAGGTTTGGTTATTATTGATTTGTAATCTAAGAGTTGGAATGATCGGTTGTAGGTTATCATGGGAGATTTCCTTAGCAGTTGTCACAAATTAGGTGTGTATCGAACGCCCTATTGTAATTCAAATTGGCACAAGCCGAAAAGCCGAAATGCTAGAATTTTGGCATTTCATGGGCTTGTGAGCGTGCGAACACTCGTAAGTCGATTGGAAATCTTTGGATGTATAATCTCAAGTGGTAAGATGGTTAAGTGCGTAATTCCGTGCACTTTGATAAATTTAGGCTGAAATTGGGCTCAATGGGCTTAGGGGCCCATATGGGGAAAAAGTAAGCGGTAAGTGTGTTCTGATATTCCATTGGTTAAGATTGTTAAGTTAGACTTAGAATTTGGGCTAAACGGGCTTAAGTAGCTAAATGACACTGTAGGGCCCATTAACGGTTTTAGGGCCCAGTAACTGAAAACTATTAACATGAGCTAAATAACTACTGAGACGAAAGTTAGATTTTTTCTAGACTGAAATATGCATAAAAACCCTAAAAAACTGATAAAACTACTGAAATACCCTTAGGGACGAGAAATTACAGTTTTACCCCTGGGTCTAAAATTACCGTTATACCCCTAGGGCTAAAATTGACTGAAATGCATGCTTTACTGTTTCTGTTTACTGTATGCCATATCATGATTATCTGTTGCATAGGATTTGGGATTGTTGATGGAGGAAGTGCAAGTGGCATTGCCACGATTTCTGTTTTCTGAGAGAAGCTTTGCCTCGTACTAATATCTGAAAGGGGCTTTACCCATTCTGTTTTTTGAAAGAGGCCTTGCCTCGTATTTCTGTTAGTGACTTGGCCACCTTATCTGAGCAGTGATGCTGCAACTGTGGAATGTAGCGGTTGGGTGGGTCGAGTAGTTTCCCCACATGGAGTGTTTGGTTGGTATGGGTGGAGTGTAATGGTTGGGTAGGTTGAGTAGTCTCCCTACATGTGATGGGCTTTGCATTCATGCATAATATTTGATCTGTTACCGTAATAGGCCTATGGGCTATACTGTAATCTAAAAAGGGCTACGGCCCAGTTTACTGTATCTGGATAGGGCTTTGGCTCAGTTATTTCTGTAACTGGTTAGGGCTTTGGCCCAGTGGGCTTGAGCTGATTTGGGCTTTGGATAGGCTTCTTTGCACACTGAGTTTCCAAACTCACCCCTTTTTTCTCCATCCATGCAGATGAGCCCTAGATTGGTGGTCTTGGAGCTGGGAGGGATTCAGAGTGGCCACGAAGACTGCATTTTCTGGTTTAAATAAATTATTTGTTTTATTAGTCATTTCAATCACTTTATTTTCAATTTGGGTTTGTAATAAGGCCGCTCTTATTATTTTTATTTTGGGTTTTATTTCTTTACTTATTTTTATTATAGCTTAAATTATTTTGAATATGGCTGCGCGAGGTTTCTCAAAATTAATCAAACGTTTTCAAAATCCGTCACACGAATTATTCAAGTAACCAAGTTGAATTTTACGACAAATATCTTAACGACTAGTAGTGGATAGGACATTCACCAATAAAATGGAATTACTCTTTAAACTTAAATATCAGTTTTTGCAAAGCTCACCCTAATCTTAGTAACTATGTAACATGGGTAGTTGTAGGTGATGTGACACACCAGACTTGGCCGTAATGTCTGGGCCGGGTTTAGGGTGTTACATTTAGTGGTATTAGAGCCCGGTTGCAACAACTCGACTGTGGAATAGGGTCCAAAAAGTTTTTGGAAATTTTAAAATTTAAGCCCAAGAAGGGTATTTTTGGAAAATCAAATTTTTCAGAAAATTCAAAAAGACCTTTACAACCTCGTTTTCTTCAAGATATACATGTTTTAAAGATTGGATTTTAAAAGGTTTAAGTTTTTCTGGGTTTCTAAAATCTGATAACTGAAGAAGTGGCACACTGAATCCCCGGCACTAAGTTTGTAAGTATTTCTGCTTCATATACTATACTGTACTGTGACAATTCTGTAGATAGAACTGGGACCCTATTATGATACTGTAGATAGAGTAGTACTGAAATTGCAAGACTGAGATTGTAGGGAAACTAAACCCTAGGAGACTGAGACTGTAGCTAGGATACGACTTTGCGAAAATAAACTCCGAAACTCTATTTGTACATAAGACATTTGTAATAAACAACTGAAATGTTAAACTAATGTCATAAAATTCATAATCAGATAAGACATTATGAGTACGAAAGCTGCTCATGGACGAGGCCGTGGATGTGGCCGAGGTAGTGTTCAAGCTGGGTCTTCGTCTTCAGAACACATGCTAACTGGTGAGGCACGACCAGCACCGGTAACTGAAAATGGGCCATATGATTGGGCCGCAGGGGATGATGCCTTATCCCAGGCAATGTTAAGGGTTTTGGAAAGGGTTGCTGGAGCTAATGTTGGGCCAGTAAATAGGGGATCTATTTCTGAGCAACTCCGGGCTAATAGAGCGAAGGTCTTTAGGGGCATATCTAGAGTAGCCCCAAATGTAGCTGAGTATTGGCTAGGAGCTACAGAACATATTATGGATGACCTGGATTGCTCGGAGGAGCAAAAGCTGAAGGGAGTAGTGTCTTTACTGTGAGACGAGGCATACCAATGGTGGATCACGGTAAAGGAGGGTACCCCAACTGAGTGAGTTACCTTGGAACTATTTAAGACGGCTTTCAAGGGAAAGTACGTCGGAGCAAGCTATGTGGATGTACGTAGAAAGGAATTTCTGAACCTGACCCAGGGCAATAAGACTGTTGCTGAGTATGAGACGGAGTTTCTAAGGTTGAGTCGGCATGCTAGCGGGATAATTTCTACTGAGTACGACCGTAGTGTTCGCTTTGTGGATGGTCTTAGGGATAAGCTGAGGGTGTTGATAGCACCGCAGAGGGAGCACGATTTTGCTGTATTAGTGGAGAAGGCCAAGATAGCTGAGGAAGTAAAGCAAACTGAACGGCAGAACCGTGATATGGATCGAAACCGCCTTAGGAGGGATATTGGACCATCTGTTGCTGCAAATCGAAATGCCAAAAGGGCTAGAGTAGAGGAACCGGTTCGAGCAGTTCTAGTGAATACAGTTAGGCCACAAGCTTGTAGGGCATGTGGTAGAGTGCATCCTAGAGAATGCTGGAAGCATACTGGGGCATGTCTCCGTTGTGGGTCCAAGGAACATAAGATCAAGGATTGTCCTCGGAGGCTAGCTCAGACTCAAGTTGTTGATCAGAGGATTGCTCAACCAGTGCGAGGTGTACCATAACCGCCGAGAGGTCATGGGCAAGGTAGAGGTGGAAATGGAAATGGACGTGGACGTAGAGCACCTGGCAGGGGTGCTGGTAATGCTGAGGCTCGTCAGCCAGCATTGCTTTATGCTGCTCACCGTTGAGAGGAGGGTGATGCACCTGACGTCATAACTGGTACGTTTTTGATCTCTAGCATGCCTTATACTGCTCTGATAGATGTGGGTTCAACCCATTCATATGTCGCATGTGAGATTTCTGGGTCGTTGGGTGTGCACTCTGAGGAAACTGTGAGTGGGGTAACTATGATTAGTCCACTGGGTCACTCGGTTAGGGTAGATAAACTCTTTAGGGAGGTGCCTTTAGAGACTCAAGGTAGGATTTTTGCTGGAGACTTAATGGAATTACCATTTGAAGAGTTCAATCTTATTTTGGGGATGGACTGGTTAACTAAGCATAAGACGACGCTAGATTGTGCGGCTAAGAGGATGGTGTTAAGGACAACCGAGGATGAGGAGGTGATGGTTATTGGAGAGCGAAGGACTACTTGTCCAATGTTGTTTCAGCCTTAAGGGCTGAGCAATTGATTCGCAAGGAATGCGAGGTGTACTTGGCTTTTGTAAGCCAAACCAAAACTGAGGATGTTTCTGTGGAGACAGTCAGAACTGTTAATGAGTTCCAAGATGTTTTTCCTGAGGAGCTTCCTAGATTACCTCCAAATCGAGAACTCGAGTTTGGAATCGATTTGCTGCCTAGAATAGCTCCAGTGTCCATCGCGTCCTATAGGATGGCACCGAAGGAGTTGGTGGAACTGAAGGCACAAATTTAGGAATTGTTGGATCGAGGCTTCATTAGACCGAGTGTGTCTCCGTGGTGAGCACCAGTGCTATTTGTGAAGAAGAAAGATGGGACGATGCGTATGTGCATCGATTATCGCTAGTTGAACAAACTGACGATAAAGAACAAGTATCCTCTACCAAGAATCGACGATTTGTTTGACCAACTCAGAGGAGCTTCGGTATTTTCCAAGATCGATCTCCGATCGGGATACCATCAGTTAAGGGTAAAGGAGGTGGATATTCACAAGATAACATTTAGAACTTGGTATGGTCATTACGAGTTTCTGGTTATGCCGTTTGGACTGACGAATGCACCTGTAGCTTTCATGGATCTGATGAATCGAGTGTTCCAACCTTGTAACACTCTTAACCCACATTCGTCGCTAGAACAGGGTTATGAGTATTACCAATCAAAAATTTTAACTCATACTTTGATTTAATAATGCATAAATCATTCGTTTTACCATTTATCAAGCCATATTATACCACTTTTCCTATTTCCAAAATGAATTAATTTAATAACTGAATGTACATCTTACTTACCATTCCTCATTGTCGAATCATGTAATCTACATCTCAAATTAGTTTTATGAAACATAATTCCCATATTAAGTTTATAATATGACCTAGTATAACTATCAACATTAGCATCATGATCAAGCCATTTTCGCATGGCTAAATACATACACAAATTGAAATCAAATATATCAAACTAACCTATATATGTCATAATTCTAAAATGTAATTTATAAAATACCGGACGCGGCCGATAGTGTGATAAGCTTCTCTGACGATCCTCGAGCTTGCAATTTGAATTCAAGATCTATAAAATAGAGACAATTTCACACAGTAAGCTACCCTAGCTTAGTAAGTCATAAGCAATAAACACATAAGATAATATTATCAACTTGACTAAACCAAACCAAAACATATTATCGTAAAAAATGTAGAGCCAGACACGCATGACTCCATTTTCTTAATATACATAAAGCTACACTCATTTGTAAATGCCACTTTGACCGAATGCCCACGTAACCGTATTATCATATTGTCGTTTAATTTCCAAAATCGAATATCATTACAGACCTAATTCACAAACCCATAAGATTCATAAGCTAATGTGTCAAATCTTTATATCACATAATTGTACTTCACATATATCTAGATATGTTTCATGATTACTCACCTAGGCCGAGTACTCACGTCGTTCTTCTAATATATATTGCTAAATTCCCAGACTAAATTATCTTTATCATGACTATTACCTATACTCATAGATGCACAAGTTCATAAGCCTATGAATAATAATCCCATATATATATATAGTTTGTAGCCAAACACATACACATGTAAATAAAATATATCCTTTAATTTCAAGGTCAAATACCATTTTAAAAACACATATTTCTTCTTATAAATCACATTATGATATCATATGCATATACATACTTATTTGACAGAATAATCAAGATCCAATATATAACATCTCATAATTTCTTACTTATATAGCCAAATACACATGGTTCATTATATCATCACCTATGGTCGAATATACAAAGAGAATATACCATCATATATGACCAATCATAGAATATCAATACACCATCACATATGTACGTACCTAGGTGGCCGAATATATATATAAGGCCATCTAGTTCATTTTCACTTGAACAATTTCTCCACCTTAACTTGAAATCTTATAAACATAAGCTTGAAATTAAACTTATACAATTATTAATATAATGTCTTGGCCAAATGTACATGGAAATATCTATCATCATTTAAACATTCCCAAAGACATTTTGTTCAATAATATATTATTGAAACTTCTATACAAATATTTGTCCACATAAGACCAAATACAAGGGATAATTAAATCCCAATATCACATATCATTCAACTCCAATATCACACTATTATATTGGATCCTTCAATCCACGAAATTTCATGTAATCCGTATGCACAAGTAGTAGAAATTTTGAAAATTCAACTTCATTACATTATATTCTCATATATAATTGGTTCAAATAAGTACCACATAAATAAATTGCCATTTTTCCATAACTATAAATATATGATTAATTGTATTCATATATTTGGAAATTAATCACCGGTTTATAGCCGGCTAGGCGTGAGCCTGAATTCATCACTGGCACAAAGCCTACTAGACTTTTAGTCCGATATACATTCATCGGTATTACGCCTGCTAGACTCAAAGCCCGATAACCATCACCAGCTTAAAGCTTGCTAGGCCAAAGGCTCGAATAACACAGTACGATAATCAAATCACAAAGTTTCATATACTTCAAATCATATAAAAGTAAAAGCTTAGCATCATTCGAACATAGCACATACGAAACACTTTATTACATTTCATAATTCACATTAGGTACTTATACAAAACATCTTATTCACTTTCATTTCTCCCTACCATTCGGCCATAATACACATCAACATCTTATTCACATTTCAAAATTCCATTCAGCCATAAATCATATTAAACACTTACCTTCATTTCATACTTACCACTAAACCATTTCCCACCATACTTACATTCGGCACTCATGATGGATATTATAACTAACATCATTCACATCCCAATTTGCATTCGGCACATGGTAACACCATATTCAATTTACTTCAATTATGCTAGTCACATACGTTATTTGTCTATATATAACCATACCTCAATTTTACTTTATTCATTTAATCTTTAAGCATGTATAATTTAATTTGATTACTTAAGAACTTACCTCAGTCGGTAGTACAAGACAAGCTCAACTACTCAACAAGCTTCGTTTTTCCCGGTCCGAAATTGTCCCCTTAGGTTCTTGAGCTTAAAAATAAACAATTTGACTTACTTAGTCATTTAACCATTTCTACTTTCATTCAATTAACGAAAATGGTATCACGTGTTATGTAGTAATAAAATTTATAAAAACTGACCACACCAAAAACTAACTAATATCACGATTTTAAGGTAAGCGCACCTATCGAACATGGTATAGTTTAGCGGCAATACTGAGTTATTGTACCTAAGGGAACTAAAAGTACTACTACTTACTTCCTTTCTATTATCTAGCCTAAAAATAAAAGGGGGTTTGTGTGAAACTAATTCTAAACTAAGCTAAAAGTGGACAAAGAGTAAATTAGGGAAAACTTTCAGGAAAAGCTGATTGACATGGGCAATACTCAAGGGAGAATCCACCTAGACTTCACTTGTTATTGGCTTCTTGAACTAGACGATCTCTTCACTTGACTTGATCTGTAGAGATCCCTAACCTATGTTAATACCTCTGTCGAGGATAAGAACAACTAATCCTAGGTGGTTAACTAACATTTCTTTATTAATTAACACCCCTAGGTTGCATTAATTCGATCTATGGATCCCCCTATTAGGATTAACCCTAATCCAGTAGGTTTATGTCGCCCTATGTCTAGGGTTGCATGCAACTCCGCTTAATTATGGTAGATCTACTCTTAAAACAGGGACTTTTGCTCATCTACCTAAGCATATCAGTTTCTTGAAGTAATACCTAGGACTATTAAATCAAGGATGAAGAACACATAATTAAGAATAATTCAAGTATTTATCATATATTTCAAGAATAAATAATAACAAGA
This sequence comes from Gossypium stocksii, assembly GCA_020496765.1. Lineage (NCBI taxonomy): Eukaryota > Viridiplantae > Streptophyta > Magnoliopsida > Malvales > Malvaceae > Gossypium > Gossypium stocksii. Next base: position 77,759,681 of record CM035624.1, on the reverse strand, counting down.
TCTATCTTAGGTTTCATCCCCCTCAAGTTTTTGAGGGGTTTAGTTCATAATTAATAAAGAAAACATCTCAGAAGAAATAAGATAACAAAACATAAAGAGCCCAAAAACCCCTGAAGGAATTTAGGGAGATCCTCTATCTTGATGTAGAATTCTGGCTTCTGGGATTAATCAATCGGCTTCCCTTGGAGTAATTCCTTGCTTTCACTCATTGTGTTGACAGAAATATGCTGCTCCTTTTGGGAGAAAAGAGTACCCCCTTAGAGTTGCCTCCTAGGGTCTTTATATAGAGCTTTGGGGTGCCTTTCTTAGCCTCAAAGTATCCAAATCCGAGTGAAATTGCACTTCCTCACGACAGGGACACATCCGTGTGCCACGCCCGTGTGGATCGACAAGAGGCCATGTGTGGGCCTGTTAAGGGTGGCACGGCCATGTGGACTAGCCGTGTTTATTGGGGCTGGGCCGTGTTGGACCTCATGTGGCACGACCGTGTGCCACGGCCGTGTGATGACTCTTTGGGTCGTGTCGTTTTCACATTTTAGCCCATTTTCCTCGTTTTCAGTCCGTTTTTCGTTCTTTTCTCTTCCCTATGCTCTCCTGAGTATACAACATGAAATAGAAGGGTTAAGAGCACCAATTCTCACAAAATTGATAATAATTCATCCAAAAATTAGGCTAAACATGAGGTAAAAATATGTATAATTTATCGTTTATCAAATACCCCCACACTTGAGCCTTTGCTTGTCCTCAATCAAAATCTCAATCCCTAATTAAGAATCATTCCTCTCAACTTACAATCTTTACCAATAATGTTTCAAACTAATTCATAGGTAATCATACAATGAAATTTCAATCAAAAGAACATTAAAGACTCAATCACTCTAAGTTGAGAATTTTATTATTGAAACATAAGTTTTCTTCCTTCTCCTAAGTAATTATCTCTCCATCTTAATTAACGGGAGTTGACATCCTCACTAAAGATTCACTCTATCCACTCGAAGTGTTTAGGGTTCAAGAATTAAGCACTCGCTAGTCAACCTGAAATGCTATTACCATAGGCTTGTAAGAAAATCACATCTCCACCACTATAGATTGACATGGCACATCAATCAAAAGGTCTTGTAATGGTTGTAACGGGGCTTGGTTAAGGGTGTTGTCACAAGCTGAAAAAGAAAGGTTAGAATCGAGATTGAACTGAAAAATCATCTAGCTAGAAAAATCTCTATCACTGGAACATATTTCTCGAGCTAATTCTTATGATAAATCATTTCCGCCTTGGTAGCCTTAAAATAGAAATATGCAAAAACTATTTGAACTATTACAAATTACAACTGAATTAATATATACATTTTTTTTTAAGAACAATTCAAGTACAATACAATAAATTGAATATTTACAACTTTACAATCTGGAAAAGAGAGTAAAGCTAGATGAAAATTTCAAATCAAATCACGACAAAAATAGGGGTCAAAATAATTGAATGGAATTCAACCAAAAAAATGGGTGAAAGGTTAATATTAGAGGTAAGTCAAAGAAAAGGTTGTTAGGCTCAATGGGGTTTACTAGAGGTTAATTTATGGAGAAAGGCTTTTATGGAGTAAGTGGGTTAAATCCTAAGTGCCTTTATCATTTCGGTATATCAAATCAATGATGTGGTCTCGACATTTATAATCAAAGCAAGTTCTAGAATAACAATTCAGTATTGACTCACTCAAAGCAATAATAAAAGTGAGCACGAAAGAATGTATGCTCAAAAGGCTCAAAAATCTCACCAGAATTATGGCTTTTGATGTCAATCCTGCGAATTTCAAATCTCAAGATAACATTTAAAATTCAAGAAATTAACTTATGAAAAAAATGGGGTTCTCAAAAATTTCAACTTATCATGTTTGATTCCCCAATATTTCAAAGTTTGAATAATCAAAGTACAAGCGCCTATGTCTTAATTCTCAACATATTAATAGAAATTATAAATCAAACAGAATTCATTCCTAACAGGAGACTGAAGATAATGCAGATTGAGAACAATGCAACAAATTGGAAGAAAATTCAGGGATTTTAAGGAGAATTTAATGATTGAAGTAAGTTTCCCCCCCACACTTAAGATGTACATGGCCCTCAATGTACAAAGATAACATTAGTAGCAATAGAAGCACAAGATCATAAGATAGGGAAAGACATGAAACTCCATAAATTTTGGACGAATTTGTGAGACGGATATTAGAATTGGAAGAGCCGGCAGTTGTGGCAGGGTATTCCCATTTCCATATGGATTTGAGCTATAGAGCTCCTTTGAAACTGCGGATGTATTTATTAGTCGTGGGGAATTTGGATCAAGAGAGATTACTTGTTAGGGGTTGGTCGATATGAAAAAGAAATAAAATAAAATAAAATAAAATTCTAAAATTAGTAATATTCAAATAATGAAAAAGATAAAATGAAAGAAAATAAAAGTAAAAGTAAAAGTAAAAAGGAAAATAAAGTTAGAAGAAAAGAAAATGTAAAAATAGGGATTAGTGTTTAAGTAAAAATTAAGATAAAAATAAAGTTAAGAGGAATAGAAGTCTCTAATCCTCAGGTGGACCACGCGGTGGCGGTGGTGAAGTGATGTGAAGGTGCTGGCATATCTGCTGTAGTGTGGCATTGATCTGGTTGAAGCGCTGGAAGCATTGCTACTCAAATCAGGATAGACGCTCAGATATGTTAGCATAGGTGGCTGATGCATGAGATGGGCGGCAAAGGGGTGGTGGCTCGATAGGTGCATCCTCCTCTGGTGGTGGGAAATCATCAGGAATGTCCTCTGGATCCTCGGCCTCCTCGATGAGGCGGTACTAAAAAGGGTCACCCCCTAGCCTTCGTTGGATCATGCTCATATGGTGCATAATCTAGATGCCCTAAGGGGACATCTGGCCGATGAGTGTGTAGGAGGATGTCTGGCCCGCTGTGTTGAGGACCCCGAAGTGACAGGCCAAGCGTGTAATGTATGGGCCCATGGATATGACGCCTCTGCGATAGCGCTCGGTCTGGTGCTACATGGCATGAGCGATAAAGTAGGCGAGGTCGATGGGGTGCGCGCTTGCCATGCTCCATAAGAAATAGGCGTCATGTATGTTGACGACACCCATGCTTTCACATCGTCCTGTCAATGTATGCACGAGTAAAGAGTGAATGTATCTCAGAGGTGGGACAAGGGTGGTCGCTTTGGAGCGACTAGGGTCGTATGTTGATGATGTAGGACTAGGGCCTCCCAACACCTAGATGGTGATAGGTGGATATGGCGATGAAGCTTGGAGAGATTCTCCTCTTCCATAAATTGCTCGGTGTAGAGACCGAGGGCTATGCCAAACTTTGGGACACTGAGATGGTGTACGAGACCTATCAAACAGAACTGGACTGTTCTTGAATCATCATATCTGTTCATCACGGTCTGAAGATGGAATGTGGAGCAGAACTCAAGAGTGAGTTCTAAGTATGTAGGCTCCATGATCTGGAAAAACTGCTCATATGGATCGGTCATCAATAGGGCCCGGATCTCATCTGTTAGGTGTATTTGCTCGAGGGCGGCCTAATCTATGCATCGGCCAGCGGTTACAAGGCGAACTCAAAGTATTTGAAATCGTTCTTCCTAGGGAGCTTGCGAAAACTAGAGGAATGGATGGCGGTTCTCAGTAATGGGTTGCGAGGATGAACCACCAGGTCCCTTGCATTTCTTTGAAGCGGGGACGGCAGTTTTCTTACCGCACGATGACGACATATTACATAAAAATAAAATAACAAAAATTGGGCTTTAAAATTGAAATGAAATTTGCTCAAAAACTCGTAAAACTAAATTGATTCAAAAGCTATGTATGGAATAAAACGGAAATTACAATGACAATGTTCCTAAAAACATAAAATGGGGACTAACCTATAATTTATCCATGATATCAAAAATAAGCAACATGAGAATATATTTATACTAAATGCATGAGAAAAATGGCAGTCAAGTGTGATTTAAAGTGGCATGCAATCATGAAATGTTCTATAATATTCTAGATTATTCATCCTAGTGTAACTAAATTCATGCTTGAATCAATTCTAAATCTAGATATAATCATGATATAAAAATAAATAAATTAGATGAGTAAAAACTAGAGAGAAAAATGAGAAAATAGAACCAAATGGGAGATGTGCACGGTCGTGGGAGAGGTTTCGAACGGTCGTGGGGAGCTTTGCATGGGCGTGGGATAGTCTTATACGAGTGTGGTGGTGTTTTAAGGATTGGAGGTAGCGTTTATGGTGGTTGGGGAAGTGTTTGGGTGAGAGGATTTAGGGTTTGAGTGAAGGAGAAAATGAATAGTGATCCCTTATTTATAGTTTTTGGGTCACACGGGCATGGCACACGCTCTTGTGACTCGGGTTTTGCCCGTGTAATTCGAAATTCGGTGGTTTTGGAGCGCCTGGTTTGAAGTACACGCCCGTGTTGGCCATCTCACACGGCCGTTTGTGTTCTCATTCACTTTTCACACAGTCGTGTGATAGGTCACACGACCGTTTACGATAAGGTTTTCGTTATTCACACGGTCGTGTAGGTGGTTACACAGCCGTGTCTAAATCGACAGTGTTGGCCACGGTCTGGTGACACGTGTGACAGCCTTAAAAAGACCATAGTCGGAATGTGGTTTCGGGACCACAAAACTGAGGCACAAAAATAATTTAATAATTATTTTGATGCTCATTGCATGTGTCAATTCATGTGTGACATCTTGGGTGCTTTAATTTAGCGTTATAATTATGAATTTCACCTAAAAGGGCTTAATTATGAATTTTGGAAATGTGCTAGTTAAATGTGTTATGACTAAATAATAGCATAGTGTAAAAGCATGGGCTTGCATGTCAAATTTCTCATTTTCTTTTAAGTGGCCGGCCAACTCACTTCATGATGATGTTTTGGTTGTTTGTGTTTTGTATTTTAGTGATTATAAGTGCTTATTTTTGCATAAAATAAAAACTAAAATAATATTATGAATAAAAGACATTAAAATAAGGGAAATGGTGATAATTAAAAGGTTGAAGACTCATTCTTGCTTCCATGGCCGAAATTAAAGAAAAGAAAATAGAAAGAAGGTCATGAAGCATTCGGCTAGTTAAAGGGTTAACTTAGGTAAGATTTCATGTGTTTTCATTTGAATTTTTGTGAAATTTAGTTGATTTTGAAGCTCACAACATGACCCATATGTTAATTTTTGTGATTTTATTTCAAGAAGCATTCGGTTATGGTTTCAAGTATTAAGTTGTTGATGCTTTGATGATATATGATAATAAGTGAGTAAGGATGAGTATAGATTAGCTAAATTTGCTATGAGTGGCAAATATGAGCAAAAATTTCATTTGACTATTATGGTATAAGGTACGATGTGATTATTTTGGAAATTTGTATTTGTAAATGTTAGTATGTGTTAGAATGAATGCCGAATGAGGATTTGAATTAAGAGAGGATTAAATTATTGCTTATTGAGACACATGAAGCATTCGGTCAAGGTAGTAATGAAATGAAGTTTGAAGTTGGTGTTTGAAATTGAGGAATGAATGTTAGATAAATATTTAGATGTTAAAACCAACGAAATTGTGAGTTGTAAGTTTAATTGTGAAAAATTATGCTTTGTATGTCTTAAATTAACTAAGAGGAGTATTAGTCCATTCGAAAATTGTAGATAAATTGTGAAGTAGTGCGCAACATTTGTAGTACTTGCTTAATTGGTTAAATTGAGCTTTGGAAAAAAAAATGGAATTAGGTGGAAATTAAATGGATTTGGTTGTGATTGTATAAATCCTTAAATTGGATGAATGATTTTGTTCATATGGGGACTCTCGGCCTTGTAGTTAGCCTAAGTGAAATGAGGTCAAATGCTGTAAATTTATGTTTATACATTGTTATTATATTGAGTTAAGGGTGTTAATCCGTTTGGTGCCAATTTTCGAACCCAAGTACCAGCTTGGAAAGATTCATGTACTTTTAAATTTGTTAATCTATAATTTTAAGAAAACGAATGGCCCTTTTTGTTAATGGAATTATTATGTGCTTATAAATAGAAGTACATGATATTAAGGTATGCATTTTATGTGCATGTGTATGTGCGGTTGTGCATAAATTTGTAGTAACAAGGTGAACTAATTAAACCTTGATAAAAGTAGCCTAAATAAGTATTGGTATTCAGCTAAGTGGGTAAGTGTAAGCTTGATGAAATGAAAATTCTATGTATGCAATTATAGAAGTATACATTCGGCCCAATTGGACCTTTATGATGTGGAAATAATGGTTAACCATGCTTAGGACCAAGGATGTATTCAATTAAGAATATTAATATGTATTAAGGTAAACATGTATGATGGAATGAATATGAATTATGTATATATATGTTAAGGTCAATGACTTCTCTAAGTGATGCCATATATGATGTTATGTTTTAAATATGGGAATAAGAGCTTTAAAGAGTGAATTTGTATAAATCTGCTTGGTACAGCAGCAGTAACGTGTTTTGGAAAAATCACCATAAATTGTGGGAGCTGAATTAGAGGCTGAATAAATTATGTAATTAAAGCTTAATGAGTATAATTTCTTATAAAAGAAACCCTATAAGCAAAGGAATTGGCGAAAAAGAGATATTTAAAGTAATGTGAGATAGTGTCAGATTGACTCCGAAATCCTCTGTTCTATTTTTAGAAAATCATTATAAATTTTAAAAAATTATCCATAAGATGTAATTTATATTCATAGAATCCTTAATGAGTCTATTTTCAAGAGAGATATACAACAAAATTATCCAAGACCTGAACTAAGAGATAATTGAACTTTAGTACAGAAAGGTCGGAACTGTCTGATAGTGAATCAGGTGTAATTTTGAGGATTAAAATTTATCAATTGGTCAATCTAAAAATTCTGGAAATTTTATGGCAGAAAGGTACATGAGTCTAGTTTCAGGAAAAATTTACGGAACTTGATTTGGAGTTTCGTACCTCCAGTTATGAATAATTTAGTGAATGTTGTTCAGGAAGTCAGCTTGTAGTGACTTGTGATATATATGTGATTGGCCGAATGTGTGTGTATGTGTGTATGTGGTAAAGGATGTATATATGTGTTTCTTATTTTGATTGTAAGTGAAATGATCAAGGGAGATATTTTGAATAAGGATTAATAAAATTGAATTATTTAATTTAGCTCAAGAGCATAGAGGGACGAGTTCGGATAAAGGGAAAGCTAAAGTGGTTGAATAGCTGACTTATTATTGCTCAAGAAAGTTCGAGGTAAGTTTTGCGTATTTGAATTTGGTATTTAATTTAAAATGTCATGACATACATATATGATAGATGAATGATGTTTCATTGTCCTTACCATAACAAGGTTATTGAAAAAGAAACCTTATACATGTTGATATATAGCTGAATGGCTATTAGAGAATTAAACAAAGAAGAAGATTGGGGATATATATATACTTATGTGTGTTTGCTTATTGAGCTGAAAGTTTAGTAAATGAAGTATACATGTATTAGATTTGAATGATGTTACGACACAACGTCAATGAGCCTGTTATATGTCTATACGCGAATGAGTGGACTTGAATTACAAATGTGATTTTGCTATGAGAAATGCGGTAACATGTGAATAGATATGCATGAAACTATGTGATGTGAATCCGGGTTAAGACCCGAAGGCTATATGCGGAGATTATGTCCGGGTTAAGACCCGATGGCTATATGCAGAGATTATGTCCGGGTTAAGACCCGATGGCTATATGCGGAGATTATGTCCGGGTTAAGACCCGATGGCTATATGCGGTGACTATGTCCGGGTAAAGATCCGCTGGCTTTGTGTGGAGATTTTATCCTAGCTAAAGGTCTCGATGATGATTCGAGTAAAGTCTAAGATTAAAAGACTTCATAGTAACGATTGTTACTAAATACGTTAAATTCGTTAAGTTGAACGGTATGTACCCTGAGCTTATATGAACGCTTGGATTGAAATAAATCTTAAGGTTATCATGTGATGTATATGTGGGTAAGCGAATTGACTATTTATATGATTATTGTGCAATTGGTCAATGTGAAGAGTTACGTGAAATTACGTAACATGTCTTCGTTATATGTGCTCTCTTTCAAGTGAAAGATTTTCTGCTTAATGAGTATTATGTGAATTTGCATTTTTGGCCAAATGGTGATACTTAAAAAGGGGATTACAATGAATATACGAATGTCAAATTTTATAATTTGATTTTTATCTGTGACATTGCTTAAAACTTACAAAGCATTAAAATGCTTACTCCGTTTACTTTGTTTCCTCTGGTTTTTAGATCTCGTTTTGAAGCTACGGACTCGGGGATTGAAGCTTAAATCACCTACACTATCGTCGTTATTTTGGTATATTCGATAGTTATTTTGAGAACAATGGCATGTATAGGCTAATCTCCTTTTGTTAAACCGAATTATATTTTGTGTTGTAATTATCCTAGCCATGCGAAAATGGCTTGCTTAATCTCTAAGTCGAGTATATGTTTTGTTTGAAATTTTATGTGACTTGTTACTTTGATGCATGAGTTGTATGATGTGATGATTGTAAGCTTAATACCTAGAAATTCAATTACACCTATTGGTAAGTAGTCGCCTTGCAACTTCGATAGTACTCCTATAGTAAATATATGTGATAGGGTTGCATTAGTCGAATTACCTCGAAAGTTGGATTGTTTGAATCTAGAAACTAAAGTTGATCACTAATCGTAATTGATGTAACACCGATTCTATGTCTCATATGCATCTATGAACTTCGGCAAGTTGTGTTTGGTTACGTAAAACCTCGAAGCCCTATTCCGGTGACGGACAGGGGTGTAGGGTGTTACAACATGGGCGTCTGGCTTTGTGTAAGCCCGTGTCTAAGTTGAAAGGTTGCCACGGCCATGTCGCATGGCCGTGTCGATTTGTCGGTAGCCCGTGTTTTTGGGAAAATTGTGCTCTGTTTACACACGGCCTGGGTGCACGACCGTGTCTCTGCTTTAGGTGTTCACACGGCCTTGGACACGCTCGTGGGCATGGCCGTGTGGTCCTAAAATTCTGCATTTAAAAAGGGTTAGTTGATGCATAAAAATACTAAAATTAAAATTAGAAAGAAAAATTACTAGGTTAGTGCCGGGTTGTCTTCCGAGAAGCTCTTATTTAAAGTCTAAGCTCGACTCTACCTGGATGTATCATGAAGGGATTTCGTGGAGCTGAAGCCCCTCCCTGTTATCTTTAAAATTCTCACCTTTATAATGTTTAAGCCTATGGCTGTTTACCTTAAACGTACCATGGTTAGGGTGAGTTACCTCAATTGTGCTATATGGAAAGACAGTTTGAACAGTGAATGGACCTGACCACCTTGACTTAAGTTTTCCAGGAAATAGTTTTAGCCTTGAGTTGTAGAGTAAGACAAGATCACCTGTTTTGAACTGCTTAGGTTGCTTCAATCGTTTGTCATGACATCGCTTCATGGCTTCCTTAGATAGTCGTGAGCTCTCATAGGCATTGCAACGCCATTCATCTAGCTCATTTAACTGCATTAATCTTTTCTCACCTGCAAGCTTAAAATCAAGGTTTAAAAATTTAATAGCCTAGAATGCTTTATGTTCAAGTTCAAATGGCAGATGACAACTTTTTCCGTAGACAAGTTTATAGGGAGATGTACCTACGGGTGTTTTAAAAGCAGTTCTATAGGCCCATAAAGCATCGTCTATCTTTCTTGACCAATCTTTTCTATTTGTTTCTATTGTTTTCTTTAAGATGCGTTTTATTTCCCTATTTGTCACTTTGACTTGGCCACTGGTTTGTGGATGATAAGGGGTAGCTGTTCGATGGTGTACTCCATACCTTTTTAAAACTTTTTCAAATTGGGCATTGCAAAAATAGGTGCCCCTATCACTAATAATTATCCTAGGTGTTCCAAATCGAGAGAAAAGTTTCTTCAAAAATCGTACTACCATTCTAGCATCATTAGTAGGTAAGGCTTGGGCTTCCACCCATTTTGACATATAATCTACTGCTACTAGGATGTACTTATTCCCAAATAAAGTAGGGAATGGACCCATGAAATCAATACCTCGTACATCAAATATTTCACATGAAAGTATATAGCTTTGAGGCATTTCATTATGTTGAGAAATATTACCTGTTCTCTGGCATTTATCACAAGAGGTCACATACCTGTTGGCATCCTTGAAAAGTGTAGCCCAGTAAAAGCCTAATTAGAGTATCTTAGGAGCAGTTCTTGCTCCACTGTGATGTCCTCCTGTGGGTCCTGAATGATAGTGATTTAAAATCTGGTATGCTTCTGTTTTAGCAACGCATCTTCAAATAACCTGATCTGTACAAATTCAAAAAAGAAAAGGATCCTCCCAAAAGTAGTTTTTCACATCAGTGAAGAATCGCTTCTTTTGCTAATGGGTCAGCCCTTTTGGGGTTATGTTAACTGCTAAATAATTTGCAAAATCAGCAAACCAAGGAATTGCTGCATCTGTTAAGTCTAGGAGTTGTTCTTCAGGAAACAAGTCATTTATTTTATCGAGGTACTTGGGTTGTGTGTTTTCTAGTCTTGAAAGGTGATCTGCTGCCAAGTTTTTAGCTCTTTTCTTGTCCTTTATTTCTAAATCGAATTCCTGTAACAATAGAATCCATCTTATTAATCGAGGTTTTGCATTAGTTTTAGTTAAAAGGTAGCGAAGAGCAGAATGGTCAGTATAAACAATGACTTTTGACAAAATCAAATAAGATCTGAATTTGTCAAATGCAAAAATAATGACTAGCAATTCTTTTTCTGTGGTAGTATAATTTGCTTGAGTGCTTGTCAAAGTTTTGCTAGCATAATAAATCAGTTGAAAGTGCTTGTCTCTTCGCTGTCCCAAAACTGCACCTTCTGCAAAATCACTTGCATCGCACATTAGTTCAAAAGGTAGATTCCAATCAGGTGAAATCATAATCGGGGCATTGACTAACTTTTCCTTAAGAGTGTTAAAAGATTCTAAACATTCTTGGTCAAAGTTGAAAAGCACGTCTTTTTCTAGTAATTTTGTTAAAGACTTAGCTATTTTAGAAAAAATCTTTAATAAATCTACGATAAAAACCGGCATGTCCTAAAAAGCTTCTTATAGCCTTAACTGAATTAGGGGGAGGTAATTTTTCAATGGTTTCAATTTTTGCTTTATCTACCTCCATCCCTTTACTAGAAATTTTATGTCCTAATACAATACCCTCTTGAAACATAAAGTGGCATTTTTCCCAGTTTAGTACTAAATTTTTCTCTTCACATCTTATCAAAACACGTTTTAAATTATTAAGACAGAGTTGAAAAGAATTACCGAAAACTGAAAAATCATCCATAAATACCTCTATGATATCTTCCACGAAATCGTTGAAGATAGCTAGCATGCATCGCTGAAAAGTAGCAGGAGCATTACATAAACCAAAAGGCATTCTACGATAAGCAAACATACCGTATGGACATGTGAATGTCATTTTCTCCTGATCTTTTGGAGCTATCAGGATTTGGAAGTAACCAGAGAGGCCATCTAGGAAACAATAATACATGTGACCTGATAATCTTTCCAACATCTAATCAATAAAAGGTAAGGGAAAATGATCTTTTCGAGTTGCCTCATTCAGCTTTCTATAATCAATGCAAACTCTCCATCCAGTGACTGTTCTTGTAGGTATTGACTCTTTTTTGTCATTAGACACCACGGTCAAGCCTCCCTTTTTAGGAACAACCTGCATAGGACTTACCCAAGAATTGTCAGAAATAGGATAAATAATGCCTGCATATAGAAGTTTAATTACCTCGGCTTTTACAACTTCCTTCATGTTGGGATTCAATCGTCTCTGAGCTTGCACCGATGGTTTATATTCATATTCCATTAAAATTTTGTGGGTGCAAAAAGAAGGATTAATTCCCTTAATATCTAAAATTTTCCAAGCTATAGCCTGTTTGTGCTTCCTTAACAGATGGAGTAGTTCCCCTTTTTCTACAATGCTCAAATCTGATGCGATAGTAACTAGTAAAGTTGAATCTTCCCCTAAAAAGGCATATTCTAAATGATCTAGCAGTTGCTTTAACTCTAATTTAGGGGGTTCATCAATGGAAGGTTTCTGTTTCAACTCATCATTCATCTTTATATTTTTCATAACTTATGTGTCTCGTGATAATTTCATTAGAATCTAACTCCATTCTTACTTCTTCAATTTCAGTGGTGGCTTCATCTTCCCCCCCACCTTGAATAAGACACAGTTCTAATGTGTCTGCGAGAGAAAGTTCCTGAAAATTATCTTGAACAAAGTAATCAATAATATCAACAAAATAACATGAATCATCTTGTTCTTTAGAAAATCTCATGGCATCATAGATTTTAAAAACGACTTCTTCCTCACCAACTCTAAGTACTAATTTACCATCTCCTACATCGATAATAGCTCTACCAGTGGCTAAGAATAGACGTCCTAAAATTAAAGGTACCTCAATATCCTCATCCATGTCAAGCACAACAAAATCAACAGGAAATATAAATTTATCTACCTTTACTAGAACATCTTCGATGATTCCCCTAGGATATTTAACAGATCTATCAGCTAGTTGAATACTCATCTTAGTGGGCTTTGGTTCCCCTAGACTTAGTTGCTTGAACATTTTGTAAGGTATTAGATTAATGCTAGCGCCTAAATTAGCTAAGGCTTTATCAATAAGTAAACTACCAATTAAACAAGGAATAGTAAAACTCCCTGGATCTTTCAATTTTGTCGGCAGTTTATTTTGGAGAATAGCTGAGCATTCTTCGTTGAGTTCCACTGTGGCTAATTCTTCCAACTTCCTTTTATTTGTTAGAAGTTCTTTAAGGAACTTCGCGTACTTTGGCATATGCGAAATTGCTTCAACAAAAGGTAAGTTAATGTGTAATTGTTTAAAAAGTTCAAGAAATTTACCGAATTGAGCGTCTGTACGGTCTTTCTTCAACTTTGCCGGATATGGAATAGGCGGTTTGTATTCCTTGAGTGTTAGTGGAGTGTTTTCCTTGGGTTCCTCTACCTTGTCTCCTAGAGATTCTTGAACAGACTTCTTTTCTGGTTCAGCTAGTACTTTCCCATCTCTGAAAGTAATTGCTTTGACATGTTCTCCGGGATTTGGCTCAGTGTTACTTGGTAGTCCACCTTGTGGTCTCTCTGAAATGAATTTTGCAAGTTGACCGATTTGATTCTCAAGCCCTTGAATTGATGCTTGTTGGTTTTTTAGTGTCGTTTTAGTGTTTTGAAAATGGGTTTCTGATGCGGCCATAAATTTGGTGAACATCTCTTCAAGATTCAGCTTTTTCTCTTATTGTGGTGGTGGCTGCTGAAATCCCGGAGGAGGCTGTTGTCTTTGATTTCCTTGTCTTTCCCATGAAAAATTGGGGTGATTTCTCCAACCTGCATTGTAAGTATTACTATAAGGGTTATTTTGAGGTCTACAATTGTTACCCATGTAATTGGCTTGCTCAGTTTCTATGTTGTGTCCATAAGATGAGTAGTCTGGATTGAACATATTTCCTGGGGTTGCGTCGCATTACATCACTGGCTGTGCCTGCGTAGAACCAACAAAATTATCAAACTTTTTATTTAGAAGTTCTACTTGGTTAGTAAGCATAGTGACAGCATCAATATTATAAACTCTTACGGCTTTTGTCGGCTTTGCCCTTATGACTTGCCACTAATAGTTATTCAGTGACATCTATTCTATGAACTCATAAGCTGCTTCGAGTGTTTTATTGTTGATTGTTCCTCCTACAGCTGCATCGATCATTTGCCTTGTTGAAGGATTCAAACCGTTGTGAAAGGTTTGAACTTGTAGCCACAAAGGTAATCCATGATGAGGGCACCTTCTCAAAAGATCTTTGTATCTCTCCCAGGCATCGTAAAGTGTTTCTACATCCATCTGCACAAAAGAAGAGATATCGTTTCGTAATTTAGCTGTTTTAGCTAGAGGGAAATATTTAAGTAAAAATTTTTCGGTCATCTGTTCCCATGTAGTGATTGAGCCTCGAGGTAAAGAATTTATCCACTGTTTTGCTTTATTTCTCAATGAGAATGGAAATAGCCTTGGACGAATGGCATCATCGGAAACACCATTAATTTTAAAAGTATCACAAAGTTCCAAAAAATTGGCTATGTGTGAGTTCGGATCTTCATCCTGTAAACCATCACACTGCACTAATTGCTGAATCATCTGAATACTGTTAGGTTTTAATTCAAAATTATTAGCAGCAATAGTAGGTCTAATAATGTTAGTTTGAGTACCAGACAAACTAGGTTTAGCATAATCATACATAGTACGAGGAGCATCATCTTGTTCTCCGGGTAGTGCAGGAGGTGGTTGAATGTTTTGATTTGCTTCCATCTCTTCTGTAAGTTCTGGCTCTTGTTCTTGATCTTGTTTACAGAAAATGTAGGCTTCGTCTGATCTCTCTGCGAGTTCTGCGAACTATCGCTTCTAAATCTTCGTCAAAAAGTAATGGCCCTGTCGAGTTGTTTCTAGTCATAAACTACAAACACCTAGAACGAAAAAGCAATGAAAATTAAATAAAATAAAATAAAATAGAATAAAGGCTGGAAATAAAAAATAGTAATGGCTAAAGTAATAGAAATCAAGTTTTCGTAATATTTTAGTTCCCCGGCAACGACGCCAAAAACTTGGTATCGCGTGACATGTAGTAATAAAATTTATAAAAACTGATCACACAAAAAACTAACTAATATCACGATTTTAAGGCAAGCGCACCTATCGAACAGTAGTATAGTTTAGCGGTAAGACCGAGTTATTATACCCAAGGGAACCAAAAGTAATAGTACTTACTTCTTTTCTGTTATCTAGCCTAAAAATAAAGGGGGTTTATGTGAAACTAATTCTAAACTAACCTAAAAGTGCACAAAGAGTAAATTGGGGAAAACTTTCGGGAAAAGCTGATTGATATGGGCAATACTCAAGGGAGAATCCACCTAGACTTCACTTGTTATTGGCTTCTTGAACTAGACGATTTCTTCACTTGACTTGATCCGTAGAGATCCCTAACCTATGTTAATACCTCCGTCGAGAATAAGAACAACTAATCCTAGGTGGTTAACTAACGTTTCTTTACTAATTAACACCCCTAGGTTACATTAATTTGATCTATGGATCCCCCTATTAGGTTTGACCCTAATCCGGCAGATTTATGTCACCCTATGTCTAGGGTTGCATGCAACTCCGCTTAATTATTGTATATCTACTCTTAAAACAGGGACTTTTGCTCCTCTGCCTAAGCACATCAGTTTCTTGAAGTAATACCTAGGACTATTAAATCAAGAATGAAGAACACATAATTAAGAACAATTCAAGTATTTATCATATAATTCAAGAATAAATAATAATAAGATCTATCTTAGGTTTCATCCCCCTCAAGTATTTGAGGGGTCTAGTTCATAATTAATAAAGAAAACATCTCAGAAGAAATAAGATAACAAAACATAAAGAACCCAAAATCCCCTGAAGGAATTTAGGGAGATCCTCTGTCTTGATGTAGAATTCTGGCTTCTGGGATGAATCAATCGGCTTCCCTTGGAGTAATTCCTTGCTTTCACTCCGTGTGTTGGCAGAAATATGGCGCTCCTTTTGGGAGAAAAGAGTACTTTATATAGAGCTTTGGGATGCCTTTCTTAGCCTCTAAGTATCCAAATCCGAGTGAAATTGCACTTCCTCACGATAGGGACACGCCCGTGTACCATGCCCGTGTGGATCGACAAGAGGCCGTGTGTGGGCCTGTTGAGGGTGGCACGGCCGCGTGGACTGGCTGTGTTTGTCTGGGCTGGGCCGTGTTGGACCTCATGTGGCACGACCGTGTGCCACGACTGTGTGGTGACTCTTTGGGGCGTGTCATTTTCACAATTTTTTACCATTTTCCTCATTTTCGGTCCGTTTTTCGTTCTTTTCTCTTCCCTATGCTCTTCTGAGTATACAACATGAAATAGAAGGGTTAAGAGCACCAATTCTCACAAAATTTATAATAATTCATCCATAAATTAGGCTAAACATGAGGTAAAAATATGTATAATTTATCGTTTATCAGAAAATATGCTCAAATTACACATAGTCTCGTTTACTACTCACATTGAAGTTAAATCCGAAAAAAATCTTGAATTATCGAATAATAATAACTTATAAAAAATTACACTTGTGCCGAATTTACCTAATTCACAAAGAGTTCCTTCTAGTTCGTCTATTAACCAACTTTGCCCCTCACCTTTACAAGTTTGTTATTTAAACAAACATACAATGGAAATTATATAAAAAAAATCCATTCAACTCACTCGTATCTAACCTTTATACAATTATTTTTAACATCTAACATAAGGTCCCATAATTTACTACAACAGCCGCATACCATTAAATCATTTAAGCTTCCTTACCAAAAATTTTACTAAGCTTAAAATTCATCTTACAATCATCTCTCATTTTAAAACATCTAACACCAATTATTCATGCATTATTTCCATGGCCGAATGAATGTTTACCTTTAACTTCAAAAATTAACACTTGGGCTATGCAAGAAACTTAACAATTAACTCAAAAACACAAAAATTCAAAGAAACTAAATAGAAATCATACCTTAATGGCTTGAGCAAGTGAACCGAATGCTCAACTTTCTTTTTCTTTTTCCTCTTATTTCATTTCGAGAATTACAAGGAAAGAATGCATGGCTTTCTTATTTTATTCATTTTTATGCTTTAATAATTATAATTTAAATTTTTTTTTAAGATGCTTTACTCATTTAACCATATAAATAAAATGTAAAACCCTTATAAAGAAAAGTCAATGCCGTCCATCATGAAATATTTTGGCATAATTGCTTCATGCAACCTCCATATTAAAAAGACATAATCAATTAAGCACTTTACAAAGTAGCATGCTTACTTTTCATTTATTGTAACTTAGTCCTTTTTAATTAATCGGGCATAATAACAGTAAAATCTTTGCAATGAAATTTTAGCACACACATATTCACACATTCAAAACACAGAAAATAATATTTAAACATTTTTCTTACTCGGATTCGTGGTCCCGAAAACACTATTCCGACTAGGGTCTAAATCGGGCTGTTACAACTCTCTCCCTCTTAGGGATTTTCGTCCTCGAAAATCTTACCAATAAATAGGTTCGGATAACATTCTCTCTTCATGTCCTCTAGCTTCCACATTGTTTTTCTCAATTCCGTGTTTATGTTACAATACTTTAACTAATAAAATTTTCTTATTTTGCAACTGTTTAATCACTCGAGTCAAAATACAAACCAGTTCTTCCTCATACGTCATATCGGAAGTAATCTCAATCCCATATAGGCTAATCGCTAATGAAGGATCAGGCCGATATCTACGAAGCATCAAAACATGAAATACATTACAAATCTTTTCTAGATTGGGCGATAATAACAATCTATAAATAACTAGTTTCACACATTCTATTATCCCACACGGCCCAGTAAATCTCAGATCTTTATCCGAAACAATAGAAATAGACATACCGTATAATCACAAAATCTGCGAAGCATACCATTTAGGTAGCTTGTTAAGTGGATAACCTATACAATCATTATACGTCTTTGCACTATTCGGATGAATAAATAACCGTCTGCTGTAAGATTTGCTCAAAATCATTCGAATTAACCTTGAGTTTCTTGGGGTACAAATTCAATTCTGAACCTCAGACAACCTTCAACATCAATCTAGAACTCTGACTCAACATTCAAATGATAAGGGAAGCTTCAATGGCAAATTTTAAATTTACCGTCATATTTCTCCGATAGAATTATTCTGATAAACATGATTCTGCATCGAATTCTCAAGAGTACAAATTTCTTCTTCCAGAATATTCCTCAAATCTCACATGTACATTCAAATTTCCAGTGAATAAATTCAAATACATATAACCCACCTTTCTTTTAAATCAAATAAATCAGATCAGACTAAACCACTAAATCAGTCCCTTCAAAGGGATTATTCTTTCCAGCTAAAAGAATAACTGAAACATATCATTATACAAAACGCCACAGTCATCTAATAGAAATCGTAATATCCTAATGAGACTGACATCTTACCCAAAATAATAGATAATATCCTGGTCGTTATTAAAGGATCTGAACCCAGATAGGAATTAATTATGGTTTATACAACCACCAACGCAAAAACACAACTTCAATAACTCTAATGATGGTATCACTGTACTCTCACATTTCAAATCAAAAATTATAATCAATTAACATACTCATTTCTGCCAAATAAATATCTCTCGCAAATAATCACATATAATCATAAGAAAACCGGAACAACTAAATTCAATGTTTGTAACTATACTGAATATTAGAAATTTACAACTCATATAGAATGGCATCAATTCCAATGATTTTCCATAAAATGTCCAGAAGGAATCATATTAATTGCCCAACTAATAATAATTGCACTTAACCATCAATACAATTCAATCATTAATAAACTATCTAATTCTGTCATCGAAAATTTTTACATTATCCCCTTCAAACAAAAATCAATTCAGAAAAGCATTCAGTTAATACTTTCTTTTTTTTTAAAAATACCTGAATAGGTCATTTAATCGGAATTATCTTCTTCTTTAACAGTGACGTTGCATAGTCTAAATAATCTTCAAAACTTTTTAATATTTCATTTAGCACTATCATTATTTGCTGATTCATTCACTTTTCTAATCTCATTATTGATCTTCCATTCACGAAATTCTGTAGTTCCATACTCATGAACTTATTTAACCCAAATATTAAAGATTTTGCATTAATATTTCACAAATAAGGTAGATGAGGGTAACAAAGCTCCAAATTTTAGCTTACACATAATTACACATAACAATTACTTTCACAAATAATTAATTTCTTAATGATTTCATATCGATTTATAAAATCACTTTCCTATTTCAACACAAATACATATACATTTATACAGGTATACACATATATCACATTTTCTTGATTTTATATGCACATATCACTTAACCGAATTTATACTTGCATTTCAAACACATATCAATATTCAACTTAACTTATTTCCAAAAGAAAATCAACTTCCACATACCTGAACATTTAGTTCATTTAACACATTCGATCATAGTTATCGTTGTCCATATGAAGTTGACTAGGCAAAAAGCCTAATATAACACACCGGCACGAAGCCTGCTAGGCATATAGCCTGATACAATACACCAGCATGAAGCCTGCTAGGCATATAGCCTGATACAATACACCAGCACGAAGCCTGCTAGGCATATATCTTGAT
Organism: Gossypium stocksii; assembly: GCA_020496765.1. Taxonomy (NCBI): domain Eukaryota; kingdom Viridiplantae; phylum Streptophyta; class Magnoliopsida; order Malvales; family Malvaceae; genus Gossypium; species Gossypium stocksii. Next base: position 77,740,331 of record CM035624.1, on the reverse strand, counting down.
ACAATACACCAGCATGAAGCCTACTAGGCATATAGCTAGATACAATACACCAGCACGAAGCCTGCTAGGCATATAGCCTGATACAATACACCAGCACGAAGCCTAGTAGGCATATAGCCTGATACAATACACCGGTACGAAGCCTGCTAGGCATATAGCCTGATACAATCACTGACATAAAATTTAATCTCACACACATCATTCATATATCAAATGTTTTATGGACTAGATCCATAACACATTTTCAATTAAGCACTTACGTGCATATTTAACATAAATCCAGTCCTTAACAACATATCCACTACTTTTTCATGTGTTCCTTTATAACCAAATTACAGCTAAATCAATAATCAATCTTCAAGTGGTATCTAGAAATCCCCAATTCAAACTCAATTGCCGAATATCAATTCATCCATATTATCAAACGTAACTCACATATGTATCTCAAAACTTATCAACTAACTTTACTTATTCCTCAATCGAATATGTGCAACTATTAAGACATAATAATTGCCGAACTTAGCAAATATAATAACTTTTTCATTCGATCATAGCATGAAATCTTTAATATCAAAATAGACAACATTTATGTCATATACCAACTCAATTATTACTTCACGATCAAAACATTTCAAATAACAATCACAACTTAAATATCATATTCTATAAATTCATATAATTATAACATTTGTTAACATCAATATGTCATACATTTTGATCCACACCTGTATGATTTTCAACACATCATTAACACAATTTCATTCAAACATTTGAGTACACATTCTGTACTATTAGAATTATCTCGGTTGATAGACTTATCTATCTCATCAAAATCCAATTTTTTTGTCAAAGTCAGGGAATATCACACTATCGCAGATTGAATACGGCATGTATAGCTAGACTCACATACACTATGGTAGTCCTAGAACTGATTAAACCATAGCTCTAAAATCAATAAAATGTAACACTCTTAACTCACATTCGTCACTAGAACAGGGTTATGAGTATTACCGATCAAAATTTTAACTCATACTTTGATTTAATAATACATAAATCATTCATTTTACCAGTTATCAAGCCATATTATACCACTTTTCCTATTTCCAAAATGGATTAATTTAATAACCGAATGTACATCTTACTTACCATTCCTCATTGTCGAATCATGTAATCTACATCTCAAATTAGTTTTATGAAACATAACTTTCATATTAAGTTTATAATATGACCTAGTATAACTATCAGCATTAGCATCATGATCAAGCCATTTTCACATGGCTAAATACATACACAAATTTAAATCAAATATATCAAACTAACCTATACATGCCATAATTCTGACATGTAATTTATACAATACCAGACGCGGCCGATAGTGTGATAAGCTTCTCTGACGATCCCCGAGCTTGCAATTTGAATTCAAGATCTATAAAAAAAAGACAATTTCACACAGTAAGCTACCCTAGCTTAGTAAGTCATAAGCAATAAAAACATAAGATAATATTATCAACTTGACTGAACCGAACCAAAACTATATTATCGTAACAAATGTAGAGCCAAACACGCATGACTCCATTTTCTTAATATACATAAAGCTATACTCATTTGTAAATGCCACTTTGACCAAATGCCTACGTAACTGTATTATCATATTGTCATTTAATTTCCAAAATCGAATAGTCATTACAGACCCAATTCACGAACCCATAAGATTCATAAGCTAATGTGTCAAATCTTTATATCACATAATTGTACTTCACATATATCTAGATATGTTTCACGATTACTCACCTGGGCCGAGTACTCACGTGGTTCTTCTAATATATATTGCTAAATTCCCAGACTAAATTATCTTTATCATGACTATTACCTATACTCATATATGCACAAGTTCATAAGTCTATGAATAATAATCCCATATATATATATAGTTTGTAGCCGAACACATACACATGTAAATAAAATATATCCTTTAATTTCAAGGTCAAATACCATTTTAAAAACACATATATTTCTCCTTATAAATCACATTATGATATCATATGCATATACATACTTATTTGACAGAATAATCAAGATCCAATATATAACATCTCATAATTTCTTTATATAGTCAAATACACATTATATCATCACCTATGGTCGAATATACAAATACAATATACCATCATATATGACCAATCATACAATATCAATACACCATCACATATGTACGTACCTAGGTGGTCAAATATATATATAAGGTCATCTAGCTCATTTTCAATTGAACAATTTCTCCACCTCAACTTAAAATCTTATAAACATAAGCTTGAAATTAAACTTATACAATTATTAATATAATGTCTTAGCCAAATGTACATGGAAATATCTATCATCATTTAAACATTCCCAAAGACATTTTGTTCAATAATATATTATTGAAACTTTTATACAAATATTTGTCCACATAAGACCAAATACAAGGGATAATTAAATCCCAATATCACATATCATTCAACTCCAATATCACACTATTATATTGGATCCTTTAATCCACGAAATTTCATGTAATCCGTATGCACAAGTAGTAGAAATTTTGAAAATTCAACTTCATTACATTATATTCACATTTATAATCAGTTCAAAGAAATACCACATAAATAAATTGCCATTTTTCCATAACTATAATAATATGATTAATTGTATTCATATATTTGGAAATAAATCACCGGTTTATAATCGGCTAGGCGTGAGCCTGAATTCATCTCCGGCACAAAGCCTGCTAGACTTTTAGTCCAATATACATTCACCGGCATTACCGCTGCTAGACTCAAAGCCCGATAATCATCACCAGCTTAAAGCTTGCTAGGCCATAGGCCCGAATAACACAATACGATAATCAAATCACAAAGTTTCATATACTTCAAATCATTTACGTCTAATTTCCACATAGCACAAACATATAGTAAAAGCTTAGCATCATTCGAACATGGCACATACAAAACACTTTATTACAATTCATAATTCACATTAGGTACTTATACAAAACATCTTATTCACTTTCATTTCTCCCTACCATTTGACCATAATACATATCAACATCTTATTCACATTTCAAAATTCCATTCAGCCATAAATCATATTAAACACTTACCTTCATTTCATACTTACCACTAGACCATTTCCCACCATACTTACATTCGGCACTCATGATGAATATTATAACTAACATCATTCACATCCCAATCTGCATTCGACACATGGAACACCATATTCAATTTACTTCAATTATGCTAGTCACATACGGTATTTGTCTATATACAACCATGCCTCAATTTTACTTTATTCATTTAATCTTCAAGCATGTATAATTTAATTTGATTACTTAAGAAGTTACCTCAGTCGGTAGTACAAGACAAGCTCAACTACTCAACAAGTTTCGTTTTTCCCCAGTCCGAAATTGTCCCCTTAGGTTCTTGAGCTTAAAAATAAACAATTTGACTTACTTATTCACTTAACCATTTCTACTTTCATTCAATTAACGAAAATATGCTCAAATTACACATAGTCTCATTTACTACTCATATTGAAGTTAAATCCGAAAAAAAATCATGAATTATCGAATAACAATAACTTATAAAAAATTACACTTGTGCCAAATTTGCCTAATTCACAAAGAGTTCCTTCTAGTTCGTCAATTAACCAACTTAGCCCCTCACCTTTACAAGTTTGTTATTTAAACAAACATACAATGAAAATTATATAAAAAAATCCATTCAACTCACTCGTATCTAACCTTTATACAATTACTTTTAACATCTAACGTAAGGTCTTATAATTTACTACAATAGCCGAATATCATTAAATGATTTAAGCTTCCTTACCAAAAATTTTACTAAGCTTAAAACTCATCTTACAATCATCTCTCATTTTAAAACATCTAACACCAATTATTCATGCATTATTTCCATTGCCAAATGAATGTTTACCCTTAACTTTAAAAATTAACACTTGGGCTATGCAAGAAACTTAAAAATTAACTCAAAAACAAAAAAATTCAAAGAAACTAAATAGAAATCATACCTTAATGGCTTGAGCAAGTGAACCGAATGCTCAACTTTCTTTTTCTTTTTCCTCTTATTTCATTTTGGCAATTACAAGGAAAGAATGCATGGCTTTCTTATTTTATTCATTTTTATGCTTTAATAATTATAATTTAATTTTTTTAACATGCTTTACTCATTTAACCATATAAATAAAATGTGAAACCCTTATAAGGAAAAGTCAATGCCATCCATCATGAAATATTTTGGCATAATTGCCTCATGCAACCTCCATAATAAAAAGACATAATCAATTAAGCACTTTACAAAGTAGCATGCTTACTTTTCATTTATTGTAACTTAGTCCTTTTTAATTAATCGGGCATAATAACGGCAAAATCTTTACAACAAAATTTTAGCACACACATATTCACACATTCAAAACACAGAAAATAATATTTAAACATTTTTCTGGCTCAGATTCGTAGTCCCGAAACCACTATTCTGACTAGGGTCTAAATCGGGCTATTACAAACCTTACTTGGACCGATTCGTAGTCATCTTTATCGGCGATATTCTGGTATATTCAGAAACTAAGGAGGAACATAATGAGCATCTTCGTATTGTGCTGCAAGTTCTGAGGGAAAAACAACTTTATGCAAAATTCAATAAGTGTGAATTTTGGCTTTGAGAGGTGACTTTTCTAGGTCACATTGTTTCTGCTGAGGGGATTAGGGTAGATCTTCAAAAAATTGAGGTAGTTTTAGAGTGGCAGTCACCGAGGTTAGTATCAGAAATTTAGAGTTTTCTGGGTCTGGCAGGTTACTACAGAAGATTTGTAGAGGGATTTTCTCTGATTGCCGCACCGCTAACGAAACTGTTAAGGAAAGAAGTAGTGTTTGGTTGGACTGAGAAACAACAAGAAGCTTTTGACAAGCTGAAAAAGGTATTGATTGAGGCGCCAGTGTTGATTCAGCCAGAGTCTGGAAAGGATTTCACTGTGTATAGTGATGCATCGCATGTGGGCCTACGCGGTGTACTGGTACAAGAGGGTAAGGTGGTCGCTTATGCTTCGCGACAGCTTAAGCCTCACAAAGTGAATTACCCTACACATGATCTAGAGTTGGCCGCGGTGATCTTCGTGTTGAAAATTTGGAGACGCTATTTTTATGGAGAAAAGTGTATTATATACACAGACCATAAAAGTCACAAGTATCTATTGGCTCAGAAGTAGTTGAACCTTAGGCAACGAAGATGGATAGAGTTGCTTAAGGATTATGATTGTTCGATTGAGTACCACCCAGGTAAGGCGAATGTGGTGGCTGATGTACTAAGCCGAAGGGCTGTAGCTGAGTTGAGAGTGATGTTTGCTCGTTTGAGTCTTTATGACGATGGAAGTCTATTGGCGGAGTTGTAAGTTAAACCAACTTGGACTGAGCAAATTAAGGAGAAATAGTTAAAGGACGATTCGTTGGTTCCTCGGTTTCAGCAAGTTGAGAATGATGAAAATTTAGATTTTGGATTAAATACTGATGGAGTTCTCTACTTCCGTGGAAGACTTTGCATCCCGAAGGACTCTAATTTGAGGCAAATGATTCTAAAAGAGGCTCATGGTGGACCTTGGGCCATGCATCCTAGAGGGAATAAGTTGTATCGAGACTTGCGAGAGGTGTACTGGTGGCCTAGACTTAAGCGAGAGGTGATTGAATTTGTGGGGAAATGTCTGATGTGCTAGCAAGTTAAGGCTGAGCACCAACTACCTTCTAAACTGTTACAACTAGTGAAAATTCCACTTTGGAAGTGGGAGAGAGTTACTATGGATTTCGTGAGTGGGTTACCTTTGACACCCTCCAAGAAAGATTCTGTGTGGGTGATTATGGATAGGTTAACAAAATCTGCCCATTTCATACCTGTCTGAACAGATTACTCATGGCAAAAGTTGGCCAAGTTGTATGTGGCGGAGATAGTGCAACTGTATGGGGTGCCAGTGTCGATTATTTCTGATCCAGACCCTAGGTTTACATCTTGATTCTGGCAAAAGTTGTATGAGGCGTTAGGTACGGGATTAGACTTCAGCACTGCTTTTCACCCTCAGACGGATGGACAGTCGGAAAGGGTAATTCAGGTTCTGGAGGATATGTTAAGAGGTTGTGTTATCGACTTTCGTAGCAGTTGGAAGGACTATTTGCCATTGGCAGAATTTGTGTACAACAATAGTTATCAAGTGAGTATTCAGATGGCTCCTTATGAAGCACTGTATGGGCGAAGGTGTCGTACGCCTACGTGTTGGACAGAGTTGGGAGAGCGACAAGTTCTTGGACCGGAATTAGTAGCAGACACTGAAAGTAAAGTTAAGTTGATCAGAGATCGGTTAAAGGAGGCCTCTGATAGGCAGAAGTCATATGCGAATATAAAACGTAAGGAAATTGAGTTCGCCGTTGGGGATATGCTATTCTTGAAGGTTTTGCCTTGGAAGAAGATCTTGAGGTTTGGCAAGAAAGACAAGCTGAGTTCGCAGTTTATTGGGCCTTATCGGTTTCTTAAACGGATAGGGCCAGTGGCGTATTAGTTAGAGTTGCCATCGGAGTTGGACTGTATTCACGACGTCTTCTATGTGTCCATGCTAAGACGGTATCGATCAGATCCTTCACATGTGGTACCAGTGGAGGAGATTGAAGTAAAGACCGATTTAACTTTTGTGGAGGAGCCTGTGCAAATTCTGGATCGAGAAGTCAAAGTATTAAGGAAGAAGTTAGTTCCGTTGGTGAAAGTACTTTGGCGCAACCATGACAGGGAAGAGGCTACTTGGGAGCCAGAAGAGATGATGCGTCAATAATATCCTCAACTATTTGGATCAGGTAAATTTCGAGGCCAAAATTTCTTTAAGGGGGTAGAGTTGTAACGCCCTAATTTTCGGGATTTTTTTGGGTTTTTGTGATTTTTTGGTGAAATTTTGAAATTTTGGTGTTTTGGATACTGAAATTGTGTTTAAATGTGTTAGTGGGCCTTTAGAAGGCCCAAGCCTAAGTTAAGACCCGGCAGAAATATCAATTTTGGTTTTTAAGTGAAAGGGGACTTGGTTAAGTGGGCCTTTGAGGAAAAGTTAGTAAATAAAGACACAAAGAGGGCCTTAGTAAGGTGGCAAGGTGGCGCCACTAAGTTCCTAAAAAAAGTGGCGTGTGGACTGGGTTTAAGGGCCAGAGTTCAAGTCACAAGGTAAGCAGATGATACTTTTATTTTTAGGCATGTGCCGGGCATGTGATAGGACTTAAGTAGAATTCGGCTAGGGCCTTGGGGAGACTATGCCATTTTCTTAGGTAGTCATTAGAGTTATTTTTTATTTCCTTTTCTGTCTTGGTGAATTAGGGTTAGCCACCCAAAGTTTTCACCCTTGATCTATCCTCTCCTTAGTGTACCAAAATTCTGAAAACGCAGGTAAGGTTGCCTCTTATGCTGTTTGCTTATTCTCTTCCCCTCTCTTCTATTCTTTTCTTCTTCTTTTCTTCATTAGCTGAAACCACCTCTCCCCCCCCACTTATCTTCCCTTTTCTTCTCTTCAAAAACCAAATCCGCCATTCTTTTCTTCTTAACCCATCACCTACTAAAAGTCAAAATCCCGAAAGGCTGCTTCTTGTGCCGATTTCTTCTAGCCAAAATCCTCCTATCTTCTTCATCTCTTTTGGCTGATTTTCACATCCTTTAAACCCCAACCCCTGTCGGCAACACCACTTCAAAACCACCACACCAAATCATCTTCGTCTTCACAGTTCCAAAATTCAAAAACACCATAGTTTTTAGGGACATATAGCCAAATCTTTAGATCTCCAAGATTCGAAATTTGCTAGTGTTTAGAGGCTAGATCTACGTCAGATCTAAGTAGAAGAATCACTTTGATTAAGGAAAACTTGTGGTAAGTACTCGACATCTCAGATCTATTCATTATTTCGAGATTTAGAAAAGCTGAAATCCCTAGAGGCTTAGGGAGGCCGTCGATTGGGGCTTAAAGCTCTAAGGGGTTTAACACTTGATTTATTTTGGTGGTAGAGTAATCTAGAGGTTGCAAATCGAGGGTTTGGACAAGTGGAACGACTAGATCTAGATCTAGTCACTAATTTCGGCAAAGGTAAGATCTCAAGGGCCTTAGGTGATTATGGCAGAATATGGTAAGAGTTTATTAGGTTTGGTTATTATTTATTTGTAATCTAAGAGTTGGAGTGATCGATTGTAGGATACTGTAGGAGATTTAGTTAGCAGTTGTCGCAAATCAGGTGTGTATCAAACACCCTCTTGTAGTTCAAATTGGCAAAAGCCGGAAAGCTGAAATGCCGGAATTCTGGCATTTCGTGGGCTTGTGAGCTTGCGAACGCTCGTAAGTCGATTGGAAATCATTGGATCTGTAATCGCAAGTGGTAAGATGGTTAAATGCGCAATTCCGTGCACTTCGGTAAATTTGGGCTAAAATTAGGCTGAAATTGGGCTCAATGGGCTTAGGGGCCCATATAGGGAAAAAGTAAGCAGTAAGTGTGTTCTGATATTCTGTTGGTTAAGACTATTAAGTTAGACGTAGAATTTGGGCTAAACGGGCTTAAGTAGCTAAATGACACTGTAAGGCCCATTAATGGTTTTAGGGCCTAATAACTGAAAACTGTTAACATGAGGTAAATAACTACTGAGACGAAAGTTAGATTTTTTTAGACTGAAATATGCATAAAAACCCTAAAAAACTGATAAAACGACTGAAATACCCTTAGGGATGAGAAATTACAATTTTACCCCTGGGTGCAAAATTACCGTTATACCCCTAGGACTAAAATTGACTAAAATGCATGCTTTACTGTTTCTATTTACTGTATGCCATATCATGATTATCTGTTGCATGGGATTTGGGATTATTGATAGAGAAAGTGCAAGTGGCATTGCCATGATTTCTGTTTTTTGAGAGAAGCTTTGCCTCGTATTGATATCTGAAAAGGGCTTTGCCTATTCTGTTTTCTGAAAGAGGCCTTGCCTCGTATTTCTGTTAATGGCTTGGCCACCTTATCTGAGCAGCGATGCTCCAATGGTGGAGTGTAGCAGTTGGGTGGGTCGAGTAGTTTCCCCACATGGAGTGTTTGGTTGGTACGGATGGAGTGTAGCGGTTGGGTGGGTTGAGTAGTCTCCCCACATGTGATGGGCTTTGCATTCATGCATGATATCTGATCTGTTACTGTAATGGGCCTATGGGCTGTACTGTCATCTGAAAAGGGCTAAGGCCCAGTTTACTATATCTGGATAGGGATTCGGCCCAGTTATTTCTGTGACTGGCGAGGGCTTAGGCCCAGTGGGCTTGAGCTGATTTGGGCTTTGGATGGGCTTCTTTGCACACTGAGTTTCCAAACTCACCCATTTTTTCTCCATCCATCAGGTGAGCCCTAGATTGGTGGACTTGAAGCTGGGAGGGATTCTGAGTGGCCACGAAGACTGCATTTTCTGGTTTAAATAAATTATTTATTTTATTACTCATTTCAATTGCTTTATTTTCAATTTGGGTTTGTAATAAGGCCGCTCTTATTATTTTTATTTTGGGTTTTATTTATTTATTTATTTTTATTATACCTTAAATTATTTTGAATATGGTTGCGCAAGGTTTCTCAAAACTAATCAAACATTTTCAAAATCCGTCACACGAGTTATTCGACTAACCAAGTTGAATTTTACGACAAATATCTTAACAACTAGTAGTGGATAGGACATTCACCAATAAAATGGAATTACTCTCTAAACTTAAATATTAGTTTTTGCAAAGCTCACCCTAATCTTAGTAACTAGGTAACATTGGTAGTTGTAGGTGTTGTGACACACCAGACTTGGCTGTAACGTCTGGGCCGGTTTGAGGTGTTACACGTATCTTTTCTAACTCAGATGGTAAGGACAACTGATATGCCATTAGCCCAATTTGCTCGATAATCTCGTACGGTACGATGAATTGCGGACTCAATTTCCCTTTTCGGCCGAATCGTGAGATCTTTTTCCATGGAGAGACTTTCAAAAACACTTTATCTCCAACTTGATACTCAATTTCTTTTCGTTTCAAATCAGCATATGACTTCTGTCAATTTGAAGCTGCTTTCAAACTATCGCGAATTGCTTTGACTTTCTCTTAAGTCTCTCTGATCAGATCAACCCCGTGAATCTTATTTTCTCTAAGTTCAGTCCAGTACAACGATGTTCAACATTTACGACCGTATAGAGCCTCGTATGGTGCCATTTTGAAAGCTACTGTTAAGCAAATTCAATCAATCGTAGATATTTCTCCCAACTACCTTCAAACTCAAAAACGCAACAACGCAACATATCTTCAAGAATCCGAATAACTCTCTTAGATTGACCGTCAGTCTGAGGATAAAATATGGTACTGAAATGCAACTTTGTACCTAGGGCTTCTTGTAATTTCTTCCAAAATCGCGAAGTAAATCTCAGATCTCTATCTGAAACAATTGATAATGGCACTCCGTGCAATCTAACAATCTAAAAAATGTATAACTAAGCTAATCTATCAAGTGAGAAGTTTGTACGTATAGGAATAAAGTGTGCAGATTTTGTCAATCTATCAACAACGACCAAGATCGCATCTTTCTTTTTGGGAGACAGCGGCATACCCAATATAAAATCCATAGTCACTCTATCCCATTTCCACCCAGGAACCATCACAAGCTATAGTAATCCCAATGATACTTGATGTTCAGCTTTGACTTGCTAACAAATTAGACATTTCGAAACAAACTCTGATATATCTTGTTTCATACCAGATCACCAATAAAACTGTTTAAAATCATTATACATTTTAGTGCTTCCCAAATGTAAGGATAAACAACTATTGTGTGCTTTGTTTAGAATCTTCTAAATCAACTCTGAATTTTTCAGTATACATATTCTATCTTTAAACCTCAAACAATCATCAGACTCGACTTGAAACTCTGAATCAGAAGTTGTCTCACACTGAATTCGCTTAGCTTGCAATTGACTATCAAATTTGTAAGCTTCACAAATCTGTTGTAGAAATAACGGTCTTGCTTTCAACTCAGCTACAATCCAACCATCCTTAGACAAAGCTAATTGAGTATTCATCGCACATAAAGCAAATAATGATTTTTGACTCAAAGCATCAGTGACAACATTAGTTTTCCTCGGATGATAATCAATTACTAACTTGTAGTCCTTTAGCAACTCTAACCATCTTTGCTGTCACAAATTCAAATCTTTCTGAGTCATTAGATACTTCAAGCTTTTGTAATCAGTATAGATGTGACATTTTTCACCAAACAAGTAATGACGCCATATTTTCAATGTGAACACTATCACGACTAGTTCGAAATCTTGAATTGGATAATTCTTTTCGTGCGGCTTTAACTGTCTTAAGGCATAAGCTATAACTTTGCCTTCCTGCATCAAAACATAGCCCAAACCATTCAATGATGCATCACTGAAAATTATGAATTCTTTACCCAATTCATACTGAACCAACACTAGTGCCTCTATCAATAATGCTTTCAACTGTTCGAAGCTCTGCTGATACCTCTCTGACCACTCAAATTTAACATCTTTTTAAAATAATCTTGTCATCGAAGCTGCAATCATTGAAAATGCTTTCACAAAGCGTTGATAATAACCCACTAGTCTCAGAAAATTATTGACTTCAGATACATTTCTTGGAGGTTTCCAATCTATAATTGCGGAAATTTTGCTCGGGTCAACTCGAATACCTTCAACTAAAACAATATGTCCCAGAAATCCAACATCTCGAATCCAAAACTCACATTTGCTGAACTTTGCAAATAATTATTTATCTCTCAAAGTTTGTAACACAATTCTCAAATGTTCGGCATGTTTAGATTCATCTCGAGAATAAATCAGGATATCATCATTAAACACAATAAAAAATTAGTTAAGATACGATCTGAAAATTTGGTTCATCAAATCCATAAAAACTGCAGGTACATTAGTTAATCCGAAACGCATAACAAGGAATTCATAGTGTCCGTACCTCGTTCTGAAAGTAGTCTTCGACACATCTGAGTCTTTAACTTGCAACTGGTAATAGCCAAATCTGAAATCAATCTTTGAAAATACTGTAGCCCCCTTTCAACTGATCAAACAAATCATTAATTCACAGCAAAGGGTATTTATTCTTGATCATTACTTTATTGAGCTATCGATAATCTATACACATTCTCATCGTACCATCTTTCGTTTTCACAAATAACACTGGTGCACCCTAGGGCTAGAAACTCAGTCTTACAAATGCTCTATTCGTTAATTCTTGCAACTGAGTTTTCAACTCTTTCAACTCTGTTGGAGCCATTCTATACTGTGCTATGAATATCGGTGAAGCTTCTAGAATTAAATCAATCTTAAACTCAACTTCTCAGACCGGTGGCAAACCTGGTAACTCTTCTAGAAACACATCTGAATACTCGCACACAACTGGTACTAATTCAATCTTTCATTTGAATACTTTCGTATCAAGTACATAAGTGAGATAGGCGTCACATCCCTTTCTCACAAATCTCTGTGCTGACATAGACGAGATTACTACTAGTAAACCATTCAAATCATCTAATGTGATTCAGATAATCTCATCATTCTGACATTTCAATTCAATTGTCTTTTGTCTACAATTGACTACCGTATAATGCAATGTTAACCGGCCCATACCCAAAATTATATCGAACTCGTCAAATGGCAACAACATCATATCAGCCGAAAAACAGTAACCTCTAGTCATCAACGGACAGTTCTTACAAACTTTCTCAACTAGAATGTATTTTCCTAAAAGGTTCGATAATTTTATAACAAACTCAGTAGACTCAATAGGCAAAGTCTTACTGGATACTAAATTCACACATATATATGAATGAGTTGATCCGGGATCTATCAATGTAATCACATTAGTGCGTTAGAGAGAGAAAGTACCGGTGATAACATTTGGAGATGATGCTTCTTCACGAGCGCGAATAGTGTAGGCTCTAGCAAGTGCTCTGACTTCAGATCTCGCAGCTGAGTCTTTTGTCACTCTTTGACTACCACTCTCATTTCCAGCATTTCTAGGGGGTCTCCTGCTAGTCAACATGTTACTTGGTCTTACATTCTGAGGTCGATCTTTCTCAACCATCTTAGGATAGTCTCTGATGAAATGATCCTATGAACCACATTTAAAATAGGCTCGATCATTCATTTTGCAATCACCAGGATGCCATTTCCCACACTATCTACATTCAGGTCGATTAGGTCTTGCACTTCCAATGCTAGCTATAGAGGCAACTTGAGCTTTAAAACTCAAATGTTTTTCACGATCTCTGCTAGAATACCCTACAAATGCATTCGGACGACTATAATTGCCTCTAAATTTCTTTGATGTAGACTGATATGATTTGCTCGTCGATCTCTTTCTCAAGTATTTAGCTTTAGAATCAACTTTTTTTTTTCTTTACTCAATTCTTCAGCTTTGCAAGCATGATCAACAAGTATAACAAACTCTTTTAGCTCTAAAATCCAAAGTAGCAATCGGATATCTTCATTCAATCCATCCTCGAACCTTTTACACATGATAACTTCTGTTGAAACACACTCCCGGGCATATTTGTTCAGCCTCACAAATTCTCGCTTATATTCTGTAACAGTCATATATCCTTTCTTTAATTCACGAAACTCTTTCCGTTTTTGGTTAATAAATCTCTGACTAATGTATTTCTTTCTGAATTCAGATTAGAAGAACTCCCAAGTTACTCATTCTTGCGGTACTACTGATGTCAATGTATTCCACCATTGATACACAGAATCCCTCAGAAGTGGCACAGCACATTTAATGTATTCCTCAGGCGTACACGAAAACTCATCGAATACCCTGATCATATTTTCAAGCCAAAATTTAGCTCTCTCAGCATCACCATCAACAGTAGACCTGAACTCTTTAGCTCCAGAAGTTTGAATTTTATCAACCGAAGGCTTGTTTAACCTTATAGGCTTAGTAACTTCAGTAACTACGGGGATTAGTTGAGGAATAGGTGGGGTGGAGGTTGGTGAGTAGCCGGATTCATGTGAACGAACTTTGTAAACCACTCACTCATCATTTAGAAGAATGCTTGCTTAGCCTTTCCTCCTTAACTACCTATAACGGGCCCCGATTTTGACTGTGTAGCTCAATGAACAGAAGCTGGCATGTTACTTTCAACATCATCAGCTACGACGAGATCAGGATCCATTTACTATACGAAAACACATTTTAAGCTGTCAAGAGACATCAAACTATCACAGTTTATATATGGCATGTATAGCTAGACTCTCACACAAGCTACGCTAGTCTGAGAACCGACTAAATTGTAGCTCTGATACCAATAAAATGTAACACCCCTTAACCACAACCGTCGCCAGAATATGGTTAAGAGGCATTACTAAACTTACTATACAATAAAGCATACATTTTTCAAACATTCACATACATAAGCATATTCCATTCGTTCACAATCACATTGCCCTTATTAGGGCCTATGAGGCCTTAAACATGCTTTAGAAGTGGTTCGAGACTAAACAGATAACTCAAAACAACTTAGGGAAAGTTAGAAAAATTTCATGAAAACAGGGGTCACACACCCGTGTGAACATGCATTGTTTCTCACACGACCACTAGACACGCCCCTGTCACAGGCTGTGTGGACATTCGAAATGGGATCACATGGCTGTGTCCCAGATTGTGCCCTACCTCGTGTAACTCTCTGACTTAGGTCACACGGCTGACCACACACCCATGTGTTAAGCCCGTATGCCTATTCAAAATGGCCACACAGGCATGCGTGCCAGACCGTGTGTAACATCCCTAACCTGTATCCGTCACCGGAAGGGTTACGAGGCATTACCAAAAAAATTTCTCTACTTTCATACTTTCACAAGTTCTTTAATTCACATCACTTAAACGAAATCAAAACGTAATATCACGAAGTCAAATAATCACATGCTAATAATTTCGAACCCTATAACCAACATATATATATAATTAATCATTTAAATCCAAATACAAAGATATTAAATTTGTAAAATTCCCATAAGTATGTGCGCATGAATAACCAATACACCTTGAATAAATTATACATATAATAAGAAGTTACTATTCATTTGGTAAAAATTTCTAGTCTTAACCGAATGCACAATCTTATCAACTAATTATGTCATTTCATTTCTCACCTTTATAACTATCCCTCTTAAGACCAAATGCATAACTCAAAATTTTAACCACACTAATAGCATAAGAAAATGTTTTGTTATACACTTAAGCCGGTTACGCATATAACCATTTTGAACTCTTCATTCATGATATATATATATATATGTAAATACACATTTTAACATAACAAAACCTAAATTACGAAATGCTCATGTCTTAATCAACAATTAAACTCATTGTAAACACATTTGCTAATTTATAGAGAAGTCAACCATTCAAAAAAATTTTAGTTTTTAAACACCTACTCAAAACATATTATCATACTTAACAAAATAAACAAGCCATTTTCGCATGGCTTTTATATACATGAACAAAATATAATATTCCCAACTTGTCCAACCTATACATGCCATAAGTCAAGTTTAAAACATAAAATACCAAAATAGTAGATAGTGTGACGAGATTGCTGACGATCCTTGAGCTCGTAGCTTGATTCAAAAAAATCTATAAAACAAAGAAACATGACATCCAAAGTAAGCTTTTATAAGCTTAGTAAGTCTTAGACAAATAAACATTTCAACTAATTAATCAATTCAATTCATATAAGCTGAATATACCAAATTCAATCTAACATAACATATATATTTTCTTATGCCATAAATGGTTGATCACGATGCCATTTAATCCTCTATTCACAATATAGCTTCATGAATCACTAACTTGCTCAATCACACTTGAATACACAACCATCATTCAAAATATATCCTTGTATATATATATATATATATATATCAAGATATTACACATATACTAAATC
The DNA here is from genome assembly GCA_020496765.1 of Gossypium stocksii. Lineage (NCBI taxonomy): Eukaryota > Viridiplantae > Streptophyta > Magnoliopsida > Malvales > Malvaceae > Gossypium > Gossypium stocksii. The sequence continues at coordinate 77,724,295 of CM035624.1, read as the reverse complement.
TCTCATATAACTGAATACACCAATCACATATTTGCTCACATGTGAACAAACACATAACTTCATTATAACTTTGTATTTGACCAAATACATAAATTCATCTTATCCTCAAGTGCACTTACTTATATGGCCAAGAATGTAATTCATTTAATAATTTACTCAACCATTTCAATCTCTTAATGAGCTCTCCTAAACAATGACTTGATAATATTTCACCGGCTTAATGCTTGCTAGGTTTAGAAAACCTGAATCAATTTCACCGGCACACAGCCTGCTAGGTTTAAAGCCTGAAACAATTTTACCGGCACAGAGCCTGCTAGGCTCGGAGCCCGAATATACTCGACAACACTTAACTTGCTAGGCCATTAACCTAGTTTACATTTCACCGACTTTAGGCCTGCTAGGCACGAGGCCTGAGTAACTCGAATATGTGGTTCACGCCAATCACTTATTTGACATATTATTTTCATACTCATTCATGCGAAATTAGATGATCTTCCATACACCGAATCATCAATGAAACACTACCAATATAATTCAATAATCTCCTTTATATTCGGTTAACATAAGCAACCATAGATTTTATGATTTAAGGATTCAATTCACAATCTGCAACATATATAAAACATCACTAGAACACATTAACGCCTCATATCCATACAGCATAAACACATATAATTTCAAATTGTAACCCCTCTTCCAATTCACATTCGGCACCATGTATTACAGTATACATTTCAACACAAACATTCTAATAACATTAGGCATAATTCATTATTCAATAATTCAATCCTTTTGCTACTCCACATCCACATCGGCAATTACCAAATTTAATAATCACCACAACTCAATTATTTGAAGATGACATTCGGCAATACCATATAAGTTTCTAATAATTCAATTCAACTCTTATATTTAACATTTATTCCAATTTAGTTCAAAATGTAGCTTAAGAACTTACATCGATAATTTCACACGTTTATATCAGCTACTCGGCTAACTTCACTTTTCCCTGATCCAAGTCCCGTTTGTTTGAATATTGAGCTTAATTTGGAATAAAACAACTATTAAATTACTTGATAAATTTAATTTTGCTCAATTATCATATATAAAATAACAACTCATACAATTTCCCCCACAAGATTTTGGACTTTAATAAATTTATCCAAAATTTCAAAACACTCAAAATAATTAAAAATGATTTTGGACTTTAATAAATTTATCCAAAATTTCACAACACTCAAAATAATTAAAATTGTTTATACCTTAGTAAGGCTGAATGTTTCCCAAATATATTCAAGACTCCTAAATTCATAAATTTTTCCATTCATCCTTTAAAATTTTCTACTTTAGCAATTTAACCAAATTTACTAAAATTTAACAAAAATTCATAGTTATAAATATATTTATCTAACCCCATCTTTCATTTTCAACTTTCAAACACAAATTCTCACAAAATCTCATTCGTGGTTGAATGAACATTTAACTATTAATTCAAAAATTAACACTTGGGCTATGAATATAACATAACAACTAACTCAAAAACACAAAATTTAATGAAAACTAAGTTGAAAACATACCTTAATTTGCTTGAACAAAGGGCCGAACATCAAACATTTTTCCCTTTCTTTTTGTCTTGTATTTTCGGCTAACTAGAATGAACATGCATGTATATATATATTTTATGTTTTATTTAATTAAAACAGATGATAACACTTTATTGAATTACTAAATTGTCCATAATTAAACACATGCATGAACCATTTAAATCATGGTTCTACCGTCCATTACAACAAAATGGTTTAATAACCATGCAAGCACTTCTTATTTATAAGAACATATACTTTTTGGCCCTTTTAAAACTACCCTTCAATTTTCATAAATTAAAATCAAATCCTTTTTAATTAATTAAGCACTCAAACCCCAAAATTTAAACACAAGACTTAGCACACACAAATATACTCATTCAAAACACAGAAAAATGACATTTAAAGATTTTTCTAACTCGAATTCGTGGTCCCGAAACCACAATTCCAATTAGGGCCAAATTCGGGCTGTCACACCATGTGCTAGGCAGTGCCAGATCGTTACGGTGTACTAACTTATGCCACACAGCCAGTCACACGTCCGTGTGTGTGGCCATGTGGTGCATACATATTTGCATTTAATGTCAACATCAGGGGATACACGGCCATGTACCACGACTGTGCGTCACATACGGTTGAGACACACGTCTGTGTCTCTGCCCATGTGGAAAAGAATAGGCCATTTACAAGGCCATTTTCCCACCCAAGTCAAGCATACCTACATAAGGGAAAATGGTACCATTTTCATACACAAATGAGCAGCCAAAAACTAACACAATTGCACAAATTACACAATTTCTATTTCATTTCCTTCAGGACACAATTCAATACCAATTGCCCAACCAAAAATTATACGAAAACCACATGCCTCATTAGCAATATTATATAACCATCATATACCTCAAGTTGAAACTATATAGACAACCAATTCACATACCTAAATACCATGATTCACTAATCATAAATCACATTAGAAACATATACCAAATGACCATTTGAGCTATTTTAACTCTAATCAAACATACCAAAATACGCTATATCACATGGAAATATAAACATCGAACCAAAATCATCATCAAGCCATTTCAAATGACCAAGTAAACTTCCAACAACCATAACAAAATGACTATAGCCTATACATGCCATATACCATATATACACAATCACAAAGTACCAAATAAATGTTCGATAGTGCGATGATGTCCTTGATAATTCCGAATCCGAGCTAGCTTCAAAACACTATAAAATAAAGGAAATAAAATGAAGTAAGCTTTACAACTTAGTAAGCTCGTATGATAATAAAATTAATTTAAGAAATAAAGGTAACTCAACCAATTAAGCATATTATGGCATATCGCTTATTAAAGCACAAACCTTTCTCATGTTTAAAAATATGATTACATATGAAGTTCATCAACTTACCTCCAATCGATATTCGTATAGAATCCGTACATACCTTTATCATATAAGTTGATCTTATTTTCATCTTTGTCTTGTTTATGCCTGTTGAACCATTCGGAATACATTTGGATACTCGTGAATCTTGTATACATAGTAGCAATGCCATATCCCAGATACGGTCTTACATGTAATTTCGTATCGATGCCAATAGCCTAGCTATGGCCTCACACAAAGTCCAATATCGATGCCATATCCTAAATATGTCTTGCACATAATCTCAGTAACCCTAATGTCATGGCATTTGTATCCTAAACTATTCCTAAGGTTCGTACGGCACTTTCGACCATCGTAACCCTGTCGATTATGCTTGTACTCATATTCAACTAGTATTATAATTCAATTCAACATTAATAGTGAATTTATAACAAAATTTAACAACATTTATTAGCATACGAACTTACCTCAGATATGAAAACGACGAAAAGATTCAACTACCCGATAACCTTGCTTTTCCCCTAATCTAATTCTGAATTCTTCCTTTCTTGATCTATATGTGATCAAATTTAGCTTATTTAATCATATATTCATTCAATTTAATCCAAATTACCCATTTGAGCACTTTTACACATTGGCACCTATATTTTCACATCTTTACAAATTTGACTTTATTCACAAAAAAGCACACATTCATAAAATTTCAAAATTTTCATGCTTGGCCGAATTACTCTTAAGCCCCTAGCACCCATATTTATCAACTTTGCACACATTTAACCATACATTTTCATCTTTTCACAATTTAACCCCTATTGTATATTTTCACTCAAAATCACTTAACAAAACTTGTAAAACTATCAACCAATGTTCGTATTTCATCATCAAACATCAAAGAGTGCATACTATCATCAATGGAAACTATTGAAAACTTGAACAATTTTGCAAAATAGTCCCTGGGTTAGTTAGTACTAGTTGCAACGATCACAAAAACATAGAAATAATCAAAAACTGAACAGAAATCACATACCTAATAAAGCATGCAATGGCCGAATGTTTAAAAACTCCAAAAACCCTATTTTTCTTTCTTATAATCAGTCACAAGGTTGAAGATGGACTAAGATTCATCTTTTGTTTTATTTAATTAACATTTATTTATCAATTTACCAAATTGACCTTAATGAAATAACCTTAATAATCCATAATGCATGTCCATTAAAGTCCACTTACCAAATTAATGGTATAATATCATCATAAGGACTTCTAATTTTATAATTCATAGTCAATAAGTACTTTAATCTATGAGAACATCAATTTTGCATCTCATGCGATTTAGTCCTTTTATCAAATTAGACATCCAAATGATAAAACTAAATCACAAAACTTTCACACATATATGTTATCATGTTGCAAACACATAAATTAATATTAAAAATAAATTTTCTAACCATGAATTTGTGATTCCGAAACTATTATTCTGATTTATCGAAGAACGAGCTGTTACAGAACATTTCCATCTTTTTAATATATGAAAATAAGCAATTTCAAGTGAGTCAATTCACTATGATATAGATCCTCATCTACTGTCTTTTGGAACATAAGTTTGAAAAGTTGTAGAGAAATAAACATAGTGTTCTTAGTTCTTCATCTAAGTTAAAGTTTCCACTTTCGATCTTTTGATTATTAGATCTGGTGCTCTGAGTGTAGTGTATTTATTTGTAAACTTGTATTTTTTTCGAACAGATTGGTTAATAAAACAAATTCATTGATTACATTACTATCCTTTGTAAAATTATACTTACATGGTTTTTGTACGCAAAGCAAAATGGAAACAAATCTTGCTCATTGGTTGTCTAAATATTTAACTAATACTAAGCGATATTATGTGGTCAGGTTGTAGTATGGAAAGACAACTTGTATTAGTAGACGAACCTAAACATGTCCTCAGTCTAATTTGAAATGAGCAAATTGATTAAGAGACTAATATGTCATCTATCAAGTCCAATTGGGGAGATTCCTTGTCTTAGGCATCAAAGTAGATGGCTCCTAGAAGATAAAAACACAGATGTGACTAACTGGACTAACAATACATCTAATAGGATCCAAGCAGAATAGATCTTGACTATGTTTATGGATTTATTCATATGTGACATTCATAGTGTGGCATACATAAATACTGAGCAGATAGCAAACTATGTATGTGTGACTCATACACCCTGAATTCTAATATATGAGGAACCAAAAGTTGGCGCATTGGGTGTACGACTTCTATAGTATGTGTCATCATTCAAAATAGTGGAATTCAATGCCCAAAACATAGGTAAATGATATCTTTACAATATATTACATGGTCGATGAAAAGTAAACATGGCCATGGGTCATCCATTTTTGTGATGGATTACTTGATCACTATTTGATAGTGATTGGCTTTTCATGAAGGAAGATGTAATGGTTACATAAGATAAAATAGAATCATATTGGGAGAACGGATATTATCCTAAGGAGATCAAGGATATCTTTTGGGAGAAACATACTTATAATAAGGTCATTGGATGAGCAATGAGTAGTTGCTTTTGTAATGGTATGTCATTGGGGAGAGCTCAGTCATGATATTATAGAGGAATGACTTTATGAATAAATGAATTTATGATTAATAATTAATAATCTGAAACTTAATTATAAATCTGTAACGTCCCAAAATTGGGCTTGGAAGAATGGGCCGTGTGGGCCTAATAGGCTTGTAGGCCTAATAGGCTTGTAGGCCCACACGGGTTATTGTCTTTGGATTTACGAGAATTAGTGGTCCAGCTGCATCGTACATGTGGCTGTAGGCAAATCTGGCTTGGCGGGCATGCGAACACATGGGCCCCACTTGGGTTGCGTAATAGGCCCTGGGCCCATATCCACTGAATGACGTGTTGGTGTGATGGGTAAGAGGTTTAGGAGTGTTGGAGAAGTCCTGGGTTCAAACCTGGGCCTTAGCAAAAATTTATGTTTTTCTCTTATGGGAGCCTTGACGTTAGTGGGTAGGCTTTAATAATATTTTTGGTGAAAGCATGACACAAAAAGGAGTGTGGTGTAGTGGCAAAGTAGCGCTACTTAGGGGACAAGAAAACAAGGGGGTCGAAGGTTCAAGTCTTGGCTCTTGCAATTTATTTTGGTTTTTCTTTTAAATAAATCTAGAAGCAAGTAGGCGGGCTTTAAAGAGAAATACGTTGAACTTATGACACAAAGGAGCTTGTGTCCTAGTGGTGGTAGCGTGGCATGGTTATTGAGAGGACTATGGTTCGAATCCCTTTGCACGTAAAGGTTGATTATTTTGATAATACTTTAGTTTTTAGAGATTGATGGAGGATCCCACATCGGGAAGCTAGCATGGGAGTAGGCGAGAAGCTGGCTTTAAATAGAGCGATCCATGAGGAGAGTAGGCATGCCTTTCTTGGCTTACCCCATTCACGTTGAAGCGTGTTCGTTTGGGTTAGGCATTGGATCATTCGTTGATCTGTATGCCGTTGGGTCATAGTGATGGTGACCGTAGTTGATCAACACCCCCGGGGAGTCAAAGGTGCAACTATTGTTGGCTTTTGGGCATAGCAGCGTTCAGAGGGTGGATTAGCTTCAGATGCCTATCAGGTGTGTATTTCTCACTACGCTAGCAGTAGGACGGCTACTTCAGGCCACGATGGGCCGAAAGGGTCATGTGGGCCCAATGGGCCTACGGGCCCAATTGGATAAGTTGTTTGTTTGTGTAGTAAATATTGGACTAGATTAGGTGAATCTCATATCTGTGGCTAAATTTGGGCTAAAAGGGCCACACGATCGTGTGGGCCTATTTGGGCCGAGAATGGGTCCTAGGCCTATTCGCATTGTTATCTCTGTTTAAAATACTTTAGTTTACCAAATTACTGAAATACCCCTGATTTACAAAATTACTGAAATGCCCTTGGTTTACGAAATTACTGAAAAACCCTTGGTTTACAAAATTACAAAAATACCCTCGATTTGTAAAATTATCGAATTACCCTCGATTTGTAAAATTATCGAATTACCCTCAATTTGTAAAATTACAGAAATACCCCTGATTTGCGAAATTACAGAAATACCCTCAATTTGTAAAAGTACCATTTTACCCCTAATTTGTAAAATTACCCTTTTACCCCTGATTTGTAAAATTACCATTTTACCCTTGATTTGTAAAATTACCGTTTTACCATTAATTTGTAAAATTACCATTTTACCCCTGGTTTGTAAAATTATAGTTTTACCCTTGATTTATGAAATTACTGAAATACCCCTTTAGGGTAGAATTACTGAAATACCCTTGTAGAGTAGAATTATCGAGATACCCCTGTAGGGTAGAATTATCATTTTACCCCTAGGGTGTTAAATGACTGTTTTGCCCTTGTGGGCAAGTGACTGACTTGGACTGTGTGTTGGACGGATTTGATTGTGAATATATGTTGGTGATATGAATGACTTGACTGTGATCGTTTGATGCAAATATGGGCATGACATTCTGCATACATGACATGTTGCATGGGTTGGGATTCTATATGGAGGAAGATCTGATCTGTTGGGATCGCATGGTTGCTTGACGACTGTGGACTGATCGATGGCTGAGTGCCGTTCATGTTACCGAAGGCTGTGTACTATTATTGTGGGCTTCGTGCCGTTATTATGGGCCTTGTGCCATTACCGAAGGCTTTGTACCAATATCACAAGCTTTGTGCCACGTATTCTGTTAAGTGGCTTTGCCACGTTATCTGTTTCTGGTGGCTATGCCACAAATATCTGTTCTAGTGGCTATGCCACAAATATCTGTTCTGGTGGCTCTGCCATAATATCTATATCTAGTGACTCAGTCACATTATCTGTTCTGGAAGCTCTGCTACAAATTCTATGGTGTGTAGCGGATGGGTGGGTTGAGTTGTCTCCCCACATGGTGTAAGGTTGGTACGGGGGTGTATACGGATGGACTGGGTTGGGATTGCATTCACATTCTGATTCTGATTCTGTTAATTGATTCTGATTCTGATTCCGATCCTGATTCCAATTCTGATTCTGATACTGATACTGACTCTGATTCTGATTTTGATTCTAATTCTGATTGTCATTTTGATTCTAGTTTTGGTAATGTTTCTTATTCTGCAATGGGCTAAGGCCCATCTGGTGCAGTCTGTTATAGTAGGCTAAGGCCTAATTGATACTTGAACTGTGGTAGGGCAACCTTTTTAATTCTTTTACATGACTGACTGTTCGTATTTGTAGTAGGGGATTACACACCGAGTTTTCGTAAACTCACCCTGTTTATTAACCTTTTAGGTAATCCCCAGCTTTAGACGGATCGGGGCTGCAAGGGACTCGGAGAAGGCCACACACTGTTTATGCTTTCTGTTTTGATTATTTACTCTCAAGTACTTTATTTTGGGTTTGGCTTGTAATAAGGCCTTTTATAATTTCTGGATTTTTATTTTAAGGTTTTTATTTACTTTGAATTATATCTACTAGAGGTGAATCGCGGTATTCCAAAATGTTAATTGTTTTCGAACACTATGTCTTCCGCAACTAACTAAATTAAGCTTTCGGAACAAAGAAGGTTTTAAAGGTAATAATGTTTTTAAAAGGGATTAATTTTTCACATTTTGAAAATAAACAAACACAAGTTTAGTTTGCAACAAGTTTCTTTAAGAAGGGTGATAAACGCTAATTTATACATATTTTTACCTCATGTTTAGCCTATATTTTGGATGAATTATTATCAATTTAGTGAGAATTGGTGCTCTTAATCCTTATTTTTCATATCTTATACTCAGGAGAGCATAGGGAAGAGAAAAGAATAGGAAATGGACTGAAAATGAGGAAAATGGGCCAAAAATGACATATCACACGGCCCAAGGAATTACCACACGGCCGTGCCACACGGCCGTGCTACATGAAGATCACACGGTCCAGCTCTCGACAAGCACGGGCAGGCCACATGGCCGTGCCAAATTACACGGCCTTTGTCGAAGTCACACGGGCGTGGCACACGGGCGTGTTCTAGTCGTGAGGAAGAGGAATTTCACTCGAATTGGGATACTTAGAGGCTAAGAAAGGCTCCCCAAAGCTCTATATAAAGACCCTAGGAGGCAACTCTTAGGGTGTGCTTATTTCCCCCAAAAGGGAAGTATTCTTTGCTACCAACACAGAGAGTGGAAGTAGGGATTACTCGCAGGGAAGCTGATTGATTCATCCCAGAAGCCGAAATTCTGCAGCAATATAGAGGATCTCCCTAAATTCCTTCAGGGGTTTTCGGGTTCTTTTATGTTTTGTTATTTTATTTCTTCTGAGATGTTTTCTTCCTTTATTATGAACTAAACCCCTCAAATACTTGAGGGGGATGAAACCTAAGACAGATTTTGTTATTATTTATTCTTGAGTTATATGATAAATACTTGAGTTGTTCTTAATTATGTGTTCTTCATTCTTGATTTAATAAACCTAGGTATTACTTTAAGAATTAGATGTGCCTAGAGCAGAGGAGCAAAAGTCCCTGTGATAAGAGTAGATCTACCATAATTAAGCGGAGTTGCATGCAACCCTAGACATAGGGCGACATAAATCTGCCGGATTAGGGTCAAACCTAATATGGGGAACCATTGATCGAATTAATGCAACCTAAGAAGTTAATTGATAAAGGAACTTTAATTAACAACTTAGGCCTAGTTGCTCTTCACCTCGACGGAGGGTTTAGCATAAATTAGGGATCTCTACGGATCAAGTCAAGTGAATAAATCATCTAGCTCAAGAACCAGTACAAGTGAAGTCTAGGTGGATTCTCCCTTAAGTATTGTCCATATCAATCAGCTTTTCCCCTAAAAGTTTTCTCAATTTACTCTTTGTGTCTTCTTAGTTTAGTTTTAGAATTAGTTTAAACAAACCCCTCTTTTATTCTTAGGCTAGATAATAGAAAGAAAGTAAGTAATAGTACTTTTGGTTCCCTTGGGTACGATAACTCGGTCTTGCCACTAAGCTATACTACTGTTCGATAGGTGCGCTTGCCTTAAAGCGTCGTGATATTAGTTAGTTTTGGTGTGATCAAGTTCTTTATAAATTTTATTACTTAGTATCGCGAACGCGGATATCAAGTTTTTGGCGCCGTTGCCGGGGAACTAAAATATTACGAAAGCTCTATTTCTATTACTTTAACCATATATTTATATTTATTTATTTTTCTTTTATTTTTATTTTCAATTTAATTTATATTTATATTTATTTTTATTTTTCTTTTCTTTTAAATTTTTGAGTTTTCTTTGCTTTTTCTTTTTAGGTATTTTTAGTTTATGACTAGAAACAATCCAACAGGACCACTACTTTTCGACGAAGATCTAGAAGCAACAGTTCACAGAAATCGCAGAGAAATTAGACGCAGTCTACATTATCCTAAACAAGAACCTGATCTAGAGCCAGAACCTACAGAAGAGATGGAAGCAAATCAAGATGTTCTACCACCTCCCGCAATAGTCGCGCCACCAGCAATTCAAGAAGAAGCTCCGCGCACTATGTATGATTATGCTAAACCTAGTTTGGCTGGTACCCAAACTAGCATTCTTAGACCAACTATTGCTGCTAATAATTTTGAGATAAAACCTAACACCATTCAGATGATACAGCAATTGGTACAGTTTGATGGTTCACAGGATGAAGATCCAAACTCACACATAACCAATTTTTTAGAACTTTGTGATACCTTCAAAATAAATGGCGTTTCTGATGATGCCATTCGATTGAGGCTATTTCCATTTTCTTTGAGAAATAAAGCCAAACAGTGGTTAAATTCTCTACCACGAGGCTCAATTACCACATGGGAGCAGATGACCGAAAAAGTTTTACTCAAATATTTTCCTCCAGCTAAAACAGCCAAATTACGAAACGATATTTCTTCTTTTGTGCAGATGGATTTAGAAACACTTTACGATGCATGGGAGAGATACAAAGATCTTTTGAGAAGGTGTCCTCATCATGGATTACCTTTGTGGCTACAAGTTCAAACCTTCCACAACGGTTTAAATCCATCAACCAGACAAATGATCGATGCAGCCGCAGGCGGAACCATCAATAATAAAACACCTGACGCAACTTACGAATTTATTGAGGAGATATCATTGAATAACTATCAGTGGCAAGTCATGAGGACAAAGCCGACGAAAGCCGCAGGAGTTTATAATATTGATGCTGTTACTATGCTCACTAACCAAGTAGAACTTTTAAATAAGAAATTTGATAATTTTGTTGGTTCTACGCAGGCTCAACTAGTGATGCAATGTGATGCAGCTCCAGGAAATACGTTTAATTCAGACCATCTACACAACATAGAAGCCGAACATGCCAATTATATGGGTAATAATTCTCGACCTCAAAATAATCCTTATAGTAACACTTATAATGCAGGTTGGAGAAATCACCCAAATTTTTCATGGGGAGGACAAGGAAATCAAAGACAACAGCCTCTGGTATTTCAGCAGCCACCACCACAACAGGAGAAAAAACTGAACTTGGAAGAGATGTTCACCAAATTTATTGCCATATCAGAAACTCATTTCCAAAATACCGAAACGACACTAAGGAACCAGCAAGCATCTATTCAAGGACTTGAAACTCAAATAAGCCAGCTTGCTAAGCTAATTTCGGAAAGACCACAAGGTGGATTTCTAAGTAACACTGAGACCAATCCAAAAAAACAAATTCATGCCGTGAGCACAATAGATGAGGAGGTTTTAATCAAAGACAAATCAAACAAGGAGCTTGAGGTGAATAAAGGTAAAGTAGGGGTAAGCAGGAACAAGCCAGACATCAACGAACACAAGCCTCGTATCCCATACCCAAGAGCGCTTCAGAAAGACCGCACAGATGAACAATTCGGTAAGTTTCTTAAACTCTTAAAAAAATTACATATTAACTTACCATTTGTTGAAGCAATTTTGCAGATGCCAGACGCGGTTAAATTCTTAAAAGAACTCTTGACAAACAAGCGGAAGCTAGAAGAGAAATCTCATGTGGAATTAAATGCAATCTGCTCAGCTATTCTTCAAAATAAACTACCAACCAAACTGAAAGATCCAGGGAGTTTTACTATTCCTTGTTTATTTGGTAGCCTAGACACAAAAAATGCTTTTGCTGATTTAGGGGCTAGTATAAATGTCATGCCTTATACACTGTTTAAACAACTAGGTCTTGGAAAACCTAAGCAAACTAAGATGAGCATTCAACTGGCTGATAAAACTATTAGGTCTCCTAAAGGAATAGTTGAAGATGTGCTCGTCAAAATTGATAAATTTATATTCCCAGTCGACTTTGTTGTTTTAGACATTGTTGCGGATAGCAATGTACCCTTAATTCTAGGGCGACCCTTTTTAGCAACTGCAAGAACAATAATTAATTTAGGAACAGGTAAACTTACACTACGTGTGGGTGATGACCAAGTTACCTTACAAGCTCGAAACTCGATTACGATTGTTGATAATAATATAGTTACGAGTCCTTGTAAAAAGAATAATCTCACCACCCAACCTTCTGTGCAGGATACACTCTACATAAAGGCAACCCAATCACAAACAAGTCCATCCAAGGGAGATGCACCTGAAAAGCGAACGCTTCAGATCGAGGAACTAGATGAGTGGCTGAACTATTATGAAAAACCCAAAACAGGTCACACCAACCCAGAGCATCACCAAGACGACCCCCAGGTACAAACGAATCAACTCAAGGTAGGGGATAAGGTAATCTTAGGGGAAGACGATCCTCGAATCTTGAATTCAAAAGAGCATACAAGTGACACACCTTACTTCACGGTAATGAAAATCTTTCCCTATGGTACAGTCGAGATAAAACATGAGTCACTCGGCACTTTTAAGGTAAATCACACTCGACTCAAATCTTACGTTGATAATGAAATTGTAAGCAGGATAGAAGAGTATCAACTCTTCAAACCACCGTGAACGTACAAGCTCGAGCAAAGTTGAGCTTAGACTATAAATAAGCGCTTCTCGGGAGGCAACCCGAGCACTAACATAGTAACTTTTCTTCTATTTTGTTTTCAGTCTTTTTATACAGCAACTAACACCTTTGATGCAGGAAATTAGGACCACACGGCCTGGAACACGGGCGTGCCTAAGGCCGTGTGACATCTTAAAACAGAGACACGGTCGTGCACTCAGACCGTGTACAAACAGAGTAAATTTTTCCCAAAAGCACGGGAGGTCGACAAATCCCCACGGTCGTGCAACATGGCCGTGGCAACCATGCAGTATCAACACGGGGTCGCACAACGCCACACGCCCGTGTCTCCAAGCCATGGCCAACACTGTCAAATCAGACACGGCCGTGTGACTACCTACACGACCGTGCGAAAAAGTGAACAAGTTCTCCACGGCCGTGCAATATAGCCAACACGGGCTAACCCCGAGCCACACGGGCGTGTGCCTCTATTCTCCCATACGGTTCTATTTTTCTCATTTTTTTTATTAGTCTCTTTTTTATTTCAAATTTTATTTTTATTATACTTAATCATTTTAATTCATTACAGTATTAGTATTTCTAGAACTTAGTTTATTATTTTTTTGTTATTTAAATTTCGATCTTTCATATCGGCCAAGCCCTAACGAGTAATCTCTATCAATCAAAAAATCCCATTATTAATTAATATTTTCGCAGTTTCAAAAAGGAGCTCTACAGCTCATATTCAAACGGAAATGGGAACACCCTGCCACAATTGCCAACTCTTCCTCATAAATTCATCCTAAATTCAGGAAGTTTCAATTCTCTCCCTATCTTATGATATTATACTTCTCTTGCTATTTATGTATCTTTGTACATTGAGGGTAATGTACATCTTAAGTGTGGGGGGGAAGCTTACTTGAAATCTTTACACTATCTGTGAAAATCCCTGAAATTGTACTTCATGCATTGTTCTTAACTAATTCTCAATCTCCTATTAGGAATTTATTCTGATTGATTTATGATTTCTATCGATATGTTGAGAATTAAGATATAGGTGCTTGTACTTTGATTATTCAAACTTTAAAACATTAGGGAATCAAGCATGATAAGTTGAAATTTTTGAGAACCCCCAATTTTTGCATAAGTTATTTTCCCTAATTCTAAGTATTATCTTGAGATTTGAAATTCACAGGATTGACATCAAAAGCCATAATTCTTGTGAGATCTTGAGCCCTTTTTGAGCATACATTCTTTCGTGCTCACTTTTATTATTGCTTTGAGTGAGTCAATACTGAATTGTTATTCTAGAACTTGTTCGATTATACATGTCGAGACCACATCATTGATTTGATATACCGAAATGATAAAGGCACCTAGGATTTAACCCACTTACTCCACAAAAAGCCTACCTCCATGAATTAACCCCTAGTAAACCCCATTGAGCCTAACAACCTTTTCCTTGACTCACCCTCTAATTATTAACCAATAACCCATTTTTGTTGAATGTCATTCAATTATTTTGATCCCTATTTTTGTCGAGATTTGAGTTGAATTTTTCATCTAGTTTTTTTTTTTCTCTTTTCCAGATTGTAAAGTTTTATTCAATTTATTGTATTACTTGAGTTGTTCTTAAAAAAAAAAAGAGAAAAGAAAAGAAAAGAGTACATACAGTAAAATTCGATTGTAAATTGTAAATAGTTCGATAAATTTTTGCATATTTCTATTTTAAGGCTACCAAGGCAGAAATGATAGTATCATAAGAATTAGCTGAGAAATATGTTCCATTGATAAAGATTTTTTTCTAGCTAGATAATTTTTCAGTTCAATCTCGATTCTAACCTTCTTTTTGCAGCCTGTGACAACACCCCTAACCAAGCCCCGTTACAACCATTAAAAGACCTTTTGATCAATGTATCATATCAAACTATAGTGGTGGAGATTTGATTTTCTTGCAAGCTTATGGTAATAACTTTTCATGTTGATTAAGGAGTGCTTAAATTTTGAACCCTAAACACTTTGAGTGGATAGAGTGAACCTTTAGTGAGGATGTCAACTCTTGTTAATTAAGATGGAGAGATAACTACTTAGAAGGAATGAAGAGACTTATGTTTTCAATGATAAAATTCTCAACTTAGAGTGATTGAGTCTTTAATGTTCTTCTGATTGAATTACTCATTGTATGATTACCTGTGGACTAGTTTGAAACATTATTGATAAAGATTGTAAGTTGAGAGGAATAATTCTTATTTAGGGATTGAGATTTTGCTTGAGGACAAGCAAAGGTTTAAGTGTGGGGGTATTTGATAAACACTAATTTATACATATTTTTACCTCATGTTTATCCTATATTTTGGATGAATTATTATCAATTTAGTGAGAATTGGTGCTCTTAATCCTTATTTTTCATATCTTATACTCAGGAGAGCATAGGGAAGAGAAAAGAATAGGAAATGGACTGAAAATGAGGAAAATGGGCCAAAAATGACAAATCACACGGCCCAAGGAATTACCACACGGCCGTGCCACACGGCCGTGCCACATGAAGATCACACGGTCCAGCTCTCGACAAGCACGTGCAGGCCACACGGCCGTGCCAAATCACACGGCCTTTGTCGAAGTCACACGGGCGTGGCACACGGGCGTGTTCTAGTTGTGAGGAAGAGGAATTTCACTCGAATTGGGATACTTAGAGGCTAAGAAAGGCTCCCCAAAGCTCTATATAAAGACCCTAGGAGGCAACTCTTAGGGTGTGCTTATTTCCCCCAAAAGGGAAGTATTCTTTGCTGCCAACACAGAGAGTGGAAGTAGGGATTACTCGCAGGGAAGCTGATTGATTCATCCCAGAAGCTGAAATTCTGCAGTAATATAAAGGATCTCCCTAAATTCCTTCAGGGGTTTCGGGTTCTTTTATGTTTTGTTATTTTATTTCTTCTGAGATGTTTTCTTTTTTTATTATGAACTAAACCCATCAAATACTTGAGGGGGATGAAACCTAAGACAGATCTTGTTATTATTTATTCTTAAGTTATATGATAAATACTTGAGTTATTCTTAATTATGTGTTCTTCATTCTTGATTTAATAAACCTAGGTATTACTTCAAGAATTAGATGTGCTTAGAGCAGAGGAGCAAAAGTCCCTGTGATAAGAGTAGATCTACCATAATTAAGTGGAGTTGCATGCAACCCTAGACATAGGGCGACATAAATCTGCCGGATTAGGGTCAAACCTAATATGGGGAACCATTGATCGAATTAATGCAACCTAAGAAGTTAATTGATAAAGGAACTTTAATTAACAACTTAGGCCTAGTTGCTCTTCACCTCGACGGAGGGTTTAGCATAAATTAGGGATCTCTACGGATCAAGTCAAGTGAATAAATTGTCTAGCTTAAGAACCAGTACAAGTGAAGTCTAGGTGGATTCTCCCTTAAGTATTGTCCATATCAATCAGCTTTTCCCCTAAAAGTTTTCTCAATTTACTCTTTGTGTCTTCTTAGTTTAGTTTTAGAATTAGTTTAAACAAACCCCTCTTTTATTCTTAGGCTAGATAATAGAAAGAAAGTAAGTAATAGTACTTTTGGTTCCCTTGGGTACGATAACTCGGTCTTGCCACTAAGCTATACTACTGTTCGATAGGTGCGCTTGCCTTAAAGCGTCGCGATATTAGTTAGTTTTGGTGTGATCAAGTTCTTTATAAATTTTATTACTTAGTATCGCGAACGCGGATATCAAAGGGTTTCTTTGAAAACATCGTTTTCGAAAAACATTTCAATGTGGCACGCCAGACTCGGGCCTAACTTTTAGGCTGGGTATGGGGTGTTACAAAATCATTTGAGCCTCAACTACATATTTCTAATCGGTCCTTCCACTAGCCCATTGAAACCATAAATGAATTACATATTTGAATAGAAGTGAATAGAAAAAGAAAAATCAGAAACATTCAGGAATGATTATGGTTTTCTTCAAAATAGAAAAATGAAATCATTTGAAAATGAATGTAGGTCTCCAAATGGAAATTGAAATGAAAATGAAAATGGAAATTGAAATGATCCATTTGCAATCCTATATAGATTACTTAAAAAAATATTGGAAGAATGAGTTTATGCTCTTAGATTATTTTGAAGCCCAAAATTGAAAATAAACCATATGGTCATAGTGAACATGTTGGGTTGTGAAATATTAAACATATTTTTGTGAAATTTTACCATGGGCAAAATCATCAAAATTTGACCAAAGATAAATTCGTTTAAATTTTGCTAGTGATAAAATAGGGACGAGAAAATTATTTTATATATAAATATTAAAGTTTATTTTTGGAAATAGAAAAATTGAATCAGGTTGGATCACATTTCAGAGTATTGAGTCAAAAAGGCCCAGGAAATACTCGTAATTGGACCCAATGTGAGAAAGGCCTAAAAACCTCCCATTGACATGAGTGGGGGTGGCAAGCCTAGAAGGAATACTAGGGTGTCGCCGTCCACCCTAGTCCTATTCTATGTAGGATGTTTTTTTATTTGAAACAAACCACTACAACTCAACAAGGGTTCTACCTTCTCTTCATATAAATAGATGACACTGATAAAGTTATTAACACAATTCGAGAGACTGTTATTCTGCCAAAAAATAGAGAGAATTTATTCTCAACTATAACATATATTTTTTTCAAAATAACAATTCTATTTATTTCTATTAATAAGAGAGAATTTTTGTTTTCACCTCAAAAGGAGAGAAAACTCTTTCTAGTTCTATGCTTCGATTCAATTGGTTTGAGCCCACACTCAAAATAGTTCGTGGTGCGAGAATTGTGGAGAAGATCGTTTCGTTCAAAATCAGGAACAAAGAATGTTTGCTAAGTCGAAAACACAGATACAAATTCAGTTAAAGTTTATTGCTATAAATATCACAAACTGGGTCTGTTTTCAAATTTTTAATTTTTCACTGTGCAAGAAATTTATTTTCAAATTGAAAGTTTTCCAACACTCATTACTCTAAGAATCTGCGAGTGGCTTTTGCTTGTTTTTAGTATTAGCCCATTAAAATTGAATGTAACCAAATCCCTTGCACTCATAGCATTAAATTGACTTTTTCTTGAGTTAAGAATTGTCATCTTTCACATCAATTTTCTTGTTACTACTTTTTCCAAGATCTGTATTAATTTCTTTCTTAGATAATTCTTTTAAAGCTTTATTATGTGAAGTCAATTGCTCATTGATATCACAATAGCCTCCAATATTGAATTGTCTGTTGTAATAGCTTTTTGAACATTGAATACGATGTTACTTTTAGGTTTATTCTTGTCACATTTGGCCTCCTCCAAGTATAACTCAAAATTTTGAGGTGAATCCATAAGCTCATCCAACTAGGGGTAGAGATGTATTTAGCCTCCTCCATGACTTTGATAGTAAACCATTCTAGAAAGACCTCAAAACTTTACGCACCAATTTGACCTACAAAAAAATTCACTGAGACAGGATGCTTCATTAGATATCTCACATAATCTTGCATGCAATTCTGAAATAGACTCATCTTCATGCAACTTTAAATTTTTGAACCTAGTTATTAATATATAAATTTTTGACATGTGAACAAAAAAATTCCTTTTATGTTGATTATACAAAATTTCCCATGCCTCCCTAATATATTCACATGATGAAATCAACTAGAATTGCTCCATATCAACTCCACTAAATATTGAATTTAAGGCTTTGGAATTGGCATGAGTAGGTTTATGTTCGTTAGTAGTGTATTTGCTCCACTTTTTTGGTTGTATGATGCCATCAGTGACAATAACTATAGTTCAAGTCCATCCATCTTCTACTACTAACCAAGCAATTTCATCCATTGACATGGTAAAAGCCTTCATACAAGCTTTCGAATATGCATAATTTTATGGTCTAATTAGCAATGGGCCTAAGATGCCATCATGGATTCCATGATTTCAAACCAACCACAGGATCTCCTTCATGTGTGTTAAAAGTTAAGATAGGAAGATAGACCAAGGCAACGATACAAAAATATGGAAGGAAAGAAAGAAAATCAACACAAAAAGTTTGTTAATAGTTTGGTTTCAATAACCCTACCTTTGTGGACTTTCACTTAGAGAATGATTTTATTCAATAATTAACTTCGTACAACTTTTCATTTAATCTCAACCTACCCTTATACCAATAGATAATTGTATCCTTAAATTCGAATCCAAATTGTTACAATCACTCTCACTAATAACCACATTAATAATCAATAAAAACTCTCCAAAGAATGCTTAAGAAAAGAGCATTTAAGAAACACAATAATATCTCACCAAATATATTGTAAAACATTCCAAAAAAGAACACCATCGTTGTGTGATATGGTAACCTATAAATAGGCTTTGTATAATTTTATCCCGTGTCGAAATAGTACAGGTCATCAACCTTCAATAAATTCAATTCTACTTGAAGTAAACCTAATCAACAAATAAGTCTCCCACGTAAAGTAAATCTAAATATGACCAATTACTTATCTTTTAAGATAGTAAGATAAAGTCCAAATAGAATGAGAACTCTTGTAACTCCTTCAAGATTGTTACCCCACTTGAATAAGAACTTAAATTGTTACCCCACTTGAATAAGAACTTAAACTCTTGTAGGTCTATTTCCCTTGTATGTAAAAATACATCCAACACGTCGCACATTTTCTTGTTAATAAAATAAAAATATCCAAGATTAATTTAAGTAAAAATTGCCGAAACAACAAGATAGACTTTGATTGTTGCAAGTTGTTCAAATTGATGGTCGAACAGAGAATAAAATAACTATTTCGAACGGTAAGTCGAAGTTCGTTACAATATTAATTCCTTAAATTTCTAAACCTTGGTACCAAATAAAATTTAAAAAGAAACGGTGAATTAGATAATGGAAGGGAAGGAAAAAAAAGAGAGGAGATTTTAGCAATGGGGAATATGGGTATTGAGCGACTTGCCCTACTATTTGTTGTTACGGGAGGTAAATTCCCTTTGATTTATCATTTTAAATTCAATTATAATAGTGGGTACTTGTTGATAATAAAAAAACAATAGTTACTTATTATTAGTACTTGAAGAATTGATCTTCTTTAGAAAGAAAAAAACCTTTGTCAGAGATCTTATTAATTATTTATATTTTTAATTTGTTATAATTTTGAGATGTTGAAAATATTTATACGTTTTAAATATTTTTTTTTATTTTTCACATTTAGGACCAAATTGATATAATATGTGAATGTTTAGGGTTAACTTTTTTAAAATTATGACTAAACCAACATAATATATAAAAATTAAGGGCTAAAATTACTAATATATCAAACCTTCAACTGCCATTTCCCTCCTCGCCAACCACTTAATGATACTTAATGAAAATGGACAAAAAAAAAAAACCCAAACTTGATTATTGGCTGAGAATTTTGAAAATTCTAAAAGTTGAGTGGTAAAAAAAACTTAATCATAGTTGAGTAACCTATAGTGTAATTTACCCATTTTTTAGTCCTGTTTGATATAATAAAACATTTAACTCTATAATACTTTATGAAGAACATAAAAGAAATCATAATTTTACTGAATAATAATCATAATTTTGATGAATAATTTTAATGTATATATTTATATATGAAAACTGCATAAAACACAATATAAATGTTTAAAATGGTGAGATGGATACCATATTCACTAGAAAATTTACATATAAGACATGCATGAATATGCTGTTAACTTAAAAGGATAATCTATCAATATTATTTGATCTCTATGTACAAAGTCATATAATTTTGCTGTGTTATTAAAACTTGATCCCTTCGTTGTGCTTGTTTGTGGATTTCTTTTATTTGAAAAGGCATATACAAACCATATTCGAAGGCATGTAATTATCCTCAAATCAATTAGGACAAATGGATTTCTTATGAATGAATTTGAGACATGCAAGTTAGAAGTGAATTCTAAATTATGCATTTCTTAACACTATAATGATTTTTAATTTTTTAGGGTAAACTATACCCATGGTCACTTTTGTTTACTTCAAGTTACACTTTAGTCACTTATGTTTGAAATGTTACATTTTAGTCACTTATGTTATCATGCTGTAACATTTTAGTCACTGAGCTATTAATTGCTATTAACGGTGTAATGGTAAGCTGATGTGGCACGTTAAACTATCATTTCAAATAAAAAATTTAGGTTAAATTATACACTTGGTCCCCATATTTTTCATTTTAAGCCATTTAATTTTTTTCTTTTATGTTCTTTCAATTTTGCCTTTTTTTTTTCATTCTCTTATACTTCTCCCTCTATTTCCTACCTTCTCCATTTCTTTTAATGTTTCAGGAAGTCGAATTGGCAATGAAGAAAGAAGAAGGAAGTTGAAAGCCATCATTTCCTATAACCAAAACCCATTAACCCATACTATTTGCTAACTATCAAAATCCTCCACTACCACCCATCATATTCATTTCATCCACTAATGCCTTTCACAGCTACCAGAACCTTATTCATGACAAACCCAACAATATCATCCTCTCACCAAATAAACCCACGTTCAAATCAATCAAGAATCCAAGTAAACAATAATTAATAAGCCTAAAAAATCATAGAAAGCCAAAGATTTGACTTGCAACAAAGAAAAAAAGTGTAAAAAAAAAAAGAAAGGAAAATGGAGAAAAAGAGAGGAGTTAGATTCAGGTCAAGGGGTTCGAGGTACTACGACAACTTTCTTGTCGATCTTCATAATCAAGAAAGAGGAACGCATATCAGAAAATCAAGCCAATCTAATGGCCGATGACGGAGATTCAATCTTGGATAGTCCAAAAGTTGGGGATTTTTTTAGATGTTTTTGAAAAGTAGGGCATAGTAGTGGTGAATGTGATAGTGGATGAAATGAAGATGATGGGTGGTGGTAGAGGGTTTTGCTAGTTAGTAGATGGTATGGGTTTTGGTTATAGGCAATGATAGCTTTTAACTTCTTACTTCTTTCTTCACTATTAATTTGAATTATAACAGCCCAATTTAGAGCTCAAACGGAATAGTGGTTTCAGGATGACGAATCTGAAGTAGAAATATTTATTATGATATTATTTCAGGGTCTACAGTATGATTGAATGACTGTGTGAAAAATCCGTTAAGAAATTTTATTGATAGCGGGTTCAATTTGATTAGTAAGACTAAATTGCAATAAGTGCAAAATATGTGTTCTAGAAGCTATGGGTGCTTAATTGAAATAAATTTGTAAATTAGAGGTCCTTAAATGGTAATTAGACTATTATTTCTAAAGATGGACAAAAATGGACATGGTTAGGTGAAATTCCAAAGTTAGGCATTAAGGGCATTTTGGTTATTTGGCAAATAAAGACAAAATTAAACAAATAAAATATATTATCTCCCTCAATTTAGTCCCTTAGTGCTAAAATTTCAAAGGTCTCTATAGCTACGGTTTTGGCCAAGCTTTCCCAAGCTCAATTGTAAGTCCATCCTAGCCATGTTTTTCATGATTTATACATTTTTGAGATCCTCGTAACCTAATCTAGTCTTTCCAATGACTAATTTGAAGTATCATAAAGGTTTAAATTTTACCCATGTTAGGCATGTATGTATTTTGATGTCTAATGGTAGAAAATGTATGTTAGTCGTAAGATAAATGACATTTGCTAAGTGATTTTCGGTAAAATGTCAAAAAAGACCTATTTGTAAAAGTTGTAAAATATGTGTAGAAAATGTGAATAAACGGAAGATGTTGCTGGTGTAAGTATGAAAAAGGTTCAGCTAGGCTTGGGTAATGAAGAAATTGAAAGAAATTTATTTTTCGAGCCTAAGGACTAAAGCGTAAATAATTAAAAAGTTAGGGGCAAAAATGTAACTTTGCCATAGTATATTTTTAGGTTGAATTGAATAATATGATGATTAAATAAGTTAAATTTGTTATTATAGATCAACAGAAATGAGGTTCGAACCTAGATCGGGGGAAAATAAAGTATTTGACGATTAGGTCCATTTCAACTATTTTTGTACCGAGGTAAGTTTGTATGTAAATAATGCATCGTTATATTATGTTTTAATGCTTTGTTATTGTATAAATTGTGTGATTTACTCTTTGGACATATTCGATAAATTTCGACAAGCGAGAAATTCTAGTTGAACCTTAGGAATAGAATAGGATACAAGTGACATGTCACTAGGAACCTATGCGTATATACATGTTTATGTGATTCCGGGTGCTGGTCTCATACGTCCTACCAGTGGCTGGGTACTCAGGCATTTGTTGCGAATACCTAACAGCTTGTGTGAGCAGCACTAGGTAGCTACATTTTGACCGACAGCTTGTGTGAACAGGCCCATGAATAGTTTGATAGTGAGCCTCTGTGTGTTATGTAATATGAGATAGCTCGGCTAAACATGTGGCACTTATGTGCAAATTTCCAAGTATCTGTTAATATTCCGAGTGTTCAATGGGAAATGTCAAAGATGTGAAAGTGTGTTTGGCTATGTTACAAATTGGTACAGGGATGTATGTAAAACTCACAAGTATGAATACTATAAGTGATGATCTTTTGGTAAGATTGTGATTGAGTAAGTTATACCTATGGAATTTTAATGACAATTATGTTATCTTTCATTATAGGAATTGCACGAAAATTGTGTGATTAAGATGCTTACTATTTTCATATGAACTTACTAAGCTATATAGCTTACTCCCCTTTTTCTTTCCCTTGTTTTATAATGTTGCCAAGTTAGCTCGGATCGGTGATCGTCAGAGATTCGAATCATACTATCAACTCTCTCATTTTGGGTATTGATGATTTTAGCATTTTGAATGTACGGCATGTATAGGAGGACTTGGTCATTTTGTTATGTGTCATATTTGATTTGGCCAAATATGTTGGCTTATTTTGGTTTGATGATTATTTTGTATAAGGCCATTGGAAACAGGCCAATATTGGTCATAAGTATATTCGTATGATGATATCTTTTGTGAATGATTTGTTAATGTCTTGGTTGAGGATATTTGGTTGTATGTATATGCTTGGATTGGTGTTATGTTTTCTTGTGTGAGTTTGTGCATCAAAAGGGTGGCAAAATGGCTTGGTAAATAGCCTATATTTTGTCTACACCGGTAGGCACACGGGTGTGTGTCTAGGCTGAGTGTGACACACAATCAACCCCCCGGGAATGTGTTTAGGCTGTGTACCCCTTGCACCTTAATTTTAAGAAACAGAATGCTCAGAATTGAGCACACAGGTAAAGACACGGGGGTGTGTCTCAGCCATGTGGACGTGACGACCTCGAACACGGGCGTGTGCCCTGGCCATGTGAAGTTTGTACCTATTTTGTGAGAAATTAATTTTCCACATGGCCTAGCACACGGGCGTGTGACTTGGCTGTGTGATCTTAATTTGGTCATAAGTTACAAGTCAGAGAGTTACACGGGGTAGGGACACGGGCGTGTCCCAAACCACACGGCCGTGTGACCCCTGTTTTGTGGAAAAATTTTATGACTGTTGTAAAAATTTCTAAAGTTCACAGTTTGGTCCCGAATCAACTCCAATGCATGTGTTGGGCCTCGTAGGCTCGTATTAGGGACTTTATGTTTAATTGAAAATGATTTTAATTTTGGACGCAAGTTTGTAACACAAGATTGAATGTTTGTTCAAGCGATAAGTCCAACAATGCCTCGTACCCTGTTCCGGTGTCGAATATGGGTAAAGGGTGTTACATGGCTTCTTGATACGTTAAAAGAAATGGAGAAGGTGGGAAAATAGAGGGAGAAGCAGAAGAGAATGGAAAATAAAAAAAAAAGGTTAAAGAACATAAAAGAAAAATTTTAAATTGCTCAAAATGAAAAAATATAGGGACCAATTGTATAATTTAACCTAAAATTTTTGTTTGAAATGATGATTTAATGTGCCATGTCAGGTTATCGTTACACTGTTAATGGCAATTAATGGATTAGTGATTAAAATGTTACAACACGATAACATAAATGACTAAAACATAACTTTTCAAACATAAGTGACTAAAATATAACCTGTGCTAAACAAAAGTGACCACGGGTGTAGTTTACCCTTTATTTGATGGATGAAACCAGACTATTG
This sequence comes from Gossypium stocksii, assembly GCA_020496765.1. Classification (NCBI taxonomy): domain Eukaryota; kingdom Viridiplantae; phylum Streptophyta; class Magnoliopsida; order Malvales; family Malvaceae; genus Gossypium; species Gossypium stocksii. Next base: position 77,699,251 of record CM035624.1, on the reverse strand, counting down.
TTTAAATTCAAACTCTAATATTTGACTTGCATTAATATAGGGTGAAACCAAAAAAATATTTTAGGGGGCCAAAATTAAATTGTAATAATACAATTTCATCATTTTAATAGCTTATATCTTTATAATTTTTAAAGGATTAAAGCAAATTTTTATCATTTTATCTAGTCCAAGTGTAATTTTACCTTTACTAATTTAAAATTTTAAAAATTTAAAAAACCTAAAAAAAAAAAAATTTCCATTGGGAGTCCCTAGTTATGCTTGTGCATTAATAAGTGCTCAATCTACAAAGTCAATTTTGTTATGAATATCTTATTAAGTGGATGTCCATCATGATTAAGATAAAGTTTTAATGTACTTTAAATTCTAATAGTTATTAGAATTAGATCTCTACTTAAATAGAGACTCTAATGAAGCCTTATAATCATCCCTTTGACCAATAAAGTATATTCTCTATTTCTTTCATATTTTCTTTGTTCTTTATTCTCTCCATCTCTCTTTATTTCATAACACGTTATCAGCACAATGATTCTCTATTTTTTTCCTTTCAAAATCTTTTGAAGTCGTTCCCCAAATCCAATTCCTCTTTCATCTTAAACTTTCACCCTTACAACTTCACTTTTAGGATGTTGAAAGATCCAATCTCATAATGGATCATGGTGATGACAATGATGTTAGAGATCTTCAGGTGTATTTTACTATATTTTATTTATTATATCATGTTTATTATAATTGGAAACTAATTATGACAACATTAATAGATAGATTATGATTTAAAATCCACGCATGTTTGTGATGGTGATTATGAAATAAAGAATCTATTAGGATGTTTATAAGTCCGTCATACTAGATTTGTTGCGTTCTCCGAAGTGAATGTAAACATAAAGAAAATTAAATAGATAATCATGGACCACTAAAAGTGGAAACATAGTAATAAATAAGAGAACAATGAGAGTTCTTAAGATAACTCTTCAAAGGGTAAAGATAACTTATGTTATCAATGTGATATGAAAAATTATTGGTCACATATGTGGCAATTGCCCAAATATTTTGTTTCTATTAATATTCTTTGAGGAAGGATATTGAGAATGTAGTAATAAATTCTATCTTTATAGATAGAAAGTATTTATCTAATTTTGTACTAAAATAAACAAATATTATTTCAATATTTGATAGTACAAAATTAGTCGAAAGCTCTAGAAGAGATAATATATTAATATCTTCTGATAGTTAATCCATTGATTTAAAAGATATCTATAAAGGATCTTATATTGAGATTGTGAATGAGAAAATATTATATTTCATATGAATTACTATTACTATAAATATTTATTTTGAAAGGATGAAAAAGAGAGGATTGGGTTATTAATTTATATTTATTTTATAATCTTTGTGATATTCTTTTATCATCATCCCCATTAAGGGGTTGAAGAAAAATATTTGATTGTGAAAGATCTATTTATGAGCAATAAAATATGATAATTCTATTTGAAACTCGTTATGGTTGGATGCACCTGAACTTGCAAATTTTTTTTTTTTAGATATTTGAATGTTTTGGCATATTCCTTGAAGCAAATGTTGCATAATGTTATTTGAAAATTATATTTATTTTGTTGACGTAGTGACATTATAATATTCACATTGATTTAGACATTTACAGTAGTAAATGTCACAATAGCACTTATATGTGGATACAAAGTAAAAGGAATGATAGTAAAATTATTATTTTGTTACAAATTAGTACAATTGAAACACATGTTAAAGTAAACCAGAAGTTTATTGATACAAATGTATTTACTACTTGGCGTGACCAGTCAGACCATCTTGGATCATATATGATGTGAAAATTAATTAAGAATTCATATGTAAATTATTAAAGAACCAGAAGATTCTTTAATTTAAATGAATTCTCATACATTATTTGTCCTTAATGGAAATTGATTATTAGAAACTCACTACCTAAAGTTGAGATTTAATGTCTTGCATTTTTGAAACAAATATGGGCCAATTCATCCACCATGTGGTTGGTTTTGATATTATATGATTTTGGTAGATGCATATACAAAATAATCACATATGTGTTATCAATTTACAACCTGTCGTATGCAAGATAGCTTGTTTAAATAATTAATTTCAAATCATGCAATTAAGACAATTCATTTTGTTAATTCTGATGAGTTTATATCTCAATCTTTTATTAATTGAATTTGAAAAACTTTTGTAAAAGATTGCGCATACTAGTTTAGAGAAATTATTGATTGAACACCTCTGATGAATGTCTAAACCATTACTTATGAGAACTAAACTTCCTATTTCAACATGAGATTATGTTGATTTACATGTTGCATGCATCAAGCCAATAAGTTATAAATATTCCCCATTACAATTGGTTTTTTATCAAGAGCTAAATATTTCGCATCTTTGAATTTTTACATGTGCATATATGTTCCAATTGCTTCACCACAATGCACAAAGATGAGTGAATCCTCAAACAAAGTCAGGAATATATATTAATTACAAGTTTCTTTGTATCATTAGATGTTTTAAATGCATTGGAGATTCAATTATGACTTTATTTGTGATTATAACTTTGATTCAATAGTTTTCCCAACATGAAGGGGAGAGAAATAATAACCTGTAATGAGTTAGGGGGAGAGTAATTTGAACCAAAAGTTCAACAATGATAACTCATTATAAGTTAACTATCAGATGTACTTACAAAATTAATGAGAATAGCCAAGTTAATATTTTAATTTAAACCAACAGTCCTACTAAGACAATCAATTAGACTAAATAATAGATTGATCGGTACCAAAGATGAAAATTCTTCTAGATGGTCATATAGTAAGGCGGATGCTCCAAAAGAGACCCAAGACATAATTAATAAGTAAAACTCCAGAAGAGATTCAAGAACCTGAAACAGAATTTTAAAATAATGAAAATGTAACACCCTTTACCCGCATCCATACGGGGACTTGGTTTGAGGCATTACCGGACTTAAACACACGTATACATACAATTTTGAGTCATAAAATTTGCGTCCACTTTAAAACTTTTCAAATAGATTCATAATGTCCCTATTACAGGCCTACAAAACCCTAAACATACATTGGAGGTGGTTAGGGACTAAACTGAGAACTTTCAAAACTTTTACAACACTTAGAAAGATTTCATGTTTTAGAGAGTCACACGCACGTGTGGGCTGGCCATGTGATCACAAACACCCGTGTCCTCAACCTGTGTAACTCTCTGTCTATGATGTCATCAACCATTTAGTGGCACATGACCAAGTCACACGCCCGTGTGCTAGGTCATGTTGCAAATTTAATTTTTTCCATTTAAGGTGCAGACTTCACACGCCTTGGGCACACGCCCATGTCCTAAGGCTGTGTCCTTCACAAGGCTGAGACAAACGGCCGTGTCTCTGCCCATGTGTTTACTACTGGACATTCTGTTTTGTAAAATTAGGGTACTGGGGACACACGACCTATTCACACGCCCATGGGGTTGACCGTGTGTCACACACAGCCTAGACACACGCTCATATGTCTATCCATGTGGACAACTTTAAGGCTATTTTCCAAGCCATTTGCCACCCTCAACCTCATTCACATACTTCTACATCTTAATAGCATTTAACATGACATGAATTGTCAATCAACATCCATAAACATGGCTTAAACATGGCATTCACTCATCAACAAAGGCAATAACTTGTACATGTACATATAAATAGGTTTACATCCCAATTGGCCAATGTGAGCAAATTTATATGGCTATAAACCAAATTAAATCCTTAATCAGTACAAGCCAATACATTTGGCCATATCAATAACACATACACAAAATGACTAAGTCCCTATACATACCATAAACTCAAAGGTTTGCACTCATTTACCCTACTTGATGGCTTGATAGTGTGATAGCATTTCTGGTGATCTTCAACTTGAGCTAGCTTATAACCCTTGATACCAAAATTGGTGAAAAAGGACCTAACCGTCAAATACTTATTTTTCCCTTATTCTAGGCCCGAATCTCGTTTTTCGTGATAATCAAGCTTGAAAGCTTGGAAAACCCTAGACATGGTTTCCACTTGCTATATTCAGCCATGGGTTGAAGATGGATAAAAATTGGCTTTTAATTTTGTTTTTAATTCATTTTAATCACTAAATGACCAAAATGCCCCTAACTTAAAAATATTATATTTGACTTATCTCATGCCCATTTTTGTCCAACAAATTAACCAATGGTCTAACTATCATTTAAGGACCTCCAATTTAAAATTTCATAGCAATTTGATACCTCTAGCTTCTAGAACTCAAGTTTTGCACTTTTTACAATTTAATTCTTTTGACTAAATTGAGTGCCCAAATGTCAAAATTTTCAAACGAGATTTTCGTAAAATCATTCCGTGACATTATAGACCATAAAAATGTAATAAAAATAAAATTTTCCTCATCAGATTATTGGTCCCGAAACTACTGTTCTGACTAGGCCTAAAATCGGACTGTTACAACTCTCCCCCTTAGGGATTTTTGTCCCCGAAAATCCTACCACAAGAAATTGCTTTTAACTCTCTTGAATCACTTCCACTAATTTCTAAGAATCACAAATCAAATCAACCTCGTATATCTCTTTCTAATCACCTTTGAACCTTAACACACAGTGTCGGAGCATATCGTTAAAGTTTTGAATTACTCTCTCAGAGTTACCATCGATTTATTGGTATATTACCATGCCAAGATGCAACTGTGTATTCAGAGATTCCTGTAGCTCTCTCCATAATTGGGATATAGCCCTCAGATCTCAATCCAAAATAATGGGGATTGGCACTCTATGAGAGCCAAAAACTTCAAAAACACATAACTCAGCTGATCTGTTAAATGAGAAACTCGATCACCAACACATCTATTTCAAATAACTGCACATTTTGATTACTCCTAGAATGACCCAATGAGCTACTATTGAGCCTCGTGTAAAAATTTATTGCATAAGCTCTAAATTCATCATTCGTTAACACATTTCTATGATTCTCAATCTTGCAATGAAAACATCGCTTTAGCTTTTAATCTAGCTAAAATCAGATCATCATCAATTAAGATCAATCGTGTAATCCACTCACAAAGTAAACAAAGATATTTCCATACAACATCTGTAACTATATCTGCTTTCCCAGAGATTAATCAACAACTACTCTCGATCTTTCAATAGCTCAAGTCGTTAACAGTATATTAACTTTAGATCTTTCTATGACATTTGATACTTTAATTCTTGAAATCAGGGAACATGTGACACTTTTCGTCAAATAAATGATATTGCCAAATTCTCAATACGAACATAAAAGTGACTGTCTTTAAATCACTGGTCAAATAGTTCTTTTTAATATGACATTAACCGTATGAAAACATGAACCATCACTCTACATTCTAGTAATAAAACACATTCCAATTCATTCAATAATGTATTATTGAAAAATTATAAATTCATTACTCAATTCAAACTGAACTCAGAACCAAAGCTTTGGTTAATAATGTCTTCAACCGTTTTCAACTTTGCTAACATGCACAGACCATCCAAATTTTCATAAATGTGATAAGCATATCATTCAGAATAGCTTTAACTCATAATAACATCATCACATTAGAATAAATCTAATAGGTATATCTCGGTATCATACTCTATTGAATATCAATCCCTCATTCAGACTGTCTATCGATATACTCGTGAATGCACAAAATTTATTACCATAATCGAGGATACTTTAACTACATGTAACTCAAATCACATTTCAACTTACCAGCTCACTCTGATAAAAATAACGAAGTCAATTTCGACTATTAAATAATAACATAACAACATTCTCCTTTCTTCATGCTATTAAAACAACTCAAACACATGATCCTTAAAAATTCTCTTATCATGCTAATCAAAGACCCTTTACAACCACATTATCTCAAAGTAGCAAGGATATCCCGATCGAATGTGTTGACTTTAATCAACTTACCTGAGAAAAGAAATCCATCATACAAATTGGAGCTTGAATTTCCACTATCTATACCTTTGCTGATGTCAATTCCTTTTATGAAAATTAGGGAAATCCTGATACTAGAATCACCATGTTCCTATGATCGAACCGGGAATACACTTATAATACATAGTTATCACAAGTCAAAGAACACACTTTAAAGATGAGCCATGATTGATAATTTATAAAATAAAGAATGATAGAAAAACCAAGATAAAGAAATCCAAGATATGATACCATACCGGAAGTTCATGAATACAACTCACAAAAGATAATAAAGATCTTAATAATTCCTCAGAGAAAGCTTGAAGAGAAACACTGCTTACCGACTCTGGACTTCCATCATAACAGAGATAATATATTTCTCGGATATATAAAAACAAAACCATAATATGAGGATAGTCTCACATAATTTCTACCATCGACTTCAATCCAACATATTAGAATAGAATTCAAAAGAGATAAAAAAAATGCCGATCATGAACCAACCAGACCAACAGAACTTTCATCTAACATTTTAGTTAGCTAGCATTCTCACAATATAAGAACTCCATCAGAAACAGAACAATCACACACATATATCTGAGGATAAAATAACATATAGAATACCCATAAAAGATCATCATATTCATTTCAACTGTAACTATCACACACAGGCATCTTTACTACTCAATTACCATTTCTCTAACTAATTTTGTCATCAATAGCCTTGTATTATTCCATTCAGTAACTAAAACCAATATGGGAAAATTTTCGCATACACATACTTTAGACATCATATCTGAATAAGTCGATTTACTGAGATTAACTTTTTCTTTAACCGTGACATTGCTTAATCTAAATAATCTTTAGAATAATATGATATCTCTTTCAGAACTATATTCACTTGCCAAACTATTCTCAACTCTAACTACATTCCAGTTATTCCACTACCGAACTCTTTAGTCTCGCACTTGTGGGTTCATTCAAAACAAATCTCATGAAATCTTATTACAAAATACCATATTGGTAAGGGGGTGAGGCCGTAAAGCCTCTAATTTGACTCTCATAAATACACACATATGACTTAGCATTTATCATCCACACAATATCGTCACAATCACATATTTCATTTCAAGCAAATTAACATACATATTCATGTTACATGAACTTTCTGATTATCTTATTCAAACAAGTGCACATAAACACATATTCCATCAATTTGAGTAAGATTACTTATCACGTTCACTTAATCAAATAAGTTAGGTGCATAACATCATATGGATATCGAACAAGTATGACTGAGTTTATCACAATATAAACCTTCATTTCATTTCACTTTTCCATATTTCTAACCTTATGTATGTTTCATTTTATACTTAATCACATATATATCATGAACTTTTATTCTGGCCTTTGTGAGTTTCGTCTCATCACAAACACATTTTCAAACATCTTAATATCACTTTCGGCCTTATCAAAAGTAGCTCGGTTGGAAAGCATTTTTGTCCCAACAGAACAATTTCGTTACGATCGGGAGATATCACACTATCACAGGTAGTAATATGGCATGCATAGCTAGACTCACGTACTCTATGTTAGTCTGAGAATCAACTAAATCATAGCTCTAATACCACTAAATGTAACACCCCTTACTCATATCCACGCTGGGACAGGGTTCGAGGCATTGTCAGACTTAAACACACTTACACATACAATTTCGAGTCATAAAATTTGCGTCAAATTTAAAAATTTTCAAACATATTCATAACATTCCTATTACGGGCCTACGAAGCCCTAAACATACATTGGAGGTGGTTAGAGACTAAACCGAAAACTTTCAAAACTTTTACAACACTTAGAAAGATTTCATATGTTGAAGAGTCACACGTCCGTATGGGCTGGCCGTGTGACCACATGCGCTCGTGTGGTTCAGGACATGCCCATGTCCTCAACCTGTGTAACTCTCTATTTATGACATCATCAACCATTTAAAGGCACACGGCCAAGTCACACGCTCGTGTGTTAGGCCGTGTGGTGAATTTAATTTTTGCATTTAAGGTGCAGACTTCACACAGCTTGGGCACACGCCCATGTCCTAAGGCCGTGTCCTTTACACGGCTGAGACATACGGAAATGTCTCTGCCTGTGTGTTTACTACTGGACATTCTATTTTGCAAAATTAGCGTACAGGGGACACACGACCTACTCACACGCCTATGGGGCTGACCATGTGTCACATACGGCCTAGACACACACCAGTGTGTTTATCCGTGTGAACAACTTTAAGACTATTTTTCAAGCCATTTGCCACCCTCAACCTCATTCACATACTTATACATCTCAATAGCATTTAACATGACATTAATTATCAATCAACATCCATAAACATGGCTTGAACATGGCATTCACTTATCAACAAAGGCAATAACTTGTGCATGCATATATAAATAGGTTTACAACCCAATTGGCCAATCTGAGCCAATTTATGTGAATATAAAGCAAATCAAATCCTTAATCATTACAAGCCAATACATTTGGCCATATCAACAAAACATACACAAAATGACTAAGTCCCTATACATACCATGGACTCAAAGGTTTGTACTCATTTACCCTAACCGTCAAATACTTATTTTTCCCTCGTTCTAGGCCCGAATCTCGTTTTTCGTGATAATCAAGCTTGGAAGCTTGAAAAATCCTAACCATGGTTTCCCCTTGCTATATTCAACCATGGGGTTGAAGATGGACAAAAATTGGCTTTTAATTTTGTTTTTAAATCATTTTAATCACTAAATAACCAAAATACCTTGAACATAAAATATTCTATTTCACATCTCTCGTCCATTTTTTGTCCAAAAAATTAACCAATGGTCTAATTACCATTTAAGGACCTCCAATTTAAAATTTCATAGCAATTTGACACATCTAGCGTCTAGAACTCAAGTTTTGCACTTTTGATAATTTAGTCATTTGGACTAAATTGAGTGCCCAAACATCAAAATTTTTGAACGAGATTTTCACAAAATCATTCCATGAAATTGTAGACCATAAAAATATAATAAAAAATAAAATTTTCCTTATTGAATTTCTGGTCCCGAAACTGCTATTCTAACTAGGCCCAAAATTGTGCCGTTACAGAAAATAACAGATCTCGATAAGTTATGTCAATTCGAGAAAATGTGGAACTGAATAATTAAAGTGGTCGACAATGATTTTGCATGTAATATTATTATTGGAATAATGAAATAAAGGGAATATCTTGAATAAATATATTGAGAAATATAGATATGGAATAAATTGATCAAAATAGAAAGACTCAACTCAAGTACAATTAAATTCGTGGTGTTTTTAGACCAGTAGTCCAAATATCTAAAGGTATAAAGCCAGTGAGGGTGCAATTGAAGTAGTTTTGCAAAAGTAAAATAAAATATGAAGTTTTTCGCTAAGTCCTACCATTGATTATGAAAAGACATAATATTCTTTTGTGGTAGATGCAATAACCTTTAGATATATTATTAAATTGACAATTCATAAAAGATTTAACTTGCATCTAATGGTTATTGTCACAACCTTTTATGAATCACTATATAGTAAAGTTTATATTAAAATCCTTGAAAGATTTAGGATGCTAGAAGCATATTGAAATTCTCGAGATATTGTTCATTTATATGAATTGAAATAATTTGAACATAGGTGGTAAATTTGACTTAGTGAATAGTAGTTGAAAGAGGATTACAAAATGATCCAAAATACCTATTTGTGTTTTCATTAAAAAACCATGATTAAAGTTTGCTATGATTATTGTTGAATCTTTTGAAGAGAGAAAAATATATTTCCCCAAATATCCCTCACTCGTGACTTTTAAAAGAATGATAATATAAATGCTTATTAAATACGTTCAAATAGTAGTATTCAAGATTGAATACGTAGAATATGAGAAAATATGTGATGTTTTCATGAGGGGGAGTAAATATGTGTTGCACTCTTTTTCCCTGAATTGAGGCTTTGTCCCATTGGGTTTTCCTGGTAAGGTTTTTAATGAGGCAACATATTATGCGTATTATAGATTATATATTCTTTTTCCTTCATTAGGTTTTTATCCCAAATGGTTTTTCATAATAAGGTTTTAACGAGGCACATTATCTATCAATAGACATCCAATGGGGAGTGTTATGAATATCTTATTAAGTGGATGTCCATCATGATCAAGATAATGTTTTAATGTACTTTAAATTCTAATAGTTATTATAATTAAATCTCTACTTCTATTTTACTTCTTATACCTATAAATAGAGATTCTGATGAAATATTGTAATCATCTCTTTGATCAATAAAGTATATTATCTATTACTTTCATATTTTTTTTACTCTTTATTCTCTCCATCTCTCTTTATTTTATAATAAATTTATATTAGTTCAATATCTTTTATTTTTAGTTCAATTGAATTTTTTTTTTTTTTTTAGAATACATGAATCACTTTAAGCATATGAGAATATTTCACAATCTAAATTCACTCTCCCGATTTCTGTTTTGGGAACCAAGGGGCATATGGGACACATTAAATCACATGCATGCAAATCCAATGTGAGGCTCAACGTTGAGGAGAAATAAGTTTTCACAGTTTCCGGAATAATAAGCACTGTAGCAGCAGTGTTTTCAAGGTCCAGTATCTAGGCTCTGATTTCAAGTGAATACTACATGTATTCCCACAACTCCTCTTTCCCACGCAACAAAGAATTAGTCCAGAGAAGTTGTAAATTTGGCACCACAAATAATATGAGCATGGTGATATATAAAATAATTTAGCTAAAAAATATGTGGAAGAGGTTTGGAGGAAGCCGATTGCCCACGGTTCTGCTTCTTTATTTAGTGATTTTAATTTTGATTTTGACAGTGCATAGCAAAAGAGAAAACACATATATATATATATATATATATATATATTTATATTGGTAATAGGAAATTGGACAAGAGACATAATTATATAAATGTTGTGTCGTAGACTCGTGGGGCACCAACTGACCACTAGAATTAAGGCACGTGTTTAACTGGGGTAAAAGGTCCCGTCTTTAGGCCTAGTTTGGATGGGTGATTGGGTGTGGTGCGGTGCGTTTAACCTACTTTTTGTCTCATGCTACAATATTGCTACAGTATCTAATCTTACCGCTACCGCTATTTTTATACTAACCACAAATAAACGTACCGTCTATCCAAACTTATCCTTATTCAGGGCAAAGGGCAACAAACATTCAGCGGGATTAGTTGCTTTGCATATAAGCCCATGCGGAATAATAAATCATCAAGGATAACCTGTACGTATTTCAACAAAATAATAAGAAAAAGGCTAACCTGTATGTGAGAGGCTGAGAATCACTGAATGTACTGTATCTTTCGAGAATGTGGTGGAAACTTTAATATCTATGCTACCGCATTTCCGAATTCATTCAATTTATTTGAAAAAATAATTAAACCAATAAGAAAAACACTTTGATACAGTACATTTTAATTACATTTTATTTTAAGCACGTAATCTGGATGAAAAAGGAAAAGTGCATTTTATGCAACTGAGTGAAGAAATATTACAAGAAAAATCTATTGTCAATATTTGAAGTCAAAAGCTTTGATACAATATCTAACTATTATATTTAAATTTCAACCATTCATTACTTATATTATTTAAAAATAGAAAAGTTAACTGAATTTTAATTTAATTAAAATTAATATTATTGTCATTATAAAAAAATGTGAGTTGAGCACGTTAAAATTTGATTATCTAGAAAGAAGGGGAAATTGATTTAAAACTCCAACAAGAATTGCTTCTTAATTACCTACACAACCGAGATTGATTCAAGATAAATAAAATAGAAAATGAGATAGTTGTGCTTCAATATTAATTGAAATGGACTACAGGCTCACCTAAGCTAATGATCCTCGCTAAATAATCAAAATAGAAGAGGGAAATCACAATGTAATGAAATTTCAATCATCTATTTAAAGGACTCCCGTAAATGGTCTGATCCTTTTTACTGATTAATAAATTTGAATTTGGAAGCAGAAAAAAGAGATTGGAAAATAAAAGGTCAAACAAAATTAATATTACATTTGAATGGACAATGGAATTCACATGGTTTTAGTATGTGATATTAATTGTATAAATTATTATGGACCTAATTTGATGATAAATTTATAAAGAAAAACTTTAGTATCAATGAGAATATTGTAATCAGTGAATAAGATTCTTACGAGTTTGAAATACCCAAAATTTAGTTCGTTGTTCAAACGTAAATTAAACATCAGAAGAGGAAGGAACGTCATATATGGTGTCAAATTTTTTTCAAGAAGGAAGTCCCCCCCGGCAAATTATGGTTGTTGGGAAGTTAATTTCTAAACAGTGTGTTTTTTAATATTAAATGATCTCGTCATTTATAGACGATGAGATCTGCCTAAAGTTTTTACTTTAAACCATTACATTTACTTTTAGACCATACAAGCTACAATCTCCATTGACGCTTCTTTTTTTTCCCTTTTGTATCCTTGCTCCATTTGATCTAATTCCATACTCTTATATGCCATGTTGAATCATTTTCATGTTTTCTTTTTATTTTACTCTTTTAATAAGTTAAATAATTTTCTAAATTTATTTTTAATTAACTAATATATATTTATCTTTTAATATAACAAATAATTTTAAATTATAATAAAATAATTAATTAAAATGATAAAATTGTGTTTTTACGGCTTTTAATAATTTTACTCCTTAATAGTTATTTTTTATTTTTACCTCTTTGCTACAGTTAGTGACAAAGCTAGTAGAGGCCCAGGGGGCTAAAATGGTAAAATTTTAATTTAGGCCCTTTATAATTTATAAAATTATAAATTAGTAATAGTAAAATTGTACTTGGACCCCCAAAAATGATAAAATTTGATTTAACCCTTTAAAAATTATAAAGATAGAGACTATTAAAATGATAAAATTATATTTTTACTAGCGTAAAAATATACAATTTAATTTTGCCCCCCCCCAAAATTTTCTAACTCCACCATTGGCTACAACTGCGTTTGAATCAATCTCATTGATATAGTATCCTATCTCACCTCTACAGTAACAAATCTTATTGTTACCGTTATTTTTAACCTCACAGGAGACAAACACATCACACATCCAAAAGAAACTTTACTGTCCAAAAGAAACTTTACTGTCTTTAACTTGACGCTATTAACAATCTTAGATGGTAAAGTCAACTAAAATACCATAAACTTGACCACTTTATTATTTCCACACCAAACCTAAAACCCAGACCCTCCCTTGATTTTCTACAAATTAAATTTTTTTTTAAATTCCTTTCTTTACACAAACCCTTGAAGACAACTTCTAGAAATCTACACCTAATTCGATCAAAATTTTAAATCATAAAAATAACTCTAATCCTAATATTTTAATCCTTAAATCCAAATCCTAATATCTCTCAAAATTATATATATGGTTAAACTAAGCTTTACTTGGAAAATCATTTTGATATAACAAATATTATGTTTTGAATAAAAATAATTCTAAAAATATTGGGGACCACCCGATTAAGCAACGAAAGTAAAAAATAGAGGAAGAAATTAAAATTTTGAGTACACAAATTTAACGTGGAAAAACCCGTACAAAGAGGATACAAAATCACGGGCAAAGATAAGTTTACTATAATGACAAAAGAACGAAGAATACAAAAGATGGAGATAAAAACCAAACCATGAAATCTGGAAACAAAAACCCTCAAAATGTAAACACAAAATTCCCCAAAAGTGTTATGAGTTCTAATCTTTAGTGTATGTATTTTTTGAGGATGTAACAGAGCCTATTTATAGGTTAAATTAGTAGGTCAAATACTAATAAAATAATCTAGACTAATTAGAGTTTGATTGGAACAAATAAACATAGTTTAACTGGGAGATTATCTTTGAAATTTGACTGAAATATGAGGCATACTCAACAAATCCCCACCTTGACTCGTATTTCCACAACTCCATCTTTGCCAAAACCCCCCATGGGCCTATCTTGAACTATGCAGATAGTTAACTGAGTTGAATCTGTGCTTAAAAGCTGGAAGACTTCTAGCTTTCAACTTGTGTGCTGACAAATCAAAACTAACCCGAGTTTGATTTTTACGAGCACAATACTTTAGCTTTTCAAAACCTGTATCTAAAAGACAACCTCTCTTCAACAAAATGATGACATCTTTTTCCCTGCTATGACCAAGTTGCCTCCATTCCCAATGAGTTGACTTTCATTTCGTAACGGACAAGGGACGACCTGTTTCTCTGATAAATGATAAATTATACATATTTTTACCTCATGCTTAGCTTAATTTCTGGATGAATTATCATTGAATTTGTGGAAATTGGTGGTCTTAATACTTCTATTTCATGTTTTATACTTAGGAGAGCACAAGGAAGAGAAAAGAACGAAAAACGAGTCAAAAACGGAGAAAATAGGCCAAAGTGTAAAAAAAACAACACGGCTCAAGGATTCACCACACGGCCGTGTCCCACGGTCGTGCCACATAAAGTCCAACACGGCCTAGCCCCGACAAGCACGGCCAGACCACACGGCCGTGCACACTACAGCAAAATTGACTTTTAGCGGCGTTTTTTTTGCCTTTAGCGGCGCTTATAAGCGCCGCTAATACCATTAGCGGCGCTTTTACAAACGCCACAAAAAACGCCGCTAAAAGCGCCGCCGCAAAATTTTGCGGCGTTTCTATGAAAAAAACGCCGCTAAAGATCAGGACTTTTAGCGGCATTTTTTAACAAACGCCGCTAAAGATCAGGACTTTTAGCGGCGTTTTTATAGCAAACGCCGCTAAAGATCAGGACTTTTAGCGGCGTTTTTATAACAAACGCCGCTAAAGATCACAACTTTTAACGGCGTTTTTCTCACAAACGCCGCTAAAGATCATGACTTTTAGCGGCGCTTTTCTCACAAACGCCGCTAAAGATCACAACTTTTAACGGCGTTTTTCTCACAAACGCCGCTAAAGATCATGACTTTTAGCGGCGCTTTTCTCACAAACGCCGCTAAAGAGCAGGACTTGTAGCGGCGCTTTTCTCACAAACGCCGCTAAAGAGCAGGACTTTTAGCGGCGCTTTTCTTACAAACGCCGCTAAAGGTCATGAAAAATTAAAAAAAAATAAAAATTTATAAATAGCCTTTCCCTGCATCTTAAAAATCATTCTAGCATGTGACTGCTAAAATTGCATTTCACAATCAACTAAATATCCAAAAATCTAATAATTCAATTACACTCGAATTGCAAAAAAAAAAAAAACAAAAATTCTAAACAAAATGTGAAATAGGTTCAACCCCTTACAAAATGCAACTCAGTTCTAGACAAAATTGCAGTCAACAACAATGTATAATAAAGAAAAGCATGGAATAATTTTAGTGCTTTGAAATGAGCATTCCTACATTCAATCTCTTCCTCTGAATCAGCACCGGCAGCGGCATTAAGGGTGTGTAACCGTTCAATCAACTTAGCTTTCCTTTCCTCGCAGGTTAACTTCTTCAAGTTGAACCTGCAATAGAGAACACAAAAATGGTAAGAGATTCATAAACTTCAATACAAGTTTTAATGGCATTCACACATGTTGCACTGCACTGAACACTGACCTTTTGTGATTAAATTTGTTTAGCTTCCATATAATTTTCTGGATAGCTCCAGAGAAGTAAACAATAGTTAAGATGATAACAAAAGTATTATACTGGATTTATAAGTATGATCAGTTTGCATAATGTAGAGGAAATGGTACCATCAAGAGTTTACAAGGTTAACACAAGCAACTTAAATTATTTTTTCTATTGGAATGGTTTCTCTCAACTTGACTAAAATAATGAAAAGTTAATCAAACGTAACTACAACCCCACCAAAACCCCTTTATCTTGAAAAAAATTAAAAAATAGAGAAGAAAATGTATCCAGATTAACATAAGATTAGAAGTTGAAAGAGTATAGACAAGTGCAATGGTAACCACAGAAATCTGCATACCAAAGGAAAAAAAGATTACTACAAGACACTTGATCTCTACTTTCAAGAATTAAGAATTGATAAATACTCTATAGACATATAAAAAAATATTAAAAAAATTAATTTTTAAAATTACTAATAAAAATAAAAGAATACACTGCAATATATGAAATACTCAATCAGTGAGCTGTAAGGGAAAAAAAAAGAAATCCTGCTTTAAAAGATATATTAGTCAGATCAGGAGATTCAAACTATATGAAATACTACTAATTTTTATTGATAAAGAAATCTCTAAACATGGTAACTGGCCAACAGTAGCTCCTGTAAATCCATATAAAAAAAGTAAAGATCTTACCTTCAAGGCCAGCTATCGGCCATCTAGAATAGCTTTCTCAAGTGGATCCTTTGCTTCCTACATTCATATAAAGAATATGAGTAAAACAATGGAGGCAAAGAAGAAATCCAAGAGAAGACTTAATATTTTGATGGCACGGTATAGAACCAATAGCAATAGGAAGCAGAACTGTGCAATTAAAAAAAAATTATTTTAATCACCTTCAAATTAGCTTTTGCTCGTTTACGAGCAGCTAATAGCTCTTCCAATATTTCTGGAAGTATCCCCTGAAGATTTTCATTCTTCTAATCAGTTAGATTTTCGGTATTCATCAGCTAATAGCTTTTAAACAGGAATTCTGCCATACCATAGACTTTTCCCCTTTTTCATTTTCAAAGTTTATCTCAAACATTTTTGCAAAGTTTTGGCCCAAACAATGGGAGGTTGCACCTTGAATCCCGTGCCCAGTGTTTGGAATAAATGCCTATCATGTTATGATCAGATCAAAAGCTCCTCACTTTAGATTAAAGCAAAATGATCAAGCAGACAATTTTAGTTCATTGATTAGAACAAGTACAATTTGTTATTACATGCAGGCTTATACTATACCTCAACACTGGTTGTGTAAAGTCCACCACCAAACTTCTCCAGCTCACTCTTCCTGCCTTCCTTAACAGGAATTGCCAAGAATTCTTCATATATATGTCGGTACAGTTCCAATATTTGAAGAACCTAAAGTATAACAAAAATTTCGATATATTTAAAGTGATCCAGCAGACATGCTTACCACTATTGTTGGTTAATAAGTCCCAATTTTTCCAGGTTTGTTAACAGCACAATATACTAAAAATTTGTGAAAATGAGAATATATTGCATGTTAGATTCTGGAGGTAAAGTCTACAATCTATAAGCGCAAAGTAAATTCAACTATAAAATACATATAACTCAGCATGTAAATTTTAGCACATCAGTCCTTCCATAATATAATCACCAAAACAATCCATACTTGGACAGACATACAAGGTTCTAAGGAGCAGGCACATTCTTCAACGATACTTCAAAAGGCAAGAAAAGTGCTATCTGTAAGAGCAATGAACTATTTGATTATTTACACGTTGCAAAAACAAATAGAAAAAGTATATTAACATTATTGATGATTAAAAACAGCCTAGCAGCCTCAAGAAGTCTCCATGTTTCTTATCTTCAGCTTCAATTGCTCAGTCCAAATACCAACCGTCGTGGCACTGGGAAATAGGAAAAAGAAAATGATTACATAAAAGCATACATTAAGGTTTTAAATTGTGAGTTGGGACTGTTATTGTTATCCATTTGCGCCCTTGCATTGTCACTGTCATGCGACATATATAAGATTCTAGAAACAGACTTAAAAGTTCTCATTATCAAGAAGTAATACAAGTAAAATTTTATGTTTATAAGAGAATTCATCAGGATATCCTGTGGAAGTGAAATCAGTCTAACATATAGGTTCAATGCATTTAAGGAGAAATACATGTCAAAATTCAACAACCAAAAATATAAAGGAAAGTGAATTAAGCCTTCACTGATGACCAATAACAAAGAGAACGATAATGCTCTTTTCATCCTCCAACTTATTCTGTTTTTCACCTATTTTCCATTAGTTTTAGGAAGAAAAATAACAGCAGATTTAACTCAGCAATCCTAAAGGCATAACTTGGGAAAGGGATTAATGTGTGCTACGGGAATGAAATAAGGAAATGAAGGGTATAAAGAAAAGATCAATCCAACAACCTTGTGGCATCCATGTAGCACGAGCTGAGTCTCTTCTTTTTCGGCTGCTAAAAGTGGTATTAATTCCTATAACCATCAGATACTTTCTCTTCCTATAACCAGTGTTCTACATCAGAAACAACACAATAAGTTCATTGGTCAGCCACTCTAAAATCAAATCAACCCTATTATGGAAAACCAATACTTACTGTATAGCATGGTGAGTCTTAAAAACCTCTCTCATGATGTGTTTGGATACATGCTTTTCTTCTTTCTGCTACAAATAAAGGAAGCCAATAAACTTAAACCCTTTTTGTCGCACACCCGAAGTTTTACCCTTTTTTAAGTTTTTCAGCTTCCACTGCAGTTGCCCTCTTGATACCTTTAGGTTCAGGAACAATCCCCATCTTGCATTAAAATAACTCGAAATTTCAACATATATTTTCGGATAATATGCTTTGTATTCTTAAATACAAAATTGGGTGTAAATAAAATAGTTTTAAGTACTTACAAACGAAAGAAGATCGTGTAATGGTCCGAAGCATCAAACTTGGCTTGAAATGCATTTGTTTCACTAGAAATGATTCCATCATGTCAAAAACTGGCATCGCAAAGACCTATGAAATTCATCAACAAATAAGAAAATTATTTTGTGAATTAAGGTGCAAAATAATGTTTTACTGGACAGGTAAAAGGGCTTTACTTGGTAACTTCCAATGACATGAACGAGAACGAACGCATTGGCTGCTACAATTAGGTAAGCCGGTTTTTCTAGCGAAACTAGGATGTTGTCTTCGACTTGGTTTCCAAACACCAAGTAACCGCAAAAGGCAACCGGAAAATAACATGCTGCAATAACGAGATAAGCTACAACTACCCCTTTCCATAACGAGATAAGCAACATCTCCCAATCAACCGAAGAAATCAAACATTTGGGCCTTTGGTGTAGCACTCCTCGGACCATAACTCACGGTTGGCTGAACCCCTTTTCGAACAGAAGCTACCCAAGCAATGGTTGAATAGCTGGTTTATGCAAACAAAAATAGTTAGCTTATGAATATGAATGGTTGAAAGTTCCTACTAGAAGATAAAATGACAATCCAAAGTACATAAACTTCTGATAAACCAAAACAAATTTTATTTGCAATCTCTTGCATACTCGAATGAGTCCCCCCTGCCTGCCCTCCTTGTCTCCACCCATGGCACGAACTGCCAGGATCCCTGGAAATAAATGTACCGAAAAGAAAACAATTCGGGCAACATCCACTACAAGCATAGGCTCAACTAAATCAAGCCTATCTTATGGTTAGGCCAAACACGCAACCACAGGGCCTTAGTGCCAGATTGCCAGTTAGTGCCGATGAACAAAGGCCGACTGATAACATATAATGTTGCAGAATCATATACCTTAGAGACATCAAAGCAGCAAAAAAGGAGATGGTAGTGATGGAATTGAAACTGGGGAGATGGGAGAGGAAAAAGTGAAGCGCTCTGAACGCCACGTAAAACCATGTTGATCGAATCTCTTTGCCATCAGGGTACAACACGTTATAAATCTTCTTCATCGATGTTCCCCCGGTAACAACATAAACGACATATTATAGAGCTTGGGACCAGTTGCAGTAGAGTGTCGAAGGCGATAACGTAGAGGATGGTCGATGGTGATGCGGCAGAGGGCACAGTCGTCAGTGAAGAAGCAGATGGTCGGACGAAGATTTAGGGAGTTAGGGAATCAGGGTAAAAAATTTTAGGGGAAAACAATAAGGTTAGGGAGTTAGGGATTTAGGCTATACTTTTAGAAGAAAACACTTAAGGGATTTCAGGGTAAAAAATTTCGTTTTTTCCTGCTTTTTTTAAAAACGCCACCGTTTAAAAATTTTAATATTTAATTTAATTATAAATATTTGTGTTTTAAAATTTTTTAATTCTAATTTAATTATAAATATTTTAAAAATTAAATATAATAGTTATATTTGCATCGTATAAATATAATTAATTGCTTATTATGTGTTAATATAAAATGATATATTATCCATAATTGTTTGAATAATTTATAACAATTTAAATCAAATCAATATTTTATCAATACAGTTGCATAAAATTAAAATTGATGTATAATATTGGATATTAAAACAAAGTTTCGTATGTAGTTTTGTACTTTATCTATATTTTTATTTGGTTAATTAGAATATATAAGATTTGGTGTTTAGTTTAATAATTATATATTGTTTAAAACACATCTTACTAAATTGTCCTTACTATAAATTTTTGTCTTTTTAGTTTTTTTTATTATCTCAATTTTTTTTGTAAAATTATAATAAGTTATCAAATCAATTTTTATTATACATTGATTTAGAAATTGCTTCAATGAACAATTTTTTTCTTTTTTCTTGTAAAACCGGCCAAACCTAATTATTATCACTTATTTACATGACTTATCAAGTATTTCAATGACAAGAGTTTTGTGTATACGGTAATAAATCGATTGCACACTAATTGACAAATTACCAAAAGTATAATATCAAAATTTGCCTTTAATGTTTATATTTTTTTTCAATTTAGTCCTTTTTTTAACTAAATTAATGAAATAGATTAAAATAATGGCTGACTTTTAGCTGCATTTATATCTAGCGCCACTAAAATTTTTGTGCGACAAAACGACATCGTCCAGCTAATACGGGGTCTCAGGGATGGATGAAACAAAAACGACATCGTTTAAACTTTACTTTTTGCGGCGTTTTTCAGAAAAACACTGCTAATGCCACTACAAAAGCAACTGAAACGACACCTTTTAAGCTAAAATTATGAGCTTTTGCGGCGTTTTTCGTCAAAAACGCCACTAAGTCTTTCATATTAATAAATTTTAATAGGTTAATTATTTCATAAATTCCTTTTAAATTAAGTTTGCTTTGTTTTCAAACAATATATCTAATTTATAAAAAATTAATAATTCTATACGAAATTCATTTTAAAAAATGACCCCAAACCTAACCCCTAAAATCATTACCCTTAAATTTTACCTAAACCTTAAATATATATATGTATTTATTACAACGTACAAAGTTATTAAAGAAGAATATTATTGCTTACTTACCCTAAAATAAATTTATTTTTTGTCATTTTTATCAAAATCCCTAACCATTAAACCCAAATACCCTAACCCGTAAAACATAAATCTTAGACCATAAAACCCTAAACATATACCCTAAAACCCTAAATTGTAAACACTAAAACTAAAACCCTAAACCCTAAATCCATAAACCCTAAACCTAAACTATAAGACCATAAACCCTAAACCTAAACTCTAAACCCTAAAATAAATTAATTTTTTTATCATTTTATCAAAAATCATAACCCTAATTAAACTCTAATAGCTTAACCCCTAAAACCATGAGGAGTACTAAGACCCTAACTATAAAACAATTAAAATAAACCCTAATCAAACTACAAACTATAAATCATAAACACTAAACCCCTAACCCCTAACCCTTAAACCCTTAAACTCTTAAACCCTTAAACCCTAAACCACAAAATATAAACCATGAACCCTTAACCCTTAAACCCTTAATATCGCTAAACATTAAGATCTTAAACACTACACCCTAAACCCGAAACCCAAAATAAGAAACCTTAAATCATAAAAATAACATTCTAAACATTAAACCCTAAACCATAGACCTTAAACTTTAAATATTAAACCCAAAACCCAAAAATAAGAACTATGAAAATATAATTCAAAACAAGAATAAAAAAATATTAAAATTAAATAAGATCAAATCGAAATGAGTCCCTATACAAAAATTGGTACTCAACATTTAGCGGCGTTTTTCAAAAAGCGCCGCTATTGCTCGTACTTTTAGCGGCGTTTACTAAAAAGCGCCGCTATTGCTAGTACCTTAAGCGGCGTTTTCTCAAAAGCGCCGCTAATTCTCGTACTTTTAGCGGCGTTTTCTCAAAAGCGCCGCTATTGCTCGTACCTTTAGCGGCGTTTTCTCAAAAGCGCCGCTAATGCTCGTACTTTTACCGGCGTTTTCTCAAAAGCGCCACTACTGCTCGTACTTTTAGCGGCGTTTTCTCAGAAGCGCCGCTATTGCTCGTACTTTTAGCGGCGTTTTCTCAAAAGCGCCGCTATTTTTCACACTTTTAGCGGCGTTTTAGAGAAAACGCCGCTATTGCTTATACTTTTAGCTGCGTTTTAAAGAAAACGCCGCTAATGTATAATATTTGCGGCGTTTTTTGCCCAAACGCCGCTAAAAACGCCGCTAAAAGCCTGTTTTGCTGTAGTGGTGCCACCATCAACAGGCCTATACACGGCCTCTTGTCGATCCACACGGGCGTGGCCTACGGGCGTGTACCTGTCGTGAGATAGTTCAATTTCACTTGGAAAAGGATACTTAGGGGCTAAGAAAGGCATTCCAAAACTCTATATAAAGACCCTAGGAGGCAACTTCAAGGGTGTGCTTATTTCCCGCTAAGGGAATACTTTTCTCTCCCCAAAGGAACACTTTTCTCCCTCGGAAAAGAGGGCAGAAGTAGGGAATTACTCCAAGGGAAGTCGATTGACTCATCTCAAAAGCCAGATTCTCCTTCAAGACTGAAGATCTCCCTTCAATTCCTACAGGGGCTTTTGGGTTCTTTATGTTTTGTTATTTTATTTCTTCTGAGATGTTTTCTTTATTAATTATGAACTAAATCCCAAATACTTGAGGGGGATGAAATCTAAGACAGATCTTGTTATTATTTTCTCTTGAATTATATGATAAATATTTGATTTGTTCTAAATTGTGTTTTTAACTCTTAAATTGATATTTTTGGGATATTGATTTAAGTCTAATGTGCTTGTGTAAAGGAGCAAAAGTCCATGCATAGGAGTAGATCCAACATAATTAAGCGGAGTTGCATGCAATTCTAGACATAGGGCGACATAAATCTGCCGGATTAGGGTCAAACCTAATAAGGGAATCCATAGATCGAGTTAATGCAAGACTAGGGGTTTTAACTAGACACAGATTTCAGTTAATCAACCTAGGATTAGTTGTTCTTATCCTCGACGGAGGTATTAACATAAATTAGGGATTTCTACGGATTAAGTCAAGTGAATAAATCGTCTAGTTCAAGAGTTGATAACAAGTGAAGTCTAGGTGGATTCTCCCTTGAGTGTTGCCCAAATCAATCAATTTTTCCTAAAGAGTTTTTCGCCAATTTACTTTTTGTGCATTCATAGTTTAGTTTTAGAATTAGTTTAGTTTCATAAAAACCCCTTTTATTTCTAGGTTAAATAATAGAAAGGAAGTTAGTACTAGTACTTTTGGTTCCCTTGGGTACGATATCTCGGTCTTACCACTAAGCTATACTACTGTTCGATAGGTGCGCTTGCCTTAAAGTCGTGATAATAGTTAGTTTTTGGTGCGATCATTATTATAAATTTTATTACTTCATATCGCGTATATCAAGTTTTTGGCGGCATTGCCGGGGAACTAAAATATTACGAAAACTCGATTTCTATTACTTTGGCCACTACTATATTTATTTATTTTCAACTTTTCTTTTTATTTCTTTTTATTTATTTATTTAATTTTCTTTGCCTTTTCTCTTCTAGGTATTTCTAGTTTATGACTAGAAACAACCCAGCAGGGCCATTACTTTTTTACGAGGACTTGGAAGCGACAGTTCGCAGAACTCGTAGAGAGATCAGAAGAAGCCTACATTATCCAGAACAAGGACAAGAATAAGAGACAGAACCTACAGAAGAGATGGAAGTAAATCAGGACAATCTACCACCTCCCACGATAGCTGCGTAACCAGTAAATCAAGATGATGCTCCTCGTACTATGTATGATTATGCTAAACCTAGTTTGGCTAGTACTCAATCTAGTATTATTAGACCTGCCATTGCTGCAAATAATTTTAAATTAAAGCCTAACACTATTCAGATGATTTAGCAATTTGTGCAGTTAGATGGTTTACAGGATGAAGATCCTAACTCCCACTTAGCCAACTTTTTGGAATTTTGTGATACTTTTAAAATAAATGGTGTTTCTGATTATGCCATTCGCCTCAGACTATTTCCTTTTTCCCTAAGGAATAAAGCTAAGCAATGGTTGAATTCTTTACCACGAGGATCAATCACTACATGAGAACAGATGACAGAAAAATTTTTACTTAAATATTTTCCTCCAGCTAAAACAGCTAAATTACGAAATGATATCTCTTCTTTTGTGCAGATGGATCTAGAGACATTTTATGATGCTTGGGAGAGATACAAAGATCTGCTGAGAAGGTGCCCTCAACACGGGTTACCTTTGTGGTTACAAGTTCAATACTTTCACAACAGTTTGAATCCATCAACAAGGCAAATGATCGATGCAGCCACAGGAGGAACAATAAACAACAAAACACCCGAAGTAGCTTATGAGTTTATAGAAGAGATGTCACTAAATAACTATCAGTGGCAAGTCATGAGGACAAAGCCAACGAAAGCTGCAGGAGTTTTTAATATTGATGCCGTAACTATACTCTCTAATCAGGTAGAACTTTTAAATAAAAAGATTGATGGTTTTATTGGTTCTACGCAGGAACACCCAGTGATGCAGTGTGACACAACCCAGGGAAATATGTTCAATTCAGATTACTCCTCTTATGGACATGGCATGGAGACCGAGCAAACCAACTATATGGGTAACAATTCTAGACCTCAGAATAATCATTATAGTAATACTTACAATGCAGGTTGGCGGAACCACCCCAATTTTTCATGGGGAGGACAAGGAAATTAAGAATAATAGCCTCCTCCGGGATTTCAACAGCCACCACCACAATAGGAGAAAATGCCAAACCTTGAAGAGATGTTCACAAAATTTATGGCCGTGTCAGAAACACGTTTCCAAAACGCCGAAACGGCACTGAGGAACCAGCAAGCATCCATTCAAGGACTTGAAACTCAAATAGGCCAACTTGCCAAGCTAACCTCTGAAAGACCGCAAGGTGGGTTACCAAGAGACATTGAGACTAACCTTAAGAAGCAACTCAATACCATGGATACGATAGATGATGAGCGGTTAACCAAAACCAACCCAAAGCCATGCAAGGAGGCTGTGGTAAGTAACAAAAAGAATGAGGTAAGTTACAAGATGAAATTGTTAAAGAGTGTAAACCACGTATCCCATACCCAAATGTGTTAAAGAAAGACCGCATAGATGAGCAATTTGGTAAGTTTCTTAAACTCTTAAAGAAATTATTAACTCTTAAAGAAATTACACATTAACTTACCATTTATTGAAGCTCTGTCACAAATGCCAAATGCCGCTAAGTTTTGAAGAGAGCTATTTGAAGGAACGCCGGTGCCTCCAAGGCGCAACGGAAAATTAGAATAATAAAATTTTTCCGGCGATCCATACCATGGATCCATATGTAAGGAACGAATCGGGGTGATAAAGGTTTCGAAATTACCGAAACTTCAATCTAAGTAGACAGCGATGCCAAGGCAACGAGAATCTTGAAGCACTATCGAACCAAGCCACAACCTTTACCGATGTCAGCCTCTACGTAGTCCACCCAATTGACAACGAATGGTAATATCCCAGAAAACTATTTTCAGAGATTATATTGTTTTGACGGCTGCTAGACCCTTTAACATAGTTTTGGGATTGCCTATATATTAGCTCTTTAGGGTTTTTACCCTTGCTATATATAACTCTGTATTAATTGGTATATATTCATAACGAATATTTATTGCCATATATAATCCGAATCATAATAGTCATCATTAAAATAAATATATAATGTTTAACCGAAAATTATAATTAGGTTAATTATAATAAAGATTTCGGTAAACTATATTTATTTAAATTTATATATATATGAACCAAATTCATATATTAGAAAATTATTTCTGATTATGTGTACAACATCCTTGTACATATAGTATGTTCAATAGTTTGATTGCCCAATTAAATTAATTCTATAATTAATTTAATTCATGTGACAACCAGACATAATACCAACTATGTTTTACTCCGTTCATTTCAATCGTAGGGTGTGACCCTATAGGTTCTTGTAACGTTAGCAGTAATATTAGAACTATTCTAATGTTACAAACAATGAGTGGCATCTAGCAATGCATCATTGCTACCTAAGTTATAAGAAGTCATGATTCGACATAACCTTTTGTGATTAACTTTTCATGCATTAATCCTTAAGTCCTAAATCTTTGGAATGGACACAAGTCATGGAATAGTCACACTTACATAGTCCATCCAATGTTTCTTGATACCTTGAGTAGACTATGATATACAAATAAGTATGACATCTCATATCAACTTATTTAAGCATGGCCATGCATTTCTAGTCTCACTCAATCAAGTGGCCTGAGATATTACTCCTATTATGTAGGAGGGACTTATCCTATATTGATCAACCATATCCCTCTACATAGATTGTGGTATATCCAACATTAGTCTTAATAGAACAACCAATTACGATGTTCGTTTGACTATATCAAAATATACAACTCACGATATTGGAATGATGATGATCTCGATGATGATCGCAAGTATGAGGATCATATACATATTAATCACTATGAGTAATATTGTGACAATTACATAATAATCCAAGAAACATACTCATAGCGGGTCAGTCCAATATGTTGTTCTCTAACACACATATTCATGCATTGATTCTGATACTCCATATCAATGACAACTCTTTATCATCAATCAACTACATGTTAGCCTTAATGCATTATTATTGTCCTAGTCAACAATAATACTTGACTAAGGATCTTTTAAGAATAATCATATTATTCTTAGGACATTATTATAAAACAGTTTATTTATGCACACAGAAATGAAACTGAAATAATAATGGCAAAGCCTTATATTAATAAACATGATAAATCAAGTATGTTATCACAACTATCTCGTGATTGATCTTTGGGCATACTCTTACACTATTGACAAACAAGCGAAAGCTAGATGAGAAATCTCATGAGGAGCTGAATGCAGTATGCTCAGCCATTGTACGGAATAAGCTACCCAACAAACTAAAAGATCCAGGGATTTTTACTATTCCTTGTTTATTTGGTAGCCTAGACACCAAAAATGCTTTAGCTGATTTAGGGGCTAGTATAAATGTCATGCCTTATAAACTGTTTAAACAACTAGGTCTTGAAAAACCTAAGCAAACCAAGATGAACATTCAACTGGCTGATAAAACTATTATGTTTCCTAAGGGAATAATTGAAGATGTGCTTGTTAAAATTAATAAATTTATATTCCCAACTGATTTTGGTGTTTTAGACATTGATGAGGATAGCAATGAACCCTTAATTTTAGGGCGTCCCTTTTTAGCAACTGCCAGAACAATAATTGATTTAGGAACAAGTGAACTTACACTACGTGTAGGTGATGACAAAGTTACCTTACAAGCTCGAAACTCAATTAGGACTGCTGATAATAATATAGTTACGAGTCCTTGTAAAAACACTGAACTCACCACCCAACCTTCTGTGCAGGATACACTCCACATAAAGGCAACCCAATCACAAAGAAGTCTATCAAAGGGAGATGCACCTAAAAAGTGAATGCTTCAAATCGAGGAACTAGATGAGTGACTGAACTATCATGAAAAGCCCAAAGTATGCCATACCAACCTAGAGCATGACCAAGATGACCGTCAGGTGAAAATGAAACAAATTAAGGTAGGAGATAAGGTAATATTAGGGGAAGATGATCATCGAATCTTGAGTTCAAAAGAACACACAAGTGACATACCCTTCCCCTATGGTACAGTAGAAATAAAACATGAGTCACTCGACACTTTCAAAGTAAACCACACTCGACTCAAATCTTATGTTGATAATAAAATTTTAAAGAGGATAGAAGAGTATCAACTCTTCAAGCTGTTATGACCAAACAAGCTTGAGATAAGTCGAGCTTAGACTATAAACAAGTGCTTCTCGGGAGGCAACCCGAGCACTAACTTAGTAAATTCTTTTAAATTAGGCTTTCTAATACATCAACTAACCCTTGAATGCAGGTTTTTCGAGCCACACGGCCATGCCCACAGGAGTGCCTCAGGCCGTGTGTACACTTTGAGCAGAGACACAGTCGTGCAACTTGGCCGTGTACAAGCAGGGTAAAATTTTCCCTAAGACACGGGCTACGATAAATAGCCATGGCCGTACGATATGGCCGTGGCCAACACTGTCAATTCCAACACAGGCGTGTGACCCCATACACGGCCGTGGGAGAAGCGAACATCGAAGGACATGACCGTGCGACACGACCGTGTGCCTCAACACGCCCTCGCCACACGGGCGTGTGTCTCGAGCTAGGCGCGCCAAAATCCCTGGGATTTTTGTTTTTCATTTTATTTTATTTTCTCTTTTTCATTATTTCAATTTTAGTATTCTCAGAACTAGTTTATGTTATTTCATTTATTTTATATCGGTTATTTCCTAACGAGTAATTATTCTAATCCTGAAATACCTAAAATCCCTTAAGTACTATCGCAGTTTGAAAACCATGAACTTCAAGTATTCCTTCCTCCAAGACAACTTTCACAATTCAAGGGTTCCATCCAATATTCAGGGAGTTTTACTTCTCTCCCCAACTTATGATCTTATGCTTCTTTTGCTATTAATGTTATATTTGTACATTGAGGGTAATGTACATCTTAAGTGTGGGGGGGAACTTACTTTCAGTTATTGCATTCTCTTTGAAACCCTTGAAAAATTTTCAAACTAATATTTTGCATTGTTCTCAAAATTTCAAATTATCACTTTCACTCTTTGCATTATCTTCAATCTCATATTAGGAATTAATTCTTATTGATTTATGATTCTTATTGATATGTTGAGAATTAAGACATAGGTGCTTATACTTTGATTATTCAAACTTGAAAACATTAGGGAATCAAGCATGATAAGTTGAAATTTTTGGGAATTTAAATTTTTCTAGGTTATTTTCCCTAATTTTAAATGTTATCTTAAGATTTGAAATTCGCCGGATTGACATCAAAAGCCATAATTTTTCTGAGATTTTGAGCCTTTTTTAGCATACATTCTTTCGTGCTCACTTCTATTATTGCTTTGAGCGAGTCAACACTGATTTTTTATTCTAGAACTTGCTTCGATTATACATGTCAAGACCACATCATTGATTTGATACACTGAGATGATAAAGGCACCTAGGATTTAACCCACTTACTCCATAAAAGCCTACCTCCACAAAATTAACCCCTAGTAAACCCAATTGAGCCAACAACCTATTCTTTGAGTTACCTCTAATATTAACCCATAACCCGTTTTTGTTGAATTCCATTCAATTACTTTGATCCCTATTTTTGTCAAGATTTGAGTTGAATTATTATCTAGCTTTATTCTCTTTTCTAGATTGTAAAACTTGTAAATAAATTATATTTGATTTGTTCTAAAAGAAAATGTATGTATATACAGTTAATTTATTTGTTTGAACATTTTTTTTGCATATTTCTATTTTAAGGCTACCAAGGTTAGAATGATGTCATCATAAAGCTTAGCCCCGGGAATATGTTCCAGTGATAGAGATTTTTCTAGTTAGATAATGTTTCAGTTCAATATCGATTCTAACCCTTTCTTTTTAGCTTGTGACAACACCCCTAACCAAAGCCCCATTACAACCATTGAAAGACCTTTTGATCGATGTGTCATATCAATCCACAGTGGTGGAGATTTGACTTTCTTGCAATCCTATGGTAATAAATTTTCAGGTTGACTAAAGAGTGCTTAATTCTTGAACCCTAAATACTTTGAGTGGATAGAGTGAATCTTTAGTGAGGATGTCAACTCTTGTTAATTTTTGATTGAAATTTAATTACTTAAAAGAAGACAGGAAACCTATGTTTCTGTGATAAAATTCTCAACTTAGAGTGTTTGGATCTTTAATATTTTTCTAGTTGAATTATCTTTGTATGATTACTTGTAGATTAGTTTGAAATATTATTGATAAAGATTGTGGGTTGAGAAGAATGATTCTTAATTGTGAGTTGAGATTTTGCTTGAGGACAAGCAAAGGCTTAAGTGTGGGGGTATTTGATAAACGATAAAATATACATATTTTTACCTTATGCTTAGCTTAATTTCTTGATGAATTATCATTGAATTTGTGGAAATTGGTGGTCTTAATACTTCTATTTCATGTTTTATACTCAGGAGAGCACAAGGAAGAGAAAAGAACAAAAAAGGGGCTGAAAATGGAGAAAATAGGCCAAAGTGCAAAAAAACAACACGGCCCAATGATTCACCACACGGCCGTGTCCCACGACCGTGCCACATAAAGTCTAACACAGCCCAACCCCGACAAGCACGTCCAGACCACACGGCCGTGCCACCATCAACAGGCCCACACACGGCCTCTTGTCGATCCACACGGGCATGGCCCATGAGCGTGTACCTGTCGTGAGATAGTTCAATTTCACTTGGAAAAGGATACTTAGGGGCTAAGAAAGGCATTCCAAAACTCTATATAAAGACCCTGGGAGGCAACTTCAAGGGTGTGCTTATTTCCAGCTAAGGGAATACTTTTCTCTCCCCAAGAGAACACTTTTCTCCCTCGAAAAAAGAGGGCAAAAGTAGGGAATTAATCCAAGGGAAGCCGATTGATTCATCTCAAAAGCCATATTCTTTTTCAAGACTGAAGATCTCCCTTCAATTTCCTATAGGGGTTTTTGGGTTCTTTATGTTTTGTTATTTTATTTCTTCTGAGATGTTTTCTTTATTAATTATGAACTAAATCCCTCAAATACTTGGGGGGATGAAACCTAAGACAGATATTATTATTATTTTCTCTTGAATTATATGATAAATATTTGATTTGTTCTTAATTGTGTTTTTAACTCTTAAATTGATATTTTTGGGAGATTGATTTAAGTCGAATGTGCTTGTGTAGAGGAGCAAAAGTCCCTGTATAGGAGTAGATCCAACATATTTAAGCGGAGTTGCATGCAACCCTACACATAGGGCAACATAAATCTGTCGGATTAGGGTCAAACCTAATAAGGGAATCCATAGATCGAGTTAATGCAAGACTAGGGGTTTTGACTAGAAAGAGATTTTAGTTAATCAACATAGGATTAGTTGTTCTTATCCTCAATGGAGGTATTAACATAAATTAAGGATTTCTACGGATCAAGTCAAGTGAATAAATCGTCTAGTTCAAGAATTGATAACAAGTGAAGTCTAGGTGGATTCTCCCTTGAGTATTGCCCAAATCAATCTGTTCTTCCTAAAGAGTTTTTCCCTAATTTACTTTTTGTGCATTCATAGTTTAGTTTTAGAATTAGTTTAGTTTCATAAAAACCCCTTTTATTTCAAGGATAAATAATAGAAAGGAAGTTAGTACTAGTACTTTTGGTTCCCTTGGGTACGATATCTCGGTCTTGCCACTAAGCTATATTACTGTTTGATAGGTGAACTTACCTTAAAGTTGTGATAATAGTTAGTTTTTTGTGTGATCATTATTATAAATTTTATTACTTCATATCACGTATATCATTCTCCGATCACTATAGATCCTTCCAGAATATAAAAATTCTCAATCCTTTTTGTACATACCCATTTTTGCCCGGCCCAATTACTAAAGCCATAGACCCAATTGAACTTAAACCCATAACCCATTTACACCCCATCAAAACACATTTACAGCAGACCCAACAACCCACCTATAAACCCAAACCCGAATGGCCCATTTAAAGTACAAAATCAAACCCGTTTAAGTCTAACCTAACCCAATACCCAATTAGAACCAATTGAACCCTAACCCTAATCAGCCATAACCCGAACCTTTTGCAGCCACTTGCTTCTGACACCCCACTTGCCCTGTTGCACCGGCCACTGCTCAGCACCGCCCCACTGCCCTTACGCCTCAAGTGGTACCTGCAAACAATAAAAATGAAACGACAGAAAGTAAATAGGAAAAACAAGTTGTAAAATGGCTTTAAAAAGCCGATTAAAAAAACTTTTGGAACATTCAGTTATTTTTTCTCAATACAAACAAGAGATTTCAACCCAAACAGACAATACAAACAAGAGGATTCAAGACCAACGCAGTGAAAATAACAAAAAGAACACAAAAACAAAGAAACAGAGAGACCGATTCGAGAATCAGAAGGTTATCATCCTTTTTCCTTTTACTTTTCCTTACGCATATATAAACCTTTTCTTTTATTCCTACTTTCTCTTTAACTCCTAAAATATATATATTTTTTAATAAATAAAAAAGGGAAATAATTAAAAAAAAGGGAAAATTTTACCTTTTCCGGCCACCGTGGATGGTGGCCGGTGACGGTGGCCGACGAAGGTCCGGTGACTGAACGGTGACTGGCCCGTTGGCCGGAAATCCCCCAGCTCTCCCTCTCTCCTTTTTTTTCCCTACCCCAGTAACAAATGAATTTAAATTTTTTTTTTTTGGCTTTTATAGGGACCAAAACGGTGCGTTTTGGTCCACCCTCATTTTAATGAAAACGATGCCGTTTTGTCCTGGGTCGAACTGATCCGACCCGACCCGCCAGGATCCGCGTGTTTTTTCGTCGAAAGGGCTATTTGCACTTTTAGCCCTTCCGCTTTTCCTATGTTTTGCAATTAAGTTTCTATATTTTTAAAATTGGCCCCATAATTTTGTTCGGAATTCAAATGAATCCTCGTTGATGCGACGTCGTTTTAAAGGCCTCGGAATATTGCACTTTGGGTCCTCGGCCGTTTTGTGCGTGCTCAAATAAGCCCTCTTCTCTTTATTTCTTTTTAAATCTGCCCCAGAATTCGGTCTTTCATTCAATTTTAGTCCTTTTTGGTTTATTTTCATTTCTTTATTGTTAGATTCTTTACTTTTAATATTATTTAATATTATTATATTTACTATCATTTTTATTATTATCATTATCATTATTAATATTAGTGTATGTTCTGTTATTTATGTATATACCTTTAATATATATATATGTATATATTTAAGTAGTATTATTAATCGTTGTTTTTAACATTATTATTATTTCTAATATGTATATATTATGTACATTTTTTATACTATATTATGTATGCTCTTTTTTATATATTATGTATATATATTTTCAATATTATTTTTTTTATATATATTATGTATATGTTAACATTATTAGTTATATTTTCTTTTTATACTATTTTTGTATATATTACTAATACTATATATTGTACATTTTTCATACCATTATTATATATATATATATACATATTTGTGTATTGTATTAATAGTTGCTTATTATTATTTCTAATATGTATATATTATGTATATTTTTAGTACTACATTAAGTATATGTTTTCATATATTATATATATATATATATATTTAATATTATATTATTTTTATATACATTATCTTATGTATATATATATTTTTAATTCTATATTATGTATATGTATTTCTAATACTATATTATATTTTTCATATATATTATGTATTTTTGTAATATTATATTTTTACGCGATGTTTAAAGCAATCTTGTTACATGTGTTTATTCTACGATTATTTGTTATATTGTAATTTTATGATTTTAATTCAAGTTCATTCAGTTTCAAATTAAATGCATTAAATCATTTTCAAAATTGTCGATTTAAAGAATTTTGAAACAATGCAATATTTAGTATTTGGACAAATTGAAAAGTCGTGCCCTAACGTGTTGAGTTGGGATTCTTCATTTAACTAAATAACTAAATATCCTTTTTATTGCATGTTTTTAAAAATTATGAGATGATCTCGGTTTTGAGGGCTTTGAGATGTTATATCCAAATGTGCTAGATGTGGCATTTTAATCTTTCGGAACGAGTAAATCTTAAAATCCATTATAAAATGTTCAAAAGGAATCACATTTCAAAGTCTTTTCAAGTTTTTCGACATTAGGACATTAATTGATTGATTCGGTACCAATTTTGGGCGTGAAGAGGGTGCTAATCCTTCCTCGCGCGTAACCGACTCCTGAACCTGTTTTTTAGGATATTGCAGACCAAAACACCGTTTTAGTAAACCCAAAACGTTTTATTAAAACAAAGGTGATCCGATCACACCTAATAAAGATCGATGGCGACTTCCATTTTAATTTTTGTTTTCAAACCAATGTCGATTCTCCCTTTTTCAAAAAATGGTTTCGACAACTTGGCGAATCCACTGGGGACCAGATTTGAGAGTCAGGCCATAAGTTGATTAATTTTTGTCCTTTTGTTTGAAATTTTAAAAATTTGATTTGAAAAATTATGTTCCTTTGGTTGGATTTGTGTGTTATAATTGTGTAGAATACCTTTGCATTGCATTGCATGACCGTTGTGGTCGCACCTTTGAGTGGGAGTGCGAAGCTATGCTTTCGTGAGGTTTTCACCTCCACATGGGCTAGTGGACTGCTTCCGGAGTACATCCGTACCTATGTGTTTCGTGAGATTTTCATCTCCGCATGGCCGTAGGGAAATGTATTCCCCTAAACCAAACTCGATCCATATGATCCTATAATGGGTGAGGATTGAGGAATCTATTAGTTTAGGTACCCTTTTCTTTAGAGATAAACCGCATATAGTGAACCCTAGACTTTAGGTAGTGCCATGCCTAGATAGGTGTTTTTGATGCTTTTTTGTTTATTTTTTGTTTGTTGTATATTATTATGCGATACTACCTTATTGTGTCTTGATTTGTACTTCATTGCACCTCATATCATATTAAAAGGTGTCGATTCTAATTTGATTACTAAGAAAGCTGGTTATGGAAGGCGAATTTCTTGATAAGGTGGTGTTACAATATGACTGTCTGTGCCTGGTCGGTGAATTTGTAATTGGACGAGGAGGGAGGATATATTGGAAAAAAATGGATGTCATACTTCAGAATCTTTGGGAGAATGATATTGAGTGGAGAGTTCCATGGATGGTACTAGTGACACATGGGTTGGCTTATTCTAAATTCTCGTGTAAGGAGGAAAATTGTAAAAAGAAGAGTCAGGAAATTTCAAATGCCTGGAAGCAAGTTCGCCGAATGAAGAGAGTGATTGATGGAGTAATATCAACACTTGAATATAAAGGATGGTTAAGTAGGAGGGTTAATGGTAATATTCCCGGGTCAAATTTGGAAAATACTGGGACAGTAGAGGAATATCTGCGAGTGGCTCCATAAGAACTAGAGATCATAAAACAAGATTTTGAAAGGCGAAATTCAGAAATGGGAAAGAAGATAGAACAGTTAGAGCAAGAAAAGATGTATCTAAGTTTGGATATAGATATTCAAAAGTCAGAAGCTGAAAGGTTAAAAAAGGGGAAGAACAAAGCTGAGGAAGACTTGGAGAATTTAAAATCTGATTATAAAAGGGTATGTTTGTCCATGAGAAGAGCTGGGTTAAGAAAGACTTCAGAACAATGGCAACAGGAGATTCATGAAGAAAGAATTAAGGCTAAACATTAGGAAATGAGGTTTAAAGAGGTACAAGCACGAAACGAAGCTTTAGAAAGAGTTATGTTGGAAAGCCAAAAGGGAAGGGATGAATTAAAAGCTAGAGTGATGGAGTTGGAAGAGTCTCTTCGTCAGCATCAGAACCATAACTCTGTGATAGAGCTGAAGGCTAGTTTAAGTAGAATCGAAGAAATGAAAGAGAAAGTTGAAGAGTTGGAAGCAGTATTACAAAATTGTCAAAATCATATTAGGTTCTTGGATGAGAATGAGGAGCGATGGAAAGAAGAGTTTTACCTTTCTCAAGATCAGGTTAAAAGAAGAGATTATGGCAAGAGAGAGGTTGTATCACAATTTTGAGAAATGGTTAATCATTTGTAGACTCTGGCAGCATAGGCTGATACACTTAGCGTGAAGTATGAATTAGGATCAGACCGAGGACAGGAGTTAGCTTATTTACTTAGAATGATTAAGGCTCCAGGCATTAAGGCAAAGTCGTATTTGTAATCTATTTTATGTAAAGAGTTTTGTTTTGTAATAAGGTTTTCTATATGAAGTTGGGTTAGAATCGACGCCTTTTTTGCATTCATTTCATGCATTTGCATTTCATGCATTTGCACTTCATGCATTTACATTACATCATTTACATTACATTATTTGCATTGCATCATTTGCATTAGATTTTCCCAAAAGGACCCTAACTAAGTAAATTATCTCAGTTAGCTTGTGAATTAGTAGAAGTCTTGTTATGATGCTTGCGAAAAAAAAAACAAAAGCCATGGAACGAAGGTTAGAGAGAATAGAACGATGCAAATGTAGGTGCATGAGCAATTGGCCAAGATTCAACGGGATATGCGAGATCAAATGAATACAATGAGCCAATTAATCCAATTACTAGCCGGAGGGCTTGGGAAAAAAGAAAAGCCTAGAAATCCAAAAATTAGAACATTAATAGTGTACCAAAGAGGGAATCGATGAATAAAATTTTTTTGAGCATCGGTCCTTACATACCTAGGAGTGTTTTGAACAATGGGACTGTGGAAGAGATCAATGTATTTTTAGAACTAATTTAGAGTAATGTTCAGAACCTGCTTATTGCCTTAAGCCTAGAGGCAATAAGAGTCCTTTTGTGAAATAAACTTATGTTCAGAATCTTTATTTCATTGAAATGCATTTCTTTTAAGAAAATATTCTTTTATTCTTTCTATAAATTCTTTTTTTTCTTTAGACCTTCTTTCAAATATTCTTTCATTCTTTATTCATGATCATACCATGCAAATAATCATCCATAGAATTATTTATTCTCTGGAGCTTGCCTTCATACTCACAATAGGTCCCCATATATCAATGTCATGAACGACGTTGTTACTGACTCCCTTTTGAGTAAGATATGTGTCTAGAGGGATCTCAGGCCTTCAAAAATAACAGAGATTGTACCTATCTTCCGATTCGTTAAGGATGGCTGAACGAGATGAAAGACAGATCCTAACTTACAAAGGGTCAATTGACATTGCGAGCTTGGGAAAAAATGAGGATGGAAACCTAGCTCACCGCAGAAATAAGACAAGACTTATGTGCCTCCTCTATTTCTTCACGGACTCTCTATGTAGGGTATGAATGTTATAGGGTAAATATCGCTGACATCAATTCATAGTGGTGGATTACTTTACTAAGGGGGTAAGGTCGCTTCATATGCCAAAGTTACAAAGTAAACTGTCATCAAATTCAAATCCAAATCCAAATCCAAATCCAAGTTCAAGTTCAAATTCAAAATTCAAAATTCAAAATTCAAATTCAAATTCGACTTCAAAAAAAAAAGTGTCAGAAAAGGACATGTCTAACACAACTGGACAATGTCAAAAGTTTACAGTCTATTCAAAGATCAGACACCATATTAGTGCAGCAAAGACAACATAAAAAAACCATTCAAAAAGATTTTGAAAGATGACTGAGACTTGTAAAGATTGGCATAAGGAGTTACCATTTACCCTCTATGCTTATCGAACGTCGGCTTGGACCTTCACCGAGGCAACACCTTTCTCATTGAATGGAAGTAGTCCTGCCCATTTGAAGTTGAGATTCCTTTTTTGAGCCATGTCAGAGTTAAACTTGGATGAAGCAGGATGGATCTAGTCCCAATATGATAGGTTGAATAGAAGAGATTGACAACTATTCGTTCTAGTTTAATGAACCAGAAATAAATGATGCAAGCTTGCAACAGAAAGGTTCGTCCTAGAGAATTCCACAAGAGGGACTCGATATTGAAAAAGATCCTTCCTATATGAAAAGACTTCAGAAGAAAGTGCATACCAAACTAAGAAGGACTTTACGTGGTAAAGAAGGCTTATTCCGGAAGAGCATTAACCAAGACGAAGCCTATAGTATCTAGAACAAGATCAAGAACAAAGGCCAGAACCTACAGCAGAGATGGAAGCAAATTAAAACATTCCTCCATCGTCCGCAATAGTCGCGCCACCAGCAATTCAAGAAGAAGCTCCTCGCACTATGTATGATTATGCTAAACCTAGTTTGGCTGGTACCCAAACTAGCATTCTTAGACCTACTATTGCTGCTAATAATTTTGAATTAAAGCCTAACACTATTCAGATGATACAACAATTGGTGCAGTTTGATGGTTTATAGGATGAAGATCCAAACTCACACATAGCCAATTTTTTGGAACTTTGTGATACCTTTAAAATTAATGGCGTTTCTGATGATGCCATTCGTCTAAGGCTATTTCCATTCTCTTTGAGAAATAAAGCCAAACAGTGGTTAAACTCTTTACCACGAGGCTCAATCACCACATGGGAGCAGATGATAGAGAAATTTTTACTTAAATATTTTCCTCCAGCTAAAACAGCTAAATTACGAAACGATATCTCTTTTTTTGTGTAGATGGATTTAGAGACACTATACGATGCCTGGGAGAGATACGCAGATCTTTTGAGAAGATGCCCTCATCATAGCCTACCTTTATGGCTACAAGTTCAAACCTTTCACAACGGTTTGAATCCTTCAACAAGGTAAATGATCGATGCTGCCGCAGGAGGAACAATCAACAATAAAACACCAGAAGCAGCTTATGAATTTATTGAAGAGATGTCGCTGAATAACTATCAGTGGTGTGACAGCCCATTTCGACCCTAGTCGGGAAGTGGTTTCGAAACCGCTAAACTGAGTCATAAAAAAAAATAATTGAGCATAATATTCTATGTTTAAATTATGTGATAAGCTTATGTGTGAATTTTTGAATGTTGAAAATGCCAATTGTATGTGAAATTGTTGGAAAGGACTCATATGAGATGAATTAAAAACATAGGAGGCCAAATTCAAGGGATTTATTTGTGGATTGTAGTGAACAAATGGACTTGCATGTCAATTTGCCGTTTTCTCCATGAAGTGGCCGGCCATGTGACGTGATGATTAGAAAGTGTATATTATACATGTATATTGTCCAATTATGCATACTTTAAATAAGAATTAACAAGGGTATTTTGTTAAATAAAATGATATCATAAAATAGTTATAATAATAATAAAATTTGGTGAAAAGAACAAGGCACCATTCTCTTGTTTTGCTGATTTCACCAAAGGAAAGAAAAGGAAATAAAGAACAAAAGCATTCGGCTAGCATATGCTTAAATCAAGGTATGTTTTGGATGTTGTTTCTTGTAATTTTGTGATATTTGGTTGATCTTTAGGTTCTTAACATAGCCCATGTATGGATTTTTAAGTTGGTATTGATATATGCTCTCGGTCATGAATAAGAACTTTGAAATGGTTGTTGTTTTCATGCTTAAGTAGGAAATGGAGGATGGGTGAGGTTATGTTAGTTGAATGTGTAAATAGGTGGATTACATGATAATTTGGGAATCGGATTAATGTGCTAGGACATGTCCATATTGCTGATTGTGAACCTAGAGTTTAAATGTGTAACAAGTGTGTTTTATTTGATAAGAGGAGGTTCGAAATAGGTACATATGACTTTGATTTGTGTAGTGCCATTTGTATCCTTAAAGGGGCATTCGGTCTTGATGGTTGCCTAGCATAAACCGTAAGCTAAGGGTAGAAATGTTAGTATAATTATAATAAATTTTGGTTATATCATTACCATGAATATTTATATCAAAGAAAGGTTATTATGAAATGGAAGAATGATAGTAAATACCATCTTGCCATATGAATGTTGGAAAGTAGAAATGGAACCTTGATAGGTTTTGTGGCTAAGAGATGGGTGTGATTTAACTTTAAGATGAAATGAATGAGTATATGTATATACTTATATGTGTGATCGTTTGTACATTTTGCATAAAAAAATATTTATGTGTATGCGGCCTTGGTATAAATGTCTTGATTTGGTCAAAATTTAAATGTTAAAGCATTTGTACAAATATATGTACTTTGCCGAATATGATTGAAGGAGGAATTAAATGATAAGAAATAATTGGCTAGTATAGTTATGTGCCTACCTTTGGTGTTTTGATGTGTTGAATTAGAAAACATATGTGTTATAAAATTTATATTTATAAGGCCGAATGTGTGTGTGAGATGGGATGTTCTAAGCTTAAGGATTATGGCAAATGTGTTAAAGGCCTATATGAAAATTTCCGATCTTTGTGAGTAAGTACGTCTAGTAAATGTATATTGAGATGCTTGTGAATTAGATGAATGTATATAGGTATTCGGTTATGCATAGATTAAGTAATTAATAACTATATGATATTAGTAATGGATTCTGAACGGTAAACTTGTTTAATTTAGCTCAAGAGCTAAGAGAGCCACATTCGGACAAAGGAAAACCAAAGGTGGTGGAATAGTCGGTCCGTAGATAAATATCGACCAACGAGGTAAGTTCTTGAGTAGAAAATTTCAACTCATTACATAATGAAATCATAGTACATTGGTATCATTTATAAACTTTGATTTAAGGTTTATGCTTGAATGTTATGGAAGGAAGGAAAATGTGTGAAATTGCTATAAGCCAAATGTTAGCAATGAACTTTGATATATCAATAAACAAAATTTGGTCCTTGATCATAACTAGTGAACCGAAAGGTATGTATTGATAAACATGCCGTAATTGTATTTGAATATCAAAAATGATATCTAAAGGTGATATGATATATATATTTATGCGAATGTTTAATCGTGTTTTTAATGATCCGAGCTTAGTCTCGAAGGGCTTTGAGCCAGAGTTAATGACCGGACTTAGTTCTGAAGGGCTTTAAGCCAGTGTTAAGAACGAGGCTTGGTTCCGAAGGACATCTTTATTAGTACCAAAGGTGGGTTAAAATTCAGTAAGCATTCGTACGCTTAATCGTAAAATAAATGTTGAATCAAGTTTTAAACAAAAAGGTACTATTTACTGTAAAATAGCCAGGTATGTATTTTACTCTCGTTGAGAATTTGATCCTCTTTGAAGTATGATTTCGAATCTCGGTAGGGATGTTTAGATCATTGCCTAAATTCACTCACACGCTTACAATCTGAATATGACGTATGAGTTCCGATTTAAATGGTTTAACTTCACAAATATGTGATGTATGTGCTTAAACATGAGGTTGATGTGGAAATTTAGATGAATATATTCGGTTATAGATTGAATTAGTTGGATACATGAATTTTATCCTTGCAACATGAACGATAGAAGAAATCTTAGTTTAATCCCTACTCGGCCAAAAGATGAGATGCATAAGCTAGATATTATTATGTTACTCTCTCTAATGATTTTGTTAATTTTTTTTTTTTAAAAACTTACTAAGCATATGATTGCTTACTTCGTTATTCTTCATTTTCTGTTTTATAGATCTCGTTCGTTAGCGACGGTCTCGGGAATTCTAGAATTTAAGCCATCCACACTATCATCGCATCTTCCGGTATTGGTAGCTAAACCTTGAAATGGCATGTATAGGCTTGACATTTTGCAGTTAAACAAATAACTTTTGATTTTGTATTTAAATTAGGCCATGCGAAAATGGCTCACTTAAATCTCTTGCTTTTATGCTTATGGTGTTAACTTGATCATGTTATATACGAATAGATGTGCAATATGTATGTTTATAAGCTGGTTTCGAAGTATACTATATCTTTATAATTTTAATCTATGAAATATATGTGGTGAATATGACTCGTGACGATATTTGATATGTGTATTGTTTTGGACGTAATCAATCTGTCTAGTTGACTTTGGTTGTTGAGCCTTGCCAAATTGTGACACTTCTATATTTACGTTTAGTAAATTGGTCTTAAATTGAAATGGTTAAGGGAAATCATGGTCTCAATATGTGAGTGTCGACATATGATTGTACTAATGTCATAAACTGTGCAAGTGAGTCTGTGATAACTTGATTGATAGCCAGGTAATGTCTCTTGACCCTCCCGCGATGGGAACGGGTCTAGGGGTGTTACAAGTGGCAAGTCATGAGGACAAAGCCGACAAAAGCTGCAGGAGTTTATAATATTGATGCTATCGCTATGCTTACTAATCAGGTAGAACTTTTAAATAAGAAGTTTGATCATTTTGTTGGTTCTACGCAGGCACAAGTAGTGATGCAGTGCGACACAACCCCAGGAAATATGTTGAATCTAGACTATTCAACTGATGGACACAACACAGAAACCGAGCAGGCCAATTTTTATGGGTAACAATTTTAGATCTCAAAATAATCCATATAGTAACACATATAATGCAGGTTGGCGAAACCATCCCAATTTTTCTTGGGGAGGACAAGGGAATCAAAGACAACAACCCCCTCAGGGATTTCAGCAGCCACCGCCGCAACAGGAGAAAAAGCCCAACCTTAAAGAGATGTTTACCAAATTCATAGCCATGTCAGAAACCCGATTCCAGAACACTGAAACGGCATTAAAGAACCAGCAAGCATCAATCAAAGGCCTTGAGAATCAAATTGGTCAACTCGCCAAGTTAATATCAGAAAGACCACAAGGTGGACTTCCAAGTAACACTGAGACCAATCCTAAAGAGCAAGTTCATGCCATAAATACAACAGATGAGGAGGCATTAACCAAAGAAGACCCAAAGTTATGTGAGGAACCTAAGCTGAGTAAAGGTAAGGTAGAGGTAAGTAACAACAAACCAGGCATCAACGACCACAAGCCTCATATACCATACCCAAGAGTGCTACAGAAAGACCGCACAGATGAACAATTTGATAAGTTTCTTAAACTCTTAAAAAAATTACACATTAACTTACCATTTGTTGAAGCAATTTTACAGATGCCAGACGCGGTTAAATTCTTAAAAGAACTCTTGATAAACAAGCGGAAGCTAGAGGAGAAATCTCATGTGGAATTAAATGCAGCCTACTCAACTATTCTATAAAATAGACTACCGACCAAACTAAAAGGTCCAGGGAGTTTCACTATCCCTTGTTTACTTGGTAGCCTAGAGGAAAAAAATGCTTTAGCTAATTTAGGGGCAAGTATAAATGTCATGCCTTATAACCTGTTTAAACAACTAGGTCTTGGAACCCCTAAGAAAACCAAGATGATCATTCAACTAGCTAATAAAACTATTAGGGCACTTAAGGGAATAATTGAAGATGTACTTGTCAAAATCGATAAATTTGTATTCCCAGTTGACTTTGTTGTTTTAAATATTGACGAGGATAGCAATGTACCTTTAATTCTAGGGCAACCCTTTTTAGCAACTATTAGAACTGAAATTGATTGGGAAACATGTGAACTCAAATTATGAGTAGGTGATGATACAGTCACCATACGAGCTCACAACTCAATTAAAACTACAGACGAGAATAGAGATTTGAGTCCCTGTAAAAACACTAAACTCACCAAACAAACTTCTGTGTAGGACGCACTCCACATAAAGACAATACAAACACTGGCAAATTCACCTACAGGAGATGAACCAGAAAAGCAAATGCTCCAGATCAAGGAACTAGATGAGTGGCTTAACTTTCACGAAAAACCCAAAATATGCCACACCAAAATAGAGCATCACCAAGACGACCCTCAGGGACAAACAAATCAACTCAAGGTGGGAGATAAGGTAATTTTAGGGGAAGACGATCCATGAAGCTCAAATTTAAAAGAACATACAAGTGATACACCCTACTTCATGGTAATGAAAGTCTTTCCATACGGCACAATTGAGATAACTCACCCAACCCACGGTACTTTCAAGGTAAACGGCCATCGACTTAAATTTTATAAAGGTGAGAATTCTATAGACTATAGGGAGGAGCTTCAGCTCCACGAAATCCCTCTATGATACATCCAAGCAGAGTTGAGCTTAGACTCTAAATAAGCGCTTCTCGGGAGGCAACCCAAGCACTAACTTAGTAATTTTTCGTCTATTTTTATTTTAGTATTTTTCATGCATCAACTAACCCTTTTTAATGTAGAGATTTAGGACCAACGGCCAGTCCCACGGGCATGCCCCAGGCCATGTGAACACTTCAAACAGAGACACAGTCATGTACCGAGGCCGTGTATAACAGAGCACAAATTTTCCCAAAACACGGGCCACCGATATATAGCCACAGCCGTGCGATATGGCCGTGGCAACCTTTCGACTTCAACACAGGCTACCGACAACACCCCACGACCGTGTGACATGGCCGTGGCAACCCTGTAGGATCAACACGGGCTTACACAAACCCCCACGCCCGTGTCCCCAGCTCGTGGAAGTACTGTCAAATTTCACAAGACCGTGGAACATATCACACAACCGTGTGACACATGAACACGATCGCACATGGTCATGTATACCATCACACGACTGTGTGAATGACGAAGAACTGATCTCCCACGATCGTGTAAAACATTCCCACGAGTGTGTACTTCGAACCAGGGGCGCCAAAACCCTTAGATTTCGAAAGACACGGGTAAAACACGACTCACACGCCGGTGTGACGTGCCCGTGCAACCCAAAAGCTATAAATAGGGGCCACTATTCATTTCCTTCCACACTCAAAACCCTCAAATCTCTCTCCCTAACCACCATAAGCACTGCCATACACCCCAAATATACCACCACCTTCGAAATTAGTCGACCCATGCCCGTGCATACCCGACCCACGACCGTGCAACATCAAATTTGGTTCTATTCTCTCATTATTTATTTATTTATTTATATTTCATTTTTATTATTATCTAGATGTTTAATCAAGCATGGACTTAGGAAAATTAGGATGCATAATCTAGAATTAGATAAAACACATTAGGATTGTATGCCACT
Source organism: Gossypium stocksii (assembly GCA_020496765.1). NCBI lineage: Eukaryota > Viridiplantae > Streptophyta > Magnoliopsida > Malvales > Malvaceae > Gossypium > Gossypium stocksii. The sequence continues at coordinate 77,654,499 of CM035624.1, read as the reverse complement.
TAATTTCATTTTTGCTTGCCACTTAGACTTCATTTTCATTGCCACTTAAAACTTATATTTGCATTCCATTTTTGTCATAAATTTACTAAATATACATACCTATATTTCTTAGTTTTGTTACAAGTTTAAACATGATTAATTTCTACTATTCAGGTTAATCCTTAGTTTATGTTTTCTTAGGACCACTATAATCTATATTTAAATTCTCTATTTTATTTAGTTTAATTTCAGTCTTTAGAACTAATGCTTTTGTTATTTTATTTTAGATACTATGTCATCATCACGCACTAGAAAGGCTGCTGTCCCCGCCTCTAAGAAATGAAAAGGGACAGCGAGTTCTTCATCGAGGCCCACCTCCGAGGTTAGACACTAATTTATCACATTTGTCCAAGCCTCGCAAGAGGAGCATTATCAACTCCTCTGAGCCCGCCCTATATCCACGAGCTGCTGCATTAACTGGGGCGACCTTGAGCAAATCCATTTGGTGGATGACGTCCAGGCCTTACTGATGACCGAGCCATGGGAGCAATTCTTCCAGATTATCGAGCCCACCTACTTGGAACTCACTTTAGAGTTCTGGTCCACATTCCACCTACACACGGTGATGACTAGATTTCACGATCCAGGGACGGTCCAATTTCGGTCGGGAGGCTCGTGCGACGTCTCAGCGTACCAAAATTCGGCATAGCACTTGGACTCTACACTGAGCAGTTCATGGTGGATGAGGACTTCCCTAACCTTTCTCATCGCATCCACGTCCGGCCTATCGACTGCTAGGACGAGATCGCCCCTGGACGGTAAGTATATAACCCTAGCGTCAGCAAGGCATCCGCCTTCGTCCCCTCTCTGAGGTATATCCATGCTCTTCTTGCTCACACTCTTATAGGTCAACGAGAGAGCACAGGCATCGTTAACACTCACGACGTCTACTTCCTATGGTACATGGTGAACGGACATGTCCTTGACCTCGCATACTTCATCGCATACGCCATGCAGCACCAGACGGAGAGGCACCGCAGAGGCGTTCTAGCCATGGGGCCCTACATCACGCGTCTGGCTCGTCACTTCGGGCTCTTCAACACCGCAGCCCAGACACCCTTCTACACTTTGATCGGTCAGATGTCTCCCCAAGGCATCGTGACGATGTTACACATGAGGATGATTGAGCGGAGACCAGGAGGGACCCCCTTCAGTTCTTACTCGTCCAGGAGGGAGAGGACCCAGAGGACATTACTGATGATGTCCCACCACCACAGCCAGCAGAGGATGCACCCACAGAGCCACCACCCCCTCGCCACCTATCTCAGGCAGCAGCAGCCCACGTTGACTTATCTGAGCGCTTCACCCACTTCGAGCAGCAATGCTTCCGGCGCCTCGATTACATCGATGCCACTTTAGGGTAGATATGTTGACACCTTAGCATCACTCCATCGCCGCGTGATCCATTTGAGGATTAGAGACTTCTATTCGTCCTAACTTTATTTTTATCTTAATTTTTATATTTATTTTTATTTTAACACTGATCTTTATTTTTACCTTTTCTTCTAACTTTATTTTCCTTTTTACGTTTATTTTTATTTTCATTTCATCTTTTTCATTATTTGAATATTAGTATTTCTAGTATTTTGTTTTATTCTATTTTTTTCCTAGCGGCCTCACCCTAACAAGTAATTTCCATTGCTCCAAATTCCCCACGACTAATAAATTCTTTCACAGTTTCAAAGGAGCCTTACAGCTCAAATCTCTACGAAAATGGGAACACCCTGCCATAATTGCCAACTCTTCCGATCTCCGTCTCACTAATCCATCCAAAGCACAGGGAGTTTCAATTCTCTCCTTATCTTTTGATAGTATGCTTCTATTGCTACTAATGATATCTTTGTACATTGAGGGCAATGTACATCTTAAGTGTGGGGGGAAACATACTTTAAATCTTTATATTATCTATGGAAACCCTGAAATTTGATGCTTGTTCTTAATCGCATTATCTTAAATCTCCTATTAGGAATTAATTCTGATTGATTTATGATTTTTGTTGATATGTTAAGAATTAAGACATAGGTGCTTGTACTTTGATTATTCAAACTCTAAAACATTAGGGAATCAAGCATGATAAGTTGAAATTTTTAAGAACCCCATTTTTTTCATAAGTTATTTTCCTTAATTCTAAGTGTTATCTTGAGATTTGAAATTCGCAGAATTGACATCAAAAGCCATAATTCTGGTGAGATTTTTGAGCCTTTTGAGCATACATTATTTTGTGCTCACTTTTATTATTGCTTTGAGTGAGTCAATGCTGATTTGTTATTCTAAAACTTGCTTTGATTATACATGTCAAGACCACATCATTGATTTGACATACCGAGATGATAAAGGCACCTAGGATTTAACCTACTTACTCCACAAAAGCCTACCTCCATAAATTAAACCCTAGTAAACCCCATTGAGCCTAACAACCTTTTCTTTGACTTACCTCTAATATTAACCCCTCAACCATTTTTGTTGAATTCCATTCAATTATTTGACCCCTATTTCTGTCGAGATTTGAGTTGAAATTTTCATCTAGCTTTATTCTCTTTTGCAGAATGTAAAATTTTATCCAATTTATTGTATTTGAATTGTTCTTAAAAAACAAAAACGTATGTATTTAGTTGTAATCTTTAATAGTTCAAATAGTTTTTGCATATTTCTATTTTAAAGGCTACCAAGGCAGAATAGCTATTATCATAAGAATTAGCTCGAGAAATATGTTCCAGTGATAGAGATTTTTCTAGCTAGATAATTTTTCAGTTCAATCTCGATTTTAACCCTCTTTTGCAGCCTGTGACAACACCCCTAACCAAGCCCCATTACAACCATTGAAAGAGCTTTTGATCGATGTATCATGTCAATCTATAGTGGTGGAGATGTGATTTTCTTATAAGCCTATGGTAATAACCTTTCAGGTTGACTAGAGAGTACTTAATTTTTAAATCCTAAACACTTCGAGTGGATAGAGTGAATCTTTAGTGAGGATGTCAACTTCTGTTAATTAAGATTAAAAGATAATTACTTAGGAGAAGGGAGAAAACTTATGTTTCAACGATAAAATTCTCAACTTAAAGTGATTGAGTCTTTAATGTTCTTTTGATTGGATTTTCATTGTATGATTACCTGTGGATTAGTTTGAAACGGTATTGATAAAGATTATAAGTTGAGAGGAATGATTCTTAATTAGGGATTGAGATTTTGCTTGAGGACAAGCAACGGCTTAAGTGTAGGGGTATTTGATAAATGATAAATTGTACATATTTTTACCTCATGTTTAGCCTATATTTTGGATGGATTGTCATTAATTTTGTGAGAATTGGTGCTCTTAATCTTTCTTTTTCATATCTTATACTCAGGAGAGCATAGGAAAGAGAAAAGAACGAAAAACGGGCCAAAAACCATGAAAATGGGCCAAAATGTGTAATCGACACGGCCCAAGGGTTCATCAAACGGTCGTGGCACACGGCCATGCCACACAAAGACCACACGGTCTAGCCCCCGACAAGCACGGCCTTGCCACACGGCCGTGCCACCCAACCAATCCAGAACACGACCTCTTGTCGAAATCACACGGGCGTGGCACACGGGCGTGTTCTAGTCGTGAGGAAGAGGAATTTCACTTGGATTTGGATGCTTAGGGGCTAAGAAAGCCGTTCTAAACTCTATATAAAGACCCTAGGAGGCAACTTTAAAGGGTATGCTTATTTCCTGCTAAGGCAATACTCTTTTCTCTCGAGAAAGAGCGTCATATTTCTACCAACACAATGAGTGAAAGTAAGGAACTACTCCAAGGGAAGCCGATTGATTCATCCCAGAAGACAGAATTCTACATCAAGACAGAAGATCTCCCTAAATTCCTTTAGGGGTTTTCGGGTTCTTTATGTTTTGTTATCTTAATTATTCTGAGATATTTTCTTTCTTTATTATGAACTAAACACCTCAAATACTTGAGGGGGATGAAACCTAAGACGAATCTTGTTATTATTTATTCTTGAGTTATATGATAAATACTTGAGTTGTTCTTAATTATGTATGCTTAATTCTTTTGTTAATAAGCCTAGGTATTAATTGAAGAAACAGATCTGCTTAAAGCAGAGGAGCAAAAGTCCCTGTGATAAGAGTAGATCTACCATAATTAAGCGGAGTTGCATGCAACCCTAGACATAGGGCGACATAAATCTACCGGATTAGAGTCAAACCTAATATGGGGAACCATAGATCGAATTAATGCAACCTAGGGTGTTAATTAATAAAGGAACTTTAGTTAACAACCTAGGCCTAGTTGCTCTTCGCCTCGACGGAGGGTTTAGCATAAATTAGGGATCTCTACGGATCCCATGGCCGTAAACATGCATTAAGGATGGTTCGAGACTAAACCAGAAGACACGCTCGTGTCATAGTTCGTGAAGACACGAGCAACTAGCCATGTGACCTAAGTTAGAGAATTACACGGGGTAAGACTCGGTCTGGGACATAGCTATGTGCTCCCATTTTGAATGTCTTCACGAACTATGACACGAGCGTGTCTTATGGTCGTGTGTCTCACACGGCCTGTTCACACGGACGTGTGTCCTCTATTTTGAGAAATTTTCTATGATTTTCCAATTTTTTCCTGTTTTATTGGTTTAGTCTCGAACCATCCTTAATGCATGTTTAGGGCCTTGTAGGCTCGTTTAAGGGATAATGTGATTATGTTTGAGTGAGATATGTTTGTATATGATAATGTATGTGAAATGAATGTGTAAATGATGTAATAAATTTAGTAATGCCTCTTACCCTGTTTCGGTAATGGATACGGGTTAGGGGTGTTACATTTTATTGTTATCAGAGCTATGGTTTTGTCAATTCTTGGACTAACGTAACATGTGTGAGAGTCTAGTTATACATGCTATATATAATCTGCGATAGTGTGACGTCTCCTGTTATTTTAAAATGTGTTTTCATATGGCAAATGGATCCTTATCGATCTATAGCTGACGATGTTGAAAGTAATGCCAGCTTCCGTACATAAAGTTGCACAGTCTAAATCGAGGCCCGTTACGAGTAGTCAAGAAGGAGAGGCTAAACAAGCCTTCTTCCAAATGATGAGTGAGTGGTTCACGGAGTTTGTTTGAACGAATCCAGCTGCTCAACAACCTCCACCCCTGCTAATTCCTCAACCAATCCTCGTAGTTCCTCAAGTTACTAATCCTATACATTTGAACAAGCCTCTAGTTGACAAGATTCGTAGGTATGGGGCTGAAGAGTTTAGGGCTACAGTTGAAGGTGATCCCGAGAAAGTTGAATTCTGGCTTAGAAATACCATTCGAGTATTCGATGAATTATCGTGTACGCCCGAAGAATGCATTAAATGTGTTGTATAGCACTTAAGAGACTTTGTGTATCAATGATGGAATACCTGGAAATCAGTGGTACCGAAAGAAAGGGTTACATAGGAATTCTTTCAATTTGAAGCTAGAAAGAAATACATTAGCTAGAGATTTATCAATCAGAAACGTAAAGAATTTCTTGAATTGAAACAGGGCCGTATGTCTGTGATGGAATACGAGCGAGAATTTGTGAGGCTCAGTAAATATGCTCGGAAATGTGTTTCAACAGAAGCTATTATGTGCAAAAGATTTGAAGACAAATTGAATAAAGATATCAAATTGTTAGTTGGATCCTAGAGTTGAAACAATTCATGGTACTCGTTGATCATGCATGCAAGGCTGAAGAACTTGGCAAAGAAAAGAGAAAGGCAGATTCTGAAGCTAGAGATTTAAGAAAGAGATTTATGAATAAACTGTATCACTCTTCGTCTAAGAGATCATGAGATGTGTATAGTCGTTCAAATACATCAGAGGGACATTCCAATAGAGATCGAGGGAAGCAATTTACGAGTGTAAAAGTTTCAGCTACGTTTATAGCAAGTGTTTGTAGTGCGAGACCAAATAGACCTGAATATAGACAGTGTGGGACATGACATCTTGGTGAATATAGAATGAATGATATGACCTATTTTAAATGTGGTTCACAGGATCACTTCATGGGAGACTTTCCCGAAATGATTGAGAAAGATCAACCTCGGAATGTAAGACTGAGTAACACATCCAATGGAGGAAGAGCACCTAGAAATGTTGGAAATGTGAGTGATAGTCGTGGGGCGACAAAGGACTCCACTGTGAGATCCAAAGCTCGAACACCTGGCAGAGCCTACGCTATTCTCACTCGTGAAGAAGCATCATCTCCAGAAGTTATGACCAGTACATTTTCTCTCTATGACACTAATATGATTGCATTGATAGACCCTGAATCAACTCTTTTATATATATGTATGAATTTAGTTTCCAATAAGACTTTGCCTGTTAAGTCTACTGAGTTTGTGGTAAAAGTATCGAACCCCTTAGGCAAATATGTTTTGGTTGAAAAAGTTTGCAAGAACTGTCTGTTAATGATTCAAAGTTACTCTTTTCTGGCCAATTTGATGTTGTTACCATTTGATGAGTTTGGCGTAATTTTGGGTATGGACTGGTTAACGCTACATGATGTGGTAGTGAATTGTAGACGAAAGATAATTGAATTGAAATGTCAAAATAATGAAATTATCTGAATTGAATCTGATGCACTGAGTAATTTGCCGATAGTGATTTCATCGATGTTAGCTTAGAGGATTGTGAGAAAGGGATACTACGCTTATCTTGCTTACGTACTTGATACGAAAGTGTTTGAATCAAAGATTAAATCTTTACCCGTTGTTTGCGAGTTTCCAAATGTATTTCCTGAAGAATTACCGGGTTTGCCACTAATCAGAGAGGTTGATTTTGGTATTGATTTAGTACCGAGAACTTCACTGATATCAATAGCTCCATACAGAATGGCTGTAAAAGAGCTAAAAGAATTAAAAGCTCAGTTACAAGATTTAACTGATAGAGGTTTTACATGACCGAGTTTCCCGCCCTGGGGTGCACTAGTATTATTTGTAAAGAAAAAAGATGGCTCAATGAGAATGTTATAGACTATCGATAGCTTAATCAAGTGACGATTAAGAATAGATACCCTCTGCCTTGAATAGATGATTTATTTGATGAGTTGAGAGGAGCAACAGTATTCTCGAAAATAGATTTAAGATCAGGTTATTATCAATTGCGAGCTAAAGAGTCATATGCACTAAAAATTGCATTTAGAACGAGGTATGCCATTATGAATTCCTTGTTATGCCTTTCGGATTAACTAACGCTCTTGTAGTCTTTATGGATTTGATGAATCTAATTTTCAGACTGTATTTAAATCGATTCGCTGTTGTGACTATTGATGATCTTTTGATATGTTCCCGAGATGAATCCAAGCATGGCGAGCATTTGAGAATAATGTTACAAACCTTGAAAGACAAGCAATTACTTGTAAAGCTCAGCAAATGTGAGTTTTGGCTCTGAGAGGTTGGATTTCTGGTGCATATTGTTTCAACCGAAGGTATCCGAGTCAACCCGAGCAAGATATTATAGATTGGAAACCTCCGAGATATATATCTGAAGTCTGTAGTTTTCTAGGATTAGTAGGTTATTATCGATGATTCATGAAAAGGTTTTCAATGATTGCAACCCCAATGACAAGATTGCTTCATAAAGATGTAAAGTTCAAATGGTCTGAGAAATGTTAGCAGAGTTTTGAACAATTGAAAGCACTATTGAAAGAGGCACCATTTTTAGTTTAGCCTGAGTCAGGTAAAGAATTAATGATTTTTAGTAATGCATTGTTGAATGGTCTGGGTTACACTTTGATACAAGAAGGCACAGTAATAGCTTATGCCTCGAGACAGTTGAAGCTACATGAAAAGAATTATCCGACGCATAGAGTTAGAAGCGATTGTGTTTGCATTGAAGATATGGCATCATTACTTGTTTGATTATAAATGTCACATTTATACCGATCACAAGAGTTTGAAATATTTAATGACTCAAAAAGATCTGAATTTGCAACAACGAAGATAGTTAGAATTGTTAAAAGATTATGAATTAGTAATTGACTATCATCCAAGAAAAGTGAATGTAATTGCTGATGCATTGAGCAAAAAGTCATTATTTGCCTTTCGTGTGATGAATACCCAGTTAGCTTTGTCTAATGATGGCTCGATTATAGTTGAGTTGAGAGCGAGATCGTTATTTCTTCAGCAAAGTTGTAAAACTCAGAAAGTTGATAATGAATTGCAAACCATATGAGTTCAATATGAGTCGACTTCTGATTTAGAGTTTCAAATTGGATCTGATGATTGTTTGAGGTTCAGAAATAGAATCTGTGCACTAAGAAATTCCGAGCTCATTCAAAAAATTTTAAATGAAGCACACAGTAGTTGTTTATCAATACATTCGGGAAGCACAAAATTGTATAATAATTTGAAACAACTATATTGGTGGCCTGGCCTGAAACGTGTTATCTCAGAGTTTGTATCGAAATGTTTGATTTGTCAACAAGTGAAAGCAGACCATCAAGTACCGTCAGGATTATTCAGCCTGTGATGGTACCTGAGTGGAAATGGGATAGAGTGACTATGGATTTTGTATCGCATTTGCCCCTGTCTCCGAAAAAGAAAGATGTGATTTGGGTTATAGTTTATATATTGACGAAATTGGAACATTTCATACTGGTACGTATGGACTTCTTGCTTGATAGACTCACCGAATTGTATATTGCCGAGATTGTTAGATTACATGAGGTTCCTATTTCTATTGTTTTGGATAGAAATCTGAGATTTACATCGCGGTTTTAGAAGAAATTGCAAGAATCATTGGGTACAAAGCTGTATTTCAGTACAACGTTTCACCTGCAGACTAACGGTGAGTCTTAGAGAGTTATTCAGATTCTCAATGATATGTTACATTGTTGCATTTTAGATTTTGAAGGTAGTTGGGAAAAATGCTTACCTTTGACTAAATTTGCATATAATAACAACTTTCAATCGAGTATTAAAATGGCACCGTATGAAGCACTATACGGTCGTAAATGTCGAACACCATTGCACTGGATCGAGCTTAGCATGAAAAGATTCACGGGGTTGATTTGATCAAAGAAATAGAAGAAAAAGTGAAAGTTATTCACAGCAGTTTGAAAGCTGTTTTAGATAGACAAATCATACGCGGATTTGAAATAGAAAGACATTGAGTTTCAGATTAGAGATAAAGTATTCTTGAAGGTGTAGCCATGGGAGAAGATACTTCGATTTGGCCGAAAAGGAAAGTTGAGTCCGCGATTCATCGGACTGTACGAAATTATTGAGCGAATCAGACCAATAGCATATCAATTAGCATTACCATTTAAGTTAGACAAGATTCATAATGTATTCCATGTATCGATGTTAAGGCAATATCAATCAGACCCTTCGCATATCATTTCTTCGGCAAAAGTAGAGATTCAGCCAGATATGTCGTATAGTGAAGAACCGATCCGAATTCTAGCTAGTGATATCAAAGAATTGAGAAATAAAAGAATAGCATTAGTGGAAGACTTGTGGCATCGACACAGGATAAAGAAGCTACGTGGGAACACGAGGATGCTATGAGGAAACAAAACCCTAGTCTATCACTGGTAAGATTTTCGAGAACGAAAATCCCTAAATGGGAGAGTTGTAACAACCCATTTTTAGCTAAATCAGAACAATGGTTTCAGAGCGACAAATCTGAGGTAAGAAAATTATTTCATTATCATTTTATGTGTTTATATCATGAAAGCATGAATGTGTGAAAGTTTCGTGAATTAATTTTATCGTTCGAATGTTTAATTTGGTAAAAAGGACAAAATCGCATAAAATGCAAAAGTGATGTTCTATAGTTACAGTGCTTAATAGCTAAGAATTATTAAATTGGAAGTCCTTAAGTTGTAATTAGACCATTTGAAAGGTGAGTGGATATTCTTGGACATTAAATGGATGATATTAATGGTTTAATAATAAGGTTAAAAGGGTAATTTGTGAATTAAGTTAAATAAAATAAGCAAAACAATTTCATTTCATCATTTTTCTCATCTTTTCAACCCAATAACAAAGGAAGAAGAAGCCACTGTTGAGTTTTAGGGTTCGGCCTTGCATGAATCAAATTGTAAGTCCATTTTGACTTAGTTTTTGGTGATTTCTATGTTTTTGTGATAGTTGTAACTAGTTCTAGCTAGCCCAAGGACTATTTTGCAAAATTTTTAAAGATTTGAAAGTTTTCATTGATGAATGTTGATGCGTTTTGATGTTTAATGATGAAATGTGAAATCTTGTTATTAGATTTACATGTTTTGTAAAGTGATTTTGAGTAAAAATGCAATTTAGGGATTAATTTGTGAAAAGTAATAGATGTGTGGTTAAATGTGTGAAAAATTGTAAAATTTGGACTGTTAGAGACCTATAGAGAATTCGACTAGCATGGGTATTAAAGAAATTGCATGAATTTGTGATTTTGTGTAATAAGGACTAAATTGTAAAAATGTGAAAGTTTAGGGGTAAATGCATAAAATAGCCCTAATATGTATTTTGGACTAAATTGAACAATTAGAATATTAAATAAGTTGATTTTGATTACGTATAGATCAAGAAAGGAAGAATGCAGACTTAGATTGGGAGAAAAGTAAAGTGATTGAATAATCGGTTCGTTTTGTCGTTACCATATACGAGAAAAGTTCATATGCTAATAAAATTTGATGAATTATGTTATAATTTGTTACTATTATTGATTTGAATTGCGAAGCTGGTTGAATATGAGTTACGAGACATGTTCGTCAGAGATACGACAATCGAAAGTCCCGTATGAACCTTAGGAATAGTATAGGATAGTCATGACATTAGGGTTACTAAGATTTCTTATAAGACCATATTGGGATATGGCATAGATATGAGATTTCGTGTAAGACCATAGCTGGGTTATGGCGTCGATACGAGATTACATGTAAGACCATATCTGGGATATGGCATTGGTACTGTATATGTGTGACTCTCAAGTATCCTTTAGTAATTCCGAATGGTTCAACTGGCATAAACAAGACAAGGATGAAAGTAAGATCTATTTAAGTGATAAAGGTACGACATAACCTATATGAGTATCGATTAGAGGTAAATTGATGAATTCATATGTGATTATGTTTTAAACATGAGAAAGGTTTGTGAATTGATATGTGTTATAGCTTATGATGCTTATTTGATTGAGTTACACTTATTTGTTATGTTAAGTTTATTATCATACGAGCTTACTAAGCTGCAAAGCTTAGTTTGTTTTATTTTCCTATTTTTTATATTGAAATCAAGCTAGCTCGGGTCCAGGGATCATCAGAGACTTCATCGCACTATCAGACATCTAATTTGGTAGTTTTGAAAATTGTATATATGGTATATCGCATGTATACGATTTGGTTATTTTGGTATGTTTGATGATAATGTGTTTGGCCTTATGAAATGGCTTGATAATTGTTTAAAGTCTGATGTATATATTGCTTTGTGATATGGCATATTTTGGTATGGTTGCTCAAATGGCTATTTGGTATGTGGTGATTAATTGCTTGAGATATGTTGTTGTTGAAGGAACGCCGGTGCCTCCAAGGCGCAGCGGAAAATTAGAATAATAAAATTTTTTTGGCGATCCATACCATGGATCCATGTGTAAGGAACGAATCGGGGTAATAAAGGTTTCGAAATTATCGAAACTTCAATCTGAGTAGACAGCGATGCCAAGGCAACGAGAATCCTGAAGCACTATCGAACCAAGCCGCAACCTTTACTGATGTCGGCCTCTACATAGTCCACCCAATTGACAGCGAACGGTAATATCCCAGAAAACTATTTTCAGAGATTATATTGTTTTGACGGCTGCTAGACCCTTTAACATAGTTTCGAGATTGCCTATATATTAGCTCCTTAGGGTTTTTTACCATTGCTATATATAACTCTATGTTAATTGGTATATATTCATAACGAATATTTATTGCCATATATAATCCGAATCATAATAGTCATCATTAAAATAAATATAATAACGTTTAACCGAAAATTATAATTACGTTAATTATAATAAAGATTTCGGTAAACTATATTTATTTAAATTTATATATATATGAACCAAATTCATATATTAAAAAAATTATGTTCTGATTATGTGTACAACATCCTTGTACATATAGTATGTTCAATAGTTTGATTGCCTAATTAAATTAATTCTATAATTAATTTAATTCATGTGACAACCAGACACAATACCAACTATGTTTTACTCCGTTCATTTCAATCGTAGGGTGTGACCCTATAGGTTCTTGTAACGTTTGCAGTAATATTAGAACTATTCCAATGTTACAAACAATGAGTGGCATCTAGCAATGCATCATTGCTACCTAAGTTACAAGAAGTCATGATTCAACATAACCTTTTGTGATTAACTTTTCATGCATTAATCCTTAAGTCCTATATCTTTGGAATGGACACAAGTCATGGAATAGTCACACTTGCATAGTCCATCCCATGTTTCTTGATACCTTGAGTAGACTATGATATACAAATAAGTATGACATCTCATATCAACTTATTTGAGCATGGCCATGCATTTCTAGTCTCACTCAATCAAGTGGCCTGAGATATTACTCCTAATATGTAGGAGGGACTTATCCTATATTGATCAACCATATCCCTCTACATAGATTGTGGTATATCCAACATTAGTCTTAATAGAACAACCAATTACAGTGTTCGTTTGACTATATCAAAATATACAACTCACGATGTTGGAATGATGATGATCTCAAGTATGAGGATCATATACATATTAATCACTATCAGTAATATTGTGACAATTACATAATAATCCAAGAAACATACTCATAGCGGGTCAGTCCAATATGTTGTTCTCTAACACACATATCCATGCATTAATTCTGATACTCCATATTAATGACAACTCTTTATCATCAATCAACTACATGTTAGTCTTAATGCATTATTATTGTCCTACCCAACAATAATACTTGACTAAGGATCTTTTAAGAATAATCATATTATTCTTAGGACATTATTATAAAACAGTTTATTTATGCACGCAGAAATGAAACTGAAATAACAATGGCAAAGCCTTATATTAATAAACATGATAAATCAAGTATGTTATCACAACTATCTCGTGATTGATCTTTGGGCATACTCTTACAGTTGTGGTGTGAATATAGTTGATGAATTGGTTGAATTATAGGACAAGTTATATATGTGAATTATGGCCATTGAATCATGTAATTTTGGTATATGTTTGAATAGGTGAATTAGATTGATTTTGAGAATGGTAATTGTTGATATTGAAATGGTATAAAATATGATGAGTTAATGTTGTTTTGGCTACTTATATGTGTCTTGAATTGGTGCAAATTATGCTTGTGTAGGGTATGCAAAATTGGGTGGCCAAATGACCTTGTAAATGGCCTATTTTCGTCTACACGGGCAGAGACACGAGCGTGTGTCTCAGCTGTGTGTGACAGACGGTTATAGTGTACGGCCGTGTATACCATGGTGTTGTATTTGGAAGCAAGTTAGCATGCTCCACACGGTCTCACACACGGGCGTGTGACTGGCCGTGTGGCATAAGTTAGTATACCCTACAAGTTTGTCACGGCCTAACACACGTCTTGGCATACGGGTGTGTATGACCATTTCGAATAGGCACACGAGTTAGACAAATGGGCGTGTGGTCAGCCGTGTGACCTAAGTCAGAGAGTTACACGGGGTAGGACACAGTTTGGGCCATGGCCATGTGCTTCCATTTCAAATGTCCACACGGCTTGTGACACGAGTGTGTCTTGTGGCCATGTGAGACACACGGCCTATTCACACAGGCGTGTGTCCCTATTTTGAGTAATTTTCTATGATTTTCTAAAGTATTCTTGTTTTATCAATTTAGTCCCGAACCACCCTTAATGCATGTTTAGGGCCTCATAGGCTCGTTTAAGGGATAATGTGATTATGTTTAAATGAGATATGTTTGTGTATTAGAGTGTATGTGAAATGAATGTGTAAATGATGTAATAAGTTTAGTAATGCCTCTTATCCTGCTAGGGTGATGGATACGGGTTAGGGGTGTTACAGGACACTTTAATGCTACTCGACTCGGTGTTGATTCTGTAGCCTTTCGAGTCTAAAATACTTAAGGAGATGAGATTTTTTCGTAAATCAAATACATACCTTCCATCTAAGAGTGTCCTAATCGTCCAATCGTGCATTCTAATTTTAACAATATCAATACCGATTACCTTACTTAATGGATCGTTGAAACTAATAGGAAATTATCATCGCTTTTTTGAACCAATTAGCACCAGCTACATCTTCATTACTCTCAGCAGCCCTTTTATTTCATAGTTTATAACAATTCGCTTTTATGTGACCTAACTTCTTAAAATAGCTATACCTTTTATCTTGCTTCTTTGATGCCACCAAAACAAAAACTTGCCTATCTGCCTTGCTATCTGAACCAAACTCATTGTCGAGTTTGTCGGTACTCAACAAATGACCCTTCACATCCTCAAACGAGAGTTTGTCTCTACCATAAATCAAGGTCTCCCTAAAAGACTTGTATAGAGAGGGTAAAGAGCACAATAATAGCATAGCTTGAACTTTATTATCAATCTTAACCTCAACATTCTTTAAATCATTCAAAAAAGTAATAAATTGACTAATGTGATCTCTAAAATGCTCACCTTCATTCATGCAAAACTTAAATAGACACCATTTTAATACTAAACGGTTAGCCAGAGACTTAATCACATAAAGAGTTTCTAGCCTTTTTCACAAGGTGGATGAGGTTCTAAATGTCAACATTCTTAGGCTTGAATTAGAATTGCCATAATCCGAACTTACTACAGATTAAAATTTGTGATAGCATTGAACTTCTAAATGTCAAACATTATTGCTACTATCTTTGAATAGGTTGATCTACAAAAAATTGAATTAGCTCTGATACCACTTGTTAGGGGTCAATCTAATTAAGTAACAAACAAGTAAAAAATAACGGAATAAATTGAACACAAAGATTTAACGTGGAACAACCCCTCTGAAGAGGACAAAATGCCACGGAAAAAGATAATTTTACTATAATGAAAAAGGAACAAAGAGTACAAAATATGGAGATAAAAACCAAACCCTGAAACCTGAAAATAAAGAACCTACATAACGTTAACAAAAAATTCTCCAAAAATGTTATGAGTTCTAATATTTAATGAGTGAATTTTCTAAGGTTGTAAAAGAGCCTATTTTTAGGCTAAATTCGTAGGTCAAATAATAATAAAATAAACTAAACTAATTAGAGTTCAACTGAAACAAATGAATAGAGTTTAATTGAGAGATTGTCTTTCAAAATTGACTGAAATATGAGGCATACTCAACAAAAACATACTTGAAAAAAGTTTATCTCAAATGATATCTTAAAAGAAAAAAATATTGAGCTTATGCTTAATAATTTTTTCAAAGCTTATGCTTAATAATTTTTTCAAAGCCAAGTTAGTTAAAACAAAGTCTTAGACATTTTTCAAACAAGCTAAAATTGCTCCAAGTCAAAAAGTATCGATCTAGTATCGATACTACTTGTCAAATATCAATAAATTTAAATGAGTATCAATATATTATTGATACATTTTTTAGTATCGATACGAAAATGCCATTCAATTTTCTAAAATGTTTACTAGCTATTGATTCGGTATCGATACCTTTTGTTAGGTATCAATAAATTTCTTTAAGTATCGATCATGGTATACTTTATCGATACATTTTTAGTATTGTTACGAAATTGACATTCTGACTTGCAAAGTATTTATCAAGTTTTGATACGGTATAAATACCTTTTACTTGGTATCGATTAATTTTCATAGGTATCGATAGAAATGGTTCTAACGGTCACTAAATTAGGCATTAAATGCTATTGTTTTTGATACTCGTAGAAAAGTATCGACACCTATTATTGCAGGTGAAATTAATGCACTAGTCTTTTCATCCCGAACAATTCTATTCAATATCCCAACATTCAGAATGGTTAGAAATCAATTGTTATGTAAAAATACTAGCGTCCAAACGTCCTACAACAACAAGAGAGATTATTAAAGCCTAAAGATCAATCAAATAACCTTCGTGCTCAATTTTTTCATACTCTTCTTACATACACTTGTAAGCTTCATCGTTTTTCTATCAGCTCAAGTGTTTTTCTTTGTAATTGTGTTTTATTGGCAAATACTTTGATCTTATAAGGGTTATTTCTTTGTTTGCTTGTTTGTTTCTCTTTAAGAGGATTTATGTCTTAATATTTGTGTAGAAATCTTAAGGTAGTTATAAGGTTAAACATTGTCCTTAAGTTTAATGAAATAAGTAAATTTGGGAAAATCCTTAGTTGTGGAAAGCTAAGGTAGTGGAGTAGGCAATTAGGGCAGAATCACTCTAAATCGCTTTTTCAATTGTTTCATTTTCTTTCATTGCTTCCACCAAATTTTTAAAAGGTCAATTGTAATAACTTGTTTTTAAGTGGTGTCAGAAATAGTGGTTTCGGGACCACAATTCTGATGAGAGAGTCCATAGATATATTTAATTAATATTTACGATTTAAATATAGTATAATAGTGAATCAAAATTTAATAGATTTTATTAATTGGTTAGTTAGTCAAGGTATAATTGGAATGTACCGAAAATTAGTGGTTTTGGAAAATGTGGTATCGAGACCTCATTTTCAGAAACCAAAGCTGTAAATATTTTTATTTAATATTTAATAAGTGATTATATAATTAAATTGAATTTTAAATATGAAATTTGCCTAATTAGTGACTAATTAATGTATAAGGACTAAATCGTAAAAGTGATAAAATTTTAATTATTATGAATCTTCCTACTAACTAGAGTTGGAATAAGGACTAAAGTGAAAATTATACCACTTCAATAATGATAGTGGATTGTGGCTTATGATTTTGTAAGAAATAAGTTATAAAACTTAATAATTAAAATAATAATATGGTAATCATATTATAACTTATAATTAAGGCATGGTAGAAGGTGACTCAAACATTTTCTTCCTTCTTCTCATATAGCTAAAACCACCATTACAAATAATTAGAAGCTTTGACATAGGGTCTTTGAATTTCAAGCCTTTAATCGGTTAGTTTAATTTAGTCATTTTCTTGTAATTTTCACGTTTTTGAAATCTCGGAGGATTAACCTAGTTGATATGTGTGGTAATTTTTAAAATTTTTAAAGTTTATAAATATTGTTGTTGTTGAATCTTGAAGGTTTTAGTGTTATTTGGTTAGATTTTAGGCTTAGATATAAAAAAGGACTAATTTGTAAAGTGAAAATTGTTAATTTTGAACATAAGGAATAAAGTGTAAATATGTCGAAACTAGTATGAAATTTTTATAATTATGGATAGTAGTGAGTTGTAAAAGGATGAAATTGAGATCGGTTTCAAAATCGAGGCTTAGATTTAAAAGTTATAATTATTTCAATTTTAGGGATTAAATTGAATAAAATAACAAATTTAGGGGATTCAAACAATGAAACTAAACTGATATATACTTATAATAAGATGATATAAGATGTTTTGAATTAATAAATTAAATTGAATTATTGAATTTATCAGAAATTGGACCAAATTGAAGAAATTAGAGAAATGACAAAAATTATTGATTAGTCCTTAAAATGTTGTTTTGTTGTTGTTTTGACTAAGTAAGTTCATACGACATGCTTGTGTTAAATTGTTATTCACTTAGAATTATAATTGTTATAATTATGTTTAATTGAAAATTTAATTGTTTACGATTCAGTAAAAAAAGGTTAGATAGATGATTAAATTGAATACGATGAATTGCAAATTGAAATAATTATGGAATTGACCTTAAATTGGTCTGAAATAAGATATGTTATGTGATGGTGTGATGATATGAGCTGAATTGATTTGATTTAGATAGGTTGATAGTGATAATGACCAAATTGAATATATGTGAACGCATGATATTATGTTGTAAACATAAAATTGAATCAGTATGGTTATGTGATGTGCTAATATATTTAAGAATTCATTGTTTGATTGATGAAATTATGTAATGAAATTGACAAACTGTTACCTTATTAATTGTTCAAGTAGAGTTGGATATAGTTAGCATGCCACAAGATAAGAAGAGTTCAGGATTATATGACTATGTGTAACACCCCTAACCCGTATCCGTCGCTGAATTGGGGTTATAAGGCATTACCAAACAAAACACAGTTCAACATAGTCGCTTATTATTAATCATGCACATAGTTATAATGACTTCTTAAATAATGTATTTTCAATTTTTTTAAACAACATACATCCATTCTCATATATATAAACTATGCATCATAATTCACTTGTGTCAAAACATTTATTTGTTTACATATTCGAACCACCACATAAATAAAATTACATTACAATTACTTTATAAATTCAATAGCCAAACCTTATAACTTATAATCATGGTATTTGAACAATCAAAATTACAGATAAAAATATTATATTACATTTCCATTTACCTAACACATGTCTCGCATCACTAAATTGTGTACATCTAACTTTGGCTAATTATCAATAACTTCATTTAATAAACATTCTTGCACACATGCATTTGAAATAAAAACAGTAATAAAATGTTCATTCATATTATAAACATTAGGTAACTTTACTTAATGACCAAAAGTACTTTTAATATTATAATATGCGCACATTGCCCTAAAACCAAAGCCAATTCAAATCACAAATACCAAACTTTAGTAATTCCATTCCTATTTCTTATTCTTTATAAATTCAATGTTCAAGCATATGTCCATCATTTGATGGCACTTGAACACCGACTTGAATAGCAAACAATTTTTTTTCAATCCATAAATATCAAATACGTACATATGAACCATTTAATCAACTAAAATTAAACATACATTACTATTATAATACATATACTTTATTACTCTACTAACCGAATCATATAATCAATATACATGACATTCAAACTTTTATATAATAATCAAATATATTTCTTTTAATTTAACCGAGCATATAACAAGACATCCATTTGTATACATGTAATTCATTAACAATTTACTACTTACACTATTATATTACACTATTATACAATCTTATGCCAAATTGACCATACCACATAGCCTAATTTTCTTTAAGGTAATAGATAATAACAAGCAATATCACATACGCAATTATACCTCTTTTCACATTTCAACTTATACGCATATTATCAAATCATTAATAACCATTATCGAACATCCATAATAAAACATATCTATTTCATTTATAATTATCATGTTAAACACCATAAAATTTTCTATTCCAATAATCATAAATTTAGTCATCAAATTCATCCTCCATACTCATACCTTATACAAATTGAAACCTTGAGTAGGTACACTGATTCATAATCGATTACTAACACTTGAAACCATATCAAATCAATCAACTAAAACTAACTTGAAACATAGTCACATTTTACTTTCACAATTGTAACCTAATTAACCAAAGACAAACATGATATAATCTTTACTTGTTCTTACAAACTAAATTGATATAACCAATACACAATGAAACATTTATACTTATCATTTTACCTTATTATTAAATCAATTCACAAGATCAACTCAACTGCATAAGCAAATCGAATCATATATCAAGCTTCCAAAATGAGTTATTTATAAGTCACACAAACATTATGCCATCAAAACATACAATCCAAAACAATATTCATACTTGTCATAAAGCATACTTACTGAAATGAACTTATACCATAACTAAACATGCATCATACCTTACATTACTCATTACCGAATCACCAAAAACCAATCACATCAAACCTATTAACCATGAACACATTTAACCGAACTTAAACATAATGGTTAAGCCATTTTCGCATGGCTATATACATATACAAATTTCAAATCCAATTATAACAAACCTAGTCTATACATGCCACATAAATGGCTATATACATATACAAATTTCAAATCCAATTATAACAAACCTAGTCTATACATGCCACATAACCAAAACTCAAAACTTTAATTTATCGAAGCGATAACCGGATAGTGTGATGACGTCTCCAACGACTTCCAACCCGAGCAAGTCTTTGGAACTCTATAAACATAGCAAAAACACACAGAGTAAGCTATTACAGCTTAGTAAGTCATAAGTAAATAGATAACTCAACAATATTTAATTCGTTACAATAAAATCAAATCATGTTTTCAATATTCATATACATTTCCATAATCGTAAAATACAATTATCAAACACATAATATACATCAAATCCCTATTTAACCGAATACACATAAGTTTAACCTTTGGCCGAATATATATACCGTCATTCACATGTGTAGCTCTCATTTTTTTTAACCTTAATATTACATATCAATTTTGACCGAATATAAACTACATTATCAACTCATTTTTAATAAAGCTAAATTATACTAGTATAATCACGTTAAACCTCAAGCTTAACGTTTCATGTAAAACATGTGTTAAGTACATCTTATCTTAACCAAACGTACATGTATATATATTCAAAGTGTCCTTCAATTCAAAAACATAATATCATTATATAACTGAATATATATTTTCACATATATACATATAATTGTGAATCAAAATATAACATCATATGCATATACATAACATATGGTCAAGTATACTCACCAATGTACATATGTTCACATTAGTACCTTATATAATTTGTATCACATATCGGAATCCTATCTCATGACATATGTATCCTAGCTATTCCTAAGGTTCATACAGGGCTTTCGGACGTCATAACTCGGTCGAAACGAATGCTTGAACATGGTTACCAAGCTTATACAAATTCAACAATAGCATATATAAATTCATATATTTCATTTTACCATATATACTTTGCATTTAATTAAAATAAAATACATCTATTTGCTTACAAACTTACCTTGGATGATGAAAAACGGAACAGAACAACTAGTCGACAATTTTCATTCTTCCCCGATCCAAATTTGATTTCTTTGGTTCTTGATCTAAACATATTCAAATTAAGCTCATTCAAACATATTTTCATTCAATTTAGTACAAAAACACATAAATGGGAAAATTACCATTTTACCCCTGACATTTACACTTTTTACGATTTGGTCCCTATTGCACAAAACACAAAATATGCAAAATTCACTATACCCATGTTAGGCCGAATGTTCGTAGTGTACATAGAAATCCATATATTTCATTTATTTCACATGTTAGTCCCCTGAATTATTATTTTTGCAATTTAATCCTAATTACTCAAAATCATCAAAAACTCCCATACAAAATATGTTAATCTAGAACATATCTTTCATATTTCATCATCAAACAACAAAAATCCAAGCTCTAAACAATGGCATAACTCACAATATTCATCAAAATAAAAAAAATTCAAGCATGGGTCTTGTAGATAACTTAGCAATGATCTCAAAAACATAAAAATTATCAAAAACCGAGTAGGAACGAACCTTGAATCAATCTTGGAAGGTGGCCGAACCTAGCTTTCTTTTCTTTTTCTTTCTTATTTTGGTTTCGATCAAGAGAAAATAAAATGAACATGGCTTTTAATTATGATATGTTTATATTATATTAACTCATTTTATTAATTACTATATTAACCTTAGTTAAAAAAATATTATATTATCACATATATATGTCCTTTGCCGTCCACCTATATTAATAGTGGCCCAATTTCAACATAAAGACCTCATATTAAAAAGACGTTAACAATTTGGTCCTCACACATTAAACTATCAAGTTTTCATTTTACGCGATTAAGTCCTTTTATTTAATCGAGTATTCAAAAAACAAAATTAATTCACGAAAATTTCACAGATGTTGTAACGCCCCAGATTTTGGGCCTAGAAGTACTGGGCTTTGGTGGCAGCTTATAATATTTTGTTGTGTATGGAAATATCACAATTGCGTGTTTGGTATATTAGTTAAGTAATTGGGAGTGTTGGAGAAGTCCTGGGTTCAAACCTGGGCTTTGGCAAAAATTTTGGTTTTAAGTGAATAAAACCCTAGATGTTAGTATATAGGCTTTAAGAATATTTTTGGGTAAAGTGTGACACAAAGAGAGCCTGTGGTGAAGTGACAAGGAGGCATGTGGTCTAGTGGCAAGGTGGCGTTAGGAGTATGCATGTGGTCTGAGGTTCAAGTCTTGGCATGTGCATAATTTTTGTTTTATTGATAAACCTAGACTTAGGCATGTAGGTGTTATAAAAATTTGAGGACAAGTTATGGCACAAAAAGCCTAATTGGCTTGGTGGTAAGTGGCGTGTGGAGCATGTGAGAGGGAAAGGGTTTGAATCCCCTTGCAAGCAAAATGCAATTATTTTGCTACTTGGAGGCGACCAGAGGTTGAATTGGGTTCGAATTTTGGAAGGTTGTTGTGGACTTGGTAAAATGGGGAGTTTGAATTGGTCTTGATGGTTGATTTGAATTTGAATAGGGTTGTTGGGGTGTTGGAGGAGGAAAAGGTGGAGTAAATCAGGGAATATGAATATTGAGAGAGAGGGTGGCCGATTGGGTAGCTTGAGGGTACGTATTCGGCTTTTGTGTTTTTGGGGAGGGGTTGTTTGCCGAATTTGTTTTGGCTTTTAATGCTAGAATCATTTTCTTGCTACTTTTGGGTTCCTGTCATTTTGATTTTGGCGTGTTGGGAAACGGGTTTGTGTTACTGAATTTGCCTTCCGAGGATTTGTCTAATTGTTTTCTTTTCTTTCATCAAAACTGAATAATACCTTCTTCCAGTCTCTAATTCTCCTCCTCACCTTTCTTAATTCTCCGCTCGACTGCTATTCCTTCACAGTCTTAGCCAAATCTCTACCTTTCTTTTTCTCTTCCAACTTTGGCTCGTTGCACCTCTCTTATTCCCCTCACTTATTCTTTCAACTTCACCCTCATAACTGAACCTATCATTTCCCTCTTTTCAAACGTTTTTTCTTTGGTTCATAAGGATTGTTAAGGCTAAATTTAATCTCTTTCTTATACCTTTATTTCTTTTATTTTTCTCTCTTGGTCGACTCTCGATTGAGTTTCTGTTGACCGAATATTTTTCATCTTGGGGGCTAGTCGTTTGATTACTTTGCTATTTAGAGTTTGGCCGAATACTCTCCTATTATTTTGCTATTCTGGTTTTCATTTTTCCTATCAAACAAGATTTTCAAGGGGCGATGGTGAGCGGTTGATTTTGAAGCAACCATAGCCTTTTTCATCAATCTTTTAATTAAGGTAAATTGCTACCCTACATTTTGAGTTAAGCCGATTATGATGTAGGTGATTATAGGGTTATGTGGTGGTTTAAAACCACCCTTTTGATCATTATTTGTTTAAGAAGAATGATTGGGTCACAGATAGTCTTGTTGGCGTGTGGTTAATCCGAAGTGGTGATTTTAGGGAATTAAAGGCATTCTTGTGACCAAGGTAAGGGAGGTGGTTGATTTGTGGGCATAACGTTGAAGAGATGATTAATTCTGTTATTAGTGGTTAATCAGATTTGTTATTGTGATGTAGGTTCAGGCTCAAAGCTATTCACAAGCTTTTGCAAAAAGGTGTGTATTCACTCTAGATCTCTATGATTCGGCAAAATGCCGAAAAGCTGAAATACCAGCAAATGATGCCACACAAGCGTGTGATCACACGTGTGGTGAACCGAGCCCACGGTTCATGGGCATTAGACGATAGAGGCCAACTCGAGCACTCTCGTGGTCAAGGGCTATTCTGGGGCCACGTTGGGCCCAATGGGCATGTGGGCCCCACATGGAATACATTTGTATATTGTGATTAATGTTAAACTAAACCGTGTAGTCGATGTGGCTAGGGTTGTTTTGGGCTAAATGGGCCTTGTGCGCCCAATAGGCTTGTGGGCTTACATAGATAAAATGTATGTGATGTGATCAGTGACTGATTTGGGCTGTGTTGTTTGCATAGCCGTATTTGTTGCTAGGCTAAATTACCACACGAGAGTGTGGGCCCACTTGGGCCGAGTAATGGGCCTTAAGCCCAATTACCCCGTGTTGTCTGTTTAGGTTACAAAAGTCACTCAAGGCGACGAGAGACCTTCGGTTGGGTCGTTAAGACCTCGATTTAAAAAATTACAAAAATACCCTCAATTTGCAACATTACAAAAATACCCTCGGTTTGAAAAATTATAGAAATACCTTCGGTTTGCAAAAATTATAAAAATACCCTTAGTTTACAAAATTATAGAAATACCCTCGATTTATAAAATTACAAAAATACCCTCAGTTTGTAAAAATACAAAAATACCCTCGATTTGTAAAATTACAAAAATACCCTCGGTTTGTAAAATTATCGAAATACCCCTGATTTGTGAACTTATCAAAATGCCCCAATTGCGAAATTATCGAAATACCCTCGATTTTGTGGAATTACCAAAATGACCTCAATTTGTAAAATTACCGAAATACCTGTATAGGGTAGGATTATCAAAATACCTCTATAGGGTAAAATGACCATTTTGCCCCTAAAGTGTAGAATGACTGTTTTGCCCTTGTGGGCAAGTGACTGACTTGGACTAGTAGTTTTGGCTGATTTGACTGTGATCGTATGACAGTGTTTTAACTGATGTAAGCGTGGTTGCATGATTGATATGTCTGTAATATATGTTTAAATGACTTTTACCGAGCATGGCCATTTTGCATACACGTGTAATGTTGAGCTTGACATATTGCATTGCATTGCATGGGGTTAGGCTTGATTGGGAGGAAGTTTTGTGCCAGTGGCTTTGCCATGTATTCTAATTCTGGTGACACTGCCACGTTATCTGCTATTAGGAGCAAGGCTACATTTTGATGTGTAGGTTGGGTAGGTCGAGTTATTCCCCACATAGTGTGCTGGTTGGTATTGGTGGTGTGCTGGTTGGATTGGGTTGGGATGCATACTCACACTGTTGCATATCTATTTATGAGATCTGTCACTGTACTGGGCTTAGGCCTACTTGTTTTGTTATTTGTTGGGCTAGGCCCAATTGATTCTGTTATGGGTTGTGACCCAAAATGATTTTGTAGTGGGCTTTGGCCTACGTATGCTCCGAATTGGACTGTACTGTTACTGTTAAAGGGCTCTGGCCCAGACTATTTTTGTATCTATTTTTGTATACTGACTGTTTCTTTAGTAAGGGGATTACCCACTGAGTTTTCAGAAACTCACCTCGTTTATTAATTTTTCTAAGGTAATTTGGGACTCAGAGATGGCCACACATCTGCTTCTGTTTTTCTACTAAATTATTCATAAGTATTTTAATTTGGGTCTTGTTTATAATAAGGCCTCTTAAAGTTTCTGGATTTTAATTTTACGTTTTTACTTATTTTGATTTATATCTATTAGAGGTAAATCAAGGTTTTTCAAAAATGACTACTGTTTTCAAAAACATACGTTTAAACTTCCTTACTTCAAATTAGCTTCCGCATCTATAAAAGATTTTCAACAAGATTAATAACATTTTAAAAAGGTGATTAACTTTTCAATGAACTCCATTTTGAAATTCAACGAACACAAACTAAGCCTTTACACAAGTTCTTAAATATCAAGAAAGGTTTCAATGAGAACATGGTTTTCGAAAAATACTTCAATGTGGCACGCCAAATTTGGGCCCAACTTCTAGGCCTGGTTTGGGGTGTTATAGATGTAAATTCACACATAATTAATACATAAAATAATTTTGAAATATTTTTCTAACCCAGATTCGTGGTCCCTAAACCACCGTTTCGAATAGGGTTAAAAATCAGGTTGTTACACTACGTATCTGGGAGTGCTAAACACCCCATTTTTTTGTTATCCTGACTAGTGCTAGGTACATCTATTATTTGGTTTTACCGACAAGTGCAACATGCAACTTATTATATTTGGATTTTTATCTGAAGCCACTTGGTGCTGAATTGGTGTTGGTTGGATACATGTATCCGTCTAAGTCCGAGTCAGGTTAATAGAGACATGTATATTGCAAATGGAATAAATGATATTCATATTGAGTTGATATGATGATCGGATGATACATATACATGTTGAGAATCAGTTATACAAGCCTAGATGGCCAATGTGAAAATATGACAAATAGATGAATGTGATTCGGAATTTGTACTAAGAAACAAAGTAGTAAGTGACATTCAATATCTATTTAGTATAAAGACGAATTGATATGACAAAGGAATAAAGTTCATATGGTTTAATATGAATTGGATTGAGAAATTCAGATTATGAAATGGAAATGATGTTTGGAATCAATCTAAAATGGGTTGTATTGTAGGTAAGTAAATTGTAAGATATGATTAAGATAATGAATTGATTAAAAGATTATTTGTTTTGTGAATGGTAATGAAATGTTGAATAAGTGAATTGAAATGTTATATAATTGAGTTACTATATGGTATGGTAAATGTTGAACTGACCTTTTTGATATTAAATTTGCCATGATAATAAAACTTTACCAAGCTAAGTAGCATGTAGTGTACATTTATAACCTGAGGCAAGTTATTTGGTTTAATACTTATGAACTTACTAAGCATTGTATATGCTTGCCTTATTTTATTTTTCCTTTTCCCTATAGATTTCCACCTTGCGAATCATGTCAAGCGGATTGTTCAAAGTGCACACTATCCTGGTATTGATTCAATAGTCTTTCTATTGTTTAAAACATGATTTTATGGCATGTATATAGGTGATTCATTTTTTGTCAATATTCAACGTTGGTACTTTAGTTCTTGATTGTGGTTTATGTTTTCAACGGTTATATGTCATGTATATAGGTTATTTTGAGATTATGTGGTAAATATTGTAATGTGATTTATATGGTCTATATGTAATGTGTTGTTTAAGGTTATTTAGCATTTTTGATGGAACGAATGGTTTAAACATGCCTTTGAATGTGTACTGTAACACCCCAAGCCCGACCTAGAAGTTAGGCCCAAGTCCGGCGTGTCACATTGATGAGTTTTAAGAAAACCGTGTTTTCATTGAAAACCCTTCTTAAAGAATTTAAAAGAAATCACTATTCCACCTATCTTTGATTAATCAGCTTATGAAAGTAGTTACTTCGGAAAAACATATTTGTTGCAAAAGCTTTGTTTGAATTCACATTTGTTGTGGAAACGTGGTTTTTGGAAAACATAAATCATTTTGTAAAATGTGCCGTAGAGCTAGCAGAATAATAACATGCAGATAAATAATCCCAAAACTTAAGAAAAATTAAATAACGGCATTACAAACCCAAAATAAAAAAAAAACCAAAATTAAAAATAAAAACCAGAAACAATATAAAAGTAGAGTGTAACAGCATAGTGTGGCTGCTTCCAAGTCCACGTAGCACTGAATCGCCTATGCCTTGGAATTACCTGAACAGTTAAAATAATTGGGTGAGTATACGAATACTTAGTGTGTAATCCCGACAATCAATATAACAGAATCAAAATGTGCTAAAGCCTATAACAATAGCATGTCACAATTAGTGGGCCTAAGCCCATTATAGTAAGCAGTATAGCAAACAATCAGAATCCAAATACAGTATCAGTATGGCATGCAATTAGAATCAAATACAGTATCAGTATGACATGCAATCAGAATCCTACTCATCCATCTGCTACACTCCATCTCCTTCCAACCCTACACTCCATGTGGGGATATAATATCAACCCACCCAACCCTACACTCCATAGTATAGTACCGATGCGGCACTATCAATAAAATGCAGCAGTGCTGCTAGTATAATAGGCTATAAGCCATCAAAATAATGCAGCGAAGCTACCAGAACAGTACACTTCTGTAGCACCCCTAACCTGTATCCGTCGCCGGAGGGTTAGAAGGCATTACCATACAAGCACGAAAATTTAATAAACTCATTTATGCGACCTATAGCTCATTCGTTTCTACTCATGTTTCCATTTCCAACTTATCAAATACAAAATTTATGATTTCTAATATGCACCTTTCAATCCATAAGCACTTACCAAATGCACATACCCTCATTCTCAATATTTCCACATTTAATCATCTTGTTCTCATTCAACTATACATAATCTTTGAGCATAAATTTCATAATGCATTATATAACAAGCATTAGTAACTGAATACACACAGCTTTCACATTCATTCACAACTAGCATTATTAAGCTTAAAACCATATTTGAATAAAAGGTAACTCAGTAAGCCATTTTCGCATGGCTATACACATATATACATCATCAAAATGACACTTATTTATCAACAAAAGTCAATCCTATACATGCCATCACCAAGTTTAGATACTATAAGTACCGAATGGGCTTAGCTAGTATGGACAACTTTGACTTTGAGATTCCCGAGACCGTAGCTAACGAACGAGATCTATAAAACAGAGAATCAAGAGCAACAGAGTAAGCATTTATATGCTTAGTAAGTTTCAAGCAAGACAATCTTTTATAATTAAAGCATAGTAATCTTAAAACCTAACATTTACTTTTTGACCGAATATAAGCATGACTAAACATACCACCAATGTTCATGCATGGCAATTCAATTTTCTTTAAATGTAAGTTCATATCACACAGATAATTTCGTTTTATCCAACAAGTTTCATCCTTTAGTCCAATGCATCCAAAACAATTACAAAGCTAAATTAATACATATACACATAATCACATATTCATGTTACTTCACACCTCAACCGAATATACTTAATACTTAGAGCCAATTTTAACATATTTCCACTTGAATCGAAAATTTATGTATCATGAATAAGTCATAGATTTTCATACAATCTTAGCAATGGCTGGAGCAGCACAATCCAAATGAATAACCACAATTTAAACCGAATCTAATTTACGATATATATATATATATGGTACATACCTAACTATCTTAGGGTAGTGAGCACAATAGTTAGGATTATTATGGCAAAATCACATATTTCTAGCATGAATGTCTTCGGGAGTTAGCCTGGATATAACACCAGCACGAATGCCTTTGGGACTTAGCCCAGATATAACACCAGCACGAATGCCTTTGGGACTTAGCCCGGATATAACACCAGCACGAATGCTTTCGGGACTTAGCTCGGATATAGATCATTGAAGCTTTGTGCATATTTATCCATCGGGTATACGTTTCACAAAGTCTATCACATTGGAATTTCATTTGTTTCATTCGCATACAAGCACATAATGTATAACTTTCATTTAACATTTGGTCTATATGTACACAAGGATTACATATCCATCTAATTATCATAGCTTATTTTCTAGTGATCATTCAGCTACATGCCTTATACACAACTATCTCATAAACAAATTTAGGTAAAGTAAGGTCAATGAGCCGTGATTCATGTATCATACGCTTATAACATGCCATTCTAACTTTTTATGCTAAACTAAATTACTTAAAACTTACCTCGAACTTTTCTGAGTAACTACGGGTTGGCTACTCCGTCACCTTAGCTTTTCCCTTATCTGATGTTGCCCCTCTATGCTCTTGAGCTAAGTTAAACAATTCAATTATATCAAAACTCCATACCCTTCACTTGCACATTACACTTTCATTCAAAACAAGGATTACATTCTCTTTACCACACACACATTCGGCTAAATGTATACTCATCACCAATCACGACTAAATCATTGATTAACCAAAAATGCATAGTCTCAATGTAAACCATTCGGCACCCACATACATATAACTAAGAGTTATTTCTCTCAATCATTACTTTCGGCATATTAAGCAATGAAATTAACATAGATGATAAGCCTTAAACCAAATATAGTTTCCTTAGTAAAACACATATACGGCATCTTCATGTGCTCAATTAAAATTATCATGAATTTCTAACACATTAGCACACATATATTCATCCACAAGAGCTAGCATTTAAGCATCAAGTCTTGTATAAATTCAGTTGAATGTCTATATAATTACAAGGCACAAACATATGGCATATATATAACTATCATAAAAACACCATCCTTTCAATTTCGATTCAAAGTCACACAACCATCATAAATCTAATTCACGTCCCACCTTTAAAGCATTTAGCAACCTTTTCCTTAGAATATGCATCATGGTCGAATGCTTCACTAATGTTCTCAAAAACATTTCAATTTCAATTATAAAATACTCAAAGCTGAATCTTCTAACTTAATTAACAAAGTCTTTCACAATTTAATTTACAAGCATATAACTCAATTCATTTGATTATCACATAATTTACTATCAATTCAAGCTTTTTGTCAAATTAAACTTAATCCAACAATTTCCTCAACTATTAGCTACATTCACATTCGGCAAATGCACAATTGCCTATACATCTCACAACCGATTACCAGCTTGTCACAAAGTCCTCAAAGCTATTCTTTTTATCATCTAATAACTCCATTTGCACTTAACATCATCACCCATCAATATTTCATACAAAAACACCCATGACCGAATGAAATTCCTCCAAATTTAACTAATTTTAAGCCATGGGCTAGATAGAATACTAGCTATCAACTAAAAATGCACCAAATATTTCGAAAAAAATAATAAACATACCTTAATCTAGCCTTAAGAAGTGCCGAATGCTAGAAGCCTATTTCTCCTCTCTTTTCACGTTAGAATCGGCAATGAAGAACAACCAAGAACAACTTTGTTCTTTTCACCCATTTCTTTTATTATTTAATTATTTAATATGTTAACAACCCATTAAACATTATTTAACATTATAAAATACTAAAATAATTATTAAAGTAATAGCATGGCTGGCCACTAATATGAAAAATGGATATTTGACATGCAAATCCATTCATTTTACAACTCTCTATACTTAATCTCTGGAAAATAGCCACACATATAATTAAATCTTCTCACACAAGTCCTTTTTATTTCAAGACACATTCAATTTGCAAAAATCAAAGCAAAAAAAAAAAATCACACATGCACGAGCACATATTTTTGACACAAATTATTTTATTCAATTATTACTGTGACTCGGTTTAGCAGTTTCGAAACCACTTCCCGAATAGGGTCAAAATATGGCTGTCACAACTTCCTCCAAAAATATATACCCAACCCCCATGCAATGCAATCATACTCAATGTCATGAAATGTCAAATTACAGAATATATACACATACATATATATATCAGAGCATACATAATAATTCCAAACATTATAAAGGATCAAAACGGTTAATTTACCCACGAGGGGTATTTTGGTCATTTTGCACATAGGGGCATTTCAGTCATTTGTCTGTGTGGCCCTTCGATAGTGAAGGCCTATCAGTAAGCCCATGGTCACCTAGCGACACATGCAGCGAAACAATCCAGAGATTCGATAACGGGTTTTAAACCCATCTAGCAAGCCCATGGGCCTATTCGGCCCATTCGGCCCGTTTCGGCCCAACTCATGAAATCATTCATGATAGCCATTTTCTGATGTGAGGTCACATTCTGTGGCCTCAATCAAACACATGAACATTCGCATGCCCATGTGGCCAACAATTGATTTGTCGGCTATTCGACACTTGCCGTTTCAGCATTTCGCCATAGAGATCTAAAAATGTGGTTAACACACCTGTGACGAGGTATACACTAACTGCTTTCCAAAGTTTGAGCACCTAAGATAAAAATAATCTCTACGTTAGTCAATTTCCATGGTTAATCCAACCTATGGTGTGAACAATACCCTAATCCCCAATCATTACTTACCAAAAAGATGAATCGCAAGGCCCTCGCTTGCTTTATCAGTAACATTGCCCCCATAGTCTTAACCTTCACAACAAATGAAAACTGATTGATGAATATCCATAGTACTACAAACCAAATCACAAAACTTGAACCCTTACAAACAAATGAAATGTGCACTAGTAAGAGACAGGGAATTTGGCCCAATAATCTAATCGAACCCCTAGCCAAAAATGGTCAATATAAAGTGTTACAAGTCTATTATTTAAACGAAGCAATTAAAAACATGAGGGTACAAACAACCCTCAAACTGAAAGATTACCTTCAACAGTAATCGGCAGGAAATCAAATGGATAAAATGGATTCGGCAAAGCTAAGTACCAAAATCAAAAGTATTGAGAGGGAGAAAGAAAGTAAGAGAAGTCAGCCAACAAATGAATGGATGTAACTTAATAGAAATATAAGGTCAAATAGCTTAGAGAACAAAAATGAACAAGAGGCAAGAAGCAAGGTAAGATGGTTCGGTTAGTAAAGGAGTAGAAAAAAAGACTAGAGATAGCTGAAGAAAACGTTAGCCAATGATGCATTCGGCTTTGCAAAGTCAATGAGGAGAGGAAGGGTGAACAATGGCAATGTATTCGACTATCCAAGAGAATAGAGTATTCGATTTACTTGAAAGAAAAGAAAAGGAAATTCAAGAGGAAGAAAATGAAGAAATGGCCAAAGTAAGCAAAACCGGAAGCAAAAGAAACTAGATCCTTCGACAAGGGACCTATTTCGGTACTAAAGAATTTTAGCAAAATAGGTAAGAAGAGAGTGTACAGGCAAGAGAGTGTTGGTCAATGTTAAGAGAATAAAAGGAAAGCAAGCCTTCAATTCCATAATAACGCTGACATATCCCAAGCCTAAGCACCTAACTAGGCAACAATAACTTTCCCTCCCATTTGGGAAAAAATTAAGAACAAAAAGGAAAGAAAAAATAAAAATCTTTATTACCTAAAATTGCCATGACCGAATATCACCAAAATTAGTCCCTCATTCGGTAAAAATTTCCCAAAATATTTCCTTTAATTGCAGCATAAAAATAGCCCAAATTGATGCCCTTCACCGCTTGACCAATTCACCAAACAGCAGCCTTCCATAATTTCCACCGCTTGACCAGGTCCAGACCAATTCGGAGCAGCAAAAAGAAATAAACCTTACGCGCGTAGGGTGAGGCTCGAAGTCTGTCCCTGCGCTCCACAGGCATGCTGCTGGCCACTGCACCATGTTTCTCTTTAATTGCTAGGATTCGAACTTGAACCTCCCCCTTACTACCAACGCTCCTAGCCATCAGACCACTAGCTTCAATATGTCAATCTTTAACCAACAAAATATTTATAAGCGTTCCTTCGTGACGCCAACTTCAAACAATGAGAAAAACTAATTTTTTTCTAAAAGTCCCTTCTTAAATTCAAGACTTCACGGATATCCCCGAATGCGCCAAATCATTTAATTAACAATCCAAACATAAAATTGCGAATTTTATCTCGACCTCAAAAATTTGAATTTCTCCGATACACGTAGCCCAGTTCCCCTAAGCCCAAAATCAGGGTGTTATAACTTTACTCCCATTAAAGAAATTTCGTCCTCGAAATTTCCAACTATCATCTAACCACACTACTCAAGTCATACCACTATGCTTCTGCTGCGCACTCTAATTCTAAACTAGATTTGTAGCTTGACGGCAAAGCCCAACTCACGCACTCCCACGGCCTTTACTTCTGCCTCTTGAACCTCGTTCGAGTGTACCTTTGAACGTATCCTCTATTCGTGTTTTATCTTATTACAAATTTTATGAAATAACTTAGAGTTTCAGTAATTATTAACAATGTCTTATGAAAATAGGAATTTAATGTTTGCTTTCGCGGATCGAAATCACACTACAGTCTTCAGTTTCCTACAGTCTCAGTCTGTCCTACTATAGTTTCATAGCATAAAAATCTTAATATTTAATAAGTAAATAGATAACAGTGATTAAAACACTTACAGATTCAGTGCCAGAAACTTGGAGACCACACTTTCAATAGTATAATTAAAATTTACTCCAAATCCTTTGAAAACAGTTTGTAGAACATTAAATTTCGAAGTATTTTCACTTTCGAAAACATTTTACAGAAATTCAAAAATTTTTGAAATCCCATCCCATAGTCGAGTTTTGCAAACTTGGCTCTGATACCACTAAATGTAACACCCCAAACCCGGTATACAAGTTAGGCCCGAGTCCGACGTTTCACATTGAACAGTTTTAAGGAAACCGTGTTTTCATTGAAAACCCTTCTTGAAGAATTTAAAGGAAATCACTATTCCGTCTATCTTTAATTAATCAGATTATGAAAGTAGTTACTTCGGAAAAGCATATTTGTTGCGGAAGCTTTGTTTGAATTCACATTTGTTGTGGAAACGTGGTTTTTGGAAAACATAAATCATTTTGTAAAACGCGCCTTAGAGCTAGCAGAATAATAACATGCAGATAAATAATCCCAAAACTTAAGAAAACTTAAATAACGGCCTTATTACAAACCCAAAATAAAAAAACCCATAATTAAAAATAAAAACCAGAAACAATATAAAAGCAGAGTATAACAGCATAGTGTGGCCGCCTCCAAGTCCACGTAGCACCAAATTGCCTATACCTTGGAATTACCTGAATAGTTAAAATAATTGGGTAAGTATACGAATAGTCAGTTTGTAATCTCGGCAATCAATATAACAAAATCAAAATGGGCTAAAGCCCAAACAGTAGCATGTCACAATCAGTGGGCCTAAGCCCATTATAGTAAGTAGTATAACATGGAATCAGAATCCAAATACAATCTCAGTATGGGATGCAATTAGAATCAAATACATATAAGTATGGCATGCAATCAGAATCCTACCCATCCATCTGCTACACTCAATCTCCTTCCAACCATATACTCTATGTGGGTATATAATATCAACCCATCCAACCCTACACTACACAGTATAGTACCGATGCGACACTATCAATAAAATGCAGCAGTGCTGCCAATATAATAGCTATAAGCAATCAGAATAATGCAGCAAAGCTACCAGAACAGTACAGTTCCTCCAAAAATATATACCTGACCCCCATGCAATGCAATCATACTCAATGTCATGAAATGTAAACTTACAGAATATACATACATACACATATATCAGAGCATACATAATAATTCCAAACATTATAAAGGATCAAAAAGGTTAATTTACCCACGAGGGGTATTTTTG
Organism: Gossypium stocksii; assembly: GCA_020496765.1. Lineage (NCBI taxonomy): Eukaryota > Viridiplantae > Streptophyta > Magnoliopsida > Malvales > Malvaceae > Gossypium > Gossypium stocksii. The sequence continues at coordinate 77,619,528 of CM035624.1, read as the reverse complement.
TCATTTTACCCATAGGGGCAGATCAGTCATTTGTCAGTGTGGTCCTTCGATAGTGAAGGCCTATTAGTAATCCAATGGTTGTCTAGTGACACATGCAGCCAAAGAGTCCAGAGATTCAATAACGGGTTTTCAACCCATCTAGCGGGCCCAAGGGCCAATTGGGCCCATTGGGCCCATTTCGGCCCAACTCATGAAATCATTCATGATAGCTGTTTTTCGATGTGAGGTCAAATTTCATGGCGTTAATCAAACAAATGAACATTTGCATGCCCATGTGGCCAAGAATCGATTCGTCGACTATTCGGCACTTGCCGTTTCGGCATTTCGTTATCGAGATCTAAAAGTGTGGTTAACACACTTGTAACGAGGTAGACGCTAACTACTTTCCAAAGTCTGAGCACCTAAGTTAAAAACAATCTCCACATTAGTCATATTCTGTGGTTAATCCAACCTATGGTGTGAACAATACCCTAATCCCCAATCGTTACTTACCAAAAAGACGAATCGCAAGGCCCTTTCTTGCTTTATCAGTAACATTTCCCCCACAGTCTTAACCTTCACAACAAATGAAAATCGATTGATGAATATCCATGGTACTACAAACCAAATCACAAAACTTGAACCTTTACCAACAAATGAAATGGGCACTATAAAGAGATAGGGAATTTGACCCAACACCCTAATCGAACCCCTAGCCAAAAATGGTCAATACAAAGTGTTACAAGTCTATTTTTTAAACGAAGCAATTAAAAACATGAGGGTACAAACAGCCCTCAAATCGAAAGATTACCTTCAACAATAATCGGCAGGAAATAAAATGGATAAAATGGATTTCGCAAGGCTAAGTACCAAAATCAAAAGTATTGAGAGGGAGAAAGAAAGTAAGAGAAGTCGGCCAACAAATGAATGGATGTAACTTAATAGAAACATATGGTCAAACAGCTTAGAGAACAAAAATGAACAAGAGACAAGAGGCAAGGTAAGATGGTTCGGTTAGTGAAGGAGTAGAAAAAAAAGAGACTAGAGATAGCTAAAGAAAATGTTAGCCAATGATGCATTCGGCTTTGCAAAATTACCCATAAAGTTTTACTTTTATTCGATTTAGTCCTTGGGCTTAACACATGCAAATTAGTCATGCTAACTGAATATTCATACATATTTTCCTCCTCCTCCTCTCCATTCCACATCCTTAATTTATATAATATGCTTATAAGTAACATTATCAATAATTTCACTATTTACTTATATGAGAACATTCAAGCTGTCCACCTCCGTTATAGTCACTAAATTATTTATATCTTGAGCTACAGAAATCCAAATTAAGATCCGTTAATTTTCCCTGATACTAGACTCACATATATTATTACCATAAAATTTTCAGAATTTTTGGTTCATCCAATAAGTACAGTTTATTCCTTAAATTTACCCCTATTCTGCTGTATAACTGTTCCGACCTTTCTTCATTAAAATTTAATTATCTCCTCGTAGGGACTCGGATGATGTTCCCGCTTATTTCTCTTGAAAATAGACTCATTAAGTATTTTAAACACATAAATTTAAGTCCCTAATTATTTTTATACAATTTTTGGTGATTTTCCAAAATCAAAACAGAGAATCCCGAAATCATTCTGAACTAGTCTCACAAAAATGTAAATATCTCAGAATACAGAAATCATTTACTTATTCTGTTTCTTTTCTATGAGAATAGACTCAACAAGCTTTAATTCCATATCTTACTCAACTTTTAATTCAGTTTCTACCATTTTTGGTGATTTTTCAAATTTAGCTTACTGCTGCTGTCCAAAACTATTTTAGTGCAAGATATTAATTATTAAGTTTATATCACCCTTATTTTCTTTCTCTACACCATTTCCCATCACTTTATCTTATTTTCTCTTCACTACCATATCAAGAACATAGAATCATATATAAGGAAACTCTACATTAACATCATTTACATGCTTTTTCAATAATATTAAACTTAAAAATACATGGAAATCTTAATGTTCTTACCTTGTTTTATTGTTTCCAAACTTTAACTTCACTTTCTCTCTCCTCCAGCTTCTATTTCTTGAATCCAACTTGATATTCTAACTCCTCATAGCCTCCTTAACATTTTTCTCCTTCGGTAGCTATGGAAATTCTTTTGATTTCTAGGTGAAAATGGTGAATTTTTGGTGGAAGGACCAAATTGTAAAGAAAGTCAAACTTTCTTTCTCCCCTCTTCTCTCCTAACGTGAATTGCATGGAAAAGGGGTGGTGATTTTTCTCCCTTTTTTTTCCACACATACACATATATATAGACTAAATAAAATAATAAAATAATAAAATATCTTATTAAAATATTAATAAAATAATAATTATTTAATTGTATAATTATAAAATATCATTAATGTAATCATTACTTTTTAGATTTCTCTCTCTTCTAATTGACCATTTTACCCTTTATGATCTTTTAAAATTCCATCCTTGAGTCATGACTTAATTTGGTAAAGTTACAATTTAGTCCCTCATAATTCTTCACCTATTCAATTTAGTCCTAATTCATCAATTTTCCTTAGTTTCTAGATTATTCTACCCTTAAAATATTTGCACTATTGGTCCTTCAACTTTTCCATATTTCACCTTAACCCCTTAAATTTTAAGTATTTACTCTTGGGCCACAAAACTTTTCTCACTTTTACGATTTAGTCCTTTCTTGGATTAATACATCATAATCACTTCCTACATAGATGATATAGCTCAAAATTTCTCTTTTTATTTCTTTATTTCTTTATTTTACTATATCAATGATAGAAATTTTCGGGATATTACAACACGCCCATATCCTATGGCCATGTCCTCCACACGGCCGAGATACACGACTGTGTCTCTACCCGTGTGTTTACTATTCAGTATTCTATTTTGCAAAACTAAGGTGCAGGGAACACACAGCCAGACTACATGCCCATGGGGCAAACCGTGTGTCACACACGGCCTAGACACATGCCCTTATGTCTACCCATGTGGAAATTTATAGGCTATTTACCAAGCCATTTGCCATCCTGAAACACAAGAGCACATACACCCATTTAACAACACTTATCATGACACAATTAAGAAACCAAATCTTCACAATCTAGGCACCAATTTATCATTCTCATGACACAACTACCATGCATAAATTTCACCTATTCAACCATTCAAATCATGCATTTTCACACTTCCATAAAAGGCATCATCATAAACATACGCTCATGCCAACATAAGCCAAAATCAAATGGCATTATACAAAATGAATTTTTGAATCAACTTAGGCCAATACATTTGGCCAAACCAACAATGACACATATAACAAAAGACCAAGTCCCTATACATGCCATACTTACAAAAAGATCACAATTATCCAATACCAAAAATAACAATTTTGATAGTGTGATGTGAGCCTCCGAGAAGTCCCAATCCCGAGCTAGCTTCGTGACACTATAAGACAAAGGAAGGAAAGAAGGGGTACGCTATATAGCTTAGTATGTTTATATGCAAATAAATAACATCTTAACCATACAAATTCACATAAGGAGAATTAATACATTTACCCTTGAGCTCATATATTTTAAGCTTACTCAAGTACAACTTACCACGGTATCACCACTTATAATGTTTACACTTACGAATTTCTCGTGCACACGTGTACTACATCATCATACAAACACACCGACATTTTCATAACTTTCGTTATTCCCGTTGAACACATTGGAATACTAGTGGATACTCGAAAACTTGCACATAAGTGCCAATATATGTAGCCGAAGCTACCACCTATCACATATACGCTCGTTCTTGAGTTGTCATGGGTCTGCTCACACAAGTTGACGGTCAGGACGTAATTAATCAGTGCTACTCACACAAGCTGACAGGTATCCGCAACATATGCAGGATTACTTAGCCACTGGTAGACGTACAAGACCAGAACCCGAACATCACATAATCACACTATAATACACTTAGGTTCCTATTTACATGTCACTTGTATCTAACTCTATTCCTAAGGTTCAACCGGGATTTTTTGTTCACATTTACCACTTGTCGAAAACTTGTCGATTATGTCACATAATAAAATTCGCACATTTCATACAACATTAAGACATTAAAGTAAAATAAAATGATACATTATGCACATACAAACTTACCTCGGTTCAAAAATAGCAAACTTTGCGATTTAGTCCACAACTTTGCCCTTTCCCCGATCTAGGTCAATTCTTCATTTTTCTTGATATATACTGACACATTTAACTCATTTAATTATCACATTATTCAAGTTGACACAAAAATCACATTAAGACAAAATTAAATTTTTGCCCCTAATTTTTCACTTATTTACACTTTAGTTCTTAGGCTCGTAAAATGAAATGTACTTATTTTTCTCAAAACCCAAGCTAGCTGAACCTATCTTATACTTATAATAGACCATATTTTCTTTTAATTTAGATTTTTACCACCAATTTTACAACTTTTACAAATAGGTCCTTTTGGACGTTTTCACCGAAAATGACTTAGTAAAAGTCGTTTATTACACGACTAACATCATCACTTATTAAAAGTCATTTAGTGCACGACTAACATTCATTTTCTACCATTAGACATCAAAATACATGCATGTCATACAAGGGTATATTTTTAAACTTGAACCCTAGATCAAATTAATGGTAGAAATATGTAAATCGGGTGATAACGACTTCAAAAATGTAAAGAGCATTAAAAACGGGGGTACGATGCACTTACTATCAAGCTTGAAAGTTGGCCAAACCCTAGCTATGACTTCCCTTGTGAAATTCGGCCAAGGAGAGAAGATGGACACCAATTTTGACTTGATTTTTCCCTTTTTATTCTTTCATTAATGAAATGACCAAAATGCCCTTAAGGCCTTTCTTTAAAATTTTACCCTTCCCTGTCCATTTTTGTCCATCATGACATATAATAGTCTAACTACTAAATAAGGACTTCCAATTTTAAAATGCATTTCAATTAAGCACTAAAAACCTCTAGAACACTTATTTTGCAACCTTTGTGGTTTAGTCCTAATATTTAAATTGGGCACTCTATCGCTAAAATTTCTTTTCGATATTTTCACACATGCATTCAATCACATTATAAACCTTAAAACTTGATCACAGTAAATTTTTCTACTTCAGGTTTGTGGTATCAAAACCACTACTCCGATTTGGCCCTAATTCGGGCTATTACAACTCTCCCCCTTTAGGGATTTTCGTCTCTGAAAATCTTTTTGAAAACGAGGTTTGGGTATTCTTTCCTTATGGCTTCCTCAAGTTCCCACGTATCCTCTTCAACCCCATGTCTAGGCCACAGCACTTTCACCAATGCTATACTTTTATTCCTCAATTATTTGACTTCAAAATCGTATTTGGTTATTCCTCATATGTCATATCCGATTGAATCTTAATATTTGCCGGAGAAATTACATGTGATGGATCGAAATGATATCGTCGCAACATCGACACATGAAACACATTGTGAATCCTTTCCAACTCTACCGGTAAAGTTAACCGATATGCCACTGGCCCAATTCTTTTAATAACCTCATACGGTCCAATAAAGCGCGGACTCAATTTACCTTTCCGACCAAATTTCAGAATCTTCTTCCATGGAGACACTTTCACAAACACTTTATCACCAACCTGAAATTCAATTTCTTTTTTTTTTCAAATTCGCGTACGACTTTTGTTGATCTGAAGTGGCTTTCATGCAAGCATTGATCACTTTTACTTTTTCTTCTATTTCCTTAACCAAATCAAATCCGTGAATCTATTTCTCACTAAGCTCGGTCCAATACAAAGGAGTTTGGTACTTGCGGCCATCCAATCCTCATATGGTGCCTATTTTATACTTGACTGAAAACTATTGTTGTAGCCAAACTCTACCAATGGTAAATACTTTTCCCAACTACCTTGGAATTTCAATATACAACATTAGAGCATGTCTTTGAGAATTTGTATTACTCTTTCAAACTGACCGTTGGTCTGTGGATGGAACGCTGTAATAAAATTCAACTTTGTACCCAAAGCTTCTTGCAACTTTTTCCAAAAACGTGACTTGAACCTCAAATCTCTATCCAAAATAATCGACAAAGGCACTCCGTAAAGTCTCACAATTTTAGAAACATATAACTCATCCAACTTATCAAGTGGATAGTAGGTACGTATTGGTATAAAATGAGCTGATTTTGTCAATCGATCGACAAAGATCCATACGACATCTTTCTTTTTAGGAGTCAAAGGAAAACCCGTCACAAAATCCATCATGATCCTATCCCATTTCCATTCGGGCACCATCACTAGCTGAAATAATCCTAAAGGCACTTGGTGTTCAGCCTTTACTTGTTGACAAACTAAACACTTCAACACAAAGTTAGAAATGTCTCGTTTCATGCCTGGCCACCAATACAATTCCTTCAAATCATTGTACATTTTCACACTGCCTGAATGCACTAACAAACAACCACTGTGCCTCGTGAAAATTTTTTTGAATTAACTCGGCATCCTTTGGAACACAAACTCTATCTCAGAACATCAAATAATTATCGGCCTTGATTTGAAATTCTGAATCACTAGTCGATTCTCACTGAACTCTTTTAGCTTGAAGTTGTCACTTTTTTGAGCGTCACATATCTCTTGGAGAAACATCAGTCTAGCTCTCAAAGCTGCTAGAATAGAACCATCATCAGATACATTCAACTCTATATTCAGGGCCCTTAATGCAAGTAATGACTTTCTACTCAATGCATCGGCGACTACATTCGCCTTTCTCGGGTCAAAGTCAATCACTAGCTCGTAATCTTTTATCAACTCTAGCCATCTTCGCTGTCGTAAATTCAAGTCTTTCTAAGTCATTAAGTACTTCAAACTCTTATGGTTGGAATAGATGTGGTACCTCTCACAGAAAAAATGATGTCACCAAATGTTTAAGGCAAATACAATGGCAGCTAACTCTATATCGTGTATTGGATAGTTCTTCTGATGTAGCTTTAATTGTCTCGAGGCATAAGTTATCACTTTGCCTTTTTGCATCAATATGCAGTCGAGACCATTTAAAGACACATCGCAATAAATCACGAATTGTTTCCTAGACTCAGGTTGCACTAACACCGTTGCCCCAGTTAATAAGGCTTACAACTGTTCAAAACTCTTTTGGCATTTTTCTGACCATTCAAACTTAACATCTTTCTACAACAACCTTGTCATCGGTGTAGCAATCATCAAAAAACCTTTAAAAAAAATCTATAATATTCGGCTAAGCCCAAAAAGGTTCTAACTTCGGATACATTCTTTGGCGGTTTCTAATCAATAATTACCGAAATCTTACTCGGGTCGACTCTTATACCTTCTATAGAAATAATGTGTCTCAAAAATCTGGCTTTTCGGAGCAAAAACCCACTCTTACTAAACTTAGCAAACAATTTCTCATCTTTCAAAGTTTGTAATACAGTTCTCAAGTGCTCGGCATGCTCGGACGCATCTCGAGAATAAATCAACATATCATTTATGAACACAACTGCAAACTTATCCAAGTACGGTCAGAAAATTTGATTCATCAAGTCCATAAATATTGTTGGAGCATTAGTAAATCCAAATGGCATGACAAGAAACTCGTAATGTCCACACCTCGTTCTAAATGCAATTTTTGGCACATCTGAGTCTTTAACCCTCAATTGATAGTAGCCGGATCTCAAGTCTATCTTCGAAAGCACTGTTTCTCCATTCAACTGGTCGAACAAATCGTTAATCCTCGGCAAAGGATGCTTATTCTTTATGGTTACATTGTTAAGTTGTCAGTAGTAGATGCAAAATCTCATGGATCCATCTTTCTTTTTAACGAATAATACGGGAGCACCCCAGGGAGAAAAGCTCGGTCTCGCAAATCCCTTATCAGTCAACGTTTGCAACTGAGCCTTCAACTCTTTCAATTCAATCAGAGCCATTATATACGGAGCAATCGATATTGGGGTATCCCCTGGTAACAAATCAATAGCAAACACCACTTCTTTCCCTGGTGGCAATCCCAACAATTCTTCTGGGAAGACATCTGAAAATTCACAAACTACTGGTACCGATTTAATCTTCAATTCAGACACTTTTGTGTTTAACACATATGCAAGAAATGCCTCATAACCTTTTCTTGCATACTTCTAAGCTGTCATAGACAAAATTACATCGAGTAGTTCACTAGATTTATCTGTTTCAACTCGGGGAACCTCACCATTTTCACATTTCAATTCAATAGTTTTCTGCCTACAATTTAACTTGGCATCATCTAAATATAAGAATGCATACCCAATATAGCATCAAACTAATCAAAGGGCAACAACATTAAGTTAGCCAGAAAATAGTGACCTTGAATCGTCAAAGAACAATTCTTGTAAACTTTATCCATTAACATATACTTGCCTAAAGGGTTTGACACTTTAATCACGAACTCAGTAGACTCAATTGACAAATTCATATTAGTTAACAAATTCATGCAAATATAAGAATGCATCGATCCAGGATCAATTACTGCAACAATAGTAGTGTCATAGAGAGAAAATGTACAAGTGATCACATTAGGGGATGACGCATCTTCTCGAGCACGGATGGCATAAGTCCTTGAGGGTGCTCTAACTTCTGATCTCACAGTTGAATCCTTCAATACACCCTTGCTACTGGCCCTATGTCCCATATTTTTCAATGGTCTCCCCCTAGCTGCTGTAATACTCGATCTAGCAATCGGGGAGTTATCTTTTTCAATCATCTCAGGGCAATCGTTAATGAAATGATATTGGGAACCACATTTAAAACAAGCCTGGGTGATCATCCAACATTCCTCGGGATGTGTCCTACCACAGCATTGACATTCGGGCCTTTTAGATCTAACATTACTAACGCTCGCTATAGATGTAGTCCGGGCCTTAGAACCCCAATATTGCTTCCCATGATTTCTGCTAGGATTTCCAGCTGGCACATTTGAATAGAGGGGCATATCCCTCAACTTCTTAGATGAGGACTGAAAGGACTTACTCATAGGCCTCTTCCTTAATTCTCTAGCATCGAGTTTAGCTTTTCTCTTTTCTTTACACAGCTCTTCCGCCTTACAAGCTCATTCGACTAACACAACAAATTCTTTTAGTTTCAAAATTCCAAAAAACATTTTAATATTTTCATTCAATCCATCCTCGAACCTCTTACACATAATAGCTTCTGTAGACAGACATTTTCAAGCGTACTTACTAAGTCTGACAAACTCTCACTCGTATTCAGATATAGTCATTCAGCCTTACTTCAATTCCAAAAACTCCTTACGCTTTTGATCGATAAACCAGTGACTTATGTACTTCTTTCAAAATTCCTATTGGAAGAAATCCCATGTAACCCTCTCTCTGGGTACAACCGATGTTAGAGTTTTCCACCAATGATATGTCGAATCCTTCAAAAGCGAAATAGCACACTTTAGACACTCCTCTAGAATACAAGAAAGCTCATCGAAGACCCGAATAGTGTTTTCGAGCCAAAATTCTACCCTCTCGAGGTCATTATCTCTGTGAGCCCAGAATTTTTTGGCCCCATACTTTTGGATCTTATCCACTGGAGGCTTACTCATTCTTATCATTTCTATACCATGGGCGCTAAGGGAACCGACTGGGGAATAGGAAGGGTGGAGGAGGTTGAGCATTTGGGTTCGCTCGAATAAACTTTGTATACCACTCATTCATTATACGCAAAAAGGCTTCTAGAGCCTCTTCTCCTTGACTAGTTGTCACTTGTTTACTATCAGGTGGCGCGGTCCCTTGGGCAGGAGCTGGCGCATTACTATCTGCCTCATTGGCTACAGCTCGATCGGGATCCATTTACTATATAAAAACACAATTTAATTTTCAGAAGTCATCACACTATCACAATTCATATATGGCATGTATAGCTAGACTCGTACACATGCTAGGTTAGTTTGAGAATCGACTAAACCATAGCTCTAATACCACTAAATGTAACACCCCTTACTCTATCCAACATCGAGACAGGGTTCGAGGCATTACCAGACTTAAACGTAAACATCCATGCAAACCTGGGCCATAAATTTCATTCATCTTTAAAAATCATTAAAACACATGCACATCATCCCTTAAGTGAGCCTACGGGACTCAGAACATACATTAGAAGTAGTTTGGGACTAAACTGGAAACTTTGGAAAACTTTGAAAATTTTTCATCAAAACAAGGGTCACACGCCCGTGTGGATGCAGGACACGTCCCTGTAGGTAGGCTGTGTGGTCATACACGCTCGTGTCCATAGCCCGTGTAACTCTCTATTTATGAAGCCATCAACTAAATGAAACCACACGGCCAAGCCACACGCCCGTGTGCTAGCCTTGTGACGAATTAAATTACGTGTGGCTTGGCTGTGTGACGAATTAAATTCTCATAAATTAGGTGTAGACTTTACACGGCCTAGGCACACGCCCATGCCCTATAGCCGTGTGTTCCACATGGCCGAGACACATGGCTGTGTCTCTGTCCATGTGTTTACTACTGAGTATTTTATTTTGCAAAACTAGGGTGCAGGGGACAAACGATCGGACTTCAAGCCCATGGGGCTAACCGTGTGTCACACACGGCCTAGACACATGCCCTTGTGTCTACACGTGTGGACAATATATAGGATATTTACCAAGCCTTTTGCCACCCTAAAACACAAGAGCACATACACCCATTTAACAACACTTATCATGACACAATTAATAAACCAAATCTTCACAATCTAGGCACCAATTTATCATTCTCATGACACAACTACCATGCATCAATTTCACCTATTCAACCATTCAAATCATGCGTTTCCACAATTTCATAAAAGGCATCATCATAAACATACGCTCATGCCAACATAAGCCAATTTCAAATGGCCTTATACAAAATGAATTTTTGAATCAACTTAGGCTAATACATTTGGCCAAATCAACAATGACACATAAAACAAAAGACCAAGTACCTTTACATGCCATACTTACAAAAAGATCACAATTATCCAATACCCAAAATAACAATTCTGATAGTGTGATGTGAGCCTTCGACAAGTCTCGGTACCGAGCTAGCTTGGTGACACTATAAGACAAAGGAAAGAGAGGAGGGGTAAGCTATATAGCTTAGTAAGTTTATATGCAAATAAATAACATCGTAACCATACAAATTCACATAAGGAGAATTAATACATTTACCCTTGAGCTCATAGATTTTAAGCTTACTGAAGAACTACTTACCATTGTATCACCACTTATAACGTTCATACTTATGAATTTCTTGTGCACACCTATACTAAATCATCATACAAACACACATACATTTTTTTAACTTTCGTTATTCATGTTGAACACATTGGAACGCTATTAGATACTCATAAACTTGCACATAAGTGCCACATATATGTAGTCGAAGCTACCACTTATCAAATATTTGCTCGTTCCTGAACTAGTCACTGGTCTGCTCACACAAGCTGACGGTAGAGACGTAATTACTCAATGCTACTCACACAGGCTGACAGGTATTCGCAACATACGTAGGATTACGTAGCTACTAGTAGACGTGCAAGACTAGCACCCAGACATCACATAATCACACTATCATACACTTAGGTTCCTAGTGACATGCCACTTGTATCCGACTCTATTTCTAAGGTTCAATCGGGATTTTCCGTTCATATTTATCACTTGTTGAAAACTTGTCGATTATGTCACATAATACAATTCACACATTTCATACAACATTAAGACATTAAGACATTAAAGTAAAATAAAATGATGCATTATTTACATACAAACTTACCTCAGTTTGAAAATAGCAAACTTTGCGATTTAGTCCACAACTTTTCCCTTTTATCGATCTAAGTTAATTCCTTGTTTTTTTATCTATAATGACACATTTAACTCATTTAATTATCACATTATTCAAGTTGACCAAAAAATCATATTAAGGAAAAATTACATTTTTACCCCTAACTTTTCACTATTTACACTTTAGTCCCTAAGCTCGTAAAATGAAATGTACTCATTTTTCCCAAAACTCAGGCCGAGCTGAACCTATCTTATGCTTATAATAGCCCATATTTTCTTTTAATTTAGATTTTTACCACCAATTTTATAACTTTTACAAATAGGTCCTTATAGACGTTTTTATCAAAAATCACTTAGTAAAAGTCATTTATTATACGATTGACATTCATTTTTCTACCATTAGACCTCAAAATACATGCATGTCATACAAGGGTAAATTTTTAAACTTGAACCCTAGCTCAAATTAGTGGCAGAAATAGGTAAATCGAGCGATAACGACTTCAAAAATGTAAAGAGCATTAAAAACGGGGCTAGGATGCACTTACTATCAAGCTTGAAAGTTGGGCAAACCCTAGCTATGGCTTCCCCTATGAAATTCGGCCAAGGAGAGAAGATGGACACCAATTTTGACTTGATTTTTCACATTTTATTCTTTTATCAATGAAATAATCAAAATACCCTTAAGGCCTTTCTTCAAAATTTTACCCTTCCATGTCCATTTTTGTCCATCATGACATATAATGGTCTAATTACTAAATAAAGACCTCCAATTTAAAAATGCATTTCAATTTAGCACTAAAAGCCTCTAGAGCACTTATTTTGTGACCTTTGCAATTTAGTTCTAATATTCAAATTGGGCACTCTATCGCTAAAATTTCTTTACGATATTTTCACACATGCATTCAATCACATTATAAACCTAAAAAGTTTATCACGGTAAATTTTTCTACTTTAGATTTATGGTCTTGAAACCACTATTTTGACTAGGCCCTAATTCGAGCTGTTACATATTGTGATCGAGGGACGAAGAGGTGTGTTGGCTGGATGGGTGGGTTATTTTAACACCATATTACATACATACACATCCATTTGGATTGTTTTGTGTGAAAGATTATTTGACAATTTCTATCTGATTGTATAGTATTTGTGGCTGTGTTACTAGTTGAGATTTAATATGCTCAACTTGTTATGACCTATCAGGATGTCAGTTTTGGGTTTACCTTTTGGTTCTAGTTTTGTGTGTTTCTGTAAGAACGATCTACTTTAAACTGTTATCTGACATTCGGGTTCTAATTTTAAATTTAGTTGGGTTTTGAACTCACACTGAGCTCGTATACCTCACCCCCTCTTCTCTTTCCCTTTCAAGTACACTTTTGATTTCTAGCGTTAGACTCAGTATGCAGAGGCCTCAGACAATCACGGTGGTACAAATTAAATTATCAGTTCTTGTTTATGGTTTCTTCAATTTTGAACTATAAGGTTCTTAAAATAAGGTTCTTAAAAAAGTCTGTGCTATAATTTGTTTTTGTTTAATCGCATAAATTTTTCATTTGCTCTTAACTTTGACTAAACTTTAATTTTTTTGAAGAAAATGATTAAATGTTTTTGGTTCATAAGGAAGTAAATATGTTTCTTGTTGAATTGGCGTTAACTTATTTTAAATTTTATTATGATCACTTTGGTGATCAATGTAGCATCCTGAAATCGGTTTAAATTTCTAAATCGAGTTTAGGGTGTTATATTTAGAGGTATCAGAGCCAGGTTTGCAAAAAACTCAGTCTATGTTTCCACGTAAACATGTGCGCATGTAATTATTTCTGAAAAATATTGGAAAAGTTGTACCACAGAAAGTTGAAATGGTTTTCGTTTTTGAATTTTACGAAAATGAACTGTCTCAGACTCTAATGTTGGCCCAGGTAAAATTTAGAACTGTAAAATTAGGAAGGTAAATCCTGGTATTACAATTGTGTTTGTGTTCTAAAAATGTAAGCATTCTAAGTCAGCCAAACAATAGATATGAGTTTGAAGGTAAGCAAGATTGTATGGAATTGTATGCTTCTCCAGGATGTGTGCTTGTTTCAGAGTCAAAAGTCAATATGAGTCCACCAATTTAAGGTAGCGATAACCCGAAGCTTGGTACTAAGGCACTGACTCAAATAGTAAGGGAAGTGCTAGAGGAAGTGTTTGAGGCTAGGATAAGGGAGATTAGTGAAACGCTTCAAGGTAAGTCTAATGACTGTAGGAAGAAGATAGATCGTAGTTCTCCGAGGTTGGAGCCTCGTTCTATGAAGCATGTTAAGATGCATTTCGGTGACAGTAAAGGTATTACAGAGGGTGCTACGAATGAGATGAGCGAATTGGGTTGTGGGCACTATAAGAAGTGTCATTCGGGCAACTGTTGGAAGAAGTTAGGATCGTGCCTCAAGTACGAGTCAAGGGAACATCGGATCTGAGAGTGCCTTCAATGATTTTAAATCAGGTATGCTTTTGATGTATTGAGTGGAATGTAATATGTGTGTGTGATAAGTATCTGTCTACTTCAGTGGGTAAGTGTTCTGAGTGTGTGTGAGAGGTCTAGAATTCAAGTTTAGTGTGGTAGTGTTTTGGGACTAGAGTGTGCAGCAGGAGCGTAGTGGTGTGGTCTGTGTTATACCACTGTTCTATTAGTTGGAAATTTTGGGGACAAAATTTCTTGAAGGAGGGGTGAGTTGTAATACCTGGATTTTTGAACAAAATATAACCTAATCATAACTGAAAGAAAAATTTATTTTGAGTGGAAAGAATTTCAATTTTTCGGTCCCTCTACTTAAAATGAACAATGTCCTCATTGTTAAAAGTGAATAGATACTATACACCAGGTAGGATTTTAGAAAACATGAGGTAAGTCCATTTGATTGCTTAAGTACCAATCTCTCTCAAGATCCAATCCTAGACATGTATATATCTATCGCCACACTTTGTACTTTGCAACTTGTTCATTTTTATTTATGATTTCCACCTCTTATTTTAATATGCAAAAAAAAAATTCCTAGTAAAACCTAATCCTTAAATCTTAAATAACCTAAGAACAGGAAATAAAATAAAGTCAAGATCCTCCCTTTTTATTTATTCGTAGATCCCTCTGAATTTGACTCATCCTTTGCTCCATCGTCTTTATTTTTGCATGAATCACTTCGCTCCCTCTTCGATTGTGGGCTCCAGGGTTCAAATATGAAATTTGGAAACTCAGGCACAAAGGTAAACGGGTTATTATATATTTTCGTAAGAGTGTTTCTCATTGAGTCATCACATATTTTGTAATATCTCCAATAAGCTTGTTGTTGCCACTGCACATGTTGCATTATGTCCATTAACTTTGACAGCTCATCTCGAAGATCTGAGCGAGGTGATTGAGTATTAAAATGTAACACCCTAAATTTGGGCCTAGAAGTGTTGGGCTTGTGTAACGTCCTGATTTTCGAGATTTTTCGGGATTTCTGAGATTTTGGTGAAATTTTGAAATTTTGGTGTTCTAAATATTGGAATTGTGTTTAAGTGTGTTAGTGGGCCTTTAGAAGGCCCAAGCCTAAGTTAAAACCCGGTAAAATATCAAGTTTGGATATTAAGTGAATAGGAGACTTGGTTAAGTGGGCTTTTGAGAAAAACTTCGTAAATTATGATACAAGAAGAGCTTTGGCAAAGTGGCAAGGTGGTGCCACTAAGTTCCTAAAAAAGTGGCGTCTGGGAAGGAATTAAAGGTCCAGGGTTCAAGTTGCAAAGTAAGCGTATTGTTACTTTTTAGTTTTTAGGCATGTACCGGGCATGTGATCACTTAAATGTATTTTGACTAGGGCTTTAGGAAGGTTGGGCCGATTGCTTTGTTAGTAATTAGGGTTAGTTTCTTTTCTTTTTCTGTCATGATAAATTAGGGTTAGCCACCTAAAAGCTTTCACTTTCATTTATCCTTCTCTAAGTTTTCACAAAAGCCGAAAATGCAAATTCCTTCTCTTTTGTGTCGATTTCTTCTTCCTCTTCTTCTCCTCCATTATTTTCTTTTCCTTTTTGCTTCCTACCTCATCCAAACACCCCTATTACTCAAATCCATCTTCTCTTTCAAATCCATCCTCCATAAAACCACCATAGCTGATTGCCATAAAAGCTGAAATCCCAAAAACTTACTTCTTGTGTCGATTTCTCCAAGCCAATTCCTTCTTTTCTTTTCATTCCTTTTGACCAATTTTCATCTTCTTTAAACCCTTAGTATCTGTCGGCAACACTACTTCAAGATTATAACCCCAAATCACCATCTTCTTCACTAGTCAAAAAGCCGAAACTGCCATAACCATAGGAGCTCATAGTCGAATCTTTAGATCTCTGTGATTTGAGTTCTACTATCATTTAGGGGCTAGATTTACATCAGATCTGAGTAGGAACATAGGGAGAAACTGTGGTATGTACTCGTTATCCCAGATCTACATTATTTTGCGATTTAAAAAAAGCCGAAGTCCCTAAAATCTAGGGAGGCTATTGATTTGGGCATAAGGCTCTAAGGGTCATTAACCAATGATTTCTTTTGGTGATTAGCGTGTTCTAAAGGTGATTGATTGAAAGCTTGGATCTTTGGAATGACTAGATCAAGATCTAGTCATCAATTTCGGCAAAGGTAAGATTTTGATGGCCTTAGGGGCATTGGCCGAATATGGGTAAGTGAATATTGGGATTGTTTATTATAGATTTGCAATCTAAGAATTGTGGTAATCGATTGTAGGACATCGTGGGGGATCTTAGTAGAAGTCGTCGCGAAACAGGTGTGTATCGAATACCCTCTCATAGTTTAATTCGGCAAAAGCTGAAATGCCAAAATTTGGCATTTAGTGGGCTTGTGAGTGTATGAGTGCTCACAAGACGTCTAGGAAACGTTAGATCTAAAATTGCAAAGTTGTAAGTTGGTCGTGTGTGAAATTTCGTGCACTTCGATAATTGGGCCTCGATGGGCTGAAAATGGGCCCAATGGGCTTACGAGCCCATAT
The DNA here is from genome assembly GCA_020496765.1 of Gossypium stocksii. Lineage (NCBI taxonomy): Eukaryota > Viridiplantae > Streptophyta > Magnoliopsida > Malvales > Malvaceae > Gossypium > Gossypium stocksii. Next base: position 77,602,666 of record CM035624.1, on the reverse strand, counting down.
GGGTGAAACTAGGTAAATAATGTGTACTGATAGACTGTAGGTTCAAAATTGTTTAAACTGATAAATTGATCAAAAAATTTGAACTAAATGGGCTTAATTTGCTAAATAGACACTGTAAGGCCTATTAGGGGTTTAGGGCCCAATAGCTAAAACTGATAAACTAAGTTAAATAGACTACTGTGAAGACAAATGGATCAGTTGTGACTGTAATATGCATGAAATCCCTAAAATTTGATTTAGTTACTAAAAACCCTTGGTGGTGGAAAATTACTATTTTACCCCTAGGAGCAAAATGACTGTTATACCCCTAGGGTTAAGTTTGACCCAAAATGCATGTTTTACTGTTACTGTTTACTGCATGCCATTATTATCTGTTGCATGGGACTGGGATATTGATGGAGGAAGTACTGAAAGTGGCTTGACCATGTACTGGAGGCCTTGCCTCATTTACTGTTATTTGAGTAGCCATGTTGCAACTGTGGTGTGTAGGGCTGGGTGGGTTGAGTTATTCCCCACATGGTGTGTAGGGCTGGTACAGGTGGAGTGTAGTGGATGGATTTAGGCTGGGTTGGGCTTGCATTCATGTTATTATCTGTTCTATTATGAAATGGGCCTATGGGCCATACTGTTAACTGAAAAGTGGCTAAGGCCCAGTTTACTGTAACTGAGTAAGGCTTCGGCCCAGTTAAAAACTGAGACTGATTAGGGCTTAGGCTCAATGGGCTTGAGTGACTTGGGCTTTGGATGGGCATTCTTTACACACTGAGTTTTCCAAACTCACCCCCTTTCTTTCCATCCATGCAGGTGAGCCCTAGTTGGTGGACTTAGAGCTGGGAGGGATTTAGAGTGGCCACGAAGATTTAAATTTCTAGTTTTCAATTATTTCATTTTATTATTTATTTAGATTATTTAATTTTTGTTTCTGGGTTGTAATAAGGCCGCTCTATTTATTTTGGTTTGGGTTTTTAATTCTTTAATTCTTTAATTCTTTAATTATTTTTAGCTTATGTAGGACATCGTTTAAATCATTTTGAAATCGGTTAGCTCTACGGCGTGTTTTTATAAAAGTTACTTGTTTTCAAAATATTTCGAAAATAGAGCAAAGCTTCCGCAACATAAATGATTTCATAAATAAATATCTTAAATACGTTTAAACTTAATTTATTGTTCGTGGACAAGTCATAAGGGTAAAGTGTGGCAATGGATGTGTGCATGTCTAGGATTGTATCTAGGAAGAGCTTGGTACTTAAGCAGTCTAAATGACTCACCTCCTCTTCTCTTGAATCCTACCTGGTGTGTAGTATCCATTCACTTTAAGCCATAACAAAGAAAGTCAGATTTTCCGATGCTTAAACTATTTTTATAGTAACATGTTTCCGCAACTACAATGGTTTACAAGCTTTCGCAATTTTTCCATAAGATTTTAAAAAGTTGTTTTGATTATTACAATAAATTACGTTTTGGAAAAAAATAAAGGTTTTATACAAGTTTACCGGTATAAGTTTATAAACATTACGAAGGGTTTTCAATGAAAACATGGTTTTCGAAAAACACTTCAATGTGACACACCAGACTTGGCCGTAACGTCTAGGCAGGGTTTGGGGTGTTACATTTAGTGGTATCAGAGCCAAGTTGCAACAACTCGGCTGTGGATCGGGTCCAAAAAAGTTTTCGTAAAATTTTAAAAATTTAGGCCCAAGAAGGGTATTTTTGGAAATCAGTTTTTGAAAAATTTAGAAAAACTCTTTCAAACTAGTTTTCTTCAAAATATACATGTTTTGAAGGTCTGATTTTGAAAAGTTTTGAGTTTTCTAAAATTTGACAACTGAAGAAGTGGCACACTGAATCCCCGGCACCAAGTCTGTAAGTATTTCTGCTTTATATTTTGTACAGTACTGACATAATACTGTAGATAGAACTGAGCCTCTTATATGATACTGTAGATAGGGTATAATTGAAGACTATAGAGACTGAGACTATAGGGGAACTAAAAACCCTAAAAATTTTGAGACCGTAGCTAGGCTATGATTCTGTAAAAATAAAAACTTTAAAATACTATCTCTACATAAGACATATGAATTAATAATAAAATTTTCGAGATCTTTGTAGTTATTTGATATGTGTATTGGTAATGTAGAATATTGATATGGGTTCTGAGGGTACGTAATGTTTGCCAAGCTTATTCTAGTTAGGTGTGTGATGGTTGGAAACGAATTCTATGCACAAGTGATAATGTTTATTTACTTCGGTAATTAGATGTTCTGGGTCATACTAAAATTATTTAAAGCAGAGTGCGCAGCGGTAGCGTCATAGAGTAGTCGATACACGACTATCTTATTATTTAGAAATTTCGAGGACGAAATTTTTTTTAGGAGGGGTGAATTGTAACACCCTAAATTTGGGCCTAGAAGTGTTGGGCTTGTGTAATGTCCTGATTTTTAGGATTTTTCGGGATTTATGAGATTTTGATGAAATTTTGAAATTTTGGTGTTGTAAATATTGGAATTGTGTTTAAGTGTGTTAGTGGGCCTTTAGAAGGCCCAAGCCTAAGTTAAAACCCGGTAAAATATCAAGTTTGGATTGTAAGTGATTAGGAGACTTGGTGAAGTGGGCTTTTAAGAAAAACTTCGTAAATTATGATACAAGAAGAGCTTTGGCAAAGTGGCAAGGTGGCGCCACTAAGTTCCTAAAAACATGGCGTCTGGGAAGGAATGAAAGGTCCAGGGTTCAAGTTGCAAAGTAAGCGTATTGTTACTTTTTAGTTTTTAGGCATGTATCGGGCATGTGATCACTTAAATGAATTTCGGCTAGGGCCTTAGGAAGGTTGGGCCGATTGGTTTGTTAGTAATTAGGGTTAGTTTCTTTTCTTTTTCTGTCATGACAAATTAGGGTTAGCCACCTAAAAGCTTTCACTTTCATTTATCATTCTCTAAGTTTTCACAAAAGCCAAAAATGCAAATTCCTTCTCTTTTGTGTCAAATTCTTCTTCCTCTTCTTCTCCTCCATTATTTTCTTTTCCTTTTTTGCTTCTTACCTCATCCGAACACCCCTATTACTCAAATCCATCTTCTCTTTTAAATCCATCCTCCATAAAACCACCATAGCCGATTGCCATAAAAGCCGAAATCCTGAAAACTTACTTCTTGTGCCAATTTCTCCAAGCCAATTCCTTCTTTTCTTTTCATTCCTTTTGACCGATTTTTATTTTCTTTAAACCCTTAGTATCTGTCAGCAACACTACTCCAAGATTATAACCCCAAATCACCATCTTCTTCACCAGTCAAAAAGCCAAAACTGCCATAACCATAAGAGCTCATAGCCGAATCTTTAGATCTTTGAGATCTGAGTTCTACTATTGTTTAGGGGCTAGATGTACATCAGATATGAGAAGGAACATAAGGAGAAACTTTGGTAAGTACTCATTATCCCAGATCTATATTATTTTGCGATTTAGAAAAAGCCGATGTCCCTAAAATCTAGGGAGGCTATTGATTTGGGCATAGGGCTCTAAGGGTCATTAACCAATGATTTCTTTTGTTGATTAATGTGTTCTAGAGGTGATTGATCGGGAGCTTGGATCTTTGGAATGACTAGATCAAGATCTAGTCATCAATTTCGGCAAAGGTAAGATTTTGAGGGTCTTAGGGGCATTGGCCGAATATGGGTAAGTGAATATTGGGATTGTTTGTTGTAGATTTGTAATCTAAGAATTGTGGTAATCGATTGTAGGACATCATGGGGGATCTCAGTAGTAGTCATCGTGAAACAGGCATGTATCGAACACCGTCTCATAGTTCAATTTGGCAAAAGCCGAAATGCTGAAATTCTGGCATTTCATGGGCTTGTGAGTATACGAGTGCTCACAAGACATTTAGGAAACATTAGATCTAAAATTGTAAAGTTGTAAGTTGGTCGTGTGTGAAGTTTCGTGCACTTCAGTAATTAGGCCTCGATGGGCTAAAATGGGCCCAATGGGCTTACGGGCCCATATGGGTGAAAATAGGTAAATAATGTGTACTGATAGACTGTAGGTTCAAAATTGTTTAAACTGATAAATTGATCAAAAAATTTGAACTAAATGGGCTTAATTTGCTAAATAGACACTTGAGGGCCTATTAGGGGTTTAGGGCCCAATAGCTAAAACTGATAAACTAAGTTAAATATACTACCGTGAAGACAAATGGATTAGTAGTGACTGTAATATGCATGAAAACCCTAAAAATTGATTAAGTTACTAAAAACCCTTGGTGGTGGAAAATTACTATTTTACCTCTAGGAGCAAAATGACTGTTATACCCCTAGGGTTAAGTTTGACCCAAAATGCATGTTTTACTGTTACTGTTTACTACATGCCATTATTATCTGTTGCCTGGGACTGGGATATTGATGGAGGAAGTACTGAAAGTGGCTTGACCACGTACTAGAGGCCTTGCCTCATTTTACTGTTATATGAGCAGCCATGTTACAACTGTGGTGTGTAGGGCTGGGTGGGTTGAGTTATTCCCCACATGGTGTGTAGGGCTGGTACGGGTGGAGTGTAGCGGATGGATTTAGTCTGGGTTGGGCTTGCATTCATGTTATTATCTGTTCTATTTGGAAATGGGCCTATGGGCCATACTGTTAATGAAAAGTGGCTAGGGCCCAGTTTACTGTAACTGAATAGGGCTTCGGCCCAGTTAAAAACTAAGACTGATTAGGGCTTAGGTTCAATGGGCTTGAGCTGACTTGGGCTCTGGATGGGCATTCTTTACACACTAAGTTTTCCAAACTCACCCCCTTTCTTTCCATCCATGCAAGTGAGCCCTAGTTGGTGGACTTGGAGCTGGGAGGGATTGAAAGTGGCCACGAAGATTGAAATTTCTAGTTTTCAATTATTTGATTTCATTATTTATTTAGATTACTTAATTTTGGTTTCTAGGTTGTAAAAGGCCGCTCTATTTATTTTATTTTGGGTTTTTAATTCTTTAATTCTTCAATTGTTTTTAGCTTATGTAGGATATCATTTAAATCGTTTTGAAATCGGTTAGCTCTACGGTGCGTTTTTATAAAAGTTACTTGTTTTCAAAATATTTTGAAAACAGAGCAAAGCTTCCGCAACATAAATGTTTTCATAAATAAATATCTTAAATATGTTTAAACTTAATTTATTGTTCGTGGACAAGTCATAAGGGTAAAGTGTGGCAATGGATGTGTGCATGTCTAGAATTGGATCTAGGAAGAGCTTGGTACTTAAGCAGTCTAAATGACTCACCTCCTCTTCTCTTGAATCCTGCCTGGTGCGTAGTATCCATTCACTTTAAGCCATAACAAAGAAAGTCTAATTTTCTGATGCTTAAACTGTTTTTATAATAACATGTTTCTGCAACTAAAAAGGTTTACAAGCTTTCGCAATTTTTCCATAAGATTTTACAAAGTTGTTTCGATTATTACAATGAATCGCGTTTTGGAAAAAATAAAGGTTTTATACAAGTTTACCGGTAAAAGTTCCTAAACATTGCGAAGGGTTTTCAATGAAAACATGGTTTTGGAAAAACACTTCAATGTGACACACCAGAATTGGCCGTAACGTCTAGGCCGGGTTTGGGGTGTTACATAAACAGTGAAGTTGCAATGTCAAGTTCAGTTATTGGTTCCATTGGTTCACCTTTATTAGGAATTTTAGTTGATTGCATCGGTTTGATCTCTGTGGGATCTTTTCTTCTTCTTCTTCTAGATCATCGCTTTCTTCAACTCGTTGCTGTAGAACAGAGTCTCCAACTATCCGGTAAAGGTCCCAATCTGTTATTGTACCCTGGCTATACTCTATCTTCTTTATGTTTGCAAGAATTTTAGCTTTCAAGCAAAAAACTATTATCGTAAAGGGAAAGTAAGCTGGGCCAGAATGTCTAGCGACACAATTCAGTATTTCTCTCAGGATATTTTTCCCACATCAATGGTCTTTCTAGTTAAAATTGAGTATAATAAGACCATTCGCTCTAATGAAGTTGTAGTCCCATGTGAAATAAGCATAAGACTGAATCGAATGAAATAGAACCATACTTTTGCTAGTGGTGTCAAATATTCTTTGTGACAAGTTTGAATTCCTTGCTTTGACACCGTCCACTTAAAAACTGGAAATATAAGTTCCTCGAGAATTTCTTACAGATTTTGAGACTCAGTGTTGCTTATAAAGGAATATTATTCATTATTTTTGAAATCAGGTAATCCAAAGAATTCATTAATAACATTTGAGGTTATTGGTACCTTGATTCCACGAATAAAAACTTCTATCAATTCGCTTGAGATCAAATTCACATAAATTTCATGAACGAACTCCTCATCTGCAGTAAGTCTTTTCTCACAAAACAACTCCCAATTGAGAGCTTCAGCAACTTGTCAGATGTGTGCCATGAAATCAATATAGTTGCTTTTTTTTAGTGTAAAGCCCTTCTCTAGATGCATCTGTTAATTCTTGAAAATACTTTCGTATCTCGCTTTGCCTTCCTCACAGTGAAATTTATTTTGCGATTCATCAATTTGAGCAGAGGCATGATTAACCAGAACATAAGATGAAAACAAATATTTTCTCAGAAATTTAATTAGTATAAAATATGAAAAATTCAGTAATTTGAAAAATTAAGTAATTAAACAAAATTAAAATTTAAGAGAAAAATTTGTCTTACCACCTTTTTATAAAAATTAAGAACTCAAAGAAAAATAATTATAAATCAAAAGTGGTCAATTTTGGGATGTTTGGAGGGTTATTGACTAAGTGTAGGATGTTGGTGCGAATTGCAAGGTTGGGATGCCGCATGGATGCTAGGCACTACAAGGCGTGTGAGCAGATGTGTGAGGGGGTACTAACACCTAGCGTTAATCGCTACGCAGGCCATAGGTAGCAGCGTGGGCACGCGCGAGTTAGAGCTAGGAGCAGCACGATGTGGGCGGAGTAGGACGTGTAGCGCACGATGGAGGCTAGTACGTGTGAGGTTATCTACTGGTTGAAGGGGGCTGCTAGGCAGTTTTACGCTAGGTAGTTGGAGCTGCGGTACTTAGGTGATTTGGTGGGTTTAGGGTGCTGTGGAGGGATGAGTGAAAAGAATGACAAAGGTGACTGAAATTTATAGTGGAAGGAGTAGAAGTTTATTTAGAATTCTTACAAAAAATTAATACTTAAAATATTCTAAGTTCTAATTCTACATAGAGTTAACAACAAATAATAATTAATTAAATTATTATTTGCTATTAATTTAATAAAAATAAATAAAAAATGATCAAATTTAAACTAATCCTAATTCTATGCAAAGTTGATAATAATTAATATATATTATAATTGATATAATTATATATTAATGATTATCATCTTATTTATTAAATTAAAAACATTTATTCTAGATGCCTTTTGAAAATATTTACAAAAAGAGACATCTAATTTTTAATATTTACAAAAAGAACAGCTAAATTTTGAAAATAATTCAATTAAGTACCTAGACTTAAAGAAAATTTGAAATTGAGTTGCAATTTAAAACTTGGATCAAAATTTACCCTTTTATTTGAAAACTTAAAAATTTATTTTGCCATTTAGGGAATAATCTCTCGGAAAATTATGTTAAAATCAATTCCCAGGAAAGATTGGAAGGGTCACAAGCGGTCCCACTTAAGTTCCAATCTTCTATGGGTTAGGGATGGAATTGTGTAAATTTTCTTTTACAAGTTTAAGGAGTAAATTGTAAAGAAGTTAAAATATTAGGGGGAAAATGTATATTTGTAAAAGTATGAATTCTGGATTAATTTGAATAGTATGTGTATTAAATAGATTGAATTCACCTATTTAGATCAAGATAGACCTCGTACAGATTTAGATTGGGGTAAAGCTAAAGCTTCGGATTAGTTGACTCTATTTCTACGGCTTAATCGTCGAGGTAAGTTCGTATGATTAAGAACCACTTTAAATGTTATTATAAATGATATGTTAATATGTTAAATGTTATGTAAATTGAATGGTGAAAATCCAACAATTCCATGATTTCTATCGAGCCCTGTTCAAACTTTAGGAATTCATAAGACACAAATGACATGTCATTAGAGTTTTCATGTTTTGGGTGCTGGTCATAAATGTCCTATCAATGGTTGATGTCCTGCATTTGTTGCAGATACTCCACAGCTCATGTGAGTAGCATCGTGTAGCTTACATTCTGACCCACAGCTTGTGTGAGCAGGCCCATGTCACAGCTCATGTGAGCAATGATGAAAAGGAAAGGAAAGGTTATGATTATATGTTTAGCACACTTCGTGTGAGATATCCCACATATCCGATGGTATTCTAAATGGTTCAAGGGGCATGAAAAGGAAAGGAATGGAAATGTTCAATATGAACCATGATATGCATTTATGAAAAGAATTGAAATGGTGAGTTATATTAAAAGCATGTTATGTTAAGGAAGATGATAAATTCAAATGAGTCATGTTCATGTGAAATGACCTTCCTATGTTAAATTCATGTGGATTATATTTGAGTATGCCAACATGTGTTATTGTTGGTGCTTAGGCTTGTGCCAAGCTTATGGTTGGATTGTAATATGCCTAAATTTAATGTTACGTAATGAAATGGTAAGTTATTTTTTATGTTTTACGAACTTACTAAACATTATATGCTTACGTGGTTTTCTTTCCTATGTTTTATAGATTATCGGAAGCTCAATCGGTTTGGAACTTTGTTAGAGATTTATCACACTATCAAGCGATTATATCGGTAGATTTTAATGTTTTGGTCAAGGTTATAATGGCATGCATAGGTGAACTTTTGTTTAATGTGTAGTTGATGTTATGACATGTAAATGTTTGTTTTAACTTGTGGTACTTATGGTACTTTAAAACCTTGATGCTTGGCTGACATGGCTAAGTTGATGTATGTTTTGAATGACCAAATTGGCATGTGATGAAGAAGTTTGATGTGTGTTAATTGTGGTATGTTTTGGTATGGAAATAAGTTAGTTGTGAATGTGTAACACCAAGAAATAGGGCCTAAATGGAATAGTGGTTGCGAAACCACAAATCCGAGATAGAAGAATTTATTCTTATTAATTTTTATGATTTACCGAGTGATTAGATGCATGTGTTAGAATATTGATAGAAATTTTCATGAATTGCATGTTTAATTTGCCTATTAGGGCTTAATTGCAAAAGTTGATAAAAATGAGTTCCAAATAGGAAAGGATTAAATTGAAGAGCATAATTGAAGTAGAGGTCCTTAAACGGAAATTATACCATTAGGTTTTCATGGAAAAAAATGGACATACATAGGTAGAAATAACCAAAGTCTTAATGAAGGGCATTTTAGTCATTTGGTAATTAAAAAGGGGAAAAAGATGGCAAAATGTTGTCATCTTCTTCAAGTGGTCAAATGTCAAGGGTTTTCCATAGCTAGGGTTAGTTTCAAGCTTCCAAGCACCGTAGTAAGTGATCCCAAGCCCAGTTTTTAATGTTCTTTTCATTTTTGGAGTCCCGGTAACTTGATTTAGCTTATTCTAGCAATAATTTAACCTAGGGTTCATATTTGGAAAAATAACCATAGGTGAAATGTGTTTATTTTAATGTTTTATGATAGAATATGAGGTTTTAAATTATGTTAAACAACTTGTGCTACTCGGTTTTAAGTAAAAACGAGGAAAACGGCATAATCGGCAAAAAAAAACCTAATGTTCATAAGTACATGTTAGAGTGAGAATTTGATGTTGCCATTAAGGGGAAGTTATTAGCATGTCCTAAAACATAGGAATTAGGGAAAAATTTTAATTTCTGAGCTTTGGGGTAAATGTGTAAATATGCAAAGTTTAGGGGTAAAATCGTAATTTTGCCAAAGTTAGAGTTGAGGACTGTTTTGATAAATTTGAGTAATAAATAAGCTAAATTTGCTAATTATATATCAAGAAGAACAAAATTTGGGGATAGACCGAGGAAAGAAAAATGTAGAAGATTAAGTTGTTAAGGTGATTGTATTTTGCTCCAAGGTGAGTTTACGGTAAATAAATGCAATATTTCGATATTTTATATTAATGTTGTTAATTTCCAACATATATACATTTATTTTATGAGAATATTCCAAGTTGAATCAATGATGAGGTAATAGAGAAAAAATATTAGAAAGCCTGTTTGAACCTTCAGAATGTATGGGATACGGAATGTCATGATATTTCGGGTTGAGGTAGTTGAGGAACATCGCATGTAAGTCCATATCAGACATATGACATTGGCAGGTTGAGACTGTTCAGGAACATCTCATGTAAGTCCATATCATATATATGGCTTTGGTAGGACAGGAAACATCCCATGTAAGACCATGCCTAGAGCATGACATTGGCAGGCTATTATCAGGTAGGAAAACCCTAGTATCCTGAGTATTCCAAATGATTCATTGGGCTAATATACAGGTTATGTTACAAGAACGTTCAGGTAAATGAATGATAAATAGGAAAGTTAAAGAGTAAGTGGAGAAAAAAAGTAAAGATTTTGTTAATTGATGGTATAATATGAGTATATTTATACTTGGTGAATGTTGTCGTTTATTTTGTAAACTTACTAAGCATTGTAGTTTACTCCTTTTCCTTTCTCTCTTTTATAGTGTAGCTAAGCCAATTCAGGGATCATAAGGACGTCGGAGTTCATCTCACACTATCAAAGGCTATCTCGGTGTTTTGTAATTTGAAATGTTTTGAGTTATGGCATGTATAGGGACTTGACTGTTTTGTGTGTATGTCCTTATGATACGATTAAAGAATGAAATGGGAATACTTGATAATGATTAGCTACTGAAATGGCTAATTAAGAACATGTTTTGCTGTTATATATGCCTAAATGATAGTTTATGCAAAGAAATGATGGAGTAAAAGTTGGCCATGAAACAGTTTTGTAATAGAGCAGTGATGTGAATTTGAAAAATCCCTAAAAATTTTAGAAATGGAATTAAATATTGAATAAGATATAGAATTAAATCTTACTGATTCTATTTTCGTAGGAAAGAAACAGAGCAGAAAACGAAGTCTATATTCTGAGATATTTAAATTCTTGTGAGACTAGTACAGAGGGATTTTGTGATCCCCTGTTCTAATTTTAGAAATTCATAAAAAATTTTACAAAAGGAATTATGAGTCATAATTGATATGTATAGATTCCTTATGAGTCTATTTTCATTAGAAATAAGTAGAAATACTAAATAAAAACTGTACTAAGAGATAATTGATTTTTAGTGAGGAGAGGTCAGGTCTATTGGGCAGTGAAATAGGGGAACTTTTAACTAATAAATTGTACTAATTGGAAACACCAAATATTCTGGAAACATTATGGTAAGAATATATATGAGTCTAGTTTTAGGGAAAATTTACATATTTAAATTTTGAGTTTCGTAACTCGAGTTATAATTAATTTCGTGATTGTTATGCAGGTGGACAGTTTTATTATGAACAGTGAAATACATTGTTTTAATTTGTGTAAGTAATTGGAAATTTTTTAAATGTTCCCGGTTTGGTCCCGAGCCGTTCCAATTGCATCTTTTGGGACCTTGAGGGCCCATTTTAGGGATATATTGGATGAATGTGAATGAATTAATTTTAAAAGAAAATTTTTATTCCCCAAACTAGTAAGGTAAGTTTGGTAATGCCTCGTGCTCGACTCTGGCGACGGTCTCAGGTAAGGGGTGTTTCAGAATGGTTGATGAATGGTTAAGTATGCACATGTTTAGGTATGTTTGATGTATGTGTTTAACGTGCCTGTAATGCATATTGATTGGATGGTTAAATAGCCTATTGAATTGGTTTTATTACACGTAACTAGGACATGTTTTGGGGTCTTAGTTAAATGTACAAGTTGCTTGTAGGTTCATGTTTGAATGGGTGAAAGAAATGGCTTAATTCTGGCCATTTTCTTGTCCACACAGCCTAAGACATGGGCATGTGTCTTAGCCGCATGTGACACACGGCCATGTGATACAACCATGTGTCCCCTGTAGTCGTTAAAGGTTGCAAGTCAGGTAGTTACATGGCCTAGCACACGGCCTGGCATACAGGCATGTGAGGCCATTTTGAAAGTTACACGACCTGGCACACGGGCTTGTGGCTAGGCTGCGTGACCCAAGTCAGAGAGTTACACAAGCACAGACACGAGCATGTGTCCCTATTTTGAATGTTACATAGTCTGAGACATAGGCGTGTGTCTCAGCCATGTGAGTCACGCGACCTGGCCACATGACCGTCTGACCCCATACGTCCCTATTTCGATGCATGCTGGGCTAAAGAGAGGGTGGCCAAAGACATTATTAAAAAAGCTTAGTGTAGGAGTGATATAACCATCATGGAAAAGTTTGAGATGGTTCGTGAGATGATAAACAATATTCAAAATTGGCTACGCAGATCAACAAGATAATTGATGGCCCTTATGAGATGTCAAATACTGATAGTTTGAGATAGGCACGTATTAAGCTGGGGCACATTTATGCCGAAGAGAAAGGCTATTGGGCACAAAGGTCTAGGATAAGATGGCTCAAAGAGGGGAATAGAAACACTAGCTATTTTCATGTTTGGGCTACTAGCAAATTGAAGACAAACAAACTTGATATATTAAAGGACTGTAACAGTATTTGGATGAACAACACAAAAGATATTTGCAAGGTGGCAGAGAACTACTTTCACAATTTGTTTAAGTTGAGTGCTCTTTCTAATGATGAGATTAGTATGAGCTACATTCAAAAATTTATTACACAGGATGTTAACAATACGTTGGCTAAGAGGTTCACGAATGAGGAGATCCTTGAAGCTTTTAACCAAATGGATCTGCGTATCCTCGTGGATATATGGCCTATTGAGTATTTTCTTTAAAGAAAACTGGGAGCTGATCGGTAAAGATGTCCTTAACCTCTTTCATGAAATATTAGATGGCAACAAAGACATTTCTTGTATTAACAAAATGATTATTATTCTTATCTCTAAGATTAAAGAACCAGTGGACATGTCTAACTTTTGTACTATTAGCTTGTGTAGAGTGATATACAAAATTATCTCAAAGACTTCGGCAAACCAGGTGAAGGATGCTCTCCCTCTTTGCACTAGTCAAAATCAAAGTGCCTTTGTCCCAGGTCATATGATCCATGACAACATTCTTATTGCCCATGAGTTGATGCACTACCTCCAAAGCTCTAAAAATAACCCGAATAAAGGTTTCGCCATCAAGCTCGATATGAGCAAGGCGTATGACTACGTGGAGTGAAATTTCCACAAAAAAGTCATTAAAAAATGGGTTTTTGAAGATGTTTTGGTTGATAAATTATGCGATGTGTTAGGTTGGTGAAATATATGGTGAAGTGTAATACGTTACTTTCGAAGACCATTATTCCGGAGAGGGGTTTTGAACAAGGGGACCCCTTATTCCCCTATCTCTTCTTGTTTTGTATGGAGGCTTTTTCGGGAATTATTCTTTGCACGCAAAATAGTGGTCTTATTTGTGGTATTTGGGCTAGCCAAAATGGCCCACGCATAAATCATTTGTTTTTCGTTGACGCTCTTCTCATTATTAGAAACAAAAAATAAGAGGTTGATGCCTTTTTAAAGATTCTTAACGATTTTGAACATTTTTTGGGTCAACAAATAAATCTTGACAAGGCTATGGTACCTTTTAGCCCGAATATCCCCATGAACCAAAGGCAGTTGTAACACCCCTAACCTATATCCGTCCCCAGAATAGGGTTAAGAGGTATTACTCGACAAATCCATACTTTTACAAACATTTTACAAGCATATAATACATCATCATCATGTCATAATCAAACACCATCATCAAGTATCTTTAGAAGGTCTACAAGACCTTAAACATGCATTAGAAAAGAGTCAGGACTAAACCAAACACATACGGAATTTTTCGAAACTTAAACATTTTTCAAAGTTTCAGAGGTCACATGCCCGTGTGACTAGGCTGTGTGCCTCACACAGAATTATACATGCCTGTGTATCTAGGTCATGGCAAAATAGGGCATACATACTAACTTGGGTCACACGGCCGACCACACGCTAGTGTAGTAGCCCATGTGCCACAAACGGCCAATAGACACGCCCGTGTGTCTAAGCCGTGTAACTCACTAACTTGTATTAATTACACAACATGAATCACACGGTCGTGTCACACGCCTATGTGTGAGACCGTGTGGTCTGCCTAGGTACATTTCGAAATGGCCCTTGAGCAACATAGCATAGACACACGGCCATGTCCCTACCCATATGGGCATAAAATAGGCCATTTACAAGGCCAATATGCCACCCAAATTGGGTCCTCCCTACAAGCACAAATAGCACAACAATACAACAACATTTTAAGCCTATTACACTTCCAAAACATACGTTAATCTAACCTTAATATCACCAACCAATATAAACTCATTTTCATACCAAATCATTCTGAAAATCTCACCAAAATTTCTATTCAATCATACATGATCATTTTATCTATTATCAATTTCATTCACAAGCCAAATCATACCAAAATCCCTTTCAAGAACATATCAAATTGACCATTTCATTTGGCCATTCATTAGCATAAAAACATACCATTTCTTACCACATATTTCATGTCAAAACTAAGCCATAATTTCAACCATAAGCTAGCCATATCACATGGCGTAACATATATACTTATCAAAACTTATTCAAAGACTTCTAGTCTATACATGCTATACATTAATATTTACATTTTCAAAAGGTACTAAAATAAAGTTTGATAGTGTGGTGATGATCCTCAACGATCCCCCAGCTTCTAGTGGCTACGATATCTATAAAATAGAGATGAACACACCAAGTAAGTTTTATAGCTTAGTAAGTTCAGAAGTAAGTAATTCAATTTATAATAACAAATATAATTCAATCAATTATACAACTCAAAACCAAATATAATATACCACAAACCTTTCACATGTCACAAGCATGATTACGTCATTGCATTGTACCTTTCAGTATAATTCTCGTATAGCTAACTGTAATGCCCTCTTACCCGAGACCGTCACCGGAGTCGAGCTTGAGGTGTTACTAAACTTAATTTATCACTTAAACGATTTTAAACCATTTATTTTAGCATTTGTGATAATCTGTCCATCTCTGTCATAGTCGCTAAAAAAATCAATTCTCGAGTTACGAAACTTAAAATTAAGATCCGTAAATTTTCCCTGAAACTAGATTCATATATCTATCTACTAATTATTTTCTAGAATTTTTGAATGGGCCAATTAGTACAGTTTATTAGTTAAAGTTTTCCCCATTTCAGTGTTCGACTGCTCTAACCTCTGTTCACTATGAATCACTTTTCTCCTTGTACAAAATTCAAATCACTATGGTGTTTATTTCTTCTAAAACTAGACTCAATAAGGAATCTATAAATATATAGTATGACTCCTAATTATTTTTGTACAATTTTTAGCAAATTTCTAAATTCAAAATAGGGGATTCAGAAATTGCTCTAACCCTGTTCTACCAAAACCAAAATATCTCTTAAAATACAGCTCTTTTACCTATTTGGTTTCTTCCATATGAAAGTAGACACAATAATCCTCAATTTCATATTTTATTCACCACCTAATCTTGTCTCTACTATTTTTAGTGATTTTTCAAACTCACGTCATTGTTGCTACAAAATTCTTAACAAAATTCATCTTTCTATGGCTTTTCATGGTCTAAGTAACACATTAAACATACATGACACCAAATGTAATCTAGATTGGCCATTCCAATGGCTAATCATTTCCAAGCATTTCCTTGTCATGCCATCACTATGTCATAAGATTATTTACACAAAATGATTATAATGCTATACATGCCATATTCAAAATACAAGCCATTATACCAATTTGTCCCGGATAGTGTGAACGTTCCTTCGACCCTTCCCGATTTCCAAGCTGGCTTGTCAAAACTAGAATGAATGAAAAGGAGGGAGTAAGCATAAATGGTTAGTAAATTCACATGTAAATAACAAGTAACATAACTATGCAAATCAACATAACCACCAATTACATAATATCATTAAAACATTCATGACACAAGAATACTTGCTATTTTACCACATTCTTGTCTTACGAAGTTCTCAACTTGAGATTTAGGCTCATACCTGTCCAACTTCCTCTTTCACCATACTTTCCAACATACCTCTTTCGTTTAGGCGTTCTCATTATTCATTTAAAAATCTACCCGTTGAACTCATCGGAATATAACTCGGATACACGGATTTCACAAACATAAGTGTCATATCCGTAGCTAGACAACTCAATAGCCTACAAAATTTACGTAGCTAAGCTACCACGTAACTCGCCCATAAGCGAACTCGGACTCAACCCAAATTAGCTCGGGCATTTGCATCCATAAGTGAACTCGGACTCAACTCAACAAGCTCGGATGCCTAGTTACATCTCACGAACTCGAACTCAACTCAACGAGTTCGGAACTCAGTCATCCTAGTGACATGTCACTTGTATCCTAATCTATTCCCAAGGTTCAAACGGGATTTTCCTCAATCACAAATTTCCGATCGTCTTCCTCGAAATGCTGAAACCAATACTTGCTAGCATCTCATACTTATCAAGTTAACCACATACTTTGCATATCAATAAATAACAATTCACAAAGCATAATATTCATGATAATAAGTACCAAATCATATAAATACTTTAAATTACTTAAAATAATAAGTATGTTACCTTATTTACACATGAACTTACCTCGATACAAAATGTTAGGAATCGAGCCTATTCCTCATAAACTTTGTTTTTCCCTCGATCACGACTCGAATCTCGTTTCTCTTGATCTAAAATAACACATTTAGCTTATTTAATACTCACATTTATCAAAACGGTCCTTGACCCTAACTTTGTCAAAATCACGAATTTGCTCCTAAACTTTTGCATATTTACACTTTTACCCCAAAGCTCGGAAATTAAACTTTATCCCAACTTCTTATGTTTTAGGACATGCTGATCATTTATTTACTAACAGCAACCTCAAATTCCCACTATAACATGTACATATGAACAATAGGTATTTTTACTGATTAAGCCATTTTACTCATTTTCACTTAAAACCGAGTAGCACAAGTTGTCTAGCATAATTTAAAACCTCATGCTCTATCATAAAACAGCAAAATAAACAAATTTCACCTATGGGTATTTTTCCAAATATGAACCCTAGGTTGAATTATTGCTAGCATAAGCTAAATCAAGTTACCGGGACTCTGAAAACGTAGGCTTGGAATCACTTACTATTGAGCTTGGAAGCTTGAAACAAACCCTAGCTATGGAGAACCCTTGAAATTTCGTGCTAATGAAGAAGATGGACATATTTTGCCATCTTTTTCCCTTTTTTAATCTTTTAATTACCAAATAACCAAAATACCCTAAATGACTTTCTTTGCAAATTTTCATGTACAAGCCCATTTTTGTCCAAAATTTTAGAATTTGGTCAAATTGCTATTTAAGACCTCCTAATTAATATTCCAAAGCAATTTCATACTAAAAGCTTCTAGAATGCAAGTTTTGCATCTTATTCGATTTAGTCCCTAATTTCAAATTAAGCACTTTATGCATAAATTTCTTCACGAAATTTTCACACCATCATGCAATCATATCATAAACATCAAAATAATTATAAAATAATTATTTCTATCTCGGATTTGTGGTTCTGAAACCACTATTCCGATTAGGCCATAATTCGGGATATTACAACTCTCCCTCATTTAAAGATTTTCGTCCTCAAAATCTTACCAGTAAACAGATGTGGGTATTGATTCCTCATAGTTTCCTTGGGTTTCCATGTGGTCTCTTCTACCCCGTGCTTTTGCCACAATACTTTCATAAGAGCAATACTTTTATTTCTTAGTTGCTTGACCTCCCGAGCTAAAATCCTAATTGGTTCTTCATAAGTCATATCCGGCCGTAGCTCAATTTCTGTCAGTGAAATTACATGTGAATGATCTAAACAATACTGATCTTCTCTAATTCAGATGGCAATGCTAATCGATACGCTACTAGTCCAACTCTTTCAATTATTTCATACGGTCCGATAAAACGCGGGCTCAACTTACCTTTCCGTCCAAATCTAAGAACCTTCTTCCATGGAGACACTTTTAAAAATACCTTATCACCGACTTCAAACTCGATTTCCTTTCGTTTCAAATCCGCATAAGATTCCTGTCTATTCGAAGCAGCTTTCAAACAATCTCGAATCACCTTCACTTTGTGTAACACCCTACACCCCTGTCCGTCACCAGAATAGGGTATAAAGGTATGATATATCTAAATACAACCTACCGAGGTTCATAGTTACACGCTAGACATAGATTCATTGAGTTCTATAGTCGAATATATCACTTGTAAATAGGTTCGGTTAGTACATCATATCTCATTAAAATCGTTCTATAAGCATGCTAGCAAATTTCTACCATGTGGCTACTAACAATTTGGCTAAATCAAAATTTTCAATAACCAAACACCATATTAGAAACTCATTGCATATTGGGTACTAACTAAATATCATGCCACAACATCGAATCATATGAGTATCATCCAAACATATAATCAAACTCGAAGACTAAGCAAGCCATTTTCGCATGGCTAGAATAATTACAACTCAAAAGATAATTTGGTTCAACAAAAGGAGATTAGCCTATACATGCCATTGACCCAAAATAACTATCAAATGTACCAAAATAACAGCGATAGTGTAGGTGATTAAGGCTTCAATCCCCGAGTCCAAAGCTTCCAAAATGAGACTATAAAACAGAGGAAACAAGGGAAACGGAGTAAGCATTACAATGCTTAGTAAGTTTTAAGCAATGACAACAGATAAAGCATCAAATTATAACATAGTTGTTCGTATTTTTGTTTCCCTTTTCTTTTAGATAAGTCACCCTTTAACCAAACATATACATTCACATCATATACGAAAGTGGATAGCTTTCACTTATGGTAAACTCATGTAAACATATACATGTCACAAAATTCACATAACATTTCGCATAGGCCAATTGTACTTTGACCATATTAATAGTCTCATTTCATGCACACATATGAAATCGCATAATGAGCTTAGTATTCGGTCCAAAAATCCAGCTTGCATATAAGCTTAGGGTACATACCTGTATAACTTAACACTTTAAGTGCATTCATTAGCAATCGTTACCTTGAAGACCATTAGTCTTAGGCTTTACTCGCATCATCATCGAGACCTTTAGCTCGGGTAAAAACTCTATACATAGCCATCGGGTTTCTACCCCGGATATAATCTCCGCATATAGCCTTCGGGTCTTAACCCAGACATCATCTCTGCATATAGCCTTCGGGTCTTAACCCGGACATAGTCTCCACATATAGTCAGCGAGACTTAATCCCGGATTCACATCACAAATTCTCATACCTATATATATTCACATGTTGCCAAGTTTCACATAGCAAGATCGCACTTGTAATTCAATCAATTCATTTGCATACAAACATATAACATGCTCCTCGACTTTATATCATAAATATATATAGTTCAAAACTTATTCATGTATACTCTTATTTTCTAGACATTTGGCCCAATGATCAAACATACATAAGCAATGCATTTCAAATCCCAATTTCGGTCCCTTTCTCTACGAGCCATTCGGCTATATAGCAAACATGAATAAGGTTTCTTTCTCAATGGGACATCGTTCAACTATCAGCATGTATATCATGGCATTTTAAATTAAATATCAAATTCAATTACTCAAAACTTACCTTGAACTTTCTCGAGCAACTATGAGTTGGCTATTCGACCACTTTAGCCTTCCCTTTATCCGAACTTGCCCCTCTATGCTCTTGAGCTAAATAAAATATTTAATTTTTTAATCCTTATTCAAACATCTCAATTAATCAATTTTCACTTATACTCAAATAATACATGCATATACTTCTCATTGCAAGCACACACACACATTCGGTCATTTCACATACATATCATAAGTCGCAACAAGCTGATTTTCTGAGCAACATTCAATAAATTACTCATAACTGGAGCTACGAAACTCCAAATGATGTGCCGTTAATTTTTCCTGAAAATAGACTCATATATCTTCCATCCATAAAATTTCCAGAATTTTTGGTTTGGCCAATCAATACCAGAATTTTCTTAAAGTTTCCCCTATTTCACTGTTTGACTAAACTGACCACTCTTTACTACGAATTGAATTTCTCCTTGTATAGAATTCAAAATATGTCCTAGCCTATTTCATTCGAAACTACACTCATTAAGGAGTCTAAGCATATAAATTTTGCCTCATAACAATTTTTATGCAATTTATGGTGATTTTCTAAAAACAGAACAGGGGATTTCGGAGTCAATCTGACACTGTCTCACTCTACTCTAAAAATCTATTTATCGGAAATTCCTTTGCTTGTAAGGTTTCTTTTATAAGAAACTAGACTCATTAAGCTTTAATCACACAATTTATTCAGCCTCTAATTCAACTCCCACAATTTATGGTGATTCCAAAACACGTTACTGCTACTGTCCCAAGCAGATTTTATACAAAATTCACTCTTTAATGTTCTTATTCACATATTTAAAACATAGCATTTCCTAAGGCACCATTTAGAGTAGTCATTGATCTTAACATAAATATACATAATTCATATTCATTTTAATCAATATACCACTCTTAAGACACCAATTATCAAAACAACACCCAAATTTCATTATTTAACACAAGCATCAAGGAAAGCACAATTCTCCCATCCTTGCTCATATGGCCGAATACCATATCTTGCTTATCTCACAAAGATTCCATGTTTACAAAATTCAAATTTCTTAACAAAAATCTTCAAAACATCACCAAAGAAAACATGCACCTATGACCGAATGCTTCTAACACTAAAGGCTCAAGAAATTCAAACATGGACAAAGAAGAGAGCTTCAAAACCAATAAAATTTCATGGAATTCAAAGAAAATCACCTAAAAATTGTACCTTAATCAAGACTTCCCTCAACCGACTAGCTTGAACCCTATTTCTCTTCTTCTTTAGCTAGCTTCGGCAATGAAGGGAGGAAAATAAACAAACATTGTTTTTATCACCCTTTTCTTAATTCATTAATTATATTATTTCTATTTTATGACAACTAATTTTTATTTAATATAAACAAATTTATTATTATCATTATTTACTAACATACAAAGCACAAAATGCCAACAAAATCATCATTACCATCCACTCACATAAAAAAGGTAAATTTGACATGCAACTCCCTCAATTTGCATGCATGCATTAACTAGTCATCACACTTTTGTCTAGCATATTTTCAAAGTTCACTACTAAGTCCTTTTTAGTGAAATTCAAATTTATAACTCTAAATCAACACACCAAACATGTCACACATGAATTAACACATATTATAGGCATCAAAATGAATATTAAATATATTTTATGCCTCGGTTTTATGGTCCCGAAACCATATTCCGACTAGGGTCATTTTAAGGTTGTCACAACTCTCCCCCACTTAAGAAATTTTCGTCCCCGAAAATTCTTACCGGAAAATAAGTTTGGGTAACGTTCTTTTATCGAATCCTCAAGCTCCCAAGTAGCTTCTTCGACCCCATGTTTGACCCATAACACTTTTACTAACGAAATCCTCTTATTCCGCAATTCTTTAACCTCGCGCGCCAAAATACGAATTGGTTCCTCCTCATAACTCATATCAGATCGAATCTCGATGTCAGATGGATTAATCACATGTGACGGGTCGGATCTATATCGTCGAAGCACCGAAACATGAAAAACATTGTGGATCTTTTCAAGTTCGGGAGGCAAAATCAATCGATATGCTACTGGTCCAATCCGTTCAGATATTTCATATGGTCCGATGAACCTCGGACTCAATTTACCCTTACGGCCGAATCTGAGCACCTTTTTCCAAGGTGATACTTTAAGGAATACTTTATCTCCGACCTGATACTCGATATCTTTCCACTTTAAATCCGCGTATGACTTTTGACGATCTGAAGCTACCTTAAGACTATCTCGAATCACCTTTACCTTCTGCTCGGCATCTCTAATCAAATCAACCCCAAAGATCTTACTTTCACTGAGCTCGGTCCAAAATAACGGGGTGCGGCATTTGCGACCGTACAAAGCCTCGTAAGGTGCCATCTTAATGCTCGATTGGAAACTGTTGTTGTAAGCGAATTCAATCAAAGGCAAATACCGTTCCCATGAACCACTAAACTCAAGGACACAACATCTCAACATATCCTCGAGTATCTGAATTACTCGTTCCGATTGACCGTCCGTCTGAGGATGGAACGCGGTACTAAAATGTAGCTTAGTACCCAGAGAATCTTGTAGTTTCTTCCAAAACCGCGATGTAAATCTCGGGTCTCTATCCGATACGATAGAGATAGGGACCCCGTGCAATCTGACGATCTGAGAAACATACAACTTCGCTAACTTATCAAGTGAATAATCCGTACGCACGGGTATAAAATGAGCAGATTTAGTTAATTGGTCTACGACAACCCAAATCGCATCCTTCTTGCTCGGTGTCAACGGTAGCCCAGATACAAAATCCATCGTGACTTTATCCCATTTCCACTCAGGAATCAAAATCGGTTACAACAAACCCGAAGGCACCTGATGTTTCGCTTTTACTTGTTGGCATATCAGACACTTCGACACAAAATTTGAGATGTCTCATTTCATACCGTGCCACCAATACTGACGTTTCAAATCGTTGTACATTTTTGTGCTTCCCGGATGAACCGACATTCGGCTATTATGAGCTTCATTTAAAATCATCGAAACCAACTCTGAACTTCTCGGAATACATACTCGGCCTCGGAACCTCAAACAATCATCGTCATCAACTTGAAATTCAGAATCCACATTTAAATCGCATTGAGCTCGCTTGGAAATTAAATCATCATCCGCTTTCTGAGCTTCACAAACTTGTCGGAGAAACACCGGTTTCGCTTTTAATTCTGCTATCATCACACCATCATCAGATACCGATAAATGCACATTCATGGCTCGTAAAGCAAACAATGATTTTTGGCTAAGAGCATCAGCAACTACATTCGCCTTTCCCGGATGATAGTCAATGACAAGCTCGTAATCCTTTAGCAATTCAAGCCAACGTCTTTGTCTCAAATTCAAATCTCTTTGCGTCATCAAGTATTTGAGGCTTTTATGGTCGGAAAAGACATGACATTTCTCACCAAAAAGGTAGTGACGCCAAATCTTCAAAACAAACACAATAGCAGCTAATTCGAGATCTTGAGTCGGATAGTTTTTCTCATGAGGCTTTAATTACCTCGAAGCATATGCAACAACTCTGCCCTCTTGCATCAAAACACACCCCAAACCATTCAAAGACGCATCACTATATACTACAAACTCTTTACCGGATTGAGGCTGAACTAAGACTAGAGCCTCCGTCAAAAGGGCTTTCAATTGGTCGAAACTTTTCTGGCACTTTTCAGACCATTCAAATTTAACATCTTTCTGTAATAGCTTTGTCAACGGGGTTGAGATCATCGAGAAGTCTTTCACAAACCATCGGTAGTACCCGGCAAGTCCTAAAAAGCTTCGGACTTCTGAAACATTTTTAGGAGGTTTCCAATCAAGGATAGCGGATATTTTATTCGGATCAACTCGGATACCCACAGTAGATACAATATGTCCCAGAAAGCCAACCTCGCGCAACCAGAACTCACACTTGCTGAATTTCGCATACAACCGGTTATCACGCAAAATCTGTAGCACAAGTCTTAAATGCTCGGCATGCTTAATCTCATCGCTGGAATAAACCAAAATATCATCGATAAACACGACCACAAATCGATCTAGGTACTGCTTAAACACTCGATTCATCAGATCTATGAAAACAGTAGGGGCATTAGTCAGCCCAAACGGCATCACTAAAAATTCGTAGTGTCCGTACCTCGTTCTGAAGGCAGTCTTGGGCACGTCTGAGTCTCGAACTCGCAACTGATAATAACCGGATCGCAAGTCAATCTTTGAAAACACTGAGGCTCCCTTTAACTGATAGAATAAGTCGTCGATACGAGGCAACGGATACTTATTCTTTATAGTCACCTTGTTCAGCTGCCGATAGTCAATACACATTCTCAAAGTCCTGTCTTTCTTTTTCACGAACAAGACTGGTGCACCCCAGGGTGAAAAGCTCGGTCTTGCGAAACCTCTGTCTGTCAACTCTTGCAACTGAGATTTCAACTCTTTCAACTCTGTCGGAGCCATACGATACGGAGCAATTGAAATCGGAGTTGTATCCGGGACTAGCTCAATGCTGAACTCAACCTCTCTAACTGGCGGTAATCCCGGTAATTCTTCAGGAAATACGTCCGGATACTCGCGAACCACAGGTACAGTCTCAAGCTTTAGTTCGGATATTTTACTTTCCAAAACGTAAGCAAGAAAGCCTCGCAACCCTTTTGCATAAACTTTTTAGCCATAACTAAAGATATTACTGCCGGTAGCCCGTTTAGATCAGACGACTCAACCCGAATTATCTCATTATTCGAATATCGCAAATAAATAGTCTTTTGCTTGCAATTCACTACCGCATCATGCACAGTCAACCAATCCATTCCGAGAATAACGTCGAATTCGTCGAATGGCAAAAGCATCAAATCGGCCGGAATACAGGAATTTCGAATCATAAGGGGACATTTCTTACACACTCTATCAGCTAGAACACAACGACCTAAGGGATTGGACACTCGAATCACAAACTCAGTAGACTCAATAAGGAGAGTCTTACTGGATGCCAAATTTTCACATACATATGAATGAGTTGAACCGGGGTCAATCAAAGCAATTACATCAGTATCAAAGAGAGTAAAAGTACCGGTAATAATATCTGGGGAAGAGGCATCCTCGCGTGCAAGTATAGCGTAAGGTCTAGCAGGGGCACGAGTCTCAGATTTGGTCGTGCCATCTTTAAACCTTCTCTGACCACCGCTAGCATTTCCCGGATTCCTTGGTGGTCTACCTCGTGCTGAAGTAGTACTCGGTTTCCCACTCTGATTCACATTCTGCTCGGACCATCTGGGGCAATCTCTTATAAAGTGATCAGCCGACCTGCACTTATAACAGGAGCGATCATGAAACCTGCAGCTCCCCGATTGCCATTTTCCATAATACTTGCACTCGACTCTGTCTCGACGGTCGTTCCCAACACTAGCAGCAGAAGTGGCACGTGTACTCATAGGGGGTCGATCACTGTCTCATCTAGAAAAACCCGAAGTGGCCTTTGGTCGGTCCGATTCACTTCAAAATTTCTTTGATGATCCTTGAGTAGACTTCCCAGAAGATCTCTTACGAAACTCTCTGGCTCCGCTATCAGCTTTTCTCTTTTCATTTCTAAGCTCTTCAGCCTTGCAGGCTCGCTCGACAAGAACAACGAACTCTTGAATTTCCAGAATGCCAACCAGTAATTTGATATCTTCATTTAACCCGTCCTCGAAGCGTTTACACATAATAGCTTCGGATGCTATGCACTCGCGAGCATATCGGCTAAGCCGTACAAATTCTCTCTCATACTCGGTTACTGACATTCGGCCTTGTTTAAGCTCAAGGAATTCCTTGATCGATAAATCTTTGGCTGATATACTTTTTTCGGAATTTAACTTGGAAAAACTCCCAAGTAACTCGCTCTCTCGGCACAACGGAAACCAATGTGTTCCACCAATAGTAGGCAGAATCACGCAGCAAGGATACGGCACATTTCAAGCACTCCTCGGGCGTGCATGACAATTCATCGAACACACGGATTACATTATCGAGCCAAAACTCGGCCCGCTCAGCATTATCATCGACTGTAGCTCGAAATTTTTCAGCCCCATATTTTCTAATTTTATCGATAGGGGGTTTACTCGACCTCACAGGGTCGGTCTCAGGAGGAGCCACAGGGGTCAGAAGTGGGTTATTCGGGAGAGGAGGTTGTGGAACAGCCGGATTAGTTTGTAGGAATTGAGCGAAACAATCATTCATCATTGCATAAAAGTTCTGCCTCATGTCATCATCTCGACGACTGGCATTCGGCTGAGAGTCGATCGGCGCGGTCCCTTGCGCGGGAGCAGCCGCCACACTCTCAATATCTTCCGCTACGGCTCGATCGGGATCGGGATCCATTACTATACGAAAAACACATTTCAAATGTCAGAAATCACCACACTATCGCATTATCACAAAATGGCATGTATAGCTATACTCACACGCGCTACGTTAGTCCGAGAATCGACTAAACCGTAGCTCTGATACCAATAAAAATGTAACACCCTACACCCTTGTCCGTCGCCAGAATATGGTATAAAGGTATTACATATCTAAATACAACCTACCGAGGTTCATAGTTACACACTAGACATAGATTCATTGAGTTCTATAGTCGAATATATCACTTGTAAATAGGTTCGGTTAGTACATCATATCTCATTAAAATCGTTCTATAAGCATGCTAGCAAATTTCTACCATGTGGCTACTAACAATTTGGCTAAATCAAACTTTTCAATAACCGAACACCATATTAGAAACTCATTGTATATTGGGTACTAACTAAATATCATGCCACAACATCGAATCATATGAGTATCATCCAAACATATAATCAAACTCGAAGACTAAGCAAGCCATTTTCGCATGGCTAGAATAATTACAACTCAAAAGATAATTTGGTTCAACAAAAGGAGATTAGCCTATACATGCCATTGACCCAAAATAACTATCAAATGTACCAAAAATAACAGCGATAGTGCAGGTGATTAAGGCTTCAATCCCCAAGTCCGTAGCTTCCAAAATGAGATCTATAAAACAGAGGAAACAAGGGAAACGGAGTAAGCATTACAATGCTTAGTAAGTTTTAAGCAATGACAACAGATAAAGCATCAAATTATAACATAGTTGTTCGTATTTTTGTTTCCCTTTTCTTTTAGATAAGTCACCCTTTAACCAAACATATACATTCACATCATATACGAATGTGGATAGCTTTCACTTATAGTAAACTCACATAAACATATACATGTCACAAAATTCACATAACATTTCGCATAGGCCAATTGTACTTTGACCATATTAATAGTCTCATTTCATGCACATATATGAAATCGCATAATGACCTTAGTATTCGGTCCAAAAATCCAGCTTGCATATAAGCTTAGGGTACATACCTGTATAACTTAACACTTTAAGCGCATTCATTAGCAATCGTTACCTTGAAGACCATTAGTCTTAGGCTTTACTCGCATAATCATCGAGACCTTTAGCTCGAGTAAAAACTCTATACATAGCTATCGGGTCTCTACCCCGGATATAATCTCCTCATATAGCCTTCGGGTCTTAACCCGGACATCATCTTTGCATATAGCCTTCGGGTCTTAACCCAGACATAGTCTCCACATATAGTCAGCGGGACTTAATCCCAGATTCACATCACAAATTCTCATACCTATAGATATTCACATGTTGCCAAGTTTCACATAGCAAGATCGCACCTGTAATTCAATCAATTCATTTGCATACAAACATATAACATGCTCCTCAACTTTATATCATAAATATATACAGTTCAAAACTTATTCATGTATACTCTTCTTTTCTAGACATTCGGCCCAATGATCAAACATACATAAGCAATGCATTTCAAATCCCAATTTCGGTCCCTTTCTCTACGAGCCATTCGGCTATATAGCAAACATGAATAAGGTTTCTTTCTCAATGGGACATTGTTCAACTATCAGCATGTATATCATGGCATTTTAAATTAAATATCAAATTCAATTACTCAAAACTTACCTTGAACTTTCTCGAGCAACTATGAGTTAGCGATTCGACCACTTTAGCCTTCCCTTTATCCGAACTTGCCCCTCTATGCTCTTGAGCTAAATAAAATATTTAATTTTTTAATCCTTATTCAAACATCTCAATTAATCAATTTTCACTTATACTCAAATAATACATGCATATACTTCTCATTGCAAGCACACACACACATTCGGTCATTTCACATACATATCATAAGTCGCAACAAGCTGATTTTCTGAGCAACATTCAATAAAATACTCATAACTGGAGCTACGAAACTCCAAATGATGTGCCGTTAATTTTTCCTGAAAATAGACTCATATATCTTCCATCCATAAAATTTCCAGAATTTTTGGTTTGGCCAATCAATACCAGAATTTTCTTAAAGTTTCCCCTATTTCACTGTTTGACTAAACTGACCACTCTTTACTACGAATTGAATTTCTCCTTGTATAGAATTCAAAATATGTCCTAGCCTATTTCATTCGAAACTACACTCATTAAGGAGTCTAAGCATATAAATTTTGCCTCATAAAAATTTTTATGCAATTTATGGTGATTTT
Source organism: Gossypium stocksii (assembly GCA_020496765.1). Lineage (NCBI taxonomy): Eukaryota > Viridiplantae > Streptophyta > Magnoliopsida > Malvales > Malvaceae > Gossypium > Gossypium stocksii. Next base: position 77,574,267 of record CM035624.1, on the reverse strand, counting down.
CTAAAAACAGAACAGGGGATTTCGGAGTCAATCTGACACTGTCTCACTCTACTCTAAAAATCTATTTATCGGAAATTCCTTTGCTTGTAAGGTTTCTTTTATAAGAAACTAGACTCATTAAGCTTTAATCACACAATTTATTCAGCCTCTAATTCAACTCCCACAATTTATGGTGATTCCAAAACACATTACTGCTACTGTCCCAAGCAGATTTTATACAAAATTCACTCTTTAATGTTCTTATTCACATATTTAAAACATAGCATTTCCTAAGGCACCATTTAGAGTAGTCATTGATCTTAACATAAATATACATAATTCATATTCATTTTAATCAATATACCACTCTTAAGACACCAATTATCAAACCAAAATTTAAAGAATTTATGCACATGGCCGATTAGGTCATTTCTTTAATCAAGAAACTCCCACAAGCACAAATTAATATATTTGTCTAACTACCAATTCCATATGCATACACACTAAGGCCATTCGGCCATATGTCCAAGCATGGACTTTTATTCAATTCCACCTCCTAAACTTTAACTAACATTTTGTAGCATTCAATCTTATACATAACACATACTTCCATCAATTCAAAGTTCAATCACAAAAAGAAGTATGTTTGATTTACTTCACATGCTAAGACTAAATGCATATGGTCTTAAACTTCACTTATAATTCAAAATCAAACCATCCCTTTCCTTATTACATCACTAATCAACCGAAACTAACATGCTTCATAATTTTCAAATCACTAGTAGGTTTCGGTCAAACAATTTAAGAAGCGCACCACATCCAATTTAGCCTCTATTAACCTTAAGTCATTTTCATTAGACTACATATCATGTATACTACCAAATGGCTACTCAAGAACAAGACAAATCCTATACTCATGGAACCGAATGCTCCTAGGTTCGGTATCATCCCACAAAACCAAAATCTTCTAAGTTCAACTTAATAATTCAAGCATATAACACCACAAGGTTCATTGGCAAGCTTTAGTAAGTTCATGAATTCAATTTAACAATTCCTTAGCCTAATTTGACATAGCCGAATGCCTACATCTTCCTAGCTCAAAGAATTCCATAATGGGCAAAGGAGAGGACCCTTAAACTAGCTCAAACAACACCCAAATTTCATTATTTAACACAAGCATCAAGGAAAGCACAATTCTCCCATCCTTGCTCATATGGCCGAATACCATATCTTGCTTATCTCACAAAGATTCCATGTTTACAAAACTCAAATTTCTTAACAAAAATCTTCAAAACATCACCAAAGAAAACATGCACCTATGACCGAATGCTTTTAACACTAAAGGCTCAAGAAATTCAAACATGGACAAAGAAGAGAGCTTCAAAACCAACAAAATTTCATGGAATTCAAAGAAAATCACCTAAAAATTGTACCTTAATCAAGACTTCCCTCAACCGATTAGCTTGAACCCTATTTCTCTTCTTCTTTAGCTAGCTTCGGCAATGAAGGGAGGAAAATAAACAAACATTGTTTTTATCACCCTTTTCTTAATTCATTAATTATATTATTTCTATTTTATGACAACTAATTTTTATTTGATATAAACAAATTTAATATTATCATTATTTACTAACATACAAAGCACAAAATGCCAACAAAATCATCATTACCATCCACTCACATAAAAAAGGTAAATTTGACATGCAACTCCCTCAATTTGCATGCATGCATTAACTAGTCATCACACTTTTGTCTAGCATATTTTCAAAGTTCACTACTAAGTCCTTTTTAGTGAAATTCAAATTTATAACTCTAAATCAACACACCAAACATGTCACACATGAATTAACACATATTATAGGCATCAAAATGAATATTAAATATATTTTATGCCTCGGTTTTGTGGTCCCGAAACCACATTCCGACTAGGGTCGTTTTAAGGCTGTCACACTTTGTCTTTGTAACGCCCTAATTTTCGGGTTTCTCTTAGATTGTTGTTCATTTGATAAAATGGTTGAACTCTGGTATTTAGGTGTGTAATGCATGTTTGGGGAGTGTTAATGGGCCTATGGAAGGCCCAGGTGCTGGTTAAAAACTCGGTAAAATTTTGTATTTTTTTGACTTAGGAGATAAGGGGGCCGTTGGAAGTAAGTGTCTTAAGAAATTGTACGTGAAATATAGCACAAAACAAGTCTTGGTAAAGTGGCAAAGGAGGCGCCACTAAGCTCCTTAAAAAGTGGCGCCTAAGAGGGCTTAGAGGTCCAAGGTTCAAGCTCGAGGGGTTGCAAATGAGGCGTTTTATTTTTATGCTTGAGCAGGCAAGAGTTGGAAGCAGAGTTGAACTCTGTTGAGGAGTGGTTGAATTGGTCATGAGAGGATTTCGTGGAGTGATAAGGGGAGCTTGTTGAGGAGGATTTTTAGGTGAGTTTGAATTTTGAAAGGAAGTGGCCGGCCAGGGGATTCTGTTTAGAGTGAATTCGGCAAAGTGCATAGGTAGTGTTTCGGCAATTAGGCTCCTTAGTGTGCCAAATTCTTTAGGTTTGTGCACTCCTTCTTTTACCGATTTTAGGTGACACAGTAGGGTTCTCTTTTGTGATTCTTTTTCCTTGTTTTTGACTTAGTAGCCGCACCTCATACCTCAGGAACCCCACTGCTAAATCCTCTCTAGTAACCAAAAGTACTCTTCTGCTTTCCTCTTCACTCATTCTCTTCTTCTACTCATCTTGCATTCTAAGCCGAATTATTCTCTTCTTCTACAAGCCTCTATCGACCATCTTTTTACCCAAACCCCTTATTAAGCCGAATGTTCATTTGATCAAAACCCCACCATGGCTGAATACTTTATGTGACCGAAACCATACTCCTTTGTTTACCTATTGACCAAAATCTATCACTTCTTCTTCTCCTTGATTCTCTGGCAAGTCGAACCTCTTAATACCCATTATTTGAGCCATCAAATCACTCTCCCAACTCAGTGTTGTGTCGACAAGGGTACCTGGAAGAGGATCTAAAAATCGAATCTATTTGGAGACATTCTTTGTAGTTGTTAGAGTTAGATCTAGTATAGATCTAAATTAGTGGAAGCGTAGAGATGTCTTCTTCGAGGAGAAGTGTTGGTAAGTGCTCGAGATCTTGTGTACATTCGTTTATGATTATTTAAGGCAAGAAGCCGAAACCCTTTTAGGGGGAGGCTAACGTTAGTGACTAAGGGCTTGTTGGCCTCTTTCTCTTGCTTTGCTTGCGTTAGTGTGATCAAGGGGTTGTGCAGCTAAGGATTCGGAAGGCTAATCGCAGGAGGACAGCGGGATCTAGTCCATATTCAGTAGAAGGTAGGGACTTTAGGGTCTTAGGCCATGTAGGCCAATTTTGGTAAGGATTTATGACTCTTTGGTTATCGAAGATTAGACTAAAAAGTTAGTGTTTAATTGTAGGCTCTCTCTACGTGGGTTTCGTCAATGCTTCGACAGTTAACAGGTGTGTAACATACTCCCGCTATAGACTAGGACGGCAACGGCTGTAATGACCAAAAGTGACCAAAAAATGACCGAAAGTTACCGAAAACTCGGTCTTGTGCAATCTCTGTGTAATTGTTTACGCTGTTAGTGTCAACTTTAGATTCGATGGTGACAGAATTGTAGAAGGTGCGATTCTGAGCGTTTCGGTAAGTTGGGCTTGAATGGGCCAAAGGTGGGCCCAATGGGCTTCCGAGCCCATATCAGTAAAATTGTCATTAAAAGCATTCTGGCGGTATGTTGAGAGTAAACTGGTTAAAACTAACAATCTAAACTTTAAAATTGGATTTAACGGGCTTAAGACGATGATGGATTTGGTAAGGCCCATTAGGGGTTTTTGGGGCTAAAAAGGGCAAAAATTGGAAACTAAGGTTAAAAGGACTTCTGTAAACACTAATGGACTAGGAATTACTTGGACTTGCATAAAAACCCTGAAAATCGATAAAAAGACTAAAATACCCTTAAGTATGGAAAATTACCATTTTACCTCTAGGTGCAAAATGACCTTTATACCCCTAGGGTAAAATTTGTATGAAACGTATGATTTTCTATTTCTGTATGTCATATCCCATAATACATGTGTATATCTGATGCATGAGATTCTGTATGTTATATGTCATAACATGTATGTCTGTTGCATGGGGTTTGGGTTTATGATGGAGGAAGTATTCTGGCAGCCTCGCTGCAATCTGGTGGCCTCGCCACATATATATATGTTCTGGTGGCCTCGCCACATATATATCTGTTCTGGTGGCTTTGCCACAATATCTGTATCTGGTGACCTCGTCACAATATCTGGCAGCCTCGCTGCAAATTTTTGTGGTGTGTAGCGGTTGGGTGGGTCGAGTAGTCTCCCCACATGGTGTAAGGCTAGTACGGGGGTGTTATGGATGGATCTGGGTTGGGCTTTCTGTTTGCATATTATATCTGATCTGTATCTATTATGGGCCTATGGGCTTAACCTGATTTCTGTAATGGGCCAATGCCCAATTAAATATGAATCTGAGGCTTGATCTGTTTTGGCCTATGGTTGAGATTATGTTACACACTGAGTTGTCAAACTCACCCCTTAATTTCATCTCTGCAGGTAACCCTCAACCATAGTGGGCTTGGAACTGTGAGAGATTCAGAGTGGCCACAGCATCTGCAAATTCGGTTTTCTTTTCATTTTAAGTATTTTATTATGCTATTTTTGGGGTTTAAATTGTAATAAGGCCGCTGTTTAAATATCTTTATTGGTTTTGTTTTTAATAATGGTTTAATTCATACTTTATCGAAACTCCTAGTTATAGGCTACGCGGGTTTTGAAAATCTTAAGAACGGTTTCGAAACTCAACAAGATCACGACACGGATAATCTAAAGGCTTATCAAAATGACTTTTCACAAACTTGCTATTTGAATGTCACCTAAGTCACAACAAGCAAAAGGTCGTAAACATAGTTATAGGTTCATGTGACACACTAGATCTGGTCATAACATCCAGGCTGGGTTTGGGGTGTTACATTTAGTGGTATCAGAGCCCGGTTGCAACAACTTGGCTGTGGATCGGGTCTAAAAATGGAAGTTTTCAAATAATAAGAACAAAGATTTTTGAAAGATCATGTTTTTAACTAGTGTTTTCAAAATTAATTGGAACTTGTTTTGATGAACTCCTTTCGTGCATAAATGATTTATTTTCAAGCAATAAATTAAGTTTTCCTTTGTAATCTTTCGAAAGAGTGGCACACTGAATCTCCGGCCCAAGCCTGTAAGTTGTCTGAACTTTTCTGAATAATTCTGCAATTCTGATTATATGCCTGACTAAGACTCTGTTATGATACTTTAGTTAGGATATTACTGAAACTATAGAAACTTTGATAAGTAGACTGAGATTGTAGCTAGGCGTCCGCGAAAGAAAACAAACTCTGAAATTCTACTTATTCATAAGACATCTGTAATAAACACTGGAATATTAATCTGACTCATAAAATTTCTAAACAGATAATACGAAATGAGTACGCGAGCAGCTCATGGTAAGGGCCGTAGACGTGGCTGCGTGCACGAGCTGAATCTTCATCTTCGAGTCATGCACCAGCAGCTGATGTATCGATACCACTGGCAATGGAGTTAGAGTCGCATGATCGGGGTGTAGGGGATGACGCCCTATCGCAAGCAATGCTACGAATTCTGGAAAGGGTTGCTGGGGCAAGTACCGGTAATGGATTCCAGGGATCTATCTCTGAACGACTCCAGGCTAATGGAGCTGAATTCTTTAGAGGCATACCTGGAGTAGCCCCAAATGTGGCCGAACATTGGTTGAAGGCCACAGAGCGAATCATGGATGATCTGGACTACTCCGTGGAGCAGAAGCTGACGGGAGCCGTATCGTTGCTTAGAGATGAAGCCTATCAGTGGTGGCTCACAGTGAGAGATGGAACTTCAGCTGGTGAGGTAACTTGGGAGCTGTTTAAGACAGCCTTTAAAGGGAAATATGTTGGGGCTAGCTATGTGGACGCCCGCCGGAAGGAATTCTTGAATTTGGTTCAGGGAGGTAGGACAGTATCTGAGTACGAGGCTGAGTTTCTGAGGCTAAGCCGGTATGCTTCTAGGATAGTTGCTACTGAGTATGAGCGTAGCGTGCGCTTCGAGGATGGTCTAAAGGATGAACTGAGAGTGCTGATTGCTCCGCAGAGGGAGCGTAACTTTGCTGCTTTGGTTGAGAAAGCTAAGATAGCTGAAGAAGTAAAACGGACAGAAAGACAGAATCGCGAAAAGGATAGGAACCGCTTCCGGAGGGATTCTAGACCATCAGGTGGGGCCAACAGGAATGTTAAGAGAGCAAGAGTGGCAGAACCAGTGCGAGCAGTACCAATGAATGCTGTTAGACCGCAAGGTTGTAGGAGTTGTGGTAAGATACATATGGGCGAGTGTCGAAAACGTTCTGGAGCTTGTTTTCGATGTGGGTTTATGGAGCATAAGATTAAAGAGTGTCCCCAAGAACCAGATCAGGCTCAAGTTATGGATCAGAGGGTGGCTCAGCCAGTGAGGGGTGGACCACCAGCTCCGAGGGGTCGTGGACAAGGCAGAGGTGGAAATGGTAATGGTCGAGGACGAGGAGCACGTGGTAGGGGTGCTGGTTTTGCTGAGGCTTGTCAGTCAGTGTTGGTGTATGCAGCTAGTCGCCGAGAGGAGGGTGATGTTCCTGACGTCATAACCGGTACGTTTTTTATTTTTAGTATGCCATACACTACATTGATAGATGTTGGATCTACCCATTCTTATGTTGCATGTGCTATATCTAGGTTGCTGGGTGTGCGCTCTGAGGAGACAGTGAGTGGGGTATCTGTACTAAGTCCTTTGGGTCACTCAGTTAGGGTAGACAAACTGTGTAGAGACGTGCCTATAGAGACTCAAGGAAAAATCTTTTCCGGATACTTGATGGAGCTACCTTTCGGAGAATTTGATCTTATCTTGGGAATGGATTGGCTTGTTAAGCACAGGGCTACTCTGGATTGTGCTGCTAAGCGAATGAGATTAAAGACCGCAGAGGATAAGGAAATTATGGTGATAGGTGAACGTAGAGATTATCTGTCCAATGTAGTGTCGGCATTAAGAGCCGAGAAATGGATTCGAAAAGGATGTGAGGCTTATTTGGCATTCATAAGTCAAGCAGAAACAGAGAAACTGACTGTGGACAAAGTTAGAACCGTTAAGGATTTTCAAGATATTTTTCTAGAAGAGCTTCCGGGTTTGCCTCCGAATCGAGAGGTTGAGTTTGGGATCGATTTGATGCCTGGTACGGCACCGGTGTCCATTGCACCTTATAGGATGGCACCGAAGGAGTTGGTTGAGCTGAAAGCTCAAATTTAAGAACTGTTGGATAGAGGCTTTATTAGGCCAAGTGTTTCTCCGTGGGGAGCACCAGTGTTGCTCGTGAAGAAGAAAGATGGGTCAATGCGAATGTGCATCGATTATCGGCAGTTGAACAAACTGACAATCAAGAATAGGTACCCGTTGCCAAGAATCGATGACTTATTTGACCAGCTTAGAGGAGCTTCACTATTTTCTAAAATCGACCTTCGATCTCGATACCATCAGTTAAGGGTGAAAGAGGTGGATATTCACAAGACAGCATTCAGAACTCGATATGGGCACTATGAGTTCTTGGTTATGCCATTTGGGTTGACCAATGCACCTGCAGCATTTATGGATCTGATGAATCGAGTGTTTCAGCCATACTTGGATCATTTTGTAGTCGTATTTAGCAACGATATTTTGGTCTATTCTGAATCTGAGGAGAAGCATGATGAGCATCTCCATGTGGTGCTACAAGTGTTAAGGGAAAAGGAGCTTTATGTGAAATTCAGTAAGTATGAGTTCTGGTTGAGGGAGGTAACTTTCTTGGGGAATGTTATTTCTGCAGAGGGGATTAATGTGGACCCTCAAAAGATTGAAGCAATCTTGGAATGGGAACCACCGAGGTCAGTGGCGGAAATTCAAAGTTTTCTGGGTCTAGCTGGGTATTATAAAAGATTTGTGGAAGGATTTTCTGTAATGGCAGCACCATTGATAAAACTCATAAGGAAAGGAGTACCATTTATTTGGACCGAGTAGCAGCAAGAAGCTTTTGAGAAACTAAAGGAGGTTCTAACCGAGGCACCTATACTGATTCAACCAGAGTCTGGAAAAGATTTTACCGTGTACATTGACGCATCACATGTTGGGTTGGGCTGTGTGTTGATGCAAAAGGGTAAAGTGGTTGCTTATGCATCGCGACAGCTTAAACCTCATGAAGTGAACTACCCTACCCATGATCTGGAACTGGCAGGAGTAATCTTTGCACTTAAGATTTGGAGACATTATCTGTACGGAGAAAGGTGTATTATATACACAGATCATAAAAGCTTTAAGTACTTGCTGACTCAAAAGAAGCTGAATCTTAAGCAACGGAGATGGGTAGAGTTGCTTAAGGATTATGATTGTGCGATCGAGTATCATCCAGGTAAAGCTAATGTGGTGGCTGATGCCCTAAGTCGTAGAACTATATTTGATCTGAGAGCGATGTTTGCCTGATTGAGTCTATATGATGACGGTAGTCTGTTAGCAGAACTGCAAGTAAGGCCAACCTAGGTGGATGAGATTAAGGAAAAACAGTCGAGGGATGAGTCTCTGGTTTCTCGATTTCAGCAGATTAAGGATGGGAATACTTCTGAGTTTGGACTTAACAGTGAAGGAGTTCTATGTTTCTGAGGTAGAGTTTGCATCCCGAAGGATTCTAATTTGAGGCGAGCAATTCTGAATGAAGCTCATAAGGGACTGTGTGCAATGCATCCTGGAGGTAATAAGATGTATCATGACTTAAAGGAGTTGTATTGGTGGCCTGGGTTGAAGCGTGAGGTAACAGAATTTGTCGGAAAATGTCTGACCTGCCAGCAAGTGAAAGCTGAACACCAGTTACCTTCTAGACCATTGCACCCAGTGAAAGTACCACTTTGGAAGTGGGAGATGGTGACCATGGATTTTGTAAGTGGGTTGCCCTTGACACCGTCGAAGAAGGACTTGATTTGGGTGATTGTAGATAGGTTGACTAAATCTGCTTATTTCATCCCTGTACGTACTAATTATCCACTTCAGAAGTTAGCCAAATTATATGTTGCGGAGATTGTGCGACTGCATGGGGTGCCAGTGTCTATTATTTCTGATCGAGATCCTAGATTCACATCTCGGTTCTGGCAAAAGTTGCATGAGGCATTAGGAACGCGGCTGAACTTTAGCACCGCTTTTCATCCTCAGACTGATGGTCAGTCAGAAAGGGTTATTTAGATTCTGGAAGATATGTTGAGGGGGTGTGTTATCGAATTTTGAGGCAGTTGGGAGGATTATCTTCCGTTAGCAGAGTTTACGTATAATAATAGTTATCAGGCTAGCATCCGTATGGCACCTTATGAGGCACTGTATGGGCGTAGGTGTCGTTCACCTAGTTGTTGGACCGAATTGGGCGAGCGGCAAGTTCTAGGACCTGAATTGGTAGCAGAGACTGAAGAGAAGGTCAAGGTGATTAGGGATCGGTTAAAAGAGGCATTTGATCAGCAGAAGTCTTACGCAGATTTGAAGCGTAAGGAGATTGAGTACTCAGTGGGTGACATGGTCTTCCTGAAGGTTTCGCCTTGGAAGAAGATATTAAGATTTGGTAAGAAAGGCAAGCTAAGTCCATGGTTTATTGGGCCTTATTGGGTTCTTAAGCGAGTAGGTCTGGTGGCTTATCAGTTGGAATTACCTCCGGAGCTGGATAGGATTCCTGATGTGTTTCACATATCCATGCTAAGACGATATCGTTTTGACCCTACTCATATCCTACCAGTTGCAGAAGTGGAAGTACAGCCTGATTTGACTTTCGAGGAGGAGCCTGTGCAGATTCTGGATCGAGACGTGAAGGTTATAAGGAGAAAGTCGGTCCCATTAGTAAAGGTACTTTAGCGTAATCATGGCAGAGAGGAAGCTACTTGGGAATCAGAGGAGGCAATGGCAACAATATCCCCATTTGTTTGGATCAGGTAAATTTCAAGGACGAAATTTCTTTAAGGAGGGTAGAGTTGTAATGCCCTAATTTTTGGGTTTCTCTTAGATTGTTGTTCATCTGATAAAATGGTTGAACTCTAGTATTTAGGTGTGTAATGCATGTTTGGGGAGTGTTAATGGGCCTATGGAAGGCCCAGGTGCTGGTTAAAAACTCAGTAAAATTTTGTATTTTTTTGACTTAGGAGATAGGGGGCTGTTGGAAGTAAGTGTCTTAAGAAATTGTGCGTGAAATATAGCACAAAATAAGTCTTGGTAAAGTGGCAAAGGAGGCGCCACTAAGCTCCTTAAAAAGTGGCACTAAGAGAGCTTGGAGGTCCAAGGTTCAAGCTCCAGGGGTTGCAAATGAGGCGTTTTATTTTTGAGCTTAAGCAGGCAAGAGTTGGAAGCAGAGTTGAACTCTGTTAAGGAGTGGTTGAATTGGTCATGAGAGGATTTTGTGGAGTGATAAGAGGAGCTTGTTGAGGAGGATTTTTAGGTGAGTTTGAATTTTGAAAGGAAGTGGCCGGCCAGGGGATTCTGTTTAGAGTGAATTCGGCAAAGTACATAGGTAGTGTTTCGGCAATTAGGCTCCTTAGTGTGCTGAATTCTTTAGGTTTGTGCACTCCTTCTTTTATCGATTTTGGGTGACACAGTAGGGTTCTCTTTTTTGATTCTTTTTCCTTGTTTTGGACTTAGTAGCCGCACCTCATACCTTAGGAACCCCACTGCCGAATTCTCTCTAGTAACCAAAAGCACTCTTCTGCTTTCCTCTTCACTCATTCTCTTCTTCTACTCATCTTGCATTCTAAGCCGAATTATTCTCTTCTTCTATAAGCCTCTGTCGACCATCTTTTTACCCAAATCCCTCATTAAGCCGAGTGTTCATTTGATCAAAACCCCACCATGGTTGAATACTTTATGTGACCGAAACCATACTCTTTTGTTTACCTATTTACCGAAATCTATCACTTCTTCTTCTCCTTGATTCTCTAGCAAGTCGAACCTCTTAATACCCATTATTTGAGCCATCGAATCACGCTCCCAACTCAGTGTTGTGTCAACAAGGGTACCTAGAAGAGGATCTAGAAACCGAATCTATTTGGACACATTCTTTGTAGTTGTTAGAGTTAGATCTAGTATAGATCTAAATTAGTGGAAGCGTAGAGACGTCTTCTTTGAGGAGAAGTGTTGGTAAGTGCTCGAGACCTTGTGTACATTTGTTTATGATTATTTAAGGCAAGAAGCCGAAACCTTTTTAGGGGGAGGCTAACGTTAGTGACTAAGGGCTTGTTGGCCTCTTTCTCTTGCTTTGCTTGTGTTAGTGTGATCAAGGGGTTGTGCAGCTACGGATTCGGAAGGCTAATCGCAGGAGGACAGCAGGATATAGTCCATATTCAGCAGAAGGTAGGGACTTTAGGGTCTTAGGCCATGTAGGCCGATTTTGGTAAGGATTTATGACTCTTTGGTTATCGAAGATTAGACTAAAAAGTTAGTGTTCAATTGTAGGCTCTCTCTACGTGGGTTTCGTCAACGCTTCAACAGTTAACAGGTGTGTAACGTACTCCCGCTATAGACTAGGACGGCAACGGCCGTAATGACCAAAAGTGACCGACAAATGACTGAAAGTGACCGAAAACTCGGTCTTGTGAAATCTCTGTGTAATCGTTTACGCTGTTAGGGTCAACTTTAGATTCGATGGTGACAGAATTGTAGAAGGTGCGATTCTGAGCGTTTCGATAAGTTGGGCTTGAATGGGCCAAAGGTGGGCCCAATGGGCTTTCGAGCCCATATCAGTAAAATTGTCATTAAAAGCATTCTGGCGGTATGTTGAGAGTAAACCGGTTAAAACTAACAATCTGAACTTTAAAATTGGATTTAACGGGCTTAAGACGATAATGGATTTAGTAAGGCCCATTAGGGGTTTTTGGGGCTAAAAAGAGCAGAAATTGGAAACTAAGGTTAGAAGGACTTCTGTAAACACTAATGGACTAGTAATTACTTGGACTTGCATAAAAACCCTGAAAATCGATAAAAAGACTAAAATACCCCTAAGTTTGGAAAATTACCATTTTACCCCTAGGTGCAAAATGACCTTTATACCCCTAGGGTAAAATCTGTATGAAACGTATGATTTTCTATTTCTGTATGTCATATCCCATAATACATGTGTATATCTGATGCATGAGATTTTGTATGTTATATGTCATAACATGTATGTCTGTTGCATGGGGTTTGGGTTTATGATGGAGGAAGTGTTCTGGCAGCCTCGCTGCAATCTGGTGGCCTCGCCACATATATATCTGTTCTGGTGGCCTTGCCACATATATATTTGTTCTGGTGGCTTTGCCACAATATCTATATCTGGTGACCTCGTCACAATATCTGGCAGCCTAGCTGCAAATTTCTGTGGTGTGTAGCGGTTGGGTGGGTCGAGTAGTCTCCCCACATGGTGTAAGGCTGGTACGTGGGTGTTATGGATGGATCTGGGTTGGGCTTTCTGTTTGCATATTATATCTGATCTGTATCTGTTATGGGCCTATGGGCTTAACCTGATTTCTGTAATGGGCCAAGGCCCAATTAAATATGAATCTGAGGCTTGATCTATTTTGGCCTATGGTTGAGATTATGTTACACACTGAGTTGTCAAACTCACCCCTTAATTTCATCTCTGCAGGTAACCCTCAACCATAGTGGGCTTGCAGCTGTGAGAGATTCGGAGTGGCCACAGCATCTGCAGATTCGGTTTTCTTTTCATTTTAAGTATTTTATTATACTATTTTTGGGGTTTAAATTGTAATAAGCCTGCTATTTAAATTTCTTTATTGGTTTTGTTTTTAATAATGGTTTAATTCATATTTTATCGAAACTGCTAGTTATAGGCTGCGCGGGTTTTCAAAATCTTAAGAACAGTTTCGAAACTCAACAAGATCACGATACGGATAATCTAAAGGCTTATCAAAATGACTTTTCACAAACTTGCTATTTTAATGTCACCTAAGTCACAACAAGCAAAAGGTCGTAAACTTAGTTATAGGTTCATGTGACACACCAGATCTGGTCATAACATCCAGGCCGGGTGTGGGGTGTTACAGTCTTTGGTTTCTTTTATTAGATCAACTCCATAAATCTGATTTTCTTTGAGTTCAGTCCAATACAACGGTGTCCGACACTTGTGACCGTACAATGCTTCATAAGGTGCCATCTTCAAGCTCGTCTGATAACTATTATTGTAAGCAAATTCCACCAATGGTAAGTATCTTTCCCAACTACCTTGAAATTCCAATATGCAACATCTGAGCATGTCTTCAAGAATCTAAATTACCCTCTCTTATTGTTCATCAGCTTGTGGATGGAAAGCAGTGCTGAAATTTAACTTCGTACCTAATGCCTCTTGTAACGTTTGCCAAAACCACGAGGTAAATCTCGAATCTCTATCCAAAATGATTGACAAAGGTACCCCGTGAAGTCTAACAATCTCACTAATATACAATTCGGCCAACTTATTAAGAGAATAATCAGTACGTACCAGAATAAAATGAGCGGATTTAGTCAGTCTGTCAACTATCACCCAGATGGCATATCTCTTTCCCGGAGTCAACGGCAACCCCGATGCAAAATCCATAGTAATTCGATCCTATTTCCATTCGGGAACCATGATAGGCTGAAGTAGTCCCGAAGTTAGTTGGTGTTTAGCTGTCACTTGTTGACAAATTAGGCATTTCGATACAAACTCCGATATATCTCTTTTCATTCCATTCCACCAGTACATTTTCTTTAAGTCATTATACATTTTTGTACTGCCCGGATGAATTGATAAACAACCATTATGTGCCCCCTGCAAGATCTTTTGAATCAATTCCTCTTTCTTCGGTACAAAAATTCGCTTTTTAAACATCAAGCAGCCATCAGAATTGATTCTGAAATCTGATCCTATATCAACCTCACATTGCTTCCTTTTAGCTTGCAATTCTTTGTCATTTTTCTGAACTTCACAAATTTCTTGTAAAAACATCGATCTTGCTCTCAACTCTGCTAAAATCGAACCATCATCTGACACCATCAACTGAGTATTCATAGCTTTCAAAGCAAACAACAGTTTTCTACTCAAGGCAACGGCAACCTCATTCATTTTTCCCGAATGGTAATCAATCACAAGCTCGTAATCTTTCAACAATTCTAACCATCTCTGTTTTCTCAAATTTACGTCTTTTTGTGACATCAAGTATTTAAGACTTTTGTGGTCAGTATATACTCGGCACTTTTCACCATACAGAAAATGTCGCCAAATCTTCAAAGCAAACACTATAGCAGCCAGTTCCAGGTCATGAATCGGATAATTCCTTTTGTGAGATTTTAACTGCCTCGAAGCATAAGCCACAACCTTTCCTTCTTACATAAGTACACATCCCAAACCATTTTGAGAAGCATCACTATACACCATAAATTCTTTACCTGATTCAGGTTGTACCAACACTGGTGCTTCAGTCAATAACTTTTTCAATTTCTCAAAACTCTGTTGACACTCTTCTGTCCACTCAAATTTAATATCCTTTCGGAGTAGTCTGGTCATAGGAGCAGCAATTATAAAAAATCCATTCACAAATCGCTGATAATATCCAGCTAGCCCCAAGAAACTTCTAACTTCAGTTACATTCTTCGGTGGTTTCCAATCAACAGTAGCTGAAATTTTACTGGGATCAACCGTATACCATCACCTGAAACAATATGACCTAAAAATCCCACTTCTCGAAGCCAGAATTCACTCTTACTAAACTTGGCACACAACTGCTTATCTCTCAAAGTTTGCAAAACTATCCTCAAGTGCTCGGCATGCTCTGTCTCATCTTTCGAATAAATTAGGATATCATCTATAAATACTACAACAAATTTGTCCAAGTATGGTCGAAATATGCAATTCATCAAATCCATAAACACAGCAGGAGCATTTGTTAATCCGAATGGCATAACTAAAAATTCATAATGACCATACCTTATTCTAAAAGCAGTTTTAGGAACATCTGACTCTTTTACTTGCAGCTGGTAGTATCCAGACCTCAAGTCAATCTTTGAAAACCATGTCGCTCCTTTTAGCTGATCAAACAAATTGTCAATTCTCGGCAACGGATAGTTGTTCTTGATTGTCACATTGTTTAATTGCTGATAGTCTACACACAATCTCATAGAACCATCCTTCTTTTTCACAAACAATACAGGAGCACCCTAAGGCAAAAAACTCGGTCTCACAAAGCCTCTGTCAGTCAACTCTTGCAACTGCGACTTTAATTCTTTCAACTCTGCTGGTGCCATTCTATACGGAGCAATTGAGATCGGAGCTGTTCCTGGTATCAAATCAATACCAAATTCTACTTCTCTGACTGGAGGCAAACCCAACAACTCTTCTAGAAACACATTCGCGAACTCACAGACAATCGGCACTGATTCAACCTTCTTTTCAATTTCTTTTGTATTCAGCACATATGCCAATAGGCTTCATAACCCTTTCTCAAATATTTCTGAGCTGACATCGAAAAAATCACACTAGATAATGCCTCTGATTTGTCTGATTCAACCTGCAGAATTTCACCATTTTCACACTTTAATTCAACAACTTTTTGTTTACAATTTACTATAGCATCATGCAATGTCAACCAATCCATACCCAAAATAACATCAAATTCATCAAACGGCAACAACATCAAGTCGGCCGGAAAATAATAACCCCAAATCATTAAAGGACATTTCTTGCATACTTTATCAACTATGACACATTTGCCTAACGGGTTTGACACTTTAATCATAAATTCTGTGTTCTCAGCAGGTATATTCATACTAGACACCAATTTCATGCACACATATGAATGAGTAGAACCGGGATCAATCAAAGCAGTAATATTAGCATCATAAAGAGAAAATATACCAGAAATCACGTCGGGTGAGGAAGCATCTTCACGTGCTTTTATGGCATAAGTTCTAGCTGGAGCTCTTGCTTCAAGTTTACCTGCTGAATCTCTGACTATATTCTTGCTGCTTGCTTCATTCCTAGCTTTTCTTGAATACCTTCCTCTCGAGTCTGCACCACTAGTTTTTGTAGTCTAAAATTTTTATTTCTCAATTTTCTCTGGGCAGTCTCTAATAAAATGATCCGGAGAACCACACTGAAAACATTCATTTGCTCAACACGGACCAAAATGATTTCTACCACACCGCTAGCACTCGGGCTTAAAAAATCTCGAGTTTCCCGCACTAGCCACAGAAGTAGTTTGAGACTTAAAACTCACATTTTGCTTCTTAGAATTTCCATATAATTGTCCAGCCGAAACTTGAGAACGAGGATTCATATTTCTAGATTTTCTAGATTACTATGAGAATGAATTGCTCATCGGTCTTTTCTTCCAATTTCAAGTCTCAGCCTCTATCTTTTTCTTCTCTTTAAGTAGTTCTTCGGCCTTACAAGCCCGATCCATAAGTACTACCATTTCTTTTAATTCAAGAATTCCAACAAATACTTTTTTGTCTTTATTAAGTCCATCTTCAAATCATCTACACATTTTAGCCTCTGAAGGAACACATTCTCTAGCGTACTTACTCAACCGAACGAACTCCCTTTCGTATTCAGTAACTATCATGTTGCCTTGTTTCAATTCACGAAACTCCTTACGCTTCTGATCAATAAATCTTTCATTGATGTACTTCTTCTGAAATTCTTCTTGAAAGAACTCCCAAGTCACCTTCTCTTTCGGTACCATAAAAACTAATGTTTTCCACCAATAATAGGTTGAATCCTTCAACAAAGATATAGCACATTTCAAGCATTCTTTAGGTGTGCAAGATAATTCATCAAATACCTGAATAGAATTCTCAAGCCAAAACTCTGCTTTCTCAGCATCGTCATCAACATTTGCCCTAAATTCTTGAGCCCCTTGCTTGTGAATTCTGTCAACTGGAGTTCTATGTAATTTCATCAAATCCATACCTTGAGGCACCGAGGGTACAGGTTGAGGAATCGGGGGAGGTTGTGCATTCGGGTTCATACGAATGAACTCAGTATACCAAGCATTCATCATCTGGAGAAAGACTTCCCGAGCCTCTTCTCCTCCTCCTTGACGAACAGTAGGAGTTGGATTCTCAGTCGGCACCACCCCTTCAGCTAGAGCTAGTGCATTACTCTCTACATCATCAGCCACAGCTGGATCGGGATCCATTTACTATAAAAAAAAGCACTTAAAAGGTCAGAAGTCGTCACAATATCACAATGTATATATATGGCATGTATAGCAAAACTCGTACATTCAACACATTAGTCCGAGAACCGACTAAACCTACTCCGATACTGCCAAATGTAACTCCCTCTTACCTGAGACTGTCACCGGAGTCGAGCTTGAGGTGTTACTAAACTTAATTTATCACTTAAACGACTTTAAACCATTTATTTCGGCATTTGTTATAATCTATCCATCTGCGTCACAGTTGCTAAAAAAATCAATTCTCGAGTTACGAAATTCAAAATTAAAATCTGTAAATTTTTTCCCTAAAACTAGGTTCATATATCTATCCACTAATTTTTTTCCAGAATTTTTGGATGGGCCAATTAGTACAGTTTATTAGTTAAAGTTCCCCTATTTCAGTGTTCGACTGCTCTGACCTCTATTCACTTCGAATCACTTTTCTCCCTGTATAAAATTCAAATCACTATGCTGTTTATTTCTTCTAAAACTAGACTCAATAAGAAATCTATAAATATATATTATGACTCCTAATTATTTTTGTACAATTTTTAGCGAATTTCTAAAGTTAGAAAAGGGGATTCAGAAATTGCTCTGACCCTGTTCTACCAAAACCCAAATATCTCATAAAATAGAACTCTTTTGCCTATTTGGTTTCTTTCATATGAAAATAGACACAATAGGCTTCAATTTCATATTTTATTCACCATCTAATCTTGTCTCTACAATTTTTAGTGATTTTTCAAACTCACATCACTGTTGCTGCAAAATTCTATTTTACAACAAAATTCATCTTTCCATGGCTTTTCATGGTCTAACTAACACATTAAACATACATGACACCAAATGTAACACCCTACGCCCCTATCCGTCGCCGGATTAGGGTTTAAGGTATTACAAAATCTAAATACAATCTACCGAGGCTCATAGTTACAAAGCTAGACGTGAATTCATTAAGTTCTATAGTTGAATATAACACTTGTAGGTCGGTTCGGTCAGAACATCATATCTCATTAAAATCGTTCTATAAGCATGCTAGCAAATCTCTACCTTGTGGCTACTAACAATTTGGCTAAATCGAACAATTCAATAACCAAACATCACATTAGAAAAGTCATTGCATATTGGGTACTAACTAATTATCATGCCACAACATCGAATCATATGAGAATCATTTCAACACATATAATCAAACTCGAAGACTAAGCAAGCCATTTTTGCATGGCTAGAAATATTTACAACTCAAAATGAAGTTTGATTCAACTGAAGGAAAATAGCCTATACATGCCATTGACCCAAAATAACCATCAAATGTACCAAAATAACAGCGATAGTGTAGGTGATTAAGGCTTCAATCCCCGAGTCCGTAGCTTCCAAAATGAGATCTATAAAACAGAGGAAACAAGAGAAACGGAGTAAGCATTACAATGCTTAGTAAGTTTTAAGCAATGTCAACAGATAAAGCATTAAATTATAACATAGTTGTTCGTATCTTTGTTTCCCTCTTCTTTTGGGTAAGTCACCCTTTTTTTTTTTTCCAAACATATACATTCACATCACATACGAAAGTGGATAGCTTTCACTCATAGTAAGTTCACGTAAACATATACATGTCACAAAAATTCACATAACATTTCACATAGGCCAATTGTACTTTGATCATATTAATAATCTTATTTCATGAACACATAAGAAATCACATAATGACCTTAGTATTCGGTCCAAAATCCAGCTTGCATATTAGCCAAGGGTACATACCTGTATAACTTAACACTTTCAGCGCAATTCATTAGCGATCGTTACCTTGAAGACCATTAGTCTTAGGCTTTACTCTCATCATCATCGAAATCTTTAGCTCGAGTAAACTCTATACATGGCCATCGGGTCTCTACCCCAGATATAATCTCCGCATATAGCCTTCGGGTCTTAACCCGGACATCATCTCTGCATATAGCCTTCGGGTCTTAACCCGGACATAATCTCCACATATATTCAGCGGGACTTAATCCCGGATTCACATCACATATTCTCATACACATATATATATTCGCATGTTGCCAAGTTTCACATAGCAAGATTGCACTTGTTATTCAATCAATTCATTTGCATACAAACATATAACATGCTTCTCGACTTTATATCATAAATATATATATAATTCAAATCTTATACATGTATACTCTTCTTTTCTAGACTTTCGGCCCAATGATCAAGCATACATAAGCAATGCATTTCAAATCTCAATTTCGGTCCTTTTCTGTATGAGCCATTCGGCTATATAGCAAACATGAATAAGGTTTCCTTCTTAATGGGACATTGTTCAAATATCAGCATGTATGTCATGGCATTTTAACTTAAATACCGAATTCGATTACTCAAAACTTACCTTGAACTTTCCCGAGAAATTACGAGTTGGCTATTCGACCACTTTAGCCTTCCCTTTATCCGAACTCGTCGCTCTATGCTCTTGAGCTAAATAAAACATTTAATTCTATTAATCCTTATTCAAGCCTCTCAATGAATCATTTTCACTTATAGTCAAATAATACATGCATATTCTTCTCATTGCAAACACACACGCACATTCGATCATTTCACATACATATCATAAGTCACAACAAGCTGATTTTCTGAGCAGCATTCAATAATTTACTCATAACTGGAGCTACGAAACTCCAAATGAAGTGCCATTAATTTTGCGTGAAAATAGACTCATTTATCTTCCATCAATAAAATTTTCATAATTTTTTGTTTGGCCAATCAATACCAGAATTTTCTTAAAGTTTCCCCTATTTGACTGTTTGACTAGACTGACCATCCCATACTACGAATCGAATTTCTCCTTGTACAGAATTCAAAATATGTCCTCACCTATTTCATTTGAAACTAGACTCATTAAGGAGTCTAAGCATATAAATTTTGTCTCATAACAATTTTTTTACAATTTATGGTGATTTTCTAAAAACAAAACAGGGGATTTCGGAGTCATTCTGACACTGTCTCACACAACTTTAAAAATCTCTTTATCGACGATTCCATTGCTTGTAAGGTTTCTTTTATAAGAAACTAGACTCATTAAGCTTTAATTAAACAATTTACTCAGCTTCTAATTCATCTCCCACAATTTATAGTGATTTTTCCAAAACACGTTACTGCTGCTGGACCAAGCAGATTTATACAATTTCACTCTTTAGAGTTCTTATTCACATATTTAACAAATGACCACAATCTATTTGTATACATAAAATTTCCTAAAGACCGATTATACTTGTAGCCCTAATGTATAACCCAAAACACATACAAAAATTTTCATAAATTTCACTTGGCCGAATGCCAATTATCAATTTGGTCTTATGTCCATATAGATTTTGAGTTCAATTTATCCTCTACCTCTTGTACCATCTTGTTTAAGACCGGAATAACATCAAATTACTAAGATGCAACTAAGTCCCTCTTTAATCATATAATTCACTACTTTCAATTTATGACATTAAGTATTCAAGGCTTAGCTCAATACCATAATGGCCGAATACTCAAAATTTTTTTTCTTTAAACACCCATTTACCAAAATCAACAAGTCTTGGACTCATTCAATTATTAATTAACCGAAATCGACATACCTCACTAATTCCAACTTACAACAATATAAATGTACCCCATGGCCGAATGTTCCTTTGAACAATTTACTCACACAAAGCGTAAATTCACAATCAAACTTACAAGCTTATAAGCTCATACATTTAACATTACAATGTCTATTAAGCACTTACTTAACAATTCCTATCATTCCATAAAGAAAAACATCATCTAACATGAATTTGCACACTTGAACCATGACCGAATACATGCCTCATCTTCACTTAAACAAATTTATGCTTACCACTCAATTCCATAAATTCAAGCTTAATTTACAAGAACATTCGGCACTTTATTACCATTCACACACACATGAGCACAAAAAGAAAAATCATTTTTATACTAATACATGTCTTTTAACTTAAACCTACATGGATTTAGCACCTTAAAGTTCATCTCATAAACACTCCTAACTTCATGACTTCAAAGCTTCCATCTTTCACAAATTTTACCAAGGCCGAAAACTTCAAACATCCAAGCCTCAAAGAATTTAAACATGGGTCATGAAGAGAACCTCACTATCAACCAAATTTCACAAAGAAATCCAAAGAAATGCATGAAACCTTACCTAAATTTGATGCCCTCACTAGCCAAATGCCTTAAGCTTCAAAAGCTTTCTTTCTTTCTCAATTCACGGCAATGAGAGAACAAAGAAGAAACACTTTTTTTTTTCACCCAATTTACTAATATTAAATTTTATCTTTTCATTTCATAATATTATTTTAATCTTTTATTTTATGATAACTAAATATTAATTTCTTTTATTAAATTAATAATTAACTAAGCTACAAATCACAAAATGCCAAAACCTCATCATTACCATCCACTATCATGAAAGTGGGTAATTTGACATGCAAATCCCTTATTTTGCATGCATGTAATTATTAGTCATCACACACTTGCCTAGCATATTTTCAAAGTTCACTACTAGGTCCTTTTTAGTGAAATTCAAGTTTATAACTCTAAATCAACACACCAAACATGTCACACATGAATTAACACATATTATAGGCATCAAAATGAATATTAAATATATTTTATGCCTCGGTTTTGTGGTCCCGAAACCACATTCCGACTAGGGTCGTTTTAAGGCTGTCACAACTCTCCCACACTTAAGAAATTTTCGTCCCCGAAAATTCTTACCGAAAAATAAGTTTGGGTAACGTTCTCTTATCGAATCCTCAAGCTCCCAAGTAGCTTCTTCAACCCCGTGTTTGACCCACAACACTTTCATTAACGAAATCCTCTTATTCCGCAACTCTTTAACCTCGTGTGCCAAAATACGAATTGGTTCCTCCTCGTAACTCATATCAGATCGAATCTCAATGTCAGACGGATTAATCACATGCGATGGGTCAGATCTATATCGTCGGAGCATCGAAACATGAAAAACATTGTGGATCTTTTCAAGTTCGGGAGGCAAAATCAATCGATATGCTACCGGTCCAATCCGTTCAGATATTTCATATGGTCTGATGAACCTCGGACTCAATTTGCCCTTACGGCCGAATCTGAGCACCTTTTTCCAAGGTGATACTTTAAGGAATACTTTATCTCCGACCTGATACTCGATATCTTTCCGCTTTAAATCCACGTATGACTTTTGACGATCTAAAGCTGCCTTAAGACTATCTCGAATCACCTTTACCTTCTGCTCGGCATCTCTAATCAAATCAACCCCAAAGATCTTACTCTCGCTAAGCTCGGTCCAAAACAACGGTGTACGACATTTGCGACCGTACAAAGCCTCGTAAGGTGCCATTTTAATGCTCGATTGGAAACTGTTGTTGTAAGCGAATTCAATCAAAGGCAAATACCGTTCCCACGAACCACTAAACTCAAGGACACAACATCTCAACATATCCTCGAGTATTTGAATTACTCGTTCCGATTGACCGTCCGTCTGAGGATGGAACGCGATACTAAAATGTAGCTTAGTACCCAGAGAATCTTGTAGTTTCTTCCAAAACTGCGATGTAAATCTCGGGTCTCTATCCGATACAATAGAGATAGGGATCCCGTGCAATCTGACGATCTGAGAAACTTATAACTCCGCTAGCTTATCAAGGGAGTAATCCGTACGCACGGGTATAAAATGAGCGGACTTAGTTAATCGGTCTACGACAACCCAAATCGCATCCTTCTTGCTCGGTGTCAACGGTAGCCCATATACGAAATCCATTGTGACTTTATCCCATTTCCACTCGGGAATCAAAATCGGTTGCAGCAAACCCAATGGCACCTGATGTTCCGCTTTTACTTGTTGGCATATCAGACACTTCGACACAAAATTTGAGATGTCTCGTTTCATACCATGCCACCAATACTGACGTTTCAAATCATTGTACATTTTAGTGCTTCCCGGATGAACTGACATTCGGCCATTGTGAGCTTCATCTAAAATCACCGAAACCAACTCTGAACTTCTCGGTATACATACTCGGCCTCGAAACCTCAAACAATCATTGTCGTCAACTTGAAACTCAGGATCTGCATTTGCATCGCATTGAGCTCGCTTGGCAATTAAATCCTCATCTGCTTTCTGAGCCTCACAAACTTGTCGTAGAAACACCGGTTTCGCTTTTAATTCCGCTATCATCACGCCATCATTAGCTACCGATAAATGCACATTCATTGCTCGTAGAGCAAGCAATGATTTTTGGCTAAGAGCATCAGCAACTACATTCGCTTTCCCCGGGTGATAGTCGATAACAAGTTCGTAATCCTTCAGCAATTCAAGCCAACATCTCTGTCTCAGATTCAAGTCTCTTTGCGTCATCAAGTATTTGAGGCTTTTATGGTCGGAGAAGATATGACATTTCTCACCGAAAAGGTAGTGACGCCAAATCTTCAGAGCAAACACAATAGCAGCTAATTCGAGATCGTGAGTCGAATAGTTTTTCTCATGAGGCTTTAACTGTCTTGAAGCGTACGCAACAACTCTGCCCTCTTGCATCAAAACACACCCCAAGCCATTCAAAGACGCGTCACTATAAACCACAAACTCTTTATCGGATTCAGGCTGAACTAATACTGGAGCTTCCGTCAATAGGGCTTTCAATTGGTCGAAACTCTTTTGGCACTTCTCGGACCATTCAAATTTAACATCTTTCTGCAATAGCTTCGTCAACGGGGTTGAGATCATTGAGAAGTCTTTCACAAACCGTCGGTAATACCCGGCAAGTCCCAAAAAGCTTCAGATTTTTGAGACATTTTTAGGAGGCTTCCAATCAAGGATAGCAGATATTTTATTCGGATCAACTCGGATCCCCGCAGCAGACACTATATGTCCCAGAAAGCCAACCTCGCGCAACCAGAACTCACACTTGCTGAATTTTGCATACAACTGGTTATCACGTAAAATCCGTAGCACAAGTCTTAAATGCTCGGCATGCTCAATCTCATCGCGAGAATAAACCAAAATGTCATCGATAAACACGACCACAAATCGATCTAGGTACTACTTAAACACTCGATTCATCAGATCCATGAAAACAGCGGGGGCATTTGTTAGCCCAAACGGCATCACTAAAAATTCGTAGTGTCCGTACCTCGTTCTGAATGCAGTCTTGGGCACGTCTGAGTCTCGAACTCGCAACTGATAATAGCCAGATCGCAAGTCAATTTTTGAAAACACTGAGGCTCCTTTTAGCTGATCGAATAAGTCGTCGATACGAGGCAATGGATACTTATTCTTTATAGTCACCTTGTTCAGCTGTCGATAGTCAATACACATTATCAAAGTTCCGTCCTTCTTTTTCACGAACAAGACTGGTGCACCCCAGGAAGAAAAGCTCGGTCTTGCGAAACCTCTATCGGTCAACTCTTGCAACTGAGATTTCAACTCTTTCAACTCTGTTGGAGCCATGCGATATGGAGCAATCGAAATCGGAGTTATACCCGGAACTAGCTCAATGCCGAACTCAACCTCTTTAACAGGCGGTAATCCCGGTAATTCTTCGGGAAATACGTCCGGATACTCACAAACCACAGGTACAGTCTCAAGCTTTAGTTCGGATATTTTGCTATCCAAAACATAAGCAAGATAAGCCTCGCAACCCTTTTTCATAAATTTCTGAGCCACATAGAAGATATTACCACCGGCAGCCCGTTTAAATCCGTAGACTCAATCCGAATTATCTCATTAGTCGAACATCGTAAATTAATAGTCTTTCGTTTGTAATTCACTACCGCATCGTGCACAGTCAACCAATCCATTCCGAGTATAACGTCAAATTCGTCGAATGGCAAAAGCATCAAATCAGCCAGAAAACAGGAATCCCGAATCTTAAGGGGACATTTCTTACACACTCTATCAACTAAAACACAACAACCCAAGGGATTGGACACTCGAATCACAAACTCAGTAGACTCAATAGGGAGAGTCTTACTGGATGCCAAAGTTTCACATACATATGAATGAGTTGAACCGGGGTCAATTAAAGCAATTACATCAGTATCAAAAAGAGTGAAAGTACCGGTGATAACATCGGGCGAAGAGGCATCCTCTCGTGCGCGAATAGCGTAAGCCCTAGCAGGAGCATGAGCCTCGGATCTTGTCGTGGCATCTTTAAACCTTCTCTGACCGCCGCTAGCATTTCCCGGATTTCTAGGTGGCCTACCTCGTGCTGAAGTAGTACTCGGTTTCCCACTCGGGTTTACATTTTGCTTGGACCATTTGGGGCAATCTCTTATAAAGTGATCAGCCGACCCGCACTTATAATAGGAGCGATCATGAAATCTGCAGCTCCCCGAATGCCATTTTCCACAATACTTGCACTCGGCTTGGTCTCGACGGTCGTTTCCAACACTACCAACAGAAGTGGCACGTGTACTCATAGGGGGTCGATCACGGTCTCGTCTAGAAAAACCCGAAGTAGCAGATGGTCTGTCTGATTCGCTTCGGAACTTCTTTGAGGATTTTTAAGTAGACCTCCCAGATGATCTCTTACGAAACTCTCTGGCTCCGCTATTAGCTTTTCTCTTTTCATTTCGAAGCTCTTCGGCCTTGCAGGCTCGCTCGACAAGAACAACGAAATCTTGAATTTCCAGAATGCCAACCAGCAGTTTGATGTCTTTATTTAACCCGTCCTCAAAGCTTTTAC
Organism: Gossypium stocksii; assembly: GCA_020496765.1. Taxonomy (NCBI): domain Eukaryota; kingdom Viridiplantae; phylum Streptophyta; class Magnoliopsida; order Malvales; family Malvaceae; genus Gossypium; species Gossypium stocksii. Next base: position 77,548,274 of record CM035624.1, on the reverse strand, counting down.
ACATAATAGCTTCGGATGATATACACTCGCGAGCATATCGGCTAAGTCGTACGGATTCCCTCTCATATTCGGTCACTGACATTCTGCCTTGTTTAAGCTCGAGGAATTCCTTCTGTTTCTGATCGATAAATCTTTGGCTGATATACTTCTTTCGGAACTCAACTTGGAAAAACTCCCAACTAACTCGCTCTCTCGGCACCACCAAAACCAATGTGTTCCACCAATAGTAGGCAGAATCACGCAGCAGAGATACAGCACACTTCAAGCACTCTTCGGGCGTACACGACAACTCATCAAACACACGGATTACATTATCGAGCCAAAACTCGGCCCGCTCAGCATCGTCATCAACTGTAGCCCGGAACTCTTCAGCCCCATATTTTCTAATTTTATCGACTGGGGGTTTACTCGACCTCACAGGGTCAGCCTCAGGAGGAGCCACAGGGGTCGGAAGTGGGTTATTCGGGGGAGGAGGTTGTGGAACAGCCGGATTAGTTCGTAGGAATTGCGCGAACCAATCACTCATCATTGCATACAAGTTCTGCCTCATGTCATCATCTCGACGACTGGCATTCGGATGAGAGTCGGTCGGCGCGGTCCCTTGCGCGGGAGCAGCCGCTACACTCTCAATATCTTTCGCTACGGCTCGATCGGGATCGGAATCCATTACTATACGAAAAACACATTTCAAATGTCAGAAATCACCACACTATCGCATTATCACAAAATGGCATGTATAGCTATACTTACACACGCTACGTTAGTCCGAGAATCAACTAAACCGTAGCTCTGATACCAATAAAAATGTAACACCCTACGCCCCTATCCGTCGCCGGATTAGGGTTTAAGGTATTACAAAATCTAAATACAATCTACCGAGGATCATAGTTACAAAGCTAGACGTGAATTCATTGAGTTCTATAGTTGAATATAACACTTGTAGTTCGGTTCGATCAGAACATCATATCTCATTAAAATCGTTCTATAAGCATGCTAGCAAATCTCTACCTTGTTGCTACTAACAATTTGGCTAAATCGAACAATTCAATAACCAAACATCACATTAGAAAAGTCATTGCATATTGGGTACTAACTAATTATCATGCCACAACATCGAATTGTATGAGAATCATTTCAACACATATAATCAAACTCGAAGACTAAGCAAGCCATTTTCGCATGGCTAGAAATATTTACAACTCAAAATGAAGTTTGATTCAATCGAAGGAAAATAGCCTATACATGCCATTGACCCAAAATAACCATCAAATGTACCAAAATAACAGCGATAGTGTAGGTGATTAAGGCTTCAATCCCCGAGTCCGTAGCTTCCAAAATGAGATCAATAAAACAGAGGAAACAAGAGAAACGGAGTAAGCATTACAATGCTTAGTAAGTTTTAAGCAATGTCAACAGATAAAGCATTAAATTATAACATAGTTGTTCGTATCTTTGTTTCCCTCTTCTTTTGGGTAAGTCACCCTTTTTTTTTCCAAACATATACATTCACATCACATACGAAAGTGGATAGCTTTCACTCATAGTAAGTTCACGTAAACATATACATGTCACAAAAATTCACATAACATTTCACATAGGCCAATTGTACTTTGATCATATTAATAATCTCATTTCATGAACACATAAGAAATCACATAATGACCTTAGTATTCGGTCCAAAATCCAGCTTGCATATAAGCCAAGGGTACATACCTGTATAACTTAACACTTTTAGCGCAATTCATTAGCGATCGTTACCTTGAAGACCATTAGTCTTAGGCTTTACTCTCATCATCATCGAGATCTTTAGCTCGGGTAAACTTTATACATGGCCATCGGGTCTCTACCCCGGATATAATCTCCGCATATAGCCTTCGGGTCTTAACCCGGACATCATCTCTGCATATAGCCTTCGGGTCTTAACCCGGACATAATCTCCACATATATTCAGCGGGACTTAATCCTGGATTCACATCACTTATTCTCATACACATATATATATTCGCATGTTGCCAAGTTTCACATAGCAAGATTGCACTTGTTATTCAATCAATTCATTTGCATACAAACATATAACATGCTTCTCGACTTTATATCATAAATATATATATATATAATTCAAATCTTATACATGTATACTCTTCTTTTCTAGACTTTCGGCCCAATGATCAAGCATACATAAGCAATGCATTTCAAATCTCAATTTCGGTCCTTTTCTGTATGAGCCATTCGGCTATATAGCAAACATGAATAAGGTTTCCTTCTTAATGGGACATTGTTCAAATATCAGCATGTATGTCATGGCATTTTAACTTAAATACCGAATTCGATTACTCAAAACTTACCTTGAACTTTCCCGAGAAATTACGAGTTGGCTATTCGACCACTTTAGCCTTCCCTTTATCCGAACTCGTCCCTCTATGCTCTTGAGCTAAATAAAACATTTAATTCTATTAATCCTTATTCAAGCCTCTCAATGAATCATTTTCACTTATAGTCAAATAATACATGCATATTCTTCTCATTGCAAACACACACGCACATTCGATCATTTCACATACATATCATAAGTCACAACAAGCTGATTTTCTGAGCAGCATTCAATAATTTACTCATAACTGGAGCTACGAAACTCCAAATGAAGTGCCATTAATTTTGCGTGAAAATAGACTCATTTATCTTCCATCCATAAAATTTTCATAATTTTTGCTTTGGCCAATCAATACCAGAATTTTCTTAAAATTTCCCCTATTTGACTGTTTGACTAGACTGACCATCCCATACTACGAATCGAATTTCTCCTTGTACAGAATTCAAAATATGTCCTCACCTATTTCATTTGAAACTAGACTCATTAAGGAGTCTAAGCATTTAAATTTTGTCTCATAACAATTTTTTTACAATTTATGGTGATTTTCTAAAAACAGAACAGGGGATTTCGGAGTCATTCTGACACTGTCTCACACAACTTTAAAAATCTCTTTATCGACAATTCCATTGCTTGTAAGGTTTCTTTTATAAGAAACTAGACTCATTAAGCTTTAATTACACAATTTATTCAGCTTCTAATTCATCTCCCACAATTTATGGTGATTTTTCCAAAACATGTTACTGCTGCTGGACCAAGCAGATTTATACAATTTCACTCTTTAGAGTTCTTATTCACATATTTAACAAATGACCACAATCTATTTGTATACATAAAATTTCCTAAAGACTGATTATACATGTAGCCCTAATGTATAACCCAAAACACATACAAAAATTTTCATAAATTTCACTTGGCCGAATGCCAATTATCAATTTGGTCTTATGTCCATATAGATTTTGAGTTCAATTTATCCTCTACCTCTTGTACCATCTTGTTTAAGACCGGAATAACATCAAATTACTAAGATGCAACTAAGTCCCTCTTTAATCATATAATTCACTACTTTCAATTTATGACATTAAGTATTCAAGGCTTAGCTCAATACCATAATGGCCGAATACTCAAAATTTTTTTTCTTTAAACACCCATTTACCAAAATCAACAAGTCTTGGACTCATTCAATTATTAATTAACCGAAATCGACATACCTCACTAATTCCAATTTACAACAATATAAATGTACCCCATGGCCGAATGTTCCTTTGAACAATTTACTCCACAAAGCATAAATTCACAATCAAACTTACAAGCTTATAAGCTCATACATTTAACATTACAATGTCTATTAAGCACTTACTTAACAATTCCTATCATTCCATAAAGAAAAACATCATCTAACATGAATTTGCACACTTGAACCATGACCGAATACATGCCTCATCTTCACTTAAACAAATTTATGCTTACCACTCAATTCCATAAATTCAAGCTTAATTTACAAGAACATTCGGCACTTTATTACCATTCACACACACATGAGCACAAAAAGAAAAATCATTTTTATACTAATACATGTCTTTTAACTTAAACCTACATGGATTTAGCACCCTAAAGTTCATCTCATAAACACTCCTAACTTCATGACTTCAAAGCTTCCATCTTTCACAAATTTTACCAAGGCCGAAAACTTCAAACATCCAAGCCTCAAAGAATTTAAACATGGGTCATGAAGAGAACCTCACTATCAACCAAATTTCACAAAGAAATCCAAAGAAATGCATGAAACCTTACCTTAATTTGATGCCCTCACTAGCCAAATGCCTTAAGCTTCAAAAGCTTTCTTTCTTTCTCAATTCACGGCAATGAGAGAACAAAGAAGAAACACTTTTTTTTTTCACCCAATTTACTAATATTAAATTTTATCTTTTCATTTCATAATATTATTTTAATCTTTTATTTTATGATAACTAAATATTAATTTCTTTTATTAAATTAATAATTAACTAAGCTACAAATCACAAAATGCCAAAACCTCATCATTACCATCCACTATCATGAAAGTGGGTAATTTGACATGCAAATCCCTTATTTTGCATGCATGTAATTATTAGTCATCACACACTTGCCTAGCATATTTTCAAAGTTCACTACTAGGTCCTTTTTAGTGAAATTCAAGTTTATAACTCTAAATCAACACACCAAACATGTCACACATGAATTAACACATATTATAGGCATCAAAATGAATATTAAATATATTTTATGCCTCGGTTTTGTGGTCCCGAAACCACATTCCGACTAGGGTCGTTTTAAGGCTGTCACACCAAATGTAATCTAGATTGGTCATTCCAATGGCTAATCATTTCCAAGCATTTCCTTGCCATGCCATCACTATGTCATAAGATTATTTACACAAAATGATTATAATGCTATACATGCCATATTCAAAATACAAACCATTATACTTGCTATTTTACCACATTCTTGTCTTACCAAGTTCTCAACTCGAGATTTAGGCTCATACCTGTCCAACTTCCTCTTTCACCATACTTTCCAACATACCTCTTTCGTTTAGGCGTTCTCATTATTCATTTAAAAATCTACCCGTTGAACTCATCGGAATATAACTAGGATACACGGATTTCACAAACATAAGTGTCATATCCGTAGCTAGACAACTCAATAGCCTACGGAATTTACGTAGGCAAGCTACCAGGTAACCCGCCCATAAGCGAACTCGGACTCAACTCCATGAGCTCGGGCGTCCGCATCCATAAGTGAACTCGGACTCAACTGAATGAGCTCGGATGCCTAGTTACATCTCACGAACTCGAACTCAACTCAACGAGTTCGGAACTCAGTCATCCTAGTGACATGTCACTTGTATCCTAATCTATTCCCAAGGTTCAAATGGGATTTTCCTCAATCACAAATTTCCGGTCGTCTTCCTCGAAATGCCGGAACCAATACTTGCCAGCATCTCATACTTATCAAGTTAACCACATACTTTGCATATCAGTAAATAACAATTCACAAAGCATAATATTCATGATAATAAGTACCAAATCATAAAAATACATTAAATTACTTAAAATAATAATTATTTTACCTTATTTACACATGAACTTCCCTCCATACAAAATGTTAGGAATCAAGCCTATTCCTCGTAAACTTTGCTTTTCCCTTGATCACGACTCGAATCTTGTTTCTCTTGATCTAAAATAACACATTTAGCTTATTTAATACTCACATTTATCAAAATGGTCCTTGACCCTAACTTTGTCAAAATCACGAATTTGCCCCTAAACTTTTGCATATTTACACTTTTGTCCTAAAGCTCGGAAATTAAACTTTATCCCAAATTCTTATGTTTTAGGGCATGCTGATCATTTATTTACTAACAGCAACCTCAAATTCCCACTATAACATGTACATATGAACAATAGGTATTTTTACCGATTAAGCCGTTTTACTCATTTTCACTTAAAACCGAGTAGCACAAGTTGTCTAGCATAATTTAAAACCTCATATTCTATCATAAAACACCAAAATAAACAAATTTCACCTATGGGTATTTTTCCAAATATGAACCCTAGGTTGAATTATTGCTAGCATAAGCTAAATCAAGTTACCGGGACTCCGAAAACATAAAGAACATTAAAAACGGGGCTTGGAATAACTTACTATTGAGCTTGGAAGCTTGAAACAAACCCTAGCTATGGAGAACCCTTGAAATTTCGTGCTAATGAAGAAGATGGACATATTTTGCCATCTTTTTCCCTTTTTTAATCTTTTAATTACCAAATGACCAAAATACCCTGAATGACTTTCTTTGCAAATTTTCATGTACAAGCCCATTTTTGTCCAAAATTTTAGAATTTGGTCAAATTGCTATTTAAGACCTCCTAATTAATATTCCAAAGAAATTTCATAGTAAAAGCTTCTAGAATGCAAGTTTTGCATCTTATTCGATTTAGTCCCTAATTTCAAATTAAGAACTTTATGCATAGAATTTCTTCACGAAATTTTCACACCATCATGCAATCATATCATAAACATCAAAATAATTATAAAATAATTATTTCTATCTCGGATTTGTGGTTCTGAAACCACTATTCCAATTAGGCCCTAATTCAGGATATTACACTAACATAGATACCTGCATCAATTCGTACTAACCTTTTTTCTCAATTACAACCTTTACTTGTTCGTTGAACCATTTGGAATATCAATCGGATACTCGAAGGTTTCAATCGATAAGTACGTATACTATGGCCCGTAGCCAAATCAAGCCATTACTTGCACCCGTAGCCCCAATATCGGCCCAAAGCTGAATCTCAACCTAATGACATGTCTCTAGCATCTCGAAACTATTTCCAAGGTTCAACCGAGCTTTTACATTTCCATCATCGTCTAAATCTGTAATGTTATATTCGATATTTCAACCTTCTCCGAGATTTCATTCATCATAGTTTATACAATATCAATGCAGTTACATACATTTATAATGAAATTACTACCTATGAACTTACCTCGAGTATAAAATGACAGAATGAGTCGATTACTCGTCAACTTTCGATTTGCCCTAATCTAAATCCAGATTCCTCTTTTCTTGATCTATATGTATTAAAAATGAACTCATTCAATCTCACATTCATTGAAATCAATCCATAAACACATATTTAAGGCATTTTACAATTTAGCCCTCACATTTTCACACTTTAGTCCCTAATTCACAAAATCACAAAATATACATAATTTCATTACACAATAGCTAGGCGGAATTTTCATATAGCTCATATAAGCCCATATATTTCATTTATTTCACATTTTAGTCCCCTAAAATTTCATTTTCACAAATTAGTTCAATTTACTAAAATGCATCAAAAATCTAAAGACAAAATATATTTATCAAATACCAAACTTTCATTATTCATCAAATATCAACATAAAACTCACATATTCATCAACATCATCTTATGAAAACATCATCAAAATCAGAAATTTTGGCATGGGCTTGATAGAACACTTAACAACGATATAAAAAACATAACAATTTATCAAAAATGGACCAAAGAACATACCTTAATCATCAAATTTCCTAGCCGAACCCTAGCTTGCTCTTTTTCTTTATTTTCTTTGTTATTTTCAGCAATGGATGAACATAAATGTCTAATTTCATGAATTTGTTTTATTTAATTATCATTAATTATTAAATAATAATTTTAACCTCAATGTTTTCATTAAAAATCCACTAACGAATGTCTAACCATGTCATTTTATGAATTCAATGGTCCATTTACAACATATGGACCTCATACTTAATAAGCCATGTCAATTCGGCACTTAAACAAATGGCCACAACTTTTGTATTTTCTGCAATCAAGTCCTTTTTCACAAATCCGCACACAAACGATAAAATTAATTCATAGAAATTTCATACATGTTTAATCACATACTAAAAACTTAGAAAAATAATATTAAAATATTTTTTAACTTGAATTTATGGTCCCGAAACCACTATTCTGACTAGGGTCTAAACCGGGCTATTACATCAACAATATGGTGATGTGGTTCACATGAGAGTAGTTGACCACTTGGATAACTATCTTGGTTTGCCTCTTTATGTGGGAAAGAAAAAGTCTTTTCCTTTTCACAACATTCTTAACCATTTTTCATGCAAGATTAATAGCTGATCTAAGAGACTTTTATCCTATGGTTGTAGAGAAGTTTTATTAAATCAATTCTTCAAGCACTATCTATTTATGTACTCTATGTTTTCCTTGCTCATAGGGGCACCATTGAGAATATGCAATGAAAAATTCACAAGATGTGGTGGGCATGTAAAGATAAATACCGTGGGTGGGCTATGCTTGCATGGGATAAGGTTTGTCTTCCCAAGGGAATGGGAGGGCTAAGGTTTAGAGACATTTGGTTGTTCAATATAGCTCTCCTTGACAAACATGTCTAGAGGCTGCTCACGATCAAAGATACGTTATATTTGTAGGTTTTTAGTTCAAAATATTTCTCCGATGGTGGCCTATTCAATCCTAAAAAAGTGGATAAACCGTCTTACACTTAGAGCAGTAATGCTACTGCTACTAGGGCTCTCGAAAATAGCTTCAGTTGGCATGTGGGTGGAGGGGACAATGTTGATATACATAAAGTGTAACAGCCCAGTTTGGACCCTAGTCGAAAAAGTGGTTTTGGAACCACATATCCGAGTCTAAAAAATGTTTTGATATTATTTTCTGTGTCTGTGGTATATGAATCTGCATATGTGAAATTTCTGCGGTTTAATTTGTTTGTCTCCGTGCTTAATTGTGAAAAAGGATTAAATTGTATATGTGAAAAAGTTGGTATGCTATATGTTTAAGTGTTCAATTGAAAAAGCTTTTAATGATTATGGCCTTATGTGGCAACTAAACCATTGAAGGTTTAAATGGTCATAAATGACCTTGAAGCCTGTGTTTTATTATGGTTTTAAATGAGAGATAAATTGGTAATTATTTTATTAATGTTTATTAAACAAAAACAAAGTGAAAAATTAGTTCATTTTTATGTTCTCTTCCACCGAAAATCAAACAAAAAGACAAGGATAAAAGTAAGCTAGGGTTCAGCAATTGCTTTGGCTAATTTGATCAAGAACAAAGAAAAACGGACTTAGATCGAGGGAAGTCCAAAGTCATTGAATAGTCGACTCGAATCCGTTTAAATTCGTACGAGGTAAGTCAATATACAAATATGCATTATATTAATGTTTGATATAAATGCTTGAGTTATAAACTGTATTGGACGACCATGAGAGCCCGATATAGAAATTCTAAATGGCCTTTGATTGAGTAATAGCAAAACGATATCATGTAAGACCTCGTCCGGGACGTAGGCATTGATTTAAAAAATTATGTGTAAGACCGTGTCTGGGACACTTGCATCATATAAGTTTCGTGTAAGACCCTGTTCGAGACAGTGGCATCAATATTAAATAATATGTAAGACCACGTCAGGGACGTCGGTATTGTATAAGGCCTATCTGAATTCTATAACATTTCTGAATAATTTGGGGAGAAATTTTGATATATGAATAAATGCATACCTCATGTGTCTAACTCAGGTATGTTTGTTTTGTACTGAATTTTCGAGTATGCAAGGTATACAAATTGTGTGAACTAGAAATTTGAGTAAAATGAATGACTTTGAATGGTGAAATATCTATGGGAAATGGCTATCGTATTATGATTATGGATTGCATAATTTTGTATTTGACTTACTAAGCTCATTGTAGCTTACTCTGTTATTCTTTCAATTGTTTTACAGATATCATAGCTATTGAGGGCTCGGAGATATTCAAGGATCATCACCACACTATGGAGCTTAATTTTCGTACCTTTTGAATGTCCAAAGTTTAAGTATGGCATGTATAGGCTAGAGTTTCTATGTATTAAGCTTGAATATGTTGGTTTGTAATGCAATGTGAATTGGATGAAAAATGGTATGTTTGTGTTTGATTTTGCTCTATGGTTTGTGATGCCAAATTATGTAAGATTATGATGGTCTTATGATCTAATTTACTTTGGTCATCTTGAAACATGTCAAGGTGAAGAAATGGTAAGTTTTGGATGTGGTATGAATGAATTACACACCAAGTGTTTAATCTTGAACTTTGATTAAGTTATGGATATGTTTGGTGTGAGAATTGAAATTGAATATGTATGTGATTGGTTTGATCATGTTGAGGTATGTTTTAGTCATTGAATATAGTTGGAATTGTGGTATTATTGTGGCATGAATTTTGGCTTGTAGGAATGAACCTTTGGTGGGTGGAAAGTATGACTTAAACCAAGTTTGCTTAGTGCCATACGGCTATGGCACACGGGCGTGCCTTATGGCCGTGTTGATTTTCCAGTATTGGGCATAAGACCCACACGGCCAAGACCCAGGGGCATGTCTTTTGGCCGTGCGAAAAAGTTAGTATGCCTACCCTGTTTTGGCACGACTTGGGTACATGCGTGTGCTTGAGTCTCGTGTGAGGCATACGGCCTGGTCACACGGGCGTGTGATCTCCATAAGTTGGAAAATTTTATATGTGTTTTGAACTTATGATTGTATTCGGTTTAGTCCAGACCCTGTCTTAATGCATTTTTTAGGTCAAGTAGACTTTCAAAAATGGACTTTATGTTTGAATTTTGTTATAATCTGTGAATATTCTGTTCTGATCTATTCTGAATATCCGGTAATACCTCTGCCTATTCTGATTATAGTAACGGGATGGGGGTGTTACATTTGATTGGTATCAAAGCCACGGTTTAGTAGAATCTAGGACTAACGTAGCGTGATTGAGTCTAGCTATACATGCCATATATCTGAATTTTGATAGTGTGATGAATCCTGACAAATGAAATGTGTTTTCATATAGTAATGGATCTCGAAAGAGCCGTAGCTGACGATGTTGAAAGTAATGCGCCTGCCCCTACCCAAAGGACAGCGCCATCTGATTTTAGACCGGTTAAAAGTGGTAATGAGGAAGAAGCTAAGCAAGCTTTCTTTCAAATGATGAATGAATGGTTCACTCAATATGTACGGACAAATCCAGCTGTTCAACCCCCAACCCCGACAGTTCCTCAACAACCTTCAGTAGTACCATCGGTGACTAACCCGATTTGTCTGAATAAGCCTCCGGTAGACAAGATTAGGAAGTATGGGGCCGAAGAGTTTTGAGCTACTACTGATGATGATGCCGAGAGGGCTGAATTTTGGTTGGAAAACACAGTCTGAGTTTTTTATGAACTGTCGTGTAATCTGAAGGAAAGTGTTAAGTGTGCGGTTTCATTGTTACGAGACTCTGCATACCATTGGTGGAAAACACTAACATTTGTAGTTCCGAGTGAACGTATCACCTGGGATTATTTTCAGACTAAATTTAGAAAGAAGCATATCAGTCAACATTTCATTGATCAGAAATGTAAAGAGTTTCCTGAATTGAAACAAGGTAGCAAATCTGTTACGGAATATGAATGAGAATTTGTAAGATTGAATCAGTATGCATGGGAATGTGTAGCTTCAGAGGCCATTATGTGCAAAAGATTTGTTGAGGGCTTGAATGAATATATTAAACTTCTAGTTGGAATTCTAGATTTGAATGAGTTTGTTGTGTTAGTTGAAAGGGCTTGTAAAGCCGAAGAACTTAGTAAAGAAAAGAAGAAAGCTGATTCCGAAGCTAGAGAGGTTCGAAAAAGGTCTTCTGGTAGATCATTTCAGTCTGTGCCAAAGAAGTTTGGAGACGATTCTAACCGTTCAAAGATTACTATGTGACATTCTGGCAGAGATCATAACAGATCGTGTTCAAGTTTTAAAACTCCTACTACATCTGTTGCTATTGTTGAGAATATGAGATTAGGGAGAATCGAATGTGAACATTGTGGCAAGAAACATCTGAGAAGTTGTAGATTGAAAGATCGAGCCTGTTTTCGATGTAGGTCTCTGGCTCATTTTGTTAGAGATTGTCCTGAATCTATTGAGCAAGAGATAGTGCAGAAGCCACAACTGGGTAATACTTCTGCTAGAGGCAGAGCTTCTAGAAACACGAGAAATGCTAGTGTTGGTCAAAGAGTTACGAAAGATATGACTGCACGATCTGAAGCTCAAGCGCCTGATAGAGCCTATGTTATCCAGGCACGTGAAGAAGATTCATCTCCTGATGTGATTATTGGTATTTTTACTCTTTATGATAACTCTATGATTGCTTTGATAGATCTTGGATCAACGCATTCTTATATATGTGTGAATTTAGAGTATAGTAAGACTTTGCCTATAGAGTCTACTAAATTTGTAATTAGAGTATCTAACCCCTTAGGCAAAAGTGTCCTGGTTGATAAGGTTTACAAGAATTGTCCGTTAATGATTCGAGATATATGTTTCCCTGCTAATTTGATACTATTATCGTTTGATGAATATGATATAATTCTGGGTATGGACTGGTTAACTCTGCATGATGCCGTCGTAAATTGCAAACGAAAAGCTATTGAATTGAGATGCAAGAATGGTGAAATTGTTAGAATCGAGTCTAGTGAATTGAATGGTTTACCTGCGATATTAAAAGCTCAGAAGTATGTGAGAAAAGGGTGTGAAGCCTACCTAGCTTATGTGATTGACTCTAAGGTGTCCGATAAAAAGATTGAATCTGTGCCTGTCGTCTGTGAATTCTTTGATGTATTCCCTGATGAACTTCAGGGTTTGCCTCTGATACGAGAAGTTGAGTTTGGGATTGAATTGGTTCTGAGAAGCACTCTTATTTCAATAGCTCCGTATAGAATGGCACCAACTAAACTGAAAGAATTAAAGACTCGGTTACAAGAATTGACTGATCAAGGATTTGCTAGACCAAGTTTCTCACCATGGGGTGCTCCTGTTCTGTTTGTGAAAAAGAAAGATGGCACAATGAGAATGTGTATTGACTACCGTCAGCTTAACAAAGTGATTGTAAAGAATAAATACCCTCTGCCTCGAATTGATGATTTGTTTGATTAACTAAAAGTGCCTCTGTATTTTCAAAGAGAGATCTGAGATTAGGTTATTATCAGTTGCGAGTGAAAGTTCTGATATTCCAAAAATAGCTTTCCGAACAAGGTACGGGCACTATGAATTTTTAGTTATGCCTTTTGGATTAATGAATGCTCCTGCTATGTGTATGGATCTGATGAACAGAATTTTTAGACTGTATTTAGATCAATTTGTTGTTTTCATTGATGATATATTGATCTATTCACAGAATGAAAGTGAGCATGCTGAACATTTAAGAATTGTACTTAAGACATTGCACGATGAGCAATTGTACGCAAAATTCAGTAAATGTGAATTTTGGCTATGCGAAGTTAGTTTTCTGGGTCATATTGTATCAGCTTCGGGTATCCATGTTGATCCGAATAAAATCTTAGCTATTTTGGATTGGAAACCTCCAAGAAACGTTTCCGAAGTCCGTAGTTTTCTGGGACTTGCTGGTTATTACCATTATTTTGTAAAGGGTTTCTCAGTAATTGCAACTCCGGTGACATGACTACTACAAAAAGAAGGAAAGTTTGAATAGTCTGATAAATGTCAGAATAGTTTTGAATAGTTGAAAGCTATGTTAATCAAAGCTCCTATACTTGCGCAACCTGAATCGGGTAAAGAATTTGTTATATACAGTGATGCTTCGTTAAATGGACTGGGTTGCATTTTGATGCAAGAAGGAAAGGTTATTGCATATGCCTCTAGACAGTTAAAGTCAGACGAGAAGAACTATCCAACGCATGATCTTGAATTGGCTGCGATTGTTTTTGCACTGAAAATTTGGCATCATTATCTTTTTGGTGAGAAATGTCACATGTTTTCAGATCATAAAAGTTTGAAATATCTAATGACTCAGAAAGATTTGAATCTGCAGCAGCGAAGATGGTTGGAACTGTTAAAAGATTATGAACTTGTTATTGATTATCATCCGGGTAAAGCAAATGTAGTAGCTAATGCTTTAAGCCAAAAATCAATATCTGTATTGTGTGCTTTAAGTACCGGTACTGACCCATTTGTTGATGATTTAGTGTTGGCTGAATTAAAAGCAAAACCTTTGTTTTTGCAAAAATCATTGATACTCAGGAAGTAGATAATGAGTTGCTAGAGAAACGAGCTTAGTGTGACTCTGATTCTGAGTTTCGGATTGATGATGAGGATTTTCTGAGATTCAGGAATAAAATTTGCATTTCGAGAAATTCTAAATTGATTCGGATGATTTTGAGTGAAGCTCATAATAGCAAATTTTCTGTACATTCGGGTAGCACAAAGATGTATAATGACTTAAAACGGTTATACTGGTGGCTAGGAATGAAAAAAGACATCTCTGATTTTGTTCTAAAATGCTTAATATGTCAGCAAGTAAAAGCGAAACATCAGATGCCTTCAGGTTTGCTACAACCGATTATGATTCCTGAATGGAAATAGGACCGAATAACTACTGATTTTGTTTCTAGTCTACCCCTATCTCTGAAAAAGAAAGATTTAATCTAGGTTATTGTTGATCGATTGACGAAGTCTGCTCATTTTATTCCGGTACGATCTGACTACTCACTTGAAAAGTTAGCTAAACTTTACATTTTTTATATTGTAAGATTGCACGGGGTGCCACTGTCTATTGTATCTGATAGAGATCCAAAGTTTACTTCACGATTCTAGAAGAAGTTGCAAGAAGCTTTATGTATTAAATTACACTTCAGTACTACTTTTCATCCGCAAACAAACAGTCAGCCTGAGCAGATCATTCAGATACTCGAGGACATGCTTAGATGTTGTATTCTGGAGTTTAAAGGTACGTGGGAACAATATTTACCTCTGATTGAATTTGCATACAATAATAGTTTTCAATCGAGCATTAAAATGGCCCCGTATGAAGTCTTATATGCTAGAAAATGTAGAACTCCATTATACTGGTCCGAGCTCGGTGAAAATAAGATATACAAGATTGATCTGATAACAGAAACAGAACAAAAGGTGAAAGTGATCAAAGATAATATGAAAGCAGCTTCTAATCGTCAAAAATCATATGCAGATCTGAAACGAAAAGATATTGAATTTGAAATTGGTGACAAAGTATTTTTGAAAGTGTCTTCGTGCAAGAAACTATTTTGGTTTGGCAAAAAGGGAAAATTGAGTCTGAGGTTCATTGGGCCGTATGATATCATTGAACGAGTTGGGCCGGTTGCTTATAGACTGATGTTGCCACCTGAGCTAGAAAAGATACATAATGTATTTCACGTGTCGATGCTTCGACGTTATAGATCTGATCCGTCCCATGTGATATCTCCTTCTAAGATTGAATTAAAGTCTGATATGTCTTATGATGAAGAACCGATTCGTATCTTAGCTCGAAAAATGAAAGAATTGAGAAACAATAAAATTCCACTGGTAAAAGTATTGCGGCATCGTCATGAACTGGAAGCGGCTACCTGGGAGCCAGAAAGTGCAATAAGATAGCAATATCCGAATCTGTTTAACGGTAAGATTTTTAGGGACGAAAATCCCTAAGGGGGAGAATTACAACAGCCCGGTTTGGAACCTAGTTGGAAAAGTGGTTTCAGAACCATATATCCGAGTCTAAAAAATGTTCTGATATTATTTTCTGTGTCTGTGGTATATGAATCTGCATCTATGAAATTTCTATGGTTTAATTTGTTTGTCTCTATGCTTAATGATGAAAAAGGATTAAATTGTATATATGATAAAATTGGTATGCTATATGTTTAAGTGTTCAATTGAAATGGCTTTTAATGATTATGGCCTTATGTAGCAATTAAACCATTGAAGGTTTAAATGGTCATAAATGACCTTGAAGCATGTGTTTTATTATGGTTTTAAATGCGAGATAAATTGGTAATTGTTTTATTAATGTTTAGTAAATAAAAACAAAGTGAAAAATTAGTTCATTTTTATGCTCTCTTCCATCGAAAATCAAACAAAAAGAAACGGATAAAAGCAATGTAACACCCTGAATTTGGGCCTAGAAGAATTGGGCTTTGAGTCTAGGTTCGGATAGAAGAAAATCAGAATAATTGAGAAGTTTTAAATATTATCGTTTAAGAAAAAAATTTTGAATTAAATTATTCTTAGAAAATATTTCTGTATTTATTATTACTGATGTTTTAAAATTTTATGAAAATTATAATTATGGTTATTAGAAAAAAACATTACTGTATTTAAAAATTATTATCATTAGATAAAAACATATTTATAAAATTATTATTGTTATTACTATTATTATTATTTTTTATTATAAAAATATAAATGGCATTATTACAATTGGTGTTTAGTTTAGTAATTAAATAAATTATGAATGAATTATAGGATTTTCGGGATTTTTTTTCGGGTTTTTGTGCCTTTGGTGAAATCTTGGAATTTTGGTGTTCTGATTGTTGAAATTATGTTTAAGTGTGTTAGTGGGCCTTTAGAAGGCCCAAGCTTAAGTTAAAACCCGGTAAAATATTAAGTTGGATTTTCAAGTGAAAGGGGACTTGGTTAAGTGGGCCTTTAAGAAAAACCGTGTAAAATATGTCACAAAGGGAGCCTTGGTAGAGTGGCAAGGTGGCACCACTAAGCTCCTAAAAAAATGGCGCCTAAGTGGGTATTCAAGGACAAGGGTTCGAGTTGCAAGGTAAGCGTAGAGTTCTTTTTAATTTTTAAGCATGTGCCGGGCATGTGACTATTTTAAGTAGGAATTTCGGCAAGGGCTTTTATGAACTTGGGCCGATTACTCAAGTGTGATATTAGGGTTATATCTTTTTCTATTTTCTGTCATAAGAATTAGGGTTAGCCACCTTAGGAATTAATCTTCTCTTTTACTGTCAGAAAAGCCGAAACTTGCCTCCCTAGAAAGCTTCTAGCCGATTTCTTCTTCTTCACCTCTACCATTATTTTTTTTCATTTTTCTTCTTCCCTTTGATCTCTTCCCTAGGATAGATCCACTCTTTCTTTTGCTTCCATTCTTCTTAAAATCAACCATAACCGATTGCTCAAAGTGCCAGAAATCCCGAAAACTGCTTCCTTTCTTGCCGATTTCTTGTAAGCCGAATCACCTCTGTTTCTTTCACCTATTGTGGCCGATTACTACACTCCCTTTAATCACACCATTGTCGACACCATCACCCAAAAGCTACAGCCAAAACGCCATCTTCTTCTCTTATTAAAAAGCCGAAATCACCATAGTTGTAGGGAGATAGCCGAAATTACAAATCTCAGAGATAAGGTTTCTACTGACGTTTAAGGGTCAGATTTACATCAGATCTGCATAGGAACTGAAGAGAAATCGTTGGTAAGTGTTTAATCATTCAGATCTGTTCGATATTTCATGTTTGGAAATGCCAAAAGTCCCTAAAGTTAATGGTTGTGTCGTTTTGGATTTTTGGTAAATAAAAGGCCGTTTTCTTTGTTCTTTTGTGTGTTAGTTGGATGAAAAGGTGATCAAGCAAGGGGTTGAAGACTTTGGAACATCAGATCTAGATCTAAAGGGATCTAAATCGTCAAGGTAAGAACATTAAGGCCATTAAGGGTGTTGACCGAATGTGTAAGTAAGGTTTTGGGTAAGTTTTCGATTCAGATTAAGTGTTGATATGGTCTAATCAGTTAAGTATTGGATTGTAGGGATTAACGCATAGGAGATCTCGTAGGAGAAACTGCAAAACAGGTGTGTGTTTCGAACACCTTTCCATGCACAAATCGGTAAAAGCCGAAAAGCTGAAATGCCGAAGTTTCGGTATTTCGAGAGCTTGCGAGCATGCGAATGCTCTCAAGTTGGAAGGAGAAGGTTAGTTTTGGAATCGGCACTGTTAGACGTGTTACCGCTAAATTTTGGGCTTTTTGGTAAGTTGGGCCTCGGTGGGCCAAATATGGGCCCAATGGGCGATTTGGGCCCATGTGAGTTAAACTGGATTTAAAGGTAATATTATGGACTGTAGATGTGGAAACAGTTAAAACAAGATAACCGAATGTGAAATCGGGACTAAATGGGCCTAATGGGCCAATCGGCGTAATAGGGCTCATTAGGGGTTTTAGGGCCTTAATGCTAAAACTGAAAAACTGAGGTAACTGAACTTCTGTATAGCTGTGTGATTAATAAATACTGTAATAAGCATGAAATCTATAACATGAGAGCAAAATTACTGAAATACCCTTAGGGTAAGAAATTACTGTTTTGTCCCTAGGTAGAAAATTACCGTTATACCCCTAGGGCTAAAATTGACTGTACTGTTTGACATGACTGTTACTGTTATTGCATGCCATGATATGTATCTATTGCATGGGTTGGGTTTTGATAATGGAGGAAGTGTGAGTGGCACAGCCACGTTACTGAAAAGGGGCTATGCCTCGTACTGTTTCTGAAAGGGGCTTTGCCTCGTATACTGTTTATCTGAGCAGCCATGCTGCGACTGTGGTGTGTGGGCTGGGTGGGTCGAGTTATTCCCCACATGGTGTGTTGGTTGGTACGGGTGGTGTGTAGCGGTTGGTGGGTTGAGTAGTCTCCCCAATTGGGTTTGCATTTATACTGCATTACTGTACTGTACTGTTATGGGCCTATGGGCTAATCTGTTATCTGAATAGGGCTTCAGCCCAATATCTGTTATAGGGCCTTGGCCCAGTTTACTGCTATCTGAATAGGGCTTTGGCCCAGTATTTGACTGAGACTGGTTAGGGTTTAGGCCCAGTGGGCTTGAGCCAATTTGGGCTTTGGATGGGTTCTTCACACACTGAGTTTTCCCAAACTCACCCCTCTCTTTCCATCCTTGCAGGTGAGCCCTAGATTGTGACTTGGACGCTGGGAGGGATTCAGAGTGGCCACGAGGACTGAACTTTTATCATAGTTGGTTTTTTTTATTATTTAATTACCTTTTATTGGTTTTATTTTGATATGGGTTGTAATAAGGCCGCTATAACTGTTATTCGGGATTTCTCTACCATTTTATTTCAAACACAAACCTACACCGTTTTCAAAATTAAACAAACATTTCATTAACCGACCTGACTTTACTGAAGACTAAGAAGGACATTAAGACTAAAATGAAACGATTAACAAATGAGATAGAAATGAGGTTGAATAATAATTAAATCGGGAATTTCAAGAAAAACAAGTATTACTTTTCAAAAATCTCAAACATCAGACTTAGTATATAGGACGGCGTAGCATAGTCTAGGTGATGTAGCACACCGGACATGGCCATAACGTCTGGGCCGGGTCTGGGGTGTTACATTTAGTGGTATCAGAGCTAAGTTGCAACAACTCGGCTGTGGATCGGGTCCAAAAAGGGTTTTCAAAAAAAAATTTAGAGTCCAAAAGGGTAATTTTGGAAAATCGAATTTTCTGGAAGACTTTTTGTTTTAAAGTGACCTTTTCAAACTTGTCTTCTTTAAAATATGTCTTGAGAACTTGATTTTAAAATGCCTAAATCTTTTGAATTTCTTGGAAATCTGATAAATTGAGATGTGGCACACTGAATCCTCGGGCACCAAGTCTGTAAGTATTTCTGCCTTAAATACTGTACTGTACTGAAATAATACTGTAGATAGCACTGAGACTTTACTATGATACTGTAGCTAGGTTAGTACTGAAGACTATAGAGACTGAGACTGTAGGGGAACTAAAAAAAAAAAAATGAATTGAGACCATAGCTAAGCTATGACTCTATAAAAACAAAAACTTTAAAATACTATCTCTGCATAAGACATAAGAATAATAAAATTTTGAGAACTCGGTAGTTATTTGATATGTGTATTGGTAATGTAGAATATTGATATGGGTTCTGAGGGTACGCAAAGTTTGCCAAGCTTATACTAGTTAGGTGTGTGATGGTTGGAAACGAATTGTATGCGCAAGTGATAATGTTTATTTACTTCGGTAATTAGATGTTCTGGGTCGTACTGAAATTATTTAGATAAGAGTGCGCAGCGGAAGCGTAGTAGCATAGCGATGCACTATTATTTTAGTTTTGAAAATTTCGAGGACGAAATTTCTTTAAGGAGGGTAGAGTTGTAACACCCTGAATTTGGGCCTAGAAGAATTGGGCTTTGAGTCTAGGTTCGGATAGAAGAAAATCAGAATAATTGAGAAGTTTTAAATATTATCGTTTAAGAAAAAAATTTTGAATTAAATTATTCTTAGAAAATATTTCTGTATTTATTATTACTGATGTTTTAAAATTTTATGAAAATTATAATTATGGTAATTAGAAAAAAACATTACTGTATTTAAAAATTATTATCATTAGATAAAAACATATTTATAAAATTATTATTGTTATTACTATTATTATTATTTTTTATTATAAAAATATAAATGGCATTATTACAATTGGTGTTTAGTTTAGTAATTAAATAAATTATGAATGAATTATAGGATTTTCGGGATTTTTTTTCGGGTTTTTGTGCCTTTGGTGAAATCTTGGAATTTTGGTGTTCTGATTGTTGAAATTATGTTTAAGTGTGTTAGTGGGCCTTTAGAAGGCCCAAGCTTAAGTTAAAACCCGGTAAAATATTAAGTTGGATTTTCAAGTGAAAGGGGACTTGGTTAAGTGGGCCTTTAAGAAAAACCGTGTAAAATATGTCACAAAGGGAGCCTTGGTAGAGTGGCAAGGTGGCACCACTAAGCTCCTAAAAAAATGGCGCCTAAGTGGGTATTCAAGGACAAGGGTTCGAGTTGCAAGGTAAGCGTAGAGTTCTTTTTAATTTTTAAGCATGTGCCGGGCATGTGACTATTTTAAGTAGGAATTTCGGCAAGGGCTTTTATGAACTTGGGCCGATTACTCAAGTGTGATATTAGGGTTATATCTTTTTCTATTTTCTGTCATAAGAATTAGGGTTAGCCACCTTAGGAATTAATCTTCTCTTTTACTGTCAGAAAAGCCGAAACTTGCCTCCCTAGAAAGCTTCTAGCCGATTTCTTCTTCTTCACCTCTACCATTATTTTTTTTCATTTTTCTTCTTCCCTTTGATCTCTTCCCTAGCCGAATACCTATCTTGCATAGATCCACTCTTTCTTTTGCTTCCATTCTTCTTAAAATCAACCATAACCGATTGCTCAAAGTGCCAGAAATCCCGAAAACTGCTTCCTTTCTTGCCGATTTCTTGTAAGCCGAATCACCTCTGTTTCTTTCACCTATTGTGGCCGATTACTACACTCCCTTTAATCACACCATTGTCGACACCATCACCCAAAAGCTACAGCCAAAACGCCATCTTCTTCTCTTATTAAAAAGCCGAAATCACCATAGTTGTAGGGAGATAGCCGAAATTACAAATCTCAGAGATAAGGTTTCTACTGACGTTTAAGGGTCAGATTTACATCAGATCTACATAGGAACTGAAGAGAAATCGTTGGTAAGTGTTTAATCATTCAGATCTGTTCGATATTTCATGTTTGGAAATGCCAAAAGTCCCTAAAGTTAATGGTTGTGTCGTTTTGGATTTTTGGTAAATAAAAGGCCGTTTTCTTTGTTCTTTTGTGTGTTAGTTGGATGAAAAGGTGATCAAGCAAGGGGTTGAAGACTTTGGAACATCAGATCTAGATCTAAAGGGATCTAAATCGTCAAGGTAAGAACATTAAGGCCATTAAGGGTGTTGGCCGAATGTGTAAGTAAGGTTTTGGGTAAGTTTTCGATTCAGATTAAGTGTTGATATGGTCTAATCAGTTAAGTATTGGATTGTAGGGATTAACGCATAGGAGATCTCATAAGAGAAACTGCAAAACAGGTGTGTGTTTCGAACACCTTTCCATGCACAAATCGGTAAAAGCCGAAAAGCTGAAATGCCGAAGTTTCGGTATTTCGAGAGCTTGCGAGCATGCGAATGCTCTCAAGTTGGAAGGAGAAGGTTAGTTTTGGAATCGGCACTGTTAGACGTGTTGACCGCTAAATTTTGGGCTTTTTGGTAAGTTGGGCCTCGGTGGGCCAAATATGGGCCCAATGGGCGATTTGGGCCCATGTGAGTTAAACTGGATTTAAAGGTAATATTATGGACTGTAGATGTGGAAACAGTTAAAACAAGATAACCGAATGTGAAATCGGGACTAAATGGGCCTAATGGGCCAATCGGCGTAATAGGGCTCATTAGGGGTTTTAGGGCCTTAATGCTAAAACTGAAAAACTGAGGTAACTGAACTTCTGTATAGCTGTGTGATTAATAAATACTGTAATAAGCATGAAATCTATAACATGAGAGCAAAATTACTGAAATACCCTTAGGGTAAGAAATTACTGTTTTGTCCCTAGGTAGAAAATTACCGTTATACCCTTAGGGCTAAAATTGACTGTACTGTTTGACATGACTGTTACTGTTATTGCATGCCATGATATGTATCTATTGCATGGGTTGGGTTTTGATAATGGAGGAAGTGTGAGTGGCACAGCCACGTTACTGAAAAGGGGCTATGCCTCGTACTATTTCTGAAAGGGGCTTTGCCTCGTATACTGTTTATCTGAGCAGCCATGCTGCGACTGTGGTGTGTGGGCTGGGTGGGTCGAGTTATTCCCCACATGGTGTGTTGGTTGGTACGGGTGGTGTGTAGCGGGTGGTGGGTTGAGTAGTCTCCCCAATTGGGTTTGCATTTATACTGCATTACTGTACTGTACTGTTATGGGCCTATGGGCCAATCTGTTATCTGAATAGGGCTTCAGCCCAGTATCTGTTATAGGGCCTTGGCCCAGTTTACTGCTATCTGAATAGGGCTTTGGCCCAGTATCTGACTGAGACTGGTTAGGGTTTAGGCCCAGTGAGCTTGAGCCAATTTGGGCTTTGGATGGGTTCTGCACACACTGAGTTTTCCCAAACTCACCCCTCTCTTTCCATCCTTGCAGGTGAGCCCTAGATTGTGACTTCGACGCTGGGAGGGATTCAGAGTGGCCACGAGGACTGAACTTTCATCATAGTTGGTTTTTTTATTATTTAATTACCTTTTATTGGTTTTATTTTGATATGGGTTGTAATAAGGCCGCTATAACTGTTATTCGGGATTTCTCTACCGTTTTATTTCAAACACAAACCTACACCGTTTTCAAAATTAAACAAACATTTCATTAACCGACCTGACTTTACTGAAGACTAAGGAGGACATTAAGACTAAAATGAAACGATTAACAAATGAGATAGAAATGAGGTTGAATAATAATTAAATCGGGAATTTCAAGAAAAACAAGTATTACTTTTCAAAAATCTCAAACATCAGACTTAGTATATAGGACGGCGTAGCGTAGTCTAGGTGATGTAGCACACCAGACATGGCCATAACGTCTGGGCCGGGTCTGGGGTGTTACAAGCAAGCTAGGGTTTGGCAATTGCTTTGGCTAATTTGATCAAGAACAAAGAAAAATGAACTTAGATCGAGGGAAGTACAAAGTCGTTGAATAGTTGACTCGAATTCGTTTAAATCCGTACGAGGTAAGTCAATGTACAAATATGCGTTATATTAATGTTTGATATAAATGCTTGAGTTATAAACTGTATTAGACGGCCATGAGGGCCTGATATAGAAATTTTGGATGGCCTTTCATTGAGTAATAGCAAAATGATATCATGTAAGACCTCGTCCGGGACGTAGGCATTGATTTAAGAAATTATGTGTAAGACCGTGTCTAGGACACTGGCATCATATAAGTTTCGTGTAAGACCCTGTCCAAGACAGTGGCATCGATATTGAATAACATGTAAGACCACGACAGGGACGTCGGCATTGTATAAGGCTTATCCAAATTCTTTAACATTTCTGAATAATTTGAGGAGAAATTTTGATATATGAATAAATGCATACCTCATGTGTCTGACTCAGGTATGTCTGTTTTGTACTGAATTTTTTAGTATCAAAGGTATGCAAATTGTGTGAACTAGAAATGTGAGTAAAATGGATGAATTTGAGTGGTGAAATATCTGTGGGAAATGGCTATCATATTATGATTATGGATTTCATAATTTTGTATTTGACTTACTAAGCTCGTTGCAGCTTACTCTATTATTCTTTCAACTATTTTACAGATATAGTAGCTACTAAGGGCTCGGGGATATTCAAGGATCATCACCACACTATCAAGCTTAATTTTGGTACCTTTTGAATGTGCAAAGTTTAAGTATGGCATGTATAGGCTAGAGTGATTATATATTAAGCTTGAATATGTTGGTTTGTAATGCAATGTGAATTGGATGAAAAATGGTATGTTTGTGTTTGATTTTGCTCTATGGTTTGTGATGCCAAATTATGTAAGATTATGATGGTCTTATGATCTAATTTACTTTGGTCATCCTGAAACATGTCAAGGTGAGGAAATGGTAAGTTTTGGATGTGTTATGAATTAATTACATACCCAGTGTTTAATCTTGAACATTGATTAAGTTATGGATATGATTCGTGTGAGAATTGAAACTGAACATATATGTGATTGGTTTGATCATGTTGAGGTATGTTTTAGTCATTGAATATAGTTGGAATTGTGGTATTATTGTGGCATGAATTTTGGCTTGTAGGAATAACCCTTCGATGGGTGGAAAGTATGACTTAAACCAAGTCTGCTTAGTGCCACATGGCTATGGCACACAGGCGTGCCTTATGGCCGTGTTGATTTTCCAGTATTGGGCATAAGACCCACACGGCTAAGACCCACGGGCATGTCTTATGGCTGTGGTAAAAAGTCAGTATACCTACCCTATTTTGGCACGAGTTAGGCACACAAGCGTGCTTGAGTCCCTTGTGAGGCACACGGCCTGGTCACACAAGCGTGTGATCTCTATAAGTTGGAAACTTTTATATGTGTTCTGAAGTTACGATTGTATTCAGTTTAGTCCAGACCCTGTCTTAATGCATGTTTTAGGTCAAGTAGACTTCTAGAAAGGGACTTTATGTTTGAATCTTATTATAATCTGTGAATATTTTGTTCTGATCTATTCTGAATATCCGATAACGCCCCTACCTATTTCGGCAATGGTAATGGGATAAGGGTGTTACATAAAGACAATTGGGGATTCGAAGGGTTAAATGGTGATTCTATAAGCAGTAATGGTTCGAATGTTCATGAGAGAAGAGTGCATAAGCTTTGGACAAATTGTCGGACGAGATGGAACAAAAATAGAGTCGTTCAAATTTATGGCAACTGCATGGGGGAATGTGACAGCCCTAATCCGACCTTAGTCGGGAAGTGGTTTCGTAACCATTGAACCGAGCTATTATATTAATTAATTTCTAAAATTCCATATCAATTCAATGTGAAAATCTTTGTGCATGAAATTGATTTATATTTTGGTGCCGTTGAATGCATGATCTTTGCTATGGACTTGTGTGTAAGCTAGTAAAAACTTGGGTGATAATTTAATAGGAGGCAAAAAGGGGTGCCATGCATAATATGTGGTCTTGCATGTCAAATTTCCCTATAATGAATTTTAGTGGCCGACCAAGGTGATTTATTTTCACTATCATATGCATATTATATTTGGAAATAAAAATAAAATATTAAAATAATGTTATGGTAAGGAAAGAAAAGAGAAATCTCTCCATTTTCTCTTCTTTGCCGTGAATTGGGTGAAATAAGGGAGGAAGAAGAAAGTGATATTCGGCCATGGTAGCATCAAGTTGAGGTGAGTTATACATCATTTTTGCTTAAAAATTTATGAAATCTAGTTTGTAGATAGGCATTGGACATAGCCCATATATTGATTTTTGGTTTTGTTACATATATATCTATATCCCATTCGGCCTAAGGAACTAAATATTAGAAGCTTTGAAGCTTTCAAGCTTTTGGATGATAAATTGCTTTTTAGAGCCCTTGAGAGTTGTTCCAAGGTTAATCTTACTTGAATCCATGAAAACATGCTCAAATTATGCAAATGATAACTTGTGTGGTTATTAAATAAAAAGGGGAGAGGCATTCGGCTATGTCCATTTTCGCATGAAAGAGTTTGGCTTTGAATTAAGCTTCTTTTTAAAAATTGAAATAGTGAATGAGCTTTAAATCTTGAATTTGTGATTTATAATTTATTTTGAGGTATTTGTTGAATTAGCCGAATGGGAGTTTGATGAGAAACCTTGATTCATGGCATTTTATTTTGTATACCTTAACTATTAAGGTTGCTAGATCTTTTGTTAAAATAATGGATGGATCACTTTGTAAAAGTATTTGGATATGTAGCAAAGCCTTTCATTATGGGAGTTGATTTATATATTAAATTCTTAGATGTGAATTTTAAGTATGCTCGAAAATAGTTTAATGGTAATGTCCATGCTTCAGGTTGTAATACCCAAGTATATATATATATGAGTTAAGTGCGAATGTGAAGTACTAGTTGATAGTAACTTGTGATGCGAAATAATGAAATTTATGCTCTGTTTATTTAGTATGTGCCGAGTGAGATTTCTTATAGATTAAAGAAGTTAAGCTGATTAAAATGTCATATTTAGCTCTTGATTCTTTCGGTCAAGGGGAGGGACAATTAAATTTTGATTAGTTTCAAATCGTTTATTTTGAGCTCAAGAGCAAAGAGGATCGAAATCAGATAAAGGAAAGGAGAAAGTAGTGGAGTAGCCGAGCCACAACCGTTTGAATATATCACGATAAGTTTTGAGTGTACTTCCTTTGTATATACCCGAATATGATAGGATACTTTTAAGTTGAAAGTATTATAACTAGTTCATTTCACTTGGATCAAAATACAAATATGGAATATGATGATATGAATTGAGTAGCTGAATGTTTACCGAAATTTAGGAAAAGTGTGATTAGCTTGTACATGAGAAACTTATATAGTAAATTCCGTAACATCGAATAGGTATAGAATTGAATGTCATATGTATTTGGCAATTTGCTGGTGGAAAGAGGTTATATGCGGATGCCTTATTTATGCTGAATTTTTATTATGATTGTAAAGACGATATGTTTGGTACAACCTATGCGAATGTGAATAGATATTGCCCGGGAATTTAATTATTAAAATTTCAGGCCCTAGTGCCTAGCAGGCTTTGTGCCGGTGATAATTTCAGGCCCTAGTGCCTAGCAGGCTTTGTGCCGGTGATAATTTCAGGCCCTAGTGCCTAGCAGGCTTTGTGCTGGTGATAATTTCAGGCCCTAGTGCCTAGCAAGCTTAGTGCCGGTGATAATTTTAGGCCCGTGTGCCTAGCAGGCTTAACGCCGGTGGTTTGAGTACGTGTGAGACTGTAATAAAACCCTTGTAAAGTATGAACATTGTATTAAAAGGGTCAGGTATGTACCTTATACCTATATATAGGAATTAAATTGAGATGTGCCTTAAGTATTAAATTTGTTGGCTTTATGAACGAATGCTTTGTCTATGCATAGTATGGTATATACATGTGAGATAGTGAAGTTTTGTGATAATGGTAGATAAGGAAACGTGCTAGAAATAAAGTTAAATTTCCCTCCTGTGTGAAGATGCATTCGGCCTAATAAGTGGACCTTTTTGGAATTGAGTTTTGTTCTATGATGTAGTAGGTGATTTAAGAATTGAATTATTTTAGATTACTCATAACTTACTAAGCTCTTTGAAGCTTACTCTGTTCATATGTTCCCTTCTGCTTTTTAGATTGCGTTTGAAGCTACGGTTCAACGGGATTCGAGTCCAAGTCACCCTCACTATCGTCAAGAGATTTCTTTTTGGTACTCTCGAAGGTTTAAAACTTCCTTTTGCAAACAATATCATGTATAGACTCAAATTTTCTACTTTGACTTTTCAATCCACTTGGTGTATATGTATATATCCGAATAGCCATGCGAAAATGGCTTTTCAAGATGCTTTATATTTATATGTGAATTAAAGCTTAGTAATGGTGAATGTGAATGAATGAGAGAACTATAACCAAATGACTAATGATGTTGAAGTAGTATGCGTTTGATATTTATTGTTTAGGAAAGCATGTATGGCTTGAATGAGAACAAGAAAATGGAATGCTAAAATTTTTGAGATTGAATATGACCATTTGGTATGTGCATATGTTTGAATGGAGCTTAATCCAAAAATTAGTCATGTTGGAATTGGTAATATGAAATTAGAAGCATGAGTAGAGTTGGTTCGAGCCTTGACTTGCATAAGTGGTTTTTATTCATGAAAGCACGTAATGTTCACTCAATGACATTCGGCACTACTAATTTTAAGGTTGGTTTGATAACATTATAGGTTGCACTTTGTTAGAGCATGATTATTCGGCTAATACAAATTTCTAGTTGTATGCAATGTATTGAAGAATGATTGTAGGTAAATGAATTGCCTTAAGTATTGGTATGTCTAGATGTCACGAACATATTTGTATAATCGACCTAATTATGATTTGTTGAAAATGGCTAAGCTTGGTTATTTTTACCATAAAGAGATGTGGTGGTGTATGATCGTTGGATCGGTTCAGAATGTCGTGTAAAGCCTCTTCACCCTCTGGCGATGGGTACGGGTTTAGGGGTGTTACAATTTTATTGGTATCAGAGCCCGATTTAGTCAGTTCTCGGACTGACGTAGTGTGTATGAATATAGCTATACATGCCATTGTAAATAAATACGATAGTGTGGTGACTTCTGACTTTCAAAATTGTGATTTTTGTATAGAAATGAATCTCGATCCTGAACGAGCTGTAGCGGATGACGTGGAGAGTGTAGTGCCAGCTCCTGCGCAAGGGACTGCGCCTAATGACTCTCAACTGCATGCCAGTCATCAAAATGATGACACTAGACAAGCTTTCTATGCGATGATGAGTGAGTGGTTCACTCAATTCATTCGAACAAATCCGGCTGCTCCGCAACCCCCACCCCTAAATACTCCTCTTCCGACATACATAACTCCTCCTGTGACTGACCCTTTAAGATCGAGTAGGCCTTCGGTAGATAAAATTAGAAAATACGGGGCTGAAGAATTCCGGGCTACAGTCACTGACGATGCTGAACGGGCTGAGTTTTGGCTCGATAACGCAATTCGAGTTTTTGATGAATTATCGTGTTCGCCCGATGAATGCTTGAAGTGTGGTATCTCTCTATTGCGTGATTCCGCTTACTATTGGTGGAATACACTGGTCTCTATTGTGCCGAAGGAACAGGTCACCTGGGAATTCTTCCAAACCGAGTTCCGAAAAAAGTATATTAGTCAGAGATTCATTGATCAAAAACGGAAGGAGTTTCTTGAATTGAAACAGGGCCGAATGTCTGTAACCGAGTATGAGAGAGAGTTCGTACGGCTCAGTCAGTATGCTTGTGAGTGTGTATCATCAGAGGCTATCATGTGTAAACGCTTTGAGGATGGTTTAAATGAAGATATCAAACTGTTGGTCGGCATTCTAGAAATCAAAGAGTTCGTAGTACTTGTTGAGCGGGCTTGTAAAGTCGAAGAGCTCAGTATAGAAAAGAAAGAGGCTAAAGATGGAGTCAGAGAATTACGTAAAAGATCATCGAGAAAATCTTTTCAGCAATCTTCGAAGAAATTCCGAGAGGAGATGAGCAAATCTAAGATAAACTCGAGTTATTCCAGACGAGATCGGGATCGACCCCCAGTAAGTACATGAGCCACTTCAATTGCTAGTGTAGGCAATGACGGCGGGAATAGAACGGTTTGCAAGCATTGTGGGAAATGGCATCCAGGGAGTTGCAAATTGTATGACCACTCCTGTTTTAAATGCGGGGCTACTGATCACTTCATAAAAGATTGTCCGAGGCAGGTTGAACGCAATACTAATCCTAGTGAAAGGTCTGGTAGCACAGCAGTGCGTGGACGACCACAGAGACGGGGAGGTAATATTAGTGGCAGCCAGAGAGGGACTCGAGACACTGTAGTCAGATCCGAGGCTCTTGCACCTGCTCGAGCTTACGCCATCAGGGCCCGTGAGGAGGCTTCTTCCCCTGATGTTATTACTGGTATTTTTACCCTTCTTGACATTGCTGTTATAGCTCTGATTGATCCCGGTTCAACCCATTCTTATGTATGTGAGACTTTAGCATCCAGTAAGACTCTACCTGTTGAGTCTACTGAGTTCGTGATTCGAGTGTCAAACCCTCTGGGTCGGTGTGTGTTGGTTGATAAAGTGTGTAAGAGATGTCCCCTAATGTTTTGAGACTCTTGCTTTCTGGCTGATTTAATACTATTACTGTTTAATGAATTTGATATTATCCTCGGGATAGATTGGTTGACAGTGCATGACGCAGTAGTAAACTGCAAGCAGAAGGTTATTGATCTGCGATGCTCGAACAATAAAATAATTTGGATTGAGTCCTCTGATTTGAGCGGCTTGCCAGCTGTGATATCTTCGATACAAGCTCAGAAATATGTAAGGAAGGGATGTGAAGCATATCTCGCGTTTGTGATTGATAGTAAAGAGTTAAAAAAGGAGCTTAAGTCTGTGCCGGTTGTCTGTGAGTATCCGGAAGTATTTCCTGAGGAATTACCGGGATTACCACCTGACCGGGAGTTGGAGTTTGGTATTGAACTACTACCCGGAACGACCCCGATTTCAATAGCTCCATATCGTATGGCCCCAACCGAGTTGAAAGAACTAAAGATTGAGCTGCAAGAGTTGACGGATAGAGGTTTCGCTCGACCAAGCTTTTCACCTTGGGGTGCGCCAGTCTTATTCGTGAAAAAGAAAGATGGAACGTTAAGAATATGCATCGACTATCGACAATTAAATAAAGTGACGATAAAGAACAAGTACCCGTTACCACGCATTGATGACTTGTTCGATCAACTAAAAGGAGCCTCAGTGTTTTCGAAGATAGATTTGAGATCGGGCTACTAGCAGCTGCGAGTTCGAGATTTAGATGTGCCAAAAACGGCTTTCAGAACGAGATACGGTCACTATGAATTCTTAGTGATGCCGTTCGGGCTTACTAATGCCCCTACGGTATTTATGGACCTTATGAATCAAATTTTTAGACAGTATCTGGATCAGTTCGTCGTTGTGTTTGTTGACGATATTTTGATCTATTCACGGGATGAAACCGAGCATGCCGAGCACCTGAGATTGGTCTTACAGCTTTTGCGAGACAAGCAACTGTATGCAAAGTTTAGTAAATGCGAGTTCTGGTTAAGAGAAGTTAGCTTTTTGGGGCATGTAGTATCCGCATCAGGTATTCGAGTGGATCCGAGTAAAATTTCAGCTATTCTTGGCTGGAAGCCTCCAAGAAATGTCACTGAAGTTCGAAGCTTTTTGGGACTTGCCGGCTACTACCGACGATTTGTGAAAGGGTTCTCGATGATTGCAAAACCATTGACAAAACTGCTACAAAAAGATGTCAAGTTCGAGTGGTCAGAAATGTATCGGAAAAGTTTTGACCAGCTTAAAATTCTTTTGACGGAAGCTCCTGTATTGGTCCAGCCCGAGTCTGGTAAAGAGTATGTTGTTTTTAGTGACACCTCTCAAAACGGTTTAGGTTGCGTTTTAATGCAAGAAGGCTGGGTAGTCACTTATGCCTCGAGGTAATTGAAACCTCATGAGAAGAACTATCCGACTCATGATCTTGAGCTTGCTGCTATCGTTTTTGCCTTAAAAATTTGGCGTCACTACTTGTTCGGAGAAAGGTGCCATGTCTTTTCCGATCATAAAAGTTTGAAGTATCTAATGACTCAAAAAGATCTGAATTTGAGACAAAGACGATGGTTAGAGTTACTAAAAGACTACGAGCTTGTCATTGATTACCATCCGAGCAAGGCCAATGTAGTTACGGATGCCCTTAGTCGGAAATCCCTATTCGCGTTGCGAGCCATGAACGTCCACTTATCAGTGTCTGCGGAAAATTCGTTGATAGTAGAGTTAAAGGCAGACCCAGTGTTGTTACAGCAGATATGTGAAGCTCAAAAAAATGATGACGACTTGACTGCAAAACGTGCTGAGTGCATTTCGAATGTAGATTCGGACTTCCGGGTTGATGACAATGATTGCTTGAGGTTCAAAAACCGATTGTGTATTCCGAAAAACTCAGAAATTATTCTAATGATTTTGGGAGAAGCTCATGTTAGTCGAATGTCGGTTCATCCAGGAAGCACAAAAATGTACAATAACCTGAAATCTCAGTACTGGTGGCACGGTATGAAGCGAGACATCTCCGACTATGTCTCTAAATGCTTGATTTGTCAGCAAGTGAAAGCGAAGCATCAGGTACCTTCAGGATTACTTCAGCCAATTTGAATACCCAAATGGAAGTGGGATCGTATTACAATGGATTTTGTATCTGGTTTACCGCTAACCCCAAGCAAGAAAGACTCTATTTGGGTTATAATTGACCGACTAACCAAGTCGGCTCACTTCATCCCTGTTCGTGCTGACTTTTCGCTTGAGAAGCTAGCGGAATTGTACATTTTGCAGATTGTGAAGTTGCACGGGGTACCTAATTTTATTGTTTCAAATAGAGATCCTAGGTTTACTTCGAGATTTTAGAAGAAATTACACGAAGCCTTAGGTACTAAACTACATTTTAGTACTGCTTTTTATCCACAAACCGACAGACAATCCGAACGAGTTATTCAAATACTCGAGGACATGTTGAGATGTTGCATTCTCGAGTTTAGCGGTACTTGGGAGAAATATTTTCCTTTGGTCGAATTTGCGTATAACAATAGTTTTCAATCGAGTATTCAAATGACCCCCTACGAAGCTCTCTACGGTCGAAGATGCCATACTCCTTTGTTTTGGACCGAGCTTAGTGAGAATAAGATTCTCAGGGTTGATTTAATCAAAGAGGCTGAGCAGAAAGTAAAGAAGATTCGTGACAATTTGAAAATAGCATCAGATCGTCATAAATCGTACGCGGATTTGAAACGTAAAGATATCGAGTATTAGATTGGTGATAGGGTGTTCCTGAAAGTCTCGCCATGAAAAAAGATACTTCGATTTGGCCATAAAGGCAAATTGAGTCCGAGATTCATCGGACCATTTGAGATATTAGAACGGATTGGGCAAGTTGCTTATAAGCTAATTTTACCCCCAGAACTTGCGAAGATTCACAATGTTTTTCATGTATCGATGCTTCGTCATTATAGATCCGATCCCTCGCATGTGATTAAACCGTCAGAAGTGGAAATTCAACCCAATTTGAGTTATGAAGAAGAACCAATTCATATCTTAGCTCATGAGGTGAAAGAGTTATGAAATAAGAAAGTTTCGTTAGTAAAGGTACTGTGGCTCAAGCATGGAATTGAAGAAGCAACTTGGGAAACCGAAACATTAATGAGAGAACGTTACCCAAACCCATTCATTGGCAAGATTTTCGAGGACGAAAATTATTCTTTAAAGGGGGAGAGTTGTGACAGCCCTAATCCGACCCTAGTCGAGAAGTGGTTTCTTAACTATTGAACCGAGCTATTATATTAATTTCTAAAATTCCATATCAATTCGATGTGAAAATCTTTGTGTATGAAATTGATTTATATTTTGGTGCCGTTGAATGCATGATCTTTGCTATGGACTTGTGTGTAATCTAGTAAAAACTTGGGTGATAATTTAATAGGAGGCAAAAAGGGGTGCCATGCATAATATGTGGTCTTGCATGTCAA
Source organism: Gossypium stocksii (assembly GCA_020496765.1). Lineage (NCBI taxonomy): Eukaryota > Viridiplantae > Streptophyta > Magnoliopsida > Malvales > Malvaceae > Gossypium > Gossypium stocksii. The sequence goes on along the minus strand of CM035624.1, from coordinate 77,514,882 downwards.
ATTTCCCCAAAATGAATTTTAGCGGCCGACCAAGGTGATTTATTTTCACTATCATATGCATATTATATTTGGAAATAAAAATAAAAGATTAAAATAATGTTATGGTAAGGAAAGAAAAGAGAAATCTCTCCATTTTCTCTTCTTTGCCGTGAATTGGGTGAAATAAGGGAGGAAGAAGAAAGTGATATTCGGCCATGGTAGCATCAAGTTGAGGTGAGTTATACATCATTTTTGCTTAAAAATTTATGAAATCTAGTTTGTAGATAGGCATGGGACATAGCCCATGTATTGATTTTTGGTTTTGTTACATATATATCTATATCCCATTCGGCCTTAGGAACTAAATATTAGAAGCTTTGGAGCTTTCAAGCTTTTGGATGATAAATTGCTTTTTAGAGCCCTTGAGAGTTGTTCCAAGGTTAATCTTACTTGAATCCATGAAAACATGCTCAAATTATGCAAATGATAACTTGTGTAGTTATTAAATAAAAAGGGGAGAGGCATTCGGCTATGTCCATTTTCGCATGAAAGAGTTTGGCTTTGAATTAAGCTTCTTTTTAAAAATTGAAATAGTGAATGAGCTTGAAATCTTGAATTTGTGATTTATAATTTATTTTGAGGTATTTGTTGAATTAGCTGAATGGGAGTTTGATGAGAAACCTTGATTCATGGCATTTTATTTTGTATACCTTAACTATTAAGGTTGCTAGATCTTTTGTTAAAATAATGGATGGATCACTTTGTAAAAGTATTTGGCTATGCAGCAAAGCCTTTCATTATGGGAGTTGATTTATATATTAAATTCTTAGATGTGAATTTTAAGTATGCTCGAAAATAGTTTAATGGTAATGTCCATGCTTCGGGTAGTAATACCCAAGTATATATATATATGAGTTAAGTGCGAATGTGAAGTACTAGTTGATAGTAACTTGTGATGCGAAATAATGAAATTTATGCTATGTTTATTTAGTATGTGCCGAGTGAGATTTATTATAGATTAAAGAAGTTAAGCTAATTAAAATGTCATATTTAGCTCTTGATTCTTTCGGTCAAGGGGAGGGACAATTAAATTTTGATTAGTTTCAAATTGTTTATTTTGAGCTCAAGAGCAATGAGGATCGAAATCGGATAAAGGAAAGGAGAAAGTAGTGGAGTAGCCGAACCACAACTGCTTGAATATATCAAGGTAAGTTTTGAGTGTACTTCCTTTGTATATACCCGAATATGATAGGATACTTTAAGTTGAAAGTATTATAACTAGTTCATTTCACTTGGATCAAAATACAACTATGGAATATGATGATATGAATTGAGTAGCCGAATGTGTACCGAAATTTAGGAAAAGTGTGATTAGCTTGTAGATGAGAAACTTATATAGTAAATTCCATAACACCGAATAGGTATAGAATTGAATGTCGTATGTATTTGGCAAATTGCTGGTCGAAAGAGGTTATATGCGGATGCCTTATTTATGCTGAATTTTTATTATGATTGTAAAGACGATATGTTTGGTACAACCTATGAGAATGTGAATTGATATTGCCCGGGAATTTAATATTAAAATTTCAGGCCCTAGTGCGTAGCAGGCTTTGTGCCGGTGATAATTTCAGGCCCTACTACCTAGCAGCCTTTGTGCCGGTGATAATTTCAGGCCCTAGTGCCTAGCAGGCTTTGTGCTGGTGATAATTTCAGGCCCTAGTGCCTAGCAGGCTTTGTGCCGGTGATAATTTCAGGCCCGTGTGCCTAGCAGGCTTAACGCCGGTGGTTTGAGTACGTGTGAGACTGTAATAAAACCCTTGTAAAGTATGAACATTATATTAAAAGGGTCAGGTATGTACCTTATACCTATGTACAGGAATTAAATTGAGATGTGCCTTAAGTATGAAATTTGTTGGCTTTATGAACGAATGCTTTGTCTATGCATAGTATGGTATATACATGTGAGATAGTGAAGTTTTGTGATAATGGTAGATAAGGAAATGTGCTAGAAATAAAGTTAAATTTTCCCTCTTGTGTGAAGATGCATTCGGCCTAATAAGTGGACCTTTTTGGAATTGAGTTTTGTTCTATGATGTAGTAGGTGATTTAAGAATTGAATTATTTTAGATTACTCATAACTTACTAAGCTCTTTGAAGCTTACTCTGTTCATATGTTCCCTTCTGCTTTTTAGATTGCGTTTGAATCTACGGTTCAACGGGATTCAAGTCCAAGTCACCCTCACTATCGTCAAGAGATTTCTTTTTGGTACTCTCGAAGGTTTAAAACTTCCTTTTGCAAACAATGGCATGTATAGACTCAAATTTTCTACTTTGACTTTCCAATCCACTTGGTGTATATGTATATATCCGAATAGCCATGCGAAAATGGCTTTTCAAGATGCTTTATATTTATATGTGAATTAAAGCTTAGTAATGGTGAATGTGAATGAATGAGAGAACTATGACCAAATGACTAATGATGTTGAAGTAGTATGCGTTTGATATTTATTGTTTGGGAAAGCATGTATGGCTTGAATGAGAACAAGAAAATGGAATGCTAAAATTTTTGAGATTGAATATGACCATTTGGTATGTGCATATGTTTGAATGGAGCTTAATCCAAAAATTAGTCATGTTGGAATTGGTAATATGAAATTAGAAGCATGAGTAGAGTTAGTTTGAGCCTTGACTTGCATAAGTGGTTTTTATTCATGAAAGCACGTAATGTTCACTCAATGACATTCGGCACTACTAGTTTTAAGGTTGGTTTGATAGCATTATAGGTTGCACTTTGTTCGAGCATGATTATTCGGCTAATACAAATTTCTTGTTGTATGCAATGTATTGAAGAATGATTGTAGGTAAATGAATTGCCTTAAGTATTGGTATGTCTAGATGTCACGAACATATTTGTATAATCGGCCTAATTATGATTTGTTGAAAATGGCTAAGCTTGGTTATTTTTAACATAAAGAGATGTGGTGGTGTATGATCTTTGGATCGGTTCAGAATGTCGTGTAAAGCCTCTTCACCCTCCGGCGACGAGTACAGGTTTAGGGGTGTTACAGGGAAGGTATCTGTAATCTGCCTATCTTCTCTAATGGATCGAAGGACTGTAAGGTTTGGTTCTAGAATTATCATGGTTTTTACACATCAAAATCAACATATTATTGGTTTCTCCTTAAGCAGGTGGGTTTGGGTCCTCACTGTTTCTTTTGGAATACCATTTGGAAGCTGAAAACCCTTCCAAAAATTTGGGTGTTCACCTAGTGGTTGGGGCATGAGATACTGCCAACGAATGTTAAGATCACTTCTATGTGCCAGAACGTTAGTAAAGAATGCCCTCGATAAGGGGCTCACACTGAAATGCTAGTTCACTCCCTCAAAATTACCCTACAACTCGTGCCATTCTTACATGCGGTGGTCTAGATGGTAGGCTCATTAACAATGACTACCACTATTGCATTAACTAGATTGAGGAGGCTATACGGTTTTTGGATAAGAAAGTTGTTACTAACTTTATCACTATGTTGTGGAATAGCTAGAACAATCGAAACAACTTCATCTTCCATGGTAAGGAAGAGGATGCCAGTGTCATTTGGGAGAGGGCCATTACCTTAAGCAATGATTTTTCATATTCATATCATGGTTAAGAAGTCGATGTTATCGTTATCCCCTATTCCAAAGAAGTGGGAGAAGCCTTTAAAAGGTACTGTAAAGATTAACTTTGATGCCACTTTGTCCAAAATAAAAATGGTTTTAGGGTAATTACACATGACTCCAAAGGCTTTGTTAATGGTTGGGCTATGGTTTCAAAAATGAGGAGATGACGGGTGACTAGGCTAAACTCTATGCCTTCGGAGAGAGCCTCAAGATTGCTAGATTGCTAAACATTACAAAAGTCACCTTCAAAATAGATTGTGCCGGCCTTGCGAATAGAATTAAGAAGCTTAGTGATGATATTACTATCATAGGTTATCGCATTAATGAATGCTTTCAAAATATGGATATGTTCAATAATGTGATTGTAAATTGGACCAATCATAATTGTAATAAGGTGGAAGACTTTAACAGTAATTATGCCATTTCTAATGAGGGTAATTTGGTTTTTGGTATAATTACCCTATGAGGATTCATAATTTTGTAATAGATGATGCTATTAATTGATGGATGACCGATTTAGGTCTTTTTTGTAAAAAAAGAAAACATGTTTTGAATGAATGATTGATGATTAATAATTGTTTAGAGAAATTTTGAAATGAAATAGTATGATTTTGTTCTATTATTAATTGTAGCATTGCGTAACCCTAATCCAACGACAGAGGGATGTTACATTTAGTGGTATAAGAGCTATAAGTTCAATTGATTATAGATCTGAATGTAGTACGTATTGAGTTTAGAAATACATGCAACAATAACTTGTGATTGTGTGATGTCTTCTGATTCAGTTTGACTTCGATTTTATATTATGATGGTTGTATTAATGTGTCGTATCTAGTAAGTAAATAGTGATTTTGATAAAAGGAATTGTTATAGAATGCTCATTTCGCAAGTGCTAGGGAATGAGACAAGAAAATGCCTTTTTTCAATTGATAAATTAGTGGTCCAACCAATACTTAAAAGCTACCCTTTTAGCTCCACAATGGCTAAAACAACCTCCATCCTCGAATGTGCCTCATATGGCACGCTTTTATCCTTAAAAACCCCTAAAACGATTGATGTTCACTAAGCCCAGACAGATAAAATTCGAGAATGTGAGATGCAAGAATTTTGACAATTAAAGGATGGCATTTCGATGAGAGATGAATATTAAATGAAAAATATTATGAGAGTATCTGAGGAATGAATGTGTTCTTTGGAAGATAGTCTGAAATGCATAGTACTGTTACAAAAGGAAGAAGCATGTCAGTGGTTGGTAAACTTGACATTAGTGACACCGAGAAATTGAGATGTGCATCCGTGTTGATTAAGACTTGAACGAGGACATCCGAATACTTCTAGGGGCATTATAAATAATTTCATTATACTAATTGAGAGAGCTCAGAAATAATTTATTATTCGAACAATATCTTATCAATAATATTAGCCTGAATAATGATCGAAAAAGGGTTGTAAAGTGCATTAGACTACATTTTAGATACGAAAGTACTAGAATTAAAGATTGAAAAGTTTCATCAAATAACAAATTTATTAATGTGATTCCTAAAGGATTCCCAAGTTTGTCGCTTTAAAAGGAAGTTTAAATTGTTAATGAAGTAACACTCAAAACTACTTTGATCTGGATTGCATCTTATAGAATACTATAGATAGAATGGAAAGAATTGAAAGCATGGTTGCAATAATTATTAGACAGAGGATTTGTTCAACTGAGTGTGTCAACTTGGAGTGTGTCAATGTTATATGTGGAAAAGAAAGCTGAAACTATGAGATTGTATACTGACTATAAAAAGTGGAATAGAATCAATTTAAATAACAAGTATTTGTTACCTTGTATTGAGGATTCGTTTGATTACTTAGAATGAGTTATCATAATTTGAAAGATTGACTTTCGATAAGATTATTGTTAGCTCAGAGTTGTGAGTTAGTTATATCGAAGACTATTTTTTAAACTTGATACAAACAATGTGAGTTCTAGTAATATCATTCGAATTAATGAACACACAACTGCTTTTTAAACCTAATAAGCTATACATGATTAGCATTTGAGAACGGTGTTGCAAATTTAGTGAGAGAAGTAATGGTATGTAAAATTTAGTAAATGTGAATTATGACTTCAAAAAGTAAGAATTCTGGCTTCAAATATCAACTCAATCCACAAAAAATAAGAACTACATTTGGGTTAATTTTCTCTGGAGAATCTCAATCCATCTCCAAACTTACTTATTTCAATGGTGCAAATTATACTTAAGGGAAAACGAGGATGATGCTATTCATTCAAGCTAATGACCCTTAGATATAAAGCTATAAGAACCAAGCTGATAGACCATCATAACTTGTATTTACCTCATTTTATCCGATAGTATAGGTATAATGGCCTTCCCATAATAATAGATTGCCTTTCTACAAACTCATGCAAATGGACATAATGTGGAATCATATTTACAAGATAGTTTTGACGAACTTTCCTCACAACAATAGTCCTAGCGAACTTTCCACATATCAAATAGTGTTCATGAACTTCCACATAAGATAGTATTGACGGACTTCCCAAATATCAAATAGTCTTCATGGACTTCCACATATCTGGTATTGCTATGGCCATGGACTTCCATACGTCCCATAAAAGGGTGTCCATATGTCCCAAAAGGGCTTTCATTGTAACACCCATTACCCGAGTTCAATGCCAGAATCGAGTACAAGGCAGTACCAAACACTAACACATCCAATCATACAAGGTCAGACCATAAATTTTCATTTCAATTTAAAACCTTTCCATAATATATCAAACAATCCTCAAAATGGGCCTACGGGGCCCAAAACATAATTTGGGAGTGGTCCAGGACCAACCCGGGAACTTAGATAAATTTTGAAAATTTAGGTCAAAAATAAGGCACACACCCATGTGAGACAAGGACACGCCCGTGTGGGCAGGCCATGTGGTTACGCATGCCCGTGTCTCCTACCCGTGTTGAATTATTGGAAAATTATTTTTCATTTCGAACCTACAGGGATTTTTACACAGTCGAGCGCAAGCCCATGTCATTGGCCTGTGTCCTTCACATGTCCTCAACATGCCTGTGCTCTCTCCCCGTGTGAAAAATTGGGGCATTCTGTTTATGACGCCAGCATGCAATTTTGGTCACATGGCCACGGGAAATGCCAGTGCGACAAGGCTTTGTGACGTTCTTATTCTCTGAAAATTTCATACAAAGCTCACACGCCCTATAGACATCGTCATAGTGGTTGGTCGTGTGGCCCTAAGTTAGGCTATTTTCCAAGCCATCCTTTACCCAAAAACACATACAAACTGTACCATTTTTTAAACCACATATCATACACATTTTTAGGCATCTAAATAACCTCATTTAACCATTAATCATCCAATTCTACTTATCCACACACAAACACACCAAGCATTCCATGAACTACCTCAAAGGATCCATAAATAAACCAATATCAATATTGGCTAAGTCACATGGCCTTAATTACAAAATGACTTATCAATAACAATTGCCACGATATAGCCAAACCAACATGACACTTACAACACCCTAAGTCCCTATACATGCTACATTTCAAAATAGTACATTTACAATGCCAAAAGAACGTTATGGATAGTGTGGGTGATCCTCTGACACTTCCCGATCTCCGAGCTGGCTTGACTAATATATAGAACAAGGGGAAAAAGAAAGGAGTAAGCTTTAAGAAGCTTAGTAAATCTATATGCAAATAATTAACATCATACAAAACTCTCTAAATCACAAAAAATTCATATCATCACATATCAACTTACCACATAACCTTAAAAATATCATATACATACCAAACACATCATTTACATAATTCTAAGTTCACATGCACCCATGCACACATATACACTCGCCCACATTTTCACTAGCTCATAAATACACTTGCACTTTCACATCACATAACCACACAAATCACTTTTTGTAAGCTCTTCCTGTTGAACCCTTCGGAATAACATCCAATACCCGGTGGTTTCAGCACAAAGCTCCACCAACACATAATCTGGCTCTCGTGTACACATGGTGAACTCTCGTTATCACCCATGTGGCCTAGCCATTAAATCCCATAGCTCTCGTGTCTACATGGTGTCCACCACTCGAATCACACATGCGACCTAGCTACCCATAACATATCTCTCGTGTCTACATGATGTACGCTCGGTAACATACATGTGACCTAGCTATTTTAAACTAGTACACGAACCTAGCTACCCATAACATATCTCTCATGCTTACATGATGTACCCTCGATAACATACATGTGACCTAGCTATTTTAAACCCGTAGCTCTCGCGTACACGTGGTATACACCCAGTATTACGCATGTGACCTTGCTACTCATGAAATTATCATCTTGTAGCTCTCTTGTACACATGGTATACACACCGTATAACACATGTGACCTGGCTACCACATAGCATCTCGTAGCTCTCTTGTACACATGGTGTCGTACCCTCGGAAACACACATGTGACCTAGCTACACATTATCTGTATCTTTCGTTTTTCAGAAGTTTCAATCTTTCCATAATTCACAAAATCATAGAAGTTATCCAACATTACCCACAACATACAATAAAATATATTTATGGAATTAAAATCGATGTATTACTTACATATAAACTTACCTCTATAACAAAATGCGATAATTTGCAATTTAGTCCGAAACCTTGCCCTTGCCTCGGTCAAGGTCAATTCCTCGATCTTCTCGATCTATAGCGACACATTTAGGTCATTTAATAATCACATTATTCTAAACAACCCAAACTCTTTCTATAGAAAATTTTACAAATTGACCCATAGCTTTATCAATTTTTCACTTTAGTCCCTAGGCTCAGTTTATGATTGTAATTCAATTTTCATGCATTTTAGGCCTAGCTAAACCACTTTCCCTTTTATAACAGCCCCCAATTTCTATCATTTCACAATTTATGCACACCAAATTTCATCTTTTGCAAATATGTCCTTTTTACTATTTTCACCAAAAATCACCTAGTAGAAGTTGTTTATCACACCTTTTACTTTCATATTCTACCACTAGCATCAAAATACATGTATGTCATTCATGGGTAAAATTTTAAACATCAACACTAGCTTGAAATACTGGTAGAAATAGCTAGTGCAAGTTACGAGGATTTCAAAAATACGAAGAGCAATAAAAACGAGGCTAAAACTACTTACTATGAGCTTGAGAAGTGAAAGAAACCCTATCTATGTTTGCTTGAAGAATTTGGCCAAGGGGGAGAAGATGGACACCATTTTTGGCCTTATTTTCCCTTTTTATTTCTTTTATTAACTAATGACCAAAATGCCCTTCATTAAAAACCTTTAGTATTCCACCCTTCCTTTGGCATTTTTGTCCAAACAAGGTTAAAATGGTTTAATTTTGAGAGGCCATTTAAATTATTTTTCGCTTATTTACAAAAGACAGACAGAATCTAAAGTTAACTGAAATCTGAAACTACCTTCTTTTTCCTAAATTATAATATTAAAGAGAGGTTAGAAAGCTTACCAACTTACAAAAGTCCCAGTTTTTAATACTTAAACCTCAGTCTATCCTATTCATGTACAAACACTCTTTAATTCTTCTTTCTTCCATGGCAAACTAAAGAAAAGAAGAAAATGAACAAAAAATAAATAAATAAAAGAATCCTCCAAGAGGAGAATGCCTCTTCAATATATAGTCCTTCCAATTTTCTTTCTCCAAAACCAGTTCACAACCACCTTGAAATACATTAATCATCATGTCTCCTACTAAGAAACTACCTAGGTCATAAACAACCGAACCATGGTTGGAATCCCACTTATTCTCCACCAGCCTACCACTTGTTCTTAATTACTATAAGAACCTACCAGCATATAAAAGTTTTCAATTTTGTAAATCGCCCTTGCAACTTACGCCTTAACAAATCTGAGTGTGACAACTCTCCCACCCATAAAGAAAAACCTGTCTTCAAAATTTCTTCCATTGAGAAGAAGATAATTTCAAAATTAGGTGGCGTATTATAATCTCACACAAGGTACATAGAGAAATATTTATACCTCAATATGTAACGCCATGATTTTTGGGATTTTTCTGGATTTTTTTTATTTTGGTGAAATCTTGAAATTTTAGTGTTTTGGTTACTGAAATTATGTCTAAGTGTGTTAGTGGGCCCTTAGGAGGCCCAAGCCTCAGTTAAAACTGTAACACCCCTATCTCGTAGCTATCGCCGAAACAGGTTAAGAGCATTACCGGACTTTTAACTTAGAACAGATCAGTAAAATGTAAAACTTTCTTAAACTCAATACAGCACATCAATCATTCATCCAATCAATACTTTAAAGCTTATGTAATGATACAAACATTCATTATGGATCAAATTGAAATCATGTGGAAGATAACGGAAAATAGTTGAGAAATCTTTCAAGTTAGGGACACACGGCCTTGCCCCTAGCCCGTGTACTTCCACACGGTCGTGCCCACTAGACACACCCTAAACACATGGCCCGTGGTCGAATCTACCAAACCACACACGGTCGCCAGACAGGCCCGTGTGTCTAGGCCGTTGCCAACACTGACTTTGCCACACGGCTACTAGACATACCCCTGTGCAAAACTGCCCAAAACCTTCTAGGTGCAGAGTTTACACGGCTGAGTCATATGCCCGTGTGCTCAGACTGTGTGGCACAATGTAGGCTTGGTTTAAGCCAATTTGCCACCCAAATGGGTCATTTCTACAAGCATCAAAGTAACCACAACCTTTCATGCACCATTTAGCAACCAAAATAAGCATTTGAAATACAATTTGCAAACACTATTCACCACCTATTCATGTACCCAATACACATCATTTCTTACCAAATCATTCATCAACCACATTGCCATATAGAACACATCATATAAGACAATCAAGTTTTATCAAACATTTACAAAGCAAGCCATATCTCATAGCTTGAACAGGCATCCAAAACATATCACATTCATCCTAAAAAAAAATAGCCATATACCATTACTTAACAACTAGCCAATACATGCCATGACCATTTATATTTACAAGATTCAAAAGTACCAAAAGCTTTATAGATAGTGTGATAGCAAGTCTCCGACTCGTCCGAAAATCGAGCTAGCTTCCGAATCTATAAAAAGAGGGAAAAGTAAATGGAGTAAGCTTTAAAAGCTTAGTAAGCCCGTAGAATATAGAATTTAAACTTACCAAATCGATAATTTAACACATAACAAGTGCCAATTCAACTTATATGTTCAAGTTGCCTATCTCACAAGTACACACTTGTTAGTCCATGTAATCTCATAAACCATTCATGTATAAGATACAACATTCATATATCATAAGCATAACTTCAATACTTATAACATGTAATTCATGTAAATCAATTCATATAATCCATGTAAACCTTGAATAACATGTAATTCATATAACATTTGATCCGCATGTAACTTGTATCGATATTTGCCTATTGAACCATTAAGAACAACGAGGGATACCCGAGTGATACACACACACTGTATATACATGTAACCTATAAGTCATCAATGCATCATGTATGCTCTTCCGAGCTTGTAACGGTAAGCCCGAAGGCTGAACATGTAATTCCGAATGATGAACATATACCTCATGACCTATGGTGAGTCCGCAACAAATGCAGGAGCCCGAACCACCCTGTAGCGCTAGTGACATGTCACTTGTATTCTACGACTTTCTACGGTTCTAACGGGCTCGGTAATCCATTTGTACATGTACTCTTTAATCATTTCCATATCCAATCTTATACATATAATTAACAGGAAAAATTTCATTTCTATAAAGTATTATACATCCACATGACAATTAAACCCAATTATAAATATTTATACATTAATTCTAATTATACGAACTTACCTCGACTTCCCGATATCTACTCGTCTACTTTTCGTTTTCCCCAATCAAGTTTCGGGATTTGATCGTCTTTATCTATATTAATACAAATTTACCTATTTAATCACCAACTCATTCAATTGAATCCAATAACATGTATTTTGGCATATTTGCAAATTAGCCCCTATACTTTCAACTTCTTGTAATTTAGTCCTTTTATCACAAAATAGCAAATTACACAATTAATCCCTTAATTCATTATAGCCGAATATTCATGTACCACATATAAACACATATCTTTCATTTATTCACAATTCTAACCACAAAATTTCTACCTTTTTCAATTAATTCCTTAAAACCCGTTTTCATCAAAAATTTCCTTGTACAACTTGTATATTTCTATATAACAATCAATAATTCATCAAAAACCATTAAAATAACATAGATTTAACAATGACATTTTTCATAAAAACAATCGAATTCAAAAATTAAGGTTCGGGTCGGCTAGTATACGAAGCAACAATCTCAAAAACGTAAAAATTACTCAAAACCAAGACAAAACCATACCTCAATTGAGCTTAGAAGTAACCGAATGAAGAAAAGCTTTAAACCCTTTATTTTGTTCATGAAATCGGTGGAAGAGAAAGAATTAAAGCCATTTTTTTCATGATTTCTTTTATTATAAAACATATAATAACTAAATGACCATTTTACACTTTGTAAAATAATTATAAAACCTTATAAAATATTGACATAATGGTCCATTACCAACCGCTCCAAATAGAAATGGCATAATTACCATGCAAGGACTCCATTTTATAAAGCCATGATCAAATAAGCCATTTATGAAATAGAACTCCTATTTATCGCTTTATGCGATTTAATCCTTTTTACCGAGTTAGCTAACTAAACGGTAAAATTTCTATACGAAACTTTCATATCACATAATTATCATTCTGTAAAACATATTAAAGCAATAAAAATAATATTTTGACTCAGTTAAGTGGTCCCGAAACCACTCGTTCCGATTAAGGTCTAAAATGGGTTGTTACAACTCTCCCCCTTTAGGGATTTTCGTCCCCGAAAATCTTACCGGTAAATAGATTAGGGTATTATTTTCACATAGCTTGCTCGGTTTCCCACGTAGCTTCCTCTATTCCATGTTTACACCGAAGAACTTTAACAAGTGCTATACGTTTATTTCTCAATTCTTTGGTTTCTCGAGCCATAATTCTGATCAGTTCTTCAGTATATGACAAATCAGACTGTATTTCCACATTAATGGGAGAGATGACATGGGATGGATTAGATCGGTATCGAAGAAGCATCGAAATGTGAAACACATTGTGAATCTTTTCAAGTTCAGACGGTAACAGTAGTCGATAAGCTACAGGTCCAATTCGTTCCACAATTTCATACGGCCCGATAAAATGAGGACTTAATTTTCCTTCCTACCAAAAAGAAGAATTTTCCTCCACGGTGATACTTTCAGAAATACACGATCTCCGACTTGAAACTCTATTTCTTTACGTTTTAAATCTGCATATGATTTTTGTCTGTCAAATGCTACTTTCAAATTGTCGCGAATCGCTTTTACTTTTTCTTCTGTCTCTCGGACCAAATCAACCCCGCGTATCTTTTTCTCACTCAATTCAGTCTAGTATAACGGTGTTCGACATTTACGACCGTATAAAGCTTCGTATAGAGCCATTTTCAAACTCGTTTGAAAATTGTTGTTATACGTAAATTCAATCAGAGGTAAATATTTCTCCCAGCCACTTTCAAATTCAAGAATACAATATCGCAACATATCTTCTAAAATCTGTATGACTCTTTCAGACTGACCGTCGGTCTGGGGATGAAATGCTGTACTGAAATTCAATTTTGTTCCCAGAGCTTCTTGTAATTTCTTCTAGAATCTTGAAGTAAATCTCGGATCTCGATCGAAAATAATAGACAGCAGTACACCGTGTAACCGTGCAATTTCTGATAAATACAATTCAGCTAATTATCTAGGGAATAGTCTGTATGTACTGGTATAAAATGAGCAGATTTGGTCAATCTATTAACAATAACCCAGATTGCATTTTTCTTCTTCAGAGTCAGGGGTAATCCAGATACGAAATCCATTATAACTCTGTCCCATTTCCATTTTGGAATCAGAATAAGTTGTAATAACCCTGATGGTATTTGATGTTTGGCTTTTACTTGTTGACAGATCAGACATTTTGATAAATTCTGATATATCTCGTTTCATTCCCGACCACTAGTATAATTGTTTCAAATCAGTATACATTTTAGTGCTACCCAGATGAATTGAAAAATGACTCTTATGTGCTTCGTGCAAAACTTTCTGTATGAGTTCACTATTTTTTGGTATACAAATTCTATTTCGGAACATTAAATAATCATCATTCCCAATAGAAAATTCAAAATCAGAATTTAACTCACAGTGAAGTCGCTTAGCTTGTAGTTCAGGATCACTCTTCTGAGCCTCACAGATTTGTTGCAAAGTCATCGGTTTAGCCCTTAGCTCGGCTATAATAGATCTGTCATCACATAGATTCATATAAGTATTCAACGCCCGTAAAGCAAACAGAGATTTCTGACACAAAGCATCAGCTACAACATTAGCTTTTCCAGGATGATAATCAATCACAAACTCATAGTCTTTTAATAGTTCGAGCCATCTACGTTGCCGCATATTCAAATCTTTTTGTGACATCAAGTATTTTAAACTCTTATGATTCGTAAAGATTCGACATTTCTCACCATATAAATAATGTCGCCAAATCTTTAAAGCAAAAACTATAGCTGCTAATTCAAGATCATGCGTCGGGTAATTCTTCTCGTGCGGTTTCAACTGTCGAGAGGCATACGCTATAACTTTTCCGTCTTGCATTAAGACACAACCCAGTCCAATTATCGATGCATCACTATAAATCACAAACTCTTTTCTCGACTCAGGTTGAACTGAAATCAGTGCTTCAGTTAATAAGGCTTTCAACTGTTCAAAACTCTGTTGACATTTATCCGTCCACTCAAACTTCACATCTTTCTGGAGCATTCGAGTTAATGGTACTGCAATCATTGAAAATCCTTTTACAAATCTTCGGTAATATCCCGCTAATCCCAGAAAACTTCTAATCTCAAAGACATTTCTTGGTGGTTTCCAGTCTATAATAGCAGATATTTTGATGGGATTAACTCTGATACCTTCCGCAGAAACAATGTGACCTAGAAATTTGACTTCCTAAAGCTAGATTTCACATTTGCTAAATTTAGGAAATAACCGTTTATCTCTCAGAGTCTGTAACACGATTCTCAGATGTTCCGTATGCTCCGTCTCATCACGTGAATATATCAGAATATCATCGATAAATACAACAACAAATTTATCTGGATACGGTCTGAAAATACGGTTCATCAAGTCCATAAACACTGCAGGAGCGTTAGTTAACCCAAAAGGCATGACTAAAAATTCATAATGGTCGTACCTTGTTCTGAAAGCAGTCTTTGGTATGTCGCAATCTTTCCCTCGTAACTGGTAATAACCCGATCTCAGATCAATCTTTGAAAATATAGTAGCTCCTTTTAACTGATCAAACAAATCATCAATTCGTGGAAGAGGATATTTATTTTTCACGGTTACCGTATTCAACTGCCTATAATCAATACACATTCTCATTGACCCGTCTTTCGTTTTCACAAAAATACAGGAGCACCCTAAGGTGAAAAGCTCGGTCTTACAAAACCTCGATCCGTTAATTCTTGTAACTGTGCTTTCAACTCTTTGAATTCAGTCAGTGCCATTCTCTATGGAGTTATCGATATTGGCGTAGTACCCGGTAACAACTCGATACCAAGTTCAACCTCTCTAGTCGGTGGTAAACCTGGTAACTCTTCTGGAAAAACATCTGAGAACTCACAAACAACAGTACAGATTCAACTTTCAATTTTGACACTTTAATATCCATCACGTATGCTAAATAAGCATCACAACCCTTTCTTACATACTTTTGAGCTCGTAGCGCAGATATAACTACCGGCAATTCATTTAATTCATCTGTTTCAATCTGAAGACTTTCACCATTTTGACATTTCAACTCTATACTCTTTCGTCTGCAATTTACAACTGCCTCATGTATATTTAACCAATCCATACCCAGTATTACATCAAACTCATTAAATGGGAGAAACATCAAGTCAGCCAGAAAACAATATCCCTGAATCATCAATGGACAATTCTTACAGATTTTATCAACTAACATAGACTTGCCTAATGGATTCGATACTTTAACTACAAATTCTGTAGAGTCAACATGTAGACTCTTTTTAAACACTAATTCCATACAAATATATGAATGAGTTGATCCAGGATCTATCAACTTAACAATATCAGTGTTATAAAGAGAAAAAGTACCGGTAATAACATCAGGCGACAAGGCTTCTTCACGTGCACGTATCGCATATGCTCTAGTGGGAGTGCGCGACTCAGATCTCACATTAACATCTCGGGAAGCACTGCAAGATCCACTCTTATTCCCAATATTTTGGGGAGGTCTACCTCGGGTTGTAGTATTATTTGTCTTTACTGACTGCTCTTTGTTAGCCATTGATCTTTCAGGACAATCTCGCAAATAGTGATCCAGTGATCCACATCGGAAACAAGCTCCGCTTTTCAATCGGCATTCACCAAAATGCTTCCTATTATAATACTTACAATCAGGCCCGGGAGTTCTCACACTATCAACGCTAGCCACCGAGGTTGCCTGAGGCCTCGAATGGGAAGATCTAACATTTCTTTCTCTAATGTTTATGCCCGTAGAAGTAGGAGAACGAGGATGAAAATCTTTCGATCTCTTGGATCCAGACTGGTACGATTTACCCACAATTCTCTTTCTAGCTTCTCTGAATTCAAAGTCAGCTTGTCTCTTTTCTTTAGCAAGTTCCTCGGCTTTACAAGCCCCATCAACTAGAACTACAAACTCTTTCAGCTCAAGTATCCCAACCAACAGTCGGATTTCTTCATTTAACCCGTCTTTGAACCGTTTACACATAATTGCTTCGGTTGAGACACATTCACGAGCATATTTACTGAGTCGTACAAATTCTCTCTCGTACTCGGTTACAGACATTCGACCCTATTTCAGTTCTGGAAACTCCTTCCTTTTTTGATCGATAAATCATTTACTAATGTATTTCTTTGTGAATTCTGTCTAGAAGAAGTCCCAATTAACTCGCTCTTGCGGTACCACCAATATCAGAGTATTCAACCACTGGTATGCAGAATCTCGTATCAAGGAAATAGCACATCTCAAGCATTCATCAGGTGTACAGGCTAGCTCGTTAAAAACTCTGATCGTATTCTCAAGCCAGAATTCGGCCCTCTCAACATCATCATTTGCTGAAGTTCTAAACTCTTCAGCACCATATTTCTGTATCTTGTCAACATGAGGTCTATTAAGTCTCAGAGGATACATAATCACATTTTCAAGGTTCGATTGAGGGACTTGAGGGGTGGAGGTTGTGGAGTAGCCAGGTTTGCTCGCACAAACTCACTAAACCATCCAGACATCATTTGGAAGAAAGCTTGTTTAACTTCTTCCTAATTGGCCGCAGCATGGCTCGATTCAGAAGGCACAACCCCTTGAGCGGGTGCTGGCGTAATACTTTCAACATCGTCCGCTAAGGCTCGATTCGGATCCATTACTATATAAAATAGATTTCAGAGGATGTTAGGAGATATCATATCACATTTCATGTACATGGCATGTATAGCTAGACCTGTACCACTACGGTAGTCCTAGAATCGACTAAACTATAGCTCTAATACCAACTAAATTGTAACACCCCTATCCCATAGCCGTCGCCGGAATAGGTTAAGAGCATTACCGAACTTGTAACTCAGAACAGATCAGTAAAATATAAAACTTTATTAAACTCAATACAGCGCATCAATCATTCATCCAATCAATACTTTCAAGCTTATGTAATGATACAAACATTCATTATGGATCAAATTGAAATCATGTGGAATATAACGGAAAACAGTTGAGAAATCTTTCAAGTTAGGGACACACGGCCGTGCCCCTAGCCCGTGTACTTCCACACGTGGAGCCCATTAGACACGCCCTAAACACATGGCCCGTGGTCGAATCTGCCAAACCATACACGGTCACTAGACAGGCCCGTTGTCTAGGCCGTGGCCAACACTGACTTTGCCACACGGTTACCAGACACGCCCGTGTGTCTAGATCATGTGCAAAACTACCTAAAATCTTCTAGGTGCAGGGTTTACACGGCTGAGTCACACACCCGTGTGCTCAGACCGTGTGGTACAATGTAGGCTTGGTTTAAGCCAATTTGCCACCCAAATGGGTTATTTCTACAAGCATCAAAGTAACCACAACCTTTCATGCACCATTTAGCAACCAAAACAAGCATTTCAAATACAAATTGCAAACATTATTCACCACCTATTCATGTACCCAATACACATCATTTCTTACCAAATCATTCATCAACCACATTGCCATATAGAACACATCATATAAGACAATCAAGTTTTATCAAACATTTACAAAGCAAGCCATATCTCATAGCTTGAATAGGCATCCAAAACATAACAGATTCATCCTAAAAAAAATAGCCATATACCATTACTTAACAACTAGCCTATACATGCCATGACCATTTAAAAGATTCCAAAGTACCAAAAGCTTTATGGATAGTGCGATAACAAGTCTCTGACTCGTCCGAAAATCGAGCTAGCTTCCGAATCTATAAAAGAAGGGAAACGTAAATGGAGTAAGCTTTAAAAGCTTAGTAGGCCCGTATAATACAGAATTTAAACTCACCAAATCGATAATTTAACACATAACAAGTACCAAGTCAACTTATATGTTCAAGTTGCCTATCTCACAAGTACACACTTGTTAGTCCATGTAATCTCATAAACCATTCATGTATAAGATACAACATTCATATATCATAACCATAACTTCAATAATTATAACATGTAATTCATGTAAATCAATTCATATAATCCATGTAAACCTTGAATAACATGTAATTCATATAACATTTGATCCTCATGTAACTTGTATCGATATTTACCCGTTGAACCTTTAAGAACATCGAGGGATACTCGGGTGATACACACATAGTGGATATACATGTAACCTGTAACTCATCAATGCATCATGTATGCTCTTCCGAGCTTGTAACGGTAAGCTCGGAGGCTGAACATGTAATCCCGAAGGGTGAACAGCAAGCATGTAGGCTGAACATGTAATCCCGAAGGATGAACATATAGCTCATGAGTTGTGATGTGTCCGCAACAAATGTAGGAGCCTGAACCACCCTGTAGCCCTAGTGACATGTCACTTGTATCCTACGGCTTTCTACGGTTCTAACGGGGCTCGGTAATCCATTTGTACATGTAATCTTTAATCATTTCCATATCAAATCTATACATATAATCAATAGGAAAAATTTCATTTCTATAAAGTATTATACATCCACATGACAATTAAACCCCAATTATAAATATTTATACATTAATTATAATTATACGAACTTACCTCGACTTTTCGATATCTACTCGTCTACTTTTTGTTTTCCTCGATCAAGTTCCGGGATTTGATCATCTTCATCTATATTAATACAAATTTACCTATTTAAACACCAACTCATTCAATTGAATCCAATAACATGTATTTTGGCATATTTACAAATTAGCCCTTATACTTTCAACTTCTTGTAGTTTAGTCCTTTTATCACAAAATAGCAAATTACACAATTAATCCCTCAATTCATTATAGCTGAATATTCATGTACCACATATAAACACATATTTTTCATTTATTCACAATTCTACCCACAAAATTTCTACGTTTGTCAATTAAATCCTTAAAACCCATTTTCATCAAAAATTTCCTTGTACAACTTGTATATTTCTATATAACAATCAATAATTCATTAAAAACCATTGAAATAACATAGATTCAGCAATGGCATTTTTCATAAACATAACCAAATTCAAAAATTAAGGTATGGGTCGGCTAGTATACGAAGCAACGATCTCAAAAACATAAAAATTACTCAAAACCAAGACAAAACCATACCTCAATTGAGCTTAGAAGTAATCGAATGAAGAAAAGCTTTAAACCCTTTATTTTGTTCATGAAATCGGTGGAAGAGAAGGAATTAAAGCCATTTTTTTCATGATTTCTTTTATTATAAAACATATAATAACTAAATGACCATTTTACCCTTTGCAAAATAATTATAAAACCTTATAAAATATGGACATAATGGTCCATTACCAACCACTCCAAATAGAAATGGCATAATTACCATGCAATGACTCCATTTTATAAAGCCATGATCAAATAAGCCATTTATGAAATAGAACTCCTATTTATCGCTTTATGCGATTTAATCCTTTTACCGAGTTAGCTAATTAAACGATAAAATTTCTATACGAAACTTTCATATCACATAATTATCATTCTTTAAAACATATTAAAGTAATAAAAATAATATTTCGACTCGGTTAAGTGGTCCCAAAACCACTCGTTTCGATTAGGGTCTAAAATGTGCTGTTACAAAAACCCGGTAGAAATATCAACTTTGGATTTTAAGTGAAAGGGACTTGGTTAAGTGGGCCTTTAAGAAAAGGTTAGTAACTTGAGACGCAAAGAGGCCCTTGGCAAAGTGACAATGTGGCACCACTAAGTGCCTAAAAAAAGGGCGCGTGGACTGAGTGCTAGGGCTTGGGTTCTAGCAGTGTGAGTAGCAGAATGGTGTTTTTATTTTTTAGCATGTGCTGGTCATGTGGATGTGGGCTTTCGGCTAGGGCTTTAGGGGTTGCAAAATCGGAAAAATGAGGGGAGGGTGTGCCGAATTAGGGTTAGCCACCGAGGGTTTTCACTTTTGTTCTATTCTCCTCTTAGTTTACCAAAAAGCCGAAAAGCAAGGAAAGTTCTCCTCTTGTGTCGTTTGCCTATTCTTTTCTTCTCCTCTCTTCTTCTATTCTCTTTTCTTCTTCTTTTCTTCTATAGCTGAAACCACCTCTCCTCCTCACTCGTTCTTCATTTTCTTTTCTTCAAAAACCTAAGTTGCCATTCTTTTCTTCTCAAACTCATTGGCTACTAAAAGCCGAAATCCCAAAAGGTTGCTTCCTGTGTCGATTTGCCTATAGTCGAATCCTTTTTGCTTTTTCCTTACTTATAGCCGAATTTCTTACTCTCCAAACCCTTAGGCTTTATCCACAAACACCTTTCCAACCATAGTCTCAAATCATCTTTTCTTTCATCACTTTAAAAGCCGAAAACACCATATTTTTAGGAACTTAGTAACCGAATCCTTAGATCCCTAAGACTCGACCTTTGCTAGTGTTTAGAGGTTAGATCTGCATCAGATCTGAGTGGAAATAGAAGTTGAATCATTTGGATTGAAAGAACCTATGGTAAGTACTCGATATCTCAGATCTATTCGTTATTTTGGTATTTAGAAAAGCCGAAGTCCCTAGAGGTATAGGGAGGCTGTCGATTTGGGGCTTAAGGCTCTAAGGGTTGTTAATAATCGATTTGTTTTGGTGTTAGTGTGATTTAGAGGCTACTGATTAAGGGCTTGGAAAAGTGGAGCGACTAGATCTAGATCAAGTCACTAGTTTTGGCAAAGGTAAGATCTCAAGGGCCTTAAGTGTTGATGGCCGATTATGGTAAGTAAGATGATGATGGTGGTCATTGTAATTTGGATCTGATATGTTTAGTGACTGGTTGTAGGATATCATGGGAGATCTTGGTAGCATTCATTGCCAATCAGGTGTGTATCGAACACCTTCTTGTAGTTCAAATCGACAAAAGCCGAAAAGCTGAAATGCCGAAATTCTGGTATTTCGTGGGCTTGTGAGTGTGTGAGCGCTCATAAGTCAGTTGGAAATCATTAGATCTATAATTGCAAGTGGTAAGATGGTTGAGTGCAAATTCTGTGCACGTCGGTAAATTTGGGCCTCGATGGGCTAAAATTGGGCCCAATAGGCTTACGGGCCCATATGGGGAAAAAGTAAGCGGTAAGTGTGTTCTGATATTTTGTAGGTTAAGACTGTTAAGCTAGACTGAGAAGTTGGACTAATTGGGCTAAATTAGCTAGAGGACATTGTAGGGCCCATAGGGGTTTTAGGGCCCAATGACTGTAATTTGCTAAAATGGGCTAAATAAGCTACTGAGATAAAAGTTAGACTATGACTGATTAAAATGTGCATGAAACCCTAAGAATTGGCATAATTGCTGAAATACCCCTTATAGGTTGAAATTACTATTTTACCCCTAGGTACAAAATGACTATTATACCCCTAGGGCTAAGTTTGACCAAAATGCATGTTTTACTGTTACTGTTTACTACATGCCATGTCATGAATATCTGTTGCATGGCACTGGGATATTGATGGAGGAAGTACTGGTAGTGGCTTGACCACATACTGAAGGCTTTGCCTCAATTTACAGTTACTTGAGCAGCTATGCTGCAACTGTAGAGTGTAGGGCTGGGCGGGTTGAGTTATTCCCACATGGAGTGTAGGGTTGGTACGGGTGGAGTGTAGCAGTTGGATTTAGGTTGGGTTTGGGTTTGCATTCATGCATAATATCTGCTTTGTTACTGAAATGGGCCAATGGATCATACTGTTATCTGAAAAGGGCTCAGGCCAGTTTATTGTATCTGAATAGCGCTTCGGCCCAGTTATTACTGAGGCTGGACAGGGCTTAGGCCCAGTGGGCTTAAGTTGATTTGGGCTTTGGATGGGCTTCTTTGCACACTGAGTTTTCCAAACTCACCCCTTTTCCTTCCATCCTTGCATGTGAGCCCTAGACTGTGGACTTGGAGCTGGGAGGGATTTAGAGTGGCCACGAAGACTGCATTTCTGGTTTTAAGTTAATTATTCCATTATTTTACTTAATCGTTTTTTTATTTTATTAATTTGGGTTTGTAATAAGGCCGCTCTATTTATGTTTATTTTGGGTTTTAATTACTTTTTCTTTCATTACTTAAATTATTTTGAATATAGCTGCGCGAGTTTTTCTTAAAGTTAATCAACATTTTCAAAATCAGTCACACGATTCAATTGAGTTACAAAGTAAATTTTATAATAATCTCTCAATAATTGGTAGAGGATAGGACATTCACAATAAACTGGAAATTTCCTCTTAAAACTTCAATAGCGGTTTTACAAAGCTCACCCTAATATTAGTAATTAGGTAACCTAGTTAGTTGTAGGTGATGTGACACACCGGACTTGGTCGTAACGTCTGGGCCAGGTTTGGGGTGTTACACAATACTTGGAGGATTAATCATAACACAATGCGCCTGGTGATATGAAATCATTGCATGAAACACTCTTTTAAATAGACATTTGAACAATTGCATTGCAAAGGGATTTCCCTTCTGCTGATAGTCATTTTGGCAAATAGTCTCATTAAAGAGACATAGGATAAAATCTTTTGGAGTGTAAAAACATGTATCCTTAATGGATAATGGCCTTTCAACATTCATTTTGGTGGATATCAAAAAGGGCGACCCAGCTTGCTGGATACGTACTTGCTCAAAATGAATGGATGGATACTAACAATTGTCGTGCATAGATTAGGGAATTTGAATAGTTTATTACCATTTTAAACTTGAAACTTCTTATGAACGATTGCCTCATATACCAATTGAAGGGAAACGAAAATCATTACTTTCTCAATTTATTTTCCCCAAATTTCTCATCCATTGAGTTCTTTTTGACCCTATTTTATCTTCTTTGATTCCTTCTATCATTCCTATGTTTTAACACCGTAGCATTTTGACTTACATTTTTAGAACTCCATTGGTTCCAAAGGTACTCCTTTATTCCCATATTTCTTACTTTTGAGTTTCCTTTAAATGGCTAGAGTTAGGATAGGTTTTGGTGGCAGAGTTAGTGGTCACGATGGCCAGTATCAGAGGGGTCGAGTTAGTGGGTGACCACTACTAAACATGCAAACATTTTGACAAAAGATATTGCAACAAAATATATAAAAACAACAACGATGTCTTCAAGTATACGAATCAAATCATAATACAGTAAATTGTTAACATATTTCCTCCCTTGGCCAAATGCTTTAGAGAGCCTTAATCAATTATTTTCCCAAATATTAACATATCATATGTCTTGTTTATTGAAAGGTCGATCGACACCAACTCGAGAGATCATTATAGTAAAAATTGAAATCACTAATCCAAGTGACTATTTTCTAAGGCTAAGCGTTAATGAGAAAATTGATACCAACTACAATATCAATCTTAATTACGATAGTTATTAACATAAGATCGCTATTGTTGATTGAATAGGTAATTTAATTGTTAGATCCACGTGTGGGCGCACTTATAAATTTGTTACACATCAGATGTACGATCAGGTGTGGGTTTTAACACAACACAAAATTAAGTCTTTGTTTTATATTGATAAAAATGTTATTATTTGAATTATGTTGTTTGATGAGGACACATTATGTATCCATAAAGTGAGATAAACTTATCTTTATGGACTATCGAGTAAGTGTTTTCCAAACCGTATATGTTATGAAAAACATGTTGCGTGATATTGATGATTACTATTGATAAAATATGTAAATCTGATTGTCATGTTATGTGATCATATGACATATGTGACATTTGCATGATTATAAAATGTGAAATTTTGGTACCTTCTGTACATAGATGATTTGCATGTTAAACATGCCTATATGATTTTGAGAGATTTTGGCAATATCACATACATGGGGTGGGATATGTTAAAGGTGGAAGTTATTGGTAGTTTATCTTCGATTTTGGTGGCTTGTCCAAGACATTTATTATTGGTAGTTTATCCATGTTACTATGACATTGTTCATAATTTGTGTGTTTGTAACACTCCTAACCCATATCTGTCACCGGAATAGGGTTTCAGAGTATTACCTAAACTTTTAGAACATTTTTAGATAATTCATGTAAATTACTATTCATTTTTCGAAATCATTCATAATGTCCCTTATATAGACCCTTGATGCCAAAAACAAGTATTGGAATCGAATCGGGACTAAATCGAGAACTCAGGGAATTTTTTGCAAAATTCTAAAATTTTTCTCACTGTTAAGAGTCACACGCTCGTGTGGTATGGGACATGCCCCTGTGGTCAGGCCATGTGGGTTCACACACCCGTGTCCTTAACCCGTATAACTCTCTGACTTGCAACTTATGAACAAATTGATGCCACACGGCCAAGTCACACGCCCGTGTGGTTAATTTGAATTTTCGATAAATAGGTGCAGGATTCACACGGCCAAGAGACACACTCGTGTTCTAGGTCGTGTGCCTTACACGACTGAGATACACAACCTAACTACACGCCCATGTACTCGGCAGTATGTCATACATGGTCCAGACACATGCCCGTGTGTCTGCCTGTGTGGGCAAAGTGAAACCATTCTTAGCTTCATTTCTCACCCAAAATCACACCCATGGCTTGCGCTTGAATGATGCATTTAAGTACCAACCAATTCAAGCATTCAAATCAAGCAAACTCTATCATTCTTCATGGCATATCCTTTCATGCATACATATCTATAATATTACTTTAGTTAAAACCTTGAGTTAGACATAGTTTGATCAACTACTAAGCATGCATATAGGTACCATAGTTAGACGATACAATTATATTAGGACAAAACTAGCCGTTCTAATGGCTAGATTATAAGCATCATTTACAATTACATACCAATATGGCCAATATAACCTATACATGCCGCTATAACCATAATTGATTTACCATATTGTACCGACATAGGCCGATGGATAGTGTAAGTGGTCTCTGCCAAGCTTCCAATCCAATGAGCTTTCGATTTACTATAAAATAGGGAAATAAAAAGTAAGTAAGCATAAAATGCTTAGTAAGTTCGAATAACATGGTACTTAACTTATCATTCATTCTATTTTGAGGTAATTATATAAGACATATTCAATCAATTTGACCTCAAGCCCTACACACATTCTCATTGCTCTTGTTAATCATATATTCCATATTAACATCAAACCATATATGGGCTCAACAACAATCAAGTTTCCAAGCACACATGCTTTCCACTACATGTACTCGTTCAACATGCATAACTCATCTCATTATTACAAATATAATTTCATAATACATCATTTTGAGTTTAGATCGTTTCATATCAGAACTTTACTCATATTACTCGGAATATCAATGTCACAATTAATACACTTAAGACGTACAAGCCTATAATCAAGAATGAACATATATTTATCTAATAAAGTCCATGAACAAATATCATCATCTCGTGTTTTCATATATCATTTGTCATGTATCGTCATTTTCATGTATTTCAAGCCGATATGTGCAATAACTCATTTCTTATTCACATCTTCTTATGTCAAGCACTTTTACCCATTCAATTTATCTGAAATACCGATGGATACATAAGTAGTACACTTGTGGTGTAAAAAATAGGATTCGTCTATTCATATCCAATGGTACCCATAGGATACTATTTCAGAGAGTACACTCTCGAGCCACATATATATAACCAACAGGATTACCAGTCCAAGCTAAATACTTTTCAAGACATATGCTCTAAGGAGCTTGATTTGGATTACCCATCTAGGCTAAATCCAATCCATAACAAATGAGTTCTTATATGAGGATTACCCATCCAGGCTAAATCCTTTTTTGTAATGAGGTCAATAGGATTACTCATCTGAGCCAAATCCCGTCAGCAACAAATGCAGGACCTCGTTCAATTCAGGAAATCACATAACCATCGATTTTCATTTATTCAAACAGGATTTGAAATTTTCTGAACATAATTACTTAGATGGTTGTTTCATTTATTTATAACAATTGTATCCAATAATTCCTTTAAATCACGATTACCATTCATACCAAGTACAAGAATAACATTTTATCATTTATATCAAGCATTATCATGTATTTGGTATTTCTCGAATATGTTCATAGGACTTAACTTTTGTTAAGTATTCTTGATCATATAACAAAGTTCATATTTATACATTCAAATAATTCACACATATACACATTCAATACAAGTATATAAGTAATATGCTCATCGTTTATCCTTTAGCATCTGTCGGGCCTTATCATTGAATTTAAACATTTTTATTTATTGGGTTTGTTTGGATATGTAATCATTTCACATATTTATGACATTTATACAATTTACATAGACACAACCAATGCAAGCATGGAAATAAACACAATTTAGTTACATGAACTTCCCTCGACAATGTTCGTGTACGTAAAATGTACTAATCTGATATTTTCCTCTTTCCTCGATCTAACTCCAAATTTGGTCTATCCAAATCTATACGAGTAAATTTTACATCAATTTATCATATTTCACATTCAAGTGATCTCAATTTTCATCCTAGGCAAAATTACTATTTTGCCCCTAACTTTTCATAATTTCCCATTTCATCCTTAGGCTTGGAAACTGAAACTTGTACAATTTACTCCCTATTCCAAGCCTAACCAAAATCCCATTACAAAATTTGTAGCACATGTATTCATAAAAATTAAGCATTTTCCTTCAATTTCACAACTTTTCATTCTAGTCCCTAAATCATGTTTTCATCAAGAACCACTTTGTAAAAGTTGTTTATCTATCAACAACCTTTCATTTTCTATCATCAATTTCAAAGTTTTAGCATATACATCCATAACCCATTTCCCATACTTTAATAACTTTACAATTTGATCCCTCAAATAGATAGATTAAGTTATCCTAGTTTCAAAAATATCAAATTTACTAAAAACGGGACAAGGAAACTTACCCAATTTGGCCATGAAAGTTTTTTCTCTCTCTCCTAGGGCTTTCATGTATTTTTAGGGAAGAAGATGAGAAAAATAAGATCATATTTATTTTTATCATCTTTTATGTAATACCCCAAACCCGGCCTAGGAGTTTAGGCCGAATGTAGAATACTACATTGATCACCGAAATGATCGAAGGAAAAATTTACAAAACATTTTATCTCAGTGAATCAAAATAATTTAAAAACATTTAATAACTAACCAGTAACAGTTAACAATAAAACTTAGTATAACCCGTTTAAGATATACGAATTAAACATAAAGCAGAAACTGTTCCACAACGTCATAAAAACCTTACAGTTCACCAATTCATCTAATAATCAAATAGTAGCGGCAAAATAAAAACTGAGAATCCATGGTTTACAAGCCTATCCGAGACTTCCATGTACTGTATCCAGTATCCAGAATCCATACATGTACCTGAATGAGAAAACAAAAGAGGGGGTGATCTACTTGAGATCAGTGTGAGATTAAAACTAGTAAAACTACAAAACAAAATAGAAATATAAACGCTTAGAATCAATACAGGATCAGATGCGAAGTAGAACCAACCTACCAAACTCTATAGAACTGACCAATATACACACAGCAAACCTTACCGTCAAATGACAGTTGGGCATAAATGCCCATAATCAACTTACCCCATACGTAACTTTACAGCCATATGGCTCAATCAGACATAGTAGTAGTAGTTCTCAAATGTTACAGACTGGGCCTAAGCCCTTTTATGGAATCAGTATCAGTTGAGCCTTAGCCCACCACATTAACTATCTAGTCAAACAGTCGCAGTCAAGTCTACAAGGTTCTCTTAAGCACTAGTGCCTTTTAGTCAAATAATACAATCGAACATTTTAGTCAATCAGACATTCAAATATTTCAGTTGAACAGTCAAATTGATATTGCAGTCACATAGTACAGTCACATTCTGTCACAGTAGCACATTTAGTCAGATGCATATGAGTGCAAATGAGTCATGAAATAACCCACCCATCCAGCCAACACACTACTTCATCCAACCCTGCACTTACTGTAGGGATTTAATCAACCAACCCATCCCTACACTTAGAATTAGCACCGGTTGCGGCAATAAACAGAAATTTGCAGCTGAGCTGCTAATATATTAGGCTTAAGAGCCTTTTAGTACAGATCCTCAAATATATCATCTCGAGTTGCCCGGCAACAATGATTATCAATATTGTCCAGGACTCTCAGGGTATTAGGACTGCCCGCACCCCTCTGGGTATTGGGGTTTACAGTGCGCAAATAAACTGCCAGTCTCGTATATTACGCAGCAATGCTAGCGTATAAGCTATATGATGCAAGGTGGAAGCTAGCATACATACAGTACAGAGCAATGCATTAAACCGCTATACCGTTTTTATGATGTCATACCAGGTTGCCCGGCAATGATGATCATCTATGCAGTTGAATGGCCAGATCAAATCAGTTTTTCTTCTCTTTAAAATCCCAACCCAAGATGGTTTATGCAAATAGATACATGCAAATGTATGAATGAAGATGCACCAATTCAGAACAGAATTCTAGACAGTCATTTAGAAACAATCACTTAGTAACAGTTATTCAGAAGCAGTCAATTAGTTTTAGAAACGTGCACACTTATGCACTCAAGTTTGGTTCCTATCATTTCATACCACCAATTGCAAGCAGTACATAAATCAAAATCAGAATAGGGTCATATTCACCCCTAGTAACCTTAGTCGAGGGGTTGGAACACATGGACTCACAAAGGCAGTCGATTTGCCCCAAAATCAAATTTTGACGAGTTAAGGCCACATGCCCGTGTGCTTTGGCCGTGTGGAGAAATCCAGGCCATGTGGGAATTCAAACGCACGTGTAAAGGGTAGCACACGACTATGTAATGGAGGCACATGCTTATGTGGTGCAGAGGCACCACCGTGTAAACAGGTCATGTAACTCACTTTCTAATTTCTCTAAATTCAAGTGCAAGGCAAACACGGCAATTGGAAGGTCTCACACGCCCGTGTGGCCATCAGACATGGCTATGTGTCCTATAACACATGTCTGTGCAAAATCTCTAGGCCCCAAATCAGTCACACAGCCATGTGTCCTGAAGCACATGCCCGTATGGGAACTTTAATTACCCAAATCAGTCACACGGCTGTGTGAACAAAGGGCATGGTCGTGTGTCCCAAAGCATACACTCGTATGGGAACCCTAATTACCCAAATTAGTCACACGGCCGTATGGACAAAGGGCACGGTCATGTGGATTCTAACAAAATCCCCAAATTGGCCACACAGCCATGTGACCAGGCAGTGTGGCACTTAAAATAGCCCAGAAACCCTAGTTCCCAATTCCACAGCACACGCCCGTGTGACCATCAGTGCAGCCATGATGCCACCCCAAATCAACCCCGAAAATGCTGTTTCGGCCCCCAGAACTGCCCCTAACCTTAACCACATCAAGAGTACACCAGAATATGGGGTTTTCCCCTGTCTCATAATGATTACAAACTTGAATCAAGAGGGTTAGCGCTTAGTCAAATAAAGCCTAACTGTAACACCCCAAGACCCATACACGTTGCCGGAGGGTCAAGAGGCATCACCTGACACTCACATAAGTTAAACAGGCATCACTCGTACAAGCATGATATATAAACGCTTATGGATAATGGTTTAAGATATATCAGATTTCATATCTATGTTTTGAGAATAAGATCAAAACCATATGTGCAACAATTACTGCAAAACACCTAGCTTCACAGATAAAAGCTATTCATGAAATTCCCAAAGCTTATACCGAATCTATTCATGCCTTTAGGATCATGCTACAAATTCACATTTAGCTACCTTTGAATAAACTCCAATCTACTCAAACATGCATATATTTGAAAATACATATTATCATTTTAAAGACCACATGTAGATATAAAGCATCTTGCGAAGCCATTTTTGCATCGCTATGCTTAATTACAACCTCAAAATAAAAGTTTCTTAATTAACAACCACAAAATGCATCCTATACATGCCATTTACAAAAGTTTAACTATTTAAATACCGAACAGGGCTTTGATAGTAGAGATGACTTCGAGTGCAATATTCCTGAGACCGTAGCTAACGAACAGGATCTATAAAACAGAAGGTTAAGAGTAACAGAGTAAGCATTTATGTGCTTAGTAAGCTTAAGTAATAAGATTCAATCAAACGATTAGAGTAAAATAAATTCTAATGCTTATCTAATTAACCCTATAGCTGAATGTAACCAAGACTAGGTTTGCCACCATTATACAAACATGCTAAACATCAACTTAATTCATTCCCCCATAAATCAAAAGTCATGTATAATAAAGAAACCACAAGCCTTTATACAACTCTAAACCATGGTCAAAACCGATATCATCATTGTTAAGCATAATTCGGCTGAAACTAGTTCATATTTTATGTACAGTGCGTACCTGACTAGCTCACAGAAATAGGCTTATTAGTTGAAATTGTTAGGATCGAAACTGTTGCATATTTCCAGCATGAATGCCTTTGGGATTAGCCTAAATTTTAACTTTAGCCCTAAGGCTCTTTGGGACTTGGCCTGGCTTATAACGCTAGCCCTAAGGCTCTTCGGGACTTGCCCAGCTTTTAAAACTGGCACGAAGGCCCTTCAGGACTTAGCTTGGATGAAACTCTAGCACATATGCCCTTCGGGTTTCCACCCGGATCATAGCATAGATGCACATATATTTGGATTCACAACTTAATACAAAGCATGGCACTTTCATTACATAATCGGTTAATGGCATTTAAATAAGTCACACATTAAGTTGTTTTCTAATGCCTTCATAGATCTAAGAGACTTTCAGCTATATTATTTTGAAGCTTAAAACTTAAAACTTACCTCAATGGTCGATAATTATTTGCGAATCGACTATTCCACCAATTTTGCCTTTCCTTGGTCCAAGTGTGGCTCTCTTAGCTCTTGAGCTAAAATAAACAAGTTTACCGTTCAAAATCTATTACTAAAATCACATAATTATTATTTAAAGAAATCTGTGCATAACCGAATACCTATATGCACACACATCTCATTCACAAGCATCTCAATATACCTTTACTAGATGTACTCACTCATAAAAATCAGAAATTTTCATATAGGCCGTAAACACATTTGCCATAACCCTTAAGTTTAGAACATCCCATCTCACACACACATTCGGCCTTATAAATATAAATTTTATAACACATATGTTTTCTAATTCAAAACATCAAAACACCAAAGGTAGGCACATAACTATACTAGCCGATTATTGCTTATCATCTAATTCCTCCTTCAATCATCTCAAAATTACAAATCAATTTCACATTTCATTTTCCAATGTGGTCATTCGGCAAATCATAAAACATAGGTTAATACTTAAGCATTGTTTTCAAATTTCATAACCTTCATCTCAATTCTTTCATTCCTTAGCTAACATACAAATTCCCGTTTGTTAAACTATAGTTTCTTACAAATCCTACACTCAGCAAATATAAAGGCACCACATTAATAGATTTCTAAATCCCATTCGGCCATAACCAAAATACCTATAATAACATTGTTACAAAATTCAATGCCATACCTTACAAGATACACACATATAATTTCTAAGTTTAAGTACAATTTGCGCCATCACCTCAATGGCCGAATGTACTTTACTTCCCAATTCAATTCTATTCATTTAACCATTCTACTTTTTCATGCCATTATTTTCTAAAAATACCATCCAACTAATACATTTTAACAAGTACATGAATATGTACATATATATATCAAGGCCGAAGGCTTATTAACTTAACATCAAATTGGTTCTTCCTATTATTTAAACAACTAACATTACACCTTAAGCATCATAACATACACAAAGCTACTTAACCTCCATGACTGAATGCATCTTTTAGATTTAAGAACCATTCAAAGCAAAAATTTGTATAATTAGGCATACTTGCATGAATTCTTGAAATTTAACCTCAAAGCATCTCTCAAGAGCTCCTAATACTATACATACCATTAAAATTCAAAAGCTTCAAGTTTCCATTAAATCCATAAATGGCCGAAAGTGGCATTCACAACCAATTCAAGAATCAACACATGGGCTATGCCATAGGCCTAAATATCAACTTGAATTCACAAAATTAAAGCAAACCAACATGAATTCTTACCTTAATCAAGCAAAAATAAGGGTGCCGAATGCTTAGCCCTACCCCCTCTCTCACATTCGACAAAATGAAGAACAAGGAAAAAAAATGAATTAGCCTTGTTATTTTCACCCTTTTCTTTTATTATTTAATGATATTATAAATTAACCACCAATAAAATATTTCTTAATATGAGAAAATGCTAAAATAATTCTTTAAAAACTTGCATGGCCGGCCACTAAAAAGAATTATGGTAATTTTGACATGCAAGGCCAAGTATTATGAAGCCATGAAGTATTCGGTCACTCAAATTTTTCCTATATCATTTTTAAATTTTATCACTCGAGTCCTATTCACTATTTAGCAACCAAATCATGAAATTACAGCACCAAATTTTTACATACTATCAAACACAAAGTAAAATCATGGATAATAATATTTTTGAAATTCTCTGACTCGGTTTAATGGTTCTGAAACCACTTTCCCGATTAGGGCTTAATTAGGGCTGTCACAACTCTCCCCCCTTTAGGGATTTCTGTCCCCGAAAATCTTACCAGAAAATAGATTTGGGTAACGTTCTCTCATAGCATTCTCAGGTTCCCAAGTTGCTTCCTCGATCCCGTGCTTGAGCCACAGAACTTTTACTAATGGAACCTTTTTATTTCGCAATTCTTTAACCTCACGAGTTAAAATACGGATAGGTTCTTCTTCATAACTCAAATCAGGTTGAATTTCAACTTCCGATGGATTAATCACATGCGAAGGATCGGATCTATAACAACGGAGCATTGAGACATGAAAGACATTGTGAATCTTCTCAAATTCAGGGGGCAGAGT
Source organism: Gossypium stocksii (assembly GCA_020496765.1). Lineage (NCBI taxonomy): Eukaryota > Viridiplantae > Streptophyta > Magnoliopsida > Malvales > Malvaceae > Gossypium > Gossypium stocksii. The sequence goes on along the minus strand of CM035624.1, from coordinate 77,481,469 downwards.
CAATCTGTACGCTACCGGCCCAATTAGTTCCGAAATCTCATACGGTCCGATGAATCTCGGACTCAACTTGCCTTTACGACCGAATCTGAGTACTTTTTTCCATGGTAAAACTTTTAAAAACACTTTGTCACCAATCTGATACTCGATATCTTTACGTTTCAGGTCCGCGTACGATTTTTGACGATCGGATGCCGTTTTCAAACTATCACGGATTGTTTTCACTTTTTCTTCTGCTTCTCTTACTAAATCAACCCCGAGAATCTTATTCTCACTAAGCTCAGACCAAAACAGAGGTGTACGGCATCTTCGACCGTAAAGAGCTTCATAGGGTGCCATTTGAATACTCAATTAGAAACTGTTATTATACGAAAATTCAATCAAGGGCAAGTATTTTTCCCATGAACCACTAAACTCGAGAATGCAACATCTCAACATATCCTCGAGTATCTGAATAACCCGCTCAGATTGACCGTCAGTCTGCTGATGAAAAGCGGTGCTAAATGGAGCTTAGTACCCAATGCCTCGTGTAATTTCTTCCAGAATCGCGAAGTAAATCGGGGATCTCGATCTGAAACAATCGAAGTCAGCACTCCATGCAATCACACAATCTGAGAGACATATAATTCCGCTAACTTATCAAGTGAAAAATCTATACGAACTAGGATGAAATGAGCTGATTTTGTTAGTCTGTCCATAATAACCCAAATGGAGTCTTTCTTGCTCGACGTTAGCGGTAAACCGGACACAAAGTCCATCGTAACTCGATCCCACTTCCATTCGGGTATTAAGATCGGCTGAAGTAATCCCGAAGGTACCTGATGTTCCACTTTTACTTGCTGACACACCAAACACTTAGATACAAATTTGGAGATGTCACGTTTCATACTGTGCCACCAATATTGTCGTTTCAAGTCATTGTACATTTTCGTGCTACCCGGATGAATTGACATTCGACTATTATGGGCTTCATTCAAAATAGTCAAAACTAGCTCAGAATTTCTCAGAATACACAATCGATTCCTAAACCTCAAACAATCTTTTTCATTAATTCGAAACTCTGTATTCTCACTCGACATACATTGAGTTCACTTAGCAATCAAGTCACCATCGACTTTCTGAGCCTCACAAATTTGTCGTACAAACACTGGCTCTGCTCTTAATTCGGCTACCAACACATCATCTGTCGACATTGTTAATTTCACGTTCATAGCTCGCAAGGAAAACAGAGATTTTCGACTAAGAGCATCTGCAACTACATTAGCTGTTCCCAGGTGATCATCAATAACAAGCGCATAGTCTTTAAGCAATTCTAGCCACCGTCTTTGTCTCAAATTCAAATCTCTTTGAGTCATCAGATACTTGAGACTTTTGTGATCAGAGAAGATGTGACATTTCTCACCGAACAGATAGTGTCGCCAGATTTCAAAGTGAAAACGATAGCAACTAGTTCAAGATCATGAGTCGGATAATTTCGCTCGTAAGGCTTCAATTGTCTAGAAGCATAAGCGACGACCCGACCTTCTTGCATCAAAATGTAGCTTAAACCGTTCAGGGATGCATCACTATAAACTACAAACTCTTTGCCGGATTCGGGCTGAATTAACACTGGAGCTTCCGTCAAAAGGGTTTTCAACTGGTCGAAACTTTGCTGACACCTATCCGACCACTCGAACTTGACCTCATTTTGTAGCAGCTTCATCAACGGAGTCGCAATCATCAAGAAACCTTTGACGAATTGTCGATAATAACCAGTAAGTCCTAAGAAGCTTCGAACCTCAGAAACATTTTTAGGGGGTTTCCAGTCGAGAATAGTTAAAATTTTATTCGAATCGACTCGAATACACGAAGCAAACACTATATGTCCTAAGAAGTCGACCTCATGTAACCAGAATTCACACTTGCTAAATCTTGCATATAATTGATTTTCATGTAATGTCACAAGTACAAGTCTCAAATGCTCGGCATGCTCGATCTCATCGCGAGAGTAAATCACAATATCATCGATGAACACTACTACAAAATGGTCCAAAAAAGGCCTAAATTGTAACACCCCTATGACCCATACCCGTCGCCGGAAGGTCAAGAGGTATTACCTAACAATCGTAACTAACAAAACTTTACTCGAACTAACAAGATACTACCACTTTCCACTTATGAATCATAGATACTATTTGTATAATGCATATGGGTACTTAGATAATACTAGCAACTAGTCTATAGAATGATTTCATGTGCATGAACATGTCATATAAGCATTCCATGCCATAACTAGTTCTTTCACTAGTGATCATCATTCAATATCATATACATATAAATAGAAAAGTGTTTTGGCCGAATGGCTATGTTTGAAACATGTAAATAGGCAATTGTCAGCGTAAAATAAAAACATCTAGTTTCATCGATAAACTTCATGAATGCATAAAAATAAAACTTAAACCAAATCATGTCATACCTTTAGGTTCATAATAACTATTTACATCTAGGAAATTTTAGTATAGATTTCAATCTGCTCACATATAAGTATGTACAAGCCAACCAAATCATCATGATCAATCTATAAAGTTTCGGCATTTAGATTTTCATGTTCCTATTCGTACCATGCATATATCACAAAACAATCTTTCACAATTTGTATCTCAATTCAAACATTAGCAACTATCATCAACCTTAAGATTACATATAGACATAAAGCGATTTAAGAAGCCATTTTCGCATGGCCATACTTAATTACAACCTCAAAAAGAGAGTTTCTCGTTTAACGACCATAAAATAGAAACTATACATGCCATTCACGAAGTTTAGCTATTATATACCGAAGAGAGAGAGAGCTTCAATAGTAGAGATGACTTCAAGTGCAAGGATCCCAAGACCGAAGCTAGCGAACGAGATCTAAAGAAAATTAAAACAGAAGAGGCGGGCAACAAAGTAAGCATTTAAAATGCATAGCAAGTTTTAAGCGATAAAGTATGGTTAAAAGACTAAATTGAAGTAATTTTCATCACTTAATTAAAACATTCTTTAGCTGAAGGTAGCTCTGACTCTCTATAACGAGCTAAATTATTGGTTGGAGTATACCCCCATACTTTTACACCCATCTACTGAATCTTATTCTCATGCCCAGCATTAACTTAGTCCATTTCTATAAGAACCGAATGGTTTCATACAATGTATAGCCATATGCACTCAACATTTATAAACCATAATCTGAAACAACAATGCATAATGGTTAAATCATAACCCAACGAAAGTTCATTCATCTTTAGGATACAACACGTACCTGATCATATTACAGTAACGAGCTCATTAATTACTAATATTTGAGTCAAATTTTGTATCTTTCCATCACAAGTATCTTCGAGCTTAGCCCAAATTTTAAATATAGTTCTAAGGTTCATCAGGATTATCCCCAGATGCAACATTGGCTCGAAAGCCCTTCGTGATTAACCCGGATACAACATTGGCTCGAAAGCCCTTCGGGATTAACCTGGATACAACATTGGCTCAAAAGCCCTTCGGGATTAACCCGGATACAACATTGGCTCGAAAGCCCTTCGGGATTAACCCGGTTATAGGACTAAAACTTATGTCTTCGAATTCATCAAGTATAACTTTCGCATATTTTATTTCAGAAAACAAAATATTCATTTTCCTCATTCACAATTTCATACATAGTATGACATTATTTCACTATATGATCGGAAATAAACATGTAATAATCCATATCTCGAATTGATTTCTAAAGCCTCTCTAGGTTTTGAAATTTTCGGCTATATGTCCTTTTTACCATTACATTATCAATCATAAATCATATGAAATCCAATCGTATGCTAAGCTATGTCACTTAAAACTTACCTCGGTGGTCGATAATCGTTGGCAAATTGCTAGTCTACCACCTTTGCCTTTCCTTTGTCTGAAGCTGTCCCAATGTGCTCTTGAGCTTAATAAGAACAAATTTTAACTCATTAAAATTTCATGTAAAACCGTTTATGGCCATATAACAACTAAGCTCAACAAGCACCCATTTTATGACCTTAGTTCCATTATATCGAATGTACTCCCTCATTAGCCACATACACTCACACGCATTTATTTTAAAAAAAAATGACTCATAGTTCATTCGGCCACTAAACATTCTAGGTCCTATTAATTTCATATCAAGTGTCCGTATTTAATTAGCACTAAGATTCTAACTAAATATCCAAACCGAGTTCAATTATTTCACTAGATATAACTGAATGTTTTACTAGCGTAGGAAGTCACATACTTTACAATTCACCAACTCATTTCCCTATCAATTTCCCTTAGTAAATTCTATCAAACAAAATTTACTAAGAAACATATCAATTTCTCAAGATATTTCTCAATTCAAAATCGGCTATTCCTAAGTAAGATTTCTTACAAATTAACTATTTTCAAACTAACATTAAAATCACATGGAAAACATCTAGATTAAAATTCCACATAACCAAATGCCAAAAGCATTGTCTAGCTCGAAATTCAACTCACTAACCGAACTAATGTTGACCAAAATTCCCAATACCAAATAACGTCCCTATAAGCACATTTCATCTATTTAAGCTTCAACAATATCCATTACAACCCAAAGCATGAAAACAACCCATACTTCAAATTTCATTCACATGGCCGAATGTATATACCACCACCAAACTCAAAATTTCCGTATGGGTAGTAGTAAGGACACAAAAATGGATCTATTATCATAATTTTTACTCAAAATAACGTTCAAAACATACCTTAATATTCCAAAGAAGGTGTCGAATGCTTTAGGGATGTTTTTTTCCTTATTCTTTCACCAAGTTTCGGCTAAGGGAAGAAAAGATGAACAAAGAAATTTTTCTCCATTTTGTTTTTCATATTTTAATTTCAATATACATAAAAATAATTAAAGAATTCCATGCTTAGTGCTCAATATCACATCATGGCCGGCCACTGACTTCAAATAGGTTTAATTGACATGCAAATCCATGAATTTGACAACATTATGCAATTAGTCTTCTTACAAAGGCCACACATAAAGTTAAATCTTCCCATCTAGGTCCTTAAATTAAAAACACATGAAATTTGACAAAAGATCATGGCACACAAATTCACGTATGAACATTCACCTTTTTAAGACATAAAACATTATAATTAAAATAAAATAAAATAAAATAAAAATAAAGTAAATTTCTTTAACTCGGTTTAATGGTTACGAAACCACTTCCCGATTAGGGTCAAGTTAATGCTGTCACAATTAATACCCAGTTCATCAAATCCATAAAAATCGTAAGGGCATTAGTGAGCCCAAACGGCATCACTAAGAATTCGTAGTGCCTGTATTTTGTTCTGAATGCGGTCTTTGGCATGTTGGAATCTCTTACTCTTAACTGGTAATAACCGGATCATAAATCAACCTTCGACAACACCGAAGCTCCTTTCAACTGATCAAACAAGTCGTCAATTCGGGGCAACGGATACTTATTCTTTACGGTGGCTTTACTCAGCTGTCGATAGTCGATTCACATTCTCATGGTCCTGTCTTTCTTTTTCACAAACAAAACCGATGCACCCCAGGGTGAGAAACTCGGCCGTGCAAAGCCTCTATCTGTCAACTCTTACAGCTGAGACTTCAATTCTTTTAACTCGGTAGGTGCCATACGCTACGGGGCAATTGAAATCGGCGACGTACCCGGAACCAACTCTATACCGAACTCAACCTCTCTAACAGGCGGCAATCCCGGCAATTCCTCGGGAAACACATCCGAAAACTCACAAACTACAGGCACAGTCTCTAATTCTTGTTCGGATACCTTCTCATCTAATACATAGGCCAGATACGCTTCATAGCACTTTCTCACGCATTTCTGAGCTAACATGGAAGTGATTACGGCAGGTAGCCCGTTTAAATCAGCGGATTCAATTCGGATTGTTTCATTATTCGAACATCGCAAATCAATAGTCTTTCGCTTGCAATTCACTATCGCGTCGTGTACGGTCAACCAATCCATTCTGAGCATAATGTCAAATTCATTGAAGGGTAAAAGCATCAAATCGGCCGAAAAACAGAAATCTCGAACCATTAAGGGACATTTCTTGCAACTTTATCAACCAGAACACAACGACCCAAAGGGTTTGACACTTGAATTATGAACTTAGTAGACTCAACAGGAAGAGTCTTACTGGAGGCTAAGGTTTCACACACATATGAATGAGTCGAATCGGGATCAATCAGAGCGATAACATCAGTGTTAAAAAAAGTAAAAGTACCGGTAACAACATCTGGAGAAGAAGCCTCCTCTCAGGCTCGAATAGCATATGCTCTGGTTGGTGCACGAGCCTCGGATCTGATTGCAGTGTCTCTAGTCCCTCTCTGACTACCACTAGTATTACCTCCTCACCACGGTGGTCTACCCCGTGCAGCCGTGCCACTAGGTCTCTAACTCGGATCAGGTGTATGTTCATCCACTTTCGGATAGTCTTTGATAAAATGGTCAGCAGATCCGCATCGGAAGTAGGAGCGATCATGATGTCTATAGCTCCCTGGGTGCCATTTACCACATTGTTTACATTTAGATCTGTCCCGACGTTCATTGCCAACACTAGCGACAGAAGTAGCTCGCGAACTCATAGGAGGTCGATGATGATCACGTCTAGAAAAACCCGAAGTATACTTGGATCGGCCCGAGTCATCTCTAATCTTTTTGGACAATTGCTAAACAGATTTTCCCGTAGATCTCTTATGAAACTCTCTAGCCCCTTCCTCAGCTTTTCTTTTCTCATTACCGAGCTCTTCGGCTTTGCAAGCTCGCTCGACTAGCACGACAAATTCTTTAATTTCCAGAATTCCCACTAGCAATCTGATATCTTCGTTCAATCCGTCCTCAAAACGTTTACACATGATAGCCTCAGATGATATACACTCGCGAGCATATCAGCTGAGTCGCACGAATTCTCTCTCGTATTCAGTTACTGACATCTGACCTTGTTTAAGCTCAAGGAATTCCTTCCGTTTCTGATCGATGAATCTCTGACTGATATATTTCTTACGGAACTCGGTTTGGAAAAACTCCCAAGTGACTCACTCTTTCAGAACAATAGAAACTAGAGTATTCCACCAATAGTAGGCAGCGTCGTGTAACAGAGATACCGCACATTTCAGACACTCCTCGGGTGTACACGACAGTTCATCGAACATTCGAATGGTATTGTCGAGCCAAAACTCAGCCCGCTCAGCATCATCACTAGGAGTAGCCCGAAACTCTTCAGCCTGTATTTTTTAATTTTGTCGACTGGGGGCCTACTTGATCTCATCGGATTGGTTACAGGAGGGGCAACATAGGTTGGGAGCGGGCCATTCGGAGGCGGGGGTTGTGGAACTGTGATAGCCCTATTTTGACCCAAGTCGAGAAGTGGTTTTGGGACCGCTAAACCGAGCTATGAAAAATAATTGAGTATAATATCCTATGTTTATTTTATGTGTTAATTTATGTGTGAAATTTTGAATGTTAGAAAGGTGTCAAATTGAATGTGAATTTATTAGTGAGGACTCATGTAAATTGAACTAAAACATAGGTAGTCAAAACCAAAGGACTAATTATGGATTGAAAGGAAACAAGTGGGTTTGCATGTCAAATAGACATGTTTCTTTTAGTGGCCAGCAAGGTGGGTTTTAATCATTGAAAAAAATTTGTATTTTAAGCTTATAATGGAATTAAAATAACATATGTCATTTTGGTGTAAAAATAAAATGAATAAAAGTAAATAAGGGTGAAAAAAACAAAGTTAGATCATCCTTGTTTTTCATTTTTGCCGAAAGTAGAAGGAGAAGGGCTTAGTATTCGGTTGTTCATAGTTGGCTCGATTAAGGTAAGAAATCTTTGCTATTCCCTTTGAATTTCTAAAGTATGGTGAATAATCAAGTGTTTAACCTAGCCCATTTTGAAATTTCAAGTTCCATGGTGATTTTGGGCATTCAGTTATGGCTATAATGATAGGAAATGGTTGTTGTTTTATGCCCTTATAAGTAAAGGTAGATGCATGAGCTTTGAATTTGTTAGAAATGCATTTTTGTGGTTTAGGTGCCTTGTGGAAACTTTTAGCTAATGTGGTTGTGCTTGCCGAGTTTTAAATTGAGGTATTGAGCAAAATTTGTGTGATTTGTGATTTAAATACTTGCATTTGTGAATTAAGAACATGAATTTTAGTTGGCTATTCAAGACAAATTGCCGAATAATGCTAAACTTGAGTATTACTTGTTTAAATTACGAATTGAGTCTAGAATATGTGAATTTGAGAGTATGGTACCAGGTATTTTATATTCGACTATTAGCTAGGTGTTGTTAAGTTTTGGATAATTGAGAAATCGGTCAATGCTTGAAAAGGAGCTTTTATGGTTGCCGAATTGTAAAGTAGGAAGTTGCAAATTAAAATGGTGGGTTAATTGAAGAAGTTATGCTTTTGTGTCTTATTTTGCTTGGTGAGCTTTCGGTTTTTGCCTTTAAGGAATGATTGAATTGTTGGTAATTGTTTAATGGGCCTTAGTTTAGCCATGTTTATGTTACCAAGATGAGAAATGTATTAAGGTGGTCTTGATGTGCCGAATGGGAGCTAGGAAATTTAGTTAAAGATATAAGATAGTGAGAAAATATTCATAGACAATTCGACACTTAAGTTCACATGAATTTGAGCTTACTAAATGGTAACACTTTTGGCTGTTGATAATTATTATGTCTTTAAAAATGAGCTTGACTTAAAGAACTATGTATACTTAGTCTAATCTACCTTTTTGCTGTGACTTGTAACATAGTTGTTTTGGACCAAATGTATGTCATAAAGGAACATTGTGTGTATGTCTCATTAGGATGAAAGTGAAATTTATTAAACAAAAAGTTCGAATAAGGTTTAATATTGTTAAATTTGTTTAACCTAGCTCAAGAGCAGAGGGGAGCAACATCGGATAAAGGAAAAGCTAAAGTCACAGAATAAGTAACCCAAAATTTGTTTAGAAGGTTAAGAGGTAAGTTCTTAAGTAATGAACCTTAGCTTATGACTTGACTAATTCATAGTATGTAAGCATATAATATTAATATAGACTTATGGATTATGCTTGAATAATGTTGTGGAAAAGAGTATTTGTGAAATTGTTAGAAACCGAATACTATATTGAGTTGGTTATCAATTGAAACGAAATGTGCCTTTTTGATTATGACTAGTGAATCGAAAGTGTATGTGGGTAAACATGTCGTGATTGCATTCGAACAATGAGAATAATATTCAAAAGAGATAACGATCCGAGCTTAGCCTCGAAGGGCTTTCGAGCCAGAGATACGATCCGAGCTTAGCCTCGAAGGGCTTTCGAGCCAGAGATACGATCCGAGCCTAGACTCGAAGGGCTTTTGAGCCAGTGGTATGATTCGAGCTTGGCCTCGAAGGGCTGTTGAGCCAGTGATATAACCGAACTTAATTCTGAAGGGCTACAAGCCAGCGTTGAAATCGGGCTTGGTCCCGAATGACATCCGTACTAATGTTATAAAACAAATGTCGAACCCTCTCTAATAATTGTGCTGCCTACCGTAAGATAGTCAGGTATGTATCTTATTCTTAGTCAAGAACTTAATTGCCAATGGTTAGTGAATTAGAAATTCGGTGGGAATGCTATGATGTTGTTAAAAGTGATCCGAACATCCATGACTTGTTTTCGTGAATGTGATCAGAATTAGGAGATTCAACTATTCGAATAGGAGATGTATGTATATAGACATGAATTTAGCCTGATCCTTGAGATGAATGTATATGGTTATAAGTTGATTTGAGTTGGCTTCATTGATTATAACTTTGTGGTATGAATAATAGAAGAATTGTCATGGTATGCCCGAATCAGGCAGAGGATGAAACAAACAAGTTTAGACATTTCTAGTACACTTATTCAAACGATTTTGTTACTTAAAGACTTACTAAGCAAATAATCGCTTACCTAGTTGCTCTTATTTTCTGTTTTATAGATCGCTCTTATTAGCTACGGTCTCGGGAGCTCCAGGGTTGTAGTCATCCATGCTATCACAACATGTTTTGGTATTTTGAAGCTTAACCTTAAAAATGGCATGTATAGACTCGATATTTTGTCGTAAAACAATATGATCTTGATTTGTAATTAAGTCGGCCATGCGAAAATGGACTATCGAATACTTTTATCCATATCTATGGTTTAATGCTTAAATTAGTTTTATGTCAATGAAAGTTCAAGTATACATTATGTGAATGTACTCAAAACATATTTATATCTTGATGCCTATGTTTTATGAAGTGAGTGAGGTTATGAGAAATCAAATGAATTTCGAATGTAACCTTTCTGTTGTACTCATATGGATTTTATAACGTTCTAAAAAATGATAGTAAGGGTACATTATTCATTGTTAAGTTAAATGAAGAGTCGGTAATACCTCTCTACTCTCCTGCAACGGGTACGGGTCTAGGGGTGTTACAGGAACAGCTGGATTCGATCTAAGAAATTGAGAGAACCAGTCGCTCATCATTGTAAAAAAAGCTTATCTCATGTCATCGTCTCGATGACTATTATCAGGCTAAGAGTCATTCGGCGCTGTCCCTTGAACGGGAGCAAGCGTTACGCTCTCGACATCGTCCACTGCGGCTCGACCAGGTTCGGGATCCATTCTATACCAAAAATCACATTTCAGATGTCAAAAGTCATCTCACTATCACAACGACACTAAATGGCATGTATAGCTAAACGCATACTTACTACGGTTGTCCGAGAATCGACTAAACTGTAGCTCTGATACCAATAAAATGTAACACCCCAAGACCCATACACGTCGCCAGATGGTCAAGAGGGATCACCCGACACTCACATAAGTTAAACAGGCATCACTCGTACAAGTATGATATATAAACGCTTATGGATAATGGTTTAAGATATATCAGATTTCATATCTATGTTATGAGAATAAGATCAAAACCATATGTGGAACAATTACTGCAAAACACCTAGCTTCACGGATAAAAGCTATTCATGAAATTCCCAAAGCTTATACCGAATCTATTCATGCCTTTAGGATCATGCTACAAATTCACATCTGGCTACCTTTGAATAAACTCCAATCTACTCATACATGCATATATTTGAAAATACATATGATCATTTGAAAGACCACATGTAGATATAAAGCATCTTGCGAAGCCATTTTCGCATCGCTATGCTTAATTATAACCTTAAAATAAAAGTTTCTTAATTTACAACCACAAAATGCATCCTATACATGCCATTTACAAAAGTTTAACTATTTAAATACCGAACAGGGCTTTGATAGTAGAGATGACTTCGAGTGCAAGATTCCCGAGACCGTAGCTAACGAACAGGATCTATAAAACAGAAGGTTAAGTGCAACAGAGTAAGCATTTATGTGCTTAGTAAGCTTAAGTAATAAGATTCAATCAAATGATTAGAGTAAAATAAATTCTAATGCTTATCTAATTAACCCTATAGCCGAATATAACCAAGACTAGGTTTGCCACCATTATACAAACATGCTAAACATCAACTTAATTCATTCCCCCATAAATCAAAAGTATGTATAATGAAGAAACCACAAGCCTTTATACAACTCTTAACCATGGTCAAAACCGATATCATCATTGTTAAGCGTAATTCGCCCGAAACTAGTTCATATTTTGTGTACAGTGTGTACCTGACTAGCTCACAAAAATAGGCTTATTAGTTGAAACTGTTAGGATCGAAACTGTTGCATATTTCTAGCATGAATACCTTCGGGATTAGCCCGGATTTTAACTTTAGCCCTAAGGTTCTTCGGGACTTGGCCCGGCTTATAACGCTAGCTCTAAGGCTCTTTGGGACTTGGCCCGGCTTTTAACACTGGCATGAAGGCCCTTCAGGATTCAGCCTGGATGAAACTCTGGCACATATGCCCTTCGGGTTTCCACCCGGATCATAGCACAGATGCACATATATTTGGATTCACAACTTAATACAAAGCATGGCACTTTCATTACATAATCGGTCAATGGAATTTAAATAAGTCACACATTAAGTTGTTTTCTAATGCCTTCATAGATCTAAGAGAGTTTTGGCTATATTATTTTGAAGCTTAAAACTTAAAACTTACCTCAATTGTCGATAATTATTTGCGAACCAATTATTCCACCACTTTTGCCTTTCCTTGGCCCAAGTGTGGCTCTCTTAGCTCTTGAGCTAAAATAAACAAGTTTACCGTTCAAAATCTATTACTAATATCACATAATTATTATTTAAAGAAATCTGTGCATAACCGAATACCTATATACACACATCTCATTCACAAGCATCTCAATATACCTTTACTAGATGTACTCACTCATAAAAATCGAAAATTTTCATATAGGCCGTAAACACATTTGCCATTACCCTTAAGTTTAGAACATCCCATCTCACACTTTAACACCCCATTCCCATAACTATCACCGGAATAGGTAAGGGGCATTACCGGACTTGTAACTCATGATAGAACAGTAAATTTTTTTTTATATAACGATCATTCATTTGGATAAACACTAAATACAGCCAGGGATAAAATTTAAACTTCTATAAGTAAACATTCAAAAGATGCCATTTTCGCATGGCTTATATACATTAACCAAATTATTCTTCCGCTACTAGCCTATTCTATACATGCCATAAGATAATCCAAGCATAGCAGTACCAAACAGTGGATAGTGATAGTGTGACGAGTTGCTGACGATCCCCAGAGCAAAGGCCAAAATCGATATTCTATAAAACAGAGAAATGTAACAACAGAGTAAGCTTTCAAGGCTCAGTAAGTCTTAAGTAAAACAATTAACTTTGCTAAATTAAATACATTTATAACTTACACAAAATCCAAGTGAAGTCTCGATCGGCTTAATAAGCCTACACAAGTACATGATACATACCTGGCCAACTTAATGTGCTAAACATCCGTAATTGTTGATTTATTACTAAGTCGCTTAAGATTAGGCCTTGCATAAATCACGTTTCGAAATGTCAAGATATATCACCGTTTGGTCAAATAGTTTAAACCCCATGTATGCACATATAATTCATCTATTTTATCCAAATTTAAGAGTATATACCCCTTCGCATTTAAAAACATCAATGCTACTTCTAGTTTAATCAGTCGAACTAAAACATAACACTATAATCACATTCGATTTCCATATTTGGAAACACATATTCATGTTTTAATCTTACATAAACAATTTGATAGAGTCAGTACTTGTTGAATATAACTTATAACCATCTCATAAGTGATTCCCCAAGCACATTTGTAATTCAACCGAAATCGAGTTCACATAGCAAGTAAATATCACTTACCATATACTTCACCTTTGTCCACTTACAGTTTCCATAGTTACCAATTACCAATTCAATCTTTCAATACCTCTAACCACTTATTCATATGCACTCATTTCGTGCACATACATAAATGTATATATGTATTTAGGAGCTTAGTTCTTTAGTTCATAATCACATTAATATTTTCAAATAATCTAATCATGACAAGTATTAAAGTTACGTATAAGTATATAAAGGACCAAACATATTCCTTATCACATATACATAAATGACCAAATGCAATCCATACCTTGTATTTGCACATCTTGCCGAATACAAAAATTAGTAGATTTTCATGAAACTAATTAAATCCTTATCTTAAAGATATACAAATGGTTTTTGGTTTGAAATAATTCAAGGCACTTAGCCATAGCCTGCTAGGTTTAAAAATCCGAATCCAGTTACCAGCACCAAGCTTGCGGGACTTTATGCCCGGATATATCATCATAAATCAATTCACAAAGTTATTTACACATCAATTCACATACCTTCGATTTTCTCATCACGGAAACACATTAATGAGGTATCACTTCATTCGAACTTATTCGTATCTCAATATAGTTAGTCTCATTTCACAAGAGCCATTAGGCCACATCACGTAGTCAGCGAGTCTTAACCCGGACACTTTCCAAATTCCATGTATATTTAATCACATGTTACCATATTTCACACAGACTATCACATTTATAATTCATTAACCTCATTCGAATATAAGCATATAACATGCACCTTAACTTCATGTCATAATATCATTCGACTTTAATACATATTTTTATATATATATATCCCTTTCAATAAACTTCCAACTAAATAAGCAAGTACACACATGACTTACATTCTTCTCATGACAACCATTCGGCTAAACAACATATATGTCACTTCACCTTCAATTTATAAAACTATCAACACATATTACATATACATAGCTTACGTTTATAAGATAGCCATTCGGATAATTTGCACACATTTAAATTTTAGCCATTTTGGCCTCACCACCTATATGTTTATCTTGTACATCAATTTCAGTAATAGCTTATAAGCAACTCAAATAGTTTCATCAATGTTTACAACAAAATCAGAGATTCACTACAAGCTGTTTTTCCTGAACAATAGTCCTTAAATTATTTGTAACTGGAGCTACGAAACTCCAAATGAAGTGCCGTTAAATTTCTTTGAAAATAGGCTCATATATCTTCTATCCATAAAATTTTCATAATTTTTAGTTTGGCCAATCAATACCAGATTTTTTCTTAAATTTCCCCTATTTCACTATTTGACTATACTGACCACTCTTCACTACGAATCAAATTTCTCATTGTACAGAATTCAAAATATGTTCTTGTTTATTTCATTTGAAACTAGACTCATCAAGGAGTCTAAGCATATAAATTTTATCTTATAAAAATTTTTGTACAATTTATAATGATTTTCTAGATACAAAATAGGGGATTTCGGAGTCATTCTGACACTGTCTCACACAACTTTAAATATCTCATTATCGGCAATTCCTTTGCTTACACAGTTTCTTTTATAAGAAACTAGACTCATTAAGATTTAATTACGTAATTTATTCAGCCTCTAATTCAACTCCAACAATTTATGGTGATTTTCTAAATTCCCATTACTGCTGCTGTCCTAAGCAGATTTATTACAAATTTACTCTTCTGGCATATCCTTTTAGCACTTCATATTATCATATCCATTTGGCAACATATCATATCAATAACTTACCTATACTTCATAATAGCCATTAGGCTATATGCATAAAAAATACAATAGAGTTATGATTCTTTTAATATGTACTTAACATATCATGCTCAATCATATTATAGGCTTTAATACTTAAAACTTACCTCAAATATATTTGAACGGTTACGAAACGGTTACTCAATTACTTTCTCTTTCCCCCTATCCAACTTCGAACCTCCTTGCTCTTGAGCTTAGAGATCAAAATATTTAAACTAATTAAATCATTTCATCAATTCAATACTTTCATTCAATAATTTTTGAATCAAACATCATTCACATTCTAAAAATAAAAATCTTGAATAAAATACCACATGGCCGAATTCTAGAATTCATCAAGAGTTGCATTTCAATAAATTTCTTCCTAATTCGAATGTTATGTATAAGATGATCAAGGACTTAGCATTTGTTATTCCTATAATCTCTATTTCAAAGAAAACCCGCAAATGATTCAATTAACGAGCTAAAGGTACATTCGGCAATTTCATTAAAATATATAATTAAACTTTTGACATCTTTTTATCAAATTCAAATTCAACTTACAAGCTTATAATCATATAATTTCCTCCATTAAAGTGTCCATGCAACTCATATTCATTTCTAATATAAATCACATGTCATGGGAAAGATCCAACATCAATTTGCTAAACCATTTAAGCATAGCCGAATGCCTTGTCTAAGATATCTAAGGTATAACCAAACAAAATTCACAATGTATAAATCAATTTTCCTATTTTCAAAAGAAATACAAATGTTGTGCAATACAACAAGGGCATAGGTACTATAAACAAGGAAAGTGTTTCATTCCCAATTACACATATTTTTTTTTTAACTTAAATTCTTCATGAACAAGGCTATAACCAAATGGTCCTTAACCATTTTAAAATCACAAAACACAAGTTATAACTTTAACTCACTAGCTTTTTAACATAATTTCCTTCACTTGATTGATGATTTCCTAAATCTCACAAATTTGACCATGAGGACCGAACATCATCTAAGCTATATACTATCAAATGAAAAATAAATTTTCAATTCAACAAGGACAACCTCATATTCACAATTCCTCTCAATTTACTATCAATTCAAACCTTGTATAAATCTAACTCAATTTATAGATTCTAATGGACATAGCTGAATGTCCCATTCAACAAATTAAGTCATACAAGTACCATTTTGCATAATTTAGACTTATGAACATATAATCAAATCAATTATCCACATAGCATCCCTCAAGCACTCCATCATACATTTCTAGCATAAAAAAAAAAAAAAAAACAATCAAAAACTTCAAAGCTTCCACCTTTTAGCATATTCTCACCATGACCGAATGCTCAATGTATCAAAGACAAAGAAATTTATTCATGGGCTATGGAGGGAACCTAAATTCAAGCTCACTCCACTGTTTCAAAAGAAATTAGCAAAATTTACTTACCTAAATTAAAGCTTGAAGGGTCGAATACTTAAAGCTTCAAAAGTTTCCATTTTTTTTTCTCCACTCACGGCAAAGAAGAAGAACAATGCTCTCCCTTTGGTTTTTCCACCCAATATCTCATATGTTTATTAATTAAAATTATTTTATGCATATTATCAACCCAATATTCCAACAAATACATAAAATACAATATAAAATGATTATATGCTTAGGTTGGCCGGCCACTAACATGAAAAATGAGAAATTTGACATGCAAATCCCATTTTTCTTAAACCATGCATTATTCAGTCACTTCAAAATTTACCTATCATATTTCCACAGTTTCTCACATAAGTCCTTTTTAATAATTCCACATTAAAATAACAAAATCAGAGCATGAAATTTTCACACATGCAATTTCACATATAATAGACATGAATTTTAACACTCAATTATTTTTGTGACTCGGTTTTGTGGTCCCAAAACCACCTTCCGACTAGGGTCAAATTAGGGATGTCACACACACACACATTCGGCCTTATAAATATAAATTTTATAACACATATGTTTTCTAATTCAAAACATCAAAACACCAAAGGTAGGCACATAACTATACTAGCCGATTATTGCTTATCATCTAATTCCTCCTTCAATCATCTCAAAATTACAAATCAATTTCACATTTCATTGTCTAATGTGGTCATTCGGCAAATCATAAAACATAGGTTAATACTTAAGCATTGTTTTCAAATTTCATAACCTTCATCTCAATTCTTTCATTCCTTAGCTAACATACAAATTCCCGTTTGTTAAACTATAATTTCTTACAAATCCTACATTAGGCAAATATAAAGGCACCACATTAATAGATTTCTAAATCCCTTTCGGCCATAACCAAAATACCTATAATAACATTGTTACAAAATTCAATGCCATACCTTACAAGATACACACATATAATTTCTAAGTTTAAGTACAATTTGCGTCATCACCTCAATGGCCGAATGTACTTTACTTCCCAATTCAATTCTATTCATTTAACCATTCTACTTTTTCATGCCATTATTTTCTAAAAATACCATCCAACTAATACATTTTAACACGTACATGAATATGTACATATATATCAAGGCCGAAGGCTTATTAACTTAACATCAAATTGGTTCTTCCTATTATTTAAAAAAATAACATTACACCTTAAGCATCATAACATACACAAAGCTACTTAACCTCCATTACCGAATGCCTCTTTTAGATTTAAGAACCATTCAAAGCAAAAATTTGTATAATTAGGCATACTTTCATGAATTCTTGAAATTTAACCTCAAAGCATCTCTCAAGAGCTCCCTAATACTATACATACCATTAAAATTCAAAAGCTTCAAGTTTCCATTAAATCCATAAATGGTCGAAAGTGGCATTCACAACCAATTCAAGAATCAACACATGGGCTATGCCATAGGCCTAAATATCAACTTGAATTCTCAAAATTAAAGCAAACCAACATGAATTCTTACCTTAATCAAGTAAAAAGAAGGGTGCCGAATGCTTAGCCCTACCCCCTCTCACATTCGGCAAAATGAAGAACAAGGAAGAAAATGAATTAGCCTTGTTCTTTTCACCCTTTTTCTTTTATTATTTAATGATATTATAAATTAACCACCAATCAAATATTTCTTAATGTGAGAAAATGCTAAAATAATTCTTTAAAAGCTTGCATGGCCGGCCACTAAAAAGAATTATGATAATTTTGACATGCAAGGCCAAGTATTATGAAGCCATGAAGTATTCGGTCACTCAAATTTTTCCTATATCATTTTCAAATTTTATCACTTGAGTCCTATTCACTATTTAGCAACCAAATCATGAAATTACAGCACCAAATTTTTACATACTATCAAACACAAAGTAAAAACATGGATAATAGTATTTTTGAAATTCTCTGACTCGGTTTAATGGTTCCGAAACCACTTTCCCGATTAGGGCTTAATTAGGGCTGTCACACTAACAGAAAATTTTACAGAACTAATAAACGAATGAATAATGTAGTTTAAGTTTGCCGATGATGAAGGCAACAATGGAGGAGCAGTAATCCCAGTGTCCACAGAAATCGTTTTAAAAATATTTAGGAAGCAAAAAGTGAAGAGAGGAGGAGTGGAACCAAAAAAAAATGTCCAAGCAAAAAAGTCAAAAATCAAAATGAAAATAATCAACAGATATCCTAATAAATGCAAATTATTGGAAATATTAATCAACAAAAATAAAAAGAATAAAAGACTCTTCTAAAAGCGTGCCAACAACTCGAACATAGGACCTTCAGCACTCCAACATAACAATTAACCACCAGACCAGCAGGCCTATTCTTGTCAATAAATTTCACAACTTAACTTATGTGTGCCACCTCCTCTCTGGCCTTATGCTCAAAATTCAGAATTTCTAGGCCCAAAATTCGGGGCGTTACATTTTAAATAATTAAATTATTTCACTTTCCAGTTTAGTCATTGCCCTTTTTCTAAATTTCCATGGATAATTCACCTTAAAATATCTACATACTTTCTTAAATGGTCTAATTACCATATAAAGACCTCTAGTTTTGAATTCCGTTGCTATTTAATCATTCTAGCTACTAGAATTCTACTTTTGCATTTTATGAGATTTGGTCCTTCTCATAATTAAACACGAAATCGGTAAAATTTTCTTGTCAAAATTTTCACATGACTTTTCTATCATATTGTGGACCATGTAATAAAAATAAAAATAAAAATAAATTTTGCTTTTAGCTCGGATTTGTGGTCCCAAAACCACTGTTTTGATTTCACTAAAATTGGGTTGTTACAGTGTTATTTGAAGGTCAAGTTCTGGGGAAACTCGATTATGGTGTGTAGTGGAGATGTAGAGATGGGTAGGACTATTTTCCTAAAATCTGCATCTATGAAATATGCATCGACATGATCATGCATAATATAAGTATGAAATATTGAGTTATATGATTGTTATGGTTGTATATCCCATATGTTTATAAGTATGTGATTGAGTTTATGTTAGTCTCAAAACTGGCTTAAAAACCTCACCCCATTAGTGTTTCAACCTTTCAAGTAACACTCAAACATAGGACTTGATTCAGCACTCGGTGGAGCCTTTTGGATAATTTTATAGCATGGATATTTTTATGAACTATAAACTATTTGGACTTTAGGGATTGTGGACTGTGGACTTTACTTTTATTTTGGGTTACAATTTATTTTTACAACTTTAAAAATTATCATTCATGCATGCATATTATGAGACTTCAAGTAGATTTTATTATGGAATTTATTCAAATTATTTACGTTTTTACTTGGTTTTTAAACAAATTAAAAAATCATAAATTTTTTGAATAGTTTTACAAAAATCTACTGCTAAGTTCTTTATAAATTATTTTTATAATTAAAATGCACAATTATTTGTTCTAAAAAACTTAAAACGACATTACGATAAAATGTCTCCTTTTCAAATAAATATATTTTATTAAGTATTTATTTTATATACATAAAATTATTCAATCATTAATTTTTTTTAAGTTTTCACACAACTCAAACTTCACCTCCGAGATTTAGCCATAACGTCTAAATTGGGTTTGAGGTGTTACATTTAGTGGTATCAAAGCCTATTTAAAACTCAAACGGTGTATTTTTAAATGGATCTACATGCATATTTTTTAAAAAAATTTTGAAACCAATCATTTTTTATTGAATTTAAAGATTTAAAACTCTACAAATTTGAGCCTCCCGAAGTTGATCCAAGATAAGTACTCTTTACCTTAAATTATGATATTTTGGATAATATACTTTTAAACAGTAAAGACTCTGGTCGATAATATTTAAGTGATAACATAGAATTTACTTTTATCATTGTCAGATAATTCATAAGACTTAAGCATTATGAATAATCAAGGGGTTATAACTCACAGTACACGTCATTGTGCGACCTAAGAAGAGTCATCCACTACTCAATTGCCTAGACAAGACCTCGGTGTCAATGAGAATGATCTTGTAATGGAAAATATAAGAGATGCACCCAAGGAATTTGTTAATGTGGAGGCAAATCCTGAACCCATTGATGGTGCAATATCTCAAGCTTTGTTGAAGGTTTTACAATGAGTTGCTAGAGGCCAATCTGAAATTAGAGGTCGTAAGTCTATTACTAAGAGGCTTTGATTGAGTCCAGCCAAAGTGTTTAGGGGAGTTGCTAGGATGATCCCTATAGTAGTTGAGTACTTAATGGCATCTACCGAGAGGATCTTGGATGATCTGGATTATACGCTATAAGAAAAACTTAAGGGTATAGTGCCTCTTCTAAGAGATGAGGCATATTGTTGGTGGAAATGCATTATGGAGGGTACCCAACCAGATAGGATAACTTGGGTATACTTCCAAACTGCCTTCCGTAAGAAGTATGTGGGCTCAAGGTATGTTGAAGCTTGAATAATTAAGTTTATTGAATTGAAGCAATGAGATAGAACTGTATTTGAGTATGAGGCCGAGTTCTTAAGGCTAAGCCAATATGCATAAGGGATGGGAGCTTCAGAGTAGGACTGTAAGACCCCAAATTTTGGGCCTAAAAGTATTGGGCCTTGAGCTTAGGATCAGCTAGAAGGCGGGCTTAAGTAATTTAAATGGGCTTACAAATTTCACAATTTCATGTTTAGTTTAATGGCTAAGTGATTTAGGAAGAGTTAGGAGTGTTGGAAAAGTTCTGGGTCGAACCAGGGCTTTAGCAAATTTTTACATTTTTTTTCTAACTGGCCTTGGGCAGTAGGTTGAAGGCCTATTAATAAAGCTTGGTGAAACTAGACATAAGGATGTGCTTGGTGTAGTGGCAAGAGGCGTGTAGCATAGCCTGGAGGTTGGAGGTTCGAAATTGGGTAGTAGCAAATATTTTTGGATTATTTCGGATAACCCTATTGCTGGTTGGAAGGCCTTAAAAATAGTTGAGGATGGAATATGTCACAAAGAGCGCCTGGGGTGTAGTGGTAAGTAGCGTGCTATGGGTTCTTAGAGTGTTTAAGTTCGAATCCCATGTCATGTAGAGTTTTGGTTTTTACTCTTTAAGTAAACCGTGGCTTTACCGTGTAAGCCTTATAATTAATTGTGACCGAAATATAGCATAAGATGCGTTACGGTGTGGTGGCAAATAGCGTGTAGGGAACTTCAAGGTCTGGAGTTCGAGGAACTGATGTGTAAGTAGGGGTGAGTATTTTTGTTATTTGTTGGGCAGGTGGTTGACATGGATTGGAACTCTTTGGTGGATAAGGGCAGAAACCGGATGAGATATGGATGAGAGCTGGTGTGGATTTGGATCAAGGGAAATTAGCATGGTAAGGAGTTTGAGCCGAATAGGGAATAAGGGAGGTTAATTCGTGCAAGGGCTTAGAGGTGCCGAATGAGTAAGGAAAAACATTTTTTTTTTTTGTTTTGGTGCTTTAGTCGTATATTCTCTTGGGAATTTTCTTTCAACCTATTGAATTTCGTTTTTCTTTGGCAAGGTACTTTAGTGACCTTAACCTTTCATCTCCTCTTTTCTTTAAGTTGAGCCAAGCATTTTTTGTTTAACCTTTTCTTTTCCAACTGAATTCTCTATTCTCGTCTTCTCGTGTTGCTTTTGTTTTTCCTTGTTTTAGAAGATAACCGAAATTTAGATGGGAAAATGGGATGCTAGTGGTAAAGAGATGGCGAATGTGACGACCGGGTTTGAGCACGTAACCACTACTCCTAAGTTTAAGTGACGTAAGGTGTGAGTGGTTTGGGACTTTCTGCCTGGATGTGGAAGGGGAGCTACAACGGACTTCGGATTAAATAGGTAAATCGCAGTCGATCAAGGCAAGTATAGTTTGTCCTTCGGTAGGTCATTGAAGTGGATATTGTTTGCATTAATGGGTAAGTGTCTAATGAAGTGTAATGTTTGAATAAAGGTTCTAACAATTATGAGTACTTAGTACTCCAAGTGGTCAGTTGTGTACTTCTACCCAATGATTCGATTGTTTGATATAAAGTCGAATGTGTGTACATACACCGCACACATGACGAATCGGCAAAAGCCAAAATCCCAAAAAGTCAAAAAGCCAAAAGGTTGGCACTTGCAATCACACGAGCGTGCGAACGCTCGTGTAGAGATATCGTTAGGACGATAGAGGCCCCATGAGCGATCTCATGGACTCAGGCCACTTTTTGGCCAGCTGGGCCGAATCGGGCCAAATGGGCCCGATGGGCCTACGAGTAAAATTGATGGCTTGGTAGGAAATGATGAGCTAGTCATGATAATTACATGTCCTTTGGTAGATCTGGGCCCAATGGGCCATATGAGAGTGTGGGCCCCACTTAGGCCACGTATTGGGTTTTTGGGTCCTAGTGTATTTGTATTTGCTAAATATGACATAAAACGTGCTGATTGAATTATGGACTTGCTAATGGGCCGTAGTTGTGTTTTTGGGCCCATAATGAAAAATGATCGATATGCCCTTAGGGGCAAAATGACCAAAATACCCCTTGGGGTAAAATGACTGATTTGACCCTGTATGCTTTTTGAATAATATTTTATGCCATGAAATGTTATATATGTGCTTATGTTCTGTATCATGTTGGCATGACATTCAGTATGTTACATTGCATGGGGTTGGGTATATGCTTATGGAGGAAGTGTTCTGTACTGGCAGTTTCGTTGCATTAATCTGATGGCTTCTAGCCTAATATTCTAGCAGCACTGCTACATTTTCACGATAGTGCCACATTGGTACTACGCTGTGGAGTGTAGGGTTGGGTGGGTTGATTATATCCCCACATGGTGTGATGGGTTGGACAGAGACGGAGTGTAGAGGATGGTTGGATTCTTAATGCATGCTAAACTGTTACTATAATGGGCTTAGGCCCAGTAATTGTGATATGTTACTATAATGGGCTAGGCCCAGATTGTTTGTTGCATCTTGTATGATTGACGAGGGTGTACATAATGAGTTTTCGAAAACTCAACCCCTCTTTTTAATTTTTTTCAAGTAACCCTGAGTAGGTGGTTCGACGTATGAGAGGACTCGGAGGTGGCCACTCTGCGAGTAGCTTAAACATTAGTTTTGCATTTAATATTATTTTAATTACTTACTTTGGGCTTTTTATTGTAATAAGGTCTCTCCTTAATTTTCTAGTTTTAGTTTTGGGGTTTTAATTATATGGTTCTTATCTGTTTGAGTAGAGCAGTTTTCCAAAATAATAACTATTTTCAAAACATTACGCTTCCTCAATATTTTTGAATTGGTTGCACAACTCTTCTATTAGACAACACATTTTCATCATTCGACTATTTTAAATTAAGTTTTAACATCAGACTAATAATGATTTAAGAGAATGACATCTTAAAATGGTTTACAATAATTAAGTTGATTTATAAAAATATACAAAGAGACTTTTATCTTGCAAAAGAGATTTATCAATAAAAACAACGTTTTACAAAGAAGCACTTCAATGTGACACGTTGAATTCAGACCTAACTTATAGGCCAGATTTGGGGTGTTACAGGGAAAAGTCTGTAAGATTGGAGAATCGGCTGTGGTATGATCTTAAGGTCCAAGTTGCTATGCCATAGGAGAGAGTGTTTAAGACGTTAGCTGAAAAGGTGAAGATCTTTGAAGAGGTAAAAAGGGTTGAGTGAGACAGAAGGAATAAGACCAAAACTCCAAGGAAGAGGGATTTTGGTTTGGGAAATTCTATTTTGGGTCCAGGAAAGAGGGTTTGTGATGATAAACCTAGATAGTACCCTAGTACTGTGGGTAATAGAAATTAGATTAGTGAATGTGCTCATTGTGGGAAATCCCATAGTGGATAGTGTTGGAAGAATGAAGGAGCATGTTTTAGGTGTTAATCCTTGGAGCATCAAATTAAGGATTGTCCATAAATGAGGGGTCAAAGACAAGCTCCACAAAACCAACAGAATTAGAGTCAAAGGGGCATGGTAATAACAGAAATGGTAATGTTCGGCAGAGGATAGCCAGTTAGGGTGCGAATCGCACTGATGCTAGACAACCCGCCTTGGTTTATGTAGTGAGGCACACAGAGGACCATGATGTAGCCAATGTCATCATAGGTACTTTTGCAATAAATTTTGTATAATATTTTTCTTTGATAGATATAGGATCAACTCATTCATATGTTGCCTATCAACTCATTCATATGTTGCCTACTCTATGTCTGATAAACTAGGGGTTTTAATGGAAGACATTACTAGTGATGTAACTGTACTTAGTCCCCTAAGACAATCTGCATTTGTAAATAAAATCTTTAGGAGATGTCTCTTAGAAAATCAGAGATAATTATTTCCAACTGACTTGATCATGCTACTTTTTGAGGAATTCAATCGTATTTTGATCATGGATTGCTTGAAGGAGCATTGAGTTAGCCTAGATTATGACATGAAGTAGGTTACTCTGAGGACTTCTGTAGTAAAGGAGATAGTTATGATCGGTGAGCACCGAGATTACTTGTCTAATGTGATCTCTGCTTTAGTGGCTAAGAAACTAATTCGTAAAGGGTGCGATCTTACTTGGCGTACATTATAGAATGAAAAGCTGATGAGTTAATGTTAGAGAGCATCCGTGTAGTGAGGGAGCTTCCTAACATTTTCCTAGAGGAGTTGCCTGGTTTGCCCCCAAAAGGCGTGGTTGATTTTGGGATCGAGTTGCTACCTAGGACAGCTTCGGTGTCTAGTTCTCCCTATTACATGGCACCTAAGGAGCTTAAGGAGCTAAAGACATAATTGCAAGAATTATTAGACTGTGGTTTTATTAAGCCAAGTGTGTCACCTTTGGGAGCTCCAATTCTATTTCTAAACAAGAAGGATGGATCGATGTGACTCTGGATTGACTATCGCCAATTGAATAAGTTGATTGTGAAGAACAAGTATCCTTTGCAAAGGAGTGATGACCTTTTTGATCAATTTTGGGGTGCCACAATTTCCTCCAAGATTGATCTAAGGTAGGGGTATTATCAATTGAAAATGAAAAAAGCTGGTTTATCTAAGACTACTTTCAGGACTAGGTATGTGCATTATGAATTCCTAGTGATGCCCTTTGGCCTTACAAATGGTCCTGTTGCCTTTATGTACCTTACGAACAGGGTTTTTTATCCTTATCTTGATTAGTTTGTGGTGGTCTTTTTTTATGACATTACTCTAATTCCAAGTTAGAGCACGAGGAACACTAGAGGATAGTTCTGCAAACTTTTCGTGAGAAAAAGTTGTATGTAAAGCTAAGTAAGTGTAAGTTATTGCTTCGTGGGGTGATGTTTTTGGGCATGTGGTATCAGGTGAAGGTATCTGTGTCAATCCAAAGAAGATTGAAGCCATTCTGTAATGGAAGCAGCCCAGAAATGTTAGTGAGATACGAAGTTTCGTTAAACTTGCAGGATATTATAGAAGGTTCGTTGAAGGGTTCTATTTGATTGCGACACCTATGAATATGTTGTTGAAGAAGACTGCACGTTTCAATTGGACCGAGGAGCAGTAAGCTAGCTTCGAGAAACTTAAGTCAATGCTGACCTAAATGCTTGTTTTGAATTAGCTCGAATCTGGGAACGACTATGTGGTCTATAATAATGCATCTCACATTGGTCTTGGTTGTGTGTTGGTGCAAGATGGGAAAATAGTGGCTTATGATTTGAGGCAACTAAAACCACAAAAGTGTCACTACCCGATGCATGACCTCTGTAATAGCCCGATACAGGCCTAAACGGAATAGTGGTTACGAAACCACAAATCTGAGGTCAAAATATTTATTCCAATTGAGTTTTAAAATTTATTTTGTGTTTGCAATATTTTGTGAAATTTTCATTACAAAATTTTATTGGTTGTGTGTCCAATTTGATAAATTGGACTAAATTGCAAAAGTAGTAAAATGTGCATTCTAGAAGGTAAAGGTGTTTAATTGAAATGTGTTTTATTTATATTTTTATGGTCTACATTTTTATGAAATTACTAAATGTAACACCTCTTACCCGTGTTCAATGTCGGAATAGGATACGAGGCATCACTGGATTTTTACACTTACAAATACACAAAATCGGCTATAAAATTTCTTTCAATTTAGAATCTAATCACATTCTTATCATATATACATTAATTCATTTACTAACATGCAAGCATATTCGTTCATGTATTGTATCATTATGACTCATAACATAGCTACTATTAGTCATATCACATGGTCTTATAGAACAATAAAATTTCCATTAATTTAGGCCAACTCATTAACATATATACATGTATTCAAGTCCTTATACATGCCATAAACTTATAAATATTTTTGAATCTTTTAATACTAACCTCAGCTTGATAGTGTGATAGTATCTCCAGCGACCTCCAACTCGAGCTAGCATCTAAAACTTTATAAGAAAAAGGAACGGAAGGGAGTAAGCATTATAGCTTAGTAAGTAAATATAAAAATAGTAATCAATTTATTCCAAGCTTTGATAAAACTTTATAACATGTTCTCATAGTAGTATAACTACAAATACACATAGTCCCACCATTTACTTAAGCCCTTTTCAAGCTGTTTATTCGAGTAATAGTCACTAAATTATTTTTATCTAGAGCTACTGAACTCCAAATTAAGATCCATAACTTTTCCCAGAAACTAGACTCATATATATTCTTACCATAAAAATTTTATAATTTTTGGTTTGGCCAATTAGTACAGTTTATTCATTGAAATCTCCCCTATTTTGCGGTTCAGCATTTCTGACCACTCTTCACTAAAATTTAATTATCTTTTGCTACAGAATTCAAATGAGGTTCTCATTTCTTTCTTCTGAAAATAGACTCATTAAGGAGTCTAACCATATAAATTATGCTTCATAACTATTTTTTTTTACAATTTTTAATGATTTTTCCAAGTCAAAACAGGGGATCACGAAATCAATCTAAACAAGTCTTACAAAAATACGAATATCTTAAAATACAGAATTCCTTGCTCTGTTTCTTTTATATGAAAATAGAATCAATAAGCTTTAATTTCATATCTTATTCAACCTCAAATTCAATTCCTACCATTTTTCATAATTTTTCAAAGTCACCCCACTGTTTCTGTACAAACTGTTTTATTTCAAATCTCATCTCACCCATAAATTTTCTTATATGGGTTTTCCAAATAACATTTACCCACGTCAAATTTACCGAAATTCGATCATTCATCAACATTAATCATATGCATATATACACATATACCTACACTTAGTCAATATATACACTCACTTCCACTTTGCTATTTCACAATTTCATACATTATCACTTAGCCACTTTCCATTGAACACAACGAAATGAAATAGTAAAAAATGTTTGGTGGCCTATACGTAGTACCACCTTTGTGGCTGAAGTTAATTGGTGCACATAGTAGATTGCACTTGGTACTATACATGTGACTAATTCCATCTCTTACACATAGTGGCCTGCACTTAGTACCACACATGTGATCGAAGTTATCGGATACGCATAGTAGCCTACACATAGTACTACACATGCGATCCCAACTATATGATACACGTAGTAGCTTGCACTTAGTACTACGTACGTGATTTAATCCATCTTGAACACATAGTAGCCTACACATAGCACTACAAATGTTTTCCCACCACAAATCATTTGTATCTTTTCTATTCTATGAGTTCAATCAGAAAATATACAATTTACCAGTTCAGTCATTTTCATTATAATTTTGTTATTTTTATCAAATAACCATCCAATATCAAACTTCATATTGCATAATATAACAAAATATTGAAACATAATAATAACAATGTATTATTTACATATCAACTTACCTAAATGCAAAGGATGATAAATTTGCAATCTAGTCCACAACTTTTTCTTTTCCCCGATTCGAGTCGATTCCACGTCTTTCTTGATAATCGAGCTTGGAAGCTTGAAAAAACCTAGCCATGGTTTCTCCATGCTATATTCGGCCTTGAGGAAGAAGATGAGAAAAAAATAGCTTTTAATTTGATTTTTAATTCATTTAATCAGTAAATGACCAAAATGCTCCTAACTTAAAAATGTTCTTTTTCATCCATTTCATATCCATTTTTGTCCAATAAATTAACCAATGGTCTAATTACCATTTAAGGATCTCCAATTTCAAATTTCATAACAATTGGACACCTCTAACATGTAGAACTCAACATTTGCACTTTTTACAATTTAGTCCTTTTAACTAAATTGAGTGCCCAAACGTTGAAACTTTCGTACAAAATTTTTACAAAATAATTTCATAAAAATGAAAACCATAAAAATATAAATAAAACACATTTCAATTAAACACCTTTACCTTCTAGAATGCACATTTTACAACTTTTGCAATTTAGTCCAATTTATCAAATTGGACATACAAACAATAAAATTGTGTAACGAAAATTTCACAAAATATTGCAAACACAAAATAAATTTTAAAACTCAATCAGAATAAATATTTTGACCTCAGATTTGTGGTTTTGTAACCAATATTCTGTTTAGGTCCTATATCAGGCTATTAAAACCTCGAGTTGGCTATAGTGATTTTCGCCCTTAAGATTTGGAGGCACTATTTGTACGGTAAGAAGTGTATTATTTACACAGATCACAAGAGCCTTAAGTACCTCCTCACCTAAAAGGAGTGAATCTTGAGGCAAATGTGTTGGATAAAGTTACTTAAGGATTATGACTACACCATTGAGTACTATCCGTGTAAAGAAAATGTCATGACTGATGCATTCAGTAGGAGGTCAATGACTGAGCTGAAGGCAGTTTTTGTGAGGTTCAGTTTGTATAAGGATGGAAGATTGCTTGCGGAACTACAAATAAAGCCTACTTTGTTAGTTGAGATCAAATTGAAACAACCTTCAAATTTGCCTCGTGTACCACATGTGAAGCTAGTTGAAGAAGACAAGACTTTAGGTTTCAGGTTTAATTCAGCGGGAGTTCTGTTTTTCCGTGGAAGGTACTATGTACCTTCAGATATAAAGTTCAGACAGTCCATCATATAGGAAGCGCATAGTGGCCCTGATGCTATGCATCCTAAAGGAACCAAAATGTATCGAGATAGTCATAATAGTATTGGTGGCCAGGGCTTAAGCGTGATGTGACCGATGTTGTGGCTAGATGTTTGACGTGCCAACATTGCCTTAATTATGGAGACCATGATCCCCTTTTCACTCCTTTGTCCCCCTAACTTGTCAATTTCATAATTTTTTCCTTATGAATGGTTTATTGAACCTAGACAATGTGGACCACACTTTTTCCATCCATCATGTCACCCTCCCGTTCAAGAAGCACTACTAATTCTTTAATTTCTAAAATTCCCACAAGTAATCGGATATCTTCATTCAGTCCATCTTCAAACCTCATACTGAATATTTCTTCGGTAGTTACAAACTCTTGAGCATATTTACTTAATCTAACAAACTCCCTCTCATACTCAGCTACTGACATTTGACCTTGCTTTAACTCCAAAAATTCTTTCCGCTTCTGATCAATAAACCGCTGACTAATGTACTTTTTACGAAACTCTTCCAAAAAGAAATCCTACGAAACTTTCTCTTTAGGAACCACTGATATCAAAGTCTTCCACCAGTGATAAGCAGAATCTCGTAACAATGAAGTGGCACATTTCAAACTTTCTTCTAGGGTACAAGACAACTGATCTAGCACTCTCATAGTGTTCTCTAACCAGAATTCAGCTTTCTCTGGATCATCATCCATATTGGCTCGAAATTCTTTAGCCCCATATTTTTTGATCTTATCTACCAGGGGCTTAGACAATCCTACCACTTCTGTTTGCAGAGGAGCTATGGGAACGGCTTGAGAAACTAGAGGGGGTGGAGGAGGTTGAGCATTCGGATTCGCCCGAATAAACTCCGTATACCAATTACTCATCATATGGGGAAAGGCTTCCCAAGCCTCATCTCCCTGACCCTAAGTCTCGGGTCTACTTTCAACAGGCGCTGTCCCTTGCGCGGGAGCAGCCGCATTACTCTGAGCATCATCAGCAGTATCTTGATTGGGATCCATTTACTATAACAAAAACATTTCAAAATTATTAGGAGTCGTCACACTATCAAGTCTCAGAATTGGCATGTATAGACTGACTATTACACTTACTACATTAGTCTGAGAACCGGCTAAACCGTGCTCTGATACCAATTAAAATGTAACACCCTTACCCGAAACCGTTATCGAAATCGAGTAGAAGGCATTACCAAACTTACCAGAGTACAAACTCAATTTTTTAGCCAAATTACTACAAATTTACCTTATTGAGGGTTTTCTAAATCAATACGGACATCTCGGATGATTAGGATCCAAATCCTATCACATCAGAAACCCGAAAATTTTTTTCTTTCAAAATAATGTCACACGCCCGTGTAACATATAGCACGGCTGTGTGATAAGGCCGTGTGGCCTTCACACGCCCATGTCCGGAGACCGTGGTCAAATTTGTCAAATTTGCCACGATCACCCTACACGGTCGTTTGGGGGCCGTGTACTCCACACGGTCAAGACACACGGCCATGTCTCTAGCTCGTGTGGTACTCAAAAACTCAATTTAAAGTGCAGGGGAGGCACGATCTAGGGACACACCCGTGGGGTCAGACCGTGTGCCACCCACGACCTAGGCACGCCCGTGCCATGAGCCCGTGGAGCATTCTACCAAACTCCACATGGACATGACACACGCCCGTGTGTCCTGTTGTACAGGTCATGTTAGGCTATATACCAAGCCTTAGCCTCCCTGTAACATAATTTTTACCTACACACCATTCAAATCATCCAATTCCAAAAACACGTACTCAAAATGAATGTATTTATAACACCATTTACAAAACAAATATCGCATTTTTACCTAATCTATTGAGTTTACAAAACAAATCTTACACAAAGACTAGCCACCTATACATGCCAAACTCAAAATATCAAAATCATGCATACATACACCAAGGTAGCTTGACAGTGAGAGACGAGCTTCCTTCAATCACCAATCCCAATATGCTCTATGCTCGATAATCTAAAAGGAAGGGAAAAAAGGAAAGGGAATAAGCTACAAGTAGCTTAGTAAATCATAAGTAAATTAATAGCAAATACACAATAATTAGCTAAAGTATTTAATTTCTTTATGTCATAATGCAACATCCATATACTTACTCATGCACATTCGTACCAAAATGTCCAAATATAAACATTCCCACACATAACATGTTCAATTCATTTTCAATTGCTTAACCTGCACAAATGCTTCACATAACCAAGTTAATTCCCATTGAACATTCAGAACAGAAACGCATATACAGAGGTTAGCACCGAAGTGCCTCATAGATATATGGCCGAAGCCAATACAGAGGTGTAGCAAAAGCCATCAGAGTGTATAGCCGAAGCCACCAGAATATGTAGCCGGAGCTACCTCAGATCACAGAATTACAAACGTAATCCACAAGCCTGCTCACATAAGCTGATAGGTAACTGCAACACATGCTAGTGCACCCAGCACCCAGGATACAGAATCAAATAGAATCAGAAGCCCTCAAGTGACATGTCACCGATATCCAGAGTTATTCTTACAGTTCAAATGGGATTTACCAGAATGTTCACAAATATACAAATTTCATAATTCCAAATTTCATATCCATAACTGTAACACCCCAAACCCGGCCCAGACGTTATGGCCAGATCTGACATGTCACATTGGAACATTTTCGAAAACACATGATCTGATCCCAAAAATTTCCTTAAAGAAATTAACGATAATTTTAAAAGACTAAAGTGAATAGAAGCTGTGCACCAGGTAGGTATCTGAAACAGAGGAGGTGAGCCATGAAGGCTGCTTAAGTACCAAGCTCTTGATTGGATCCAATCCTCGACATGCCCACAACCATTGCCACACTTTAGGTTGCTGATAGTTTTGAAAATTTCTCGAGAGGGAGTTTGTTCAAAGTGATGTTTTAGTTAAAACGTTATAATTTATCTTTGTAGGAGTTGGAAATCAAGAGTTATTTAAAACGTAACCTAGGTCTAGCCCATTTCAAAACATTATTAGTAGCCCAAAATATAGAGTTTTTAACCCAAACAATCCCAAAAAGAAAATAATTAAAATGGCCTTATTACAACCCAAAAACAGATAATAATATGTAACTAAAACTCATTTAAAAGAAAGTCCAACTGAACTTCATGGCCACTCTGAATCCCCACCGGCTCCAAGTCTCCACATCAAGGCTCACCTGCAAGGTTTAGAATAAGGGGTGAGTTTGGAAAACTCAGTGTATAACAAGCCCTTTCAGAGCCCAAATCCAAACATGCACAACTCATTTTCAACATATACCGGGCCGAAGCCTTTACTTTTTACAATAACTGGGCCGAAGCCTTTCATAGATCATATCACTGGGCTGAAGCCTTTATTTTCTGTAAACGGTATGGCCCTTAGGCCCATTTCAGTAACACAACTGTCAAGACATACATATATGCAGAAAACCCATTTTGGGGAAACTACTCAACCCACCAACCGCTACTCTCCACCCGTACCATCCAACACACCATGTGGGGAATAACTCAACCCACCCAACCAACACACCACTGGCAGTATTGCTGCTTAATCATATAACTGGAGGCCTAGCCTCTTTTAATAACTGGGGCAGAAGCCCTTTCGGTATACTGGGGCAAAGCCCTTTAACACTTCCTCCAATCATATAAACCGAACCCATGCATGTAATGATGATAACATGGCATATTGTATACATATCGTAGCATATCATGTGCATATCATGTGCATATCATACCATAGCATAAAATATCAATATCACAATCATCATATCCAGAATGAAACCCTAGGGGTATACTGGTCATTTTCACCTAGGGGCAAAATAGTCATTTTCCATGCTTAGGGGTAATTTCGTAATTTTACGAATTATTAAGGTTTTCCATGCTTATTCATCAATTCTAACTGTTTAACCAACAGTTTTTAGCCCAATATAGCGCATTCAAGTTATTGGGCCCAAAACCCCTAATAGGCCCTGCGTAGCCGATTTAGTCATTTAGTCCCTTTTTAGCCCAAGTTCCATAACAGTTCTAACAAACTCATCATGCAATTTATCCATTTACATTCTTACATCAATTTTCCCCAAATGGACCCAAAAGCCCATTGGGCCCAATTTTAGCCCTTTGAGGCCCAACTTACCAAACTGCTCGAAATCGTGCTCTTACCTGATCCATCAATTTTGTTTACTTCATTCATCGTAATCGAACTCATCCATGCACCATCTTGTTTATTACAAGTTTCAACAACCACAGAATTCGATATTTCAGTTTTTAAACAATATGAACCTAGGCTATTACAGGGTATGTTACACACCTGATTGGCTACGGTTGCTTTCCTCGACTCTCCCACGTACTTGCCCTACATCGTTAAACAAACTTATTCGTTTCACAACTAAAGATAATCCCAAGATATTACTAACACCATTCGGCTACTACCCCCAATGCCTTAAATTGCTTACCTTTGCCGGATTCGCCGATTCAGACTTAGTCTATTGAGTATCGATTCTCCAAACCTTATTGTTCCTCCCAAGTTGTCCACTTTGCTACAAGAGATCATAAAACAAATGAAAAAGGCCTCATAAAAACCTTAACCACAAATCGGCAACCTCCCTAATCCTTAGGGAGTTTCAGCTTTTCTTAACATCCATCGCATCAAAATATAACTAAGGTTTCGAACTCTTACCGAGGGTTCACCTACGCCAATGGTTCAATCCTGTATTGACTCAGATTCGACACAACCCCAAGCTCCTAAACACCAGTAAAAGTCGCCCCACAAAGATCCTAAGATTCGGCCACCAAGACTCCACAAGTGCTGCGCTTTCGGCTTTTGAACTAAGAGAGAAGAAGTTGTTTTGGGATGGTAATTTGATGATTTAATCGGTAGAGGTTGAAGGCTCAGAGGTTGAAGGTTTCGACTACAAGAGATGAAAAGAACATGAAGAGTTTGGCTTACAAGAAATCGACACAAAGTACTCTTTCGGGATTTGGCTTAGTTAGTGTTCGGCTACCAAGAGAAATAGAGAGGGGAATAAGGTTCGGCTTCCACAAGAAATTAATGGGAGAAAGAGATGAGAGGAAAAAGTTTGTGGAAGGAAAATTGAAAGAAAATAGAGAGAGTTTTTGGCTTATGGGTGGACGGCACAAGAGAGAAAAAGGAGAAAATTTGCTAAACTAAACCTATTAGCCAAATTAACACTACAACATCCCCCTTGGCCGGCCACACTTCCACTCTTTTCAAAACTCCTAAAATCTCTCCCCAATATCCTCCCCCTTATCACTCCTAGATTCTAGCTCATGACCAATTCAAACCTTAGCCAACAGAGTTCCATTCAGCTTCAAACTCTTGCATACACAAGACATAAAAAAATTACCACACATTTGTTCCCTCAGTGAATCGATCCTTGGCCCTCTCTCCTCATTTACACGCCACCTTTTTAGGAGACTAGTGGCGTCACTTAGCCACTCTACCAAGGCTCCTCTTGAGATACATTTTACCCACATATTTTGATAAGGCCTCCTAACCAGAGCCCCTAATTCTTTAAGTCCAAAATTCAAAAATTCTACCGAGTTTTGGTCAACTCATGTGCCTTCCATAAGCCCATTTACACACTCTAAACTTGAATTTCACAACCAAAAACCAACATTTAACATTTCACGAAACATCTCACAAAATTACTAAGCCCCAAAAATCAGATGTTACAATAACTTTTCATTCAAAATTCATCAAATAAACAACAATGAGATGCATATGCCGTAATTTACTTATGACTTACCTCGTTGACAAAACGGCTAAATCTTGAATTAGTCGACTACTTTTTCTTTTCCGTGATCTCGATCGTTTTCTCTCATTTCTTGATCTAAATAAACACATTTAACACATTTTATCAATTTCATACTCAAATTCGATCACAATTCAAACTTTTGGCAAAAATAACCATTTTGCCCTTAGTCTCGTAAACTCAATTTCATTCTATTTTCTTGCATTTTAGACTTAGCTAAATCCTTATTCACAAAAACAATCCAAGAATCACACATTTCATATACTTATGAGCAAATTTCCACTTTTCTCAATTTAGTCCTCTAGGGACGTTTTTACGAAAACTATTCAGAAAAACCCATAATTAACACCTCAAAAACTCATTTTCTACCATTACTAATGTAATTACAAATATACCGCAAATGGGTGTATTCTTAGAACTCAAAATCTTTTCAAATAAATAACAAAATCATGAAATTCAAGCTTAGAGATACTAAAAAATACGAAAATAATCGAAAACGGGGCTCAAATGCAGTTACAATTTGCTTGGCAAAGCTCAAATGTGACAACCCTAATTTTGACCCTGGTCGGAAAGTGGTTTCGGAACCACGAAACTGAGTTAGAAAAATTTTTGAATTTTATACTTTGTGTCTAATATATGTGAGCTAGTATATGTGTTAAACTAATTTGAGAATTTGACCTTTGGTATGTGGATTTTTATTAAATTGGACTTGTTTGTGAAGCTTGGAAAATATGGGGGTCAAATGTATTGTTGGCCAAATGTTGAGTCTTCATGTTTAAGGTGTTTGCATGGTAATTTAACCACTTTTCTTTTAATGTACGGTAGTGGAGTTTAAAAGAGAAAAAAAATGTGTATTTAATAATAAAAATAAAAGTCAGCTTATGTTTAATTTAATAAAATGATTATAATAATAGTTTTTGGGTGAAAAGAACAAGGGGGATTCTTTTGTTCTCATTTTTAGCCGATTGTAAAAGAAAGGAAAAGGGAAACAAAGCCTTGAACTTTCAGTCAATTGAAGGTCAAGTTTTCAAGGTAAATTGATGTAATTTTGTTAAATTGTTGATGAATATGTGGTTCCTTCCTTGATCTAGCCGAAACCCAGTTGAAATTTTTAGTTTTTGAAGCATGCTAGGTTCGACTTAGTGATGATAAGTTGGGAATATTGGGTGGATGATATGAGTTAGTGAATGAATGATCCATGGACATTTTGATACAAAATTTACATGTTTTTGAGCTTGTGAGCTTGTTTTTGAAAGGTATGCTTATTGTGACTGAATTGTTATGGATAGGACTTTCGGCCATGTACCTAGTCTAGGTGAAACAAGGTCGATTGCTATAATATGTGTTTATGCATTGTTAAAATATTGATTTAAGGTTGTTAACTTGCACCTTCCTAATTTCGAACCCAAGTACTAGCTTGGAAGTGTGTGTGTGCTTTTAAATTCGTTAATCTATAATTAGTGAGAAACCGAATGACCATAATTGTTAATAAGATGAGAAATTGAGCTAGTTAAATAAATTAAAGTGTTTGGATGTTTTTGGTAATTGGTCCAAGTGTCTTCTTGTGTAAATGTTGCCAATTGTAGACTTTAGTTGAAATTTTATGATGAATTTGAATTGGCATTTATGAATCGTGTGACTCACTTAGCTAAGTAGAGAAATTTGATTAAAGTGTCTAAAAATGCATTATGTGACCTTCAGCCTTGAGTGAATGTTGGTAAAGGTTAAGATATCCGAATACTTTAAAAATGGTACTATGAAAGTGGATGTTTAATATTTACTAAAAAGGGGAAAGGCTACCATGCTTATATGTTTTGCTAGGACCAAATGTGAGCTTTAATAGATTTGGTAAAAGGACTATATTGGCTTAATAAGAGTTCGGCTAGCTTCATATTAAAGAAAGGAAGGTTTAAATCTTAACATTTGTATATATATGTGTGTGCCGAACATGATAATGAATAATAATTTAAGCATTGGTTGAGTATTATTTTGTTAATAAAAGTTTGATAGGTGTACTTGTGAGTATGACCAATATTATACTTTTGGAAACCTTTAAATGGTTATTCGGCTGTAGAGGTTAAATCATATAATCTCATACTAGATCAAGCACTGATCCGGATACCTCCTTGATCGGCTCATGGTACTTGGATTCTGTAGGATCGCCCGGTGCCTCCAAGGCGCAGCGGAAAATTAGAATAATAAATTTTACCGGCGATCCATACCATGGATCCATGTGTAAGGAACGAATCGGGGTGATAAAGGTTTCGAAATTACCGAAACTTCAATCTGAGTAGACAGCGACGCCAAGGCAACGGGAATCCTAAAGCACTATCGAACCAAGCCGCAACCTTTAACGATGTCGGCCTCTACGTAGTCCACCCAATTGACAATGAACGGAAATCTCTCAGAAACTATTTTCAGAGAGTATCACTTTTGACGGCTGCTAGGCCTCTCTTTTATGGTTTCGGGATTGCCTATGTATATTCCCTTTAGGGTTTTTACCCTTGCCATATTTAAAACTTTGTGTTAATTGGTATATATTCATAATGAATATTTATTACCATAAATAATCCGAATCATAATAATCGTTATTAAATAAATATAATAACGTTTAACCGAAAATTATAATTACGTTAATTATAATAAAGATTTCGGTAAACTATATTTATTTAAATTTATATATATATATGAACCAAAATCATATATTAGAAAATTATGTTCTTGATTATGTGTACAACATCCTTGTACATATAGTATGTTCAATAATTTGATTGCCGAATTTAATTAATTCTATAATTAATTTAATTCATGTGACAACCAGACACAATACCAACTATGTTTTACTCCGTTCATTTCAATTAAAAGGTGTGACCCTATAGGTTCTTGTAACATTAGCAGTAATATTAGAACTATTCTAATATTACAAACAATGAGTGGCATCTAGCAATGCATCATTGCTACCTAAGTTACAAGAAGTCATGATTCGACATAACCTTTTGTGATTAACTTTTCATGCATTAATCCTTAAGTCCAATATCTTTAGAATAGACACAAGTCATGGAATAGTCACACTTGCATAGTCCATCCTATGTTTCTTGATACCTTGAGTAGACTATGATATACAAATAAGTATGACATCTCATATCAACTTATTTGAGCATGGCCATGCATTTCTAGTCTCACTCAATCAAGTGGCCTGAGATATTACTCCTATTATGTAGGAGGGACTTATCCTATATTGATCAACCATATCCCTCTACATAGATTGTGGTATATCCAACATTAGTCTTAATAGAACAACCAATTACAGTGTTCGTTTGACTATATCAAAATATACAACTCACGATGTTGGAATGATGATGATCTCAAGTATGAGGATCATATACATATTAATCACTATGAGTAATATTGTGACAATTACATAATAATCCAAGAAACATACTCATAGCGGGTCGGTCCAATATGTTGTTCTCTAACACACACATTCATGCATTGATTCTGGTACTCGATATCAATGACAACTCTTTATCATCAATCAACTACATGTTAGTCTCAATGCATTATTATTGTCCTAGCCAACAATAATACTTGACTAAGGATCTTTTAAGAATAATCATATTATTCTTAGGACATTATTATAAAACAGTTTATTTATGCACACAGAAATGAAACTGAAATAATAATGGCAAAGCCTTATATTAATAAACATGATAAATCAAGTATGTTGTTACAACCATCTCGTGATTGATCTTTGGGCATACTCTTACAATCTCCCACTAGCACTAAGACCAATCACTCATATATCTAATACCAAGTGACTTAGTGTGACGATCATGCTTCTGCTGTGTCAGAGGCTTGGTCAGGGGATCAGCAATATTATCATCTGTAGGTACTCTGCATATCTCTACATCTCCTCTATCGATAATCTCTCGAATAAGATGGTAGCGCCTTAGTATATGTTTGGATCGCTGGTGAGATCTGGGTTCTTTAGCTTGTGCGATGGCTCCATTGTTATCACATCGGAGTTCTATAGCATCTGATATGCTAGGCACAACCCCTAGTTCAGTAATGAACTTTTTGATCCAAACTGCTTCTTTTGCTGCCTCACTAGCTGCAATATACTCGGCCTCTGTTGTAGAATCGGCTACTGTACTTTGCTTTGAACTCTTCCAGCTCACAGCACCACCGTTAAGGCAAAACACAAAACCTGATTGTGATCGAGAATCATCCTTGTCGGTTTGGAAGCTAGCATCAGTGTAACCTTTTACACTTAATTCTTCCTCACCTCCGTATATTAGGAACGTATCCTTAGTTCTTCTTAAGTACTTAAGGATATTCTTGACTGTGATCCAGTGACTTTCACCGGGATCTACTTGGTACCTGCTCGTCATACTTAAGGCATATGAGACATCTGGACGGGTACATAACATGGCATACATGATAGATCCAATAGCAGAAGCATATGGAATTTTACTCATGCGTTCTCTTTCTTGTGGAGTTGAAGGACACATTTCCTTCGAGAGTGAAATACCATGTCTCATAGGTAGGAATCCTCTTTTAGATTCTTCCATATTGAACCTTTTCAATACTTTGTCTATGTATGTACTTTGGCTTAGACCTAGTAGTCGTCTCGATCTATCTCTATAGATCTTGACTCCTAAGATGTAAGTGGCTTCGCCCAAGTCCTTCATAGAAAAACAACTTCCTAACCAAGTCTTAATAGACTGTAAGGTAGGTATGTCATTTCCCATGATTAGTATGTCATCCACATATAGTACCAAGAATGTGATTATACTCCCACTAACTTTCTTGTAAACACATGGCTCATCTTCATTTTTAATAAAACCAAACTCTTTGATTGCATCATTAAAACGAAGATTCCAACTTCGAGAAGCTTGCTTTAATCCATAAATGGATCTTTGTAACTTACATATCTTTCTAGCATCCTTTGGATTGACAAAACCTTCAGGTTGTGTCATGTACACATCCTCTTCAAGGTTCCCGTTAAGGAAAGCTGTTTTGACATCCATTTGCCAGATTTCATAATCATGAAATGCAGCTATAGCAAGCAAGATCCTGATGGATTTAAACATAGCTACAGGAGAAAAAGTTTCATCATAGTCCACACCATGAATTTGGCGAAAACCTTTAGCGACTAAACGCCCCTTGTATGTTTGTACATTACCATCCATGTCAGTTTTCTTTTTGAAAACCCACTTGCACCCTATAGGTTTTACTCCTTCGGGTGGGTCAACCAAAGTCCATACTTGATTTTCATGCATGGAATCCATCTCAGATCTCATAGCCTCCAGCCATTTCTCAGAGTCTAGGCTCGCCACCGCTTCTTGATAAGTCCTAGGCTCATCTTGATCTAAAAGAAGAATGTCACCATGCATTGTAATGAGAAATCCATATCTCTCAGGTGCACGGCGTTCTCTTAAAGATCTACGTGGTGGTTGTGTTTCTACAGCAGTTACTTGTTCCTCAATTTCTTGTGGAATTTGCTGTTGTTCTATCTCTAGTTCGGTGGTATCTTGTGATTCTCGAATTTCTTCAAGTTCAATCTTTCTCCCACTTCCTTTTCTAGAAATAAATTCTCTTTCTAGGAAGACACCAGTCCGAGCAACAAACACTTTGTTCTCAGTGGGATTAAAGAAATAATATCCTTTGGTTTCTTTTGGATACCCCACAAAATTACACCTTTCAGATTTGGGTTCAAGCTTAGTAGACGTCTGACGTTTAACATAAGCTTCACAACCCCAAATTTTCATAAAAGACATACTGGGACGTTTCCCAGTCCACATCTCATATGGCGTCTTTTGAACCGATTTAGATGGAACACGATTTAGTGTGAAAGCAGCTGTTTCAAGTGCATGTCCCCAAAAGGAAGTCGGTAGATCAGCATGACTCATCATGGACCGAACCATGTCTAACAGAGTTCGATTTCTTCTCTCAGAAACTCCATTCCATTGAGGAGTACCAGGAGGAGTGAGTTGTGAGACAATCCCACATTCCTTCAAAAAATCATCAAACTGTAGGCTCAAATACTCTCCACCTCGATCAGATCGAAGTGTCTTGATAGTTTTGCCTAGTTGATTTTGTACTTCATTTTTGAATTCCTTGAACTTTTCAAGGGCATCAGACTTATGGCGCATGAGATAAATATATCCATATCTACTGAAATCATCAGTGAAAGTAATGAAGTAGTGAAATCCACCTCTGGCCTGTGTATTTATTGGTCCACATACATCTGAATGTATTAAGCCCAATAAATCATTAGCTCGTTCACTTTTACCAGTAAAAGGAGATTTAGTCATTTTTCCTAATAAGCAAGATTCACATACTTCAAATTGTTCGAAAACAAATGAATCCAAGAAACCATCTTTATGGAGTTTGGATATACGTTTCTCACTTATGTGGCCCAAACGACAATGCCAAAGGTAAGTTTGATTTGAGTCATTTATTTTAGATCTTTTAGTATTTATGTTGTAAATGGGATTCATTTGATCTAAAATATAGAGGCCATTAATCAATTGTGCCGAACCATAAAAAACATTATTGAGATAAAAGGAACAACAATTATTCTTAATTATTATCTCAAAGCCAATTTTGTCTAAACAAGAAATTGAAATAATGTTTTTAGTCAAACTAGGCACAAAATAACAATCCTCTAAAATTAAACCAAGTCCACTAGGCAAAGATAAAGTATATGTTCCTACAGCTAATGCAGCAACTCTTGCTCCATTTCCAACTCGCAGGTCCACATCTCCTCTAGCCAAAGTCCTACTCCTTTGTAGTCCCTGTACAGAAGTACAAATATGAGAACCACAACCAGTATCTAATACCCAAGAAGTAGTAGTTGATAAATTAATATCAATAACATAAATACCTGAAGCAGACGTTCCGCTTGCTTTGGCTTTCTTGATTTCCTCAAGATAGACAGAGCAGTTCCGCTTCCAATGTCCAGTCACACCACAATGAAAACAGTTTCCTTCCTTAGATACCCCACCTTTAGGTTTCAGTGCAGCCTTTCCCTTTCCAAGATTGGGCTTACCTTTGCCCTTGGGCTTTGTCGGGACTTTGGCCTTTCCCTTGCCCTTATTGTTACGGACCATCAGTACGGGCTTGGGTCCAACCTTTTTCATGTTGCCTTCAGCAGTTCGTAACATACTGAGCAGTTGTGGTAGAGTCTTGTCAATTTCATTCATATTGAAATTGAGAACAAACTGGCTGTAGCTATCCGGC
The DNA here is from genome assembly GCA_020496765.1 of Gossypium stocksii. Lineage (NCBI taxonomy): Eukaryota > Viridiplantae > Streptophyta > Magnoliopsida > Malvales > Malvaceae > Gossypium > Gossypium stocksii. Next base: position 77,438,832 of record CM035624.1, on the reverse strand, counting down.
AACGATTGCAGAATAACATCAGTGGCCAACTCTTGGCCCAATGGAAACCCAAGTTTAGACAAGCTTTCAATATAACCAATCATCTTAAGGACATGAGGTCCTACTGGGCTTCCTTCAGCCAGCTTACATTGGAACAAGGCCTTAGAGATATCGAACCTCTCTTGCCTTGCTTGCCCTTGATATAGTTCTTTCAAGTGCTCGATCATATCATAAGCAACCATATCCTCATGTTGTTTTTGAAGATCAGGATTCATAGTGGCAAGCATAAGACATCCGACGTCTACCATATCATCGAGATGCTTCTTATAAGCATCTTTTTCAGCCCTCGAGGCATTAGCAGGTGGTTCATCAGGAAGTGATTTTTCAATGACATATAACTTCCGTTCTTGTTTGAGGACAATCCTCAAGTTACGGAACCAGTCAAGAAAGTTCAAACCATTCAATTTGTCCTTCTCAAGGACCGATCGCAATGAGAGTGTATTAGTGTTTGCAGCCATAATATATCTACAACAATAAAATATGCGTGTGAATAGATTTACCAAGTTTATATTAATCATTAAAAGGACTTTATTAGATGATGTTTCCCACTATTTCAAAATTAATAACCCTCATATATTAATTTCGGAAAGACTTTCTTCAAAGAATTTCTAGTGGGTCAAGGATCCATATTTCACCTTCTCTTAAGTCAGCTTTGGCTTTACTCTCAAGATTATGGTTTATTTAGGTAAGCAACACTTGCTAATTACATCATATGTAACTCCTACAATTTGGTGAACAACTCTTGTTCTAATCATCTTATGATATATCCAAATTACTTGCCTCTAGATTTCTAATCCTATTAGAGTAACCTAGTTAAGTCATTAACCAATTTTTAACCAGCGAATATCACTTGTTTATTCTTCGCGTTTAACCAAGATAAATACTAGTACTTCGCTTTGGCAAAACCTACATAGTATTGATCGAGGCTTTAACGAGGGCATAAATTGGAAGGCCTATATTGACTTAATATTTTAATTGAGGGATTTTATTAAAATGTTACATCTCACCAATTATGGTCTACTTTAGTCCATTTAATCTTTTAATTGATCTCATCAATTAGTGGGGTTTATTATTATTACCAAATTTGCATGCTTTAGACATCCATAGCATCTCATACATGAATAAGTAAAGCAATAAATAAATGCAATAGTTATAGCCCATAAACTATGGTGGTTCAACCCAAGCCAATGGGAGAACTAATAGGGAACCTAAAGGTGTAAGCCGTTTCATACGCTGTCGATCCACACTTGTCAGCCAGTCTTCCTTCTCGTCTTGTCCATAGCAATTTTTACAAATTACAAAATTCAGAAACTCGTTTTACATACGAGGGAGTAAGATGAGAAGAGAAATACAAAAGAATAGTAGTAAGGCACGACACGCAGGCCGTATTTATAAAATTACAACCTTTTATCAAATGGGTCAACGGGCTATAACTATGCATTTCAAACACCGTGCATTTCAAAAATAACATGTACCATTCAACGTTTTGTTAAGTGACATATTAAAATATCCTTTCAATCCTTTTATGGCCCATTAAGTTTTATTTATTAAAAAAAAAAAACATACTGGAAGATGATGGGGATCAAAAGGATTGAAAATTAGAATAATAAATTTTACCGGCGATCCATACCATGGATCCATGTGTAAGGAACGAATCGGGGTGATAAAGGTTTCGAAATTACCGAAACTTCAATCTGAGTAGACAGCGACGCCAAGGCAACGGGAATCCTAAAGCACTATCGAACCAAGCCGCAACCTTTAACGATGTCGGCCTCTACGTAGTCCACCCAATTGACAATGAACGGAAATCTCTCAGAAACTATTTTCAGAGAGTATCACTTTTGACGGCTGCTAGGCCTCTCTTTTATGGTTTCGGGATTGCCTATGTATATTCCCTTTAGGGTTTTTACCCTTGCCATATTTAAAACTTTGTGTTAATTGGTATATATTCATAATGAATATTTATTACCATAAATAATCCGAATCATAATAATCGTTATTAAATAAATATAATAACGTTTAACCGAAAATTATAATTACGTTAATTATAATAAAGATTTCGGTAAACTATATTTATTTAAATTTATATATATATATGAACCAAAATCATATATTAGAAAATTATGTTCTTGATTATGTGTACAACATCCTTGTACATATAGTATGTTCAATAATTTGATTGCCGAATTTAATTAATTCTATAATTAATTTAATTCATGTGACAACCAGACACAATACCAACTATGTTTTACTCCGTTCATTTCAATTAAAAGGTGTGACCCTATAGGTTCTTGTAACATTAGCAGTAATATTAGAACTATTCTAATATTACAAACAATGAGTGGCATCTAGCAATGCATCATTGCTACCTAAGTTACAAGAAGTCATGATTCGACATAACCTTTTGTGATTAACTTTTCATGCATTAATCCTTAAGTCCAATATCTTTAGAATAGACACAAGTCATGGAATAGTCACACTTGCATAGTCCATCCTATGTTTCTTGATACCTTGAGTAGACTATGATATACAAATAAGTATGACATCTCATATCAACTTATTTGAGCATGGCCATGCATTTCTAGTCTCACTCAATCAAGTGGCCTGAGATATTACTCCTATTATGTAGGAGGGACTTATCCTATATTGATCAACCATATCCCTCTACATAGATTGTGGTATATCCAACATTAGTCTTAATAGAACAACCAATTACAGTGTTCGTTTGACTATATCAAAATATACAACTCACGATGTTGGAATGATGATGATCTCAAGTATGAGGATCATATACATATTAATCACTATCAGTAATATTGTGACAATTACATAATAATCCAAGAAACATACTCATAGCGGGTCGGTCCAATATGTTGTTCTCTAACACACACATTCATGCATTGATTCTGATACTCGATATCAATGACAACTCTTTATCATCAATCAACTACATGTTAGTCTCAATGCATTATTATTGTCCTAGCCAACAATAATACTTGACTAAGGATCTTTTAAGAATAATCATATTATTCTTAGGACATTATTATAAAACAGTTTATTTATGCACACAGAAATGAAACTGAAATAATAATGGCAAAGCCTTATATTAATAAACATGATAAATCAAGTATGTTGTTACAACCATCTCGTGATTGATCTTTGGGCATACTCTTACAGATTCCTCCTCTTTCGTGGGTTTGTCGACTACTTCGAGAACCTCTTTGTCTTTATGGATGGGCTTACCTAAAGGCTTCAGTTCTTTGCTCAATCGTAAAACAATTGCCTTTACATGCTCTTTCTTATCTCCTCGAGAGTTGTCCTTTGCGTTACTAGGGAGACTCTAGCCTTTTTTCTTTCAAAACATTGTCATTAATTGACTCATTTGGTCATAGAGACTATCCATTTGGGATTCAACTCATCCACATGTAGCTTGGAGTTGTCAAATGTTTGTCTTTATTGTTTGCATCTCCCCCTCTAGTCGATCAAATCTTTGACCACATGTAGCTTGGTCATTCCCCACGACTCTTTTTTCCAATGGTGGAGGTTGGTAAATAGGATTTTGTTGGGTTTGTGATTGATTTGTACCTCCTTGGTTAACCCCCTACTTGAGGTTTGGATGATCTCTCCAACTAGAATTATTGGTATTTGAATAGAGATCTCGACACTCTTAACTACATAGCTTGCACCCTCTGGTTGGTTTTCAAGATGTGGCTTTGCTCTCATTGGCTTGGTCGGCATCTCGAAATGGTTAAGCTTCTCTAAGATTCATTGGTATCTATCACCATCGTTGTCTTCATTCACCGCTTTCACTATTGGAGGTTTCAATTTGTACATAAATCTTTCTTAAGCAACATGTGCAAATTCATAGCTATATCTTTTATGATTTTGTAAGCTCGTTCATACTAGGAAACATGAGAGATCCTCTGACCACTCTGTCTAGACTGGATCTAATATGTTCATCAACACAGTTATAAAAAGTTTGAATTTTGATCCATGTTTGCAATCCATGGTGTGGGCACTTTCTTAGCATTGTCTTGAAGCGTTCCCATACCTCGTGCATAGATTTACCTTCGTATTGTTTAAAATTGGTGATTTCTCGCCTGAGCTGAATTGTTCTACTTATCGAGAAGAATTTATAGAGAAAATTTTCTGCTAGATCATTCCATGTTGTGATGGAATCTGATTCTAATGAACCCAACCAATTAGTCGCATTATGGCATAGTGAGAATGGAAATAATAGGAGATGTACAACATCATCAGATACCTCATTGTATTTGAAGGTACCGCATAATTACAAGAACTGCTTCAAGTCTGGATTGGGTCTTCCACCATGTTTCCTTTGAACTGTAGCATGTTTTTGATCATCTCTATCATGATCACTTTTATCTCAAAATTATTGGCATTAATCGTCAGTCATTCTATGCTTCCTTGCACCGCATCAAGTGTAGGTAAATCATAGTAGCTCAACATCTTTTGCTCCATTGGGACTTCTTCCTGGGATTTTCTTTTCGCTCTCGTGGATCATCAAATAATGAGTTTTCTAGGGGTAAATTAAATATCGTGGATGGATTGGAGTTCATGAGTTGATGATTGCACCTAATGATTTGCTCTGGATTTGGGTATAGTTCCATTGCAGTGCTAGAGCTTCGGGTCATAGACGGCCTGAAAAGAAATTAAACAAATAATATATAATAATAAGAAAAAATTAAATATTGTATCTATAGGTTTTAATGTTTCTACTTATCTTATTAATTGTAAAAAAATATTTTCAAGATTTAATGTTGAAACCTTCTCGGCAACGGTTCCAACAACTTAACTGCCATTAAACGAGATATCATTTATAGTAAAAAGAACACACCAAAAATATCAAAAATTTAATCGGCAGTGTTCGCAAGTGCACAGGTCAAATTTTAATATAGTATAGGTTAAAATGAAACACTTGGAAATATTTTGAGGATTATACCTAAGGGAGAATGGAATAAATCTATAAAAACATTTTTTCAATAATAAGTCTAAATAGTAATAATTAATTCCTAATTACAACAAACAATAAAATAAATTAATAAGAGAAATTAAATAATTAAAATAAATAAATGGAAGAGAAAATAAAAAATTACTAAAATTAATAAAACCAATATGGAAGATTAACTCATTTCTAGGTTTGTAATTAACTTCATATTAGGGTTTTAGGGAGGATTAGCTATCGATTAACCAATTATTATCACCCGGCCTTAAACTAATTGATCGATTGGTTGATACTCACTTATCTCTTGATCTCACTTTCTCAATCAGGATAAACTACGATTTACTCGGTTTGAATTTGTTAGAGTATGCCCAAAGACCAACAAATGAGATGATTGTAATCACATATTCGTTTTTCCTTGTTTATTAATATAATGCATTGCCATTGTTATTTCAGTTTCTTTTCTGTGTGTATAAATAAACTGGATAATAATAAAGTCCTAAGAATAATAGGATTGTTATTCAAATGGTCATTAGTCGAGTATTATTGTGGGCTTGGTCAATGATAATGCATTGAGACTAATATGTAGTTGATTGATGATAAAGTGTTGTCATTGACATATGTAACCCCTCAAACAGAGCCTAGACGTTACGACCCTGTAACACCCCAAACTCGGCCTAGAAGTTAGGCCCGAATCTGGCATGTCACATTGAGGTGTTTTTCTAAAACCTTGTTTCCATTGAAAACCCTTCTTATTAAAACTTGTTGCCATTTAAAACTTGTGTAAAATCTCGAATTTCGTATGCATATGTTTAAAACGTGGTTTATTAAAAGACGTTCTCTTGTAAAATGTTATTACCTTTAAAACCTTAATTGTTACGGAAGCCTAATTTAAAACAGTTGCGAAAACGTGATATTTTGAAAAATAGTTGTTGTTTTGGAAAAACTGTGTCCGACTTCTAGCAATTATAAAATAATAAATAAAATCCCAAATGTAAAAACCAAAAAGTTTAAAAGGCCTTATTACAATCCAAACCGGAATAAAGTACTTAAAATAAATCAAGACATAGCATAAGCAATGTGTGGCCTTCTCCGAGCCCCTCGCAGCACCGATCATCCTAAAGCTAGGGATTTCCTGCACAATTATTAAACGGGGTGAGTTTTATGAAAACTCAGTGTGTAATCCCCTGCCATATAAAATGAACAGTCAGTCATACAAAAGGATTAAAAGTCTAGGCCCTAGCCCTACTACAATTCCAGTATCAATTGGACCTTAGCCCACTATAACAGGCAGTACCGCATGGGCCTTAGCACATTACAGAATCATAATCATTATCAAAATTAGAATCAAAATCAAAATCAGAATTAGGTTGGCCTAAGCCCAAAACAAAATTAGTAACAGTATAATACAAATATGCAGAACAAACTGGGCCGAAGCCCTATACAGAACAGATCAGTCTGGGGCTTAGCCCTATATAGAACAGTGTAGGCTAAGCCCATAGCAGAATTAGAACAATATGCGAATGCAATCCCAACCCAGTCCACCCATCACACCATCCTTACCAACCCAACACACCATGTGGTGAATAACTCGACCCACCCAGCGCTGCACACCAATGACGCAGCCATGCTGCTAATTAAAATGTGGCTTTAAGCATTTAGTAGCAGTATCATAATTGGCACAAAGCCATCAGTAACTGTAATAGGATTGGCACATAGCCATCAATTAGGGTAATATAACCGGCACATAGCTATGGGTAAATGTGATCGACACACAGTCATTAGTAAAAAAGATAGGCACATAGCCTTAGGCAAATATAATTGGCACAAAGCCATGATCCCGATAGCATAGAGCCATATGTTGGTTAGCATAGAGCCATACTCAGAATAACTGCCATTAAGCCCTAAGCGGGTCCACAGTTGTCTCGTGCGACCCGTGCGACCTTATCAGATTATTATTGGATCCACAGTCTTCTCGTGCGACCTGTGGAATCCTATTAGAACAGAACTTCCTCCATATCAATGTCCCAACCCAATATGTCGTGTATGCTATGCTCAATCATCACACATGTATGCAGAATGTCCATGTTCAGCATCAGTCATTTAAACAAATATTAAAACATATCAATCACACAACCACAGTTACGTCAGTCAAATCACTGTCACACAAACACAGTCAAATTCATCAAACACATAGTCCAAGTCAGTCACTTGCCCACAAGGGCAAAACAGCCATTTAACACCCTAGGGGCAAAATGGTAATTTTACCCCACAAGGGTATCTAGGCAATTCTACCCTACAGGGGTATTTTGGTAATTCTACCCTACAGAGGTATTTCGATAATTCTACCCTATAGGGGTATTTCGGTAATTTTCCAACCCAGGGTATTCCGATAATTTCACAAACCAAGGGTATTTTGATAAATTTGCAACCGAGGGGTATTTCGATAATTTCACGAACTAGGGGTATTTCGGTAGTTTCACAAACTAGGGGTATTTTGGCAATTTTGTAAATCAGGGGTATTTTGGTAATTTTGAAATATGAGGTATTTTTGTAATTTGTAAACTGGGGTATTTTTGTAATTTTGTAAACCGAGGGTAAAATGGTAATTCTAACAAATCAGGGGTAAAACGATAATTTTACAAGTTAGGGGTAAAACGGTAACTTAACAAATTAGGGGTAAAACGGTAACTTTACAAATCAGGGGTAAAATAGTAACTGTACAAATCAGGGGTAAAATGGTAACTTTAAAAATCAGGGGTAAAACGATAACTTTACGAATCAATGGTAAAATAGTAATTTTACAAATTAGGGGTAAAACAGTAATTTTACAAATTAGGGGCAAAATGATAATTTTGCAAATTAGGGGTAAAACAGTAATTTTACAAATCAGGGGTATTTCTGTAATTTTTCAAATCGGGGATATTTCTGTAATTTTACAACTCGAGCGTAATTCGGTAATTGTGCAAATCGAGGGTATAACAGTAATTCTACCCTATAAGGGTATTTCAGTAATTTTATCAATTGCTTAGAAAGTTTTTGGCTACTTAGCGAAAGTATATTCGGTGAGTGTTTTGGAATTATTACTCGTAGATGAGTCATTGTGTTAATTGGGAGTTTATGTAACATACTTACTCGTATTTGATGTCGGAACAGGGTACGAGGCATTACCAAACTTATCAGCCGAACAAACATTCAATATCAGGCTACAAACTTGTGTCTAAATTAAAATCATTTGCAATTAATTATAAAGTCCCTAATACAAGCCTACGAAGCCCAAAATATGCATTGGAAGTGGTTCGGGACTAAATCGAGCACTTTAGAAAATTTTACAATACTTAGAAAAATTTTCACAAAACAGGGGTCACACGCCCATGTGATTTGTGACATGCCCGTGTGGGTAGGCCTTATGGTCACACATGCCCGTGTCCTGACCTGGTGCAACTCTCTGACTTATAACTCATGACCAATTTGAGCTCACACGGCGAAGTCACATGCCCGTGTGCTAGGTCGTGTGGAAAATTAATTTTCACAAAATAGGTGTAGACTTCACATGGCCAGGGCACACACCCGTGTTCGAGGCCATGCTGTCTACACGGTTGAGATACACGCCCATGTCTCTGCCCGTGTGCTCAATTCTTAGTAGTTTGTTTCTTAAAATTAAGGTGTAAGGGACACATGGCCTAAACACATGCCCACACATGCCCGTGTGTTTAACCGTGTGGACAAAACAAAGGCTATTTACCAAGCCACTTTGCCACCCTTTAATTCACACACCTACATAACATATCATAACACCAATCCAAGCGCATACAAACAACCAAACATCCACAACCAAGACTTCAACACATCATTCATGAAGGGCATCATCATATGAATATACTTATAACCAATATTGGCACATTTCCAATGGTCTTATACAAAATGAATATCTAACCATTAAAAGCCAACACATTTGGCCAAATCAATTATGACACATATAACAAAATGACCAAGTCCCTATTGTAACAGCCCTAGTTGGGCCCTAATCAGAAAAGTGGTTTTGAAACCACTAAACCGAGTTAGAAAATTTATTGAATGTTATAATTTGTGTGTTTTATATGTGACTTAGTATGTGTCAAAAGTTTATATGAAAATTGGTGTTTTAATTTTGCCAATTGGATGTCAAATTATTAAAGAATTTTTGAATATGGTTTCGAAACCACAGAATCGAGTCAGAAAAGTATACGAATGCTATATCTTGTGCTTAGTATACCTGAACTTTTCATAGTTGATAAAATAATATGAGAATTGGGTTAATGGTATATTTATTTAATTGAAATGGACTTGGTTGAGAAACTTAGAAAATAAGGTGGTTAAATGTTGCATTAGCCGAATGTAATGTCTTAAATTATGGGGTGTTGCATGGCAAATAAACCCTTTCATTTTGATATACGGTAGTGGTAGCAATTGATATTATTATATGCATTTTTATATTATAAAACCATTAAAGTTAAAATGTTTGTTAATAAAATAAACTATAATAAAATAGGTGAGTGGTGATAAAAACTATGTTCTCATGTCCATACTTTCATCTTACCGAAACCACCAAAAAAAGTAAATAAATAAATAAATAAAAGGGAAGAAAAAGAAGCCAAGGTTTTCGGCTTTAGCTTTTAATCCATTCAAGGTATGTTTTCTTGAAATTTTTCTTGGTAAATATGGGAATTGAAAATGTTGATAGGTCCTTAGCATAGCCCATGTGCAAAATTTTGGGATTATGTTTAGTTAACCATTCGACCATTGATGTAAAATGAGAGTTTAGATGAGATTTTGATGTTTTGGTTGGGACATGGTTGTATTTTTATTGAACTTGTGAAATTTGGTTAATGGTGTCTTACAATGAGCATGTACAATCGGTTGGGTGTTAAATCATGAAGTTTTGGTGTGTTAAGTTAAATGCCACGGTAAAAGGTTGAAGGAGTGCATTTTTTTGGTTTGGAGAATTATACATTCGGCTAGGGGTCCATGTTTCTTTGAATGACATTTTAGTGTTTTGATTTTATGCTTGTATACAAGATGAATGCTTAGATGTTAGTAATTATTTATATGTTGCCAAGTGATAATCGGCTAAGAAGTTAAACATTTTATTTAGATATCTCTTTCTCGTATAAGTAGCCGAATGTGGAAAATGTTTAAAGAAAAATATTCAAGTGTTTAGACTTGGTTATAAGGGTATTTAGATGTGTACTTGTGTTTGTGACTAATGTGATGCCATTAAAAATCTTATAAGCTATACGGCCAATGTGGTCAAGTAGTGAAATCTTGTGTTAAATGTTAAGATAACGTTTAATTGTTAAATTGGTTGTGGTAATTGCCGAATGACCCCCCCTAATTGAGGAACCGAGTGTTTGTTTGTAATTTGAGATTTTTGAAAGCTTGAATTTGATGATAAAAATAGCAATTGGCTAATGTGTTTAGGTAAATTTAGATGCCGAATGTGGAATTAAGAAATTAGTTGAGTAATGTTTGTGAATTGAAATAGTAATAAGGTGTTGTTAGATGATAAATTGGATTAAGCATATTACTGAATGTGACTTTAATTAAGGACTCATGTAAATTGTTGTTTATTGAGTTGATGGAGGGTTTCGAAATGTGCAAATATGAAATGTTTAATATTATGCTTTTGGTGGTCTGAAGGGTATTCGGCCTTACTGAGAAAAATTATAGGAAAAGGGATTTGTTGGGAATGTTGCATTTGGTCATATATAGGTGTGAGTATTTTCGATCATAGTTAAATGTTTGGTTAAGCATGAATGATGTTTTCAATTTCATAATCGTATAACCAAATTTTTGGTTGAGTGTGATATTGTTAAGGCATTTCTATTATTTAGCTAAAAGACATTCGGTCAGGAGGTATATTAAGTGAGTAAATATTTGTTTGTTTGTTTAATTGAAAGCTCAAGAACAATGAGGGCAAAAATTTAGATAAGAGGAAAACAAAGTTGGTTGAGTAGCATATCTGTAATTATTCGATGACAGTCAAGGTAAGTTCGTGAGTGCTTAAATTAAAATGCTTATGTTAAATTATGGAAGAAATGAAATGAACCTCTATAATATGAGCATAACATGATAATTTCCGAATGTAAATTGATAAAGTAGTGTATGTGATTGATAAAGTTACGATATGTTATATGCACATTTAAGTGCAAACATGTGTGGAAGCGTGATATAAAGAATGAAGGTGGGATTTGATAGTATAAGCCGAATGTGGCATAAATAATTAAATGAGAATTTTGAATATGGGATGAGTACCGAATGTATTATGAGATGAATTATGGTTTAATGATATAAAGTGAGTGGAAATACTAATGTGATTGAGAAATTGAAGAAAGGAAATTGAGGCTTTAGTAAATTTTAAGTGTTTAAACATAAGTATTAGTGAAGGTGACATGCTATATCTTGATAATTAAATGTCTCGTATAATATATGTGTATTATCGAATGATACACGTAAATGAAATAAAAGCTATATAGTTGACATGAGTAAATTATCAAATGGTGAATATGATATAGAAATGCCAAAATAGTTGTGCTATTTGCCGAATGGCTAATGTGGAAAATGTATAAGATATGTATACATGGGGAGGCCGAAATGGTTAATGTTAAATGTGTGCAAGTTATATATATATGTGTGTACTTAGTGAGGTCAAATGGCTAAGAAGAATGTTGAATGGCCTAATGGTTATTATAGAATGAAAGCAAATTATGTATTGTATGAGTAGGTGCGAATAAAGGCATCATCCTATTTAAGATGTTTGTGTTATGTGAATATTAAAAGTATATGAAATGATATATGAATAACTTTGAGAATTAACTATTGTACGATATTATTCGGGTCTATGACCTAGTAAGCTTCGTGCTGGTAATCTATCCGGGCTAAAGTCCCGCAGGCTTCGTGCTAGTAATCTATCCGGGTTAGAGTCACGCAGGCTACATGCTGGTGATATGTTCGGGTTTAAAGTCAGGCTGGTTCTCGAGCTGGTAATGAATACAGGTTCTTGAACCTAGCAGGCTAAGTGCCATTGAATTATTTCAAACTAAAGATTATTTGCATACCTAAGGTAATGATAAAAATTAGTTACATGAAAATCTATCAAGTTGAGTAGTATTCGGTTAGATGTGCAAATACAAGGTATGAATTGTGTTCAGTCATCTTACGTATATGTGATAAGGAACATGTTTGGTCCTTTAGGTATCTATACGGAAATTTAATATTGTATTGTTGAATTATTCGAAGATAGTGATGTGATTATGAACTAGAGAATTTAGTTTCTATATACGTATATACATACGGGTATGTTCACGAAATGAGTGCATATGAACAAGTGGTTAGCAATTGTAGGCGTACAAAGATTAAGTATTATGTACGTGATGCTTACTTACTATGTGAATTTGACTTCGGGTGATTTATGAATGTTCTTTGGGAATCAATTATGAAATGGTTATGTGTTATACTAAATGGGTATTGATTCTATGAAACTATTCACGAAAGATCATGACATGAATATGTGATTCCAAATATGGAAATTGAATGTGGTTATAGTATTATGATTTAGTTCGATTGATTGAATTAGAAGTAGCAATAAAGCTTTTAGATGCAAAGATTATATGATTTCAAATTTGGAATAAATAAATAAGTTATACGTGCATACATAGGGTTGAACTATTTGACTGAATGGTGATATCCCTTGACATTGATAAATGTGATTTGTGCAAGGTCTAAGATTATGAGATTTAGTGATGAAACAACAATTAAAGATGTTCAGTACACTAAGTTGGCCAGGTATGTATTATGTACTCGTATGTAACCTTAATTTGGATTGAGTCAAAAGTATAGAAAATAATGCATATGCGATTGAGTGTATGAATATAAATGTGACCACAGTACATGTGACTATGATACATTTGGCCAATATGTGATGTCATGAGAACGTATTTGATTAAAATATAATAAAGGGGTTTAGATTTAATTGAAATTATATGCTATTGGTGTCTTGTGTGCTTGCGAATATTTGACCATCTTGGTCATTATCATGAAAGTATATGTGTGTTAGTTAGGCGATGTGTTTATTGAAATTATAGTTCATTATGAAGCTCCAAACTTACTTCATCGAATAGAGGAAATGAATGATAAATGATATTGGATGAAATCATTTTGTGACGTTAAAATCAAGGACAATGAGAATGTCAATTAAACTATGTGCAATTATGGTTAGGTATATTCGGACAAATGAGACTTTACTTAGATTTCTATATATGAGATAATTGTATTTGATTCAGCAAAGTTACTGTTTTGCTTAAGACTTACTAAGCTTATGAAAGCTTACTTCGGTTGTTTCGTGTTTCTATTTTATAGATTGCAGACTCTTACTACCAGTTTGGGTATCGTCAGCAGTTCATCACACTATCTACTATTGTGGCAATCAAATGATTCAGGTTTAGCTTATGGCATGTATAGGATAGACTATAGTAGCATGATATCTTGACTATTGTTTATAAGCCATGCGAATATGGCATCCTTTGGAAGTTTACTTTTATAAGTTATAAATTCGATTTTTGTTTCTGTCTAGCAATTTTGTAAATGAATGTTCTTTATTCAAGAAAATGTTCAAAATTTTTCTGTTCTGATCTGTTTTCAAACTTCCGGTAACGCCTCGTCCTATTCTGGTGACGATTATGGGATAGTGGTGTTACACCTATACATGCCATACTTTCAATACTAAGATCATCAATACCCAAAATGAAAGTTGATAATGTGATTCGAATCTCTGATGATCTCCGATCCGAGCTAGCTTGGCAACACTATAAAACAAGGGAAAGAAAAGAGGGGAATAAGCTACATAGCTTAGTATGTTCATATGCAAATAATAAGCATCTTAACCACACAATTATCATGTAATTCATATAATAGGAGATAACATGAATGTCATTAACATCTCATTGTTATAACTTACCCAATCACAAGCTTAACGAGAGTTCGTCACCTATCACGTTTATCACTTATAAGTTTTGTGTACATACCTGTACCAACTCTTAGCATAACCACATACTTTCACATCTTTCACATTTTCCCATTGAACACTCGGAATATTAATGGATACTCAGAAATTATGCACATAAGTGCCACATATGTAGTCAAAGCTACCACATATCTCATAACACATATAGGCACACTCTCAAGCTATTCATGGGCCTGCTCGCACAAGCTGTCGGTCAAAGCGTAGCTACACAATGCTGCTTACACAAGCTGTCAAGTATCCGCAACAAATGCCGAAGTACCCAACCACTGCTAGAACGTACGAGACTAGCACCTATAATCACATAAACATGTATATACACATAGGTTCCTAGTGACATGTCGCTTGTATCCTATTCTATTCCTGAGGTTCAACCGGGATTTCTCGCTTGTCGAAACTTTGTCGTATATGTCCAAAGAGTCAATCACACAATTTATACAATATTAAAGCATTAAAACATAACATAACGATGCATTATTTACATACAAACTTACCTCATTATAAAGATAGTTGAAATGGGACCAAATTGTCAAACACTTTGTTTTTCCCCCCGATAAAGGTTCGAACCTCGTTTTTCCTGATTTATAGTAACAAATGTAACTTATTTAATACAAACATTATTCAATTCAGTCCAAAAATCATACTATGCAAATTTACATTTTGGCCTCTAACTTTTTAATTATTTATACTTTAATCCCTAGCCGAACCTTTTTCAAACTCATACCAGCACACATTTTTCATTTATTCATTTTTTACACACATTTTACAACTTTTAGAAGTAGGTCCTTTTTGACATTTTTACCGAAAATCACTTAGCAAAAGTCATTTATCACACATCTAACACACATTTTCTACCATTCGACATCAAAATACATGCATGTCTAACATGGGTAAAATTTTAATCTTTGATAATACTTCAAATTAGTCCTTAGAAAGACTAGATTAGGTTACGAAGATCCAAAAAATGTAAATATCATTAAAAATGGGGCTAGGATGGACTTACAATTGAGCTTGGAAAGCTTGGTCAAAACCCTAGCTATGGAGACCATTGAAATTTTGGCACTAAAGGGCTAAATTGGGGAAGACGATACCTATTATTTGTTTAATTTTTCTTTATTTTCCAAATGACCAAAATGCCCTTAATGCCTAACTTTGAAATTTTACCTTACCATGTCCATTTTTGTCTATCGTATGATATAATAGTCTAATTACCATTTAAGGACTCCCAATTCAAAAATTCATTACAATTATTGTAACACCCTAAATCTAGCCTAAAAGTTAGGCCTGAGCATGGTGTGTCACATTGGAGTGCTTTTGGAAACTAGTCTTATTGGTAAACATTCAATCGAAAACTTAAGCCTCTTTAGTAAAAACCCGTTTCATTTTAGGTATTTGTTACCATTTTAAGCGTTATTACTTTTTAAAACGTTAATTGTTGTTATATTTGAAAACTGAGGAAGTTGCGGAAGCATTTCGAAAATGTTGTTTTGCAAAGACGCAATGTTATTTTGAAAACAATAAATGTTTTTGGAAAACCGAGTTGTTCTTAAGCAGATATAAAATGTAATAAATAAACATTCCAAATTAAAAACCAAAATTTAAGAGATGCCTTATTATAAACCCAACCAAATAAAAGCAACTAAATATAAAATAAAGGAAACTACTAAAGCATTAATCAATTTGTAGTGTGGCCACCTCCGAGTCCCCTCCCACGCCAAACCGCCTACTGAGGATTACCTAAAAAAATTAAATAGAGGGAGTGAGTTTCGAAACTCAGTGCGTACGACCCTCGTCAAATATAAACAAGTGTTAATCAATTTGGGCCTAAGCCTTAATATAGAAACAGTACAAGTTCAGTGGGCCTAAGCCCTTTAAAGAATCATTTGGGTCACAACCCATAATAGAATCATTTGAGTCTCAGCCCATAACAGAATCATTTGGGTCTCAGCCCATAACAGAGTCATTTGGGCCTCAGCTCATATTATCACAGTTGGGCCTAGCCCATATCAGTGTCAATCTTATATGAATAATCTATGTTAACCCTATCCAACACTACACTTGCCTCCGTCCAACCCCACACTTCCTGTGGCGAATAAATCACCCACGCCATCCCTACACTACAGTGTTAGCACTAGTTGAGGGACTAACCAGAATCTGCAGCAAAGCTGCTATTACCAGTATATGTGGCACAGCCACCAAAATGGATTCTTCCTCCATAACAAATCGCAACCCCATACAATATGACATGTATGCAACGTACATAAATATAAATCACATGGCATGACAATCAGATTGGAGCATAAAATAGTTATTTACCTTTGTGGGCAAAATCGTAAATTTACCCCTTAGGGGTATTTCGGTCATTTTCCAGTACGGGCCAAAAATTATAACTTGGCCCATTAACTAGTCCACAACTATTTAGCACATTTTATGACCTTATTAGCAATACAAATACACTGGGCCTAAAAAGCCCATTACGGAACAATCAAGCCCATGCTCTCATATGGCCCATCAGGCCCAAATCTATCCAAAGCCATGTAACCATCATGACCGACTGGTCATTTCTTACCCACCCATCAATTTTGCACTTTTCGAGCCCGCGGGCCCATCAGGCCCATTTGGCCCATTTCGGCCTGGTTGGCCAAAGCGCGGCCCAAGACCATGAGATCACTCACGGGGCCTTTTTCATCGTAACGGTAACTCCACACGAGTGTTCGAACGCTCGTGTGATTGCCGCTGCCAACCTTTCGACTTTTTGGCTTTTTGGTATTCTGGCTTTTCGGGATTTTGGCTTTTGCCGATTCATCGTGTGTGTAGTGTATGTACACACCTTAATGATGAAAACGCAATAACCTGTGAGCGAAGAACCTATAATTGAATAAAGTACTGGGTTAGTCTTTGATTAAAGAGATTTGGCAAGCCCAACCTAATACCAGAACCAAACCCAAAATTAGTACCTACCTTGATCGAATCGACTTATAACACCTAAGTCGATTGACTAAGAATTGATCCTATACCTCCGTGGTTTATCTGTACCACAACCATCACCAAACATCAACATCGCACAACCCAGGTGAATTAAATACTAGCCTAAGGAAAACACACAACCAACTGTACTTACCTTCTCGAATCGATTAACTACCAAGAGAGAGATTTCCTGATACTTGAGAACCAGATAGCTAAAGAATCCCTATGGAATCGATCAGAACAATTGGGAATCATGAAAAGATAATAATAAGAAGAGTCATCACCAAAACAAAAAATAGTCAACCTAACTTCTCTAGGATAAAATCAAATATTTGGCTTTTACCCCAATTGCCAAAAGGAAAGGAAAAGAAATAACTACTTACCGGGATTTAATCTCAACCCCACGAACTTGATAGCTTATAGGAGAGATTCGGCTTAAAAGAGAGACTAAAGGGAGAAGTAGAAGAGAAGAGAAGGGATCAAAGAAAAGAAAATATACTAAATACGAATGAAGGCTAGAAGGCTAAAACCCGAATGGTTAAAATTTTGTTCTCAATATAAAAAACAAAACTTGATAAGATGAAAATTTTAAGGAGAAAGTGTACCAAAATAATACCTAATATTTTCCCATACTATTTCGACACTAGGCATTAAAAAACCGAATTTGTATCCCCCTATTTTCTATTCGTTCCAATCCTTAACCAATTTGAATTCCCTTCAATTTCTCCAGCTTTATCTCCATCATATCCCCCTTAATCCTCATCTATAATTCCACCTGAATTTCAACTCCCAGTAAAACTCTACTCTAATTCAATTTCTGGACATCCCAACAACAAAATAATTTTTCCTTCTGCGCACACGGTAGCTCGAACCCCAGTCCTCCAAGACTCCAGCACACTGCTTACCACTACACCAAAGCTCCTCTTGTGCTATATTTTGATCACCACTACTTATAAGGCTCACCTGCTAAAGCCATGGTTTACTTAAAAGTAAAAATCAAACTTCGCTTGCCCAAGGGTTCGAAACTGCGCCCTCTTGGATCCTATAACACACTTCTCGCCATTACATCCAAGGCGCTCTATGTGTAATATTCCATCCCCAACTATTTTTAAAGCCTATTTACCCGCAACCAGGTTTTTTGGTAAAAACAAAAAATACCTGCCACCACTTAGATTCGAACTTCGACCCCTTGACTATGATACTTGCCCCTTGCCACTAAGCCGCCACTTTATTTGTATCATGTCTCCTTCCTAACTAATTAAGAAGCCTACCTATCACTTGCCAGGCTTTTTGAGACGCAAGCAAAAATTTCTGCGCATGCCGCGACTTGAACCCAGCACCTCTCCTTACTCGTAGTGCTATCATACCACTGAGCCAAGTGCATCCTTTGTGTTGAGTTTCATTAGGCTTTACGAATTAGCCTTTCACCTAATGCTCAGGGTCCTTTAGGAAAAAAATGTAAGATTGAGCCCAAGACTTTTCCCACACTACCAACCCTTCCTAAATCACTTAAATATTAAACTAAACATGTAATTGTAAAATTTTTAAACACATTTAAATTATTCAAGCCGCCTTTTAACCGATCCCAAACTCAAGGCCCAATACTTCTAGGCCCAAAATTTGAGGCGTTACAATTAGGCACCCATAGCTTCTAGAACACACATTTTACACCTATTGCAATTCAGTCCTATTAGGCAAATTGGACACTCTATTGATAAGAATTCTTAACGAAATTTTCACACAATCATTCAATCATACAGTAAGTTTTCGAAACCACTGTTCTGATTTGACCCTAAAACGGGCTGTTACAACTCTCCCCCTTTAGGGATTTTCATCCCTGAAAATCGTATTGGAAAAGAGGTTTGGGTACTATTTTCTCATAGCTTCCTCGGGCTCACACGTAACCTCTTCGACCCCATGTCTTTGCCATAAAAATTTCACTAGGGCTATACTTTTATTCCTTAACTGTTTAACTTCTCGAGCTAAAATCTTGATCGATTCTTCACCATAAGTCATATTGGGTCGACTCTCCACCTCCGTCGATGAAGTTATGTTCAAAGGATCTAATCGATAATGACGCAACATAGATACATGTAAACATTGTGGATCCTTTCTAACTCTGTCAGTAAAGCTAACTGATACGCCACCGACCTTACTCTTTTAATAACCTCATACGGACCAATAAAGCATAGACTTAATTTACCTTTGCGTCCGAATTTAAGGATTTACTTCCACGAAGACACTTTCTAGAATACCTTATCACTGACTTGAAATTCAATTTCCTTTCGCTTCAAATTTGCATATGATTTCCGTCTATCTGATGCTACTTTCAAACAATCACGAATTACTTTTAGTTTTTCTTTGGTTTCTCTAACTAAATCAACCCCATGAATCTGTCTCTTACTAAGCTTGGTCCAGTATAACGGAGTTCGACACTTGTGGCCATACAAAGCCTTATAGGATGCCATATTTGTACTCAACTGAAAACTGTTGCTATAAGCAAATTTAACTAAAGGTAGATATTTTCCCAGCTACCTTTGAACTCTAAAGCACGGTAGCGAAGCATATCTTCAAGAACCTGAATCGTTCTTTCTGATTGACCGTCAGTTTGCAGATGAAATGCAATACTAAAGTTCAACTTTGTGCCCAAAGCCTCGTGCAACTTTTTCCAAAACTGTGATGTAAACCTTGGATCTCTATCAAAAATAATAGAAATAGGCACTCCGTGTAATTTAATAATTTCAGCAATGTACAATTCAGCTAGATTATCAAGTGAATAGTCGGTACATACTGGGGTAAAATGAGCCGGTTTCGTTAATCTATCAACAATGACCCAAACAACATCTTTTTTCTTCGGAGTCAAAGGTAGTCCAGTTACAAAATCCATCATAATCCTATCCCATTTCGACTCGGGAATCATTACAGGCTAAAGTAAACCCAAAGGTACTTGATGTTTGGCCTTTACTTATTGACAAATCAAACATCTTAATACGAACATAGAAATATCTCATTTCGTACTTGACCACCAATACATTTTCTTCAAATTATTGTACATCTCTGTACCTCCTGGATGAACAAACAGACAACCATTGTGTGCTTCGTGTAAAATTTTCTGAATAAGTTCATCATATTTTAATACACATACCTTATCTCGAAACATCAAACAACCATTCAAATCGATCCGAAAGTCTAAATCACTACCCAATTCACACTGAGCTCTTTTGGCTTGTAATTCACTATCCTCTTTCTGAGCTTCACAAATTTGCTAAAGAAATAACAATCTAGCTCTCATCTCGACCACAATTGAACTATCATTAGATAGAGTCAGTTTCGTATTCATAGCTCTCAAAGCAACCAAAGACTTTCTACTCAAGGCATTTGTGACTACATTCGCCTTTCCTGGATGATAGTCAATCACTAGTTCATAATCTTTTAGTAATTGGAGCCATCTCCATTGTCGTAAGTTTAGATCTTTATGAGTCGTCAAGTACTTTAAACTATTGTGGTCGGTAAAGATGTGGCACCTTTCACTGAATAAATGGTACCGTAAAATCTTTAAAGCAAACATAATGGCAGCCAAGTCTAAATCATGCGTCAGATAGTTCTCCTCATGTGGCTTCAACTGTCTCGAGGCATAAGCTATCACTTTTCCTACTTGCATCAACACACATTCAAGACCGTTCAAAATGCGTCATTAAAAATCACAAACTCTATTCCTGACTCAGGTTGGACTAATACTGGTGCCTCTGTGAACAACGCTTTCAACTGTTCAAAATTCTTTGAGCATTTCTCAGACTATTCGAACTTAACATCTTTCTGTTACAATTTTGTCATAGGTGTAGCGATCATCGAAAATCCCTTGACAAAATGTTGATAATACCTGGACAAGCCCAAAAAGCTACTAACCTCGGATACATTCATCGACGGTTTCTAATCAACAATTGTCGAAATCTTACTCAAATCAACCCTTATGCCTTCCGCGGAGACAATTTGCCCTAAAAAATCCTACTTCTCAGAGCCAAAACTCACTTTTACTGAACTTAGCAAACAATTTCTTATCTCTCAAAGTCTGTAATACAATTCTTAAATGTTCGGCATGTTCAGATTCATCTCGAGAATAAATCAAAATGTCATCAGTAAATACAACCACAAACTTTTCCAAATACGATTGGAAGATCCAATTCATCAAATCCATAAAAATGATAGGAGCATTACTTAGTTCGAAAGGCATAACAAGAAATTCATAATGCCCATACCTCATTCTGAATGCAGTTTTTGGCACATTTGAGTCTTTAACTCTCAACTGATAGTAGCCAGATCTTAAATCTATCTTTGAAAACACTGTTGCCCCTGTCAGCTGGTTGAACAAATCATCAATCCTCAGTAAAGGATACTTGTTCTCTATAGTCACCTTGTTGAGCTACCGATAATCAATATAAAGTCTCATGGATCCGGCTTTCTTCTTGACAAATAACGCCGATGCACCCCATGGTGAGAAACTTGGTCTCGTAAAACCTTTACCCGTCAACTCTTGTAACTGAGACTTTAATTCATTTAACTCGGTTGGAGCCATTCTATACAAAGCTATGGATATTGGTGCAGTCCCTAGTACTAAATCAATAGTAAACTCCACCTTTTTTATCGGTGGTAACCCTGTCAACTCTTTTGGGAACACATCTGGATATTCAGAAACTACCGGCATTGATTCAATCTTCAATTTAGACACTTTCGTATTCAGTACATATGCAAGAAATGCTTCATAACCCTTTCTTACATACCTCTGAGCAGACATAGACAAAATCACAATAGGTGATTTACTTGATTCATCTGTTTCAACCCAAAGAACTTCACCATTACTTCAATTCAAGAGTTTTCTGTCTACAATTTACTTTGGCATCATGCAGTGTCAACTAGTCAATACCCAAAATAACATCCAATTCATCAAATGGCAACAACATTAAGTCAGTTGGAAAACAGTGACCTCAAATCATCAAAGGACAATTATTGCAAACTTTATCAATAAGCACATATTTGCCTGAGGGGTTTGACGCTTTAATCACAAACTCAGTAAATTTAACAGGCAAATTCTTACTAGATACCAAATTCACACAAACATAAGAATGAGGCGATCTAGGATCGATCAATGTAATAATGTTAGTATCATAAAGAGAAAATGTACCAGTAATCACATCGGGAGATGACGCATCCTCGCTAGCACATATGGCATAAACTCTAGCAGGTGCTCTAGCTTCAGATCTCACAATTGAATCCTTCATCACACCTTTATTGCTAGCTCCACTCCCAGTATTTCTTGGTGACCTACCTTTATTGGTAGTATTAATCGGTCTTGCACTTTTAAGTTTTTCTTCCTCATCCCTTTCAGAGCAATCTCGGATAAAATGCTCTTAAGAACCACACTTGAAATAAGCTCAGTTAACCATCCAACACTCGTTGGGATGTCGTCTACCACAATGTTGACATTTAGGTCTAATAGACGTAACATTACCCACACTTTCCATCGAAGTAGCTTGAGTTTTGGAACCCAAATATTATTTCTCGCGATCTCTATGTGAATGCCTAGCTAATACATTCGAACGAGAATACATTTCTCTTGATTTCTTTAACTGAGATGGACATGACTTACTCATCGCCTTTTTCTTGCATCTCTAGCATCACTCTCGGCTTTTCTTTTCTCTTTGCTTAGTTCTTTAACTTTACAAGCTCGTTCAACCAATACAACAAATTCTTTCAGTTCCATGATTCCAACTGACAGTCTAATATCCTTATTCAACCTATCTTCGAACCTCTTACACATAATAGCCTCGGAGGAAACACACTCTCGATCATACTTACTAAGCCTGACAAATTCCCGTTCATATTCTTCCATTGACATTTGGCCCTATTTTAGATCAAGAAACTCCTTACGTTTCTGATCGATGAACCATTAACTAACATACTTCATTTAGAATTCCTCTTGAAAGAATTCCCATGTAACACTTTCTCTCAATAGCACAGGTACTAGTCTCTTCCACTAGTGATATGCTGTGTCCCTCAATAATGATCCAGCACATTTCAAGTATTCTTCGGGTGTGCAAGATAACTCGTCAAATACCCTGATAGTATTTTCAAGCCAAAACTTGACTCTCTTGGGATCATCAGCCAGATTTGCTCTAAACTCTTAGGCCCTTGCTTTCAAATCTTATCAACTGGAGGCTTATTCAGTCTTACCAAGTCCTCACCTTGAGGAGCTACGGGAACCAATTGGGGATAAGGAAGGGTGGAGGATGTTGAGGCATAGGGTTTGTTCGAACAAACTCCATATACCAATTATTCATCATATGGAGAAAGGCTTCCTTAGCCCCTTCTCCCTAACTAGTTGTGGGAGGTCTACTATTATATGGTCCTGCCCCTAGAGTACAAACCTGCCTATTACTTTCTACCTCATCAGTTATAGCTCGATCGAGATCCATTTACTATATGAAAAAAATAATTTAAATTGTCAAGAGTCATCACACTATCAAATTTTATATATGGCATGTATAGCTAGAGTCTTACACACGCTAGATTAGCCAGTGAATCGACTAAGCCATAGCTCTAACACAACTAAATGTAACACACCTTACCCGTATTCGACGCTAGAATAGGGTACGAGGCATTATCGAACTTATCACTGAACAAACATTCAATCTTGAGTTACAAACTTGTGTCTAAATTAAAATCATTTGTAATTAATCATAAAGCACCTAATACTAGCCTAAAAGGCCCAAAATAGGCTTTGGAAGTGGTTCAAGACTAAACTGAGGATTTTAAAAAATTTTACAATACTTAGAATTTTTTCCAAAAAATAGGGGTCACACGACCGTGGGGTTTGGTGTAACACCCCTTACCCGAAACTGCCGTCAGAATCGAGCACAAGGCGCTACTAAACTTAATCTATCACTTAAGCAATCTTAAATCGTTTATTTAAGCTTCTCGCAATTTGCTGCCATCTTGCATCATAGTTGATTAAAAATTCATATCTCGAGTTCCAAAACTCGAAATTAAGATCCGTAAATTTTTCCTGAAACTAAATTCATATATCTATCTACTAATTTTTTTCTAGAATTTTTGGCTGGGCCAATTAGTACAGTTTATTAGTTAAAGTTACCCCTATTTTAGAACTCGACTGCACTGACCTCTACTTACTACGAACCACTTTTATCCCTGTACAAAACTCATGTGACTATGTAGTTTGTTCCTATTAAAACTATACTCAATAAGGATTCTGAAAATATAAAGTACACCACCTAATTATTTTTGTACAATTTATGGTGAATTTCCAAAATTGGAACAGGGGATCCAGAAATCGCTCTGGCCCTATTTCACTAAAACTTAGATATCTCATAAAATACAATATCTTTACCTATTTTACTTATTCCGTATGAAAATAGACACAATAAGATTTAATTTCATATATTATTCACCATTAAAACATGTTTCTACTATTTCTAGTGATTTTTCAAAGTCACGTCATTTCTGCTACTTGAATCTGTTTTTAAGCTACTTTCACATTTTCCTTAGTTTCCATGTGATAGTTATCACTCAATCATACATACTATTAAACATGTATATCATCAGCCATTCTATTAGCTAATCACTAGCAAGTATTTACACATCAATCATTGATCATATCATATCAAAAGAAGCCAAGTCCCTATACATGCCATACACGAAACGAAACGTTTAACTATACCAATATGATTCCTTTGACAGTGTGATCGGATCTCCGACGTTTCCTTCGATCCCCGAGTGGCTTGGCAAGAACTATAAGAAGAAGGAAATAAAGAGAGTAAGCACTAGGCTTAGTAAGTTTACAAGCAAATAAATCACAACATTCAACACAAGGAATAATTATGCAAAATATCACCTAGAGTCATAAACTTTCTTTACATCTCATTTTCTACCTTCTTCTTTATTCACTTCCCTTCTTTCTTACCTGACTTTTCATTATTCATAAATACAATCAACCTTTCCTTTGCTGATAATTCACTATAATTTAACTTGTACAATTGCCCGTTGGACCACTCGGAATACTAAGGATACTAGGGTCTTTCCTGTCTAACAATATCCTGCCAATGCCATGTCCTTGACATGGACTTACATGAATTATTCCTATCTCCAATGCCATATATCTAATATGGGCTTACATGGCTCGTTCCTGTCTCCAAAGCCATATATCTGATATGGACTTACATTGCTCATTCCTATCTTGTCCTGTCTTGTCAACCCCAAATGTCATGACATTTCGTATCCTAACATTCCTCAGGTTCAATCGGGGCTTTCTAATGCTTTTCTTTGTTACATCATCTTTAATTCGACTTTGAATATTTTCATAAAATGAATATATAAATGCTGAAAATTGAAAATATTAATGTAAACTAAAGGAATATTGCATTTATTTACTGTAAACTTACCTCGATACCAAATGTGACTAAACTTTACAATTTAGTCCTTTACTTTTTCTTTTCCCCGATCTACTCCCGAATTTCGTTCTTCTTGATCTATAATAGCAAATTTAACTTATTTAATATCAACATTTATCAAAACAGCCCTTTACTCAAACTTTGGCAAAATTACATTTTTGCCCCTAAACTTTTGCATATTTACACTTTTGCCCTAAGACTCGGAAATCAAAACTTATCACAAATTCTTGTAACACCCCTCGACCCGCTCCCATCGCAGGAGGGTCAAGACACATCACCAAACCATTTCTTTTTAAAACCACATATTACTAAAAAGGAAGATTTTTACTAAACATAAAGATATAAATTTCACTAATTGGCAAATGCTCATCAACTGAAATCAACTATACCGATTGAATATGTTCAAAATAGTGTGTATCAAAATCGTCTCGAGTCACATTCACCACATATTTTTCATAGATCAAAATTATATAGATATGGCATACTTCGAAACTAGCTTACAAACGTGCATATTTCATCCATTCATATACATATAAACAAATCAAGTTAACACCATAACCATAAAAGTGAAAAATTTAAGTGAGCCATTTCCGCATGGCCTAATTTAATTACAAAATCCTAAGGTATTTGTTAACCACAAAATGTCAAACCTATACATGCCATTTCAAGATTTAGTTACCAATACCAAAAGATGGGTGATAGTGTAGATGACTTCAATTCTGAAATTCCCGAGACCGTAGCTAAGGAACAAAGTCTACAAAACAGAGAAATAAGGTAACAGAGTAAGCATTCATGAGCTTAGTAAGCTTTTAAGCCATAACAACACATTCAGAGATTAATACCGGATACTTTTATTACATTAACATGATTTGACCTTAACCGAATGCATATTAAAATAAATTTACCCTTCCTATCCATACATATAAAACATCTTTCCTTAACTAAATTCAGAATCATAAGAGTAATTTCCACATACTAAATCGAACTCACTTTCTAAGTCAATATATATATATGTCAAGTTCGGTTGCAAAGCTAAGTCTTTATTTCGTATATAAAACATATACAATTTTTTTTTTATAAGCTTTAAGTCACAACACATTCGTATAGCCAAATCCATTTTAACACTTTCCTAACGATCGAGATTTTCAAATACGATATTAAGCGTCAAGCCTTCATACTATTCAGAAACAAAGGTCAAATTCAATATCACCTGGATTACAGGGCATAATTTAAACAGGAGCACGAATCACAATTTAATTGAAGTACTTACCTGACCAATTTATGTTGAGAGCTTAATTATTACAGTTAGTAAAACCCGAATATGTTTTTGTATTTCTAACATAATTGTCTTTGGCCTCGCCCGGATTGTAAAGTTCTAGCGTTAAGGCTTTTCGAGACTCAGCCCGAATGAATCACTGGCACAAACGCCCTTCAGGACTTATCCTGGATACAACATTGGCACATATGCCCTTCGGGATTCATCCCGGTTTAACTCTGGCACGTATGCCCTTCGGGATATAACCCGGATTAACTCTGGCACGTATGCCCTTCGGGATTCAACCCGGTTTAACTCTGGCACGTATGCCCTTCGGGATATAAACCGGATTAACTCTAATTGCATCATTCACACATTAAGGCGAAATATGTGAGTCTTACTACATACTCAGACATTAGGCATATAAAGACACTTAATTCTCACATCAAATGGGTTCCGAAAGGCATCACATGTCTAATACGTTTTCGCTATATGGTCATTTCGCCATTACTTACATCGACCATAATTTGTACACTTTATACTACTTTTCACATGCATAACCAAACATTTATCTCATGTTAAAATCAAGTTATGAGCTCGGTTATCTCACTCAAAACTTACCTTGATTATCGTCCAACAAGAATAAACTGGCTAATCCACCATCTTTGATATTCCTTTATCCGAATGTGGTTCCTTTTGTTCTTGAGCTATTGAAGAAAAACAAGTAAGCTATTTTAATTGCTTTTCCATTTCATCTAAATCGTAATGCCAATACTCTAAATCAAATTGAACAGGTAGTATTACTCTTTTCTAATCATACACGTAAATCAACTTAAGCATATCGATTTATGTCACACACACACATATATAATATCTATTCGGCCTTCATACAAATACAAATATTTTCCCAATTTAAAAATACCAAAGTACCTTACATTGGCATATAACTATCAAGACTTTAACAACAACAAAATTTTCACTTATTTGATCAAATTCACATCCGGCACTATTTGCACCTAATCCATTAACCGTTTACCACTCATCAATTTAATCACACCTTCAATCATGTCAAAAAAAAATTACAGAAATTTACACAATTCATTCTCTAATGGACCATTCGGCAATCAAAATAAAAACATGGTTCAATACGTGAGCTATATATATATTTTCAAATTTTATCAAAATTAATTTTAATGTTTTTTTTTTTAGAGCAAACCACATTGACCGAATGGAAATACTCTCCTATACCAAAGAAATCCAAGTTTAACAAGCTCAATTCCATCTACTCTTTAAAATCCATACAAACATCAAATTTTGCTATCAAGGAAATATAAGCACCCATAGCCGAATTTTATAGTTTGCCTAACTCTTCCTCTCCTTATCACAATTTAGCTAGTTTCCCATGATTACCACCTTAATTCATCATCTTTAAACTTAAAACACAAAATCTCTCAAGATGTGGCCATGACCGAAACATATACACATCAAAACATTGACAAAAATTTAACTCATGGGTTGAATGAACATTCACATGACCATTTCAACCATCCAAAAATTCATTAAAATTATCAAAGAAATTTACTTATTGAAGGGTATCAAAGTGCCGAAATATTCAACTTCTTCTTTCTCCTTTCTTAAGCACTCTCGGCCATGAAACAAAGAAGAAAAGAACTTTGTTCTTTTCACCCTTTTGTCTTTATTATTTAATGATAAAACATGTTAACCACCAATCAAAATTTCTTTAATAATATAATACACCCAAAATGATCATTAAAGAAAATACATGGCCGGCCACTATCCAAAAAAAAAAAAAAGATAATTGACATGCAAAACCAACTATTTTAAAACCTTTCCTATTTTGTCTTTTTAATTTGTCCATCTAAAATTCTAAGTTTCTCTACTAAGTCCTTGTTAATAAATTCTCATCTAAAAATTGTTAAGTTTCAAACATTAAAATTCACACATACCTTCAGCACATATAATAGACGTAAGAAATTAAAATCAACGATTTCATTGACTCGGTTTAGTGGTTTCGAAACCACTTCTCGGCTAGGGTCGAAATAGGGCTGTCACAACTCTCCCCCCCAAAGGAAATTTTCGTCCTTGAAAATCTTACCGGTAAACAGATTTGGGTATTTTTCCTTCATAGTGTTCTCAGGTTCCCAAGTCGCTTCTTCAATCCCGTGCTTGAGCCATAACACTTTTACTAACGAAACCTTCTTGTTTCGTAATTCTTTTACTTCGCGGGCTAAAATACGAATCGGTTCTTCCTCATAGGTCAAATCAGACTGAATTTCAACTTCTGACGGACTAATCACATGCGAAGGGTCGGATCTATAGCGACGGAGCATCGAGACATGAAAGACATTGTGAATCCTTTCCAATTCAGGGGGTAAAATCAATCTGTACGCTACCGGTCCAATCCGTTTCGAAATCTCATACGGTCTGATGAATCTCGGACTCAACTTGCCTTTACGGCCGAATCTAAGTATCTTTTTCCACGGTGACACCTTTAAAAACACTTTGTCCCCAATCTGATACTCAATATCTTTACGTTTCAGGTCTGCATACGATTTCTGTCGATCAGATGCCATTTTCAAGCTGCCACGGATCGTTTCCACCTTTCGCTCTGCTTCTTTTACTAAGTCGACCCCGAGAATCTTATTCTCACTAAGCTCAGTCCAGAACAGAGGTGTACGACATTTACGACCGTATAGGGCTTCATAGGGTGACATCTGAATACTCGATTGGAAACTGTTGTTATACGCAAATTCGACTAGGGGTAAGTATTTCTCCCACGAACCGCTAAACTCGAGGATGCAACATCTCAACATATCCTCGAGTGTCTGAATAACCCGTTCAGATTGACCGTCTGTCTGCGGATGGAAAGCCATGCTGAAATGAAGTTTAGTGCCTAAAGCTTCATACAATCTCTTCCAAAATCGCGAAGTAAAACGAGGATCACGGTCTGATATAATAGAGGTTGGTACTCCGTGCAATCGTACAATTTGGGAGATGTACAGTTCTGCCAACTTATCAAGTGAGAAATCTGTATGAACTGGGATGAAATGAGCTGATTTTGTTAGTCTATCCACAATAACCCAAATGGAGTCTTTCTTACTTGGTGTCAATAGTAAGCCCGACACAAAGTCCATTGTAATGCAATCCCACTTCCACTCGGGTATCAAAATCGGCAGAAGTAATCCCGATGGCACCTGATGTTCTGCTTTTACTTGCTGACATATTAGGCATTTAGATACAAAATCAGAGATGTCTCGTTTCATGCCATGCCACCAATATTGTCGCTTCAAATATTATACATTTTCGTACTACCCGGATGGACTGACATTCGGCTATTATGGACTTCATTTAGAATCATCGAAACTAGCTCAGACTTTTTCGGAACACACAATCGGTCCTTAAAACTCAAACAATCATCTCCGTCGACCCGAAACTCTGAATTCACATTTGACTCACACTGAACTCGTTTGGTAACTAAGTCATCATCGGCTTTCTGAGCCTCACAAATCTGCTGAAGTAGGACAGGTCTTGCTACCAATTCGGCAATCAACACCTCATCCGCTGACATGGTTAGCTTCACATTCATAGCTCGTAAAGAAAATAAAGATTTTCGGCTAAGAGCGTCCGCCACTACATTAGCTTTCCCCGGGTGATAGTCAATAACAAGCTCATAATCTTTTAGCAATTCTAGCCACTGCCTTTGTCTCAAATTCAAATCTTTTTGAGACATCAGATACTTGAGACTTTTGTGATCGGAGAAGATGTGACATTTCTCACCGAACAGATAATGTCGCCAGATCTTCAAGGCAAAGACAATAGCGGCTAATTCAAGGTCATGAGTCGGATAATTCTGCTCGTGAGGCTTCAATTGCCTTGAAGCATAAGCAATAACCCGGCCTTCTTGAATCAAAATGCAGCCTAAACCGTTTAGAGATGCATCACTATAAACTACAAACTCTTTACCGGTTTCTGGTTGAACTAACACCAGAGCTTCCGTTAAAAGGGTTTTCAGTAGATCAAAACTTTGCTGACACTTATCTGACCACTCAAACTTGATATCTTTTTGTAGCAACCTTGTCAATGGAGTCGCAATCATTGAAAAACCCTTGACGAATCGTCGGTAATAACCGGCGAGTCCTAAAAAGCTTCGAACTTCAGTAATATTTTTAAGAGGTTTCCAGTCGAGAATAGCTGAAATTTTGTTCGGATCAACTCGAATACCCGAAACAGATACTATATGGCCCAAGAACCCGACCTCACGCAACCAAAATTCGCACTTGCTGAATTTCGCATATAATTGATTTTCACGTAGGGTCTGAAGTACTAGTCTCAAATGCTCGGCATGCTCGGCTTCATCGCGAGAGTAAATCAAAATATCATTGATGAACACTACTACAAAGCGATCCAAAAATGGCCTAAATACCCGATTCATCAAATCCATGAATACTGCGGGGGCATTGGTGAGTCCAAACGGCATCACTAAGAACTCGTAGTGACTGTATCTTGTTCTGAATGCCGTCTTTGGTACGTCAGAATCTCTAACTCTCAACTGATAATAGCCGGATCGCAAGTCAATCTTCGAAAATACTGAGGCTCCTCTCAACTGATCGAACAAGTCGTCAATTCGGGGCAACGGATACTTATTCTTTACCGTGGCCTTATTCAGCTGTCGATAGTCGATGCACATTCTCATAGTCCCGTCTTTCTTTTTCATGAACAAAACCGGTGCACCCCAAGGTGAAAAACTAGGTCGCGCGAAGCCTCTGTCTGTTAACTCTTGCAGCTGAGATTTCAATTCCTTTAGTTCGGTAGGTGCCATACGATACGGGGCAAACGAAATCGGCGTCGTACCAGGAATCAACTCTATACCGAACTCGACCTCTCTTACAGGCGGCAATCCAGGTAATTCTTCAGGAAACACATCTGAAAACTCACAGACTACGGGCACCGTCTCAAGTTCCCGGTCAGAAGCTTTGTTATCCAACACATAAGCCAAATACGCTTCATAGCCTTTTCTCATGTATTTCTGAGTTGACATGGTCGTAATTACGGCAGGCGGCCCACTTAGATCAATGGATTCAATTCGGATTATTTCATTATTCGAACATCGCAAATCGATAGTTTTTTGTTTACAATTCACTATCGCATCATGGACGGTCAACCAGTCCATTCCGAGAATAATGTCAAATTCATCGAATGGTAGAAGCATCAAATCAGCCGAAAAACAGAAATCTCGAACCATTAACGGGCATTTCTTGCATAATTTATCAACCAGAACACAAGGACCCAAAGGGTTTGACACTCGAATTACGAATTCAGTAGACTCAACAGGAAGAGTCTTACTGGAGGCTAAAGTTTCACACACATATGAATGGGTTGAACCAGGATCAATCAGAGCAATAACATCAGTGTTAAAGAGTGTGAAAGTACCAGTAATAACATCCGGAGAAGAAGCTTCCTCGCGAGCACGAATAGCATATGCTCTGGCTGGTGCTCGAGCCTCAGATCTAACTGTAGTGTCTCTAGTCCCTCTCTGACTACCGCTAATATTTCCACCCTGTTGCGGTGGTCTACCCCGTACAGCCGTGCCGCTAGCTCTCTGACTCGGGTCGAGAGTGCGCTCATCAACTTTCAGACAGTCTTTTATAAAATGATCGACAGATCCACATCTGAAACTGGAGCGATCATGATGCCTACAACTCCCCGGGTGCCATTTACCATAATAATTGCAATCAGATCTATCCCGGCATTCATTACCCACACTGGCAATAGAAGTAGCTCGCGAACTCACGGGAGGTCGATGGTGATCGCGTCTAGAAAAACCCGATTTATATTTAGATCGGCCTGAGTCATCTCTAGTCTTTTTGGACGATTGTTGAACAGATTTTCCCGCAGATCTCTTACGGAACTCTCTATTTCCACCTTCGGCTTTTCTTTTTTCATTACTGAGCTCTTCAGCTTTACAGGCTCGCTCGACTAACACAACAAACTCCTTAATTTCCAGAATTCCCACCAGTAGTCTGATATCTTCGTTTAATCCATCCTCAAAATGCTTACACATAATAGCCTCGGAGGATACACATTCTCGAGCATAACGACTAAGTCGCACAAATTCTCTCTCGTACTCGGTTACTGACATCTGATCTTGTTTGAGTTCTAGAAATTCCTTCCATTTTTGATCAATGAATCGCTGGCTGATATATTTCTTATGGAACTCGGTTTGGAAGAATTCCCAGGTGACCCGTTCTTTCGGAACAACAGAAACCAGAGTATTCCAGCAGTAGTAGGCAGCGTCACGTAACAGAGACACCGCGCATTTCAGACACTCCTCGGGTGTACAGGACAGTTCATCAAACACTCGAATAGTATTGTCGAGCCAAAACTCGGCCCGCTCGGCATCATCGCTAGGGGTAGCCAGGAACTCTTCAGCCCCATATTTTCTAATTTTATCAACAGGGGGCTTACTCGATCTCACTGGATCTGTCACAAGAGGGGCCATATAAGTCAGAAGCGGAGTATTCGGGGGCGGAGGTTGTGGAACAGCTGGATTTGATCTAATAAATTGAGCGAACCAGTCACTCATCATCGCGTAAAAGGCTTGCCTCGTGTCATCATCCTGATGACTGACATTCGGCTGAGAGTCAGGTGGCGCTGTCCCTTGTGCGGGAGCAGGCGCTACACTCTCAACATCGTCCGCTACAGCTCAGTCTGGTTCGGGATCCATTCTAAACCAAAAATCACATTTCAGATGTCAGAAGTCATCACACTATCGTATTAACATAAATGGCATGTATAGCTAGACTCTTACTTACTACGGTAGTCCGAGAATCGACTAAACCGTAGCTCTGATACCAATAAAATGTAACACCCCTCGACCCACTCCCATCGCAGGAGGGTCAAGAGACATCACCAGACCATTTCTTTTTAAAACCACATATTACTAAAAAGGAAGATTTTTACTAAACATAAAGATATAAATTTCACTAATTGGCAAATGCTCATCAACTGAAATCAACTATACCGATTGAATATGTTCAAAATAGTGTGTATCAAAATTGTCTCGGGTCACATTCACCACATATTTTTCATAGATCAAAATTATATAGATATGGCATACTTCGAAACTAGCTTACAAACGTGCATATTTCGTCCATTCATATACATATAAACAAATCAAGTTAACACCATAACCATAAAAGTGAAAAATTTAAGTGAGCCATTTCCGCATGGCCTAATTTAATTACAAAATCCTAAGGTATTTGTTAACCACAAAATGTCAAACCTATACATGCCATTTCAAGATTTAGTTACCAATACCAAAAGATGGGTGATAGTGTAGATGACTTCAATTCTGAAATTCCCGAGACCGTAGCTAAGGAACAAAGTCTACAAAACAGAGAAATAAGGTAACAGAGTAAGCATTCATGAGCTTAGTAAGCTTTTAAGCCATAACAACACATTCAGAGATTAATACCGGATACTTTTATTACATTAACATGATTTGACCTTAACCGAATGCATATTAAAATAAATTTACCCTTCCTATCCATACATATAAAACATCTTTCCTTAACTAAATTCAGAATCATAAGAGTAATTTCCACATACTAAATCAAACTCACTTTCTAAGTCAATATATATATATATGTCAAGTTCGGTTGCAAAGCTAAGTCTTTATTTCGTATATAAAACATATACAATTTTTTTTATAAGCTTTAAGTCACAACACATTCGTATAGCCAGATCCATTTTAACACTTTCCTAACGATCGAGATTTTCAAATACGATATTAAGCTCAAGCCTTCATACTATTCAGAAACAAAGGTCAAATTCAATATCACCTGGATTACATGGCATAATTTAAACAGGAGCACGAATCACAATTTAATTGAAGTACTTACCTGACCAATTTATGTTGAGAGCTTAATTATTACGGTTAGTAAAACCCGAATATGTTTTTGTATTTCTAACATAATTGTCTTTGGCCTCGCCCGGATTGTAAAGTTCTAGCGTTAAGGCTTTTCGAGACTCAGCCCGAATGAATCACTGGCACAAACGCCCTTCAGGACTTATCCTGGATACAACATTGGCACATATGCCCTTCGGGGATTCATCCCGGTTTAACTCTGGCACGTATGCCCTTCGGGATATAACCCGGATTAACTCTGGCACGTATGCCCTTCGGGATTCAACCCGGTTTAACTCTGGCACGTATGCCCTTCGGGATATAACCCGGATTAACTCTAATTGCATCATTCACACATTAAGGCGAAATATGTGAGTCTTACTACATACTCAGACATTAGGCATATAAAGACACTTAATTCTCACATCAAATGGGTTCCGAAAGGCATCACATGTCTAATACGTTTTCGCTATATGGTCATTTCGCCATTACTTACATCGACCATAATTTGTACACTTTATACTACTTTTCACATGCATAACCAAACATTTATCTCATGTTAAAATCAAGTTATGAGCTCGGTTATCTCACTCAAAACTTACCTTGATTATCGTCCAACAAGAATAAACCGGCTAATCCACCATCTTTGATTTTCCTTTATCTGAATGTGGTTCCTTTTGTTCTTGAGCTATTGAAGAAAAACAAGTAAGCTATTTTAATTGCTTTTCCATTTCATCTAAACCGTAATGCCAATACTCTAAATCAAATTGAACAGGCAGTATTACTCTTTTCTATTCATACACGTAAATCAACTTAAGCATATTTATTTATGTCACACACACACATATATAATATCTATTCGGCCTTCATACAAATACAAATATTCTCCCAATTTAAAAATACCAAAGTACCTTACATTGGCATATAACTATCAAGACTTTAATAACAACAAAATTTTCACTTATTTGATCAAATTCACATCCGGCACTATTTGCACCTAATCCATTAACCGTTTACCACTCATCAATGTAATCACACCTTCAATCATGTCAAAAAAAATTACAGAAATTTACACAATTCATTCTCTAATGGACCATTCGGCAATCAAAATAAAAACATGGTTCAATACGTGAGCTATATATATATTTTCAAATTTTATCAAAATTAATTTTAATGTTTTTTTTTTTAGAGCAAACCACATTGACCGAATGGAAATACTCTCCTATACCAAAGAAATCCAAGTTTAACAAGCTCAATTCCATCTACTCTTTAAAATCCATACAAACATCAAATTTTGCTATCGAGGAAATATAAGCACCCATAGCCGAATTTTATAGTTTGCCTAACTCTTCCTCTCCTTATCACAATTTAGCTAGTTTCCCATGATTACCACCTTAATTCATCATCTTTAAACTTAAAACACAAAATCTCTCAAGATGTGGCCATGACCGAAACATATACACATCAAAACATTGACAAAAATTTAACTCATGGGTTGAATGAACATTCACATGACCATTTCAACCATCCAAAAATTCATTAAAATTATCAAAGAAATTTACCTATTGAAGGGTATCAAAGTGCCGAAATATTCAACTTCTTCTTTCTCCTTTCTTAAGCACTCTCGGCCATGAAACAAAGAAGAAAAGAACTTTGTTCTTTTCACCCTTTTGTCTTCATTATTTAATGATAAAACATGTTAACCAGCAATCAAAATTTCTTTAATAATATAATACACCCAAAATGATCATTAAAGAAAATACATGGCCAGCCACTATCCAAAAAAAAAAAAGATAATTGACATGCAAAACCAACTATTTTAAAACCTTTCCTATTTTGTCTTTTTAATTTGTCCATCTAAAATTCTAAGTTTCTCTACTAAGTCCTTGTTAATAAATTCTCATCTAAAAATTGTTAAGTTTCAAACATTAAAATTCACACATACCTTCAGCACATATAATAGACGTAAGAAATTAAAATCAACGATTTCATTGACTCGGTTTAGTGGTTCCGAAACCACTTTCCGGCTATGGTCGAAATAGGGCTATCACAATTCTTGTATTTTAAGACATGCTGATCATTTATTTACCAACATCATCTTCAAATTCCTACTATAACATACACTTATGTACAATAGGTATTTTTACCAATTAAGCCCTTTTACTCGTTTTTACCTAAAACCGAGTAGCTCAAGTTGTCTAGCATAATTTAAAACCTCATATTCTATCATAAAACATCAAAATACACAAATTTCACCTATGGGTATTTTTCCAAATATGAACCCTAACTTAAAATATTGCTAACATAAGCTTTATCGAGCTACCGGGACTATGAAAACGTAAAGAACATTAAAAACGGGGCTTGGAATCACTTACTATGGAGCTTGGAAGCTTGAAACAAACCCTAGCTATGGAGAACCCTTGAAATTTCGTGGTAATGAAGAAGATGATCAATTTTGTGTTATTTTTCCCTTTTTATTTCATGTTCATATTAGAAACTTTTAGAATGCAAGTTTTGTAACTTATTCGATTTAGTCCCTAATTTTAAATTAAGCACTTTACGCATAGAATTTCTTCAAGAAATTTTCACACCATCATGCAATCATAATATAGACCTCAAAATAATTATAAAATAATTATTTCTATCTCAGATTTGTGGTTATGAAACCACTATTCCGATTAGGCCCTATTTTGGGATGTTACATTTGGGACGCCCGTGTGGGCAGGCCGTGTGGTCACACACACCCGTGTCCCCACCCTGTGTAACTCTCTGACTTATAACTCATGACCAATTTGACCTCAAACGGCCAAGTCACACGTTCGTGTGTTAGGCCATGTGAAAAATTAATTTTCACAAAATAGGTGCAGACTTCACACGGCCCAGGCACACACCCAGTTCAAGGCCGCACCGTCCACACGGCTGAGACACACGCCCATGTCTCTACCCGTGCACTTAATTCTGAGCAGTATATTTCTCAAAATTAAGATTCAGGGGACACATGACCTAAACACATGCCCATGGGACTGGCCGTGTGTCACACACAGCCTAAACACATGGCCGTGTTTCTACCTATATGGAAAAACAAAGGCTGTTTACCAAGCCATTTTGCTACCCTTTAATGCACACACCTACATAACATATCATAACACCAATCCAAGCACATGCAAATAACCAAACATCCACAACCAAGACTTCAACACATCATTCATGAAGGGCATCATCATATGAATATACTTATAACCAATATTGGCACGTTTCTATTGGCCTTATACAAAATGAATATCTAACGATTAAAAGCCAACACATTTGGCCAAATCAATTATGGCACATGTAACAAAATGACCAAGTCCCTATACATGCCATACTTTCAAAAATACTAAGATCATCAATACCCAAAATGAAAGTTGATAGTGTGATTCGAATCTTCGATGATCTCCTATCTAAGCTAGCTTGGCAACACTATAAAACAAGGGAAAGAAAAGAGGGGAATAAGCTATATAGCTTAGTAAGTTCATATGCAAATAATAAGCATCTTAACCACACAATTATCATGCAATTCATATAATAGGAGATAACATGAATGTCATTAACATCTCATAGTCATAACTTACTCAATCATAACCTTACCGAATGTTCGTCACCTATCGAGTTTATCCCTTATAAGTTTTGTGTACATACCTGTACCAACTCGAAACATAACCACATATTGTCACATCTTTGACATTTTCCCATTGAACACTTTGAATATTAATGGATACTCAAAATTTATGCACATAAGTGTAACAGCTCGAATCAGGGCTTAGTTAGAATAGTGGTTTTGAGGCCACAAATTTGAAGTTGAAAAATATAGTTGATGATTTTTATTGAGTTATTGATATGATTTCATGATGGTGAGAAAATTTCATGAAGGAAATTTTATAAGTTAGTGATTAGTTTGTCCTTTAGGACTAAATTGCAAAAGGTGGAAATTTTGAGTTTTTAGAAGGTTTAAGAATGAAATAGCATAAGAGAAATTATTAGGAATCCTTATTTGGCAATTAGACCAATTTTAAGCATTTAGGACAAAAATGCCCATGGAATGCTAAAATTTCCAAGAAAGGGTGTAAGGACATTTTGCTTATTTGGTTAATTAATGAAATGAAAAGGGTAAATAAGCCAAAAAAATAGGCTCATGTCCTCCATGTACTAGCTGAAATTTCTAAGCCCTCCATAGCTAGGGTTTTCTTCATTTTCAAGCTCCAAGTAAGTGACTCTAAGCCTCGTTTTTCATGCTTTTCGTATTGTTGAAATCCTTGTAGCTTAATCTAGCTATTTCTACCACTAATTTGAGCTAGGGTTTATATTAAAAAACTATACCCATGCATGACATACAAGTAATTTGATGCCTAGTGGTAGAAAATGAAAGATTAAAGTGTAGTAAACACCTTTCCCTAGGTGATTTTTCATGAAAGTCCCTAATAGGGACCAAATTGATAAGTTCGTAAATTGTGTAGTAAAAGTAAGAAATTGTGAGCAATGTTGGCCTTGATGGACACTAGTAGGTGTCGTCTAGGCTTGGGTAGCTAAGGGAATAAGTACATTTCATTATTCGAGCCTAGGGACTATTTTGCAAATATGAAAAATTTAGGGGCAAAATTATAAATTTTGCCAAAGTATGAATTACGAGATATAAAGTCAATGTGGGTACTAAATAAGTCAAATTTATCATTTTAGATCAAGAAACACGAAACCCGAACTGAAATTGGGGAAAAAGTAAAGTAGTGGACTAAACCGAGCATTCGCTCCCATTTTGGACTCGAGGTAAGTTGTATGTAATAATTTAGCTCCTTTGTTATGTAAATTCATTATGATGACTTTTTATGAAATTATGATAATCCATGAAGACATGGATAAAATTTAGTATGAGTTATGCTAAATTCCATGGCATTGATTCATTAAGGAAATGTATGAGATTCATGAAATTATTGATGTGAAATTTTACTAATAAATGAAGAAAACATAAAAAGAGAAGTTACATGCCAGTTTAAATGACACGAAGGGTACCGTAATCATGTCAGTATTGTAGGTCCCATGTAATACCATGTTTGGGACATAGCATCGGCACCGATCTAAAATACCATGTAAGACCATGTCTGGGACATGGCATTGGCATCAATATGTGATCCCCTGTCAGACCATGTCTGGGGCATGGTTTCGGCACCGAGAGGAGATAAGGATCCCTTGTAAGACCATGTTTGGGCCATGGCATGGGCATCTGATATGCGATTCCTTGTAAGACCATGTATGGGACATGGCATCAACATCAGAGTATGATCACGTGTAAGACCATGTTTGGGACATAGCATTGACATTGATGTGTAATCCCATGTAAGACCATGTCTGGGACATGGCATTGGTATCATTTCTTGAGATTGACTTAAGGGTATCCTTTGGTATTCTAAAGAAATCTTAGAAGAGTAAAGTATTCAAGTTGATAAGTTTCAAGAGAAAGGCTAAAGTTTCATGTTAAGTGTTAAAGTATTCAAGTTGATAAGTTTCAAGAGAAAGGCTAAAGTTTCATGTTAAGTGTTGCAGGTATATACGAGTAAGTATGAGATATTGAGAGTATAATGTTATGAGAAATACAACATCAGAAGCATGAGAAGCATATCATTCAGTAAGCCGTGAAGATGAGTAAGGAAATTACATAAAATTCATGATACTTAATTGAGTGATATTTTCATGATTTTGTTGCTATTTTTATTCATGCAACTTACTAAGCATTTTAAGTGCTTACTCTTTCTTTTCCCTCTTCCATGTAGATTTGTCATACCTGCTCGTGGATTGGTAAAAATTGGAGCTCGAAGTCACACTATCAAGCCATTCGTTTTGGTATAGTAAAATTAGTCAATTTGATGTATGGCATGTGTAAGAAGAATGATCATTTTACTAAGTGAAAATTCCACAAATATAAATTCACACAAAATAAACACAGAAAATAATTTTAAAATATTTTTCTAACTCAGATTCGTGGTCCCGAAACCACCATTCCGATTAGGGTCTAAATCGGGTTGTTACAACTCTGCCCCCTTAGGGATTTTCGTCCCCGAAAATCTTACCGGTGAATAGGTTCGGATAACGTTCTCTCATTACATCATCTGTCTCCCATGTTGCTTCCTCAACTCCGTGTTTATGGCACAATACTTTAACTAATGGAATCTTCTTATTTCGTAACTCTTTAACCCCACGAGTTAAAATGCGAATCGATTCCTCTTCGTAGGTCATATCTAGCTGAATTTCAATCTCAAACGAGCTAATCACATGGGAAGGATTAGATCGATATCTCCGAAGCATTGAAACGTGGAATACATTGTGTATCCTTTCTAACTCAGGTGGCAATAACAATCTGTAAGCAACTGGCCCAATACGCTTTATAATTTTATACGGCCCAATGAATCTCAGACTCAATTTGCCTTTATGACCAAATCTGAATATTTTCTTCCACGGTGAGACTTTCAAGAAAACTTTATCTCCGATCTAAAACTCTATATCTTTACGTTTCAAGTCCTCATAGGATTTCTGATGATTCGATGCTGCTTTCAAACTTTCACGGATCACTTTTACTTTTTGTTCAGTTTCTCTGATCCAGTCAACCCCGTGTATCTTATTTTCACTAAGCTTAGTCTAGTATAATGGTGTAGGACATTTACAACCATACAAAGCTTCATAAGGTGCTATTTTAATACTCAATTAATAGCTATTATTATACGCAAATTCAATCAGAGGTAGATATCGTTCCCACGTACCTTCAAACTCGAGAATGTAACATATCAACATATCCTCAAGTATTTGAACAATTCGCTCAAACTGGCCATCTGTTTGTGGATGGAAAGCAGTACTGAAATGTAATTTCGTACCTAATGCATCATGCAGTTTCTTCCAAAACCACGATGTAAACCTCGGATCTCTATCCGAAACAATAGATATGGCACACCATGTAATCTCACAATCTGAGAAACATACAATCCAGCCAGCTTATCAAGTGAGTAGTCGGTACGTATCGGAACAAAATGAGTTGATTTAGTCAATCTATCAACAACAACCCATACTACATATTTCTCTCTTTATGTCAACGGTAACCCAGATACAAAATCCATCGTGACTCTATCCCATTTCCACTCAAGTATCATGATACGCTGAAGTAATCCGGAAGGCACCTGATGCTTAGCTTTTACTTGTTGATGGACTAAACATCTTGCAACAAAGTCAGAAATGTCTCGTTTCATTCCATGCCACTAGTAAAGTTGTTTCAGATCATTATACATCTTTGTACTACCTGGGTGAACAGTTAACCGACTATTATGAGCTTCATTCAAAATCATCTGAATCAATTCTGAATTCCCTGAAACGCATATTCAATCTCTGAATCTCAAACAGTCATCAGCATCAACTTTGAGCTCTGAATTAGCATCCGTCTTACACTGAGCTCATTTTGCAATCAATTCATTATCAACCTTCTGGGCATCACATCATTGTTGAACAAATAATGATCTAGCTTTTAATTCAGCTACTATGGAACCATCTTTAGACATGGTTATATGCTGTTCATTGTACGCAAAGCAAACAGTGATTTTCGACTTAAAGCATCAGCAACAATATTAGCCTTTCCCGGGTGGTAGTCAATCACAAGCTCGTAGTCTTTTAGCATTTCTAACCATCGACGTTGTCTCAAATTTAGATCTTTCTGAGTCATCAAGTATTTCAGGCTTTTATGATCAGAATACACATGACATTTCTCAGTGAACAGATAGTGACGCCAAATTTTTAAGGTGAATACAATGTTTGCTAATTCTAGGTCGTGGGTAGGATAGTT
Organism: Gossypium stocksii; assembly: GCA_020496765.1. Lineage (NCBI taxonomy): Eukaryota > Viridiplantae > Streptophyta > Magnoliopsida > Malvales > Malvaceae > Gossypium > Gossypium stocksii. Next base: position 77,396,309 of record CM035624.1, on the reverse strand, counting down.
CTTTTCATGCGGCTTCAATTGTCTCAAGGCATAAGCTATAACTTTGCCTTCCTGCATTAAGACACATCACAAACCATTTAAAGATGCATCACTATAAATAACAAATTCTTTACCCGATTCTGGCTGAACTAACACTGGAGCTTCAGTCAAATGAGCTTTCAACTGATCAAAGCTTTTCTGGCACTTCTCTGACCACTCGAACTTAACATCTTTCTGTAAAAACTTTGTCATAGGGGCTGTAATTATAGAGAAACCTTTCACAAACCGTCTATAATAACCAGCAAGTCCCAAAAAACTTTAAACTTCAGAAACATTCTTCGGAGGTTTCCAATCAGGTATGGCTGAGATTTTGCTCGAATCAACCTGAATACCTAATGTCGATAATACATGGCCCAGAAAACTAACTTCACTTAACCAGAACTCACATTTACTGAATTTCACATACAACTGTTTATCTCACAATGTCTGTAACACAAGTCTCAAATGTTCGGCATGTTCAACTTCATCGCGAGAGTAGATCAAAATGTCATCTATAAACACAACCACAAACCAGTCCAGATACGGTCTAAAGATCTGATTCATCAAATCCATGAAAGCAGCAGGTGCATTAGTGAGTCCGAAAGGCATAACTAAGAGCTCATAATGTCCGTACCTCGTTCTGAAAGTAGTCTTTGGCACATCTGAGTCTTTAACTCACAACTGATAGTAGCCTGATCTAAAATCTATCTTCGAAAATACTGTAGCTCCTTTCCATTGGTCAAACAGATCATTAATTCATGGCAACGGATACTTATTCTTTATAGTCACCTTATTAAGCTGTCTGTCATCTATGCGCATTCTCATAGTTCCGTCTTTCTTTTTCACAAACAACACAGGTGCGCCTTACGGAGAGAAACTTGGTCGTGCAAAACCTCTATCTTTCAATTCTTGCAACTGAGCCTTCAATTCTTTTAATTTCGTAGGTTCCATTCTGTACAAAGCTATAGATATAGGAGTCGTCCCAGGCATTAACTCAATACTAAACTCTACTTCCTGAATAGGTGACAAACCCGGTAATTCTTCTGGAAACACATTCGGATACTCACATACAACATGTACTGATTCAATGTTCCTTTCAGCCGCTTTACTGTTGAGCACGTAGGCAAAACAAGCTTCACACCTATTTCTCACATACTTCTGAGCTACAATCGAAGAAATCACTATTGGCAAACCACACAAATCACTAGATTCAATACAAATAACTTCAGCATTCTGGCTCCATAGATCAATGGTTTTTCTTTTGTAGTTCACAACAGCATCATGTAAAACCAACCAATCCATACCTAGAATTATGTCGAACTCATCAAATGGTAGCAACATCAAATCAGCCGAAAAGCACAGATCTCGAACCATCAAGGAACAATTCTTACACACTTTGTCAACCATAACATACTGGCCCAAGGGGTTTGATACTCTAATCTCAAACTCAGTAGACTCAACAGGCAGAGTCTTACTGAATACTAATGTCTCACACACATAAGAATGAGTAGAACCAGGATCAATCAATGCAGTTACATTAGTACCATAAAGAGTGACTGTACCAGTAATAACATCTGAGGATGAAGCCTCCTCTCGCACACAGATGGCATAGGCTCTGGTAGGTGCATGAGCCTCAGATCTGACTGTAGTATCTTTAGTCCCTTTTTGACTGCCACTCGTATTACCAGCATTTCTAGGTGGTCTACCTTGAGCTGCAGTATTACCCGATCTCGTATTCTGTACTGGATTTTCTTCAGCTAACATTGGGCAATCTCGAATATAATGATCTGTCAATCTGCGTTTAAAACAGGCCCGATCATGCAACCTGCAACTACCGGGATGCCGTTTACCACAGTGTTTACACTCGGGTAGTTTGATCTGACATTACCCATGCTCGCTATTGAGGTAGCTCTCGAGCTCACTAGTGGTCTATTCTGATCTCGTCTGGAGTAACCTGAAGTGGCTTTAGAATGGCTAAAATCATCTCAGAACTTCTTTAATGCTGACTGGAATGACTTACTGGATGTTCTTTTACGTGCATCTCTAGCTTCAAAATCAGCTTTTCTTTTCTCTTTCCTGAGCTCTTCAGCTTTGCAGGCTCGCTCAACCAGTATCACGAATTCTTTTATCTCAAGTATGCCAACTAACAGTTTAATATCTTCATTCAACCCATCTTCAAATCTTTTACATATTATGGCTTCAGTGGAGACACACTCTCTAGCATAACGACTGAGTCTCACGAATTTTTGTTTGTACTTTGTCACAGTCATCCGACCCTGTTTCAGCTCTAGAAATTCTTTACGCTTTTGGCCAATAAATCTTTGGCTGATATATTTCTTACGAAACTCATTCTGAAAGAATTCCCATGTCACTTGCTCTCTCGGAACCTCCGATACTAGGGATTCCACCAGTGATATGCTGTGTCTCAAAGCAAGGATATAGCACATTTCAAGCATTCATCTGGAGTACATGACAACTCATCAAATAACGAATAACGAATAGTATTATCAAGCCAAAGCTCAACCCGCTTAGCATCATCATCAGTAGCTTTAAACTCTTTAGCCCCATGTTTTCTGATTTTATCGACAGGTGGTCTATTCAATAGGAACGGATCACTTACTTGAGGTACAACAGGTATGAAAGATGGATTAATCAGGGGTAGAGGTTGTTGTGTAGCTAGGTTAGTCCGAATATATTGAGTAAACCAATCATTCATCATTTGATAAAAGCCTTGTCTAGCCTCACTCTCTTGACTACTTGAAGTTAGTCAAGAATCAGCCGGCGTTGTCCCTTGCGCGGGAGCAGGCGTTACACTCTCAACATCATCAGCTACAGCTCTGTCAGGATCCATTTACTATATGAAAACACATTTCAAATGTCAAAAGTCATCATACTATCGTAGTATATAATTATGGCATGTATAGCTAAACTCACACACGCTATATTAGTCTTAGAACCGACTAAACCGTGGCTCTGATACCAATAAAATGTAACACCCTTAACCCGTATCCATCGCCAGAGCGGGTTACGAGGTATTACTAAATAATGCACAACTTACAAATATTCATATGACCTCATATACAAGTTTCCTAAACCATTCAAATGTAAATTTACAAATCAGATAATCGCTTACTAACTCGTTCACAACACATAAGAATATAGAAATTTACGAGTTAATCTATAGTCACAAAATAAGACATATACATGAATATACAAATATATATTTATTTTTCTCAATTTGAATTAAATAACCATTTAATGTCAACCATCATCATTCAATATTAAGAATGATATATGCGAATGATCCATATAATACTAGTAAATAAAAAAAAGAACTTGAAGTAACTCACCCAATTTGCAAATTTAACTATCCAAAACCCTTGTAACATTATTTACTATTCATTTAGTAAATTTTTAATACTTTAACCGAATGCCTACTTCAATTCTTTTCAATTATAACATAAGTTTAACACTTCAAGGAAATAGTCCAGAATATGCATGCATATATATATAGAGCAATCATTTAGCCTAATACTTCAGCATGTCAAAACCAAATCTAAACATGCAAATATTATCTATCAAGCATTATAAACAAAAGTCATATGCAAGATCACATATGCGGCTAAATATATAATTAAATATATGATCCAAATTAATCATCTCCTTTTTATAAACCAAAACCAAATTCATAGTTTGATATTTTATCAAACATGTCAAATCAATTTAAACCATCATAGCAATTTTAATCTGTAACTAATCATAACTATTAATGCCCCATTATAAATATACATATACCTAAATTTTTAACATATGACAAAATATATTTAATAACTAAAATTTCCATCACTAATTACCCACGTTAAACTTATTAAATATTCATGCTAAGGATTCACGAAATCAAGTCTGAACACAATAAGCAAATTCGCATATATACCTTTTTCTTTTGTATAAAATACATTCAAACTGAACAAACAAACTTAAAGCCGATTTAATTATGCCACACCCAAAATCAACAATTAATCTAAATATGTGACCATGAAACATGATATTTAACAATGTATAGCCTACGTCTTAGCAATCAAAAGTAAGCACAAAACACAAACAAAACCAAAACCAAATTCGAGCATGAAAAATAAGCCATTTTCGCATGGCCTCATACATAACAAAAGTTGATTATTTCAAAATACTTTTCAGCCTAGACATGCCATAATTCCTAAAATGCAACTTATAGAATATCAAAAGCAGTTGATAGTGTGATAGACTTTGCTTACGATCCCCAAACTTGTAGCTTTATCCAAAATTTATAAACATAAATACATAGAGTAATTTATTGTAGCATAGTAAGTCATAAGCAATTAACAATCCAAAAATATCTTCAACTCATTTTAAGCTAATCTACATTTCATTTTCATTATCAAGCTTAACTTCGAATTTTCAAGTGGAATAAATAATACATATTCATTCAGAAAATTCTACTTAGCCGAACACTCACTTAATCAATTTAACCTAACATCACTCAACTTTCTAAGCCAAACATTTTAATAAAATCAAACATAAACGTACACATTTATATAAGCTCCAAAGCCATATTATAACATCCTGCACTTATACTACTTACATGACCGAATATATATATGATTACATTTATGCACATGTCCAAGAATAAATTCTAAAATATTCATACCAATTATTTACAGGGCCAAAAACACTTTACTGAATCCACATGAAATCTTCAATTGTATCACATGAAATTAGTAACAAATATCAAGTTGCTTAATTACCTCATCTCAAATAAACAACAAGCTAACTCATACCTGCTCATTTAGCTTATTTTATACATCTGTACACGATTTACCTTTGCCTGATGAACCATTCGAAATTGGTTAAGACACTTAGAAAAAAAATTGCAAATATCGTACAATGCCAAAATCCTAGACGTGGTATTACATGTAATCACAAATCAATGCCACTGTCCCAGACAGGGTCATACTCGCACGCATATATCAAAATCACATATCGATGCCATGGTCTTATTAGCACACGTAAATCAGAATCCTATGCCATGACATACGTATCCTAACTATTCCTAAGGTTCATACGGGGCTTCTGGGAGTCGTAGGTCGGTCGAAGCAAATTCGAAAACTTCATAATTCAACCTTCTCACATTCGACTTTCATGTGTAATAAATTATACATTTCATATCAGCATGTAAATCTAATAATTAATTAAACCTAAATACATCTATTTGCTTATGAACTTACATCGGGCGATTAAAAACGAGACGGGATGGCTAGTCGACAACTTTAGCTTTTCTCCATTTTGATTCTGATTTCTTTAATTCTTGATCTAAACATATTCAAATTAAGCTTATTCAAACGTATTTTCACTCAATTTAGTCCAACAACACACAAATAGGCAAATTGCCATTTTAACCTAACATTTACAATTTTTACAATTTAGTCCCTATTACACAAAACAAAAAATATATAAAATTTCAACATACTAATGTTGGCCGAATTTTACCCACACTCATACAAGTCCATATAAATCCATATATTTTATTTATTTCACAATTTAGTCCTTTAAATTATTTTTTTCAATTTAGTCCAAATTACTCAAAATCATTTAAAAATTCCAACATAAAGAATGTTAACCCAAACAATTCTTTCATATTTCACTATCAAGCACCAAAAATCACAAGTTCTTATCAATGACATAATTCAAAATATCCATCAAAATCAAAAATTTAAACATGGGTTTTGTAGTACTCGAAGCAACGATCTCCAAAACTAAAAAATTATCAAAAACTGGCTATAAACGAACCTTGAATCGAGTTTGAAAGGAATGGCTGAACCTAAGTTTCTCTTTTCTTTCTTTGTTTTATATTCGGCAATGGAGAAAGAAATTATAAACTAATGTTTCATGACATGTTTTTGTATTATAATAAGTTAAATTATTAGTTTCCTAAATTACTCTTAATGAATTAATATAAAATCTTTATATAATAAACCTACTACCGTCCTTTCTATAAATCAATAACATATAATGGCTTTCATTCATTTTTTTATGCATTATAATATATATAACTTTAATAAAAATATAAAACTATATAATTTATGCTTACCACCATCCCACTAATAAATAAATGGGCTATTTACAACTTAAGGGCTTTCACTGATAATGCCAATAGCAATTCGGCCCCCTTTTTGAAATAATCACTAAATTTTCACTTTACGCGATTAAGTCCTTTTATTTAATCGAACACCTAAACGATAAAATTAAATCACGAAAATTTCACAGATATAAATTCACACAAAATAAACGCAGAAAATAATTTTAAAATATTTTTCTGACTCGGATTCGTGGTCCCAAAACCACCATTCTGATTAGGGTTTAAATCGGGCTGTTACGATGAGCGAGTTGTAAGGGCACACTAAAGGAACAAACTGCGAGACCTAAGGGTAGAGCCCCAGTGAGGACATACGCCATTCGCGCTCACGAAGAGGCGTCATCACCCGATGTTATAACGGGTACATTTTCTCTTCATGAAACTTTTGTTATTCCTTTCATAGAGCCTGGATCTATCCACTCGTATATTTGCATGAAATTAGTTCCTAGCATGAGTATGCCCATGGAGTCCATGGAATTTGTGATAAAAGTGTCAAATCCCCTAGGCAAGTGCGTATTAGTAGATAAAGTATGTAGAAATTGCCCTTTGATGATTAGGGGTCATTGCTTCCTAGCTAACCTCATGCTTTTACCATTCAATGAATTTGATGTAAATCTTGGCATGGATTGGTTAACCACTCATGATGTGTGTAACGCCCCAAATTTTGGGCCCAGTAGAAATGGGCCTTGGGCTTGGGGAGTGTTTGGAAGTCGGCACGTGAATAATTGCTGTGCTAGAAATGACATAAATGAAGGCTTGCTTTAGGGGGTTAGATGTCCTGAAAAGTGTTGGAGAAGTCCTGGGTTCAAACCTGGGCTTTAGCTAAATTTTTGCTTTTAAGTGAATAAAACCTTGAATGCTAGGTAGTAAGCCTTTTAAATAATTAAGGTTAAAAGGTGACACAATGAAGCATGTGGTTTTGTGGCAAGGTGGCATTAGGAGTGTGCATGTGGTCAAGGGTTCGAGTGTCGCCATAGTATTATGATGGGTATTTATTTTGCTTCATGGACAGCTAGTATTGGAGTTGGTTTGGGACTCTATGTTGAAATGGTCATGGAGGAGTTGTTGGAGTGGTTTGTGGAGTGATAAGGGGAAAGATTCAAGGAGAAGATTGGGGAAGGTTTTGTGGAGAAAAGTTAGGAGTTTGAAGAGTTGAGGGAAATGTGCCGAAATGGGCATTAGGGGTGTGGAAATCCAGCTAAGCTAGTTTTCCACTCTCTTTTATTTAGTTTTGGTCACTTTTTATTTTGGGGAATCCTTCATTTTTTGCCGATTTGGTTATGAACTGAAAGTGCCAAAAGTAGTCTTTTATTTTGGTTTCCATTTTGGTTGCTAGCATTGTCGAATTGACCATTTGGGTAAAGTTATGTGTATTGCAGAATGCCTCTCTTAACCTCTATCTACTACTCTCCTTCTTTCACCTTTCTTACCTTTCATTTTCTTGACCGATTTTAGTCTCTCTTCTACCCATCTTTTTTCTCCATTTTCTGTTCTCCTTTCTTCTCGATATTCCAATTTCTTTCCGGTCGAATACCCTCTGTCTCTTGCTTGCCAACCTTGTTTATCTTGTTTTGATTTGGCCAAACATTCCTTGTCCCATCTCTCCCTCTCTATTCCAGTTTTACAAGAGTTCTCGACAAGACTTGATTGTGGGGTTTTAGGTATTTCCGAGGAGTGGTGAAGTATAGAAGTACTTAGGTCGTCAAACCCTTTCTTCCATTATTCTATTAAGGTAAGAGCATTACCTTTCCTATTATTTGGGCATAGGCTGAATGCCACTATATCTCTGTGAGATTTATGTCGTGATTTTATGCAATCTAACCTAATAAGATCTCTTGATATTACAGATTATCGACAAGTACAGTGGGATGGGTTTTAGTCTACTACGATCTAGTGAACAAGCCATGGTTTGTTCAATTGAGGTAGATAGTATTATTGATTTGTGGATTAAGAGCCTATGAACTCTAATAAGTGATTGATTGATTGAACCTTTGGGATGAATGTAGGTTGAGTGCCTGAAGAGCTTGGAAAGGGTTTCTTAATAGGTGTGTACTTACGCTAATAGATCGTAAAACGGCAAAATGATAAAACACCAAAATGCTGAATGCCGAAAAGCTGAAAGTTCTACAGCGGTTGCCACACGAGCGTGCAAACGCACGTGTGGAAAATCTGATGCGATAGTAGAGGCCACCATGGCCTGCTCATGGGTTTAGGCCAATTTTGGCTTGAAGTAGGTAGTATGGGCCTAATGGGCTCATGGGGCCCACACGGGCAAAACTCAATGATGTGTGGGAAATAATGAGGCCGGCTATGTCGATTGCATGACCAAGGATAGTTTTGGACTTAACGGGCCACATGAGAGTGTGGGCCCTAATTGGGCTACGTATTGGGCTTTGGGCCCAATTAAACATTTTGATTGTAAAAGGATGTAAGGGTCACCTGAGACGACTGTGAACTTACTGATGGGTCGGTATGTGTACTTAGACCTTGAATTGTAAAATGACCGTTATGCCTCTGAAGGGAAAAATGACTGAAATGCCCCTACCTGATATATGACTGATTTTGTAAGCTATTTGATGATATGTTTGCATTTATGCATGTGATATTTTGCTGCATGGTGACGCGATCTTGTAATTGGAGGGAGTGTTTGATTTGTTAGGGTCGCACGGGTTGCCCAAGATGACTGTGGACCCATTTTGGTAAGGTCGCACAGGTCACCCGAGACGACAATGGACCTACCGATGGCTTTAAGCTGGTTATACTTTTGGCAGCTCTATTGCATTATTGGTTAGTGCCGCAATCGGTGCTAAATTGGGAGTGTAGGGATGGGTGGGTCGATTTAATCCCTACAAGAGTATAGGGTTAGGCGGGACACAGAGTGTAGGGTTGGTTGGGGCTTATATGCATTACATACATTGATTCTAATATTGCTATGGGATTAGGCCCAATTGTGGCTATTACGGGCTAAAGCCCATTTGCCACCATTACCATAATGGGGTTAGGCCCAGATTGATGTGATGTATGTTATTTGATTATTGGGGGTAGTACACACTGAGTTTTCATAAACTCACCCCTCTTTTTAATATTTCAGGTAATCCTTAGTGAAGGGCGGTTCGACATATTGGAGAACTCGTAGGTGGCCACATTATGGACATTTGATTATCGTATTTTTAATTACATTACTTTAATTGCATTTCTTTTTATTTGAGTTTTATTGTAATAAGGCCTTTCTCTTAATTTCTGGATTTTAATTTTGGATTTTTCGTTTAATTTGATCTATATCTATTAGCAGTAGAACCCGATTTTCTAAAAACAACAATCTGTTTTTCAAATTACTACGTTTCTGCAACATTTTTGAAATAGTTCCGTAACTCAATTTTTAAACATCGCGTTTTCGTAAATGAACTATTTTAAATTAAGCTTCTGCAACAAACAATGTTTTTGAAATAATAAAAAACAACATTTTAATGAGAGAATAACTTTTCAGTGAACCATGTTTTTACAAATAAATTAATGTAGGTTTTATACCCATTTGAATGGCTAGAAGTTTTAAATAGTAAGAAGGGTTTACAATGAGAACATGGTCTTCGAAAAACACTTCGATGTGACATGCCAGATTCAGCCATAATGTCTAGGTCGAGTTTGGGGTGTTACAATGTGGTAGTGAACTGTGCTGAAAATATATTAAATTGAAATGTGAGAATGGTAATACTCTTCGGGTTGAATTAGATGAATTAGAGAGTTTGCCTGAAGTGATTCCAAAAGTGAATAAGGAAAGGGTGCGAAGCTTATGTTGCTTTTGTGATGAATACTAAAGAGACAAAGTCAAAAATAGAGTTGGTACTAGTAGTTTGCGAGCATCAAGATGTATTGTTAGAAATGTTGCTAGGATTACCTCCAACTAAAGAGGTTGAATTTGGTATAAAGTTAGGTCCATGTACGAATCCTATTTCCATTGCTCCTTATAGAATGGCCCCAACCGAGTTAAGGGAATTGAAGGTTCCACTACAATATTTGACAGACAAAGGCTTCGCAAGACCCAGTCATTCTCCATGGGGTGCCCCTGTATTATTTGTGAAAAAGAAAGATGGCTCGATAACATTATGCATTGATTACCGGTAGCTTAATAAGGTAACTGTAAAGAACAAGTATCGTTTACCAAGGATCGATGATTTATCTGACCAGTTGCAAGGAGCCACAGTGTTTTCCAAGATAGATTTGAGGTCTGGGTATTATCCACTAAGAGTTAAGGAGTCCAAAGTGTCAAATATAGCATTTTGAATGAGGTATGGCCACTATGAGTTTCTTGTCATACCACTCGACTTGACCAATGCCCCAACAGTATTCATGGACTTAATGAATCGTGTGACAGCCCTAATTCGACCCTAGTCGGGAAATGGTTTCGAGACCATTAGATCGAGTCAGAAATAAGATCTAAATTTGAATTGTTGTGTGATTATATACGCAGCAATTTGTGGTGCCTTAATTTTAATTATTCTGGGTTGATTTTGAATTAAATTTTGAAATTTATGACTTAATTGCATGAAAGATAATTTAGTAGGGCATAGGTGTAAGTGCCAAATCCAATGTCTTATAAGGTAAAGAGGACTTAAATTGTTATTAATCCATGCATAATTTGTATAGACATTGCCGTCCATGGCTTAGTGGAAGAGTTGGATTATTAAAAGGGGCAATTAGGTAATCTAATAATTAAAGGCATGCATGTCATAAACATAATAGAAAATTTGGCCTTATTTTGTTCTTGTGTTTGCCAAAATTAAAGAAAAGAGGAAGTAGGAAAAAGTTCAAGTCATCCGGCCATGGTTTCTATCTAATCTGAAGGTATGTTTGAATGAATTTTTGTCAATTCTTTATGTATTTGAGATGGTTGTTACCTAGCTTACTCTACCCATGGTCTAAATTTAGAATTTGACGGTGTTATCTGCATTCGGCCATGAAGGAAGTAATTGAATTTATGAATGTTTTGATGTTTTTGCATTGGTAATGGGGGTAAGTTAGTTTTTAGCTAGTAAAACTTGGTTTTGTGGCTTATGAGAGGGATTACATTTGGCTAAGGTGTTAAATAATGAGAGGATGTGTTTATTTGTTAAAATTTGCTTATCCCCATGGTTGAATGTGATATTTGTTCAAGGAACGGTTTAGTTGAATGAGTAAGTAGTGAATAAGGACAAGTGGTTATGTGATATTTGATAATATGATGTGTTTGTGGGATTTAAGTTAAAAATTGACCATTAGGGCCGAATGAGTTTTAGAAAAGGGGCATTCGTTTAATGTGTGAAGCTTAGAGGAGTGTAAGACATTCGGTCACTTTGGTTAGGTGAGGGAAAAATGTTTAGTTGAATTTTTACTAATTTTGGTTAGAAAATTCTACTTCGTAATGTGACCTTGGGAATATAGAGTAACATTTGAATGTGAAGTTTTGGCAAATAATTGTGCAAAGTGCCGAAGGTGTATAATACTGATACTTGGACTATTGATATACATATATATTTATATATATGTTAGTGAAGATTTTATAAATGTCTTTTAATAGAACATTCGGCTATGGCTATTATTATAAAGCTTATAGTGTCATATGTGAAATACTTATGACTTTTGCATGCATTCGATTAAAGTAGAGGATAATAAAGCTTTGTAGACTTGAGTAGTTAAGGCTGAAAGAATTATACACTAAACATAAGTAAAATTCAAGCATGAAAAGTGGGTGAACCTTTGCTTGTCTATACGAATTAGATATATTGATAAATATGGTATTGAGTCATGGCTTGTTTAATGAAGTAGGATACATGCTAAAGTTAAATGGTTGTCATAGGTAACTAGTAAGGAAAAAGGTATTGAGTAAGAAATTTAATAAGCTTATTTGTTCTAATTTTAAGCTCAAGAGCAAAGAGGATCGAAATCAGATAGAGGAAAAGAGAAAGTAGTGGAGTAGCCGAGTTACAACCGTTCAAATATATCGTGGTAAGTTTTGAGTGTATCATCTGTGCATTTACATGATTATGGTATGAAACTTTTACGTTACATGCCTTGAAATTTAATAAACTCACTTTGATAAAATTTCAATTATAATTATGATGGCTTGAATAAGGTAGCCGTGTGAATATTGATATTGAAAGAAAGATATGACTAGTTTATACATGTGAGATTTCATGGTAATCTCTATCAAACAGAATGGAAATGAAGTAGAAAATGAATAGTATTCGGCAATTGAGTTTATGGAAAATGTTATAATGTGTATTTGTAAGTGATGCTCGTGATGAAAGTAAACATGAGATTTGAATATAGTAGGTTGTGTATAATGCATTAAAATGTGACTAAATTATTGCCCAGGGTTCAATGGTGATACTTTCAAGCCTCCGTGCCTAGCAGGCTTTGTGCCGGTGATACTTTCAGGCCTTCGTGCCTAGCAGGCTTTGCGCTGGTGATACTTTTAGGCCTTCGTGCCTAGCAGGCTTTGTGCCGGTGATACTTTTAGGCCCCCGTGCCTAGCAGGCTTTGTGCCGGTGATATTTTCAGGCCTCCGTGCCTAGCAGGCTTTGTGCCAGTGATACATTCGAGCCCTTATGCCTAGCAGGCTTTGCGCCCGTGATACATTCGGGCCCTCACGCCTAGCAGGCTTCTTGCCAGTGATTTTAGTATGTGTGAGACTATGAGGAATTTCGATATAACTGTAGTATATTATGAGCATCGTATTAAGAATGTCTGGTATGTACTTTGTACCAACGTAATAGATTAAGTTGATATGTACCTAAGAATGATATGAAATATTTAAGTTTAACGTTTCTTTTAAATGACTAACTTTGCTTTGGTAAGGTCCAAATATGAAACATGGTGGTATGCTTTACCTATATTGCTAGGGTATACATATATTCAGCTATGAATGATGCTCACATGGTAATAGGAATTTGTGATAATAGATGATAAGAAATCAATTAAAATAAATGGAATTTTCCTTATGTATGTGAATGTGTATTCGGCCAAGTAGATAGGCTTTTAAAATTTAGTTTTTGTTATATGACCTAGTAGATGTTATGAAGCATGAATTGTTTAGTTTACTCAAAGCTTACTAAGCTCATTAAAGCTTACTCCGTTTTTATGTTTCTTTTTGTTTTATAAACCTTAATCGAAGCTACGGTTCGAGGGATTCAAGTCATAGTTTATCACATTATCACCGTCAAATTTTTGGTACTTTTGAAGGTTCTTAATTTTAAGCAATGGCATGTATAGGCTAAAACTTATGTTTTGAAATCAAACTTCATTTTGAATTGTAAATATGAATAGCCATGCGATAATGGCTGTCGTGTTGCCATATGTGTTTTGTGGGTTAATATGAATTGGTTTATCTAATTATTCAATGTACTCATTAATATAAGATAAATCATGTTCGGTTATGCTTGAGATTATTTATGAAATGAATAGTATTTGTTCTTTATTTTTGTATAATAGATTCAGAGTACTTTTGTTATGCATGTTTATATGATACGAGATGATGAGTGACGAAACCAGATTGAACTAGTGATTGGTTTTATATGTACTCATAGTTATAATTTACGTGAATGACGTCTAAAGAATCTAATTAATGTCGAGTAATATCTTTTGACCTTCCTGCGCCGGGTTGGGTCTAGGGGTGTTACATTTTATTGGTATCAGAGCTACGGTTTAGTCGGTTCTCGGACTAACGTAGCATGTGTGAATATAGCTATACATGCCATTGTAAGTTAAAACGATAGTGTGGTGACTTCTGACTTTCCAACTTGTGATTTTGTATAGAAATGAATCCCGATCCTGAACGAGCTGTAGCGGATGACGTAGAGAGTGTAGCGCCGGCTCCCGCGCAAGGGACCGCGCCTAATGACTCTCAACCGAGTGCCAGTCATCGAGATGATGACATTAGACAAGCTTTCCACGCAATGATGAGTGATTGGTTCACTCAATTTATCCGAACAAATCCGGTTGCTCCACAAACCCCGCCTCAAAATACTCCCCTCCCGACATACGTAGCCCCTCCTGTGACTGATCCTCTGAGATCGAGTAGGCCTCCAGTTGATAAGATTAGAAAATACGGGGCTGAAGAGTTTCGGGCTACAACCAGTGATGATGCTGAGTGAGCCGAGTTTTGGCTTAACAATACGATCTGAGTTTTTGATGAACTATTGTGTTCGCCCGAAGAATGTCTAAAGTGTGCTATATCTCTATTACGCGATTTCACTTACTATTGGTGGAATACATTGATCTCTATCGTGCCAAAGGAACGGGTCACTTGGGAGTTCTTCCAAACTGAATTCTGAAAAAAGTATATCAGTCAAAGATTCATTGATCAAAAACGGAAAGAATTTCTTGAGCTTAAGCAGGGCCGAATATCCGTAACTGAATATGAGAGTGAGTTTGTACGGCTAAGTCGTTATGCTCGTGAGTGTGTATCATCGGAGGCTACCATGTGTAAATGTTTCGAGGATGGTTTAAATGAAGATATCAAGTTGTTGGTCGGCATTTTAGACATCAAAGAGTTCATAGTACTTGTTGAGAGAGCTTATAAAGCTGAAGAGCTCAGCATTGAAAAGAAAAAGGCCAAGGAAGGGATTAGAGAATTTCGTAAGAGATCGTCGGGAAAATCTTTTCAACAATCTTCGAAGAAATTTTGGGATGAGTCGAACAGATCTAAGGCTAATTCAGGTTACTCTAGACGGGATCGTGATCGACCTCCAGTGAGTACGCGAGCCACTTTCATTGCTAGTGTAGGCAATGACCGAGGGGATAGAACAGTTTGCAAGCACTGTGGGAAATGGCATCCTGGGAGTTGCAGATTGCATGACCATTCCTGTTTTAGATGTGGAGCTGCTGATCACTTCATAAAGGATTGTCTGAGGCAGGTTGAACATAATACTGACCATAGTGAGAGGCCAGGTAGCACAGCAGTCCGTGGGCGACCACCTAGACGGGGAGGTAATATTAGTGGTAGTCAGAGAGGGACTAGAGACACTACAGTTAGATCTGAGGCTCGTGCACCTGCTCGAGCTTATGCCATTCATGCCCGAGAGGAGGCTTCTTCCCCTGATGCTATTACTGGTACTTTTACTCTCTTTGACACTGATGTTATAGCTCCGATTGATCCCAATTCAATTAATTCGTATGTGTGTGAAACTTTAGCATCCAGTAAGACTTTACCTGTTGAGTCTATTGAATTTGTAATTCGAGTGTCAAATCCTTTGGGTAGATGTGTGTTGTCGATAAAGTGTGCAAGAGATGTCCCCTAATGATTCGAGAATGGTGTTTCCCAGCTGATCTGATGCTATTACCGTTTGATGAATTTGATATTATTCTCAGGATAGATTGGTTGACTGTGCATGATGCTATAGTGAACTGCAAGCGAAAGATTATTGATCTACGATGCTCGGATAACAAGATCATTCGGATTGAATCCTCTGATTTGAGCGGGTTGCCAGCTGTGATATCTTTGATGCAAGCTCAGAAATATGTAAAAAGGGGGTACGAGGCATATCTCGCGTACGTGATCGATAGTAAAGAGTTAGAAAAGAAGCTTGGATGGGTGCCAGTAGTTTGTGAATATCCAGATGTTTTTCCCGAAGAATTACCTGGATTACCACCAGTTTGTGAAGTAGAGTTCGGCATTAAACTTCTATCAGGAACGGTTCCAATTTCAATAGCCCCCTATCGTATGGCACCAACTGAATTAAAAGAATTGAAAGTTCAGCTGCAAGAATTGACGAATAGAGGTTTTGCTCGACCAAGTTTT
This sequence comes from Gossypium stocksii, assembly GCA_020496765.1. NCBI lineage: Eukaryota > Viridiplantae > Streptophyta > Magnoliopsida > Malvales > Malvaceae > Gossypium > Gossypium stocksii. Next base: position 77,380,347 of record CM035624.1, on the reverse strand, counting down.
TCACCTTGGGGTGCACCTGTCTTATTCGTGAAAAAGATAGACAGAATGATGAGAATGTGTATCGACTATCGTCAATTAAATAAAGTGACGATAAAGAATAAATATCCGTTACCGCATATTGATGATTTGTTCGACCAACTGAAAGGAGCCTCAGTATTTTCGAAGATAGATTTGAGATCGGGTTATTATCAGCTGCGAGTACGAGATTCAGATGTGCCAAAAACGGCATTCAGAACAAGGTACAGTCACTATGAGTTCTTAGTGATGCCGTTTGGGCTCTCTAATGCCCTGACAGTATTTATGGATTTGATGAATTGAATTTTCAGACCTTATTTGGACCGTTTCGTAGTTGTGTTTATTGACGATATATTGATCTACTCACGCGATGAGACTAAACATACCGAACACCTGAGATTAGTATTACAAACTTTATGGGATAATCAATTATATGCTAAGTTCAGTAAGTGTGAGTTCTGGCTGTCAAAAGTTAGCTTCCTTGGGCATGTTGTATCCGCATCGGGTATTCGGGTTGATCCGAGTAAAGTTTCAGCAATACTTGATTGGAAGCCTCCGAGAAATGTCACTGAAGTTCGGAGCTTTTTAGGACTCGCTAGTTACTACCGACAATTTGTGAAAGGATTCTCGATGATCGCAACACCGTTGACAAAACTACTACAAAAAGACGTCAAATTTAAGTGGTCGGAAAAGTGTCAAAGAAGTTTCGACCAGCTGAAAACTCTTTTGACGGAAGCTCCTGTGTTGGTCCAGCCTGAGTCTGATAAAGAATATGTGGTTTATAGTGACGCCTCACAAAACGGTTTAGGTTGCGTCTTGATGCAAGAAGGCCGAGTAGTTGCATATGCCTCGAGGCAATTGAAGCCTCATGAGAGAAATTACCCAACTCATGATCTTGAGCTTGCTGCTATTGTTTTTGCTCTAAAAATTTGGCGCCACTACCTGTTCGGAGAAAAATGCCATGTCTTTTCTGATCATAAAAGTTTGAAGTACTTAATGACTCAAAAGGATCTGAATTTGAGACAAATATGGTAGTTAGAATTGCTAAAAGACTACGAGCTTGTTATTGATTATCATCCGGGTAAAGCTAATGTGGTTGCGGATGCTCTCAGTTGGAAATCCCTATTTTCATTGCGAGCAATGAATGTCCATTTATCTGTGTCATCGGATAATTTATTAATAGCAAAATTAAAAGCGAAACCAGCGTATGTGCGGCAAATTTGGGAAGCTCAAAAAGTCGATGCCGAATTGTCCGCAAAAAGAGCTCAGTGTATCCTGAAAGTAGACTCAGAATTTCAAATTGACGACAACGATTGTTTGAGGTTCAAAGATCGATTATGCATCCCAAGAAAGTCAGAATTCGTTCCGATGGTTTTGAAAGAGGCTCATGAGGGTCGAATGTCAATTCACCCGGGTAGCACAAAAATGTTTAATGACCTGAAATCTCAATACTGGTGGCACGGTATGAAGCGAGACATCTCCGACTACGTTTCTAAATGTTTGATTTGTCAACAAGTGAAAGCAGAGCATCAGGTGCCTTTGGGACTACTTTAGCCAATTTTAATACCTGAGTGGAAGTGGGATCGAGTTACAATGGATTTCGTGTCTGGGTTACCGCTAACCCCGAGCAAGAAAGACTCCATTTAGGTTATAGTTGACCGATTGACCAAGTCGGCTCACTTTATCCCTATTTGTACGGACTATACGCTCGAGAAGCTAGCGAAATTGTATATTTCACAGATTGTGAGGTTGCACGGGGTGCCTGCTTCTATTATTTCGGATAGAGATCCTAGATTTACTTCGAGATTTTGGAAGAAATTACATGAAGCCTTAGGTACCCAACTACATTTTAGTACTGCTTTCCATCCATAAACTGACGGACAATCTGAGCGAGTTATTCAAATACTCGAACACATGTTGAGATGTTGCATTCTCGAGTTTAGCGGTTCGTGGGAAAAATATTTACCTTTGGTGGAATTTGCGTATAACAATAGCTTTCAATCGAGTATTCAAATGGCACCATATGAAGCTCTCTACGGTCGAAAGTGCCGTACACCTTTGTTTTGGACCGAGCTTAGTGAAAGTAAGATACTCGAGGTTGATTTAATCAAAGAAGCTGAGCAGAAAGTGAAAAAGATTCGTGACAGTTTGAAAATAGCTTCAGATCGTCAGAAGTCGTATGCAGATTTGAAACGTAAAGATACCGAGTATCAGATTGGTGATAGGGTATTCCTGACAGTCTCACCATGGAAAAAGATACTTCGATTTGGCCGTAAAGGCAAGTAGAGTCCGAGATTCATCGGACCATTTGAGATATCGGAACGAATTGGGCCAGTTGGTTATAAGCTAATTCTACCCCTTGAACTTGAGAAGATTCACAACGTTTTTCATGTATCAATGCTTCGTCATTATAGATCCGATCCCACTCATGTGATTAATCTATCAGAAGTTGAAATTTAACCCGATTTGAGTTATGAATTAGAGCCAATTCGAATCTTAGCTCGGGAGGTGAAAGAGTTACGAAATAAAAAAAATTCTGTTGGTAAAGGTGCTATGGCTTAAGCACGGGATGGAAGAAGCAACTTGGGAACCTGAGACATCTATGAAAGAACGATACCCAATTTTATTCATCGGTAAGATTTTCGAGGACAAAAATTTCAAAAGGGGGAGAGAGTTGTGACAGCCCTAATTCGACCTTAGTCAGGAAATGGTTTCGAGACCATTAGACCGAGTCAGAAATATGATCTAAATTTGAATTGTTGTGTGATTATATATGCAAAAATTTGTGGTGCCTTAATTTTATTTATTCTGGGTTGATTTTGAATTAAATTTTGAAATTTATGACTTAATTGCATGAAAGATAATTTAGTAGGGCATAAGTGTAAGTGCCGAATCCAATGTCTTATAAGGTAAAGAGGACTTAAATTGTTATTAATCCATGCATAATTTGCATGGACATTACCGTCTATGGCTTAGTGGAAGAGTTGGATTATTAAAAGGGGCAATTAGGTAATCTAATAATTAAAGGCATGCATGTTATAAACATAATAGAAAATTTGGCCTTATTTTGTTATTGTGTTTGCCGAAATTAAAGAAAAGAGGAAGTAGGAAAAAGTTCAAGTCATTCAGCCATGGTTTCTATCTAATCTTAAGGTATGTTTGAATGAATTTTTGTCAATTCTTTGTGTATTTGAGATGGTTGTTACCTAGCTTACTCTACCCATGGTCTAAATTTAGAATTTGATTGTGTTATGTGCATTCGGCCATGAAGGAAGTAATTGAATTTATGAATGTTTTGATGTTTTTGCGTTGGTAATGGGGGTAAGTTGGTTTTGAGCTAGTAAAACTTGGTTTTGTGGCTTATGGGAGGGATTACATTCGGCTAAGGTGTTAAATAATGAGAGGATGTGTTTATTTGTTAAAATTTGCTTATCCCCATGGTTGAATGTGATATTTGTTCAAGGAACGGTTTAGTTGAATGGGTAAGTAGTGAATAAGGACAAGTGGTTATGTGATATGTGATAATATGATGTGTTTGTGGGATTTAAGTTAAAAATTGACCATTAGGGCCGAATGAGTTGTAGAAAAGGGGCATTCGTTGAATGTGTGAAGCTTAGAGGAGTGTAAGACATTCGGTCACTTTGGTTAGGTGATGGAAAAATGTTTAGTTGAATTTTTACTAATTTTGGTTAGAAAATTCTACTTCGTAATGTGACATTGGGAATATAGAGTAACATTTGGATGTGAAGTTTTGGCAAATAATTGTGCAAAGTGCCGAAGGTTTATAATACTGATACTTGGACTATTGATATACATATATATATATATATGTTAGTGAAGATTTTATAAATGTCTTTTAATAGAACATTCGGCTATGGCTATTATTATAAAGCTTATAGTGTCATATGTGAAATACTTGTGACTTTTGCATGCATTCGATTGAAGTAGAGGATAATAAAGCTTTGTAGACTTGAGTAGTTAAGGCCGAAAGAATTATACACTAAACATAAGTAAAATTCAAGCATGAAAAGTGGGTGAACCTTTGCTTGTCTATACGAATTAGATATATTGATAAATATGGTATTGAGTCATGGCTTGTTTAATGAAGTAGGATACATGCTGAAGTTAAATGGTTGTCATAGGTGACTAGTAAGGAAAAAGGTATTGAGTAAGAAATTTAATAAGCTTATTTGTTCTAATTTTAAGCTCAAGAGCAAAGAGGATCGAAATCAGATAGAGGAAAAGAGAAAGTAGTGGAGTAGCCAAGTTACAACCGTTCGAATATATCGAGGTAAGTTTTGAGTGTATCATCTGTGCATTTACATGATTATGGTATGAAACTTTTACGTTACATGCCTTGAAATTTAATAAACTCACTTTGATAAAATTTCAATTATAATTATGATGGCTTGAATAAGGTAGCCGTGTGCATATTGATATTGAAAGAAAGATATGACTAGTTTATACATGTGAGATTTCATGGTAATCTCTATCAAACCGAATGGAAATGAAGTAGAAAATGAATAGTATTTGGCAATTGAGTTTATGGATAATGTTATAATGTGTATTTGTAAGTGATGCTCGTGATGAATGTAAACATGAGATTCGAATATGGTAGGTTCTATATAATGCATTAAAATGTGACTGAATTATTGCCCGGGGTTCAATAGTGATACTTTCAGGCCTCCGTGCCTAGCAGGCTTTGTGCCAGTGATACTTTCAGGCCTTCATACCTAGCAGGCTTTGTGCCGGTGATACTTTCAGGCCTCCGTGCCTAGCAGGCTTTGTGCCGGTGATACTTTCAGGCCTCCGTGCCTAGCAGGCTTTGTGCCAGTGATACTTTCAGGCCTCCATGCCTAGCAGGCTTTGTGCCGATGATACATTAGGGCCCTCGTGCCTAGCAGGCTTTGCGCCAGTGATACATTCGGGCCCTCGCGCCTAGCAGGCTTCTTGCCAGTGATTTTAGTATGTGTGAGACTATGAGGAATTTTGATATAACTGTAGTATATTATGAGCATCGTATTAAGAATGTCAGGTATGTACTTTGTACCAATGTAATAGATTAAGTTCATATGTACCCGAGAATGATATGAAATATTTAAGTTCAATGTTTCTTTTAAATGACTAACTTTGCTTTGGTAAGGTCCAAATATGAAACATGATGGTATGCTTTACCTATATTGCTAAGGTATACATATATTCGGCTATGAATGATGCTCACATGGTAATGGTAATTTGTGATAATAGATGATAAGAAATCAATTGAAATAAATGGAATTTTTCTTATGTATGTGAATGTGTATTCGGCCAAGTAGATAGGCTTTTAAAATTTAGTTTTTGTTATGTGACCTAGTAGATGTTATGAAGCATGAATTGTTTAGTTTACTCAAAGCTTACTAAGCTCATTAAAGCTTACTACGTTTTTATGTTTCTTTTTGTTTTATAGACCTTAATCGAAGCTACGGTTCGAGGGATTCAAGTCATAGTTTATCACACGATCGCCGTCAAATTTTTGGTACTTTTGAAGGTTCTTAATTTTAAGCAATGGCATGTATAGGCTAAAACTTATGTTTTGAAATCAAAGTTCATTTTGAATTGTAAATATGAATAGCCATGCAATAATGGCTGTCGTGTTGCCATATGTGTTTTAAATATGAATTGGTTTATCGAATTATTCAATGTACTCATTAATATAAGATAAATCATGTTCGGTTATGCTTGAGATTATTTATGAAATGAATAGTATTTGTTCTTTATTTTTGTATAATAGATTCAGAGTACTTTTGTTATGCATGTTTATATGATACAAGATGATGAGTGACGAAACCGGATTGAACTAGTGATTGGTTTTATATGTACTCATAGTTATAATTTACGTGAATGACGTCTAAAGAATCTAATTAATGTCGAGTAATATCTTTTGACCTTCCTGAGACGGGTTGGGTCTAGGGGTGTTACAAATCGTATCTTTCGGCCTTACTTGGATAGATTCGTTGTAGTATTTATCGACGATATCTTGATCTATTATTATGATGAGGACAAACATGCCAAGCATTTGAGGACAGTATTGCAGACTTTACGAGATAAACAACTTTACGTGAAGTTTAGTAAGAGTGAATCTTGGCTTAAGAAGGTTAGATTTTTCGGCCACATCATTTCGGGTGATGGCATCAGAGTTGACCCAAATAAGATTTCAGCGATTGTTGATTATAAACCACCGAAGAACGTATTTGAGGTCAAAAGTTTCTTTGGTTTGGCTGGTTATTACCGGAGATTTCTTAAGGGATTTTCCATGATCGCCACTCTTATGACGAGATTGTTGCAAAAAGACATTAAGTTTGAGTGGACGGAAAAGTGCCAACAAAGTTTCGAAAGGTTAAAGACATTGTTGACTGAAGCTCCTATCTTAGTGCAGCCCGAACCAGGAAAAGATTTTGTGGTTTACAGTGAGGCATCACTAAATGGATTGGGCGTGTATTTATGCAAGAAGGCAAAGTGATTGCCTATGCCTCGAGACAATTGATGTAACACCGCAAACCTGGCCTAGAAGTTAGGCTCGAATCTAGGGTGTCACATTGAAGTGTTTTTCGAAAACCTTGTTTCCATTGAAAACCCTTCTTATTAAAACTTGTTGCCATTTAAAACTTGTGTAAAATCTCAAATTTCGTATACAAATTTTTAAAAATGTGATTTATTAAAAGACGTTCTCTTGTAAAATGTTATTACCTTTAAAACCTTAATTGTTACGGAAGCCTAATTTAAAATAGTTGCAGAAACGTGATATTTTGAAAAATAGTTGTTGTTCTGGAAAAATCATGTCCGACTTCTAGCAATTATAAAATAATAAATAAAATCCCAAATTTAAAAACTAGAAAGTTTAAAAGGCCTTGTTACAACCCAAACCAGAATAAAGTACTTAAAAGTAAATCAAGACAGAGCATAAGTAATGTGACCTTCTCCGAGTCCCTCGCAGCACTGATCCTCCTAAAGCTAAGGATTACCTACACAGTTATTCAATGGGGTGAGTTTTATGAAAATTCAGTGTGTAATCCCCTACTATATAAAACAAACAGTCAGTCATACAAAAGAATTAAAAGTCTAGGCCCCAGCCCTACTACAGTTCCAATATCAATTTGGCCTTAGCCCACTATAACAGATAGTACCAGATGGGCCTTAGCCCATTATAGAATTAGAAACATTATCAGAATTAGAATCAAAATTTGAAGTAGAATCAGGTGGGCCTAAGCCCAAAACAGAATCAGTAACAGTATAATACAGATATGTAGAACAGACTGGGCCGAAGCACTATACAGAACAAATCAATCTGGGCCTTAACCCTATAAAAAACAGTGTGGGCCAAGCCCATAGTAGAATTAGAACAATATGTGAATGCAATCCTAACCCAGGCCAGCCATCACACCACCCGTACCAACCCAACACACCATGTGGGAAATAACTTAACCCATCCAGCCCTACACACTAATGACACAAACATGTTGCTAATAATAAATAATGTGGTGAAGCCACCAGAATCAGAATAATTGGCAAAGCCACTAGCACAGAACTTCCTCCAAATCGATGTCCCAACCCAATATGTCGTGTATGCTATGCTCAATCATCTTACAAGTATGTAGAATGGCCATCTTCAGTATCAGTAATTTAAACACATATTAAAACATATCAATCACACAACCACAGCCATGTCAGTCAAATCACTGTCATACGAACACAGTCAAATCCGTCAAACACACAGTCCAAGTCAGTCACTTGCCCACAAGGGCAAAACAGTCATTAAACACCTTAGGGGCAAAATGGTAATTTTACCCCACAGGGGTATCTCGGTAATTCTACCCTACAGGGGTATTTCAATAATTTTATCATACAAGGGTATTTCGATAATTCTACCCTATAGGGGTATTTCAGTAATTTTACAACCCAGGGGTATTTCGATAATTTTGAAATCTAAGGTATTTCTGTAATTTGTAAACTAGGCTATTTCTGTAATTTTGTAAATCGAGGGTAAAATGATAATTTTGCAATTCATGGGTAAAACGGTAATTTTACAAATCAGGGGTAAAATGGTAACTTTACAAATTAGGGGTAAAACGGTAACATTACAAATCAGGGGTAAAATTATAACTTTACAAATCAGGGGTAAAATGTCAACTTCATAAATTAGGGGTACAATGGTAATTTTACAAATCAGGGGTAAAACAGTACTTTTACAAATCAGGGGTACTTTTGTAATTTTACAAATCGAGGGTAATTCGATAATTTTGCAAATCGGGGGGTATTACAGTAATTCTACCTTCTAATGGTATTTTGATAATTTTATCAATCCTTCAGAAAGTCTACAGTCATCTCGGGCGACTCAAGTATTCTAAATAGAGATATCGTTGCGAATGGGCCTAAGGCCCGTTCTTGGCCCAAATGGGCACACACGCTTGTGTAGCCGTTTAGCCCAAAACTAGCCATAAATATGAGATTCACCTAGTCTAGTCCAATACTTACTACACAATCATCAATTTGCTTGACTAGGCCCACGGGTCCATTGGGTCCACATGGCCCATTTCGGCATTCCGACATTTGCCGTTCTACAGCTAAAGTAGGGTGAAGTACACACCTGATAGGTATCTGAAGTTAATCCACGTTCTGAACGCTGCTATGCTTAGAAGCCAACAATAATCGCACCCTTGACTTGCCGGGGGTGTGTCGATCAACTACGGTCACCACCACCGTGACCCAAGGGCATACAGATCAACGAATGATCCAACGCTGAACCCAAACGAACACACCACAACATGAAAGGGATAAGCAAGAAAGGTATGCTTACTCTCCTCACGGTTTGCTCTATTTAAAGCCAACTTCTCGCCTATTCTCATGTTAGCTTCCCAATGTAGGATTCTCCATCAATCAACCAAAACCAACTTGTTAGCAAAATAACCAACCATTGCGTGCTAAGGGATTCGAACCAAAGTCTTCTTGATAGCACTATCAAGGCACCACCACTCAGACACAAGCTCCTTTGAGTCATAAGTCCAACATATTTAACTTTAAAGCCGACCTACTCGCTTCCAGATTTATTTAAAAGAAAAACTACAATCAATTGTAAGAGCTAAGACTTGAACCTTAGACCCCTTGCTTCCCTTATGGCGTCACTTCCTTGCCACTATACCAAATCTCCTTTTGTGTCATGCTTTCACCAAAAATATTCTGAAAGTCTACCCACTAACATCAAGGCCCCCATAAGAGACAAACATAAATTTTTGCTAAGGTCCAGGTTTTAACCAAGGACTTCTCCAACACTCCCAAACACTCCCAAACCTCTTCGCTAACATACCAACATGCCATTCATCGTACATGGGCCCAGGGCCCATTACGCAACCCAAGTGGGGCCCACGTGCTCACATGGCCTGCTAAGCCAGATTTGCCCACAAACACATGTACAACATAGCCAGCCCACTAATTCCTACAAGTCCAAAGACAACCACCCGTGTGGGGTCCACAAGCCCATTGGGCCTATAACGCCCTAATTTTCGGGTTTCTCTTAGATTGTTGTTCGTCTGATAAAATGGTTGAACTATGGTATTTAGGTGTGTAATGCATGTTTGGGGAGTGTTAATGGGCCTATGGAAGGCCCAGGTGCTGGTTAAAAACTCGATAAAATTTTGTATTTTTTTTTACTTAAAAGATAGGGGGCCGTTGGAAGTAAGTGTCTTAAGAAATTGTGCATGAAATATAGCACAAAACAAGTCTTGGTAAAGTGGCAAAGGAGGCGCCACTAAGCTCCTTAAAAAGTGGCGCCTAAGAGAGCTTGGAGGTCCAAGGTTCAAGCTCCAGGGGTTGCAAATGAGTCGTTTTATTTTTGTGCTTGAGCAGGCAAGAGTTGGAAGCAGAGTTGAACTCTGTTGAGGAGTGGTTGAATTGGTCATGAGAGGATTTCGTGGAGTGATAAGGGGAGCTTGTTGAGGAGGATTTTTAGGTGAGTTTGAATTTTGAAAGGAAGTGGCCGGCCAGGGGATTCTGTTTAGAGTGAATTCGGCAAAGTGCATAGGTAGTGTTTCGGCAATTAGGCTCCTTAGTGTGCCGAATTCTTTAGGTTTGTGCACTCCTTCTTTTAACAATTTTAGGTGACATAGTAGGGTTCTCTTTTGTGATTCTTTTTCCTTGTTTTTGACTTAGTAGCCGCACCTCATACCTCAGGAACCCCACTGCCAAATTCTCTCTAGTAACCAAAAGCACTCTTCTGCTTTCCTCTTCACTCATTCTCTTCTTCTACTCATCTTGCATTCTAAGCCGAATTATTCTCTTCTTCTACAAGCCTCTGTCGACCATCTTTTTACCCAAATCCCTCATTAAGCCGAATGTTTATTTGATCAAAACCCCATCATGGCCGAATACTTTATGTGACCGAAACCATACTCCTTTGTTTACCTATTGACCAAAATCTATCACTTCTTCTTCTCCTTGATTCTCTAGCAAGCCGAACCTCTTAATACCCATTATTTAAGCCATCGAATCATGCTCCCAACTAAGTGTTGTGTCGACAAGGGTACCTAGAAGAGGATCTAGAAACCGAATCTATTTGGAGACATTCTGTGTAGTTGTTAGAGTTAGATCTAGTATAGATCTAAATTAGTGGAAGCGTGGAGATGTCTTCTTCGAGGAGAAGTGTTGGTAAGTGCTCGAGACCTTGTGTACATTCGTTTATGATTATTTAAGGCAAGAAGCCGAAACCCTTTTAAGGGGAGGTTAACGTTAGTGACTAAGGGCTTGTTGGCCTATTTCTCTTGTTTTGCTTGCGTTAGTGTGATCAAGAGGTTGTACAGCTAAGGATTCGGAAGGCTAATCGCAGGAGGACAGCATGATCTAGTCCATATTCAGTAGAAGGTAGGGACTTTAGGGTCTTAGGCCATGTAGGCCGATTTTCGTAAGGATTTATGACTCTTTGGTTATCGAAGATTAGACTAAAAAGTTAGTGTTCAATTGTAGGCTCTCTCTACGTGGGTTTCGTCAATGCTTCGACAGTTAACAGGTGTGTAACATACTCCCGTTATAGACTAGAACAACGACGGCCGTAATGACCAAAAGTGACCGACAAATGACCGAAAGTGACCGAAAACTCAGTCTTGTGAAATCTCTATGTAATCGTTTGCGCTGTTAGGGTTAACTTTAGATTTGATTGTGACAGAATTGTAGAAGGTGCGATTCTGAGCGTTTCGGTAAGTTGGACTTGAATGGGCCAAAGGTGGGCCCAATAGGTTTCCGAGCCCATACCAGTAAAATTGTCATTAAAAGCATTCTGGTGGTATGTTGAGAATAAACTAGTTAAAATTAACAATCTGAACATTAAAATTTGGATTTAACGGGCTTAAGACGATAATGGATTTAGTAAGGCCCAGTAGGGGTTTTTGGGGCTACAAAGGGCAGAATTGGAAACTAAGGTTAAAAGGACTTCTGTAAACACTAATGGACTAGTAATTACTTGGACTTGTATAAAAACCCTGAAAATCGGTAAAAGACTAAAATACCCCTAAGTATGGAAAATTACCATTTTACCCCTAGGTGCAAAATGACTTTTATACCCCTAGGGTAAATTCTGTATGAAACGTATGATTTTCTATTTCTATATGTCATATCCTATAATATGTAACACCCCAAACCCGGCCTGAACGTTATGAGCAGATCTGGTGTGTCACATGAGCCTATAACTAAGTTTACGACCTTTTTGTTGTTGTGACTTAGGTGATATTAAAATAGCAAGTTTGTGAAAAGTCATTTTGATACGTCTTTAGATTATCCAATCATTGAACTTGTTGAGTTTTGAAAACATTCTTAAGAATTAGAAAACCCGCGCAGCCTATAACTAGCAGTTTCGATAATATATGAATCAAACTATTGCTAAAACAAAATCAATAAAGAAATTTAAATAGCGGCCTTATTACAATAAAAAACCCCAAAAACAAACATAATAAAATACTTAAAATGAAAAGAAAACCGAATTTGCAGATGCTGTGGCCACTCCGAATCTCTCACAGCTCCAAGCCCACTATGGTTGAGGGTTACCTGCAGAAATGAAATGAAGGAGTGAGTTTGAGAACTCAGTGTGTAACTTAGTCTCAACCATAGGCTAAAACAGATCAAGCCTCAGAATTAGAGTTAATTGGGCCTTGGCACATTACAGAACCAGGTTAAGCCCATAGGCCCATAATAGATACAGATCAGATATATTATGCAAACAGAAAACCCAACCCAGATCCAACCATAACACCCCCGTACCAGCCTTACACCATGTGGGGAGACTACTCGACCCACCCAACCGCCCTCAGAAATTTGCAGCGAGGCTGCCAGATATTGTGACGAGGTAACAAGATACAGATATTGTGGCGAGGCCACCAGAACAGATATATATGTGGCGAGGCCACCAGAACAGATATATACGTGGCGAAGCCACCAGATTGCAGCGAGGCTGCCAGATCAGATATATATATGTGGCGAGGCCAGCAGATTGCAGCGAGGTTGCCAGAACGCTTCCTCCATCATAAACCCAAACCCCATGCAATAGATATCATGATATGGCATATAACATACAGAATCGCATGCATCAGATATACACATGTATTATGAGATATTACATATAGAAACAGGAAATCATACGTTTCATACAGAATTTACCCTAGGGGTATAAAGGTCATTTTGCACCTAGGGGTAAAATGGTAATTTTCCATACTTAGGGGTATTTTAGTCTTTTTACCGATTTTCAGGGTTTTTATGCAAATCCAAGTAATTACGAGTCCATTAGTGTTTACAAAAGTCCTTTTAACCTTAGTTTCCAGTTTTACCCTTTTTAGCCCAAAATCCCCTAATGGGCCTTACTAAATCCATTATCGTCTTAAGCCCGTTAAAACCAAATTTTAATGTTCAGATTGTTAATTTAACCGGTTTATTCTCAACATACCGACAAAATGCTTTTAATGACAATTTTACCGATATGGGCTCGGAAGCCCATTGGGCCCACCTTTGGCCCATTCAAGCCCAACTTACCGGAATGCTCAAAATCGCACCTTCAACAATTCTATCACCATCGAATCTAAAGTTGACCCAAACAGCATAAACGATTACACAGAGATTTCATAAGGCCAATTTTCGGTCATTTTTGGTCATTATGGCCGTTGCCGTCCTAGTCTATAGCGAAAGTATGTTACACACCTGTTAACTGTCGAAATGTTGACGAAACCCACGTATGAAGAGCCTACAATCTAACACCAACTTTTTAGTCTAATATTCGATAACCAAAGAGTCATAAACCCTTACCAAAATCAGCCTACATGGCCTAAGACCTTAAAGGCCCTACCTTCTGCCGAAAATGGACTAGATCCTACTGTCCACTTGCGTTAGTCTACACTAGCCCCTTGCTGCACGTCCCTTCGCCCACACTAGAGTACACAAAACTAAGAGAAAGAGGCCAATAGGCCTTTAGTCACTAACGTTAGCCTCCCTAAACAAAAGTTTCAGCTTCTCGCGTTAAACCTGAAAACTAACGAGATAGGATCACGAAATACTTACCAATCTAAGTCCCAAACCACAGCCGTTCCATTTGTGACAACGAGAAAGGAAGAGTGTTGAAGGGTTTCGGTTTTAGAAGAGGGGAATAGGGTCTTAAGCACAAGAGGGTTTGGCTAACAAGTTGGAGAGGGCTTTAATGAAGGAATGAAGAAGTAGAAGAAGAAGAAAAGTGTGGGTAGAACCAATTCGGTCAATGGGAGAGTCTAGCAACGGTGGTTCGGCTTGAAGAAACAAATGGAGAGAGAAAACGTTTAAAGAGAAGAATAGGAGGAGAGGTATTTTATCAAAAGGAGTTCGGCAATGGGGTACAACAGGGTACGGCTACAAGAACAGAAAAGAAAGAAAAAAAAGAATTTAGAGGACCTAAATGCTAAGTAAAAATCGACAAAAGGACCACAAAAAGAACCTAAGAGAAATCGGCACTATTAGCACCTAATTGCCGAATACTTTCCTATGCAAAAAATGCCAAAAATGCACCCCCAAAAGTCCCTTGGCCGGCCACCTCTCTTCAAAATTCAAAAGCTCCCAAAAATTCTCCTTAACAAGCTCCCTTTATCACTCCACAAAATCCTCTCATGACCGATTCAAACACTCCTCAACAGAGTTCAACTCTGCTTCAAACTCTTACCAGATCAAGCACAAAAATTAAACACCACACATGCTCACTCTGGGCCTTGAACCTTGGACCTCCAAGCTCACTTAGGCGCCACTTTTTAAGGAGCTTAGTGGCGCCTCCTCTGCCACTTTACCAAGACTTGTTTTGTGCTATATTTTACGCACAATTCCTTAAGACCTTTACTTCCAACGGCCCCTCTATCTCCTAAGTCAAAAATACAAAATTTTGCCGAGTTTTTACCCAACACCTGGGCCTTCCATAGGCCCATTAACACTCCAAATAACATGCATTACACACCAAAATACTAGAGTTCCTACATTTCACTAGATGAACAATAATCTAAGAGAAACCCAAAAATTTAGGGCGTTACAACTCTACCCTCCTTAAAGAAATTTCGTCCTCGAAATTTACCTTATCCAAACAAATCGGGATATTGTTGCCGCATTGCCTCCTCTGGTTCCCAAGTAGCTTCCTCTTTGCCATGATTACGCCAAAGTACCTTTACCAATGAGACTGATTTTCTCCTTAGAACCTTCACGTCTCGATCCAGGATCTGCACAGGCTCCTCCTCGAAAGTCAAATCAGGCTGTACTTCCACCTCTGTAACTGGTAGAATATGGGTAGGGTCAGAACGATATCGTCTTAGCATGGATACGTGAAACACATCATGGATTCTATTTAGCTCTGAAGGTAATTCCAACTGATACGCTACCAGACCTACTCGCTTAAGAACTCAATAAGGCCCAATAAACCGCGGACTTAGCTTGCCTTTCCTACCAAATCTTAGTATCTTCTTCCAAGGTGAAACCTTCAGAAAGACCATGTCACCCACTGAGTACTCAATCTCCTTACGCTTCAAATCTGCGTAAGACTTCTGCCGATCAGATGCCTCTTTTAACTGATCCCTAATCACCTTGACCTTCTCTTCAGTCTCTGCTGCCAATTCAGGTCCAAGAACTTACCGCTCGCCCAATTTGGTCCAACAGCTAGGAGATCGACACTTACGCCCATACAGTGCCTCATATGGTGCCATACGGATGCTAGCCTGATAACTGTTATTATACGCAAACTCTGCTAACAGAAGATAATCCTCCCAACTGCCTCGAAAGTCGATAACACATCCCCTCAACATGTCTTCCAGAATCTGAATAACCCTTTCTGATTGACCATCAGTCTGAGGATGAAAAGCCGTGCTAAAGTTCAGTCGCGTTCCCAACGCCTCATGCAACTTTTTCTAGAAACGAGATGTAAATCTAGGATCTCCATTAGAAATGATAGACACTGGCACCCCATGCAGTCGTACAATATCTGCTACATATAATTTGGCTAACTTCTGAAGCAAATAATCAGTACGTACAGGTATGAAATGAGCAGATTTAGTCAACCTATCCACAATCACCCAAATCGAGTCCTTCCTCGACGGCGTCAAGGGCAACCCACTTACAAAATCCATGGTCACCATCTCCCACTTCCAAAGTGGTACTTTCACTGGTTGCAGAAGTCCAGAAGGTAACTGATGTTCAGGTTTCACTTGCTGGCAGGTCAGACAGTTTTCGACAAATTCCATTACCTCACGCTTCAACCCAGGCCACCAATACAACTCCTTCAAGTCATGATACATCTTATTACCTCCAGGATGCATAGCACACAGTCCTTCATGAGCTTCATTCAGAATTGCTTGCCTCAAAATAGAATCCCTCGGAATGCAAACTCTATCTCAGAAACAGAGAACTCCCTCACTGTTAAGTCCAAACTTGGAAATATTCCCATCCTTAACCTGCTGAAATCGAGAAACCAAAGACTCATCCCTTAACTGCTTTTCTTTAATCTCCTCCATCCAGGTTGGCCTTACCTGCAGTTCTGCTAACAGACTACCGTCATCATACAGACTCAATCGGGCAAACATCGCTCTCAGATCAGATACAGTTCTACAACTTAGGGCATCAGCCACCACATTAGCTTTACCTGGATGATACTCGATCGCACAATCATAATCCTTAAGCAACTCTAACCATCTCCGTTGCCTAAGGTTCAGCTCCTTCTGAGTCAGCAGGTACTTAAGACTCTTATGATCTGTGTATATAATACACCTTTCTCCATACAGGTAGTGTCTCCAAATCTTAAGGGCAAAGATTACTGCCGCCAACTCCAGATCATGGGTAGGATAGTTCACTTCATGAGGTTTAAGCTGCCGCGATGCATATGCAACCACTTTACCTTCTTGCATCAGCACACAGCCTAACCCAACATGTGATGCGTCACTATACACGGTAAAATCCTTTCCAGACTCTGGCTGAATCAATACAGGTGCCTCTGTTAGAACCTTCTTCAGTTTCTCAAAAGCTTCCTGCTACTGCTCGGTCTAAATAAATGGTACTCCTTTCCTTATGAGTTTTGTCAACGGTGCTGCCATCACAGAAAATCCTTCCACGAACCTTCTATAGTACCCAGCTAAACCCAAAAAACTTCAAATTTTCGCCACTGATTTTGGTGGTTTCCATTCCAGAATTGCTTCAATCTTTCGAGGGTCCACCTTAATCCCCTCAGCAGAAACAACATGCCCCAAGAAAGTTACCTCCCTCAACCAGAACTCACACTTACTGAATTTCGCATAAAGCTCCTCTTCCCTTAACACTTGCAGCACCACACGGAGATGCTCATCATGCTTCTCCTCAGATTCAGAATAGACCAAAATATCGTCGATAAATACGACTACAAAACGGTCAAAGTATGGCTGAAACAATCGATTCATCAGATCCATAAATGCTGCAGGTGCATTGGTCAGCCCAAATAGCATAACCAAGAACTCATAATGACCATACCAAGTTCTGAATGCTGTCTTGTGGATATCCACCTCTTTTACCCTTAACTGATGATATCCAGATCAAAGGTCGATTTTAGAAAATACTGAAGCTCCTCTAAGCTGGTCAAATAAGTCATCGATCCTTGGTAACGGGTACTTATTCTTAATCGTTAATTTGTTCAACTGCCGATAATCGATGCACATTCGCATTGACCCATCTTTCTTCTTCACAAACAACACTGGTGCTCCCCACGGAGACACACTTGGCCTAATAAAGCCTCTATCCAACAGTTCTTGAATTTGAGCTTTCAGCTCAACCAACTCCTTCGGTGCCATCCTATAGGGTGCAATGGACACCGGTGCCGTACCAGGCAACAAGTCGATCCCAAACTCAACCTCTCGATTCGGAGGTAATCCTGGAAGCTCTTCAGGAAACACATCTTGAAAATTGCTAACAGTTCTAACTTTGCCCACAGTCAGTTCCTCAGTTCCTGCTTGACTTATGAATGCCAAATAAGCCTCACATCCTTTTCAAATCCATTTCTCGGCTCTTAATGCCGACACCACATTGGACAGATAATCTCTACGTTCACCTAACACTAAAATTTCCTCATCCTCTGCAGTCTTTAACCTTATTCGCTTCGCAGCACAATCCAAAGTAGCCCTATGCTTAACAAGCCAATCCATTCCCAAGATAAGATCAAATTCTCCAAAAGGTAGCTCCATCAAGTCTCCAGAAAAGATTTTTCCTTGAGTCTCTATAGGCACATCTCTGTACAGTTTGTCTACCCTAACCAAGTGACCCAAAGGACTTAGTACAGATACCCCACTCACTGTTTCCTTAGAGCGCACACCTAGTAACCCAGATATAGCACATGCAACATAGGAATGGGTGGATCCAACATCTATCAACGCAGTGTATGGCATACTAGAAATCAAAAACATACCGGTTATGACGTGAGGAGCATCACTATCGTCTCGGCGACGAGCTGCATACACCAACGCTGGCTGACAAGCCTTAGCAAAACCAGTACCCCTACTAGGTGCTCCTCGTCCTCGACCATTACCATTTCCACCTCTGCCTTGTCCACGGCCTCTCGGAGCTGGTAGTCCACCCCTCACTGGTTGAGCAACCCTCTGATCCATAACTTGTCCCTGATCTGGTTCTTCGGGACAGTCCTTGACCCTATGCTACATCGATCCACATCGAAAACAAGCTCCAAAACGTTTTCGACACTCACCCATATGTATCTTACCACAACTCCTACAACCTTGCGGTCTAACAGCATTCATTGGCACCGCTCACACTGGTTCTGCCACTCTTGCTCTCTTAACATTCCTGTTGGCCCCACCTGATGGTCCAGAATCCCTCCGGAAGCGGTTCCTATCCTTTTCGCGATTCTGTCTTTTTGTCCGTTTTACTTCTTCAGCTATCTTAGCTTTCTCAACCAAAGCAGCAAAGTTATGCTCCTTCTGCGGAGCAATCAGCACTCTCAGTTCATCCCTCAGACCATCCTCGAAGCGCACGCTACGCTCATATTCAGTAGCAACTATCCCAGAAGCATATCAGCTCAGCCTCAGAAACTCAGCCTCGTACTCAAATAGTGTCCTACCTCCCTGAACTAAATTCAAGAATTCTTTCCGGCGGGCGTCCATATAGCTAGCCCCAACATATTTCCCCTTAAAAGCTGTTTTAAACAGCTCCCAAGTTACCTCACCAGCTGAAGTTCCATCTCTCACTGTGAGCCACCACTGATAGGCTTCATCTCTAAGCAACGATACAGCTCCCTTCAGCTTCTGCTCCACGGAGCAGTCCAGATCATCCATGATTCGCTCTGTGGCCTCCAACCAATACTCGGCCACATTTGGGGCTACACTAGATACCCCCTAAAGAATTCTACTCCATTAGCCCAGAGTCGTTCAGAGATAGATCCCCGGAATCCATTACCGGTACTTGCCCCAGCAACCCTTTCCAGAACTCGTAGCATTGCTTACGATAGGGCGTCATCCCCTACACCCCGATCATGTGACTCCACCTCCGTTGCCAGTGGTATCGATACATCAGCTGCTGGCGCATGACCCGAAGATGAAGATTCAGCCCGTGTACTACCTCGGCCACGTCCACGGCCCTTACCACGAGCTGCTCGCATACTCATTTCGTATTATCTGTTTTAGAAGTTTTATGACTCAGATTAATATTCCAGTGTTTATTACAGATGTCTTATGAATAAGTAGAATTTCAGAGTTCATTTCCTTTCGCGAAACCTAGCTACAGTCTCAATATAATTATCAGGGTTTCTATAGTTTCAGTAATACCCTAACTAAAGTATCATAACAGAGTCTTAGTCAGGCATATAATCAAAATTTCAGAATAAATCAGAAAAGTTCAGAAAACTTACAGGCTTGGGCCGGAGATTCGGTCTGCCACTCTTTAGAAGATAAATTACAAAGGAAACTTAATTTATTTTTTGAAAATAAATCGTCTATGCACGAAAGGAGTTCATCAAAACAAGTTCCAATTAATTCTGAAAACACTTGTTAAAAACATGATATTTCGAAAATCTTTGTTTTGACTTTTTGAAAACTTCCATCTTTAGACCCGATCCACAGCCGAGTTGTTGCAACTTAGCTTTAATACCACTAAAAGTAACACCCCAAACCCGGCCTGGATGTTATGACCAGATCTGGTGTGTCACATGAGCCTATAACTAAGTTTACGACCTTTTTGTTGTTGTGACTTAGGTGATATTAAAATAGCAAGTTTGTGAAAAGTCATTTTGATACGTCTTTAGATTATCCAATTATTGAACTTGTTGAGTTTTGAAAACGTTCGTAAGAATTTGAAAACCCGCGCAGCCTATAACTAGCAGTTTCGATAAAATATGAATCAAACCATTGCTAAAACAAAACCAATAAAGAAATTTAAATAGTGGCCTTATTATAATAAAAAACCCCAAAAACAAACATAATAAAATACTTAAAATGAAAAGAAAATCGAATTTGCAGATGCTGTGGCCACTCCGAATCTCTCACAGCTCCAAGCCCACTATGGTTGAGGGTTACCTGCAGAAATGAAATGAAGGAGTGAGTTTGAGAACTCAGTGTGTAACTTAGTCTCAACCATAGGCTAAAACAGATCAGGCCTCAGAATCAGAGTTAATTGGGCCTTGGCCCATTACAGAAATCAGGTTAAGCCCATAGGCCCATAACAGATACAGATCAGATATATTATGCAAACAGAAAACCCAACCCAGATCCAACCATAACACCTCCGTACTAGCCTTACACCATGTGGGGAGACTACTCGACCCACCCAACCGCTATACACCTCAGAAATTTGCAGTGAGGCTGCCAGATATTGTGACGAGGTCACTAGATACAGATATTGTGGCGAGGCCACCAGAACAGATATATATGTGGCGAGGCCACTAGAACAGATATATACATGGCGAAGCCACCAGATTGCAGCGAGGCTGCCAGATCAGATATATATATGTGGCGAGGCCAACAGATTGCAGCGATGCTGCCAGAACGCTTCCTCCATCATAAACCCAAACCCCATGCAACAGATATCATGATATGGCATATAACATACAGAATCGCATGCATCAGATATACACATGTATTATGAGATATTGCATACAGAAACAGGAAATCATACGTTTCATACAGAATTCACCCTAGGGGTATAAAGGTCATTTTGCACCTAGGGGTAAAATGGTAATTTTCCATACTTAGGGGTATTTTAGTCTTTTTATCGATTTTCAGGGTTTTTATCCAAATCCAAGTAATTACTAGTCCATTAGTGTTTACAGAAGTCCTTTTAACCTTAGTTTCCAGTTTTACCCTTTTTAGCCCAAAATCCCCTAATGGGCTTTACTAAATCCATTATCGTCTTAAGCCCGTTAAAACCAAATTTTAATGTTCAGATCGTTAATTTAACCGGTTTATTCTCAACATACCGCCAGAATGCTTTTATTGACAATTTTACCGATATGGGCTCGGAAGCCCATTGGGCCCACCTTTGGCCTATTCAAGCCTAACTTACTGGAATGCTCAGAATCGCCCCTTCAACAATTCTATTACCATCGAATCTAAATTTGACCCTAACAGCGTAAACAATTACACAGAGATTTCACAAGGCCAATTTTCGATCACTTTTTGTCATTATGGCCGTTGCCATCCTAGTCTATAGCGAAAGTATGTTACACACCTGTTAACTGTCGAAATGTTGATAAAACCCATGTATGAAGAGCCTACAATCAAACACCAACTTTTTAGTCTAATATTTGATAACCAAAGAGTCATAAACCCTTACCAAAATCGGCCTACATAGCCTAAGACCTTAAAGTCCCTACCTTCTGCCGAAAATGGACTAGATCCTACTGTCTGCTTGTGTTAGTCTACACTAGCCCATTACTGCACGTCCCTTCGTCCACACTAGAGTACACAAAACCAAGAGAAAGAGGCCAATAGGCCTTTAGTCACTAACGTTAGCCTCCCTAAAAAAAAGTTTCGGCTTCTTGCCTTAAACCTGAAAACTAACGAGATAGGATCACGAAATACTTACCAATCTAAGTCCCAAACCATAGCCATTCCACTTGTAACAACGAGAAAGGAAGACTGTTGAAGGGTTTCGATTTTAGAAGAGGGGAATAGGGTCTTAAGCACAAGAGGGTTCGGCTAACAAGTATGAGAGGGCTTTGATGAAAGAAAGAAGAAGTAGAAGAAGAAGAAAAGTATGGGTAGAACCAATTCGGTCAATGGGAGAGTTTAGCAATGATGGTTCAGCTTGAAGAAACAAATGGAGAGGAGAAAACGTTTAAAGAGAAGAATAGGAGGAGAGGTATTTGATCAAAAGGAGTTCGGCAATGGGGTACAACAGGGTTCAGCTACAAGAACAGAAAAGGAAGAAAAAGAAGAATTTAGAGGACCTAAATGCTAAGTAAAAATCGGTAAAAGGACCACAAAAAGAACCTAAGAGAAATCGGCACTATTAGCACCTAATTGCCGAATACTCTCCTATGCAAAAAATACTGAAAATGCACCCCCAAAAGTCCCTTGGCCGGTCACCTCTCTTCAAAATTCAAAAGCTCCCAAAAATTATCTGTAACAAGCTCCCCTTATCACTCCACAAAATCCTCTCATGATCGATTCAAACACTCCTCAACAGAGTTCAACTCTGCTTCAAACTCTTACCAGATCAAGCACAAAAATTAAGCACCACACATGCTCACTCTGGGACTTGAACCTTGGACCTCCAAGCTCACTTAGGCGCCACTTTTTAAGGAGCTTAGTGGCGCCTCCTTTGCCACTTTACCAAGACTTGTTTTGTGCTATATTTTACGCATAATTCCTTAAGACCCTTACTTCTAACGGCCCCCTATCTCCTAAGTCAAAAATACAAAATTTTGCCGAGTTTTTACCCAACACCTGGGCCTTCCATAGGACCATTAACACTCCCCAAACATGTATTACACACCAAAATACTAGAGTTCCTACATTTCACTAGATGAACAATAATCTAAGAGAAACCCAAAAATTTAAGGCGTTACATAATACATGTGTATATCTGATGCATGAGATTCTGTATGTTATATGTCATAACATGTATGTCTGTTGCATGGGGTTTGGGTTTATGATGGAGGAAGCGTTCTGGCAGCCTCGCTGCAATCTGGTGGCCTTACCACATATATATATCTGTTCTGGTGGCCTTGCCACATATATCTGTTCTGGTGGCCTCGCCACATATATCTGTTCTGGTGGCCTCGCCACAATATCTGTATCTGGTTACCTCGTCACAATATCTGGCAGCCTCGCTACAAATTTCTGTGGTGTGTAGCGGTTAGGTGGGTCGAGTAGTCTCCCCACATGGTGTAACGCTGGTACGGGGGTGTTATGGATGGATTTGGGTTGGGTTTTCTGTTTGCATATTATATCTGATCTATATCTGTTATGGGCCTATGGGCTTAACCTGATTTCTGTAATGGGCCATGGCCCAATTAACTCTGATTCTGAGGCTTGATCTGTTTTAGCCTATGGTTGAGATTATGTTACACACTGAGTTCTCAAACTCACTCCTTCATTTCATGTCTGCAGGTAACCCTCAACCATAGTGGGCTTGGAGCTGTGAAAGATTCGGAGTGGCCACAGCATCTGCAAATTCAGTTTTCTTTTCATTTTAAGTATTTTATTATACTATTTTGGGTTTTAATTGTAATAAGGCCGCTATTTAAATTTCTTTATTGGTTTTATTTTCTTTAATGATTTAATTCATATTTTATCGAAACTGCTAGTTATAGGCTGCGCGGGTTTTTCAAACTCCTATAAATGTTTCCAAAACTCAACAAGTTCAAAATATGGATAATCTAAAGGCTTATCAAAATGATTTTTTTCACAACCTTGCTATTTTACTAAAATATCACTTAAGTCACAACAAGCAAAAGGTCGTAAACTTAGTTATAGGTTCATGTGACACATCAGATCTGATCATAACGTCCAGGCCGGGTTTGGGGTGTTACAGGGCCTACATGGCCCACTCTTCCAGGCCAAATTTTGGGGCGTTACAATTGAAGCCCCAAGAAAAGAATTATCCGACTCATGATTTGGAGTTGGCTGTAATAGTGTTTTCACTGAAGATATAGAGGCATCATTTACATAATAAGTAGTACCGAGTGTTCACGGACCACAAGAGTCTTAAGTACTTGATGACGTAGAAGACTTGAATCTATAGCAACAACGATGGCTCGAGTTATTAAAGGATTATGAGTTGGTCATTGACTATCATCCAGAGAAAGCAAATGTTGTTGCGGATGCTTTAAGTCGTTATTTTCTTTGGGAGCCATGAACACACAGTTGTCCCTTATCGACGATGGTTCGATCTTGGCAGAGATGAGAGCTAGACCGATATTCATTCAAGAGATTTGTGAAGCATAGCTAAAAGACAAAGAATTACAAGATAAGAAAACTCAGTGTGAGTTAAGTACTGAATCTGATTTCCAGATCAATTCAGATGGTTATTTAAGGTTCCGAGATCAACTTTTCATAGCAAGAGATGATGAGCTTCTTTAGAGAATTCTATGTGAGGCACATAGTGGTAGAATGTCTGTCCACTGCAGCGATACTAAGATGTACAACGATCTAAGCATGTGGCGAAATGCTTGATTTGTCAACAAGTGAAGGCAGAACACTAAGTACCCTCTGGATTATTACAGCATATCATGGTCCCCAAGTGGAAATGGGATCATGTTACCATGGACTTCATAACGAGTTTACCGACAACTCTAAAGAAGAAAGACTCTGTTTTGGTTGTGATTGATAAGCTTACAAAGTTGACCCATTTTATACCTGTGTGTATGGCTTACTCACTCGATAAGTTGGCCAACTTGTACATTTTAGAGATTCTGAGATTACACGGAGTGCCGTTGTCGATCATTTCAGATAGAGATCCGAGATTCACGTCACAATTTTGTGAGAAGCTATAAGAAGCTTTGGGCACGAAGCTAAATTTCAGTACCGCTTTTCATCCATAGACTGATCGTCAGTCAGAAAGAGTGATACAAGTGCTTGAGGACATGCTTAGATGTTGAGTGTTGGAATTCCGAGGTAGTTGGGAAAAGTACTTACCTTTGGTCGAATTTGCATACAACAATAGTTTCTAGTCAAGTCTGAGAATGGAGCCTTACAGGGCTTTATACGGGCGTAAGTGTAGGACGCTTTTGTGTTGGACAGAACTCAAGGAAAATTAGATTCACGGGGTTGATCTAGTCAAGGAAACAGAAAAGAAAGTAAAAGTGATTCAAGACTGCTTGAAAGGTGCTTTCAATAGATAAAAATCATATGCCGATTTGAAATAAAAGGAGATAGAGTTCCGAGTTGGTGATAGAGTGTTCTTGAAAGTTCCTCCGTGTAGGATAATTATTAGATTTGGATGGAAAGGTAAGTTAAGTCCACGTTTTATTGGCCCTTATGAGATCACAGAGAGAATAAGGCCGGTGGCCTATCAGTTAGCCTTACCACCCGAGTTGGAAAAGATTCATGATGTATTCCATGTTTCCATGTTACGATGCTACCAATCGACCCTTCACATGTGATTACCCTGGCAAAAATCGAGATTCCACCGGATATGACATATGGTGAAGAACCAGTTAAGATTTTAGCCCGAGAAGTTAAGCAATTAAGAAATAAAAGTATATCTCTTGTGAATGTACTATGGCAAAGACAAGGGGAAGAAGAGGCAACATGGGAGCTTGAGGAAACCATGAGGAACCAATATCCCAACTTATTCAACGGTAAGATTTTCGGGGACGAAAATCCCTAAGGGGGAGAATTGTAACAGCCTAAATTAGGGCTTAGTCAGAATACTGGCTTCGAGACCACAAATCCAAAGTTGAAAAATATAGTTCATGATTATTATTGAGTTATTGATATGCTTGCATGATAGTGAGAAAATTTCATGAAGGCAATTTTATGAGTTAATGATTAATTTGTCCTTTAGGACTAAATTGCAAAAGATGCAAATTATGAGTTTCTAGAAGGTTTAAGTATGAAATAACATAAGAGAAATTATTAGGAATCCTTATTTGGCAATTATACCAATTTTAAGCATTTTGGACAAAAATGCCCATGGAATGGTAAAATTTCCAAGAAAGGGTGTAAGGGCATTTTGGTCTTTGGTTAATTAATGAATTAAAAAGAGAAAATAAGCCAAAAAAATAGGCTCATCTTCCCCATGTACCAGTTGAAATTTCCAAGCCCTCCATATCTAGGGTTTTCTTCATTTTCAAGCTCTAAGTAAGTGACTCCAAGCCCCGTTTTTCATGCTTTTTGTATTTTTGAAATCCTTATAGCCTAATATATCTATTTCTACCACCAATTTAAGCTAGGGTTTACATTAAAAAATATACCCAAGCAAGACATACAAGTAAGTTGATGCCTAGTGGTAGAAAATGAAAGATTAAAGTGTAGTAAACACCTTTCCTTAGGTGATTTTTCATGAAGCTCCCTAATATGGACCAAATTGCAAACTTAGTAAATTGTGTAGTAGAAGTATGAAATTGTGAGCAATGTGGGCTTTTATCGACACTAGTAGGTATCAGCTAGGCTTGGGTAGCTAAGAGAATAAATACATTTAATTATACGAGCCTAAGGACTATTTTGCAAATATGCAAAAGTTTAGGGGCAAAATTGTAAATTTTGCCAATGTATGAATTTTGAGATATTTAGTCAATGTGGGTACTAAATAAGTCAAATTTGTCATTTTAGATCAAAAAACACGAAGCCCGAATCGAAACTGGGGAAAAAGTAAAGAAGTGGACTAAACCGAGCATTTGCCCCCATTTTGGACTCGAGTTAAGTTGTATGTAATAATTTAGCTCCTTTGTTATGTAAATTCATTATGATGACTTTTTATGAAATTATGATATTCCATGAAGACATGGGTAAATTTTAGTATGAGTTATACTAAATTTCATGACATTGATTCCTTGAGGAAATGTATGAGATTCATGAAATTATTGATGTGAATCATGAGTAAGACCATGTCTGGGACATGGCATCAGCACCGAACTAAGATCCCATGTAAGACCATGTTTGGGACATGGCATTGGGATCGAGATCTAATCCCCTGTAAGACCATGTTTGGGATATGGCATGGGTATCCGAGATGAGGTCCCGTATAAGACCATGTCTGGGACATGGCTTCGGCACCGAGAGGAGATAAGGATCCATTATTAGACCATGTCTGGGAAATGGCATGGGCATCCGATATGAGATTCTGTGTAAGACCATGTCTGAGACATGGCATCCGCATCAGAGTACGATCTCGTGTAAGACCATGTCTGGGACATGGCATCAACATCGATGTGTGATCCCATGTAAGACAATGTCTAGGACATGGCATTGGCATCATTTCATGGGATTGACTTACGAGTATCCTTCAGTATTCTAAAGAAATCTTAGAAGAGTAAAGTATTTAAATTGATAAGTTTCAAGAGAAAGGCTAAAGTTTCATGTTAAGTGTTGTAGGTATATACGAGTAAGTATGAGATATTGAGAGTATAATGTTATGAGAAATACAACATGTAAAGCATGATTAAGTATATGATTGAGTAAGTCATGAAGATGAGTAAGGAAATTACATGAAATTCATGATACTTATTTGAGTGATATTTTCATGATTTTGTTGCTATTTTTATTTATGCAACTTACTAAGCATTTTAAGTGCTTACTCTTTCTTTTCCCTATTCCATGTAGACTTGCCGCACCCGCTCGGGGATCGATAAAAATCAGAGCTCGAAGTCACACTATCAAGCCATTCATTTTGGTATAGTAAAATTAGTCATTTTAATGTGTGGCATGTGTAGGAAGAATGATCATTTTACTAACTATCCTTCTGTGTAGCCATGGGCATTGGCTTTGATCTTACTCTAGTGGTGTTGTAATGGCCTTTGAAAATGGCCTAATATTGCCTAACTTATATCTTATACAATATGGATGAAATTCATGAGTATGCATATTGCAAGTTCAAGTAGAGTATTAATGGGTGAGAATGATGTGTATAATAGCATGTGGATGCCTTAATTATGAGTATTTAGAGAATATGTATGCCTTGTTATGTGTTATGGAATTGGCTTGTGTTTGGTTATGTTTTAGGGTGGCATAAGGCTTGGAAAATAGCTTGTTATTGTGCACACAGTTCAGTACATGGGCGTGTGCCTAGGCCATGTGACACACTGTAACGCCCTAATTTTCGGGTTTTTCTTAGATTTTTCTTTATCTGATAAAATGTTTAAATTCTAGTATTTGGGTGTGTAATGCATGTTTGGAGGGTGTTAATGGGCCTATGGAAGGCTCATGTGTTGGTTGGAAGCTCGGCAAAATTTTGTATTTTTGACTTAGGAGATAGGGGTCTCTTGAAGATAGGTGTTATAAGAAAATAATTGTGAAATAAGACACAAAACAAGTCTTGGTAAAGTGGCAAGGGAGGCGCCACTAAGCTCCTTAAAAAGTGGTGCCTAAGTGAGCTTGGAGGTCCAAGGTTCAAGCTCCAGAGTTGGCAAAGATGGCGTTTTATTTTTGAGCTTGAGCAGGTAGGAGTTTGAAGCAGATTTAAACTCTGTTTTTAGAGGAGTTTGAATCGGTCAATGAGCAAATCTAGGAGGAGGTTGAGGGAGTTTGAATTTTGAAAGATGGTGGCCGGCTAGAGGACTCTTGAGGAAGGCAAATTCGGCTTTGTGCTTAGGTAGCATTTTCGGCAAATAGGTGCTAGAGTGTGTCGAATTCTCCTTTAGTCTTTTATGATTTTGTGCCGATTTTCCTTAAGTGAGAAAGCTCCCCTCTTCTGTCAAGTTCACATAGCCTATTAGGTACCCTTTTTGCCACTTTGTTCCTCTCATTAACCTAGTAACCGAACCTTATACCACCCTTGAACTGAATCTGCATTCGACTAAACACCTCCTTTGTTTTCTTTCTGTTCTCATCTATTTGCTTCTCTTCTTTTCAAACCATAAACCGACCCCCTTATCACCATTCTACTGCTAGCTGAATCCAACCTTCCCTGTCTCCCTCTTCTCTAAACCTTTGCCGACAACTGTGAAAGAGGCCGAAACTCTTGGTGACCGATTACCCCTTTTGTCAAAGTTGACTGCCTTCTCTTCTTTCAAAGCCTTCAATTAGCCGAACCCCTATTCTTTCATCCCTTCTACTTGCCATTTTACCCCATTTACTTTATTGGTTGAAACAACAAGAGCACCATACCACATTCTCAAAAGCCGAAAGCACCTCCTTCTAACCATTCAAAAGCCGAATATCTCTAGAGACACTTTGGGACGTTAGAGTTAGATTTACGGTGAATCTAGAATAGATCGGAGGTAGTGGAAACGTGGGAGCAATACTCTTCGAGTGGTGGCATCGCAAGGAACGGTGATCAAGCGAGGAGTTTTGGAGGGCTAACGCAATTGGACATTGAGATCTAGTCCATAATCGAAGAAATGGCTCTTCATACGTGGATTTTGTCAACGTTTCGACAGCTAACAGGTGTGTAATGAATCCCAACTTTTAAACTAAAGTGGTAAAAGCCGAAATGGCCATAAAGTGACCGACAACTGAAGAGAAGTGGCCAAAAATGCACTTGTGTAATATTTAAGAGTAATTGTTTACTCCGTTGGGGTTAACCATGAATTCGGTGGTGAAGGAATTGCAAAAGGTGCAATTTTGAACGTTTTGGTAGGTTGGGCTTCGATGGGCTAAGGTGGGCCCAATGGGCTTTCGAGCCCTAAACGGTAAAGTGGCTGTTAAGGGCTTTCTGGTGACATGGTTAATAATACATGGTTAAGTTGGTAAACTAAACCTAAAATTGGGCTTAACGGGATTGAGACGATAATGGACTTAGTAAGGCCCATTATGGGTTTTAAGCTAAAAAGGGTAAAACTGGAAACTTAGCCTAAATGGACTTCTGTGGTTATTTAGGGACTGTTAATTTATTGAACTTGCATAAAAATCTCTGAAAATGTGAATAAGGACTAAAATACCCCTGAATATGGAAATTTACCAAAATACCCCTAGGTGTGAAAAGACTATTATACCCCTAGAGTCACTTCTGAATGAAATGTATAATTTTAAGTATCTGCATGAGTTACCATTTAATATGAACCTATCTGATACGTGAGATGCTATATGATGCATGCTATAGTATGTTTATATCTGTTGCATGGGGTATGGGTTTTATGATGGAGGAAGTGTTCTGGCAGCCTCGCTGCAATCTGGTGGCCTCGCCACATATATATCTGTTCTGGCAGCCTCGCTGCAATCTGGTGGCATCGCCACGTATATACATCTGTTCTGGTGGCCTCGCCACAATATTTGTATCTGGTGACCTCGTCACAATATCTGGCAACCTCCCTGCAAATTATATCTGGCAGCCTCGCTGCAAATATCTGTGGTGTGTAACGGTTGGGTGGGTCGAGTAGTCTCCCCACATGGTGTAAGGCTAGTACGGAGGTGTTATGGATGGATTTGGGTTGGGTTTCTGTTTGCATATTATTTCTGATTTGTATCTGTTATGGGCCTATGGCTTAACCTGATTTCCATAATGGGCCAAGGCCCAATTATGTCTGATTCTGAGGCTTGATCTGTTTTGGCCTATGGTTGAGATTATGTTACACACTGAGTTATCAAACTCACCCCCCTTTTTATTTCATCTCTGCAGGTAACCCTCAACCATAGTAGGCTTGGAGCTACGAGAGATTCGAAGTGGCCACAACATCCGCAAATTCGGTTTTTGTTTCATTTTAAGTAATCCATTATGCTATTTTGGGTTTTTAATTGTAATAAGGCCGCTATTTAAATTCTCTTGTTGGTTTATCTTCTTTAATAGGTTTAATTCATATTTTATCGAAACTGCTAGTTATAGGCTGTGCGGGTTTTCAAAATATTAACAACGTTTTCAAACGCAACAAGTTTAAAACATGGATAAGTTAAGGATTAACAAATTGGTTTCTCACAAACTCGCCGTTTTAGTAAAATACCATCTCAGTCACAACAAGCAAAAAGATCATAAGTTTAGTTGTAGGATCATGTGACACACCAGATTTGGTTATAACGTCTAGACCGGGTTTGGGGTGTTACATTTAGTGGTATCAAAGCCAGGTTGCAACAACTCGGCTGTGGATCGGGTCTGAAAATGGGAGCTTTCAAATAATCAAAACAAAGATTTTCGTATATAAATGATTTATTTTCAAAGAATAAATTAAGTTTTCCTATGTAATCTTTCTAAAGAGTGGCACACCGAATCTCTGGCCCAAGCCTGTAAGTTTTCTGAACTTTTCTGATTGTTTCTGAAATTCTGATTATATGCCTGACCAAGACTCTATTATGATACTTTAGCTAGGGTATTACTGAAACTATAGAGACTCTGATAGGTGGACTGAGACTGTAGCTAGGCTATCGTGGAAGAAGATAACCTCTAAAATGCTACTTATTCATAAGACATCTGTAATAAACACTGAAATATTAATCTGACTCATAAAATTTCTAAAACAAAAAGTACGAAATGAGTATGCGAGCAGCTCATGGTAGGGTCCGTGGACGTGGCCGAAGTAGTGCACGAGCTGAATCTTCATCTTCGGGACATGCGCCGGCAGCTGATGCACCGGTACCACCGGCAACAGAGGTGGAATCTCATGATAGGGGTGTGGGGGATGATGCCCTATCACAAGCAATGCTTCGAGTTTTGGAAAGGGTTGCTGGGGCAAGTACTGGTAATGGATTTCGAGGTTCTATTTCTGAGCGACTCCGGGCTAATGGGGCAGAATTCTTTAAGGGCGTGTCTGGTGTAGCCCCGAATGTGGCCGAGTATTGGTTGGAGGCCACATAGCGGATTATGGACGATCTGGATTGCTCTATGGAGCAGAAGCTGAAAGGAGCCGTGTCGTTGCTTAGAGATGAAGCTTATCAGTGGTAGCTCACGGTAAGAGATGGAACTTCAGCTGGTGAGGTAACATGGGAGCTGTTTAAGAAAGCCTTTAAAGGAAAATATGTTGGGGCTAGCTATGTGGACGCCCGCAGGAAAGAATTCTTGAATCTGGTTCAGGGAGTAGGACAGTATCTGAGTACGACGCTGAATTTCTGAGGCTGAGCCGATATACTTCTGGGATAGTTGCCACTGAGTATGAGCGTAGCGTGTGTTTCGAGGATGGTCTGAGAGATGAACTAAGGGTGCTGATTGCTTCGCAGAGGGAGCATAACTTCACTGCGTTGGTTGAGAATGCTAAGATAGCTGAGGAAGTAAAGCGTACAGAGGCAGAATCACGAAAAGGATAGAAACCGCTTCCGGAGGGATTCTGGACCATCAGGTGGGGCTAATAGGAATGTTAAGAGAGCAAGAGTGGCAGAACCAGTGTGAGCGGTTCCAATGAATGCTGTCAGACCGCCGGGTTGTAGGATTTGTGGTAAGATACATATGGGCGAGTGTCGGAAACATTCTGGAGCCTGTTTTCGATGTGAGTCGATGGAGCATAGGATTAAGGACTGTCCCGAAGAACCGGATCAAGGACAAGTTATGGCTCAAAGGGTTGTCCAACCGGTGAGGGTGGACCACCAGCTCCGAGGGGTCGTCGACAAGGTAGAGGCGAAAATTGTAATGGTCGAGGACGAAGAGCACCTGGCAGGGGTGCTGGTTTTGCTGAGGCTCGTCAGTCAGCGCTAGTTTATGCAGGTCGTCGCCGAGAGGAGGGTGATACTCCTGACATCATAACCGGTACGTTTTTTATTTCTAATATGCCATACACTGCGTTGATAGATGTTGGATCTACCCATTCTTATGTGGCATGTGCTATATCTGGGTCTCTAGGTGTGCATTCTGAGGAGACAGTGAGTGGGGTATCTGTATTAAGTCCTTTGGGCCACTCGGTTAGGGTAGACAAACTGTATAGAGACGTGCCTATAGAGATTCAAGGAAAAATCTTTTCTGGAGACTTGATAGAGCTACCTTTCAGAGAATTTGATCTTATATTGGGAATGGATTGGCTGGTTAAGCATAGGGCTACTCTAGATTATGTTGCAAAGCGAATGAGATTAAAGACCACAGAGGATGAGGAAGTTATGGTGATAGGTGAACGTAGAGATTATTTGTCCAACGTGGTGTCGGTATTAAGAGCCGAGAAGTGGATTCGAAAAGGATGTGAGGCTTATGTGGCATTCATAAGTCAAGCAGAAACTGAAGAATTGACTGTGGACAAAGTCAAAACCGTTAAGGATTTCCAAGATGTTTTTCCAGAAGAGCTTCCAGGTTTACCTCCGAGTCGAGAGGTTGAGTTTGGGATCGATTTGTTGCCTGGTACGGCACCGGTGTCCATTGCTCCTTATAGGATGGCACCAAAAGAGTTGGTGGAGTTGAAAGCGCAGATTCAAGAGCTGTTGGATAGAGGCTTCATTAGGCCAAGCGTGTCTCTGTGGGGAGCACCAGTGCTGTTCGTAAAGAAGAAAGATGGATCAATGTGAATGTGCATCGATTATTGGCAATTGAACAAACTGACGATTAAGAATAAGTACCCGTTGCCAAGAATCGATGATCTGTTCGATCAGCTTAGGGGAGCTTTAGTATTTTCGAAGATTGACCTTCGATCTGGGTACCATCAGTTAAGGGTGAAAGAGGTGGATATTCACAAGACAGCATTCAGAATTCGGTATGGTCACTATGAATTCTTGGTTATGCCATTTGGGATGACCAATGCACCTGCAGCATTTATGGATCTGATGAATCGCGTATTCCAGCCATACTTGGATCGATTCGTGGTTGTCTTTATCGACGATATTTTGGTCTATTCTGAATCTGAGGTGAAACATGATGAGCATCTCCGTATTGTGCTGCAAGTGTTAAGGGAAAAGGACCTTTTTGCGAAATTCAGTAAGTGTGAGTTCTGGCTGAGGGAGGTAACTTTCTTGGGGCATGTTGTATCTGCTGAGGGGATAAAGGTAGACCCTCGAAAGATTGAAGTAATTCTGGAGTGGAAACCATCGAGGTCAGTGGCAAAAATTCAAAGTTTTCTGGGTTTAGCTGGATACTATAGAAGGTTTGTAGAAGGATTTTCTGTGATGGCAGTGCCATTGACAAAACTCGTAAGGAAAGGAGTGCCATTTATTTGGACCGAGCAGCCGCAAGAAGCTTTTGAGAAACTAAAGAAGGTTCTGACCGAGGCACCTGTACTATTCAACCAAAGTCTGGAAAAGATTTTACCGTGTACAGTGATGCATCACATGTTGGGTTGGGCTGTGTGTTGATGCAAGAAGGTAAAGTGGTTGCTTATGCATCGCGACAGCTTAAACCTCATGAGGTGAACTACCCTACCCATGATCTAGAGTTGGCAGCCGTAATCTTTGCCCTTAAGATTTGGAGGCATTATTTGTATGGAGAAAGGTGTATTATATACACAGATCATAAGAGTCTTAAGTACTTGCTAACTCAGAAGGAGCTGAATCTGAGGCAACGGAGGTGGATTGAGTTGCTTAAGGATTATGATTGTGTGATTGAGTATCATCCAGGCAAAGCTAATGTGGTGGCTGATGCCCTAAGTCGTAGAACTGTATCTGATCTAAGAGTGATGTTTGCACGTTTGAGTCTGTATGATGACGGGAGTCTGTTAGCAAAACTACAAGTAAGACCGACCTGGGTGGATGAGATTAAGGAAAAGCAGTCGAAGGATGAGTCTCTGGTTTCTCGATTTCAGCAGGTTAAGGATGGGAGTACTTCTGAGTTTGGACTTAACAGTGAGGGAGTTCTATGTTTCCACGGTAGAATCTGTATTCATAAGGATTCCAATTTGAGGCAAGCAATTCTGAATGAAGCTCATAAAGGATTGTGTGCTATGCATCCAGGAGGTAATAAGATGTATCATGACCTAAAGGAGTTGTATTGGTGGCCTGGGCTGAAGCGAGAGGTAACAGAATTTGTGGGGAAATGTCTAACTTGTCAGCAAGTGAAAGCTGAACATCAGTTACCTTCTGGACTTCTGCAACTAGTGAAGGTACCACTCTGGAAGTGGGAAA
Organism: Gossypium stocksii; assembly: GCA_020496765.1. Taxonomy (NCBI): domain Eukaryota; kingdom Viridiplantae; phylum Streptophyta; class Magnoliopsida; order Malvales; family Malvaceae; genus Gossypium; species Gossypium stocksii. The sequence continues at coordinate 77,345,803 of CM035624.1, read as the reverse complement.
GGGTGACCATGGATTTTGTAAGTGGGTTGCCCTTAATGCCGTCAAAGAAGGACTCGATCTGGGTGATTGTGGATAGGTTGACTAAATCTGCTCATTTCATCCCTGTACGTACTGATTATTCGCTTCAGAAGTTAGCCAAGTTGTATGTAGCAGAGATTGTGCGACTGCATGGGGTACCAGTGTCTATTATCTCTGATCGAGATCCTAGATTCACATCTCGGTTCTGGCAAAAGTTGCATGAGGCGTTGGGAACGCAGCTGAATTTTAGCACGGCCTTCCATCCTCAGACTGATGGTCAGTCAGAAAGGGTTATTCAGATTCTGGAAGATGTGTTGAGGGGATGTGTTATCGACTTTCGAGGCAGTTGGGAGGATTATCTACCGTTGGCAGAGTTTGCATATAATAACAGTTATCAGGCTAGTATCCGTATGGCACCTTATGAGGCACTGTATGGGCGTAGGTGTCGTTCACCTAGCTGTTGGACTGAGCTGGGCAAGCGGCAAGTTCTTGGACCTGAGTTGGTAGCAGAGACTAAAGAGAAGGTCAAAATAATAAAGGATCGGTTAAAAGAGGCATCTGATCAACAGAAGTCTTACGCGGATTTGAAGCATAAGGAGATTGAGTACTCAGTGGGTGACATGGTCTTCTTGAAAGTTTCGCCTTGGAAGAAGATACTAAGATTTGGTAAGAAAGGCAAGCTAAGTCCGCGGTTTATTGGGCCTTATCAGGTTCTTAAGCGAGTAGGTCCGGTAGCGTATCAGTTGGAATTACCTCCAGAGTTAAATAGAATCCATGATGTGTTTCATGTATCCATGCTAAGACGATATCGTTCTGACCCTACTCATATCCTATCAGTTGCAGAAGTGGAAGTACAGCCTGATTTGACTTTCAAGGAAGAGCCTGTGCAGATTCTAGAATGAGACGTAAAGGTTCTAAGAAGAAAATCAGTCCCATTGGTAAAGGTACTTTGGCATAATCATGGCAGAGAGGAAGCTACTTGGGAACCAGAGGAAGCAATACGCCAGCAATATCCCCATTTGTTTGGATAAGGTAAAATTCGAGGACGAAATTTCTTTAAGGAGGGTAGAGTTGTAACGCCCTAATTTTTAGGTTTTTCTTAGATTTTTCTTTATCTGATAAAATGTTTAAATTCTAGTATTTGGGTGTGTAATGCATGTTTGGAGGGTGTTAGTGGGCCTATGGAAGGCTCATGTGTTGGTTGGAAGCTCGGCAAAATTTTGTATTTTTGACTTAGGAGATAGGGGTGTCTTGAAGATAGGTGTTATAAGAAAATAATTGTGAAATAAGACACAAAACAAGTCTTGGTAAAGTGGCAAGGGAAGCGCCACTAAGCTCCTTAAAAAGTGGCACCTAAGTGAGCTTGGAGGTCCAAGGTTCAAGCTCCAGAGTTGGCAAAGATGGCGTTTTATTTTTGAGCTTGAGCAGGTAGGAGTTTGAAGCAGATTTAAACTCTGTTTTTGGAGGAGTTTGAATCGGTCAATGAGTAAATCTAGGAGGAGGTTGAGGGAGTTTGAATTTTGAAAGATGGTGGCCGGCTAGAGGACTCTTAAGGAAGGCAAATTCGGCTTTGTGCTTAGGTAGCATTTTCGGCAAATAGGTGCTAGAGTGTGCCGAATTCTCTTTTAGTCTTTTATGATTTTGTGCCGATTTTCCTTAAGTGAGAAAGCTCCCCTCTTCTGTCAAGTTCACATAGCCTATTAGGTACCCTTTTTGCCACTTTGTTCCTCTCATTAACCTAGTAACCGAACCTTATACCACCCTTGAACCGAATCTGCATTCGACTAAACACCTCCTTTGTTTTCTTTCTGTTCTCACCTATTTGCTTCTCTTCTTCTCAAACCATAAACTGACCCCCTTATCACCATTCTGCTGCTAGCTGAATCCAACCTTCCCTGTCTCCCTCTTCTCTGAACCTTTGCCGACAACTGTGAAAGAGGCCGAAACTCTTGGTGACCGATTACCCCTTTTGTCAAAGTCGACTGCCTTCTCTTCTTTCAAAGCCTTCAATTAGCCGAACCCCTATTCTTTCATCCCTTCTAGTTGCCATTTTACCCCATCTACTTTATTGGTTGAAACAACAAGAGCACCATACCACCTTCTCAAAAGCTGAAAGCACCTCCTTCTAACCATTCAAAAGTCGAATATCTCTAGAGACACTTTGGGACGTTAGAGTTAGATTTACGGTGAATCTAGAATAGATCAAAGGTAGTGGAAACGTGGGAGCAATACTCTTCGAGTGGTGGCATCGCAAGGAACGGTGATCAAGCGAGGAGTTTTGGAGGGCTAACGCAGTTGGACATTGAGATCTAGTTCATAACCGAAGAAAGGGCTCTTCATACGTGGATTTTGTCAATGTTTCGACAGCTAACAGGTGTGTAACGAATCCCAACTTTTAGACTAAAGTGGTAAAAGCCGAAATGGCCATAAAGTGACCGACAACTGAAGAGAAGTGACTGAAAATACACTCGTGTAATATTTAAGAGTAATTGTTTACTCCGTTGGGGTTAACCATGAATTTGGTTGTGAAGGAATTGCAGAAGGTGCAATTCTGAACGTTTTGGTAGGTTGGGCTTCGATGGGCCAAGGTGGGCCCAATGGGCTTTCGAGCCCTAAACGGTAAAGTGGCTGTTAAGGGCTTTCTGGTGACATGGTTAATAATACATGGTTAAGTTGGTAAACTAAACCTAAAATTGGGCTTAACGGGCTTGAGACGATAATGGACTTAGTAAGGCCCATTAGGGGTTTTAAGCTAAAAAGGGTAAAACTGGAAACTTAGCCTAAATGGACTTCTGTGGTTATTTAGGGACTGTTAATTTATTGAACTTGCATAAAAATCTCTGAAAATGTGAATAAGGACTAAAATACCCCTGAATATGGAAATTTACCAAAATACCCCTAGGTGTAAAAAGACTATTATACCCCTAGGGTCACTTCTAAATAAAATGTATAATTTTAAGTATCTGCATGAGTTACCATTTAATATGAATCTATCTGATGCCTGAGATGCTATATGATGCATGCTATAGTATGTTTATATCTGTTGCATGGGGTATGGGTTTTATGATGGAGGAAGCGTTCTGGCAGCCTCGCAGCAATCTGGTGGCCTCGCCACATATATATCTATTCTGGCAGCCTCGCTGCAATCTGGTGGCATCGCCACGTATATACATCTGTTCCGGTGGCCTCGCCACAATATCTATATCTGGTGACCTCGTCAGAATATCTGGCAGCCTCGCTGCAAATTATATCTGGCAGCCTCGCTGCAAATATCTGTGGTGTATAGCGGTTGGGTGGGTCGAGTAGTCTCCCCACATGGTGTAAGGCTGGTACGGGGGTGTTATGGATGGATTTGGGTTGGGTTTCTGTTTGCATATTATTTCTGATTTGTATCTATTATGGGCCTATGGGCTTAACCTGATTTCCATAATGGGCCAAGGCCCAATTATGTCTGATTCTGAGGCTTGATCTGTTTTGGCCTATGGTTGAGAGTATGTTACACACTGAGTTATCAAACTCACCCCCTTTTTATTTCATCTCTGCAGGTAACCCTCAACCATAGTGGGCTTGGAGCTACGAGAGATTCGGAGTGGCCACAACATCTGCAAATTCGGTTTTTGTTTCATTTTAAGTAATCCATTATGCTATTTTGGGTTTTTAATTGTAATAAGGCCGCTATTTAAATTCTCTTGTTGGTTTATCTTCTTTAATAGGTTTAATTCATATTTTATCGAAACTGCTAGTTATAGGTTGTGCGGGTTTTCAAAATATTAACAACGTTTTCAAACGCAACAAGTTTAAAACATGGATAAGTTAAGGATTAACAAATTGGTTTCTCACAAACTCGCCGTTTTAGTAAAATACCATCTCAGTCACAACAAGCAAAAAGATTATAAGCTTAGTTGTAGGATCATGTGACACACCAGATCTGGTCATAACGTCTAGATCGGGTTTGGGGTGTTACACACACGGTCAGTCTTAATGGCAAGTTAAAAGGCCGTGTGTCCCCTGCATCCAATTTAGTTAAGTCAGTATAGAACACGGGCTGAGCACACAGGCGTTTGCCTTGGCCGTGTACAATTCTGATGATTGTGGTATTCAGGTCAGAATACTCCACGGGATTTTGAGACGGACGTGTCTAGGCCGTGTGAAGGACATGGGCCATGGGTACGAGCGTGTGCCCAAGCCGTGTCAAAACTCTTGTAGGTGGAAAATAAAAAAAATTAGACATGAGTGTGTCGCATCTCCCACTGGTGTGTGGCCCCATTTTAGGTAGCAATTTACTAAGTGCTTGAAAGTTCTCTGATCGGATCTATAACGCACCTGATATGTGTTCTAGGTTTTGTAAGCCCATGATAAGATTATTAAGAGAATGAATGATAAGTTTTTAAATGAAAAGAAATTTTATAGCCTGGGATTTCAACATATAGTAAGACTCAGTAAGGTAACGCCTCGTAGCCCATACTGGCGTCAGACTTGGGTAAGGGGTGTTACAATAAGTGCCACATATGTAGTCAAAGCTACCACATATCTCATAACACATATAGGCTCACTCTTGAGCTATTCACGGGCTTGCTCACACAAGCTGTTGGTCAAAGCATAGCTACACAGTGCTGCTCACACAATCTGTCAAGTATTCGCAACAAATGTCGAAGGACCCAGCCACTGGTAGGACGTACAAGGCCAGCACCCGGAATCACATAAACATGTATATACACATAGGTTCCTAGTGACATGTCACTTGTATCTTATTCTATTCCTAAGGTTCAACCGGGATTTCTTTCTTGTCATAACCTTGTAGTATATGTTCCAAAGAGTCAATCACACAATTTATACAATATTAAAGCATTAAAAAATAACATAAAGATGCATTATTTACATACAAACTTACCTCGGTACAAGATAATTGAAATGGAACCTAATCGTCAAACACTTTTTTTTCGCGATCAAGGTCCGAACCTCGTTTTTCTTGATCTATAATAACAAATTTAACTTATTTAATACACACATTATTCAATTCAGTCCAAAAATCATACTATGGAAAAATTACATTTTTTCCCCTAACCTTTCAATTATTTACACTTTAGTCCCTAAGTTCATAAAATGAATTTCTTTCAATTTCTTCATTACTCAAGTCTAGCCAAACCATTTTAATACTCATACCAGCACACATTTTTCATTTATTCACATTTTCTACCAACATTTTACAACTTTTACATATAGGTAATTTTTGAAATTTTTAAGTTGTTTCCAATCTAGAATAGCTTTAATCTTCCTTGGGTCAACACAGATACCTTTAGCAGATGCCACATGACCTAACAACATACTTATCAAAGCCAAAACTTACACTTAGCTTTGGATACAACTTTTTGTCATGTAAGGTTTGAAGAACTAACCTTAGTGCTCCTCATGCTCCAATCAGACTTCAAGTAGGTTAGAATGTCATCAATGAAGACCACTGCAGACTGATCAAGATAAGGCTAGAAGACTCTGTCCATGATGTCCATGAAAGTGGCAAATCATTTGTAAGTCTAAAGGGCATTACTAGGAATTCATAGTGCCCATACTCCATCTTGAAAGTAGTTTTAGGTATGTCAACCTCTCTTACCTTCAACTGAAAGTATACTAACCTCAGATCGATCTTGGAGAAAACTGTGGCACCCTAAATTGATCAAGAAGTTCGTCTATCCTCGGTAAAGGATACTTATTCTTCACAGTCAACTTATTTAACTGGTGAAAATTACTACAGAGCCTTATCGACCTATCCTTCTACTTTACAAATAGTACTGGGGCTCCCCACGAAGACACACTTGACCTTATAAAGCCACAATCAAGCAACTCTTGCAACTGTACTTTGAGCTCTTTAAGCTCCTTTGGTGCCATGAGATAAGGTGTAATGGACAATAATGCCATCCTAGGAAACAATTCAATTCCAAACTCGACTGCATGCTCCGAAGGTAAACCCAACAACTCTTATGGAAAGACATCCAAAAACTCTTTCACTACACAAAGATTCTCCAACACAGCACTATCCACATTCATATCCAAGATGTATGCTAAATAGGCCACACATCCTTTATGAATTAGGTTATCTGTAACTAAGGTAGAGATCACGTTAGATAAGTAATCCCGACCGTCCCTAATCATAATTATCTCATTCCCATCTAAAGTCCTTACGGTAATTAATTTTGTATCACAATCAAGACTAACTTGAGCTCACTTAACAAATCCACACCTTATATGATATCAAACTCTTCAAAATACAATTCCATTAGATTAGCAGGAAATACTTCCCCTTAGACTTGTAACAGACATCACCTATATATTTTATTAACATGCGTAAATTGTCCTAAGGGACTAAAGATAGTTACATCACTTACAATCTCCTCTATCGTAATTTCTAACTTATTATCCATCACACAAGACACATATGAGTGGGTAGAACCATTATGAATTAATGGAAAATATGGAAGAACATTAACGGTGAAAGTACCTCCTATCACGTCATTACATCATGATCCTCTCTGTGTCTAGCCCGGTACATGAGTGCTAGCTACCTCGCATCTACCCAATTAACACCCTGACCTGGTGCGCACTGCCTCTGCCCAATGTTTCCACCTCTATTCTAACCTAGAGCTCTCTGGGGCTGCTGTCTAGCTCTTTGATTTAGGGATTGGTTCTACCTCGGCGCTAACATTTTGTAACACCCCTAGACTTATTCCCGTCGCAGGAGAGTCAAGAGGTATCACCCGACCATTATTTTGAAACTCATATAACGGATCAATGATCGCACATAACCATTTCTTTTAAAACCACTTTTGCATACCATTTCGATTCGCATGGTAAAAAAAAAGAAAGTCAAAATTTTAGCGAAGCCCAAACTAATGTAACCCATAGCATACTATCATACAAAACCTTAAACAAAGGTGCCCAAAAATTATTGTTATACACATTCAAGCCACACGTGTTTCATAGAACATAGACATCAAGATATGACATACTTTCGAGTCTATTTTACAAAATATAACTTCACTACTATTCACACACATCATACACGATTTAACATCATAGAAATAAGAGTAATATACTTAGGTAAGCCATTTTCGCATGGCCAAACTTAATTACTTTATCAAAAGACATTTGTTAAGTAATAACGTGTCAAGCCTATACATGCCATTTTAAAAGTTTATATACTAATACCGAATGATGCTTTGATAGTGCGGATGACTTTAATCATGAAAATTCCCGAGACCGTAGCTGTACCGAAATCTATAAAACAGACAAATCAAAGTAACGAAGTAAGCATTTATATGCTTAGTAAGTTTTAAGAATTTAATGCATTTAAATTGTAAGCATTCATTCATTTAAGCTAAAAACTTTTCTAATTGACCGAACATTTATATAACAAAATGAACTATCATCTTACAAACATAACCAAATCATTTCTCAAGATCGAAATTCATATCATATATATATACTATCATCCTTTCCTTGGCCGAAGCATGCACTATTATTCAAGGCTAAGTAGGTATTTACACATGTACTCTTATAGCTGATAATTTCATCCCAAAATCTAATATGTACAAAATCCATGGTTCAATTTAGTACAAACCCATTAGAATTTGAGGTCCCCACTCTTATGTAGGTCATTCATTTATATATAACTTCAAATAATAATTAGAGCTTCTCAACTAAATATCGTGGCAAAATCTAAACGAATTCCATTTCATAACAAGTATGGATACGTACCTGATTTACTTACGAAAATAAATACCTTCATTTGAGATGATTACAACATAGCAAATATTTTAATATTATTGCCTTTAGGCTTAAACCAATTATACTCTAGCTTTAAGGCTCTTCGGGTTTGACCCGGATGTAACTCTGGCATAAACGCCCTTCGGGACACAACCCAGATATAACACCAGCTCAGAGGCTCTTCTGGACTTAGCCCGGATACAACATCAGCTCGAAAGCCCTTCGGGATTAACCCGGATACAACATCGGCTCAAAAGCCCTTCGGGTTTAACCCGGATTATAGGACTGAGACATATACATTCAGGTTCATCATGTATACTTTCCGCACAATTTATCGCAAAAAAATAATATCCATTTGCCTCATTCACAAGTTCATACATAGTATGACATTATTTCCCCATATGTTCGACAATAATCATGCAAGCAATCCATATCTCAAATTTATTTCTAAAGCCTTTTTAGGTCTAGTAAATTTTGACTATATGCCCATTTCACCATTACATTATCGATCATAAATCATGTGAATAATAAAAATTTATATCATGTTAAAACAAGTTGTGTACTAAGCTAAGACACTTAAAACTTACCTCGTCCTTCGGAGTATATACGGGTTGACTATTATGTCGCCTTAGCCTTTCCTTTATCCGATCCTTCACCTCTAAGCTCTTGAGCTTAAATAAACAATTTAAGTATATAAATTTTCATATTCTTCACTAAATTAAAACAAGAATGCAACTATCCTTTCTAAACCACCCACATATATTCGGCTAGTAATTTAAACATGTATATGTGTTCATCATAATCTCCACTAAATCATTTATTCCACCAATTATGCATGGTCTCAAAATTTAAACCACTCGATACTCACCTATATACACAACTAAAAGTTATTTCTCACAACTATTTTAAACCATTTATAATTCAATATACCTAACTTTAATCAACCACTCAAGGAGCACTTCTATAAATAAATCACACCTATCGCCGAATGCTAAAAGGGTTCAAATCAACACATCTCAATTAGCAAATTCCTTCATAATACACGAATTATTTAATAGCCTTTACCAAGCATTGTACACTATGGCCGAATGGTCTCTTCAAACTTATCCCACAAACCGAATATGAAAATAAAATTTACACAATTCAATAACATCAATTACTTTTACTAATTTAACAATCATAGCTCAACTATAATTTAAAATGGGCACCAAAATATTAAATTTATTATTCCAAATCTCATACATTCAAAACCTCCACCATTAGCAAACTTCTAGGCTTGGCCGAAAGCCTTACACAACCAAGACTCAAAATTTTCATAAAGGCAATGGTAATGACTTCATTTCTAACTCTATTCTATATATTCTACTATAATCTATCAACTTTAACCAAAACAAAACACAAAATCTTTCACCATGTGGCCATAACTGAATGTTCATTGATTAATTTACAAAACTAATTCATGGGTTTTGTTTTGAGCTTCAAATCCAACCGAATTTCTCAAAAATCAAAAGAAAATACATGAAAATTTACCTTAATTTGAAGCAAATAAGATGACCGAATGGTGGCTTTTTTCTCCCCCCCTTTTTCTCTTCAAGTTATGGCAAAGAAGAACAAATGGATTCACTTTGTTCTTTTCACCATTTCCTTTATTATTTTTATTCATCTTATTATCCAATTTGGCAAAATTTCACATAATTTATTCATAAACAATAAATTAATATAATTTATTAGCCTATTCATCATGCATGGTCAGCCACTAGATGTAAAAAGGCTAATTTGACATGCAAATCCTTTACTTTGAAACCTTATACAACCTCTTCCTTGAATTTTAGCCACAAACATCATAGTACTTATCACTTTAGTCCTCTAGTTCGGCAATCACATATAATATGTCAAGTTCAAACATTTCAATTTCACACATACCGTTATCACATAAACTAGACATAGGATATCGTATTTAATTATTTTTATGACTCGGTTTAGCGGTCCCGAAACCACTTTCCGACTAGGGTCAAAAATACGGCTGTCACAACTCTCCCCCCTTAAAGAAATTTTCGTCCTCGAAAATCTTACCGGTGAACAGATTTGGGTATCTTTCCTTCATAGTGTTCTAAGGTTCCCAAGTCGCTTCTTCGATCCCATGCTTGAGCCATAGCATTTTTGCTAATGAAACCGTTTTGTTTCGCAATTCTTTTACTTCGCGAGCTAAAATACGAATTGGCTCATCCTCATAGCTCAAATCAGGCTGAATTTCAATTTCTGACGGACTAATCACATGCGAAGGGTTGGATCTATAGCGACGGAGCATCGATACATGGAAAACATTGTGGATCTTTTCAAGTTCAGGGGGCAGAGTTAGCCGATAAGCAACCGGCCCAATACGTTCTGAAATTTCATATGGTCCAATGAATCTTGGACTTAACTTGCCTTTACGGCCAAAACGGAACATCTTTTTCCACGGTGAGACTTTCAGAAATACTTTATCGCCAACCTGATACTCGATACTTTTACGCTTCAGATCTGCGTATGATTTCTGACGATCGGATGCCATTTTCAAACTATCACGAATTATTTTCACTTTCTGCTCTGCTTCTTTGACTAAGTCAACTTCGAGAATCTTATTCTCACTAAGCTCGGTCCAAAATAGAGGTGTACGACATTTTCGACCGTAAAGAGCTTCGTAGGGTGCCATTTGAATACTCGACTGGAAGCTGTTATTATATGCGAATTCAACCAGGGGTAAGTATTTTTCCCACCAACTGCTAAACTCGAGAACGCAACATCTCAACATGTCCTCAAGTATCTGAATAACCCGTTCAAATTGACCGTCCGTCTGTGGATGGAAAGCGGTGCTGACATGAAGTTTAGTTCCCAAAACCTCGTGCAATTTCTTCCAAAATCGCAAAGTAAAGTGAGGATCACGGTCTGATATAATAGAGGTTGGCACTCCGTGCAATCGTACAATTTGGGATATATATAGTTCTGCTAACTTATCAAGTGAAAAATCTGTACGAACCGGGATGAAATGAGCTTATTTTGTTAGTCTGTCCGTAATAACCCAAATGGAGTCTTTCTTGCTCGGTGTCAACGGTAAGCCCGACACAAAGTCCTTTGTAACGTGATCCCACTTCCACTCCGGTATCAAAATCGGTTGAAGTAATCCCGAAGGCACCTGATGTTCCGCTTTCACTTGCTGACATACTAGGCACTTAGATACGAAATTAGAAATGTCTCGTTTCATGCCGTGCCACCAATATTATCGTTTCAAATCATTATACATTTTCATGCTACCCGGATGAACTGACATTCGGCTATTATGGGCTTCATTCAAAATTGTCGAAACTAGCTCAGACTATTTCGGAACACACACTCGGTCCTTAAATCTCAAACAATCATTACCGTCAACACGAAACTCTGAATTCACATTTGAATCACACTGAACTCGTTTAGTAACTAAATCATCGTCGACTTTCTGAGCTTCTCAAATCTGTCGAAGTAACACGGGTCTTGTTTCCAATTCAGCAATCAACACATCATTTGTCGACAACTTTAATCTCATGTTCAAGGCTCGCAGAGAAAATAGGGATTTTCGGTTAAGAGCGTCTGCAACCACATTAGCTTTTCCCGGGTGATAATCAATAATAAGTTCGTAGTCTTTTAGCAATTCTAGCCACCTCCTTTGCTTCAAATTTAAATCCCTTTGCGTCATCAGGTACTTGAGACTTTTGTGATCGGAAAAGATGTGACATTTCTCACCAAACAGATAGTGTCGCTAGATTTTTAGAGCGAATAAAATAGCGGCCAATTCAAGATCATGGGTCTGATAATTTCGCTCGTGGGGCTTCAACTGCCTCGAAGCGTAAGCGACAACCCGGCCTTCTTGCATCAAAACGCAGCCTAAACCATTCAAGGATGCATCACTATAAACCATAAACTCTTTGCCAGATTTTGGCTGAACTAATACTGGAGCTTCCGTTAAAAGAGTCTTTAGTTGATCAAAACTTTGCTGACACTTATCAGACCACTCGAACTTGACATCTTTCTGCAACAGTCTCATCAATGGTACCGCAATCATCAAGAAACCTTTGACAAATCGTCGGTAATAACCGGTAAGTCCTAAGAAGCTTCAAACTTCGGAAACATTTCTAGGAGGTTTCCAGTCGAGAATAGCTGAAATTTTGTTTGGATCTACTCTAATACCCGAAGCAGACACTATATGTCCCAAGAAACCGACTTCACGCAACCAGAATCGCACTTGCTGAATTTCGCATAAAATTTATGTTCATGTAAAGTCTGAAGTACAAGTCTCAAATGCTCGGCATGTTCAAACTCATCACGAGAGTAAATCAAAATATCATCGATGAACACTACTATAAAAGGGTCCAAAAATGACCTAAACACCTGATTCATCAAATCCGTGAAAACTGTAGGAGCATTAGTGAGCCCAAACGGCATCACTAAGAATTCATAGTGCCCGTATCTCGCTCTGAATGCTGTCTTCGGTACGTCGGAATCTCTAACTCTCAATTGATAATAGCCGGATCGCAAGTCAATCTTTGAAAACACTGAAGCTCCTTTCAACTGATCGAACAAGTCATCAATTCGGGGTAACGGATACTTATTCTTTACAGTGGCTTTATTCAGCTGTCGATAGTCGATGCACGTTCTCATAGTCCCATCTTTCTTTTTCACAAACAAAATCGGCGCACCCCAAGGTAAGAAACTCGATCGCGCAAAACCTCTGTCCGTCAACTCTTGCAGCTGAGATTTTAATTCTTTTAACTCGGTAGGTGCCATACAGTACGGGGCAATCGAAATTGAAGTCGTACCCGGAACTAACTCTATACCAAACTCGACCTCTCTTACTGGTGGCAATCCCGGCAATTCTTCGGGAAACACATCCGAAAACTCACAAACTATAGGCACAGACTCAAGTTCTCGACCGGAAACTTTGTTGTCTAGCACATAGGCTAGATATGCTTCATACCCCTTTCTCACATATCTCTGAGCTGACATGGTCGTGATTACGGCAGGTAGCCCGTTTAAATCAGTGGACTCAATTCGGATTATTTCATTATTCGAACATCGCAAATCAATAGTCTTTTGCTTGTAATTTACTATTGCGTCGTGCATAGTCAACCAATCCATCCCGAGGATAACATCAAATTCATCGAAGGGTAAAAGTATCAAATCAGCCGGAAAACAGAAACCTCGAGCCATTAGGAGACATTTCTTGCATACCTTATCAACCAGAACACAACGACCCAAAGGATTCGACACACGAATTACAAACTCAGTAGACTCAACCGGAAGAGTCTTACTGGAAGCTAATGTTTCACAAACATATGAATGGGTTGAACCAGGATCAATCAGAGCAATAACATCAATGTTTAAGAGTGTGAAAGTACCTGTAATAACATCTGGAGAAGAAGCCTCCTCGCGAGCCCGAATACCATACGCTCTAGCAGGTGCTCGAGCCTCGGATCTGACTGCAGTGTCCCTAGTCCCTCTCTGACTACCACTAATATTTCTACCCCGCCGCGGTGGTCTACCCATGCAGCCGTGCCACTAGCTCTCTGACTCGAGTCGGGAGTGTGCTTATCAACCTTCGGACAATCTTTAATAAAATGATTGGCAGATCCACATCTGAAGCAAGAGCGATCACTATGTCTACAACCCCCTGGGTGCCATTTACTACAATATTTGCAATCAGATCTATCCCGACATTCATTCCCAACACTGGCGATAGAAGTAGCTCACGAACTCACGGAAGGTCGATGATGCTCGCGTCTAGAAAAACCCGATGTATATTTAGATTGGCCTGAGTCATCTCTAGTCTTTTTGGACGATTGCTGAACAGATTTTCCCGCAGATCTCTTACGGAACTCTCTAGCTCCATCTTCGGCTTTTCTTTTCTCATTACCGAGCTCTTCAGCTATGCAAGCTCGCTCGACTAACACGACAAACTCCTTAATTTCTAGAATTCCCACCAGTAGTCTGATATCTTTGTTTAATCCATCCTCAAAACGCTTACACATAATGGCCTCGGAGGATACACATTCTCGAGCATAACGGCTGAGCCGCACGAATTCTCTCTCGTACTCGGTTACTGACATCTGACCTTCTTTAAGCTTAAGAAATTCCTTCCGTTTTTGATCGATGAATCTCTGACTGATATATTTCTTACGAAACTCGGTTTGGAAAAACTCCCATGTGACCCGCTCTTTCAGGACGACAAAGACTAGAGTGTTCCACCAGTAATATGCAGAGCCGCGCAATAGAGATATCGCACATTTTAAACATTCCTCAGGCGTACAGGATAGCTCGTCGCATACTCGGATGGTGTTATCGAGCCAAAACTCAGCCCCCTCGGCATCGTCACTAGAGGTAGCCCGGGACTCTTCAGCCCCATATTTTCTAATTTTATTGACTGGGGGCCTACTCGATCTCACTAGATCGGTCACTAGGGGGGCCATATAAGTCGGGAGCGGAGTATTCGGGGTCGGAGGTTGTGGAACAGCCAGATTTGATCTAATGAATTGAGCGAACCAGTCGCTCATCATCGCATAGAAGGCTTGTCTAGTGTCATCCTCTCGATGACTAATATTTGGTTGAGAGTCAGGCGGCAATATCCCTTGCGCGGGGGTAGGCGCTACGATTTCGACATCGTCCGCTATAGCTCGATCGAGTTCGGGATCCATTCTATACAAAGAATCACATTTTAGCTGTTAAGAGTCATCGCACTATCGTATTAATATTGGATGGCATGTATAGCTAGACTCATACTTACTGCGGTAGTCCGAGAATTGACTAAACCGTAGCTCTGATACCAATAAAATGTAACACCCCTAGACTCATTCCTGTTGCAGGAGAGCCAAGAGCTATCACCCGACCATTATTTTGAAACTCATATAACGGATCGATGATCGCACCTAACCATTTCTTTTAAAACCACCTTTGCATAAAATCAAACCGTTTCGATTCGCATGGTAAAAAAAAGAAAGTCAAAATTTTAGCGAAGCCCAAACTAATGTAACCCATAGCATAGTATCATGCAAAACCTTAAACAAAGGTGCCCAAAAATTATTGTTATACACATTCAAGCCACACATGTTTCATAGAACATAGACATTAAGATATGACATACTTTCGAGTCTATTTTACAAAATATAACTTCACTACTATTCACACACATCATACACGATTTAACATCATAGAAATAAGAGTAATATACTTAGGTAAGCCATTTTTACATGGCCAAACTTAATTACTTTATCAAAAGACATTTGGTAAGTAATGACGTGTCAAGCCTATACATGCAATTTTAAAAGTTTAGATACTAATACTGAATGATGCTTTGATAGTGCGGATGACTTTAATCATGAAAATTCCCGAGACCGTAGCTGTACCGAAATCTATAAAACAGACAAATCAAAGTAACGAAGTAAGCATTTATATGCTTAGTAAGTTTTAAGAATTTAATGCATTTAAATTGTAAGCATTCATTCATTTAAGCTAAAAACTTTTCTAATTGACCGAACATTTATATAACAAAATGAACTATCATCTTACAAACCAATTCATTTCTCAAGATCAAAATTCATATCATATATATACACTATCATCCTTACCTTGGCCGAAGCATGCACTATTATTCAAGGCTAAGTAGGTATTTACACATGTACTCTTATAGCTGATAATTTCATCCCAAAATCTAATATGTGCAAAATCCATGGTTCAATTTAGTACAAACCCATTAGAATTTTAGGTCCGCACTCTTATGTAAGTCATTCATTTATATATAACTTCAAACAATAATTAGAGCTTCTCAACTAAATTTCATGGCAAAATCTAAACGAATTCCATTTCATAACAAGTATGGATACGTACCTGATTTACTTACGAAAATAAATACCTTCATTTGAGATGATTACAACATAGCAAATATTTTAATATTATTGCCTTTAGGCTTAAACCAATTATACTCTAGCTTTAAGGCTCTTCAGGTTTGACCCGGATGTAGCTCTGGCACAAACGCCCTTCAGGACACAACCCGGATATAACACCAGCTCAAAGGCTCTTCGGGACTTAGCCCGGATACAACATCGGCTCGAAAGCCCTTCAGGATTAACCTGGATACAACATCGGCTCAAAAGCCCTTCGGGATTAACCCGGATTATAGGACTGAGACATATACATTCGGGTTCATCACGTATACTTTCTGCACAATTTATCGCAAAAAAATAATATCCATTTGCCTCATTCACAAGTTCATACATAGTATGACATTATTTCCCCATATGTTCGACAATAATCATGCAAGCAATCCATATATCAAATTTATTTCTAAAGCCTTTCTAGGTCTAGTAAATTTTGACTATATGCCCATTTCACCATTACATTATCGATCATAAATCATGTGAATAATAAAAATTTATATCATGTTAAATCAAGTTGTGTACTAAGCTAAGACACTTAAAACTTCCCTCGTCCTTCGGAGTATATACGGGTTGACTATTATGTCGCCTTAGCCTTTCCTTTATCCGATCCTTCACCTCTAAGCCCTTGAGCTTCAATAAACAATTTAAGTATATAAATTTTCATATTCTTCACTAAATTAAAACAAGAATGCAACTATCCTTTCTAAACCACCCACATATATTCGGCTAGTAATTTAAACATGTATATGTGTTCATCATAATCTCCACTAAATCATTTATTCCACCAATTATGCATGGTCTCAAAATTTAAACCACTCAGTACTCACCTATATACACAACTAAAAGTTATTTCTCACAACTATTTTAAACCATTCATAATTCAATATACCTAACTTTAATCAACCACTCAAGGAGCACTTCTATAAATAAATCATACCTATCGCTGAATGCTAAAAGGGTTCAAATCAACACATCTCAATTAGTAAATTCCTTCATAATACACGAATTATTTAATAGCCTTTACCAAGCATTGTACACTATGGCCGAGTGGTCTCTTCAAACTTATCCCACAAACCGAATATGAAAATAAAATTTACACAATTCAATAACATCAATTACTTTTACTAATTTGACAATCATAGCTCAACTATAATTTAAAATGGGCACCAAAATATTAAATTTATTATTCCAAATCTCATTCATTCAAAACCTCTACCATTAGCAAACTTCTAGGCTTGGCCGAAAGCCTTACACAACCAAGGCTCAAAAGTATCACCAAGGCAACGGTAATGACTTCATTTCTAACTCAATTCCATATATTCTACTATAATCTATCAACTTTAACCAAAATAAAACACAAAATCTTTCACCATGTGGCCATAACGGAATGTTCATTGATTAATTTACAAAACTAATTCATGGGTTTTGTTTTGAGCTTCAAATCCAACCGAATTTCTCAAAAATCAAAAGAAAATACATGAAAATTTACCTTAATTTGAAGCAAATAAGATGACCGAATGGTGGCTTATTTCTCCCCCCCATTTTCTCTTCAAGTTATGGCAAAGAATAACAAATGGATTCACTTTGTTCTTTTCACCATTTCCTTTATTATTTTTATTCATCTTATTATCCAATTTGGCATAATTTCACATAATTTATTCATAAACAATAAGTTAATATGATTTATTAGCCTATTCATCATGCATGGTCGGCCACTAGATGTAAAAAGGCTAATTTGACATGCAAATCCTTTACTTTGAAACCTTATACAACCTCTTCCTTGAATTTTAGCCACAAACATCATAGTACTTATCACTTTAGTCCTCTAGTTTGGCAATCACATACAATATGTCAAGTTCAAACATTTCAATTTCACACATACCATTATCACATAAACTAGACATAGGATATCGTATTTAATTATTTTTATGACTCGGTTTAACGGTCCCGAAACCACTTTTCGACTAGGGTCAAAAATACGGCTGTCACACATTTGTTCATTAAGTTGTGGATAATCTCAGATCGTATGATTCATTGACCCGTACTTCAGACATGCACCCATGCTCCTCCAATAGTCACATGAATGTCTCTTGCCTAAGTGGCACATTTTGAATTTTGCCTCCCGCTACAACAAAGTTTTGACGGGGTCGATCATCTCTTGCCTGCTTAATTGGATGCAGAGCGTGCACAACAGGGCCCGATTCTTTTTTTGTAGGAACTCTCACCTATTCCTTTATTTCATGTTCTATGCGCCTGACTTCCTCACATGTTTTGGTTTTCTCCACTAAAGCTTTGAAAACCCCTTTTTGAAGCGGGGCCACTTGCATCATTAGCTCGGATCTCAGCCTAAACTCAAATTGGGCGCACTTATCCTGCTTAGTTCCAACCATATTGGGGCATAACGGCCAAGTCTAAAAAACTCAGCCTCATATTCAGTCTTGGACATGCCAACCTGCCTGAGCTCAATTAATTCTAGCCTCCTGGCCTCAACGTACCGCATGCCTACGTATTTCTTCTCGAAGGAATCTAGAAAATACTCCCACGTCGGTCGATCGACTTGAGTACCTCTCACAATGGCCTACAACTAGTGATATGCCTCATCTCAGAGTAATGACATAATCCCCTTAATTTTTTTTCTGGGGTGCACTCCATATCATCTAAATTCCTTTCACTAGCTTGCAACCAGTATTCAGCTATAGTGGGGGTCATTCTAGTAACACCCCTAAACAACTCAACTATATTTAAATGAAGCCTCTCAATAGTGCCCCAACTGTTGTCCCCACTCTGAGCACCCACCACTCGCTCTACAACTCGAAGCATGGCCTGCAATACAACATTATTCGTAGGTTCATGTTGACTCTCCTCAACAGTGGGTGCACATTCAATGTTTTCCATTACTGGATCAGTGGTTCACACTTCAAATGTGGATAAGTCGACCTGGGTTCCTTGACCCTGCTCTCTGCAAGGTTTCATCCCTCGAGTTCTAACTCTGTGAGTACTCATTTTAAGTATTATGAACTGTCTGTCAATAAAGGTAAGATTTTATGTTATCACTTCAATATTTTCAATCGAAGTTTCATGTTGTCAATCAACACTTGTCACACTATCTATCATTTTCACAGTCTAATATTTTCAAATGTAAAGAACACTTACCTCGAATCTTCTTTGGGAGTGCCAGATTTTATACAAAAATTTTAACATATGGTATGTTTTCCTAAAATACCCCTATACAATGCATGAAGTTTTTTGAAAATTCCAAACCCTTAGTACGAGTTTCGACCCAAGCTCTGATACCACTAAAATGTAACCCGTCAAAATAAGCATAAATGTTACGACCCAATCTAACCAATTACATGGGCCATAGATAAGGAAAAAATATTAGTTGGACTAATTTAGTTCATCTTTGAAGATATGTGTCATTATTTCTTTTAAAAATGATGAGTTTAAGTTCAAAAACTTTTGATAGACCTATTGTCATTATTATTTTTTAAACATTTAGTGATTTTTCAATTCAAATTTGATAAAGAAAGTTTGCAAAAAAAAGGATTTTCTTTAATTGTTCAAAAATAAGAAAAACTCCAATTTATTCAATCCATAAGTATAATCCATTCAAAATGTCCAAAGTTAAAAATCTCATGTCACAGTACCATAATTTAATGTAAAAAGTCCCAAATAGCAATAAAGTCCATAAAAATCCAAATAAAAAATAAGAGTCCATATTTATTTAAAAACCTTTTTTGAGAGCATCACCGACGAGTGCATTTGAGTCCTAACCACGAGGATTATCTGTAACTCATAAGTAAAGTGCATGAGCTTTAAAGAGCCTAAGTATGATATCAACATAAACATAATCACATAAATAATAAAATATCAATCACAACATATCAATCAACATAATAATCACAATTTCTAACACTTATACTTATGCATGAACATGTCGATGCATATTTTACAACGATGCACATTTTATATGTAACACCCTTACTCGTATCTGACGCTGGGACAAGGTATGAGGTATTACCTTACTAAAACACATGAAAACATACAATCTCGAGTCAACGAAATTTGTCCCAATTTAAAACTATTCAAACTTTGTTTAACAACACTTAATATGGACCTACGAGGCCCAAAATTTGTTTAGAAAACCATTCAAAACCAATCTGAGTGCTTAGAAAACTGTCAAGAAAATCTACTAAAAATAGGGCACACACCTGTGTGGAAGGGCAACACGCCCATATGGCCTCTAGACATGGTCGTGCTGAAGGCCCGTGTGGTTTACATGTCCTAAGAACCTAGTGACATGCCCGTGCCTCTCGCCCGTGTGGATTTATTTTCTAACATTGAACCTACACACGGCCTGGCAAACGCCCTGTACTCAGCCCATGTCCTTCACACGGTCATGACACGCTCGTGTCATAGCCCATGTGTGAAAACCTTGACATTCTATTTCTGATGTCAGCAACTCTTCAGGGTCACATAGTTGTGACACATGCCCATGTGCTAGGCCATGTCCTCCGCACGGTTGAGACACATGGCCGTGTCTCAAGCCTGTGTGGTGAACTACTGGGCATTTAGTTTTGCCAACCTAAGGTGTAAGGAGCACACGACCTAACCACACGCTTGTGGGGCAGGCCATGTTACACATGCCCTAGACACATGCCCGTGTGTCTACCCATGCGGACAAAAATAAGGCTATCTACCAAGCCATTTTTGCCACCCTAAAACAATACCAAACATATACCAATTCATAGCAATTCACAATTAGTCAACTAAAGGGCCAATATTAGACATCCACACATATTCACATACAGAAATCAACCAAGCATTTATACTACTACCCCTAGAATATTCTCCATTCATTCAATTTGCACATCATTGAAAGACAACATCAATTTGCATATATTAAAAGCAAATAGTAGCCACCATCCATGGCTTTATACAAAATGAGGTATCTCACATTCAAGCCAACACACTTAGCCCAAAACAAATTGACACTTAACAATGGCTAGTCCTATACATGCCATTTCTCAAAATGTTAGAAACTAACTATACCGAATGCTTTGGTTGATAGTGTGAATGAAGCCTCCGATGTCCATTAATCCACGAGCTAATTTGGTGACACTATAAGAAAATGGAAAGCAGAGGGGGTAAGCATAAAGCTTAGTAAGTTGCAAGTAGATAAATAACAACAATTTACTATGCTATAACATGCTCTCAACATATCACAAATTATTCATGATATGAAAGAATGGCTATAGGCATAACTTACTCATTTTTATCTTTTACTAATCATACAATGGTCTCGTGATTGTGATGAAGTAATAAATTGATCTACCTTAAAACCTACTATTATCACGATAAAAGGCGAGCGCACCTATCGAATAGTAGTACAGCTAGTGGCAGGACAAGAATATCGAATCCAAGGAACTAAAAGTACTAGTAATGACTTTCTTCCTATTATCTAGCCTAAGAATAAAAGGGGGTTTGGTTGTAAACAATTCTAAACTAAACTAAAGAAGCGACAAAGAGTAAATTGGGGAAATTACTTTGGGAAAACTGATTGATAAGGACAATACCTAAGGAAGAATCCACCTAGACTTCACTTGTTATCTAACTCTGGCCTAGACGATTTCTTTATTTGACTTGATCTGTAGAGATCCCTAAATTATGTTAATATCTCCGTCAAGAATAAGAACAACTAATTCTAGGTTGATTAACTGAAATCTCTTTATAATTAAAACCCCTAGTCTTGCATTAACTAGATCTATGCATCCCCATATTAGATTTGACTCTAATCCGGTAGATTTTCGTTGTCCTATATCTAGAATTGCGATCAACTCCACTTAATTGTGTTGGATCAACTCTTAAACAGGGACTTTTTTTCCTTTGCCTAAGCACATTCGACTTAAATTAATATCCCAGAAATATCAATTCAAGAATTAAAAGCACAATTAAGAACAAGTCAAATATTTATCATATAGTTCAGATAACAATAACAAGATACATCTTCGGTTTTATCCCCCTTAGATATTTGGGGTTTTAGATCATGTTTATGAAAAGAAATATCTTAGAATAAAAAAATAACAAAACATAAGAAAACCCAAAACTCCTTAAAGGATTGAAGGGAGATCCTCTGTCTTGATGTAGATCCTAGCTTCTGAGATGGATCAATCAGCTTTCCTTTGAGTAATTCCCTACCTTTAGCTCTCCGTCTTGGCAGGAAGACTGTACACCCTTATGGCGGCCTCTTAGTGTATCGCCCTAATTTTTGGGATTTTTGGGTTTTTGCTTGAATTTAATCTTTGTCTGTCCATATGTGTTAATTTATGCTTTGAGTATGTTAGTGGTCCTTTAGAAGGCCTAAGCTTAAGTTAAAACCGGATAAAATTTTTAAAAATTTTAGATTTAAAAAGAAGGGGCCTTGATTAAGTGGGCTTTTAAACAAAAATTGGGAATTTAAGACACAAGATAACCTATGGTAAGGTGGCAATGTAGTGCCACTTAAGAGACAAGGGGGTGGCGTTGGAAGCTGTATAAGAGATAAGGTTCGAATCTATGGTGTACCAAGGTGTCATTGATTTTTATGCATGTACAAGGCATGTGGTGGATTCTAAGTGAAACTCTAAAGGGGAGAAGTTTGAAGTGCTCATGGAATTAGGTGTGGAGTGATAAGGGGAGATTATCTAGGAGAAAATCTAGGAATTTTGAAAGGGAAGCTTGAGTTAGCCAAATAAGGGAGTGTTAGAGAGCATATTCGGCAATGGAGGGCTTAGGTAACATTTTTGACATTTGCTGTTGTGTACCGATTTCTCTTGGCAAATTTGGTCATTTTCTTGGTGGTCGATTGGGTTAGTTCTTTTGAGAGAGATCCTAGTTCTTTCTTTTCTTCTCTTTTCAATTTTCTAAAAAGTCAAAATCTCGAAAATGTTAGCTTTTCTTATGTCGAATTACCCCAAAACCAAACTCTCTCATCTCTTTTCTTCTAAAGCCGAACCAAGTACTCTCATTTTCTTTCTCCACTCTCTTCTTCCTCTTCTTTACATCAACGATTAAAGTAACCCCCTTTTCAAGCTTTCGTAGCCTAATACTCTCAAAAGCCAAAACCAAATCCATTGTTACCGATTTCGTCTTCGTCCAAACTTCTTCTTCTTCCCATTGCTAATCTTTCAAGAGCTGAATCTCTAACCTATCATCTCTCTGCCGATCATCTCTTTTATTTCGTAAACTTTTCTTCTTCTATCTTTCTCTCAAAACTAAAATAAACATACTCTAGAGTAGGTTCCAAAAGCTGACTCACTTAAACCTATTCTCTACTCGTGTGTTGGTTATATCTACAATAGATCTGGACTAGGTTGGAATTTAAGGACTTCTCTTTGGCAGAATTAGTTTTGGTAAGTATTCGAAACCCCTTTCTTCCGTAAACTTGTGATTCAAGAAAAGTCGAAAACTCCTAATTCCTTAGGGTAACTGTCGATTTTGGTTATGACTTATATTAGTCTTCTCTTTCAGTTTCTTATGTGCTAGTGTGGAACAGAGGCTATCTATCGAGGACTATTGCAGGCTAAGACCATTGGAGCAAACTAGATTTAGATCTAGTTGAAGAATCTGCAGAGGTAAGTGATTAAGGGTTTTAGATGAAGTTGGCCGAATAGGGTACATGTTGATTTAATTGGATCCATTGGGTCTTAGTTAACAGTGTGATTAAAATAATTGTAGGTTAATTTAGTACGGATCTCGATGTGGTATGCAAACAGGTGTGTAATCGACACCCTCTAGTAGACTAGATCGGCAAAAGCCAAATAGCCGAAATGCCAAAATTCTGGCATTTCGTGGGCATGTGAGTGTGCGAGCGCTTGTGGGTTGATTGAATTGGTAAAATCGGTAATCACAAATGGTAAGAATGATGTGTGCGCATTTTCATACACGTTGGTAGTTTTGGGCCTCGAAGGGCCGAATTTGTCCGCAATGGGCTTACAGGCCCATATGGGTGGAAATGAGTGGTAAGCATATTCCGTTAGTCTAGCTGTTAAATCTGCTAAAATGAATGTAAAATTTGGGCTTAGTGGGCCGTAATAGCTAGTGGACACCGTAGGGCCCATAGGGGTTTTAGGGCCCGATAACTCTATTTTGATAAAAATGGGTGAAATAAGTTACTTAGATGACGTAGGGCTATTAGCAAACTGTAATGAGCATGAAACCCTAAAATCTGGTAAATTTACTGAAATACCCCTTAAGGGTAGAAAATTACTGTTTTACCCCTAGGTGCTAAAAGACCATTTTACCCCTAAAGTTAAGTTGACTGATTTGCATGCTAAAATGTATCTGTCCTATGCATGTCATGTCATAATTTATATTGTTGCATGGGATTGGGTTTTGACTGAGGAAGTGCTAAGTGGCAATGCCACGTATACTGTTAAAGGCTTTACCTTGTTTCACTATTTTAGTGGCTTGGCCACGTTATTTGATTAAGCAGCTAAACTGCGACTGTGGTGTGTATGGTTGGGTGGGTTGAGTTATTCCCCACATGGTGTGTAGGGCTGGTACAGGTGGTGTGTAGAGCTGGATTGGGTTGGGCTTTGCATTCGTGGATAAATATTGTTCTGTTACTATATTAGGCCTAAGGCCACACTATTTTCTAAATAGGTCTAAGGCCTAGTAACTACTGTATCTGGATAGGGCTAAGGCCCAGTTAACACTATTTCCTATTTAGGTCTTCGGCCCAGTTAGGCTTGTACTAATCTGGACTCTGGTTGGGTTAGCTTACATACTGAGTTTTCACAAACTCACCCCTTCCTTTTCATCTATGCAAGTGAGCCCCAACCTTAGAGGACTTGGAGCTGCGAGGTATTCGGAGTGGCCACGTGAACTGTTTTAATTCCGGTTTAAATTTTCCTAAAGTTTTCTTTACTCTAGTAATCTTTAAATTTTTGGGTTTAAATCTGTAATAAGGCCTCTCATTAATTATTTTGGTTTTATTTATTTAATTATTGCTTGTTTAAAATTGATAAACTAAGGCTGCACAGATTTTTATTCCAAAACTAATCAATGTTTTCAAAACATATCGTATTCAACAAATGGATAACCTAATGACAAGATAAGGTCTTTTAAAGAAATAGACTCCAACTGATAGTGGATAGGACTTTCATTAAATAACCTGTTTATTTTCTCAAAACTCTTATAATGATTTTGCCAAAGTTATTAATAAAAGAACGAGGTGTCATTCATCTCCATGTGACACACCAGATTTGGCCATAACGTTTGGGCCGAGTTTAGGGTGTTACATTTAGTGGTATCAGAGCTAGGTTGCAACAACTCAGCTGTGGATCGGGTTCAAAAGTTTTCATAAAATTTAAACAAAAGCCCAAAAAGGTATTTTGAAGAAAATAGTTTTGAAATTTCCTAGGAATACCCTTTTCAAATTGATTTCCTTCAAAGATATTTGTATTTTTTTTTACTAAAGTTTTCTTTTGGGAACAAAAGTTATTTTACAAAAAGTTTTTTTCTGAGATCTGGATTTCAAAGAGTGGCACAACGAATCTCCGGCACCAAGTCTGTAAGTATCTTTACTATATTGTACTATACTAAAATACTGTTATATTATTGTAGATAGTACTAAGACTCTTCTAAGATTCTGTAGTTAGGGTAATACTAAAACTGTAGAGACTGAGACAGTAGGAAAAACTGAAAACCCTCGAAGATTGAGACCATAGCTAGGCTACGATTCTGTGAAAATAAAACTCTGAAAAGTACTATCTGTACATAAGAGATCTGTAACAAACACTGAAATACTGAACTAACTCATAAAATTCGTAATTAGATAATACGATATGAGTACGAGGGCAGCTCGTGGACGTGGCAGAGGTAGTGTACAAGCTGGGTCTTCATCTTTGGGACATATGCCAGCTGAGGAGGCATGGGCACCGCCGGTGACTGAGACTAGGTCGTATGATCGAGCTACAGGGGACGATGTTTTGTCTCAGACAATGTTCAGGGTTCTTGAAAGGATCGCGGAGCAAGTACGGGGACTATGAATTGAGGGTCTATTTCTGAGTGACTCTGAGCTAACGGAGTCGAGATCTTCAGGGGCATAACTGGTGTAGCCCCAAATGTGGCTGAGTACTGGTTGGAGGCCGTGGAGTGAATCATGGACGACTTGGATGCTCAGTAGAGTAGAAACTGAAGAGAGCTGTATCTCTGCTGTGAGATGAGGCCTATCAGTGGTGGGTCACTATAAGGGATAGTACCCAAACTGAGCGGCTCACTTGGTAGTTTTTTAATATGGCCTTCAAAGGGAAGTACGTCGGGGTGAGCTATGTGGATGCCCGAAG
This sequence comes from Gossypium stocksii, assembly GCA_020496765.1. NCBI lineage: Eukaryota > Viridiplantae > Streptophyta > Magnoliopsida > Malvales > Malvaceae > Gossypium > Gossypium stocksii. The sequence goes on along the minus strand of CM035624.1, from coordinate 77,319,759 downwards.
GAAGGAATTTCTGAACCTGACCCAGGGTAATAAGTCTATTGCAGAGTACGAGGCTGAGTTCTTAAGGTTAAGCCGCTATGCTAGTGGAATAGTCGCTACAGAGTATGAACGTAGCGTACGATTTGAGGATGGCCTCAGGGATGAGCTTAGGGTACTGATAGCGCTGTAGAGGGAGCGTGACTTTGCGACTCTGGTGGAAAAGGCTAAGATAGCTGAGGAGGTGAAACACACAGAGCAGCAGAACCGTGAGAAGGACTGAAATTGATTCAGGAGGGATTCTGGACCCTCGGGTGCTGCTGGCAGGAATGTCAAAAGAGCTAGAGTGGATGAACCATTTCGAGCAGTTCCGATGAATGTGGTTAGATCACAGGCTTTTGGGGATTGTGGTAGAGGGCATTTGGGAGAGTGTTGGAAACATACTGGGGCATGTTTCTATAGTGGGTCCAAGGACCATAGAGTTAAGGACTGTCCTCAGAGGTCTGCTCAGACGCATGCTGTTGAACAGTGGGTTGCTCAACCAGTGCGAGGTGAACCACAACCGTCGAGAGGCCGTGGTTAAGGAATAAGTAGCAATGGAAATGGTTGTGGACGTGGAGCACCGAGCAGGGGTGCTGGAAATGCTGAGGCTCGATAGCCAGCTTTGGTTTATGCTGCTCGTCGTCGAGAGGAGGGTGACGTACCTGACACCATAACTGGTACATTTTTTATTTCTAGCATGCCATACACTACCTTGATAGATATTGGTTCTACCCACTCTTATGTTGTATGTTACGTATCTAGGGTATTGGGTATGCACTCTGAGGAAACTGTGAGTGGGGTAACTGTGATAAGTCCACTAGGTCACTTGGTTAGGGTAGACAAACTCTTTAGACATGCGCCTTTAGAGACTTAAAGTAGGATTTTCTCTGTGGATTTAATGGAGCTACTGTTTGGAGAGTTTAATCTCATTTTGGGAATGGACTGGCTAGTTAAGCATAGGGCAACTCTGGATTATGCTGCTAAATGAATGGTGTTAAAGACCGCAGAGGAGGAGGAGGTGATGGTTATAGGGGAGCGAAGGGATTACTTGTCCAATATTGTGTCGGCCTTGAGAGCTGAGAAGCTGATTCGCAAGGGTTACGAGGCATGTTTGGCATATGTGAGTCAGTGTGATGCTGAGGGTTTGATCGTGGAAGAGGTTAGGACTGTCAAGGAATTTCAAGATGTCTTTCCTAATGAGCTTCCTAGGTTGCCTCCGAATCGTGAAGTCGAATTTGGAATTGACTTGTTGCCTGGAATGGCTTTAGTGTCCATCGCACCTTACAGGATGGCACGAAAGGAGTTAGTGGAGTTGAAAGCACAAATCCAAGAGTTGTTGGACAGAGGTTTTATTAGACCAAGTGTGTCTCCATGGGGAGCACTGGTACTGTTCGTGAAGAAGAAGGATGGGACGATGCGTATGTGCATCAATTATCACCAGTTGAACAAACTAACGATTAAGAACAAGTACCCTCTACCAAAGATTGATGACCTGTTTGACCAGCTAAGAGGAGCTTTGGTATTTTCCAAGATCAATCTTCGATCTAGATATCATCACTTAAGGGTGAAAGAGGTGGATATTCATAAGACAGCATTCAGAACTTCATATGGTCATTATGAGTTTCTGGTGATGCCGTTTGGATTGACGAATGCACCTGCAGCTTTCATGGATTTGATGAATCTGGTATTCCAACCTTACTTGGACCTATTCATAGTCATCTTCATAGACGATATTTCGGTGTATTCAGAAACTTAGGAGAAGCATGATGAGCATCTCCGTATTGTTCTGCAAGTATTGAGGGGGAAGCAACTGTACGTGAAATTCAGCAAGTGTGAATTTTGTTGCGAGAGGTGACGTTTTTAGGTCACGTGGTTTTTACGAAGGGGATTAGGGTAGATCCTCGAAAAATTGAGGCGGTTCTGGAATAGAAGCCACTGAGATCCATATTAGAAATTTGGAGTTTTCTGGGTTTAGTAGGGTACTATAGAAGGTTTGTGGAAGGATTCTCTTTGATTGCTGCGCCATTAACGAAACTTTTGAGGAAAGGAATACCATTTGTATGGACTGAGAAACAGTAAGAGCCTTTCAATAGGTTGAAGAAGGTTCTGACTGAGGAGCCAGTACTGATTCAGCCAAAGTCTGGGAAGGATTTCACCGTGTACAGTGATGCGTCGAATGTTGGTTTGGGGTGTGTACTAATGCAAGAGGGTAAGGTGGTCGCTTATGCATCGCGACAGCTTAAGCCTCACGAAGCGAACTACCCTACGCATGATCTGGAGTTGGCAGTGGCTATTTTTGCATTAAAGATTTGGAGACACTACTTGTATGGAGAAAAGTGTATTATATACACGGACCATAAGAGTCTCAAGAATTTGTTGACTCAGAAGGAGTTGGACCTTAGGCAACGAAGATGGATACAGTTGCTTAAGGACTACGACTGTTCCATGGAATACCACCTAGGCAAAGTGAATGTGGTAGCTGATGCACTGAGTCGAAGAGCTGTAACTGAGTTGAGAGCAATGTTTGCTCGTCTGAGTCTATATGACAACGGTAGCTTGTTAGTGACATTACAAGTGAGACCAACTTGGATAGAGCAGATTAAGGAAAAGCAATTAGAGGATGAGTCACTAGTTCCTCGATTCCAACAAGTTGGGAATGGTGAGACCTCAGATTTTGGATTTAACAGTGAATGAGTTTTTTGCTTCCAAGGAAGAGTTTGTATTCCAAAGGACTCTAGTTTGAGGCAGTCAAGTTTGAGAGAGGCTCATGGCAGGCCTTGTGCAATGTATCCTGAAGGAATAAGTTCTATCAAGATTTACGAGAGTTGTACTGGTGGCTTGGACTTAAGCGTGAAGTAACGAAATTTGTGGGGAAGTGTTTGACATGCCAGCAAGTGAAGGCTGAGCATCAACTACCTTCTGGCCTTCTGCAATCGGTGAAGATTCCAGTTTGGAAGTGGGAGGGGGTAACCATGGACTTTGTGAGTGGGCTACCCTTGACGCCTACCAAGAAAGACTCTTTTAGGGTGATTGTGGATAGGTTAACCAAATCTGCTCATTTCATACCTGTCCGAACCGACTACTCACTTCAAAAGTTAGCCAAGTTGTATGTGAAGGAGATAGTGCGACTTCATGGAGTGCTAGTTCTAATTATTCCTAATTGGAATCCAAGGTTTACATCTCGATTCTAGCAGAAGTTGCATGAGGCGCTAGGTACACGGTTAGATTTCAACACTACTTTTCACCCTCAGACAGATGGACAATCAGAAAGGGTGATTTAAGTTTTGGACGACATGTTGAGGGGATGTGTTATCGACTTTCGAGGTAGTTAGGAGGATTACTTGCCATTAGCAGAGTTTGCTTACAACAACAGCCATCGGGCGAGTATTCGAATGGCTCCATATGAGGCGCTGTATGGACGAAGGTGTCGTACGCCTACCTATTGGACGGAGTTGGGAGAGCGTCAGATTCTTGGGCCAAGGTTGGTGGCAGATACAGAAGACAAGGTTAAGCTGATTAGGGATTGGTTAAAGGAAGCATCTGATAGACAGAAATCTTATGCCAACTTAAAGCGTAAGGAAATTGAGTACTCAATAGGGGATCTGGTCTTCTCAAAGGTCTCGCCTTGGAAGAAGAAATTAAGGTTTGGTAAGAAGGGCAAGTTGAGTCTGCAGTTTATCAGACCTAATCGAGTTCTTAAATGGGTAGGTCTGGTAGCTTACTAGCTGGAATTACCGCCAGAGTTAGACCAAATTCATGACGTTTTTAATGTCTCCATGGTGAGACAGTATCGATCTGACCCTTACCAGTAGAAGAGATTGAGGTGAAAGCTGATTTGACATTCGAAGAAGAACTTGTGCAAATTTTGGACTGTGATGTCAAAGTATTAAGGAAGAAGTCAGTTCCTTTAGTGAAAGTGCTTTGGCACAATCATGGCAGGGAAGAAGCTACTTAAGAGCCGGAAGAGGAGGTAGGCAACAATACCCTCACCTATTTGGACCAGGTAAATTTCGAGGTCGAAATTTCTTTAAGAGGAGTAGAGTTTAACATCCTAGTTTTTGGGATTTTTAGGTTTTTGCTTGAATTTAATCTTTGCATGTCTGGATGTGTTAATTTATGGTTTGAGTATGTTAGTGGGCCTTTAGAAGGCCTAAGCTTAAGTTAAAAGTCGGTAGAATTTTTAAAAATTTTAGACTTAAAAAGAAGGGGCCTTGACTAAGTGGGCTTTTAAACAAAAATTAGGAATCTAAGACACAAGATAACCTGTGGTAAGGTGGCAATGTAGCACCACTTACGAGACAAGGGGGTGGCATGTCGAAGCTATGCAAGAGCTAAGGTTCGAATCCATGGTGTAGCAAGGTGTCATCTATTTTTATGCATGTGCAAGGCATGTGGTGGATTCTAAGTGAAACTCTGAAGGAGATGAGTTTGAAGTGCTCATGGAATTAGGTGTGGAGTGATAAGGGGAGGTTATCTAGGAGAAAATCTAGGAATTTTAAAAGGGAAGCTAGAATTGGCCGAATGAGGGAGTGTTAGAGAGCATATTTGGCATGGGGGCTTTTGTAACATTTTCGGCACTTGTTGTTGTGTGCCGATTTCTCTTGGCAAATTTGGTCATTTTCTTAGTGGCCGATTAGGTTAGTTCTTTTGAGAGAGATGCTAGTTCTTTCTTTTCTTCTCTTCTCAGTTTTCTAAAAAGCTGAAATCCCGAAAGTGTTAGCTCTTCTTCTATCGAATTACCCCAAAACCAAACCCTCTCATCTTTTTTCTTCTAAAGCCGAACCAAGTATTCTTCTCTTCTTTCTCCACTTTCTTCTTCCTCTTTTTTACATCACCGATTAAAGTAACCCCCTTTTCAAGCTTTGGTACCCGAATACTCTAAAAAAGCTGAAACCGAATCCACTGTTGCTGATTTCCTCTTTGTCTAAGCTTCTTGCTAGCGTCAGATTCTTTGGCCAGAGCTGGTGGCAAATACAGAAGACAAGGTTAAGCTGATCAGGGATCGGTTAAAGGAAGCATCTGATAGACAGAAATCTTATGCCAACTTAAAGCGTAAAGAAATTGAGTACTCAGTAGGGGATATGGTCTTCTTAAAGGTCTCACCTTGGAAGAAGATATTAAGGTTTGGTAAGAAGGGCAAGTTGAGTTTGTGGTTTATCAGACCTTATCGAGTTCTTAAACGGGTAGGTCTGGTAGCTTACCAGTTGGAATTACTGCCAGAGTTAGATCGAATTAATGACGTTTTTCATGTTTCCATGCTGAGACGGTATCAATCTGATCATTCTCATGTCGTACCAGTAGAAGAGATTGAGGTGGAAGCTGATTTGACTTTCAAAGAAGAACTTGTGCAAAATTTGGACCGTGATGTTAATGTATTAAGGAACAAGTCAGTTCCTTTAGTGAAAGTGATTTCGCGCAATCATGGCAGGGACGAAGCTACTTGGGAGCCGCAAAAGACGGTACGGCAACAATACCCTCACCTGTTTGGACTAGGTAAATTTCGAGGTCAAAATTTCTTTATGGAGGTAGAGTTGTAACGCCCTAATTTTTGGGATTTTTGAGATTTTGCTTGAATTTAATCTTTTCTCGTCTGGATGTGTTAATTTATGCTTTGAGTTTGCTAGTGGGCCTTTAGAAGGCCTAAGCTTAAGTTAAAACCCGATAGAATTTTTAAAAATTTTAGACTTAATAAGAAGGGGCCTTGATTAAGTGGGCTTTTAAACAAAAATTGGGAATCTAAGACACAAGATAACCTGTGGTAAGGTGGCAATGTAGCGCCACTTAAGAGACAAGGGGGTGGCGTCTGGAAGCTATGCAATAGCTAAGGTTCGAATCCATGGTATAGCAAGGTGTCATTTATTTTTATGCATGTGCAAGGCATGTGGTGGATTCTAAGTGAAACTCTGAAGGGGAGGAGTTTAAAGTGCTCATGGAATTAGGTGTGGAGTGATAAGGGGAGGTTATCTAGGAGAAAATTTAGGAATTTTGAAAGAGAAGCTAGGGTGGACCGAATGAGGGAGTGTTAGAGAGCATATTCGGCAATGGGGTGCTTAGGTAACATTTTTGGCATTTGTTGTTGTGTGCCGATTTCTCTTGGCAAATTTGGTTATTTTCTTGGTGGCCGATTGGGTTAGTTCTTTTGAGAGAGATCCTAGTTCTTTCTTTTCTTCTCTTCTCAGTTTTCGAAAAAGCCAAAATCCCGAAAGTGTTAGCTCTTCTTCTGTCAAATTACCTCAAAACCAAACCCTCTCATCTCTTTTCTTCTAAAGCTGAACCAAGTACTCTTCTTTTCTTTCTCCACTCTCTTCTTCCTCTTTTTTCCATCACCGATTAAAGTAACCCCCTTTTTAGGCTTTGGTAGCCGAATACTCTCAAAAGCCAAAACCAAATCTACTGTTGCTGATTTCCTCTTTGTCCAAACTTCTTGTTCTTCCCATTGCTAATCTTTCAAGAGCCGAATCTCAAACCTATCGTCTCTCTGGCGATCATCTCTTTTATTTCGTAAACTTTTCTTCTTCTATCTTTCTCTCAAAACTGAAATAAACATACTCTAGAGTCGGTTCCAAAAGCCGAATGACTTAGACCTATTCTCTACTCGTGTTTTGGTTAGATCTACAACAGATTTAGACTAGGTTGGTATTTGGGGACTTCTCTTTGGCAGAATAAGCGTTGGTAAGTATTCAAAACCCCTTTCTTCTGTAAACTTGCTATTCAAGAAAAGCTGAAAACCCCTAATTCCTTACGGTAACTGTCGATTTTGGTTATGACTTATATTAGTCTTCTCTTTCGGTTTCTTATGTGCTAGTGTGGAATAGAGGCTATCTATCAAGGACTATTGAAGGCTAGGACCGTTGGAGCAAATTAGACCTAGATCTAGTTGAAGAATCGGCAGAGGTAAGTGATTAAGGGTTTTAGATGAAGTTGGCCGAATAGGGTAGATGTTGATTTCATTGGATCCATTGGGTTTTAGTTAACAGTGTGATTAAAATAATTGTAGGTTAATTCGGTGAGGATCTCGACGTAGTACGCAAACAGGTGTGTAATTAACACCCTCTAGTAGACTAGATCAGCAAAAGCTGAAGAGCCGAAATGCTGAAATTCTGATATTTTGTAGGCCTATAAGCGTGCAAGCACTTGTGGGTCGGTTGAATCGGTAAAATCAGTAATCACAAATGATAAGAATGATGTGTGCGCATTTTCGTGCACGTTGGTGGTTTTGGGCCTTGAAGGGCCGAATTTGGGCCCAATGGGCTTACGGGCCCATATGGGTGGAAATTAGCGGTAAGCATATTCTTGTAGTCTAACTGTTAAATCTGCTAAAATGGATGTAAAACTTGGGCTTAGTGGGCTATAATAGCTAATGGACACCGTTGGGCCCATTAGGGGTTTTAAGGCCTAATAACTCTATTTTGATAAAATGGGTTAGATGACTTAGGGCTATTAGCAAATTGTAATGAGCATGAAACCCTAAAATCTAGTAAATTTATTGAAATACCCCTTAAAGGTGAAAAATTACTGTTTTATCCCTAGATGCTAAAAGACCATTTTACCCCTAGGGTTAAGTTGACTGATTTGCATGCTAAAACATATCTGTTCTATGTATGCCATGTCATAATATATACTATTGCATGGGATTGGGTTTTGATGGAGGAAGTGCTAAGTGGCAATGCCACATATACTATTAGAGGCCTTGCCTCGTTTCACTGTTTTAGTGGCTTAGCCATTTTATCTGATTAAGCAGCTAAGCTGAGACTGTGGTGTGTAGGGCTGGGTGGGTTGAGTTATTCCCCACATGGTATGTAGGGCTGGTACGGGTAGTGTGTAGGGCTAGATTGGGTTGGGCTTTGCATTCATGCATAAATACTGTTCTGTTACTGTATTGGGGCTAAGGCTACAATATTTTCTAAATAGGCTAAGGCCTAGTAACTACTGTATCTGAATAGGGCTAAGGCTCAGTTAACACTGTTTCCTGTTTAGGGCTTCGGCCCAGTTAGGCTTGTACTGATCTTGACTCTGGTTGGGTTAGCTTACATATTGAGTTTTCACAAACTTACCCCTTCCTTTTCATCTATGCAGGTGAGCCCCAACCTTAGAGGACTTGGAGCTGTGATGGATTCGGAGTGGCCACGTGAACTGTTTTAATTTCGGTTTAAATTTTCCTAAAGTTTTCTTTACTCTAGTATTCTTTAAATTTTTGTGTTTAAATCTATAATAAGGCCGCTCATTAATTATTTTGGTTTTATTTATTTAATTATTGCTTGTTTAAACTTGATAGGCTAAGGCTGCGCGGGTTTTTATTCCAAAACTAATCAACATTTTCAAAACATATCGTACGTAACAAATGGATAACCTAATGACAAGATAAGGTATTTTAAAGAAATAGAATCCAACTGATAGTGGATAGGACTTTCATTAAATAACCTGTTTATTTTCTCAAAACTCTTAAAATGATTTTGCCAAAGTTATTAATAAAAGAATGAGGTGTCATTCATCGTCCATGTGACACACTAGATCTGGCCATAACGTCTGGGCAGGGTTTGGGGTGTTACACTTAGGGTCTTTATATAGAGTTTGGAATGTCTTTCTTATCCCCTAAGTAGCCTTTTCTTCATGAAATTGAACTTCATCACGACAAGGACATTCCCGTGTGCCACGCCCGTGTGAGTCGATGTTAGGCCGTGCTTGAACCTGTTAATGTGGCATGGTCGTGTTAGTTGCCCGTGCGCTAAACTCCAGGCCGTGTTATTTTCACACCTTGGCCCATTTTCTCCATCTTCGGCCTGTTTCTTGTTCTTTTCACTCTCTTAAGCTCACCTGAGTATAAAACATGAAATTAAATGTTTAGGAGCATCAAATTCCACAAATCAAGGAATAATTCATCAAAAAATAGGCTAAGCATGAGGTAAAAATATGTATAATTTACGGTTTACCATACAAGATAATATTGAGCTCACATTTAGACATCTCATATAGGTATATGCGCCACTCACAAAGTCATCATAATATCCCTCGGACTTGATACAAACTTTAAATTTCCAGTTGAACTATTTAAAATACGAAAATATATTCAATAAGCCTCAAACATAGGGTATCAACCCAATGCCATGTCCCAGACATGGTCTTACACTGGCTCACATGTCAAGTCGATGCCATGTCCCAGACATGGTCTTACACTGGCTCTCATCTACCCGTGCCGATGCCATGTTCCAGACATGCTCTTACATTGACACATATCCAAGCCAATGCCATGTCCCATACATGGTCTTACACTAGTTAGCACATATCGGTGTCGATGCCAAAAAGTCCCAGACATGGTCTTACTAACACAAAACGAGGCCGATGCCATGTCCTGGACATGGTCTTACATTAGCTCTCGTATAACCCTAGTATCTTGGCACTGAATATCCAATCTATTCTTACGGCTTAACCGAGTTTTATCACATAAATTCTCATCAATGCACTACTCATAATCACAATTAATCAATTTAAGCCAAATAAATCATTTCAAGCATAATTATAGTAAAGTTCTATTATTTACCTACAACTTACCTCGTTATACAAAATGTGAATGACTTCTCGGTTTAGTTTGTTTGCAATGCCTTCCCTCGTCTAGGTTCAGGTTTCGTACTTCTTGATCTAAAATGAATAAAAATTCACTAATCACTATATTAGCTATGATAAATCAAAATTCATAATTTGGCAAAATGACCATTTTGCCCCTAGACTTTCATAAAATGACCATTTTATCCCTAGGCTCGGAAATTGATTTTTATCGAATTTCCTTCTTAACCAAGCCTAACCGAATTTTTTTCACTCTTATGGCAGCCCACAATTTCCACTATTTCATGCACTTACTACACAATTTATCAACTTTACAACTAAGTCCATTTTAGATGTTTTCTATGAACACCCTTTCACAAAAGTTGTTTATTTAACAACTATGATTCATTTTCTTCCATGAAACTTCAGCCAACAACATAAACACTTTCATAGTGAATCTCTAAACTTTCTATCATTTTGCAAATTAGTCCCCTCAATAGGTAGCCCATGCTACAAGGGTTCCAAAAATGTAAAAATTATCAAGAACGACCATCAAATTGACTTACTTGAGAGAGAATATGTGGCTGAAATTTCCAAACCCCAACAATGGCTGAAATTTTCAATAGAAGGGATGAAGAAAAGAAGAAAATGGTAGCTAACTATTAGGCTATTATGTTATTCCAAATTTAGTCACCTAAATTTGACCAAATTTTTATTTTCTTTAATTCTTTGTCTTATGGCCTGCCACACTAACAGAATGGGTCTATTTGCCCATTAAAGACCCCCAATTTTGGTTCTCTAGCTATTTGACAACTTTTTATAGTAAATCACCACTTTTGCCCTTTATGGGATTTAGTCCTTTTTCGCAATTAAGCTTCGATCCGCTAAAATTAATTCACCAAAATTTTCATTTGCTCATAATATCATTCTATAATTCATAAAATAATATTAGAATTAATTTCTCTGACCTCGGATTAATGATTTCGAAATCACTATTCTGACTAAGCCCAAATTAGTGATCTCAAATTTACACATACACAAATATAAACATCACATGCTTTAAATCATCAAAAATGTCCAACATTCCATGTATTATTAGAATCATTTGGTTAGGTTTACTTACTTGGTATTTCTTTTCGATAAGTTTTCAACTCTCCTTTGTAGTACTTAATGTAGTTGCATTTAACCATAGTTTTCTTACTAATATACGTATTTAACACCACATTATATTTAATCTAATAGTATTGAATCCACACCTTTTTCATAGATCCGAAATACCACAATCCCTTAGTAGCGATTTCGCTTGTATCTAACCTCAAAAAACTATCTAACACATATATAACATATTTTGGTTAGGATCTATTGAAGATGTTTTATTAATAAAGGTTAATCACTAAAAGTCTCACCGTACACTTATGCCATTGTTTGCACACTCGAATCGATAATCTCTAATCCAAAGTTAAGGATTTCTCTTATTGTTATCGATTGGACTTTCAAAAAGCATAAGGAAGAAATTAACACGTAAATAAATAAAAATAACTTCCATGGCCGAGATACTAATTGGCCAATGGAGGAAAACATTAAGAAGAGAACTTGATGATTGGATATCCCAAACTTACACAACTTCATTGTAACACCCCTTACCCATAACCGTCATCAAAATAGGGTTAAGAGGAATTACCATGCTTAAAACACAATTACACATTTACTTATCATATATCATCATACATAAGTACATTCTAATCACATTCAATCATATTGTCCCTTAAAAGGGCCTACAAGTCCTTAAACATGCAACAGGAGAGGTTTGGGACTAAATCAATAACTAAGGAAACACTTTGGAAAGATATAGAAAATTTCTCAAAACGGGGGACACATGCCCATGTGAACAGGCTGTATGTCTCACACGGCCACCTGACACGCCCATGTCACAGGCTGTGTGGACATTCGAAATAGGAGCACATGGACGTGTCCCAACCCGTGTCCTACCCTGTGTAGCTCATTGGCTTAGGTCACATGGCCGACCACACGCCTGTGTGTCTAGCCCGTATGCCTATTCGAAATGGCCTCACACGCCTATGAGCTATCCCGTGTGCTAGGCCATGCGAAACCTGTAGGGTATATGAACTTATGCCACATGGCCAGTCACACGCCCGTGTGTGAGGCCGTGTGGTGCATACTGACTTTCATTTAATTGCAACACCAGGGGACACACGGCCGTGTACCATGACTGTGTGTCGCACACGATTGAGACACACGCCCGTATCCTTGCCCGTGTGGACAAAAATAGGCCATTTACAAGGTCACTTTGCCAGCCACACCTACACAAGCACAATAGTACCATTTCGAGACACAAATAGGCAGCCAAACAACCTCATTCAATGCACAAATCATGACATATCCATTTCTACCATTTTAATATTCAATTAATAAAAATTTACCTATTCCAATTACACACCAAATCAACATGCTTTAGTAGCCATAATTCATATATATGACTTATCCTATAATTAATCAATTCATCATTAAAAACTGAACCATAACCAAGCAATTCTCAACCAATTTTACACCACATACCACACTAACCATCTGCACAATAAAACCACAACAACAATCATACCAAAATATGCCATACCATAAGGCAATATATATAGCAAACAATAGGTCATTAACAAGCCATTTCTTAAGGCCAAACATATTATCATCAAACATACTAAAATGACCAAAGCATATACATGCCATAAACCATAAATACAATTTCAAAAGTACCAAAATAGATGTCTGATAGTGCGATGAAGTCTTTAACAATCCCCAAATCTGAGCTAGCTTGATATCCTTATAAAGCCTGGAAAGTCAAATGAAGTAAATTTTATAGCATAGTAACATCGTATGATAATAAACATAACTTAACAAATAAGTGCAATTCAATCAAATAAATGTAATAAGCTATAACACATATCAATTCACAAACCTTTCTCATGTTTAAAACATGATCAAATATGAATTCATCAACTTACCTCCAATCGATACTCATATAGGTTCTGTACGTACCTTTATCACTTAAATCGATCTTACTTTCATCCTCATCTCGTTTATGCTTGTTGAACCATTCAGAATCACTAAAGGATACTCAAGAATCACACATATATAGTACCAATGCCATATCCCAAATATGGTCTTACATGTAATGTCGTATCGATGCCATAGCCCAGCTATGGGCTTACATGAAATCTCATATCGATGCCATATCCCAAATATGGTCTTACATGAAATCTCAGATAGATGCCATATCCCATATATGGTCTTATACATAATCTCAGAACCCTAATGTCATGACATTTGTATCCTAAACTATTCCTAAGGTTCGTACGAGACGTTCATCTGTGGATTCTCTGTCGATCATGCCTTGTAAACTCATATCAACCATTTTTAATTCAATTCAAAAATAATAATACTTTTATAACACAATTTAACAATATTTATTAGTATGAACTTACCTCGTATACGGTAACGACGAAACGAACCGACTATTCAATCACTTTGCTTTTCCCCAGTCTAAGTCCGAATTCCTCTTTTCTTGATCTATATGTACTCAAAATCAACTTATTTAATCATCTACTTATTCAATTTAGTCGAAAATATGCATTTAGACAATTTTACACATTTTCCCCTAAACTTTCACATTTTTACAATTTAGTCCTAATTTCATAAATTAACAAATTCATGAAATTCCTTTAATACCCATGGTAGCTGAATTACCCTTATGCCCCTAGCAACCCATATTTATCACTTTTTAATATGTTTAACCACACATTTTCACCTTTTCACAAATTAGTCCCTATTTTGCATTTTCACTCAAAATCACTTAATAAAACTTGTAAAACTATCAACAGATATTCATATTTCATCATCAAACAACTAAGAACAAGTGTATTCAACAATGGCAACTATCAAAACATTTAATAGTTTTGCAAAACAGTACCTGGGCTAACTAGTACTAGTTGCAACGATCACAGAAAACATTAAAAACGGGATAAAAATCACTTACCATGCAAAGAAGATAGCTTGGCCGAACCCTAGCTATGGCTTCCTTGATAAATTCAGTTATGGATGATAAAAATGAAGATGGACATATTTTACCTAAGTTATTTTAACTTTATTAACTAAATTACAAAATTATCCTTTTATTAAAACATTAAAATCACCTAATATAAGTCCATAATTGTCCACTTACAATATTAATGGTCTAATTTCATCATAAGGACTTTCAATTTAATAATTCATAGCTATTGAGCACTTTAAACTATAAAACATCACTTTTGCATTTCATGCAATTTAGTCTTTTTTTACCGAATTAATCATTTAATTGATAAAATTACTTAATGAAAATTTCACACCATCATACTAACATGCTGTAAACACTTAAATAATATTAAAATAATTTTTGACCTCAGATTTGTGGTTTCAAAACCACTATTTCGATTTAGCTAAAAACGGGCTATTGCGTAATCAATTTGAAATGGTTAGTGGATTGATATAGATATGACATCAAAAATTTGGGTGGTCTAAAAGATTTATTAAAGAAAATAGGGTATAAGATCAACCAAAATAAAAAGAATTGAAAATAAATCAGGAGAAAAAGAGGAAAAGCCCCAACCTCTTGCGGCGGTGGCGGTGGTGATGTGGAAGAGAAAGAGGATGAGGAGGAGCTACAGTGGCTAAAAAGGTGCGGTATTGGTGGTGATAGGGTTAGTCATAGTGGAGGAAGGAAGCAAAATTGAAGAAGGAAAAGGTGTTGGCTAGCAAAAAGGATGAGAAAGGAAAGGAAAAAGAAAAATATGGAGGAGAGAGAGGAGGGGACGACAATGAGTGGTAAGGGGTGAGGGGAAAGGGTGGTCAACTTAGATTAGGTCTGTAACAGCCTGTTTTTAGTTAAATTAGAACTGTGGTTTTGAGACCCCAAATCCAAAGTGAAAATATTTATTTTTTATTATTATAATGTTTGCAGCATGAAAGTAAAGTCATATGAAATTTTCGTTAAGAAATTTTATCGTTTACATGTTTTATTTGATGAAAAGGACTAAATCGCGTAAAGTGCAAAAGTTGGGTTCTAATCATTAAAAGTGTTTAATAGCTATATAAATTTAAAGTAGAGGTCCTTATATGGAAACTAGACCATTAATATGTTAGTGGATGATAATGGCTTGGCATTTGTGTAAATCTTAATGTTTTTAAAGGTTAAATTAGTAAATAGGTAAATAATGATAAATTAAGTAAAATAAAAGATGGCTATCATCTTTTGCCATCATCCACCACCGAAAATAAAAGAAGAAAAACACCATGGATGCATGCTAGGTTCAGCCAAGCTTGCAAGCTCAATTGGTGAGTGAGTTTTGATCCGTTTTTAATGATTTCTATAATTTTGGAGTCGTTGTAGCTTAAACTAGCTAGCCCTTGGACTAATTTGTAAAACTGTTAAAGAGTTAGGATTTCACCATTGATGAATGTGTATGTGTTTTGATGTTTGATGGAATAAAATGAATTATTGTTGGTAGATAAACAAGTTTTGTAAAGTGATTTTGGTTGAAAATGTTAAATAGGGATTAAATTGAGAAAAATATAAATTTTATGGTAAAATGTGTGAGTTAATGAAATATGTGGGCTGCTATAAGCTTGTATAAAGTTCAGCAATTACACATACTTATTCAATTAACTTTAGCATTCAAATCTAACAGTTAACAAGCTCAAATATTGCCTCCTCACATAGGATTTCAACATGGCCAAATGCACCAATATCAACCAAACTGCAAATTTTAACATGGGCTATGTAGGGGACTAAGTAAGCTTAATTTTCAAGAGAATTTGAAGAAAACACATGGAACATACCTTAAATCATGTTATGTAATGATCAAATATGCTTGAGCTATTTTCTTCTCTTTAGAATCGGCTATGAAGAACAAAATGGACAAAACATTGTTCTTTTTCCCCCAAATAGCTATTTTATTTTATTTTGTTTATAAAAATAAAGCCATAGGACAATAAAAATGCTAATTTAAAATACATATATTATTCATCATCATCATTATGGCTGGCCACTACCTTTCAAGATGGGGTATTTGACATGCAAGTCCCCATTTTGAAAACCATGCATTAATTGGCCTTCTAAATTGATTCATCACATTTTCCATGTTTCTCACATAAGCCCTTTTCATTAAATTCACACTCAAATGACAAATATCAAAGCATCAAAATTTCACACATGCATTTCTCACATATATTAGACATAGAATTTAGTCTTTAATTATTTTTGTGACTCGGTTTTGTGGTCCTGAAACCATTTTCCGACTAGGGCCAAATTAGGGCTGTCATAGGGGGTAAGCATTATAGCTTAGTAAGTAAGTATGTAAATAATAAGTAATTTATTAACATGCTTTTATAAATCTTCACAATATGTTCTCAAGATAATACAATCATAACTACACATAGTCCCACTATTTAATCATGTTCATCTCAAGCTGTCTACTCAAGTCACAGTCACTAAATTATTTATATCATAAGTTACGGAACACCAAATTATGATCTGCAAAATTTCACTGAAACTACACTCATATATCTTCTTACCATAAAATTTTTAGAAGTTTTAGTTTAGCCAATAAGTACAGTTTATTCATTAAAGTTGCCCTTATTTCGCTGTAAGACAGTTTCGACCACTCTTCACTAAAAATTAATTATCTCCTCATACGGGATCTGGATGACGTTCCTGTTTATTTCTATTGAAAACATACTCAACGATTTTATGCATATAAATTATTGTCCATAATTATCTTTTTACTTTTTTTAATAATTTTTCAAAATACAAACAGGGGATTCCAAAATCATTATTACTCTGTATCACAAGAATTCAAATATCTCATAATATGGAATTATTTTGCTTACACCGTTCCTTTTATATGAAAATAGACTCAATAATCTTTAATTTCATAACTTATTCAACCTCTAATTCAGTTTCCCCCATTTTTGGTGATTTTTCAAAGTCACAAAACTACTATTTCCCAAAACTATTTTATTTCTAAATTTCACTCTTTCACGTTTTCTTTATAGTAACTTTCATTGTAACACTTACTCCAGATCAACCGTACCAAAGTTTGATCTTATATCGAGCACACTTACTCCAGATCAACCGTACTCCCACTTATTCATCACATAGTCAAATTCGTTTACACTTAGTCATTTCCTGTTGAACACATCGAAACAATAACGGATACCTAGTGGCCTACACATAGTACCACCCTTGTAGCCAAAGCTACCTTCTTCACAAAGTGGCCTTCGCATAGTACCACACTTGTGACCAAAGCTATCTTTCTTAATAAAGTGGCCTTCACATAGTACCACACTTGAGTCACTAATGACGTGTTGCTTGTATCCTATTCTATTCCTAATGTTCAACCAGAAAATTTCTCACTTTTCGATACTTGTCAATTTCATTCAATATTCAGCCCCATTTCATAAAACATAATAAAAAATGATAACATAAGTAAAAACGATGCATTATCTACATACAAACTTACCTTGGTACAAAAATGACAATTTTGCGTTTTAGTCCAAAACCTTTTCTTTTCCCCGACCAAGGTCAATTCCTCATCTTTCTTGATCTATAATAACACATTTAACTTATTTATTCAACACGCTACTCCAATTAACCCAAATATACATTTTGGAAAAAGTTATATTTTTGCCCTTAAACTTTGTCATATTCACACTTTTGTCCCTAGGCTCGAAAAATGATTTTCATTCAATTTCTTTGCATTTCAGGCCTAGCTAAACCATTTTCATAACTATAGAAGCCCGCATTTTGCATTTATTCACACACTTACACACATTTTACAACTTTTTACAAACTAGTCCTTTTATGCAATTTCATCAAAAATTAGTTAGTAAAAGTCGTTTATTACACACCAAACATTCATATTCTATCATTAAACATCAAAATACAAACATTTCACATATGGGTAAATTTTCAAATCTCAACCCTAGCTCAAACAAATGGTAGAAATAGAGAGTTCATGTTACGAGGATTTCAAAAACGTAAAAAATCATTAAAAAACGAGGCTAGAACGGACTTACAATCGAGCTTGGAAGCCTAAAAAGCCCTAGCCATGATTTCCCCTTGTGAAATTTCGCCATGGGGTTGAAGATGGACAAAAATTGGCTTTTAATTTTGTTTTTTTAATCATTTAATCACTGAATGACCAAAATGCCCCTAACTTAAAAAATTCTATTTCACCTATTTCATGTCCATTTTTGTCCAAAAAATTAACCAATGGTCTAATTACCATTTAAGGACCTCCAATTTAAAATTTCATAACAATTGGACACCTCTAACATGTAGAACTCAACTTTTGCACTTTTTATAATTAAGTCCTTTTGACTAAATTGAGTGCCCAAACGTCGAAATTTTCAAATGAAATTTTCACAAAATCATTCCGTGAAATTGTAAAGAATAAAAAATAATAAAAATAAATTTTTCCTTGTCAGATTTGTGGTCCTGAAACCACTATTCCGACTAGGCCCAAGTTTAGGTTGTTACAATTCTCCCCCCTTAGGGATTTTCGTCCACGAAATCTTACCAGAATGAGGTTTACCATCTTTTCTCAAAGTTTCCAACACATTACCGAATAATCCTCTTAGAGGGTGATCCTTTCAGGAACACTCTGTCATTGATCTAGAATTGAATATATTTAGGTTTCGTTTTTGGATAGCTTTTTACGTCGATCTGAAATTGTTTTCAACTTTTACAAATTGCTTTTAAATTTTATCAATATCACAATTCAATTCAACCTCGTGCTCAGAATTTCCTATAGCTTTTTCCATAGCCGATGATATAACCCTCAGATTTCCAAATAGCTTTCTGGATTTTTCTCATCCATCAATCATAATTCAAGTAGCATCTCTCTTTCTCTAGGGATAAGAGACATCCCAATACAAAATCCATGGTATCTTTTTCCCAACATTACACCAGTATCCTTGTGGACTGTAACACCCCTTACCCCAGTCCAATGCCAGGAAGGGGTACGAGGCATTACCGTTCTTGAACATGCTTGGATACATAAAACCGAGCCATAAAATATTTTTCCTTATTAAAACTTTTCATTAAATCTCTTCATTAAATCTCTTCATGACCTTATTATAGGCCTACGAGGCCTACAACCTATATCGAGTATGTTTCGAAATCGATTCGAGAACTTTCGAGCCCTTAGAAAATTTTCGCTTAAAACAGGGTCACTCACTCGTGTGGACAGGTCGTGCGGCTGTACACGCCCATGTCCCTAGCCTGTGCTGAATTTATTTTTAATTCAACCTATAGTGGTTTTGACATGGTCTACGCACACGCCCATGTCTAACACCCATGTCCCTCGCACAGCCTACACACGACCATGTCAAGATCCCGTGTATAAAAATCTGAGCATTCTGTTTCTTTCACACGACCATGGCACATGCCCGTGCGCTCAACCCATGTTCAATACGAACTTAGCTAATTTAGAGACAAGGAACACACGGCCTATTAGCATGCCCATGGGGGCTGGCCGTGTAAGGCCTAGGCACACGCCCGTGTACCCAACCGTGTGGACCATAATAGGCTATTTTCCAAGCCTTTTGCCACCCTAAAACATGACCAAATACAACACCAATTCTTACAAACATCAATTCATAATTTAAAGTATATCAAACATGAAAAACATCCACCATTGTATATAGATTAAGGTAGACAACATTAAGCCATATCCAAAGACAGTTACAACTTGACTCAAGTATAATAATTGCCAACACATATAGCTATTTAAGTGGCAAGTAAGAAAATGACTAACTTCCTATACATGCCATACAATAGAAAAAATACTTACTATACGAAGATAACTGGCTTGATAGTGTGACTATGAGCTCCGACTTCAAGAGATCCCCGAGTTAGATCGGTAAGTCTACATGGGAAAGGAAATAAAAGGAGTAAGCACATAAAATGCTTAGTAAGTTGCATGGATAAAATAGCAATAATAGCCATGGCCAAATTATCTCATTAAGCATCATAAAATATCATGGACTTTCTTACTCATTCACATACTTACTTAACCTCACGGTTTGTATTATGCTCATAACTTACTCATTCTCATGAAATGCTGAAACACATGTCATACTCATGACTTTTATATTGTGTTTCTCATAGCAATATACTTCTGAGTTTCACATAATTTACTTGTGCACATGAACTTACAACACTCATCATGAACTTAGTCTTTCTCTTAAAATTTATCAACGAGGATACTTTCCTTATAACTCTTTAGATTACCGAAGGATACCTGTAAATCAATCTCATGGGAGGATGCCAATGCCATATCCCGGATATGGTCTTACATGGGATCACATGTCGATGTCAATGCCATGTCCCTGACATGGTCTTACACGAGATCATAGTCCAATGCCGATGTCATGTCCTATACATGGTCTGACATGGGACTTCACAACGGATGCCAACGCTATGTCCCAGACATGGTTTTATATGGGATCCCTATTTCCTCTCGGTGCTGAAGCCATATCCTTGACATGGTCTTATATGGACCTCATCTTGGATGCTCATGCCATGTCCCAGACATGGTCTTACAGGGGATCATGTCTCAATGCCAATGCCATGTCCCAAACATGGTCTTACATGGGATCTCAGTTTGGTGCCAATGCCATGTCCCAGACATGGTCTTATATGGGACATACAATACTCATGGCATGATTACGGTATCATCCATATCCATTAAACTTGCATGAAATTTCCCTTTTCATAATTTCATCATTTCTTAGTAAAATTTCACATCAATAAATTTCATGATCTCATACTTTACCTGAACAAATCAATGTCATGAATTTCATATATATAATTCCAACAAGATTATGTTCATAGCTTCTTAAAATATCACAAATTTTATAAAATGGCATCATAATGAATTTACATGACACATGAGCTAAATTATTACATACAACTTACCTCGAGTCTAAAATGTGGGAAATTTATCGGTTTAACCTACGACTTTTCCCTTTTCTCTGTTTCAGTTTGGGCTTCGCGTTTCTTGATTTGGAGCTTGAAAATGAAGAAAAACCCTAGCTATGGTGGATTGAAAATTTCGGTCTGTACATGGAGTAGATGAGCCTATTTGTTGGCTTATTTTCCCATTTTATTACTTTCTTTGATATTTTTCCCTTCCATAGGCATTTTTCTCTATAGTGCCAAAAATTGGTTTAATTGCCAAAAAAGGACTCCTAATAACTTTTCTTATGCTATTTCATACTTAAAGCTTCTAGAAACTCATAATTTGCATCTTTTGCAATTTAGTCCTAAATGACAAATTAATTACTATTTCATAAAATTTCCTTCATGAAACTTTCTCAATATCATGCAAGCATGCTATATCACCAAAATAATCATGAAAATAAATTTTATTCCTCAGATTTTTGGTATTGAAACCACTATTCTGACTAGGCCCTAACTCGGGTTGTTACAATTTTCTCCCTCTTAGAGATTTTCGTCCCCGAAAATCTTACCGGTGAATAAAATTAGGTACTAAGTCCTCATGGTTTCCTCATGCTCCTAAGTTGCCTTTTCTCATGTCTTTACCATAGTACTTTCACGAGGGCTATACTTTTATTCCTTAACTGTTTTACCTTTGGGGCTAAAATCTTGACCGATTCTTCACCATAAGGCATGTCTGGTTGGATCTCGATCTCTGCCAGAGTAATCCCATGTGATGGGTCTGATCGGTAATGTCATAGCATAGAAACGTGAAATACATCTGAATCTTTTCCAATTCAGATGGTAAAGCTAGCTGATAGGTTACCGACCCTATTCTCTCGGTGATATCATAAGGTCCGATAAAACGCGAACTCAACTTGCCTTTCCGGCCAAATCTAAGAACTTTCCCCCATGGTGAGACTTTCAAAAACACCTTGTCACTGACTCGGAACTCTATCTCCTTTCGTTTCAAATCGGCATATGACTTTTATCTATTGGAAGCAGCTTTTAAGCAGCTTCGTATCACTCTTACTTTCTCCTCTGTTTCTTTGACTAGATCAACCCCGTCAATCTGATTTTCCTTGAGTTCAATCCAATACAAAGGCGTTCGAGACTTACGCCCATATAATGCCTCATAAGGTGCCATTTTCAAACTAGACTGGAAATTATTGTTATATGCAAATTCCAGCAACTGTAGGTGTTTTTCCCAACTACTTTGGAATTCCAACACGCAACATCTGAGCATGTCCTCAAGCACTTGTATTACTCTTTCTGATTGTACTTCAGTCTGTGGATGGAAAGCAGTGCTGAAGTTTAGCTTCGTGCCTAAAGTTTCTTGTAACTTCCTCCAAAATCGTGACGTAAATCTTAGATCTCTATCTAAAATAATCAACAATGGTACCGCGTGTAATCTCACAACCTCTGAAATGTATAAGTCAGCTAACTTATCAAGTGAATAGTCCATACGCACAGGTATAAAATGGGCCGACTTTGTAAGCTTATCAATCACAACCCAAACAAAATCTTTATTTTTCGGAGTCATCGGTAAACCTGTTACGAAGTCCATGGTGACACGGTCCCATTTCCACTCAAGAATCATGATAGGTTGTAGCAAACCGGAGGGTATTTGGTGCTCTGCTTTCACTTGTTGACAAGTCAAGCATTTCGAAACATACTCAGAGATATCTCTTTTCATATTTGGCCACCAATACCATTTCTTCAAATCATTGTACATCTTAGTACTGCCGAGGTGAACTAATATATGAATACTATGGGCCTCACATAAATTTTTTGAATAAGCTCATCATCTCTTGGTACACATATTCGATCTTGGAACCTTAGGCCACCTTCTGAATCCCTCTAGAAATCTGAATCCGTATTTAACTCACACTGAGCTTTCTTGTCTTGCAAATCTTTGTCATTGGATTGTGCTTCACGAATCTCTTGAGTGAACATGGGTCTAGCCCTCATTTATGCTAAAACTGAACCGTCATCGATTAGGGACAACTGTGTGTTCATGGCTCTCAAAACAAATAGGGATTTTTGGCTCAGGGTATCCGCAACGACATTACCTTTCCCTCGGTGATAGTCGATGATCAACTCATAATCCTTTAGTAAATGGAGCCATCGTCGTTGTCGTAGATTCAAGTCTTTCTACATCATCAAATATTTAAGACTCTTATGGTTTCTAAAAACTCGGCATTGCTTGCCGTATAAATGGTGTCTCCATATCTTTAGTGCAAATACTATGGCGGCCAACTCCAAATCATGAATCAGATAATTCCTTTTGTGAAGCTTTAATTGTCTCGAGGCATAGGCAATCACCTTGCCTTCTTGCATAAGTACACAACTCAGTTCGTTTCATGAAGCATCACTGTAGACCACAAACTTTTTTCTCGGTTCAAGTTGTACTAAAATAGTAGCCTCAGTCAACAACATCTTTAACTTGTTGAAACTTTGTTGGCACTTTCTCGTCAACTCAAGCTTGAAATCTTTTTGCAACAATCTCATCATAGAAGTGGCGATCATGGAAAATCCCTTAACAAATCTTCGGTAATAATCAGCCAAACCCAAGAAGCTTCTGACCTCTGATACGGTCTTTGGCGGTTTCCAATCAACAATCGCTAAAATTTTACTTGGATCTACTATTATACCATCACTCGAAATGATTTGGCCCACAAATCCAACTTCTTTGAGCCAAAATTCACTCTTACTGAACTTAGCGTAAAGCTAATTATCTTGCAAAGTCTACAAAACTATCCTCAAATGCTTGGCATGCTCGTCCTCATTCCGAGAATAAACTAGGATATCGTCAATAAAAACTACCATAAATTTCTCTAAGTATGGCCGAAAGATGCAGTTCATTAGGTCCATAAATATTGCTGGGGCATTAGGCAAACCGAACCGCATAATAAGAAACTTGTAATGGTCGTATCTCGTTTGGAATGCAGTCTTCGGTAGATCGGACTCCTTAACTCTAAGCAGATAATACATCGATCTCAAGTCTATCTTGGAAAACACTATGGCTCCTCGCAACTGATCGAATAAATCATCAATCTTGGGTAAGGGATTATTCTTTACAGTTACCTTACTAAGCTACCGGTAATCAATGCATAATCTCATCAACCATCTTTCTTCTTCACAAATAAAACGGAAGCGCCCCATGGAGAATAACTTGGCCTTACGAATCATTTATTTGTCAATTATTGCAGTTGAGGCTTCAATTCTTTTAACTCCGTCGGGGCCATTCTATAAGGAGCGATGGAAATAGGGGTAGTACCTGATGCCAACTCTATACCAAACTCTACCTCTCTAACTGGAGGCAACCCAGGCAACTCTTCCGGAAACACATCTTGATACTCACAGACCACTGGCATTGACCCTATTTTCAACTCTGATTCTTTAACATTCATCAAAAACACAAGATAGGCTTCATACCCTTTTCTCGAGCATTTCTGAGCAACCAATGAGGAAATCACTATAGGCAAACTCTTTGATTCATCTAATTCAACTCGAAGAGTATTACCATTCCTACATTTCAACTTAATAAATTTTCTACCACAGTTCACTAGCACATCATGAGTGGTTAACCAGTCCATGCCAAGAATTACATCAAATTCATCAAAAGGTAATAGCATGAGGTTATGTGACAGTCCTAAATTGACCCTAATCGGAAAAGTGCCACTAAACCGAGTCAGAAAATTTCAAAAATATATATATATTATTTTCTATGTTTTATTATGTGAATTTCTATGTGTGAAAGTTTGGTGCATTAATTTTTATTTTATTTTATTTTATTTGGATGTCAAATTATTGAAAAGGGACTCAATTGATAAACCATAAAAATGTGATAGGTAAAAATTTAAGAGGCTAAATTGTATATGGTTAGCTTATAAGGCACTTGCATGTCAAATGGACCACTATCATTATAGTGGACGGCAATCATGATGGAAATTTGGCATTTTATGTGTTTTATATTAATGAAATAATATTTATTGAATTTTATAATAAGAAAATATAAGTTAATATATTAAAATGGGTGATAAAAACAAGGTTGGCTCATTTTCTTCTCACATTGCCGAACAAAAGAAAAGAAAATAGAAAAAAAATAAAAAGAGAAAGAAACAAGGAGCATTCGGCTAGCTTAAGGTCAAATTAAGGTATGATTTCATGTGTTTTCCCTTTGACTTTTGTGAAATTGAGTTGTTTTTAAAGCTCTTATTAAGACCCATGTGTAAATTCTTGAGCTTGAAATACATGAAGCATTCGGTCATAGTGGTAATGATATGAATTTTGAATTTTGGTGTTTGAAATTGAGAAATGGGTGTTAGATAAACACTTTGATGTTAAAATCAATGAGTTTGTGAGTTTGTAAGTTTAATTGTGGAATTTGTGTTTTATGTGGCTTAATTAACTAAGAGGAGTATGAGTCCATTCGGCAATGGAAGATAAATTGTGAAATAGTGCTCAACATTGGTAGTACTTGCTTAATTGGTTAAATTGAACTTTGAATAGATAGGATTATGTGGAAATTTAATGAATTGAGTTGTGATTGTATAAATTCTTGAATTTATGATGAATGATAAATTCAGCTAAGGTCTTGGTGTGTTAAAGTGGTTGATAAATTGGTGTTTTGTATTGGGGGATGTTTATATGAGAGTGTGAATTAGTTTAATTTTGCTATGAGAGGTTAAATTGAGCAAATTGCATTCGGCTATTAAGGTGAATTGTGGAATTTGTATTTGATTTTGGATTTTTATAATTAAAGTGTTAGTAAGTGGTTATATGCTTGCCGATTTTGAACTAAGATGAGTGGAAGCTTGGTAATTTTATTAGTGATGAATTCTATACTTATAGGATAATCGATTATTCATGTTAGGTGCCATTTCAATAGCGTTTTGATGTTTAAGCTTGGAATTAGTGTTTAAATGAATTTTAGATTTGTTATTTTGATAATAATGGATTATGGACAAGGGACATTCGATAATGGAAGTTAACTATTAATATTTCTAAATGATGGCCGAATATGAAATTAAGTAATGAATGTAGTAATGAATAGTGTTTGTGGTGATTTGAGTGCTATTATCGAATGAAATTGATATTAAGACACGTTTTGGTAAAATGCATTTGACATGAAAAGAATTTAGTTGCCGTATATGTGATTGGAACTAATAAAATTTAGTTTATGATGCATTAATGAAATGATTGAACTAGTTAATTTGTGTAAATTAAGCTCAAGAGCGAAAGGAAACAAAGTCGGATCGAGGTAAAGCAAAGCTGGTCGAGTAGTCGAAATAGCCGTACGATAATAATCGAGGTAAGTTCTTAAGTGATTAAATTGATTCTATATGTTTAATGATTAAATGAATATAGAAATTAGAATGTGAAGCTTATGTGATTAATATATTTATATGCGTACGAATGAATAGCAATGTTAACGCTATGAGCCGAAAAGGCTCACATGTTTAATTGAATTGTGGATGGCAATGAATTATATGTTAAGAGTTCATAGAGAATGATAAATGACAATTGTATTTTGGAGAAGCAAGGGTAAATGATACGAGTATGAATCTAGAAATGGCTAAGTGTGATAGCCGAATGTGCTAGTAACTGAAATATATTGTATGATGTAATGACCGAATGCATTATGAAATGGGATATTAGTTAATGCTATAAAGTGAATGAAATTACTATGTGTGATATTCAAGCTAAGAGCCTAGCAGACTAGTTGCCGTGGAAATGAATTCGGGCTAAATCTAGCAGGCTAAGTGCCGTTGAATTATTCCGACCATGATATTAATGATATACCTACAAGGTAAGGTTATAATTTGTTAATTGAAGGCCTATCGAATTGAGTTGTATTTGGCCAAATATGTAAATGCAAGGTATGGGTTATATTCGGTTACCTTATATGCGTGACAAGAATAAGAATATGCTTGATCTTTTACGTTCCTATATGGAAATCTATTAGTTGTTTAAATGATTCATTTGAAGATATGGAAGTAATGATGAACTAAAGAATTTACTACTATAACCATATATGTTTATATGTACATGTATGAAAAGAGTGCATCGAATAAGTGATTTAGAAGTATTGATATGTTAAGTGCAATTATAAAAATGTGATGAAGTTTGTTGGTGATATACATGTTTAAATAATATGAATGCAAAGAAGGTGTTAAAGAGTAAATTTGTTGTAAATCTGCTTGGGACAGCAACAGTAATGTGATTTTAGAAAATCACTATAAATTGTTGGAGTTGAGTTAGAGGCTAAATAAATTATTTAATTAAAGATTGATGAGTCTAGTTTCTTATCAAAGAAACCGTGTAAGCAAAAGAATTTCCAATAATGAGATATTTGATGTGGCGTGAGACAGAGTCAAAATGACTTCGGGATCCCTTACTTTGTCTTTAGAAAATCACTATAAATTGTATAAAAATGGTTATAAGATAAAATTTATATGCTTAGACTCCTTAATGAGTCTAGTTTCAAATGAAATAAATGAGAAAACATTTTGAATTCTATACAATGAGAAATTTGATTTGAAAAGAAGAGTGTTCAGGATAGTCAACAGTGAAACAGGGGAAACTTTAAGAAAAATCTGGTATTAATTGGCCAAACTAAAAATTCTGAAAATTTATCGGATAGAAGATTTATGAGTCTATTTTCAGGAAAAATTTACGGTACTTGATTTGGAGATTCGTAGCTCTAGTAATAAATAAATTAGTAACTGTTGCTCAGGAAGATAGCTTGCAGTGAATTTGGGGAAGCTCATGCTATGCGAAATCCGAATTTGTTCGCTAAATTAAGTTGTTTAGGTATGTAAAAGTTATTTATGCAAAGCATATGAGAAGTGGTGGTATATCTATGTATTCGGCTTCTGTGGAATTTATATACATAGAAGTTTATGTGATACCTATGTGATTTCAGATTCTAAACAAATGAGATGTCAATGAAAATGTGTACTATTGTGGTTAGGTCTATCCGGCCAAATAATGTTATATTTAGATTATTTATACTTAATCAATGTGTTTAACTAAGTTAAGTTGCTTTATTCACTTAAGACTTACTAAGCTAATTAGCTTACTTCGAGTGTCTTTGTTACTTTGTTTTATAGATCTTGTTTGAAAGCTACAAGCTCGGAGATTCAAGCTCAAAGTCATTCACACTATTGTAACTATCTTTGGCACTTTTAAAAGTTTATACCAAAAAAAAATGGCGTGTATAGGCTTAACTCGTCATTTGAATCAAGATATATTTTGAGTATGTATTACAAATGTATGAATAGTACATGATTATGTTAGGCTACATAATAATGATTAATGATTTCAAGTGGTGATGTTAAATAAAATTTAAATGTTTTAAATTTCTTTAATGTTCATTACTGTAGAGTGAATAAAGATTTACTTTATATATGTATTTTTGAATGTCCGAAAGTAGTGTTCAGTTGGTAGTACCTTGTAACCCTATTCCGGCGACGGACAGGGGTTAAGGGTGTTACATTTTATTAGTATCAGAGCTATGGTTTAGTCTGTTCTAGGACTACCATAGCATAAGTGAGTCTAGCTATACATGCCATTTTTAATCTGCGATAGTGTGATATTTCCTAACTCTGACGAAAATTATTTGGATGGGACAAATAAGTCTTTCAATCGAGCTAATTTTAATAGTACAAAATATGTACTCAGATGTTTAAATGAAGTTGTGTTAATGCTGTGTTGAAAATCATACGGGTATAGATTAAAATGTATGACATAATGATTTTGACAAATGTTATAATTATATGAAGTTATAGAATATGTTAAGTAATTATTTGACCTTTATATGTTCAACTTGCAAAAAAAAAAGTGTATCGAATTTAGGCTATAAAGCAGAATATGAAATGGATGGTATATGTTTATAATGTGGCAAAATGGCTATTAAGAAATGAAGTTAAAGTGTGTAATATGTGTATGCAATCTTATTATACTTATTTGTATAAATTCGAATGTGAAGTGAACTGTATATAGGTTGTGACCGAATAGCTTTTATGAAATAACGTCAAAGATTGGGATATATGTGTGTATATATATATATCAATGAACAAAAATGATTTAATTAGGTGTGTGTGTGCTATATGAAATCTAGTAGTATATACTTTAATTCATATATGAAACTTAGTGATGTGATTATCATGCAGAGTTAACATCGGGCCTTCGAGCCTAGCAGGCTTTATGCCGGTGATATGTTCGGGCTTTGTGCCTAGCAGGCTATATGCCGGTAATGTGTATTCGGGCTTCGTGCCTAGCAGGCTATATGCTGGTGATGTGTATTCGGGCTTCGTGCCTAGCAGGCTATATGCCAGTGATGTGTATTCGGGCTTCGTGCCTAGCAGGCTTTATGCCGGTGATATGTTCGGGCTTCGTGCCTAGCAGGCTATATGCCGGTGATGTATTTTCGAGCTTCGTGCCTAGCAGGCTTGTACCGCTTATGCTAGTGACTGAATTTGGGTTTTAAACCTAGCAGGCTGAATGCCGGTGATTCGAGTAAAGTTTAAGATTTTTTGAATTCACGATAAAACTGCAATTGAATATGTCCAATACATTAAGCTGGCCAGGTATGTATCATGTACTATTTTGTGAAATTAATTTGGATTGAATCATAAGTATCATGAATGATGTATATGTGAATGTGTTCTATGAATACACATGTAATGGTGATACATTCGGCCAAGGTATGAGATTATATGAAATTATGTGATTTAGCTATATTGTATGAGATTTAAATCAAGTGAAAGTATATGCTGAAATTTCCTTAAGTCTAAGTGCATATTCGGCCAATTGGTTATGTAATCAGAAAATAAGTTTTGTGTAATTGAATGCCTATGATTATATGAGTTCGAACTTAAATGAA
This sequence comes from Gossypium stocksii, assembly GCA_020496765.1. Taxonomy (NCBI): domain Eukaryota; kingdom Viridiplantae; phylum Streptophyta; class Magnoliopsida; order Malvales; family Malvaceae; genus Gossypium; species Gossypium stocksii. Next base: position 77,290,258 of record CM035624.1, on the reverse strand, counting down.
ATGATATGTAAAAAGTGTATATATGTGATGTTTTATAGACTTGGTTAAGTCAATTCGATGTGTAATAACGAATGAACATGGGTACTGTGTGTGCGAATGAATTGAGGCACTGTGTGTGCGAGTTATTTAACCGAGTACTATGTGTACGAGATCAGTCACAGAGGCACTGTGTGTGCGAGTTCTTTAACCGAGCACTATGTGTGCGAGATCGGTTGTTAGAACACTAAGTGTGTGAAATGAGATCATGTAAGACCTCGTCTGGGACGAAGGCATTGATTTGAGGTAGTGTATAAGACCGTGTCTGGGACATTGGCACCACTTATAATTCATGTAAGACCATCTCCAAGATAGTGGCATCGATATTGAATAACATGTAAGACCGCGTCTAGGACGTCGGCATTGTATAAGTTCTATCTGAATTTTTGCGCATTCCTGAACGACTCGATTTAAAACATCTATTGAATGGGTAAATGCTTACCTTATACAGGCTATATACTTAACAGGCAGTATGTCAGTGATGTGATTCAGGGTATCTACCTAGCAAGCAATTAAAAACGTCGGTAAATGTGCTTCGGACTATGAAAGTCTAACAGGCTTCGTGCCGGTGAGATGTATCAGGCTCTATGCCTAGAAGGCTTCGTGCTGGTGTATTATATTAGGCTTTAGGCCTAGACTAATTCATACGGACAATAATAACTAAGACTGATTGTGTTAAACAAACCCAAATGATCGAGTATGTGGATGATGATTTCCTTTTTGGAAAGAAATAAGTTAAATATTGATGTAAGATGTTAACATAATCTTGTATTAGCTTATATATGTTGATGAATTTAGAATTTAAAACCTTGAGCTACTGTATCAGTGGTTACTTGTAATAGCCGAAGATAAAGGATATCATTAAATTCTTATTGATAGTGTTTTATTGATGAATGGGTGTGTGAAAGATCATCTAAGTTATATGTATAAAAATTAATAAGATGTTAAATGAGTGTTGTCATGAACCAAATGAATATATATATATATTTGAGTTATTCAGGCCTTATGCCTAGCAGGTTTGGGACCGGTGAATTGTATACTAGGCTAATAGCCTAATTAGTTGATGGCTGTCAAGTTTATTCAGACTTTGGGTTAAGTAGGCTTAGAACCTCTGTGTGGGGTTCGAGCCTATACCTAGTAGGTTCACACCGGTGAGTTAAATTGTGTTATACCTATGTGCGTTATTATCGAAATGAAAAGTAAGTGAGTAAATGTCAATTCTGCGGGTCTCTGTGATTTATTATGATCAAACTAAGAAAGTTTTGTTAGTTAAAGTACTGTGGCATAAGTTTAGAGTTGAGGAAACTAGGTGGGATCTAGAGAACTCAACGAGAGAAAGTTACCCTATTCTATTCGCCGGTATGATTTTCGGGGACGAAAATCCCTAAAGGGAGGGAGAGTAGTGATAGTCCTAAATTGACCCTAATCGGAAAAGTGGTTTAGGAACCACTAAACCGAGTCAGAAAATTTTCAAAAAAAAATATATATTATTTTCTATGTTTTATTATGTGAATTTCTATGTGTGAAAGTTTGGTGCATTAATTTTTATTTTATTTTATTTTATTTGGATGTCAAATTATTGAAAAGGGACTCAATTGATAAACCATAAAAATGTGATAGGTAAAAATTTAAGAGGCCAAATTGTATATGGTTAGCTTATAACGGACTTGCACGTCAAATGGACCACTATCATTATAGTGGACGGCAATCATGATGGAAATTTGGCATTTTATGTGTTTTATATTAATGAAATAATATTTATTGAATTTTATAATAAGAAAATATAAGTTAATATATTAAAATGGGTGATAAAAAAAGGTTGGCTCATTTTCTTCTCACATTGCCAAACAAAAGAAAAGAAAATAGAAAAAAAAATAAAAAGAGAAAGAAACAAGGAGCATTCGGCTAGCTTAAGGTCAAATTAAGGTATGATTTCATGTGTTTTCCCTTTGATTTTTGTGAAATTGAGTTGTTTTTAAAGCTCTTATTAAGACCCATGTGTAAATTCTTGAGCTTGAAACACATGAAGCATTCGGTCATAGTGGTAATGATATGAATTTTGAATTTTGGTGTTTGAAATTGAGAAATGAGTGTTAGATAAACACTTTGATGTTAAAATCAATGAGTTTGTGAGTTTGTAAGTTTAATTGTGGAATTTGTGTTTTATGTGGCTTAATTAACTAAGAGGAGTATGAGTCCATTCGGCAATGGAAGATAAATTGTGAAATAGTGCTCAACATTGGTAGTACTTGCTTAATTGGTTAAATTGAACTTTGAATAGATGGGATTATGTGGAAATTTAATGAATTGAGTTGTGACTGTATAAATTATTGAATTTATGATGAATGATAAATTCGGCTAAGGTCTTAGTGTGTTAAAGTGGTTGATAAATTGGTGTTTTGTATTGGGTGATGTTTATATGAGAGTGTGAATTAGTTTAATTTTGCTATGAGAGGTTAAATTGAGCAAATTGCATTCGGCTATTAAGGTGAATTGTGGAATTTGTATTTGATTTTGGATTTTTATAATTAAAGTGTTAGTAAGTGGTTATATGCTTGCTGATTTTGAACTAAGATGAGTGGAAGCTTGGTAATTTTATTAGTGATGAATTCTATACTTATATGATAATCGATTATTCATGTTAGGTGCCATTTCAATAGCGTTTTGATGTTTAAGCTTGGAATTAGTGTTTAAATGAATCTTAGATTTGTTATTTTGATAATAATGGATTATGGACAAGGGACATTCGATAATGGAAGTTAACTATTAATATTTGTAAATGATGGCCGAATATGAAATTAAGTAAAGAATGTAGTAATGAATAGTGTTTGTGGTGATTTGAGTGCTATTATCGAATGAAATTGATATTAAGGCACGTTTTGGTAAAATGCATTTGACATGAAAAGAATTTAGTTGCCGTATATGTGATTGGAACTAATAAAATTTAGTTTATAATGAATTAATGAAATGATTGAACTACTTAATTTGTGTAAATTTAGCTCAAGAGCGAAAGGAAACAAAGTCGGATGAGGTAAAGCAAAGCTGGTCGAGTAGTTGAAATAGCCATACGATAATAGTCGAGGTAAGTTCTCAAGTGATTAAATTGATTCTATATGTTTAATGATTAAATGAGTATAGAAATTCGAAAGTGAAGCTTATGTGATTAATATATTTATATGCGTACGAATGAATAGCAATGTTAACGTTATGAGCCGAAAAGGCTAACATGTTTAATTGAATTGTGGATGGCAATGAATTATATGTTAAGAGTTCATAGAGAATGATAAATGACAATTGTATTTTGGAGAAGCAAGGGTAAATGATATGAGTATGAATCTAGAAATGGCTAAGTGTGATAGCCGAATGTGCTATGAATTAATATAAGTGAATGGTAACAGAAATATATTGTATGATGTAATGACCGAATGCATTATGAAATGGGATATTAGTTAATGCTATAAAGTGAATGAAATTACTATGTGTGATATTCAAGCTAAGAGCCTAGCAAGCTAGTTGCCGTGGAAATGAATTCGGGTTAAATCTAGCAGGCTAAGTGCCGTTCAATTATTCCGACCATGATATTAATGATATACCTACAAGGTAAGGTTATAATTTGTTAATTGAAGGCCTATCGAATTGAGTTGTATTCGGCCAAATATGTAAATGCAACGTATGGGTTATATTCGGTTACGTTATATGCGTGACAAGAATAAGAATATGCTTGATCTTTTACGTTCCTATATGGAAATCTATTAGTTGTTTAAATGATTCATTTGAAGATATGGAAGTAACGATGAACTAAAGAATTTACTACTATAAGCATATATGTTTATAAGTACACGTATGAAAAGAGTGCATCGAATAAGTGATTTAGAAGTATTGATATGTTAAGTGCAATTATAAAAATGTGATGAAGTTGATTGCTGATATACATGTTTAAATAATATGAATGCAAAGAAGGTGTTAAAGAGTAAATTTGTTGTAAATCTGCTTGGGACAGCAACAGTAATGTGATTTTAGAAAATCACTATAAATTGTTGGAGTTGAGTTAGAGGCTAAATAAATTATTTAATTAAAGCTTGATGAGTCTAGTTTCTTATAAAAGAAACCGTGTAAGCAAAAGAATTTCCAATAATGAGATATTTGATGTGGCGTGGGACAGAGTCAAAATGACTTCGAGATCCCTTACTTTGTTTTTAGAAAATCACTATAAATTGTATAAAAATGGTTATATGATAAAATTTATATGCTTAGACTCCTTAATGAGTCTAGTTGCAAATGAAATAAACAAGAAAACATTTTGAATTCTATACAATGAGAAATTTGATTCGCAAAGAAGAGTGTTCAGGATAGTCAATAGTGAAACAGGGGAAACTTTAAGAAAAATCTAGTATTAATTGGCCAAACTAAAAACTCTGAAAATTTATTGGATTGAAGATTTATGAGTCTATTTTCAGGAAAAATATACGGAACTTGATTTGGAGATTCATAGCTCTAGTTATAAATAAATTAGTAACTATTGCTTAGGAAGACAGCCTGCAGTGAATTTGGGGAAGCTCATGCTATGCGAAATCCGAATTTGTTCGCTAAATTAAGTTGTTCAGGAATGTAAAAGTTATTTATGCAAAGCATATGAGAAGTGGTGGTATATCTATGTATTCGGCTTCTGTGGAATTTATATACATAGAAGTATATGTGATACCTATGTGATTTCAGATTCTAAACAAATGAGATGTCAATGAAAATGTGTACTATTGTGGTTAGGTCTATCCGGCCAAATAATGTTATAATTAGATTATTTATACTTAATCAATGTGTTTAACTAAGTTAAGTTGTTTTATTCACTTAAGACTTACTAAGCTAATAAGCTTACTTCGAGTGTCTTTGTTACTTTGTTTTATAGATCTTGTTTGAAAGCTACAAGCTCGAAGATTCAAGCTCAAAGTCATTCACACTATCGTAACTATCTTTGGCACTTTTAAAAGTTTATACCAAAAAAAAAAAAAATGGCATGTATGGGCTTAACTCGTCATTTGAATCAAGATATATTTTGAGTATGTATTACAAACGTATGAATAGTACATGATTATGTTAGGCTACATACTAATGATTAATGATTTCAAGTGGCGATGTTAAATAAAATTTAAATGTTCTAAATTTCTTTAATGTTCATTACTGTAGAGTGAATAAAGATTTACTTTATATATGTATTTTTGAATGTCCGAAAGTAGTGTTCAGTTGGTAGTACCTTGTAACCCTATTCCGGCGACGGACAGGGGTTAAGGGTGTTACAGGTTAGCTGAGAAACAATGACCCCTAATCATCAGAGGGCATTTTCTACATACTTTGCCTACTAGCACACTCTTGCCTAGGGGATTGGAAACTTTTATCCCAAATTCCATACACTCTATGGGTATACTAAGACTAGGAACTAATTTTATGCAAATATACGAGTGGGTAGATCATGGGTCTATCAAAGCAATAACTGAAATTTCATGAAGAGAAAATATACCCGCTATAACATCATGTGATGACGCCTCTTCGCGAGCGCGAATAGCTTACGTCCTTGCTGGGGCTCTACCCTCAGGTCTCACAATCTGTTCTTTTGGAGCGCTTGTAACACCCCTATCCCGTAACCGTCGCCGGAATAGGACGAGGCGTTACCGAAAATCAGAGAACATATCAGAACAGTAATTTTTTTTTAAAAAAACACTCTCTTTAAACAAGATTATTTATTTTTATAAATACTAAACACAGCCAGGGATAAAATTCAAACTTCCATAAGTACACATTCAAAAGATACCATTTTCGCATGGCTTATATACATTACCCAAAATATTCTTCCGCTACTAGTCGATTCTATACATGCCATAAGATAATCCAAAACATAGCAGTACCAAACAGTGGATAGTGATAATGTGACGAGTTGCTGACGATCCCCGAGCAATTGGCCCGAATCAACAATCTATAAAACAAAAGACATAGCAACAGAGTAAGCATTTCAATGCTTAGTAAGTTTTAAGCAATGTCATTTCACTTTACTGAATTTGAAAAAGAACATAATTCCCTATTCAGATTGGTATATGTAAAATCGTTTCCTGAATGAACCTATTCTCAACTGCACATACTTTACTCATCGTCTCATTTACTTAGAAATTTATATCACATAACCACTTCATTAAATAATTTCCACAGTGGCCAATTGTAGAGGTATTCAACCATAATAAAAAATTTTTAGAGATGTGCCCACTTCCATGGTAATTTCATAAATGACCAATTATATATATATGCACACAATGCAAAATTTATAAATATAAATCAATTAACCACAAACTTAATCAATAGAATAAATCAATAACTTCACATGGCTTCCCACATCAGTCGAACATGGCTTAATCGCATACTAGTCTTAATATTCATTCCCATAGATATATATATCATTTCATAATTGTGGTTCAATCCAGAGCAGATTTAATTATGAGTGTAGGACACATACCTGATCAACTTAAGGTATCCCATCCTCATTAAATCCCAGTGACTGAAACCACATATACCTACATCTTATACTTTCAATTACAAAATCTCACAATTGAATATAATCAAATCCAGTCCGAGTCGTTCTTACATCAAAAGGTAAGTATCACATACCTGAGTCATTTAATGTATGATACGAGCTCCATTTGTCATCTTATATAAAACTCAATTCTAATTACCAACTTCAAAGCTTATTAGGTCAATGTTCCGAATGATTTCGTACGATTGACCATTCAGAAAGTTTATCACACTTTATGCTATATGCTTGTAGTATTCGCATATCACAACATTTTAACAGAACAATGCTTTCAATCAGACCAACTCATAAAACACATGATTTACTTTCATTTTTATAATAGCCATTCGGCCACGCCACACATCCCATAAGTTATTCTTTTTCATTTTATAAGCATATAACGATACACAGCTTACACCTATCTCAAATTGGCCCTCCGGCCTTATCACATATATACACTTTCACACTCATCACATTGGCCATTCGGCCTTATCACATGTGCACACTTTTACATTCATCACATTGGCCATTCGGCCTTATCACATATACGCACTTTCACATTCATCACATTGGCCATTCAGTCTTACAACATCTAAGCGGGTCTTAACCCGGACATAATCTCTGCATATAGCCATCGGGTCTTTAAGCCCGGATATAATCTCCACACATAGTCAGCGGGTCTATAAGCCCGGATATAATCTCAAGTTTCATATATAACTAATTACATGGTACAACATTTCACATAGATCATCACATTTGTAATTCATTTGCCTCATCAAATATCTAATAATACACACCTTTCACAATTTGTCATTCGGCCACAATATATATATATATACACATCTCATACATATTTCACATTAGCCATTTGGCTTTACCACATATGCTTGTCTCATACATATTTTACATTAGCCATTCGGCTTTACCACATATACATATCTCATACACATTTCGTATTAGCCATTCGGCTTTACCACATATACATATCTCATACACATTTAGCATTGGCCATTCAGCTTTACCACATATACATATGTCATGTAACACCCTGAATTTGGGCCTAGAAGTATTGGGCCTTGGGCCTGGGTGCGGGTCTAAGATAGTTCGAAATAAAATTATTGATGTGTTGAATTCTGTTATGGAAGGTTATTATTAATGGGTTAATGTGGTATTTTAGTGAACTGCGAAGGATTCATAATGTGGGGAAAAGTCTTGGGCTAATTTCTAGGATTCCGGGATTTTTGTGATATTTGGTTTAATGTTGAAATTTTGATATATGGATGTGTAATTCGTGTTTGGAGTGTGTTATTGGTCCTATGGAAGGCCCAAGTGTTGGTTAAAAACCCAGAGAATTCTTGGATTTTTGGACTTAAGGAATAGAGGACTTGGAAAAGAGGAGTTGTAAGGAATTATGTGTGTAATAAGACACAAAAAAGGAATGTGGTGTAGTGGCAAAGTAGCGCCACTTAGGGGACAAGGAAGCAAGGGGTCCAAGGTTCAAGTCTTGGCTCTTGCAATTTATTTTGGTTTTTCTTTTAAATAAATCTGGAAGCAAGTAGGTAAGCTTTAAAGTTAAATGTGTTGGACTTATGACACAAAGGAGCTTGTGTTCGAGTGGTGATGGCATGACAGGGTTATTGAGAGGACTTTGGTTCGAATCCCGTTGCACGCAAAGGTTGATTATTTTGCTAATGCTTTAATTTTGGGGGGATTGATAGAGAATCCCACATCGGAAAGCTAACATGAGAGCAGGTGAGGAGCTAGCTTTAAATAGAGCAAACCAGGAGGAGAGTAGGCACAGCCTTCTTGGCTGATCCCTTTCGCTTTATGGCGTGCCCATTTGGGTTGGGCATCGGCTAAGAGTGTTTGGAGCGCGGATTAACTTCAGTCTCCTATCAGGTGTGTATTTCTCACTACTCTAGCGGTAGGACGGCTACTTCGGGTTGCGATGGGCCGAAGGGGCCATGTGGGCCCAATGGGCCTACGGGGCCATTTGGACAAGTTGTTTGATTGTATAGCAAATATTGGACTAGACTAGGTGAATCGCATATCTGTAGCTAGATTTGGGCTAAAAGGGTCACACGAGCGTGTGGGCCCATTTGGGCTGAGAATGGGCCCTACGCACATTTGCATTGTTATCTCTGTTTAGAATACTTTAGTTTACCGAATTACTGAAATACCTTGATTTGTAAAATTACTATTTTACCCCTGATTTGTAAAATTACCATTTTACCCCTGATTTGTAAAATTACCATTTTACCCCTGATTTGTAAAATTACTATTTTACCCCTGATTTGTAAAATTACTATTTTACCCCTGATTTGTAAAATTACTATTTTACCCCTGATTTGTAAAATTACCATTTTACCCCTGATTTGTAAAATTACTATTTTACCCCTGATTTGTAAATTACCATTTTACCCCTGATCTGTAAAATTACTGTTTTACCCTTAATTTGTGAAATTACTGAAATGCCCCTTTAGGGTAGAATTACTGAACTATCCCTGTAGGGTAGAATTACCGAGATACCCCTGTGGGGTAAAATTACCATTTGCCCCTAGGTGTTAAATGACTGTTTTGCCCTTCGTGGGTAAATGACTAACTTGTGTGATGATTGGGCTAGTTTGACCATGGATATAAGTTGGTGATATGAATGACTTGACTGTGATCTATTCTTATTTTTGGGATTTGGAAAAGTTAGAATCCCTATGTGTTTAGGGAGGCTGTCGAAATAGTGCCTAAGGCTTTAAGGGGCTGTTACCAATTATTTTACACTGTGCTTGTAAGGGTTAAAGGCTGCTAACTAAGGGCTTGGATCAGTGGAGCGGTTGGATCCAGATTTGGATATCAACTTCAGCAAAGGTAAGGATTTAGGGCCGTGTTCATGGATGCCCGAATATGGTAAGAGTATGTTAAATTTAGTTATCATTGATTCGTGGTCTAATGTTTTAGTAATCGAATATAGGATTGAGTTGGAGCAGATATCATCATCGTTCGTCGTAATCAGGTGTGTATCGAACCCTTCTTTAGTCTAATTCGGCAAAGGCCAAGTAACCGAAAAGTTGGTATTATATGGGCTTGTGAGTGTGCGAATGCTCACAAGATGATTGGAAATCCTAAGATCTGTAACCGTAAGTGGTAAGTTAGTTGAGTGTGCAATTTCGCGCACCCCGGTAAGTTGGGTCTCGATGGGCCAAACATGGGCTCACGGGCTTTCGGGCCCATATAGGTAAAAATAGGAAATAAATGTTTTCTATTAGACTGTAGTATCAGAACTACTAAAACTGGTAGCTAGATAGGAAATTTGGGCTGAATGGGCTTAATTTGCTAAATAGACACTGTAGGGCCCATTAGGAGTTTTAGGGCCCAGTGACTGAAATTGTTAAAATCTGTTAAATTGGCTGCTAAGATGGAACTAAAGCTTATATGTTACTGTAACATGCATAAAACTCGTAATATTGGAACAAGTACTAAAATACCCCTAAGTATGGAAAATTACCATTTTACCCCTAAGTGTAAAATGACCTTTATACCCCTAGGGTAAATTCTGTATGAAATGTATGATTTTCTGTTTCTGCATGTCATATCTCATAACATATGTATATATCTGATGCATGTGATTCTGTATGTTATATGTCATAGCATGTATGCCTGCTGCATGGGGTTTGGGTTTATGATGGAAGAAGCGTTCTGGTAGCCTCGCTGCAATCTGGTGGCCTCGCCACATATATATCTGTTCTGGTGGCCTTGCCACATATATCTGTTCTGGTGACCTCGCCACATATATATCTGTTCTGGTGGCCTCGCTACATATATATCTGTTCTGGTGGCCTCGCCACAATATCTGTATCTGGTGACCTCGTCACAATATCTGGCAGCCTCGCTACAAATTTCTGTGGTGTGTAGCGGTTGGGTGGGTCGAGTAGTCTCCCCACATGGTGTAAGGCTGGTACGGGGGTGTTATGGGTGGATCTGGGTTGGGTTTTCTGTTTGCATATCATATCTGATCTGTATCTGTAATGGGCCTATGGGCCGTACTGTTATCTGAAAAGGGCTAAGGCCCAGTTTACTGATATCTGAATAGGGTTTCGGCCCAGTATTTGATCTGTGATGGGTTAGGGCTTAGGCCCAATGGGCTTGAGTTGACTTGGGCTTTGGATGGGATTCTGTACACATTAAGTTCTCCAAACTCACCCTTTTTCCTTCCATCCTTGCAGGTGAGCCTTAGATTGGTGGACTTGGAGCTGGGAGGGATTCAGAGTGGCCACATGGACTGGACTATTGGATTTCTAATTAAGTTACCTATTTGAATTTAGATTTAATTATTTATTCCTGGTTTTGGGTTGTAAAAAGGGCCTCTTTAATTATTTTTATTTTGGGTTTTTATTCTTTACTTATTTAAATTGGTTTTTGCTTACGTAGGATATTATTTAAATCGAGTTGAAACTAAATGATTTGAAGACGCGGTTTTTATAAAAGTTACTTGTTTTCAAAATAACATGTTTTATAAAGGTTACAAAGAGGTTACAAGTGTTCACAAATTTTCTATAAAATTACACAAAGTTTTTAACAATGTTTGAAAGGGGATGATTATTTTAATAAGTCACGTTTTGGAAAAAAAATAAACACAAGTTAAGGTTTTATACAAGTTCAACGGTAGAGGTTTTAAACATCAAGAAGGGTTTTCAATGAAAACACGATTTTCGAAAAACACTTCAATGTGACACATCAGACTTGGCCGTAACGTCTGGGCTGAGTTTGGGGTGTTACATTTAGTGGTATCAGAGCCAAGTTGCTACAACTCGGCTGTGGAACGGGTCTAAAAACAGAAGTTTTTAGAGGGTAAAACAAAGATTTCTGAAAGTCGCTTTAAGAATTTGTTGTCAAAATTGTTTATAAGATTTTCTTTCTACAAATAAATAATTTTAAAAAAAATTTGGGAAATTTTAAGTTTAAGCCCAAAGAAGGGTATTTTTGGAAAAATCAGATTTTTGGAAAATTCTGTTTAAAAGAGAATTGCTTCAAACTTGTTTTCTCTAAAATTAACATGTTTTGAGAAGTTGATTTTAAAAGGCTTGAATCTTTCTGAGTTTTTCTAGAATCTGATAAATTGATATGTGGCACACTGAATCCCCGGCACCAAGTCTGTAAGTATTTCTGCTTTATATTCTGTAATGTACTGAACTGTACTGTAAATAGACTTGAGACTTTTCTATGATACTTAGATAGAGTAACTGAAAAATTGTAGAGACTGAAACTGTACAGAAACTAAAAGATTGAGACTGTAGCTAGGATATGATCTTGAATAAAATAAAAGCTTTAAAATACTATCTCTGCATAAGACATAAGAATAGTAGAAATTTTTGAGAACTCTGTAGTTATTTGATATGTGTACTGGTAATGTAGAGTATTGATATGGATTCTGAGGGTAAGCAAAGTTTGCCAATTTCAGGTAGCAGTAACTCGGAGATTGGTACTGAGGCACTGGTTGAGCTAGTAAGGAAAGTGGTAGAAGAAGTTCTGGACACCAAAAATTAAGGAAATTAGGGAAACGCTTTAAGCAGGGTGCTTGGAGTGTAAGAAGAGGAAGGATCCTAGTTCGCAAAGGACAGAGTCTCGTTCAGTGAAACATGCTAGGGCACGACTAAGATCTCTGGTATGCAACAACTGCAATAGACGTCATCTGGGTGAATGCGATAGGGAGAAAAGAGCGTGCTTTTTTTTGTGGGTCCCTCGAACATCGAGCTCTTGATTGTAAAGCTTATTCTAGTTAGGAATGTGTGATGTTTGGTTACGAATTGTGTGCGCTAGTGTTAATGTTTATTAGATGTTCTGGGTCGTACTAAAATTACTTGGATCAGAGTGCGCAGCAGAAGAATAGTGGTTGGACTTGAGTAATACGGTTAGTTGATAGTTTAAAATTTCGAGGACGAAATTTCTTTAAGGAGGGTAGAGTTGTAACACCCTGAATTTGGGCCTAGAAGTATTGGGCCTTGGGCCTGGGTGCGGGTCTGAGATAGTTCGAAATAAAATTATTGATGTGTTGAATTCTGTTATGGAAGGTTATTATTAATGGGTTAATGTGGTATTTTAGTGAACTGCGAAGGATTCATAGTGTGGGGAAAAGTCTTGGGCTAATTTCTGGGATTCCAGGATTTTTGTGATATTTGGTGTAATGTTGAAATTTTGATATATGGATGTGTAATTCGTGTTTGGAGTGTGTTATTGGGCCTATGGAAGCCCAAGTGTTGGTTAAAAACCCAGAGAATTCTTGGATTTTTGGACTTAAGGAATAGAGGACTTGGAAAAGAGGAGTTGTAAGGAATTTTGTGTGTAATAAGACACAAAAAAGGAATGTGGTGTAGTGGCAAAGTAGTGCCACTTAGGGGACAAGGAAGTAAGGGGTCCAAGGTTCAAGTCTTGGCTCTTGCAATTTATTTTGGTTTTTCTTTTAAATAAATCTGCAAGCAAGTAGGTGAGCTTTAAAGTTAAATGTGTTGGACTTATGACACAAAGGAGCTTGTGTTCGAGTGGTGATGGCATGACAGGGTTACTGAGAGGACTTTGGTTTAAATCCCGTTGTACGCAAAGGTTGATTATTTTGCTAATGCTTTAATTTTGGGGGGATTGATAGAGAATCCCACATCGGAAAGCTAACATGAGAGCAGGTGAGGAGCTAGCTTTAAATAGAGCAAACTAGGAGGAGAGTAGGCACAGCCTTCTTGGCTGATCCCTTTCGCTTTATGGTGTGCCCGTTTGGGTTGGGCATCGGCTAAGAGTGTTTGGAGCGCGGATTAACTTCAGCCTCCTATCAGGTGTGTCTTTCTCACTACTCTAGCGGTAGGACGGCTACTTCGGGCTGCGATGGGCCGAAGGGGCCATGTGGGCCCAATGGGCCTACGGGGCCATTTGGACAAGTTGTTTGATTGTATAGCAAATATTGGACTAGACTAGGTGAATCGCATATCTGTAGCTAGATTTGGGCTAAAAGGGCCACAGAAGCGTGTCGGCCCATTTGGGCTGAGAATGGGCCCTACACCCATTTGCATTGTTATCTCTGTTTAGAATACTTTAGTTTACCGAATTACTGAAATACCTTGATTTGTAAAATTACTATTTTACCCCTGATTTGTAAAATTACCATTTTACCCCTGATTTGTAAAATTACTATTTTACCCCTAATTTGTAAAATTACTATTTTACCCCTGATTTGTAAAATTACTATTTTACCCCTGATTTGTAAAATTACCATTTTACCCCTGATTTGTAAAATTACTATTTTACCCCTGATTTGTAAATTACCATTTTACCCCTGATCTGTAAAATTACTGTTTTACCCTTAATTTGTGAAATTACTGAAATGCCCCTTTAGGGTAGAATTACTGAACTATCCCTGTAGGGTAGAATTACCGAGATACCCCTGTGGGGTAAAATTACCATTTGCCCCTAGGTGTTAAATGACTGTTTTGCCCTTCGTGGGTAAATGACTAACTTGTGTGATGATTGGGCTAGTTTGATCGTGGATATAAGTTGGTGATATGAATGACTTGACTGTGATCTATTCTTATTTTTGGGATTTGGAAAAGTTGGAATCCCTATGTGTTTAGGGAGGCTGTCGAAATAGTGCCTAAGGCTTTAAGGGGCTGTTACCAATTATTTTACACTGTGATTGTAAGGGTTAAAGGCTGCTGACTAAGGGCTTGGATCAGTGGAGCGGTTGGATCGAGATTTGGATATCAACTTCAGCAAAGGTAAGGATTTAGGGCCTTGTTCATGGATGCCCGAATATGGTAAGAGTATGTTAAATTTAGTTATCATTGATTCGTGGTCTAATGTTTTAGTAATCGAATATAGGATTGAGTTGGAGCAGATATCATCATCGTTCGTCGTAATCAGGTGTGTATCGAACCCTTCTTTAGTCTAATTCGGCAAAGGCCAAGTAACCGAAAAGTTGGTATTATGTGGGCTTGTGAGTGTGCGAATGCTCACAAGATGATTGGAAATCCTGAGATCTGTAACCGTAAGTGGTAAGTTAGTTGAGTGTGCAATTTCGCGCACCCCAGTAAGTTGGGTCTCGATGGGCCAAACATGGGCTCACGGGCTTTCGGGCCCATATAGGTAAAAATAGGAAATAAATGTGTTCTGTTAGACTGTAGTATCGGAACTGCTAAAACTGGTAGCTAGATAGGAAATTTGGGCTGAATGGGCTTAATTTGCTAAATAGACACTGTAGGGCCCATTAGGAGTTTTAGGGCCCAGTGACTGAAATTGTTAAAATCTGTTAAATTGGCTGCTAAGATGGAACTAAAACTTATATGTTACTGTAACATGCATAAAACTCGTAATATTGGAACAAGTACTAAAATACCCCTAAGTATGGAAAATTACCATTTTACCCCTAAGTGTAAAATGACCTTTATACCCCTAGGGTAATTTTTGCATGAAATGTATGATTTTCTGTTTCTGCATGTCATATCTCATAACATATGTATATATTTGATGCATGTGATTCTATATGTTATATGTTATAGCATGTATGCCTGCTGCATGGGGTTTGGGTTTATGATGGAAAAAGTGTTCTGGTAGCCTCGCTGCAATCTGGTGGCCTCGCCACATATATATCTGTTCTGGTGGCCTTGCCACATATATCTATTCTGGTGACCTCGCCACATATATATCTGTTCTGGTGGCCTCGCTACATATATATCTGTTCTGGTGGCCTCGCCACAATATCTGTATCTGGTGACCTCGTCACAATATCTGGCAGCCTCGCTACAAATTTCTGTGGTGTGTAGCGGTTGGGTGGGTCGAGTAGTCTCCCCACATGGTGTAAGGCTGGTACGGGGGTGTTATGGGTGGATCTGGGTTGGGTTTTCTGTTTGCATATCATATCTGATCTGTATCTGTAATGGGCCTATGGGCCGTACTGTTATCTGAAAAGGGCTAAGGCCTAGTTTACTGATATCTGAATAGGGTTTCGGCCCAGTATTTGATCTGTGATGGGTTAGGGCTTAGGCCCAATGGGCTTGAGTTGACTTGGGCTTTGGATGGGCTTCTATACACATTGAGTTTTCCAAACTCACCCCTTTTTCCTTCCATCCTTGCAGGTGAGCCTTAGATTGGTGGACTTGGAGCTGGGAGGGATTCAGAGTGGCCACATGGACTGGACTATTGGATTTCTAATTAAGTTACCTATTTGAATTTAGGTTTAATTATTTATTCCTGGTTTTGGGTTGTAAAAAGGGCCTCTTTAATTATTTTTATTTTGGGTTTTTATTCTTTACTTATTTAAATTGGTTTTAGCTTACGTAGGATATTATTTAAATCGAGTTGAAACTAAATGATTTTAAGACGCGGTTTTTATAAAAGTTACTTGTTTTCAAAATAACATGTTTTATAAAGGTTACAAAGAGGTTACAAGTGTTCATAAATTTTCTATAAAATTACACAAAGTTTTTAACAATGTTTGAAAGGGGATGATTATTTTAATAAATCACGTTTTGGAAAAAAAATAAACACAAGTTAAGGTTTTATACAAGTTCAACGGTAAGAGGTTTTAAACATCAAGAAGGGTTTTCAATGAAAACACGGTTTTCGAAAAACACTTCAATGTGACACATCAGACTTGGCCGTAATGTCTGGGCCGGGTTTGGGGTGTTACATCTCATACATATTTTGCATTAGCCTTTCGGCTTTACCACATATACATATCTCATACACATTTCGCATTAGCCATTCGGCTTTACCACGTATACATATCTCATACACATTTCATCATAACGAAATTGGCTAGGTATACTAGTCATTTACGGCTTATAGCTTCACTTTCATACGAATTTGGTACTTTGATTACCAATATTTTATCGATAGCTTAAGCAACTCAAATAGTTTTATCAAGGTTTACAACATAATCACAGCTTCAGCACAAGCTGTTTTTCCTGAGCAATAGTCATTAAATTATTCGTAAATAGAGCTACGAACTTCAAATGAAGTGACGTTAATTTTCCCTGAAAATAGACTCATATATCTTTTATCCATAAAATTTTCAGAATTTTTAGTTTGGCCAATCAATACCAGATTTTTCTTAAAGTTTCCCCTGTTTCACTGTTTGACTATTCTGACCACTCTTCACTACGAATCAAATTTCTCATTGTAAAAAATTCAAAATATGTTCTTGTTTATTTCATTTGAAACTAGACTCATTAAGGAGTCTAAGTATATAAATTTTCTCTTTTAACAATTTTTGTACAATTTATAATGATTTTCTAAAAACAGAACAGAGGGTTTCAGAGTCATTCTGACACTGTCTCATACAACTTTAAATATATCATTATTGGCAATTCCTTTGCGTACACGGTTTCTTTTACAATAAACTAGACTCGTTGAGCTTTAATGTCATATTTTATTCAGCCTCTAATTCAACTCCAGCAATTTATGGTGATTTTCTAAAATCACGTTACTGCTGCTGTCCTAAGCAGATTATTTCAAATTTGCACTTAAATTTCTAAGTTCAAACACTTAAGCACTTACCATTTGAGTTTAGAACATATCATGGCCACATCATATCTTATTAAATCAACTCAATATGTTCTATTATGATTGAATTTACTCAACATTTAATCACTTAAAACTTACCTCGGAAGTGGTCGACGACTAGATATCCACGGCTATTCGTTTACTTTCTCTTTTCCCTTATCCGACTTTGATCATCTTTGCTCTTAAGCTTAAGTGAAACAATAGATTTGCTTAGGTACTTAACTAATATTATTCACTTAACAATCATATTTGGCAATCACATAACATTTTCAAGATGTATCATATTTAATAAAACATGCCATGACTCGATTTCATGCTTATTTAATCTATATCTAATTCACATTCACAAGCAACGATACACGTATCTCATCCATCTATCTTATGCATGAATTTAACCATGTAGCTGAATGTCTCTATAACATAAGACACATACATTAGGCATATATATATCTTTCACAACTTAATCATTAAATCACCTTCACATATTCAGTAATTTCATCTCAATGCACTTAACTAGCTCATTCTTTAACATTAGTACATTCGGTCTCTAATACAAACATTCAATCATTTTCCTTTGTACACACCCTTAAGACCGAATACTCACATATCAATCATCTTAATAAGTATCAATCAAACATGTTCACCTAAATACTTATTAATATTCTTAATCGAATACATTCTTGGTCCTAAGCATGGTTAACCATCATTTTCACATCATAAAGGTCCAAGTTGGCCGAATGTATACTTCTATAAATGCATACATAAAACTTAATAATTCATTAAGCTTACAAAAACTCATTTAGCCAAATTCAAACACTCATTTAAGTCACTTTCATAAGAGTTTAATTTGTTCATCTCATTACTAAAACATTCATTACTTTAATCAATTCATTCTTGTTTCAACATAGCATGTAATTTAAGCTTTTCAAATCTATCAAAGTTTCACATTGTTCCACGATGGCCGAATACTCACTTGCCCTTTTGAACTCCTAATTTACCAAATTCGACAAATCTAGGACTCATTCAATTATTAGTTTCATTTTAATAGCATCAAAACATTTTTGATATTACACCTAATGTACAAAGCCATAACTCACATAGGTATAGCTTTCATCTTTAACCTATTTGTTAAGCTTCCAATTCTACTTAACACATAATTCGCTATCTTGTAAACTCATCTTAGCCAATTTAATCTACTCCAAGGCCGAATGCTACTTGAGCATTAAACTTATGATCATTTTATTACTTGACAAGTCTCATGGCCCATCTACATCCAAGTTCAATTTGAAACATTAAAAAAAATTCAAATACATTAGCTCATAGCCGAATATTCATGCTTAGTCCCAAACACATAAATTCATCAACCCCAAAGCTCAATTTAACAATTTGTGCTTCTATTAGCTAAAATCACATTCGGCATTTAGCAATTAAATCACACTAAAGCCGCATATCACCTCTTTCTTGATTACTTAAACCACACAACACATATTTTTTATGCTTTTCGACCAAATCCGAACCTAATGACCTTAATTCGCCATTTATAATAGAATTTTAACAATTCCATGTTACAAAATTTTACCAAATACACACTCTTATCAAGCCAAAAATGACCGAATGCCTTACTTCAATCTAAAATTCCATTAATTCAACTTATGCATAACATTGAGCTCATTCGGCCATTAAGCAAAACTGTAACACCCCTATCCCGTAACCGTCGCCGGAATAGGTAAAGGGGCATTACCGGACTTGAAACTCATATCAGAACAGTAAAAATTTGAACTTTTTCTTGAAATAAAGAACATCCATTTAGATAAGTACTAAACACTGCCAGGGATAAAATTAAAACTTCTATAAGTACCCATTCAAAAGATGCCATTTTCGCATGGCTTATATACAATAGTCAAATTATCATTTTACTATAGTCTATCCTATACATGCCATAAGCTAAATCTAAATTTCTAGGTTACCACAATAGTAGATAGTGTGACGAAGAGCTGAAAGTCCCCGAGCTGGTAGTCAAAATCCACAATCTATAAAACAAAGACACAAAACAACGAAGTAAGCTTTCATAAGCTTAGTAAGTCTTTAAGTAATACAATTAACTTTACTGAATTTAGAAACATAATTTCCTATTCAAATTGGTAAATGAAAAATCGTTTGCTGAATGAATCTAATCACAACTACACATACTGTACTCATCGTCTCATTTACATAGAAATTGATATCACATAACCACTTCAATAAATAATAACCACAGTGGCCAATTGTAAAGGTACTCAACCACCAATCAAGTTTCCCGGGGCTATATCCACTTCCGCAATATTTTCATAAATGACTAAAAATATACATAAGCACACAATGCACAATATATATATATATATAAGTCATTTAACTTTAAACTCAAATAACAAGGTAAATCAATAACTTTGTATGACTTTTCACATCAATTGAGCGTGGCTCAACGCATAGTAGCCTTAGTACTCATTTCCATTGATTTATATATTTTATTTCATACTTGTGACTCAATCCAGAGCAGATTTAGTTATGAGAGTAGAATACATACCTGGCCAACTTAAGGTATTCCATCATCATTAAGTTTCGATGACTGAAGACACATATGCATAAATCTTATACCTTCAAATACATAATTTCACAATTGAACATAATCAAATCCAATCCGAGTCATTCTTACATCAAAAGATAAGTATCACATGCCTGAGTCATTTAATGTATACTACGAGCTTCATTCGACATCTTATTGTGGGATCTTGTAATCGAATGCACTTGGCCAGCTAAGTCCAAAACCCGACTAGAATCACAAGTTTTGAATCTTATTAAGTCAATGTCCCGAATGATTTCGTACCGTGGCCCATTCAGAAGGTTTATCACACTTTTTATGCATATAACGATTAACATCTTACACATATCACAAATTGGCCATTCAGCCTTATCACATATACACACTTACGCTTATCTCGCATTGGCCCTTCGGCCTTATCACACATACTCATGTGCATCCATCACATTTGCCATATGACTTTATCACATATACATACACTTACACATTCGGTCTTAATACATATTTTAGTCTCATCCTTATCAAACAATTTAGTCATTCAGCCACAATATATACACATCTCATACATCTTTCACATTAGCCATTTGGCTTTACCTCATACGCAAGCACACATATATAAGACGATATTTTTATCATCACTTGCTAAATACATCACATATTTTGTTTTTATTTAAATAACCACTCAGACATATTACACTTCTAAATAACCATTCGGCCTCTCTATACAATAAAGATAGCACACATTTCATAAAGGCCATTTTGGCCTCACCACACATACATATCTTGTACATCAATTTCATCATAACAAAATTGACTAGGTATGCTAGTCATTTACGGCTTATAGCCTCACTTTAATATGGATTCGGTACTTTGATTACAATATTTAAATCAATAGTTTATAAGCAACTCAAACAGTTTTATCACTGTTTACTACTTAATCATAGACTCACTACAAGCTGTTTTCCTGAGCAACAGTCATTAATTTATTCGTAACTGGAGCTACGAAACTCCAAATGAAGCGCCGTAAATTTTCCATGAAAATAGATTCATTTATCTTTTATTCATAAAATTTTCAGAATTTTTAGTTTAGCCAAACAATACCAGATTTTTCTTAAAGTTTCCCCTATTTCACAATTTGACTATACTGACCACTCTTCACTATGAATCAAATTCTCCATTGTACAGAATTCAAAATATGTTCTTGTTTATTTTATAAGAAACTAGACTCATTAAGCTTTAATTACATAATTTATTCAGCCTCTAATTCAACTTCAACAATTTATGGTGATTTTTCCAAAACATGTTACTGCTGCTGTACCAAGCAGATTTATACAAATTTACTCTTTAAAGTTCTTATTCACATATTATAACATAACATCATATATGCCATCATTTAGAAAAGTCATTGACCTTAACATATATATATATAATTCATATTCGTTCCATTTAAATACTTAAAACTTACAAAGAAATCAAACTCAAATACTTAAGAACTTACCTCTATTGTCGTCAATTGAATACGGATCAACTATTCCACAAGTTTCGCTTTCCCCTTATCCTAGATTTGCTCTTGAGCCCCCCCTTAGTAGTCAAATAAACTAATTCAATCACATAATCAACTCATCAATTCAATATAATCTTCAAGACCAAAACACTTGGACCGAATATCACATATTCCTTAAAAGAAATTATAATTAATACCAATTCGACAAATTTAAATTCATCTCACAACTATTTCCAATGCACAACAATAGAACGCCATTACAAGCCACATACATATCATGACCAAAACATAAAGCTCTTTAACTAAACTAAGCTTGTCTTAACATTTTCATATTGAGCAATATGTGAACTCTCAATCGCCATTCACTCAATTAATCTCGAGCACTTAAAATTTCTCTTTTCACTAGCATATAAGTATAGCATCTCAAATTTTCTTTTATAACATCAAACACTCCAAAACCTTCATCCATGACCGAATGCACCTACCTTAGTAAGTACAAATTGTCCACATTTCTATCCAAATCCATAATCGGAAATCACATATCTATAATTATCTTAATAATCAACATTCGGTCCTTGTATTTAACAAAACTCTCAATTTATCACACTAATAACTCTCCACATATCAATCAAGCCATACTTTTCACTTTTAAAAAGTTTACTCGTCTTTCACTTCCCAATTTCCCCTAATTCACATTCGGCTAGCATTTAATCACTTACTAACAGATTTTAATTAAATAAAATTCAATGGTTAAGTACAATTATCTCACTTCCATAATAGCCGAATGCTATTTCTCACCTTAACCTCTTATAGCAAAATTAAACTAATTTATACACTCATATAATCATCCCCCAATATAAAACACCAATTACAAAATCATGAGTTTCACATAACATTCACTTTGAATCTTAAATATGTTTCAAACTTATCAAACAAATATAGCATTATCCTACTCTTCCCATTATTCAAAATCACACTTGGCATTTTCACATTTAGAAACCAAAACTTTTAGGTTTTCATTCGGCCATTACACAAGTAAATACAAAAACCTTAACCTTAAATTCCAACATTTCAAACCACATTCGGCAAGTGCACAAGCCTATATTCATCTAACCATTTTTAACACTCAAATTTATAACATTGAATTCCCTATGGCCGAAGGTTACCATCATAAAGCATCCATGTCTAAATTATTTCTTTCTTCATCAAAGTTTTATTACCATCATTCTTCCATCACAAAAACTAAGAACACAAGTTCTAAATTACCCAAAGAAATCACAGCCGAATATACACACATCAACCACATTCAAATTTCCAACTTGGGTTATGCAAAAGATTTAGATACTAACCCAAAATACACATGAATTTCAAGAACTAGCATTAACATACCTTAGTATTAGTCTTCCCCAAGTAACCGAAGTTCCCAAATTCTTTCTTTCTCTTTTCTATTGTCTCCCTTTACTCACGGCAAAAATGAAGAATCAAGATGAACACTCATCTTTTCTTTTCTTTTTTTTTTTTATTAAACCATTATAATATTATTATTTATAATATAAAATACAAATGT
Source organism: Gossypium stocksii (assembly GCA_020496765.1). Taxonomy (NCBI): domain Eukaryota; kingdom Viridiplantae; phylum Streptophyta; class Magnoliopsida; order Malvales; family Malvaceae; genus Gossypium; species Gossypium stocksii. The sequence goes on along the minus strand of CM035624.1, from coordinate 77,267,487 downwards.
TAGTGCCATTTAATCATTATGGCCGGCCACTATTGTTTATAATGGCAAATTTGACATGCAAGTCCATGTCTTTGTTTCATGCATCATTTTGCCCCTTTTTGAAATAACCACACACATTTTTAAAATTTCACATATAAGTCCTTTTTAGTGTAATGCATATTCAAATGACTACTTCGAAGCACGGAAATTTTCACACATGGATTAACACATAAAATGGATATAGAAATGAGCATTTAGAAAATTTTTCAACTCGGTTTTGTGGTCCCAAAACCACATTCCCGACTAGGGTCACGACAGGGCTGTTACAAAAACTAAACTTAACTTCCCATTCATAACTTCTACAATTATTATAATCTCACAAGCATTCATACAACCAAATTAACATTTTTTTTATACACCACTCTTTACTCACAATTCAAATTAAAAGCAACATTTAGAAATCGTACAACCCAAGCATGCAAGCCGAATCCTCTCTAGCAATTTACTCCACATACAAGTGCATTTGTTTAGTTCCATTTCTCTTATCCACCATTACTTCTAAATGCATGAAATAACAACCATTTCTTACAAATTAGACCAAGACCGTATGCTCATAACTCTACCAAAAATCAAAATTTAACTTGGGTTTAAAAAAGGATACAAGACAAGGAACTCACATCTTCAAATTTAGCACAAAATATCAAAGATTTACCTTGAATTTTTGCCTTTCAAGTGACCGAATGCCCAAAGCTCTCCTTTAAAAATTTTCTTTTAGTTTCGGCTATGAACAAAGAAATATGAAGCTTTCTTTGTTTTTCACACCCATTTCTAATTTATTAATTCTTTATTATTTCTATTTTATGAAACCACTTTCTTTAATATAACAAATATTATTATCGTTATTAAACAAACAAACAAAGCACAAAATGACAAACAAAGTCATCATTACCTTCCACTAGCATTAAAAGGGGAAATTTGACATGCAACTCCCCTATTTTGCATGCATGTACTTATTAGTCATCACACCTTTGTCAAGCATATTTCCAAAGTTCACAATTTAGCCCTTTTTGGTGCAATTCATAATTTTAATACTAAATTAAAGCACCTAAGATGTCACGCATGAATTGGCACATGCAATAGGCATCAAAATAATTATTAAATTATTTTTGTGCCTCGGCTTTGTGGTCCCGAAACCATATTCTGATTAGGGTTGATTTAAGGCTGTCACAACTCTCTCCCTCTTTAGGGATTTTCATCCCTGAAAATCTTACTAACGACTAGGTTAGGATAACGTCCTCTTATTGAATTATGTCCATATAAACATTAACTCATCGATAACAATTGTAATTCATTACCGATTCCACATCGACCCATAAAATCATCCTCTTATCTTAAAACAAATACATAACATCAACTCACATATTCATAACCCAAATTTTCATTTATATATATATATAAACTGTAACATGGTCGAAAGTATACATGTCCTTAAACATCCCAATGAATATCCTTTATAACTTTATCATATCTAAATGTTCAACTTAACTTATTTCCAAAAGAAGATCAACTTCCACGTACCTAAACATTTAGTTCATTTAATGCAGTCAATCATAGTTAAAATTACTGGTATACAGTCGAATAGGCATAAAGCTTCACACAAGTGATGCCAGTGTCCTTGACACGGCCTTACTCACTATCACAGATCAATGACGTCATCCTAAAAAAGGTCTTACATGAAACAAAATCCGCACACACATTGCCCACTGGCCGATCTCGCACACATAGTGCTCAGTTGAAGAACTCGCACACATAGTTCCTCATATTCATTCGTTCTTATTCATTAAAGTAACTTAACCAAGTCTATAAAACATCATATATGTAGACTTTTAACGTATCTTTTCATTTAATTTTTGAATTCATATAGTGAAGAACATTAAACTTAGCTCGAATCACTAGCATTAAGCCTGCTAGGCATGAAGGCCCGAATACACATCACTAGTACAAGGCCTGCTAGGTATGAAAGTCTGAATACGTATCACACCAGCATGAATGCTCTTCGGGACTTAACCTGGATATAACACCAGCACAAATGCTCTTCGGGACTTAACCCGGATATAACACCAGCATGAATGCTCTTCGGGACTTAACCCGGATCTTCGTCGAGACCTTTAGCTCGGATGAAATCTCCACACAAAGCCAGCAGATTTTAATCCAGACATAATCTCCGCACATAGCCATTGGATCTTTACCCGGGCATAATCTTCACATATAGTCATCAGGTCTTTACCCGGACATAATCTCCACATATAGTCATCGGGTCTTTTAGTCCCGGATTCACATCACAGAGTCTCATGCATATGTATTCACATGTTGCCACATTTCGCATAGCAATATCACTTTTGTAATTCAATCAATTCATTCGCATACAAACATATAACATGCTCCTTGACTTTATGTCGTAAATATCATTCAAAACTCGTGCATGTATACTCCTTTTTCTGGACTTTCGGCCCAATAAACAAACATATATAAGCAATACATTTCAAATCCCAATTTCAGTTTCTTTCTCTATGGGACATCGTTCAACTATCATGCATGTATATCATGGCATTTTAAATTAAATACCAAATTCAATTACTCAAAACTTACTTATATTATACCCTTCTTAATATTGACACATCATAAGCATGTCTCAGTCCTCTCAATACCATCTGCTACAACTCGATCGGGATCGGAATTCATTACAATATGAAAAACACATTTTAATTGTCAGAAATCATCACACTATCATTTTTATCACTTTACGGCATGTATAACTAGACTCACACGTGCTACGTTAGTCCTAGAATCGACTAAACCGTAACTCAGATACCAATAAAATGTAACACCCCTATCCCGTAACCGTCGCCAGAATAGGACTAGGTGTTACCGAAAATCAAAGAACATATCAGAACAGTAAATTTTTTTTAAAAAAATACTCTCTTTAAACAAGATCATTTATTTCTATAAATACTAAACACAGCCAGGGATAAAATTCAAACTTCCATAAGTACACATTCAAAAGATACCATTTTCGCATGGTTTATATACATTACACAAAATATTCTTCCGCTACTAGTCTATTCCATACATGCCATAAGATAATCCAAAACATAGCAGTACCAAACAGTGGATAGTGATAGTGTGACGAGTTGCTGACGATCCCCGAGCAATTGGCCCGAATCAACAATCTATAAAATAGAAGACATAGCAACAGAGTAAGCATTTCAATGCTTAGTAAGTTTTAAGCAATATCGTTTAACTTTACTGAATTTTAAAAAGAACATAATTCCCTATTCAGATCGGTATATGTAAAATCGTTTGCTGAATGAACCTATTCTCAACTGCACATACTTTACTCATCGTCTCATTTACTTAGAAATTTATATCACATAACCACTTCATTAAATAATTTCCACAGTGGCCAATTGTAGAGGTATTCAACCATAATAAAAAATTTTCAGAGATGTGCCCACTTCCATTGTAATTTCATAAATGACCAATTATATATATATGCACACAATGCAAAATTTATAAATATAAATCACTTAACCTCAAACTCAATCGATAGAATAAATCAATAACTTCACATGGCTTCCCACATCAGTCGAACATGGCTTAATCACATAGTAGTCTTAATACTCATTCCCATAGATATATATATCATTTCATAATTGTGGTTCAATCCAGAGCAGATTTAATTATGAGTGTAGGACACATACCTGATCAACTTAAGATATCCCATCCTCATTAAATCCCAGTGACTGAAACCACATATACCTCCATCTTATACTTTCAATTACAAAATCTCACAATTGAATATAATCAAATCTAGTCCGAGTCATTCTTACATCAAAAGGTAAGTATCACATACCTGAGTCATTTAATGTATGATGCAAGCTCCATTTGTCATCTTATATAAAACTCAATTCTAATTACCAACTTCGAAGCTTATTAGGTCAATGTTCCGAATGATTTCGTACGATAGACCATTCATAAAGTTTATCACACCTTATGCTATATGCTTGTAGTATTCGCATATCACAACATTTTAATAGAACAATGCTTTCAATCAGACCAACTCATAAAACACATGATTTACTTTCATTTTTATAATAGCCATTCGGCCACGCCACACATCCCATAAGTTATTCTTTTTCATTTTATAAGCATATAACGATACATAGATTACACCTATCTCAAATTGGCCCTCCGGCCTTATCACATATATACACTTTCACACTCATCACATTGGCCATTCAGCCTTATCACATGTGCACACTTTTACATTCATCACATTGGCCATTCAGCCTTATCACATATACGCACTTTCACATTCATCACATTGGCCATTCAGTCTTACAACATCTAAGCAGGTCTTAACTCGGACATAATCTCTGCATATAGCCATTGGGTCTTTAAGCCCGGATATAATCTCCACACATAGTCAGCGGGTCTATAAGCCCGGATATAATCTCAGGTTTCATATATAACTAATTACATGGTACAACATTTCACATAGATCATCACATTTGTAATTCATTTGCCTCATCAAATATCTAATAATACACACCTTTCACAATTTGTCATTCGGCCACAATATATATATATACACATCTCATACATATTTCACATTAGCCATTTGGCTTTACCACATATGCCTGTCTCATACATATTTTACATTAGCCATTCGGCTTTACCACATATACATATCTCATACACATTTCGTATTAGCCATTCGGCTTTACCACATATACATATCTCATACACATTTAGCATTGGCCATTCGGCTTTACCACATATACATATCTCATACATATTTTGCATTAGCCTTTCGGCTTTACCACATATACATATCTCATACACATTTCGCATTAGCCATTCGGCTTTACCACGTATACATATCTCATACACATTTCATCATAACGAAATTGGCTAGGTATACTAGTCATTTACGGCTTATAGCTTCACTTTCATACGAATTTGGTACTTTGATTACCAATATTTTATCGATAGCTTAAGCAACTCAAATAGTTTTATCAAGGTTTACAACATAATCATAGCTTCAGCACGAGCTGTTTTTCCTGAGCAATTGTCATTAAATTATTCGTAAATGGAGCTACGAAACTCCAAATGAAGTGCCGTTAATTTTTCCTGAAAATAGACTCATATATATTTTATCCATAAAATTTTCAGAATTTTTAGTTTGGCCAATCAATACCAGATTTTTCTTAAAGTTTCCCCTGTTTTACTGTTTGACTATTCTGACCACTCTTCACTACGAATCAAATTTCTCATTGTACAAAATTCAAAATATGTTCTTGTTCATTTCATTTGAAACTAGACTCATTAAGGAGTCTAAGTATATAAAATTTCTCTTTTAACAATTTTTGTACAATTTATAATGATTTTCTAAAAACAAAACAGAGGATTTCAGAGTCATTCTGACACTGTCTCATACAACTTTAAATATCTCATTATTGGCAATTCCTTTGCATACATGGTTTCTTTTATAAGAAACTAGACTCGTTGAGCTTTAATTTCATATTTTATTCAGCCTCTAATTCAACTCCATCAATTTATGGTGATTTTCTAAAATCACGTTACTGCTGCTGTCCTAAGCAGATTATTTGAAATTTGCACTTAAATTTCCAAGTTCAAACACTTAAGAACTTACCATTTGAGTTTAGAACATATCATGGCCACATCATATCTTATTAAATCAACTCAATATGTTCTATTATGATTGAATTTACTCAACGTTTAATCACTTAAAACTTACCTCGGAAGTGGTCGACGACTAGATATCCACTGCTATTCGTTTACTTTCTCTTTTCCCTTATCCGACTTTGATCCTCTTTGCTCTTAAGCTTAAGTGAAACAATAGATTTGCTTAGGTACTTAACTAATAGTATTCACTTAACAATCACATTTGGCAATCACATAACATTTTCAATATGTATCATATTTAATAAAACATGCCATGACTCGATTTCATTCTTATTTAATCTATATCTAATTCACATTCACAAGCAACGATTCACGTATCTCATCCATCTATCTTATGCATGAATTTAACCATGTAGCGGAATGTCTCTATAACATAAGACACATACATTAGGCATATATATATCTTTCACAACTTAATCATTAAATCACCTTCACATATTCAGTAATTTCATCTCAATGCACTTAACTAGCTCATTCTTTAACATTAGTACATTCGGTCTCTAATACAAACATTCAATCATTTTCCTTTGTACACACCCTTAAGACCGAATACTCATATCAATCATCTTAATAAGTATCAATCAAACATGTTCACCTAAATACTTATTAATATTCTTAATCGAATACATTCTTGGTCCTAAGCATGGTTAACCATCATTTTCACATCATAAAGGTCCAAGTTGGCCGAATGTAAACTTCTATAAATGCATACATAAAACTTAATAATTCATTAAGCTTACAAAAACTCATTTAGCCAAATTCAAACACTCATTTAAGTCACTTTCATAAGAGTTTAATTTGTTCATCTCATTACTAAAACATTCATTACTTTAATCAATTCATTCTTGTTTCAACATAGCATGTAATTTAAGCTTTTCAAATCTATCAAAGTTTCACATTGTTCCACGATGGCCGAATACTCACTTGCCCTTTTGAACTCCTAATTTACCAAATTCGACAAATCTAGGACTCATTCAATTATTAGTTTCATTTTAATAGCATCAAAACATTTTTGATATTACACCTAATGTACAAAGCCATAACTCACATAGTTATAGCTTTCATCTTTAACCTATTTGTTAAGCTTCCAATTCTACTTAACACATAATTCGCTATCTTGTAAACTCATCTTAGCCAATTTAATCTACTCCAAGGCCGAATGCTACTTGAGCATTAAACTTATGATCATTTCATTACTTGACAAGTCTCATGGCCCATCTACATCCAAGTTCAATTTGAAACATTAAAAAAAATTCAAATACATTAGCTCATAGCCGAATATTCATGCTTAATCCCAAGCACATAAATTCATCCACCCTAAAGCTCAATTTAACAATTTGTGCTTCTATTAGCTAAAATCACATTCGGCATTTAGCAATTAAATCACACTAAAGCCGCATATCACCTCTTTCTTGATTACTTAAACCACACAAAACATATTTTTTATGCTTTTTGACCAAATCCGAACCTAATGACCTTAATTCGCCATTATAATAGAATTTTAACAATTCCATGTTACAAAATTTTACCAAATACACACTCTTATCAAGCCAAAAATAACTGAATGCCTTACTTCAATCTAAAATTCCATTAATTCAACTTATGCAAAACATTGAGCTCATTCGGCCATTAAGCAAAACTAAACTTAACTTCCCATTCATAACTTCTACAATTATTATAACCTCACAAGCATTCATACAACCAAATTAACATTTTTTTCATACACCACTCTTTACTCACAATTCAAATTAAAAGCAACATTTAGAAATCGTACAACCCAAGCATGCAAGCCGAATCCTCTCTAGCAATTTACTCCACATATAAGTGCATTTGTTTAGTTCCATTTCTCTTATCCACCATTACTTCTAAATGCATGAAATAACAACCATTTCTTACAAATTAGACCAAGACCGTATGCTCATAACTCTACCAAAAATCAAAATTTAACTTGGGTTTAAAAAAGGATACAAGACAAGGAACTCACATCTTCAAATTCAGCACAAAATATCAAAGATTTACCTTGAATTTTTGCCTTTCAAGTGACCGAATGCCCAAAGCTCTCCTTCTTTAAAAATTTTCTTTTAGTTTCAGCTATGAACAAAGAAATATGAAGCTTTCTTTGTTTTTCACACCCATTTCTAATTTATTAATTCTTTATTATTTCTATTTTATGAAACCACTTTCTTTAATATAACAAATATTATTATCATTATTAAACAGACAAACAAAGCACAAAATGACAAACAAAGTCATCATTACCTTCCACTAGAATTAAAAGGGGAAATTTGACATGCAACTCCCCTATTTTGCATGCATGTACTTATTAGTCATCACACCTTTGTCAAGAATATTTCCAAAGTTCACAATTTAGCCCTTTTTGGTGCAATTCATAATTTTAATACTAAATTAAAGCACCTAAGATGTCACGCATGAATTGGCACATGCAATAGGCATCAAAATAATTATTAAATTATTTTTGTGCCTCGATTTTGTGGTCCCGAAATCATATTCCGACTAGGGTCAATTTAACGCTGTCACAGCGCTTCTACTACTCGCTCTTGTTCTTGGGTTTTTCTGAGGTCTACCTTTGGAGGGAGCATTTCCAATCTTGCACTCTGATCTCTGTCTTTTTCAACCATCTCTGGGCATTCTCTGATGAAGCGGTCTTGAGAACCACATTTGAAGGAAGCCCTCTCATATGCCCGGTTTTCGCCGAGGTGGCGTCTACCACACTGGGGGCACTCAAGTCTATTAGGTCGAGTGTTACATACACTCGCAACTGAAGTGGTCTGAGCCTTGGAAGTTGAATACTGCTTACTCTTGCCTTTACTTGAAAACCCTGCTGAAGTACCTGATCGGGGTAGGGAACTCTCTTGACTTCTTGGAGGAGGATTGAAAAGACTTAATAAATGGTATCTTTCTCGAGTCATGAGATTCCATCTCAGCTTCCTCTTTCCTTTGGCCAATTCTTCAGCCTTGCAAGCCCTATCCACAAGCACTACAAACTCCTTTATCTCAAGAATGCCAACAAACATCTTGATGTCCTCATTTAATCCATCCTCAAATCACTTGCACATGATAGCTTCAATGGATACGCATTCTCGAGCGTACTTACTCAGCCTTACAAACTCTCGTTCATACTCTGTTACGGTCATCCGCCCTTGCTTCAACTCTAAAAACTCCTTACGCTTCTAATCAATGAACCTCGAACTGGTGTATTTCTTATGGTACTCCTATTGGAAGAATTCCCCATTAACCTTTTCCCTTGGTACCATTGACACAAGGGTGTTCCACCAATGTTTAGCAGAATCTCGTAGGAGTGACACCACACATTTCATGCACTCTTCAGGGGTGTACGATAACTCATCGAAAACTTTGATGGTATTCTCTAGCCAAAACTCAGCTCTTTCCGGGTCATCGTCCATAGTAGCCAAAAATTATTCTACCCCATGCTTCCGAATTCTATCAACTAGAGGCTTTCCTCGCATCATTACCTCTACTATCTGAAGAACTGTTAAGGTAGCTTGAGGAAATTGGGGGGTGGAGCTTGGGGTTGAGCGGCCAGGTTTGTTCGAACAAACTCTATGAACCACTCGTTCATCATTTGGAAAAAGGCCTCTCAAGCCTCTCTCCACTGACTTACAGTAGCTGGCCTATCCTCAGTCCCGACTGGCACTATCCTTTCAGTGGGAGCTGGTGCGTTACTTTCTACATCATCTGCCGTAGCTCGTTCAGGATTCATTTGCTATAAATAACACATCTAAATTATCAAGAGTCGTCGCACTACCTTATTTCATGATACATAAGTATGGCATGTATAGCTAGACTCGTACTTGTGCTAGGTTAGTCCTAGAATCGACTAAACACTAGCTCTGATACCACTAAATATAACACTCCTTACCCGAGTCCAATGCCGAGATGGGGTACGAGGCATTACTATTCTTAAACATGCTTGGATACATAAAACCGGACCATAAAATTTCTTTACTTATTAAAACTTTTCATTCAATCCCTTCATGACCTTATTATAGGGCTACGAGGCCCACAACCTATATCGAGTATGTTCCGTAATCAATCCGAGAACTTTCGAGCCCTTAGAAAATTCTCGCGTAAAATAAAGCCACACGCCCGTGTGGGCAGGCCATTTGGCCGCAAACGCCCATGTCCCTAGCCAGTGCTGACTTTATTTTTAATTCAACCAATAGGGGTTTTGACACGGTCTGGGCACATGCCCGTGTCTAGCACCGTGTCCCTCACATGGCTTAGACACGCCCATGTCAAGATCCCGTGTATAAAAGCTTGAGCATTTTGTTTCTTCCACACGGTTGTGGCACACGCCCGTGTGCTCAACCCGTGTTCAATACTGACTTAGCTAATTTGGAGACAGGGAACACATAGCCTATTAACATGCCCATGGGGGCTGACCGTGTGTCATGAATGGCCCAGGCACACGCTCGTGTGCCTAAATGTGTGGACCATAATAGGCTATTTTCCAAGCCTTCTGCCACCCTGAAACATGACCAAATACAACACCAATTCATACCATCATCAATTCATAATATAAAGTATATCAAACATGAAAAACATCCACCATTGTATATAGATTAAGGTAGACAACATTAGCCCATATCCAAAGACCATTACAACTTGACTCAAGTACAACAATGGCCAACACATATAGCCATTTAAGTGGCAAGTAACAAAATGCCTAACTTCCTATACATGCCATATAACAGAAAAACTTCTTACTAGACCAAAATAATTGGCTTGATAGTGTGTCTACGAGCTCCGACTTCAAGAGATCCCCGAGATAGATTGGTAAGTCTACATGGGAAAGGAAATAGAAGGAGTAAGCACATAAAATGCTTAGTAAGTTGTATGGATAAAATAGAAATAATAGTTATGGCACAATTATCTCACTAAGCATCATAGAATATCATGGACTTTCTTACTCATTTACATACTTACTTAACCTCACGGTTTGTATTATGCTCATAACTTACTCATTCTCATGGAATGCTCAAACTCATGTCATACTCATGCCTTTTATATTGTATTTCTCATAGCAATATACTTCTGAGTTTCACATAATTTACTTGTGCACATGAGCCTGCAACACTCATCATGAAACTTAGTCTTTCTCTTAAAATTTATCAACGAGGATACTTTCCTTATAACTCTTTAGATTACCAAAGGATACCTGTAAATAAATCTCAGGGGAGGATGCCAATGCCATATCCTAGATATGGTCTTACATGGGATCACATGTTGATGTCGATGCCATGTCCTTGACATGTGTTACTCGAGATCATACTCTTATACCGATGCCATGTCCCAGACATGGTCTTACACGAGATTTCACAATAGATGCCAACGCCATGTCCCAGACATGGTCTTACAAGGGATCTCTATTTCCTCTTGCTGCTAAAGCTATGTCCCTGACATGGTCTTATACGGGACCTACAATACCCATGGCATGATTAAGGTATCCTCCGTATCCATTAAACTTGCATGAAATTTCCCTTTTCATAATTTCATCATTTCATAGTAAAATTTTGCATCAATAAACTTCATGATCGCATACTGTGCCTGAACAAATCAATGTCATGAATCTCATATATATAATTCCTACAATATTATGTTCATAACTTCTTAAAATATCACAAATTTTATAAAATGACATCATAATGAATTTACGTGACATAGGAGCTAAATTATTAGATACAACTTACCTCAAGCCTAAAATGTAGGAAATTTATCGGTTTAACCCACGACTTTTCCCTTTCCCCAGTTTCGGCACGGGCTTCGTATTTCTTGATTTGGAGCTTGAAAATGAGGAAAAACCCTAGCTATGGTGGCTTGAGAAATTCGGCGGGTACATGGAGAAGATAAGGCTATTTTTTGGCTTCTTTCCCCTTTTTATTACTTAACTTTACCAAATGACCAAAATGCCCTTATGCCCTTTCTTTGATATTTTTCCCTTCCATGGGCATTTTTGTCCATAGTGCCAAAATTTGGTCTAATTGCCAAATAAGGACTCCTAATAACTTTTCTTATGCTATTTCATACTTAAACCTTCTAGAAACTCATAATTTGCATCTTTTGTAATTTAGTCCTAAAGGACAAATTAATTACTATTTCATAAAATTTCCTTCATGAAACTTTCTCAATATCATGCAGGCATGCTATATCACAAAAATAATTATGAAAATAAATTTTCTACATTAGATTTGTGGTCTCGAAACCACGATTCTGACTAGGCCCTAATTCGGGTTCTTACATTGACCATTATAGTCCTGATTGCATATGATATTTGGCCTTATTCTGACGACAAAAATAACATTTGAACACAGAAATTAGAAATATCGACTTCATATCCGTATACCTGAACATTTACTTCAAATCACTGTACTTTCTATTTCCCTTTGGATGAACAGACAAGATATTACGATGAGCTTTGGACAGAAACTCTCTGCAAAAGCCTTGAGTTCCTCAGTACATATATTCTATCTTGGGATAATAGTAACAATAATCAGATCTGATCTAAACTACAGGATCAAAAGCGGGTTCATGATGTATTCGTTTAATTTACCACTTACCCTTCTATTTCTGAGTACTTCTGATTTAGAATGGCAACATTGTTTTAGCTTTCAGTTTAGCTAGAATACAGACAACATCAATAAGGTAAATCCTTAAACCACACTCATAAAATAAGCAAAGATTTTTCATTCAAGTATCTGCAAGTGTTTCTACTTTACCCAAAGGTAAGTCAATGTTCACACAAAATCTTTCAACACGCTAGTCACAAATATTTACTAACTGCATTAACTCAAACGAAACATGACATCTTGTTTGAACTCACTGATAATAATCAGAATTACACGAATAAAGAAAATCAATATATAATTTAAACTTGAATTGTCATAATCCACACTTTTACCGATATCAACTTTAAAGATAAGCCATGCTTGATCAATTAAACAATAGGGCTTACAAAAAAACCAAGATAATGAAATCCAAGATACAAGACCATACTGAATGCCCGAGAATACTACTCATGTGAAATAATAAGGATCCTGACGATTCCTCAGAGAAAACCAGAAGAAAAAGAAACACTGTTCATACATTCTGAAATCAATTGTGACAGAGATAATATATATTCCATACAGGTATAAACAGAACAATAGCCAGAAGAAAAAAAAGAATAGTTTCATATGAATTTACCGTCAACTTTTTATCTCAGACGTAACGGAATAGAATACCAATAGAAGATAGTGGAATGCCGATCATAGATCAATCAAACCAACGATACTTTCATCAGAAAATGAGAAATTACAAATGCCTCTGAGAATATATAAACACATAGAATACCTAGACGAGATAGTCATAAATTGCTCAACTATAACTGTCGTATTCAAACATCTTTACATTTCAAATATTATTCTTCTAACTAATTCTATCATCACTAATCCCATAATATTTCATTCATTAACAAAAATCAACTTAAAAGAAGTCCCGGTAAATACAATCTTTAGAAATCATACATGAATGAGTCGATTTGACTGGAATTCTAGTTGTGGCTTTGTGCATTCCAAATCATCTTTAGAATAATCTGATATCTCTCTCATAACTGTCTTTTCTTACTAAATCATTTCCATCTCTAATCACATCGTTAATTACTCCAACACTGAACTCTTTAGTTTCCCCACTTGTGAGCTTATTCAATATAAATCTTGTGAACTTCTTCATATGACACTATACCAGTAAGGGGGTGAAGATTGTAAAGCCTTTAAAGTTTTGACTCTCATACATACACATATACAACATAGCATTTAATAGCGACATCATATCTTATACTCTGATTCATACATCTTTACGTTTCAACTCATCATGAACACATTTTCAAATATTTTCGTAACACATTCAACATTATCACATATGAATATCAATCAATCATAATAAGCTCAACTCAAAATAAACTTTCCCTTTATTCACTGTAGAAAGTCACTCTAATTCATTAAAATGCAATGTTCAATTGGAACAGTAACATTTTATCCATATTCCTCAACATTTGGTTAATCCATTGTATTGTATCCATTAACACATACATATCATCGTAAATCATAGAGAATCAATTTAGGAAAATCAATATATTCACTAAGTTACACGAACTTACTTAACCCCTTTCAGCATTATCGATGGTAGCTCAGTTGGAAAGCATCCCTGCTTTAACCAAAACAAATCTCATCAAAGTCAGGAGATATCACACTATCACAGTTCACTTATGGCATGAATAGCTAGACTCCTGCACACACTATGTTAGTCCGAGAATCGACTAAATCATAGCTCTAATATAACTAAATTTAACACCCCTTACCTGTATCCATCACCGGAATAAGGTACAAGGCATTACCGAACATAATCACATATAACTGATCATTTTTGAGTCACAATTTTCCATTCAAATTTAAAACTTTATACACATGCAACATAACCACTTCCTACACTAATCACTTAGCCTAATTATACTACCATGCTCACTGACCAAATTCTCGATCATTTGACAAGTAATTATAAATCACATCACACGCATACATTGGCATAGGCATATAAATGATATAGAGTTACAACCCAATTAGCAAATACAAACCAAATTACAAGGCTTCTCATAGAACAAACCTTTAATCATTTATTAGCCGTTACAATTGGCTAACTTATAATAACATATAAACACATAACCAAGTCCCTATACATGCTATAGACATAAAAATACTTGAAAATTATTGATACAATACCAATCAATAACCTGTTAGTGTGATAGAATATCCGACGACCTCTAACTCGAGCTAGCATCTGTGACACTATAGGAAACAGGAAAGGAGAGGGTAAGCATTATAGCTTAGTAAGTAGGTATGTAAATAATAAGTAATTTATTAACATGCTTTTATAAATCTTCACAATATGTTCTTAAGATAATACAATCATAATTGCACATAGATCCACTATTTACTCTTGTTCATCTCAAGCTATCTACTCGAATCACAGTCACTAAATTATTTATATCCTAAGTAATAGAACTCAAAATTAAGATATGCAAAGTTTCCTTAAACTAGACTCACATATCTTCTTACCATAAAATTTTTAGAATTTTTGGTTTAGCCAATAAGTATAGTTTATTCATTAAAATCTCCCTTATTTTGTTGTCAAATAGTTCTGATCCCTCTCCACTAAAAATTAATTATCTCCTCGTACAGTATCCAGATGATGTTTCTTTTTATGTCTCTTGAAAATAGACTCATTAAGGATTTTAAGAATATAAATTATAACACATAATTATTTCTATATCATTTTTAATGATTTTTCACATTCAAAATAAGGGATTCCAAAATCATTCTAACACTGTCTCACAATAATTCAAATATTTCATAATAATGGAATTCTTTTGCTTACACCATTGCTTTTTTATGAAAATAGACTCAATAAGCTTTAATTTCATATCTTATTCAACCTCTAATTCGATTTTCACCATTTGTGGTTATTTTTCAAAGTCACGCAACTACTACTGTTCGAAACTATTTTATTTCTAAATTTCACTCTTTCATGTTTTCTTTATAGTAACTTTCATTGTAACACTTACTCCATATCAACCTTACCAAAGTTTGATCATATATCGAGCACATTGCTCATAAGTTTACACACACATACCTGCACTTATTCATCACATAGTCATATTCGTTTACACTTAGTCATTTCTTGTTGAACACATCGAAATAATAACAGATACTCGGAGGCCTACACATAGTACCACCCTTGTAGCCAAAGCTACTTTCTTCACAAAGTGGCCTTCACATAATACCACACTTGTGACCAAAGCTATCTTTCTTCACAAAGTGGCCTTCATATAGTACCACACTTGTGATTAAGCTATCTCTTCTCAATGTGGCCTTCACATAGTACCACACTTGAGTCACTAATGACATGTCTCCTATATCCTATTCTAGTCCTAATGTTCAACCGGGAAATTTCTCACTTTTCGATACTTGTCAATTTCATTCAATATTCAGCCACATTTCATAAAATAGAATAAAATATGATAACATAAGTAAAAACGATGCATTATTTACATACAAACTTACCTCAGTACAAAAATGATAATTTTTACGTTTTAGTCCAAAACCTTTTCTTTTCCCCGATCAAGGTCAATTCCTCGTCTTTCTTGATCTATAATAACACATTTAACTTATTTGTTCAACATGCTACTCAAATTAACCCAAATTCACATTTTTGCAAAAATTACATTTTTGCCCCTAAACTTTGTCATATTCACACTTTTGCCCTTAGGCCTGAAAATTGATTTTCATTCAATTGCTTTGCATTTTAGGCCTAGCAGAACCATTTTCATAACTATAACAGCCCACATTTTGCATTTATTCACACATTTACACACATTTTACAACTTTTTACAAACTAGTCCTTTTATGCAATTTCATCGAAAATCACTTAGTAAAAGTCATTTATTACATACCGAACATTCATATTCTAGCATTAAACATCAAAACACAAAAATTTCACATATGGGTAAAATTTCAAATCTCAACCCTAGCTCAAATAAATGGTAGAAATAGAGAGTTCATGTTACGAGGATTTAAAAAACGTAAAAATCATTAAAAACGGGGCTAGAACGAACTTACAAACGAGCTTGGAAGCTTGAAAAACCCTAGCCATGGTTTACCCTTGTGAAATTTGACCATGGGGTTGAAGGTGGACAAAAATTGGCATTTAATTTTTTTTATTGAATCATTTAATCACTAAATGACCAAAATGCCCCAAACTTAAAAATATTCTATTTCACCTATGTCATGTCCATTTTTGTCCAAAATATTAACCAATGGTCTAATTACCATTTAAGGACCTCCAATTTAAAATTTCATAATAATTGGACACCTCTAACATGTACAACTCAACTTTTGCACTTCTTACAATTTAGTCCTTTTGACTAAATTGAGTGCCGAAACGTCGAAATTTTCAAACAAAATTTTCATGAAATCATTCCATGAAATTGCAGACCATAAAAATATAATAAAAATAAATTTTTCCATGTTGGATTTATGGTCCCGAAACTACTGTTCTAACTAGGCCCAAGTTTAGGCTGTTACATAACTTGTAACTTAGATAGTAATGATGCATTGCTAGATGCCACTTATTACCTATAATGTTAAAGACATTCTAGTATTACTACCAACATTACAAAAGCCTACAAGGTCACACGCTATAGTTGAAGTGAAAATAATCCAAATATATTTGGTATTATATTTAGGTGTCCCATGAATTAAATTATTTGTTGAATTAATTTAATTCGATAGTTAAATATTAAACACATTATATGTACGAACTTGTTGTACAAAAATAGAGAACATAGATAAAATTAATATATGAATTTGATTCATGAAAAATTTTAATTATATATATTTTAACGAAATTATTAATATAAACAATTATAATCACAATTTCGATCAAAATATAAAAGGACATTGAAATTGATATTCTTTTGGAAAGAATATAAAATTTTTCCTGACCTTCTATTTGTTTCACTAATAATAATGGAATAATCTCATTTTTATTTTCTGATATATGATATCAGATTAAATAAAAGCAAATGAATCCTTTAGTGTGTTAGGGTTACAAAGAAAACAAAAATAAAAGGCCTAACAGTCGTTCTTGAAAATTCTCTCTGAAAAGTTTAAGAGAATTTTGTTGTTCATTCTTTGACCGGTGGATTACATAAAGGCCAGGACGTTATTATTATGGATTGGAATTGACATCTCCAAAAGGGATCATATCAACAACGTCATATCATTTTTCAGTTTTTAAAGGTATACTTTCAACTGTTGTTTCAACTCTATTTGTTCCTCGTACACGGATCCTTGGTTGATGATCGCTGGAATAATTTTTCCGCTACGCCACTATGCGTAGAAGTGATCCAACAAACTTATCTCTCAATCTCGTCTAACCTATGATAACTTTCTAGGGTTATCAAGCCTAAGTTTTAAGAACATATAATCTAAACAAACTAATCCTCTTGGGAAACCTTAAATCTTCCATTAATCAAGTTCCCATCCACTCGTTAATCTCCCTTAAAAGGATTTAGTCATTCATGTTATTCATAATGTCAATCTTAATTAACATAATCATTAAAAGAACATGAATAAATCAATAGAGAGTAAAGATTAAAATAATCCTAGAGTTGATATCAAATGGTGAACGGAGTATCAAATCTCTTGATCAGAATAACAAAATATGTCGTTTGCAAAGAAGAAAGAAAGTTAATACTTTAATAAATTAGAAGATCTCATAGATTGAAATCGATTCCAAAAGGAAAAACAAAGAGTTTAGAAAACTTGAAAGAAAACTAATCTAATCCTACTCCAAAACTATTAGGGGTTTTTTATTATGTCTAAGACGGCTTACTTACATCAAACCCTAACGTATTATTTAAAGAAGTGTTGGCAAGCCAAATTAGGTCTTCGACGTGTTCTAGGTCTTCATATAAATTTGATTATGTGGACAAAAATAACCTCGATATACTTGCACAACAAGTTGACCTATCTTGCGCCTTAACCTTTGCATGGAGTGACACAATAGGTAAATTTTGCCTTGTATGTTTTGTTTCATGCATTAACATCTCAAGAAGCTTGTGCATCACTCGTCCCTTGTTTCCACGTCAGTTGGGTCTATAAATCATCATCATACACACTTAATTACACATATTAGAACTACCTAACGCCCATATCAGCCTAATAGGTCACAATATTCATAAAATGTGTTAAACAACACTTATTTTACTAATATTTAATCCTAACTACAAAATACTGAAAACATAACGTTAAATACTAAATTGCCTAGAAAATAAGCTCCTTAAGTGTGGAAATAGACTGAATTAACTACTACATTTGATGGTAGGTCAAATACCCCCACACTTAAGTCTTTGGTTGTCCTCAAGCAAACTAACTAAAACAAAATAAAAATGAAAAATAATAAATAAACATGCAAGAAAAGAAAATGTAAATGAGCTAGCTTGATATATGAAATTTTATAGAATTATATTAACAAGATAGTGTAAATACACATATTGTAACACCTCTAACCCGTATCCATTGCCGGAATAAGGTTACGAGGCATTACCAGACAATGCACAACTTTTGTATAATTACAAATACTTTAGGGTCATATTCGAGATGAATACATTTAACCTCATTAACAAATCCAAAAGACAAATTAAAGCTTAACAAGAACATAAACGTACAATCACATACACGTCAAATATCCCTATAAATATATTCGGCACCTCTATAATCAACTTAAAAGCAAATTTTCTTAACAAAAATTAACAACTAACATATGATAACTTAAGAGCATGTAATACCAAAATTCACATCTAACACTTTTATCATCATCTAACATAACTTACTATTCATTTGGTTATTTTCAAATGATTAGCCAAATATGAACATACAAGTACACCCTTTTAGCCGAACTTTTTAACCAAAATTAAAACATACCAAGTAACTTTAAACAAATAACCCATATTCATATGCATCATTGACGTAAGGTAACATTCTTAAACCAAATCTTCCTAAACATATAACATTCAATAGCATAATTTCTCAATCAAAAGCCGTATTACAAATTATATACATATAGTGAAATATGCCCAATTCATACATCATATAACTAAATGCATAACTAAATGCATATTCCTCAATCATTTTATACAACCAAATTTGTCAACCCACATATACTTAATTAATGTATCAATTCAATACGTAATAACTCATACTAATTTAACCAATCAAACTTCCAAGACATCTAAATATCGCATATCATAAACTTAACTTATCATTACAAACCAAATCATCATAAACTTAGGTTTATGTACTGAACCATAATTAGCTCACTATCATTATCCACATCTATTTTGTCATAAGCAATTATACCCATATAATTCATCTATAAATATATGCAACAACCAAATCGTCCAAACCTTGATTTAACACATATCATGTATATTTCTTATCTATTTATAAGTCCTAGCCAAATCAACTAAAATTGAATCATCTAAACAAAACATACACATTTTTCATTCAGAGCTTAACATTATGGCAAATTATGTACATCTCATCCATATTGAATTCAAAAGATGTCATAGCTTATACATGCCATAAACTTTAAGTTTAACTTTTAAAAGTACCAAAAAGTAGCCGATAGTGTGACGAGCTTAACTAACAATCCCCGAGCATGTAACGATCTCCAAAAGCTATAAAACAGGGAAAACAAATACACATACAAAGTAAGCTAATCTAGCTCAGTAAGTCATGAGCAATTAAAACGTTAAAAAATAATATAATAACTCAATTTAGGTAAATAATCTCTATACTAAAATCACACATATATGTCTTCCCATTTCATTCATTAAATCAACAACTATTTTTCAAGTATAAATTCCATAAACTCACACAAGCCGCATACTTATTTGTATAAAAAAAAAACCATTTTAACATTTTAGCATGTATAAAACATAGCACTACATTCATTCAACTCTTTCCTCTTTCATGCATTTCGAAATTTATAATAACAACCACACGGGTTAAACTTAATAACATCAATTAAATAAGTTCAAATATATACATGTACTACCACCATTTATGACATTAATAAACATTTCATATTTCAATGCATAAACTCTTTTGATCATCTTACTTTCAAATAGATTCGCACACTTAGTGCAATTTTTGTCGATTCGGGACTTATATTGTAACACTCTAAACCCAGCCTAGACGTTACGGCCGAATCCGATGTGCCACATCACCTACAACTAACCTAGTTACTAAGATTAGGGTAAGCTTTGCAAAAACTGTTATTTTGAAGTTTTAAAAGAAATTCCTGATTTACTTAATGAATATCCTATCTACTACCGATCGTTAAAGGTTTATTTAAAAACGTGACTTTTGTTACACTTTGGAATGTGCGTTTGGTTTTGAACATACTCGTTTATCGTGCTATTTTTAAAACAAGTAACTTTTATAAAAACACGCCTTAGAGCTATCCGATTTCATAAACAATTTAAACACTATTAATCTTAAGTTAACAACAATTTAAATAAGTAAAAAATAAAAATAAAACCCGAAACGAAAATAAATAGAGCGGCCTTATTACAACCCAAAACCATAATAAAATAATTTAATATAAATATGGAAATGAAATGAATTAAAATAAAACTTAGTTTAAAACCAGAACTTTAATCTTGTGGCCACTCTGAATCCCTCCTAGCTCCAAGTCCACCAACTAGGGCTCACCTGCATGGATGGAAGAAAGAGGGGGTGAGTTTGGAAAATCAGTATGTATAGAAAGCTCATCCAAAGCCCAAGTCAGCTTAAGCCCATTGGGCTTAAGCCCTATCCAGATACAGTATACTAGGCCTTAACCCTTTTTAGATAACAGTATTCTGGGCCTTAGCCCTTTTCAAATAACAGTACGGCCCATATGCCCATTTCAGAACAGAACAGATATTAAATATGGATGCAAACTGTAACAGCCCACTTTATACCCTAGTCGGAACGAGTGGTTTCGGGACCACTTAAACGAGTCAAAATATTATTTTTATTACTTCAATATGTTTTACAGCATGATAGAATTACCGTGTGAAAGTTTCGTTTAGAAATTTTATCGTTTGACCGGTTGATTTGAGAAAAAGGATTAAATCGCGGAAAGCGATAAATTAGAGTTCTGTTTTATAAATGGCTTATTTGATGATGGCTTTATAAGTGGAAGGCCTTAAATGGTTCTTTTACCATTTCCTATGCTAGTGGACAATTATGTCCTTAATGAATTATTTTTAAATGGTTTATTTTTTTAAGGTTATATTTGTCATTTGGTTAATAATATGTTATATGTTTAAAAATATCATAAAATTCTTTCATAATTGCTTCTTCTCCACCGATTATACACAAAAAAAAACTAAGGGTTTTCAAGCTTTTAACATTCGGCTTCTTCAAGCTTCAAATTGAGGTTCGTTTTTGTTTCATTTTCGATAATTTTTATGTTTTTGAGATCGTTGCTTCGTATACTAGTCGACCCATACCTCAATTTCTGATTTTGAACATGTCTTTGAAAAATGCCATTGATAAATTCATGTTATTTTGATGGATTTTGATGATTTATAGAATATTATGTGGAAAAATACAAGAATTTTGAAGTGATTTTTGATGAAAATGAGTTTAAGGATTTATTTGCAAAAAGATAGAATTTTTGAGGTTAAATTTGTGATTAATTAAAAGATATATGCTTGTATAAGTCCCTTGAATATTCGGCCAAGGGAAATTGAGGGATTAATTGTGTAATTTGCTATTTTGTGTTAAAAGGGCTAAATTGCAAAGTGTTGAAAGTATAGGGGCTAAATTGCAAATATGTCAAAAATATGTTTTTGGATTGAATTGAATATGTGAGTTAGTAAATAGCTGAATTTTGCATTAATTTAGATAAAGACGATCGAATCCCGGAACTTGATCGGGGAAAACGAAAAATAGACGAGTAAATACAGGATTTCGAGGTAAGTTCGTATAATGAAATTTAATGTGTTTATGCTTATAATTGTTGTTAATGGAATATATGACATATTAGTTGATTGAATAGCCTATTTGGATGTATACATATGAAATTGAAATGAAATTGTTACAAGTGAGAATTGAATACCGAGCCCCGTTAGAACCGTAGAAGTTGATAGGATACGAGTGACATGTCACTAGGGCTACAGGGTGGTTTGAGCTCCTGTATTTGTTGCGGACTCACCACGTGCTCATGAGCTACAGGTTTATCCTTCGGGATTACATGTTCAGCCTACGGGCTTACCGATTATCCTTTGGGATTATATGTTCAGCCTCCGGGCTTACCGTACAGGCTCGAAAAAGCATATATGATGGATTGACGGATTACAGGTTATATGTATGTACACTGTGTGTGTATCACCCGAGTATCTTTCGATGTTCTTATAGGTTCAACAGGCAATTACCGATACATGTTACATGAAGATTGAATGATATATGTATTACATGTTATATGAGACATGAGAATTACATGGATTATATGGTATAAGTTATATGAAATACATGTACAAGTATTTGAGCAATGATATGGTACATGAATGTTGTGGTTGGTACATGAATGAATTTATATGTTACATGAACTAACAAGTGTATACTTGTGAAATAGGCAACTTGAGTATATGAATTGAATTGGCATTGTTGTTGTAATTATCGCATTGATTCGGTAAGGTTTAATTTCTATATTATACAGACTTACTAAGCTTTAGAAGCTTACTCTGTTCATTTCTTTCACTGTCTTATAGATTCGGAAGCTAGCTCGATAATCGGACGAGTCGGAGATCGCCATCACACTATCTATCAAACTTTGGTACTTTTAAACCTTTTGTAAATGAAATGGTCATGGCATGTATAGGCTAGTACTTTTGTGAACATGATATGTTTTGGTAAATGATCAAGCTATGAAATGTGGCTTGGGTCATATGTGTTTATAATCATGTATTAGAGTTGTTCTTTGGCTGTATGTGTTTATGGAAAGATATGTGGTTTTGATGAGACTATAAGCTCACATAATTGATATGTATATATGTGTGGATGAGTGCATGGAAATGGTCATTTAGGCCTTTGAGTTGGTGTGCTTGATTTGTGAATAAATTGAGATGATTTTGGGTCCATTTTGTGCTTAAAATTGGTATGTTTTAGGTTGGTAGAATGGCATTAAATGTTGTTGGTTAATGGCTAGTAGAAATGACCCATATTGGGTGGCAAATTTGGCTTAAACCGAGCCTATAACGTGCCACACGGCCAGGGAACACGGGCGTTCGCTTCGACCGTGTGTCCCCTGCACTTTAATGTTTTGGTCAGTTTTGGTACACGGCCTAGACACACGGGCGTGTCTGGTAATTTGAAGCCATGTCAAATTTGGCAGTATAGTCACACGGTCTGCTCTGTTTTGTACACGGGCGTGTCTGGCAGCCGTGTGATATTTGACAGTTTCAACCACGGGGTAAGGGCACGGGCGTGCCTAAGCCGTGGGCGACCACGGCCTAACCCCATAGGCGTGTTGGATAGCCGTGTGGGATAAGTCAGATTCGACCACGGGCTAAAAGTTTTGGGCGTGTCTGGAGGGACACAGCCGTGTGTGAAGAACACGGGCAAGGGACACGGCCGTGTGTCGCTAACTTTGAAAATTTTGCAAATTATCTCCTATATTTTAGCATGTTTCCAATTAGACTTCCAATAGTTAAATGCATCCTTTTATGATCAATTGAAGCATGCTCTAATGATAGATGATACGTGATGGATTCTTGATTAAAAAGTTTAAAATTTTACTGCTCTGATATATGTTACAAGTCCGGTAATGCTCCTTACCTACTCCGGCGACGGTTACGGGATAGGGGTGTTACATTTGGTTGGTATCAGAGCCAGGCTTAGTCGATTCTAGGACTACCGTAGTGAGTATTAGTCTAGCTATACATGCCATGTACATGAAATGTGATAATGTGATATCTCCTGACATCCTCTGAAAATCTGTTTTATATAGTAATGGATTCGAATCGAGCTTTAGCTGATGATGTTGAAAGTATTGCGCCAGCACCTGCTCAAGGGGCTGTGGCTTCTGAATCGGGCCCTGCTGTGGCCAATTAGGAAGAAATTAAACAAGCTTTCTTCCAAATGATGTCTGGTTGGTTTAGTGAGTTTGTGCGAGCAAACCCGGCTACTCCGCAACCTCCACCCCCTCCCATCCCACAACCTAACCCTGATAATGTACGAGTTGTGGATCCTCTGAGATTGAACAGACCTCCTGTCGATAAGATACGAAAGTATGGTACTGAGGAATTCTGAGCTTCAGCAGGTGATGATACTGATAGGGCTGAATTTTGGCTTGAGAATACGATCAGAGTTTTTAATGAACTGGCTTGTACTCCTGATGAGTGCCTGAGATGTGCTATTTCTTTGCTTCGGGATTCAGCATATCAATGGTGGAATACACTGGCCTCGGTTGTACCACGAGAACGAGTCGTTTGGGATTTCTTCCAGACGGAATTCAGAAAGAAATACATCAGTCAATGATTCATCGATCAAAAAAGAAAAGAGTTTTTAGAGCTGAAACAGGGTCGAAAGTCTATAACTGAATACGAGAGAGAGTTCGTTCGACTCAGCAAATATGCTCGCTAATGTGTTTCTACCGAAGCAACAATGTGCAAAAGGTTCGAAGATGGGCTAAATGAAGAAATTCGACTATTATTCAGAATACTTGAACTGAGAGAGTTTGTAGTTCTCGTTGATCGGGCCTGTAAAGCTGAAGAGCTTACTAAAGAAAAGAGAAAAGCTGATTCTGAATTCAGAGAAGCTAGAAAAAGGTTTGCGAGTAAACCGTATCAGTCTGGATCCAAAAGATCAAAGGATTTTCACCCTCGTCCTGCTGCTTCTACGGGCACATCTATCCGAGAGAAAAGTGTTAAGACTTCTCATTCGAGACCTCAGACGACTTCTGCAGCTAGTGCAAGTAGTTTGAGAACTCTCGGACCTGAATGCAAGTATTGTAATAGGAAACATTTTGGTGAATGCCGATTGAAAAGCGGAGCTTGTTTTCGATGTGGATCGTTAGATCACTATTTACGTGATTGTCCTGAAAGATCTGTACCTGATAGAGAACATTCGACTAAGACAAATAATGTTGCATCGAGAGGTAGACCGTCGCGAAGTGTTGGGAACCAAAGTGGAAATCAGAAAGTGGCGAGAGATGCTAATGTGAGATCTGAGATGCGTACTCCTGCGAGGGCTTATGCAATACGTGCACGCGAGGAAGCCTCGTCGCCTGATGTTATTACCGGTACTTTTTCTCTCTATAACACTGATATTGTTGCGTTGATAGATCCTGGATCAACTCATTCATATATCTGTATGAAATTAGTGTTTGAAAAGAATTTGCATGTTGAGTCTACTGAATATGTAGTTAAAGTATCAAATTCATTAGGAAAGTCTGTGTTAGTTGATAAGATATGTAAGAAATGTCCGTTGATGACTCGGGAATATTATTTTCCGGCTGATCTGATGCTCCTCCCTTTTGACGAATTCGATGTAATACTGGGCATGGACTGGCTAAATGCGCATGAGGCTATTGTGAATTGTCGAAGTAAGAGTATAGAATTGAAATGTCAGAATGGTGAGATTCTTCGGATTGAATCAAATGATTCGAATGAATTACCGATAGTGATTTCTGCCATGAAGGCTCAGAAGTATGTCAGAAAAGGCTATGATGCGTATTTAGCATATGTGATGAATTCTAGCAAGGCAGAATTAAAAATTGAGTCTGTACCAGTTGTTTGTGAGTTTTCAGATGTTTTTCCGGAAGAATTACCGGGTTTACCGCCGATTAGAGAAGTTGAATTTGGTATTGAATTGTTACCGGGCACTACTCCGATATCGATAGCTCCATACAGAATGGCACCAATGGAATTAAAAGAGTTGAAAGCACAGTTACAAGAATTAACGGATAGAGGTTTCGCGAGACCAAGCTTTTCACCTTGGGGTGCTCCCGTATTATTTGTGAAAAAGAAAGATGGAACGATGAGAATGTGTATTGATTACTGACAGTTGAACAAGGTGACAGTGAAGAATAAATACCCTCTTCGCGGATTGATGATTTATTCGATCAGTTGAAAGGAGCTATTGTATTTTCAAAGATTGATTTGAGATCAGGTTATTACCAGTTGCGAGTTAAAGATTCAGATATACTGAAGACTGCTTTCAGAGCACGATACGGACATTATGAGTTTCTGGTCATGCCTTTCGGTTTAACAAATGCTCCGGCAGTGTTTATGGACCTGATGAACCATATTTTCAGACCGTATTTAGACAAGTTCGTTGTAATATTCATTGACGACATTTTGATTTATTCGCGTGATGAGGTAGAGCATACTGAACATTTGAGAACTGTGTTACAAATTCTGAGAGATAAGCAGTTGTTTGCCAAATTTAGCAAATGTGAATTTTGGCTTTGAGAAGTTGGATTTTTGGATCACATTGTTTCTGCGGAAGGCATCAGAGTAGATCCGAGTAAAATATCTGCTATTATAGACTGGAAACCCCCGAGAAACATATCTGAGATTAGAAGTTTTCTGGGATTAGCGGGATATTACCAAAGATTTGTTAAAGGACTCTCGATGATTGCAGTGCCGTTGACTCAATTGTTACAAAAAGATGTGAAATTCGAGTGGACTGATAAATGTCAGCAGAGTTTCGAACAGTTGAAAGCCCTGTTAACAGAAGCTCCGATTTTAGTTCAACCCGAATCGGGGAAAGAATTTGTTATATACAGTGATGCATCTATTATTGGACTGGGTTGTGTATTGATGCAAGATGGGAAAGTCATAGCTTATGCCTCCCAACAGTTAAAGCTACATGAGAAGAATTACCCGACGCATTATCTTGAGTTAGTTGCTATAGTATTTGCATTAAAGATTTGGCGGCATTACTTATATGGTGACAAATGTAGAATTTTTACCGATCATAAAAGTCTGAAGTATCTGATGTCATAAAAAGATTTGAATATGCGACAGCGGAGATGGCTGGAACTACTAAAAGACTATGAATTTGTAATTGATTATCATTCAGGGAAAGCTAATGTTGTAGCTGATGCGCTAAGTCGAAAGTCTCTGTTTACTCTGCGAGCTTTGAATGCTCAAATGACGTTATATGATGATGGATCCGTTTTAGCGGAGCTAAAGGCTAAACAGTTGATTCTGCAGCAAATTTTCGAAGCTCAAAGGACTGATCCCGATCTACAAGCTAAACAACTTCACTGTGAGTCTAATTCTGATTCTGACTTTTCTATATGGAATGATGATTGTTTAATGTTCCGAAATAGAATCTGTATACCGAAAAATAGTGAACTCATTCAGAAAGTTCTGCACGAGGCACATGACAGTCGATTTTCCGTTCATCCGGGTAGCACTAAGATGTATAACGATTTGAAACAGCAATACTGGTGGTCAGGAATGAAACGTGACATATCAGAATTCGTATCGAAATCTTTGATCTGTTTACAAGTTAAAGCTGAACATCAGGTACCGTCAGGTTTATTACAGCCTATTATGATTCCGGAATGGAAATAGGACAGAGTCACTATGGATTTTGTATTTGGACTACCTCTATCTCCGAAGAAGAAAAATGCAATCTGGGTTATAGTTGACAGATTGACGAAGTCTGCACATTTTATATCGGTACGTACTGATTATTCTCTGGATAAATTAGCGGAACTATATGTATCTGAAATTGTGCGATTACATGGTATACCGTTATCCATTGTGTCTGATAGGGATCCGAGGTTTACCTCGAGGTTCTGGAAAAAGTTTCAAGAGGCTTTGGGAACGAAATTGAATTTCAGTACAGCATTTCATCCCCAGACCGACGGTCAGTCTGAAAGAGTTATTCAGATTCTGGAAGACATGTTACGGTGTTGTATTCTTGAATTCGAAAGTAATTGGGAGAAATACTTACCTCTGATAGAGTTTGCATACAATAACAGTTTTCAGACGAGTTTAAAGATGGCTCCATATGAAGCTTTATATGGTCGTAAATGTCGAACACCGCTATACTGGACAGAATTGAGTGGGAGAAAGTTACACGGGGTTGATCTAATCCGAGATATAGAGGAAAAAGTGAAAGTGATACATGACAGTTTGAAAGCAGCTTCAGACAGACAGAAATCATATGCTGATTTGAAACGGAAAGAAATAGAGTTTCGAGTCGGAGACAGAGTATTTCTAAAAGTATCACCGTGGAAGAAAATTCTTCATTTTGGCAGAAAAGGGAAGCTAAGTCCTCGTTTTATCGGGCCGTATGAAATTGTGGAACGAATTGGACCTGTAGCTTACCGATTATCGTTACCGTCTGAGCTTGAAAAGATTCACGACGTATTTCACGTTTCAATGCTTTGAAGATACCGATCTGATCCGTCTCATATCATTTCTCCCACTGATGTGGAGATACAGTCTGATTTATCGTGTAGTGAAGAACCGATTAAAATTCTGGCACGAGAAATCAAAGAGTTGAGAAATAAGCGTATAGCACTCATAAAAGTTCTTTGGTATAAACACGGAATAGAGGAAGCTACGTGGGAACTCGAGGAAACTATGCGAAAGCAATACCCTAACCTGTTTACCGGTAAGATTTTCGGGGACGAAAATCCCTAAAGGGGGGAGAGCTGTAACAGCCCACTTTATACCCTAGTCGGAACGAGTGGTTTCGGGACCACTTAACCGAGTTAAAATATTATTTTTATTGCTTCAATATGTTTTACAACATGATAGAATTACCGTGTGAAAGTTTCGTTTAGAAATTTTATCGTTTGACCGGTTGATTTGAGAAAAATGATTAAATCACGTAAAGCGATAAATTAGAGTTCTATTTTATAAATGGCTTATTTGATGATGGCTTTATAAGTGGAAGGCCTTAAATGGTTCTTTTAACATTTCCTATGCTAGTGGACAATTATGTCCTTAATGAATTGTTTTTAAATGGTTTATTTTTTTAAGGTTATATTTGTCATTTGGTTAATAATATGTTATATGTTTAAAAATATCATAAAATTCTTTCATAATTGCTTCTTCTCCACCGATTATACAAAAAAAAAAAAAAAACTAAGGGTTTTCAAGCTTTTAACATTTGGCTACTTCAAGCTTCAAATTGAGGTTCGTTTTTGTTTCGTTTTCGATAATTTTTACGTTTTTGAGATCGTTGCTTCGTATACTAGTCGACCCATACCTCAATTTCTGATTTTGAACATGTCTTTGAAAAATGCCATTGATAAATTCATGTTATTTTGATGGATTTTGATGATTTATAGAATATTATGTGGAAAAATACAAGAATTTTGAAGTGATTTTTGATGAAAATGAGTTTAATGATTTATTTGCAAAAAGATAGAATTTTTGAGGTTAAATTTGTGATTAATTAAAAGATATATGCTTGTATAAGTCCCTTGAATATTCGGCCAAGGGAAATTTAGGGATTAATTGTGTAATTTGCTATTTTGTGCTAAAAGGGCTAAATTGCAAAGTGTTGAAAGTATAGGGGCTAAATTGCAAATATGTTAAAAAATTATGTTTTTGGATTGAATTGAATATGTGAGTTAGTAAATAGCTAAATTTTGCATTAATTTAGATAAAGACGATCGAATCCCGGAACTTGATCTGGGAAAACGGAAAATAAACGAGTAAATACGGGATTTCGAGGTAAGTTCGTATAATGAAATTTAATGTGTTTATGTTTATAATTTTTGTTAATGGAATATATGACATATTAGTTGATTGAATAGCCTATTTGGATGTATACATATGAAATTGAAATGAAATTGTTACAAGTGAGAATTGAATACCGAGCCCCGTTAGAACCGTAGAAGTCGATAGGATACGAGTGACATGTCACTAGGGCTACAGGGTGGTTTGAGCTCCTGCATTTGTTGCGGACTCACCACGTGCTCATGAGCTACAGGTTTATCCTTCGGGATTACATGTTCAGCCTACGGGCTTACTGATTATCCTTTGGGATTATATGTTTAGCCTCCGGGCTTACCGTACAGGCTCGAAAGAGCATATATGATGCATTGACGGATTACAGGTTATATGTATATACACTGTGCGTGTATCACCCGAGTATCTTTCGATGTTCTTATAGGTTCAACGGGCAATTACCGATACATGTTACATGAAGATTGAATGATATATGTATTACATGTTATGTGAGACATAAGAATTACATGGATTATATGGTATAAGTTATATGAAATACATGTACAAGTATTTGAGCAATGATATGATACATGAATGTTGTGGTTGGTACATGAATGAATTTATATGTTACATGAACTAACAAGTGTATACTTGTGAAATAGGCAACTTGAGTATATGAATTGAATTGGCATTGTTGTTGTAATTATCGCATTGATTCGGTAAGGTTTAATTTCTATATTATACAGACTTACTAAGCTTTAGAAGCTTACTCTGTTCATTTCTTTCACTGTCTTATAGATTCGGAAGCTAGCTCGATAATCGGACGAGTCAGAGATCACCATCACACTATCTATCAAACTTTGGTACTTTTAAACCTTTTGTAAATGAAATGGTCATGGCATGTATAGGCTAGTACTTTTGTGAACATGATATGTTTTGGTAAATGATCAAGCTATGAAATGTGGCTTGGGTCATATGTGTTTATAATCATGTATTAGAGTTGTTCTTTGGCTGTATGTGTTTATGGAAAGATATGTGGTTTTGATGAGACTATAAGCTCACATAATTGATATGTATATATGTGTGGATGAGTGCATGGAAATGGTCATTTAGGCCTTTGAGTTGGTGTGCTTGATTTGTGAATAAATTGAGATGATTTTGGGTCCATTTTGTTCTTGAAATTGGTATGTTTTAGGTTGGTAGAATGGCATGAAATGTTGTTGGTTAATGGCTAGTAGAAATGACCCATATTGGGTGGAAAATTTGGCTTAAACCGAGCCTATAACGTGCCACACGGCCAGGGAACACGGGCGTGCGCTTCGACCGTGTGTCCCGTGCACCTTAATGTTTTGGTCAGTTTTGGTACACGGCCTAGACACACGGGCGTGTCTGGTAATTCGAAGCCATGTGAAATTTGGCAGTATAGTCACACGGTCTGCTCTGTTTTGTACACGGGCGTGTCTAGCAGCCGTGTGATATTTTACAGTTTCGACCACGGGGTAAGGGCACAGGCGTGCCTAGGCCGTGGGCGACACACGGCCTAACCCCATGGGCGTGTTGGACAGCTGTGTGGGATAAGTCAGATTCGACCACGGGCTGAAAGGTTTGGGCGTGTCTGGAGGGACACGGCCGTGTGTGAAGAACACGGGCAAGGGACACGGCCGTGTGTCCCTAACTTTGAAAATTTTGCAAATTATCTCCTATATTTTAGCATGTTTCCAATTAGACTTCCAATAGTTAAATGCATCCTTTTATGATCAATTGAAGCATGTTCTAATGATAGATGATACGCGATGGATTCTTGATTAAAAAGTTTAAAATTTTACTGCTCCGGTATATGTTACAAGTCCGGTAATGCTCCTTACCTATTCCGGCGACGGTTATGGGATAGGGGTGTTACACAAACCCAAACCCAACCTAAATCCAGCCGCTACACTCCACCCATACCAGCCCTACACACTATGTGGGGAATAACTCAACCCACCCAGCCCTACACTCCATAGTTGCAGCATAGCTGCTCAGATATCAGTAAGTTGAGGCGAAGCCTCCAGTACGTGGTCAAGCCACTTTCAGTACTTCCTCCATTAATATCCCAGTCCCATGCAACAGATAATCATGTAATGAACAGAAAATAGTAACACATGCAGTTCAGTCAGATCAAACCCTAGGGGTATAACGGTAATTCTACACTTAGGGGTAAAACCATAATTTCTCGTCCCTCAGGATATTTCAGTAATTCTATCAGTTTTTAGGGTTTTTATGCATATTTTAGTCTCCAATAATCTAACTTTCGTCTCAGTTGTTATTTAACTTGTTTTAACAATTTTATGCTATTGGCCCTAAAACCCCTAATGGGCCCCACAGTGTCTATTAGCTACTTATGTAACACCCCTAACCCGTACCCGTCGACGGAGGGTTAAGAGGCATTACGGAACCAACAATTAGAAAGCATTAAAGAGAATTCACAAAATGATTCGATCATTCTTAATCCGATTACAAACATACATACCAAATAGAAATTTGAAATTTCAATACGTCTTAACTATTTTTACCATTCCTATAACAAGATTTTAAAAGCTTCCAAGGATCACACCACTATCTATACCATCTAAACAGTTGATCATAACTGATTATAATAATTAACATTTCAAGCCAACACATTTTAGACATTTACGACCAAGGGTACATATCTTTCATATTCATCCATACACAATCATAACATGCATCATTTATAAACAAACATAAAGTATTTTGATAAGCCATTTTCGCATGGCTGTTCGCATTTACACATCAAAATGGATCGAAAATCTAAAACAGAGGTTTTTAGCCTACACATGCCATTGTTTACTGAAAGAAATAAACCTTTGAGAGTACCAAAATCTATTGACGATAGTGCGAGTGACTTCAACTTGAATCCCTTGAACCGTAGCTTCAATAGCAATCTATAAAACAGAAGGAAACATAAAAACGTAATAAGCTTCTATGAGCTTACTAAGCTTTGAGTGACTTAACTAATTCATGTCTTATAATTTAACTATATAACATAACAGAAACTCAATTCAAAAGGGCCTATCTACTTGGCCGAATACACATTCATACACACATAAAGAAAATTCGACATTTATTTTCAAATGAATCCTTACCATCTATTATCACCAAATCACATTATCTCATATATGCACCGTTCATAACTGAATGTGTGTATACCTTAGTAAATATAGATAGAGCATACCATCATGTTTCATATCTGAACTTTATCCAAGCAAAGTCAACTAGTTAAAAAGCATTCAACTTAGATTCTTCATATCATATTCGGGTACATCTCAATTTAATCTTTCACATAGGTACAAAATACGTACCCGACCCTTTTAATACCATGTTCATACTTTACCGAAGTTGTATCGAAATTCCTCATAGTCTCAGACATACTTGAGTCACCGGCACAAAGCCTGCTAGGCACAGAGGCCTGAATATATCACCGGCATAAAGCCTGCTAGGCACAAAGGCCTGAATATATCACCGGCACAAGGCCTGCGAGGTACAAAGGCCTGAATGTATCACCGGCACAAGGCGTACTAGGCACAAAGGCCTAAATGTATCACCGGCACAAGGCCTGCTAGGCACAAAGGCCTGAATATATCACCGGCACAAGGCCTACTAGGCACAAAGGCCTGAATATATCACCGACACAAGGCCTGCTAGGCACAAAGGCCTGAATGTATCACCATTGAATCCCGAGCAATTATTCATTCACATTTTAATTCATTATACAAAACCTACCATTTTCGAAACTCATATTTACCTTCATCATAAACATCACATACAAATACACATTATAACATTTCTCATAAACTCAATTTACTGAACACTTATCATATTCTATTTCATTCCCATTCGGTTTGATGGAAATTACCATAAAATCTCACATGCATAAGCTAATCACATCTTTCCTTCAATTTCAATATGCATACGGCTACCTCACTAATGCCATCATGATCTATAATTGAATTTTTATCAAAGTACGATCAATTGATTACAAGGCATACAACTTAAATACTTCATACCATATCCATGTATATATAAAGATGATACACTCAAAACTTACCTCGATATATTCGAACGGTTGTAGCTCGGCTACTCTACTACTTTCTCTTTTCCTCTATCCGATTTCGATCCTCTTTGCTCTTGAGCTTAAATTAGAACAAATAAGCTCATTCAATTACTTACTCAATACCATTTCCTTACTAGTCACATATGACAACCATTTATAACTTCAACATGTATCCTACTTCATTAAATAAGCCATGACTCAATTCTGTATTTATCAATATATATCTAATTCGCATACACAAGCAAAGGTTTACCCACTTTTCATGCTTGAATTTTACTTATGTTTAGCTTATTCTCCTTTCGGCCTTAACTACTCAAATTTATAAAGCTTTGTTATCCTCTATTTTAACCGAATGCATGCAAAATCACAAGTATTTCACATATGACACTATAAGCTTTATAATAATAATAACCATAGCCAAATGTCCTATTAAAAGACATTTATAAAATTTTCACTAACATATATATATATCAATAGTCTAAGCAGTGGTATTATACACCTTCGGCAATTTGCACAACTATTTGCCAAAATTTTACATTCAAATGTTACTCCATAATCCCAAGGTCACATTACTAAGTAGAATTTACTAACCAAAATTTGCAAAATTTCTACTAAACATATTCTCTCATCTAACCAAAGTGACCGAATGCCTTACATTCATCTAAGCTTCATACATTCAACAAATGCCCCTTTACTAAACTCATTCGGCCCTAATGCCCAATTTTCAACTTAAATCCCACATACACATCATATTATCACATATCACCATAACCACTTGTCCTTATTCACTACTTAATCATTCAACTAAACCGTTCCTTGAACAAACACCACATTCAACCACGGGGATAAGCTAATTTTTAACAAATAAACACATCCTCTCATTATTTAACATATTAGCCGAATGCAATCACTCACATGAGCCACAAAACCAAGTTTTACTAGCTCAAAACCAACTTACCACCATTACCAACGCAAAACATCAAAACATTCATAAATTCAATTACTTCATTCATGGCCGAATGCACATAACACCATCAAATTCAAAAGTTAGACCATGGGTAGAGTAAGCTATGTAACAACCATCTCAAATGCATAAAGAATTTGCAAAAATTCATTCAAACATACCTTAAAATTAGATAGAAACCATGGCCGAATGGCTGAAGCCTTTCCTACTTCCTCTTCTATTTAATTTTAGCAAACACAAGAACAAAATAAGGCCTATTTTCCATTATGTTTATGACATGCATGCCTTTAATTTATAAATTACCAAACTAACCCTTTTAACATTATTTCAATTCCATTAACTAAGGACCGAATATGTCCATGCAAAAGTTCCTTGGTTAAATTGCATTTTAACACCCTCATGTTCAAATCATATTATTAAGTCGGCAACTCACTTAATTTCCCTCTAATTTATCCTTTATGCCATTTAAGCCCTCATTTACTATTTCTACATGTAATTAACAAAATTAAATCATAAGACTTTCACATATAACAATTCACACAATAAAAACACAGAAGGAAACATTTAAATATTTTTGTCTGACTTGGTTTAATGGTTACGAAACCACTTCCCGACTAGGGTCGAATTAGGGCTGTCACAACTTAAGCCCATTTAGTTTAGATTTTATGATCAATTTATCAGTTTAACCAGTTTTGAACCTACACTCTATCAGTACACATTAAGTACTCATTTTCACCTATATGGGCCCGTAAGCCCATTGGGCCCACTTTTAGCCCATCAAGGCCAAATTACAGAAGAACACGAAATTACACTACAAATATCTCACCACTTGCGATTTCAGATCCAACGGTTTCCAACCATCTTATGAGCATTCGCACACTCACAAGCCCACGAAATGCCAGAATTTTGGCATTTTGGCTTTTCGGCTTTTGCCGATTTGAGCTAAAGAAGGGTGTTCAATACACACCTGATTCGCGATGACTGCTAACAAGATCTCTCACGATATCCTATAATCAATTACCACAACTCTTAGATTACAAATCTTCAATAACCAATCCCAATATTCACTTACCATATTCGGCCATCAACACCTAGGCCCTTGAGATCTTACCTTTGTCTAAACTAGTGACTAGATCTAGTCGTTCCAAAGATCCAAGCCCTCGTCAGCAGTCTCTGAACCACACTAACACCAAAAGAAATCGATTATTACGACCCCTTAGAGACTTAGGCCCCAATCGACAGCCTCCCTAGACTATAGAGACTTCAGCTTTTTCTAAATCACAAAATAACGTATAGATCTAGGGTGATGAGCACTTACCACCGATTCCCCTTCTGTTTCTACTCAGATCTGATGTAGATCTAGCCCCTAAATGCTAGTAGAACTCGAATCTAGGAGATCTAAAGTTTTGGCTATAAGCTATTAAGAATGTGGCGTTTTCGGCTTTTGACTGGTGAAGAAGAAGATGATTTGGGGTAGTAGTTTTGGAGTAGTATTGCCGACACGTACTAAGGGTTCACAGGATGAAAGAATCGGCTACCACAGATGAAGAAAATAGGGGAATTCGACTTAAAGAAATCGGCAACAAAAGGCAGTTTTTAGGATTTCGGCTTTTATGGCAATCGGCTATGGTAGTTTTGAGAATAATGGGATTGAAATAGAGGATGATTTGAGTAGTAGAGATGTTCGGCTAGAGAAGAAATCAAAAAGAAGAAGAAAAGAATGGGAGAGGAGAAGAGAAAAGAGGAATCAGCACAGAGAAGGCTTGTCTTGCGTTTTCGACTTTTGGCACACTAAGGGAATAATAAAACTTTAGGTGGCTAACCCTAATTTACCAATATAGAAAAAGAAAAGAAACTAACCCTAATCACTACTTAAGCAATCAGCCCAACTTCCCTAAGGCCCTAGCCGAATGTCCACTTAACTCTATCACATGCCCGGTACATGCTCAAAAATAAAAGTATCAATACGCTTACCTTGTGACTTGAACTCAGGCTCTCAACCCTCATCTACACGCCACTTTTTTAGGAGTTTAGTGGCGCCACCTTGCCATTTTACCAAGGCCCTATTTGTGTCATAATTTACAAAGTTTTTCTTAAAAGCCCACTAAACCAAGTCCCGTTTCACTTAAAAACCAAAATTGTTATTTTTGCCAGGTTTTAACATAGCCTTGGGCCTCTTAAAGGCCCACTAACACATTTAAACACCATTTTAGTATCCAAAACTCAAAATTTTTAGAATTTCACCAAAAATCACAAAAACTCAAAAAATCCCAAAAATTAGGGCGTTACAACTCTACCCCCTTAAAGAAATTTCGGCCTCGAAATTTACCTGATCCAGATAGTGGAGGGTATTGTTGACGAATAGTCTCTTCTAGCTCCCAAGTAGCCTCTTCCTTTCCATTATTGCGTCACAGCACTTTTACTAACGGAACCGACTTCCTTCTTAAAACTTTAACCTCTCGATCTAGAATTTGGACGGGATCCTCCTCAAAGGTCAAATCAGTCTTTAATTCAATCTCTTTCACTGGTACAATATGTGATGGATCCGATCGATATCGACGCAACATGGACACATGGAAAACGTCATGGATTCTATCCAACTCCGGTGGCAACTCCAACTGATATGCCACTGGCCCTACTCGTTTAAGAACCCGATAAGGCACAATAAACCGTGAAATCAGTTTGCCCTTCTTACCAAACCTCAAGATCTTCTTCCAAGGCGAAACCTTTAAGAAGACCATAACCCCAACGGCAAACTCGATTTCCTTACGTTTCAGATCCGCATACGACTTCTGCCTATCAAATGCCTCCTTTAACCGATCTCTTATCAACTTAACCTTACTTTCAGTATCTGCCACTAATTCTAGTCCAAGAACTTACCGTTCTCCCAACCCTGTCCAACACGTAGGCATACGATGTAACGCCCTAAATTTTTGGGTTTCTCTTAGATTATTGTTCATCTAGTGAAATGTAGGAACTCTAGTATTTTGGTGTGTAATGCATGTTTGGGGAGTGTTAATGGGCCTATGGAAGGCCCAGGTGTTGGGTAAAAACTCGGTAAAATTTTATATTTTTGACTTAGGAGATAGGGGGCCGTTGTAAGTAAGGGTCTTAAGGAATTGTGCGTAAAATATAGCACAAAACAAGTCTTGGTAAAGTGGCAAAGGAGGGGCCACTAAGCTCCTTAAAAAGTGGCGCCTAAGTGAGCTTGGAGGTCCAAGGTTCAAGTCTCAGAGTGAGCTTGTGTGGTGTTTAATTTTTGTGCTTGATCTGGTAAGAGTTTGAAGTTGAGTTGAACTCTGTTGAGGAGTGTTTGAATCGGTCATGAGAAGATTTTGTGGAGTGATAAGGGGAGCTTGTTAAGGAGAATTTTTGGGAGCTTTTGAATTTTGAAGAGAGGTGGCCGGCCAAGGGACTTTTGGGGGTGCATTTTCAGTATTTTTTGCATAGGAGAGTATTCGGCAATTAGGTGCTAATAGTGCCGATTTCTCTTAGGTTCTTTTTGTGGTCCTTTTACCGATTTTTACTTAGCATTTAGGTCCTCTAAATTCTTCTTTTTCTTCCTTTTTTGTTCTTATAGCTGAACCCTGTTGTACCCCATTGCTGAACTCCTTTTAATTAAATACCTCTCCTCCTATTCTCCTCTTTAAACGTTTTCTCCTCTCTATTTCTTTCTTCAAGCCGAACGACCATTGCTAGACTCTCCCATTGACCAAATTGGTTCTACACACACTTTTCTTCTTCTTCTACTTCTTCTTTCCTTCATCAAAGCCCTCTCCAACTTGTTAGCCGAACCCTCTTGTGCTTAAGACCCTATTCCCCTCTTCTAAAACCAAAACCCTTCAACACTCTTCCTTTCTCGTTGTTACAAGTGGAACGACTGTGGTTTGGGACTTAGATTGGTACGTATTTCGTGATCCTATCTCGTTAGTTTTCAGGTTTAAGGCAAGAAGCCGAAACTTTTTTTTAGGGAGGCTAACGTTAGTGACTAAAGGCCTATTCGCCTCTTTCTCTTGGTTTTATGTACTCTAGTGTGGACGAAGGGACGTGCAGCAAGGGGCTAGTGTAGACTAACGCAAGTGGACAGTAGGATCTAGTCCATTTTCGGCAGAAGGTAGGGACTTTAAGGTCTTAGGCCATGTAGGCCGATTTTGGTAAGGGTTTATGACTCTTTGGTTATCAAATATTAGACTAAAAAGTTGGTGTTCGATTGTAGGCTCTTCATACGTGGGTTTCGTCAACATTTCGACAGTTAACAGGTGTGTAACATACTTTCGCTATAGACTAGGATGGCAACGGCCATAATGACCAAAAGTGATCGAAAATTGGCCTTGTGAAATCTCTGTGTAATCGTTTACGCTGTTAGGGTCAACTTTAGATTCGATGGTGACAGAATTGTTGAAGGTGCGATTCTAAGCATTCCGGTAAGTTGGGCTTGAATGGGCCAAAGGTGGGCCCAATGGCTTCCGAGCCCATATCGGTAAAATTGTCATTAAAAGCATTCTGCGGTATGTTGAGAATAAACCGGTTAAATTAACAATCTGAACAGTAAAATTTGGTTTTAACGGGCTTAAGACGATAATGGATTTAGTAAGGCCCATTAGGGGATTTTGGGCTAAAAAGGGTAAAACTGGAAACTAAGGTTAAAAGGACTTTTGTAAACACTAATGGACTAGTAATTACTTGGATTTGCATAAAAAACTTGAAAATCGGTAAAAAGACTAAAATACCCCTAAGTATGGAAAATTACCATTTTACCCCTAGGTGCAAAATGACCTTTATACCCCTAGGGTAAATTCTGTATGAAACGTATGATTTCCTATTTCTGTATGTAATATCTCATAATACATGTGTATATCTGATGCATGCGATTTTGTATGTTATATGCCATATCATGATATCTGTTGATGGGGTTTGAGTTTATGATGAAGGAAGCGTTCTGGCAGCCTCGCTGCAATCTGCTGGCCTCGCCACATATATATATCTGATCTTGCAGCCTCGCTGCAATCTGGTGGCTTCGCCACGTATATATCTGTTCTGGTGGCCTCGCCACATATATATCTGTTCTGGTGGCCTCGCCACAATATCTGTATCTGGTGACCTCGTCACAATATCTGGCAGCCTCGCTGCAAATTTCTGAGGTGTATAGCGGTTGGGTGGGTCGAGTAGTCTCCCCACATGGTGTAAGGCTGGTACAGGGGTGTTATGGTTGGATCTGGGTTGGGTTTTCTGTTTGCATAATATATCTGATCTGTATCTGTTATGGGCCTATGGGCTTAACCTGATTTCTGTAATGGGCCAAGGCCCAATTAACTCTGATTCTGAGGCTTGATCTATTTTAGCCTATGGTTGAGACTAAGTTACATACTGAGTTCTCAAACTCACTCCTTCATTTCATTTCTGCAGGTAACCCTCAACCATAGTGGGCTTGGAGCTGTGAGAGATTTGGAGTGGCCACAGCATCTGCAAATTCGGTTTTCTTTTCATTTTAAGTATTTTAT
Source organism: Gossypium stocksii (assembly GCA_020496765.1). Taxonomy (NCBI): domain Eukaryota; kingdom Viridiplantae; phylum Streptophyta; class Magnoliopsida; order Malvales; family Malvaceae; genus Gossypium; species Gossypium stocksii. Next base: position 77,226,829 of record CM035624.1, on the reverse strand, counting down.
TATGTTTGTTTTTGGGGTTTTTTATTGTAATAAGGCCGCTATTTAAATTTCTTTATTGGTTTTGTTTTAGCAATGGTTTGATTTATATTTTATCGAAACTGCTAGTTATAGGCTACGCGGGTTTTCAAATTCTTAAGAACGTTTTCAAAACTCAACAAGTTCAATGATTGGATAATCTAAAGATGTATCAAAATGACTTTTCACAAACTTGCTATTTTAATATCACCTAAGTCACAATAACAAAAAGGTCGTAAACTTAGTTATAGGCTCATGTGACACACCAGATCTGGTCATAACGTCCAGGCCGGGTTTGGGGTGTTACATACGACATCTTCGCCCATAAAGTGCCTCATATGGGGCCATCTGAATACTCGCTTGATAACTGTTGTTGTACGCAAATTCTGCCAATGGTAAGTAGTCCTCCCAACTACCACGAAAATCGATAACACAACCCCTGAACATATCCTCCAGAACTTGAATAACCCTTTTTGACTGTCCATCTATCTGAGGGTGAAAAACAGTGCTAAAGTCTAATCGTGTACCCAACGCCTCATGCAACTTCTGCCAGAATAGAGATGTGAACCTAGGGTCTCGATCAGAAATAATCGAAACTGGCACCCCATGCAGTCGCACTATCCCCGCCACATACAACTTGGCCAACTTTTGTAGTGAGTAATCGGTACGGACAGGTATAAAATGGGCAGATTTTGTTAACCTATCCACTATCACCCACACAGAATCCTTCTTGGAGGGTGTCAAAGGTAGCCCACTCATGAAATCCATAGTTACTCTCTCCCACTTCCAGACTGGAATTTTCACTGGTTGTAACAGGCTAGAGGGTAGTTGGTGCTCAGCCTTAACTTGCTGGCACGTTAGACATTTCCCAACAAATTCAGTCACCTCTCGCTTTAGACCAGGCCACCAGTACACCTCTCGCAAGTCTCGATATAACTTATTCCCTCCAGGATGCATAGCACAAGGTCCATCATGAGCCTCTTTTAGAATTGGCTGCCTCAATTCAGAGTCCTTCGAAATACAAACCCTTCCACGAAAACAAAGAACCCCGTCAGCATTCAGTCCAAAATTTGAATTCCCCTCATTTTCAGCTTGCTAAAATCGAGAAACCAACGATTCATCCTTCAACTGCTTCTCCTTAATCTATCCAGTCCAAGTAGGTCTCACTTGCAACTCTGCCAACAGACTCAGTGACAGCCCTTCGACTCAATGCATTAGCCACCACATTGGCCTTGCCTAGATGATACTCAATCGAACAGCCGTAATCCTTAAGCAACTCTATCAATCTTCGTTTCCTAAGGTTTAACTCCTTCTAAGTCAACAAATACTTGAGACTCTTATGGTCTGTGTATATAATACACTTTTCCCCATATAGATAGTGTCTCCAGATTTTCAACACAAAGATCACTATTGCAAAATCTAAATCATGCATAGGGCAATTCGCTTCATGAGGCTTCAGCTGTTGCGAAGCATAAGTGACTACCTTACCCCCTTACATCAATACACAACCCAGACCCACATGTGATGCGTCACTGTACACAGAAAATCCTTCCCAGACTCTGGTTGAATCAACACTGGCGCTTCAGTCATAACCTTCTTCAACTTATCAAAGGCTTCTTGCTATTTCTCGGTCCAAACAAATACTACTCCTTTCCTTAACAGTTTCATCAACATTGCAGCAATCAGAGAAAATCCCTCTATGAATCTTCTGTAATAGCCTACCAGACCCAGAAAACTCTAAATTTTTAATACTGACCTCGGTGGCTTCCATTCCAGAACTACCTCAATTTTCTGAGGGTCTACCCTAATTCCCTCAGCAGAAACAACGTGACCCAGAAAAGTCACTTCTCGCAACCAAAATTCACACTTTCTAAACTTCACACAGAATTAGTTTTCTCTCAGCACTTGCAGCACAATACGGAGATGCTCATCATGCTTCTCCTCAGTTTCTGAATATACCAAAATATCGTCAATAAAGATGACAACGAATCTATCAAAGTAAGGTTGGAATACTCAATGCATCAGATCCATAAAAGCTGCAGGTGCATTCGTCAGCCCAAATGGCATAACTAGAAACTCGTAGTGACCATACCGAGTTCTAAATGCCATCTTATGAATATCCACCTCCTTTACCCTTAATTGATGGTATCCAGATTGAAGATCGATCTTGGAAAATACCGAAGCTCCTTTAAGCTGATTGAATAGATCATCGATCCTTGGCAGTGGGTTCTTTATCGTTCGTTTGTTTAACTGGCGATAATCGATGCACATACGCATCGTCCCATCCTTCTTCTTCACGAACAGCACTAGTGTTCCCCATGGAGACACACTTGGTCTAATGAAGCCTCTATCCAACAACTCCTGGTTTTGAGCTTTGAGTTCCACTAACTCTTTCAGTGCCATTCGATAATGCGCGATGGACACTGGAGCCGTTCCAGGTAGCAAATCAATCCCAAACTCGACTTCTCGATTGGGAGGTAATCCAAGAAGCTCCTCTGGGAAAACATCTTGAAATTCTCTAACAGTTCTGACTGTTTCCATAGTTAGGTCCTCAGTTCTAGCTTGACTTATGAAAGCCAAGTATGCTCACATCCTTGGCGAATTATTTTCTCAGCCCTTAAAGTAGATACCACGTTGGACAAGTAGTCCCTTCATTCTCCAATAACCATTACCTCCTCATCCTCGATAGTCCTTAACACCGTCCTCTTAGCTGCACAACCCAAAGTTGCCTTATGCTTGGTTAACCAATCCATTCCTAAGATCAGATCAAACTCTCCAAAAGGTAACTCCATCAAGTCTCCACAGAAAATCCTACCTTGAATCTCTAAAGGCATCTCCCTAAAGAGTTTATCTACCCTAACCGAAAGACCTAGAGGACTTATCACAGTTACCCAACTCACAGTTTCCTCTGAGTGCACACCCAACGACCCAAAAATGTCATATACAACATATGAATGGGTTGATCCCACATCTATCGGAGCAGTATAGGCTATGCTAAAGATAAAAAATGTACCGGTTATGACGTCAGGTGCATCACCCTCCTCTCAGCGACGAGCTGCATATACCAATACTGGTTGACGAGCCTCAGCATTACCAGCACCCCTGCCAGGTGCCCTACGTCCACATCCATTGCCACTTCGACCTTGTCCACACCTCTTGGAGGCGGCAGTCCACCTTGTACAGGTTGAACAGCCCCTTGTTCAGCAACTTGAGTCTGAGCTGGCCTCCGAGGACAATCCTTGATCCTATGTTCCTTTGACCCAAAACGAAGACATGCCCCAATATGTTTCCAGCACTCCCCCAGATGCATTCTACCACAGTCTCCGTAAGGCTGTGGTCTAATCGTGTTTACTGGAACTACTCGAACCGGTTCCTCCACACTAGCTCTCTTAACATTCTGATTTGCAGCACCAGCTGGTCCAGAATCTCTCCTGAATCAGTTTCGATCCCTATCGCAGTTCTTTCGTTTAGCTTGCTTCACCTCTTCGGTTATCTTAGCCTTCTCTACCAATGCAGCAAAATTGTGCTCTCTCTGCGGAGCTATCAACACCCTTAGCTCATCCCTGAGGCCATCCTCAAAGCGAACACTGCACTCGTACTCAATAGCAACAATTTCGCTGGCATATCGGCTCAACCTTAGAAACTCGGCCTCATACTCAACAACTGACCTACTACCCTGGGTCAGGTTCAGAAATTCCTTCCTACGCGCATCCACACAGTTGGCTCCGACGTATTTTCCCCTAAAAACTATCTTAAACAATTCCTAGGTTACCCGCTCAGCTAGGTTACTCTCTCTCAGAGTATTCCACCATTGGTATGCTTCGTCTCGCAGCAAAGACACCGCTCCCTTTTGTTTTTGCTCCACCGAGCAGTCTAGGTCGTCTATAATCCTTTCCGTAGCTTCCAGCCAATAGTTAGCTACGTTCGAGGCCACTCCAAATATGCCCCTAAAGACCTCTGCTCCATTCACCCGTAGTCGCTCAGAAATAGATCCCCTATTTATTGGCCCAACATTAGCTCCAGCAACCCCTTCCAGAACCCTCAGCATAGCCTGGGATAGAGCGTCGTCCCCTGTGACCCGATCGTTTGGCCCATTTTCTGCACCCGATGGCAATCGTGCCTCACCAACTGGCATTAGTTTATGCTCTGAAGATGAAAACCCAGCTTGACCACTACCTCGACCAAGTCCTCGGTCTCATCCACGTCCTCGGCCTCATCCATGTCCTCGGCCTCGTCCACAAGCAGCTCTCGTCCTCATAACAACTTATTTGATTTAAAATTTTATGACAATAGGTTAATGTTTCAATTCTTTATTAAGGAATGTTTTATGCATAAAAAAAGTTTCAGAGTTTATTTTCGCGTAATCATAGTCTAACTACTGTCTCAGTCTTCTAGGGTTTAGTTTTCCCTACAGTCTCAGTCTTGTAGTCTCAATACTATCCTCTCTACAGTATCATATCACAGGCTTAGTTCTACCTACAGTATTGTTTCAGTACAGTATAGTATATAAAGCAGAAATACTTATAGACTTGGTGCTGGGGATTCAGTGTGCCACTTCTCCAGTTATCAGTAAAACTCAAAAAGATTAGGACTTTTCAAAATGCAACCTTTAAAACGTGTGTATATAAAAAAAACAAGTTTGAAAAGAGTTTTTCTAAATTTTCCAGGAAATTCGATTTTCCAAAAATACCCTTCTTGGGCTTAAAAATTTTAAACGCCTTTTTGGACCCGATCCACAGCGAGTTGTTGCAACCGAGCTCTGATACTACTAAATGTAACACCCCAAACTCGGCCCAGATGTTACGGCCAAATCCAGTGTGCGACATCACCTGTAACTAACCTAGTTACTAAGATTGGGGTGAGCTTTGCAAAAACTGTTATTTTGAAATTTTAAAAGAAATTCCCGATTTACTTAATGAATATCCTATCTACTACCGATCATTAAAGGTTTATTTAAAAACATGACTTTTGTTACACTTTTGGAATGTGCGTTTGGTTTTGAACACACTCGTTTATCATGCTATTTTAAAAACAAGAACTTTTAAAAAAATGCGCCTTAGAGCTATCCGATTTCATAAACAATTTAAACACTATTAATCTTAAGTTAACAACAATTTAAATAAGTAAAAAAAATTAAAACCCGAAATGAAAATAAATAAAGCGGCCTTATTACAACCCAAAACCATAATAAAATAATTTAATATAAATACGAAAATTAAATGAATTAAAATAAAACTTAGTTAAAAACTAGAACTTTAATCTTTGTGGCCACTCTAAATCCCTCCTGGCTCGAAGTCCACCAACTAGGGCTCACCTGCATGGATGCAAGAAAGAGGGGGTGAGTTTGGAAACTCAGTGTGTATAAAAAGCCCATCTAGAGCCCAAGTCAGCTCAAGCCCATTGGGCCTAAGCCCTATTGAGATATAGTATACTGCGCCTTAGCCCTTTTCAGATAATAATAATCTGGGCCTTAGCCTTTTTTCAGATAATAGAACGGCCCATAGGCCCATTTCAGAACAGAATAGATATTAAATATGGATGCAAACCCAAACCCAACCTAAATCCAACCGCTACACTCCACCCGTACCAGCCTTACACACCATGTGGGGAATAACTCAACCCACTAGCACGATAAACGAGTGGAGTGTAAGGCTGGGTGGGTTGAGTTATTCCCCAGTCAAATCAAACCCTAGGGGTATAACGGTAATTCTACACCTAGGGGTAAAACCGTAATTTCTCGTCCTTAAGGATATTTCAGTAATTTTATCAGTTTTTAGGGTTTTTATGCATATTTCAGTCTCCAATAATCTAACTTTCGTCTCAATGGTTATTTAACTTATTTTAACAGTTTTATGCTATTGGCCCTAAAACCCCTAATGGGCCCCACAATGTCTATTAGCTACTTACGCCCATTTAGTTTAGATTTTATGATCAATTTATCAGTTTAACCAGTTTTGAACCTACACTCTATCAGTACACATTAAGTACTCATTTTCACCTATATGGGCCCGTAAGCCCATTGGGCCCACTTTTACCCCATCAAGGCCCAATTACCGAAGAACATGAAATTACACTACAACTATCTCACCACTTGCGATTTCAGATCCAACGATTTCCAACCATCTTATGAGCATTCGCGCACTCACAAGCCCACGAAATGCCAGAATTTTCGCATTTCAGCTTTTCAGCTTTTGCCGATTTGAACTAAAGAAGGGTGTTCAATACACACCTTATTCGCGATGACTGCTAACAAGATCTCCCACGGTATCCTACAATCGATTACCACAACTCTTAGATTACAAATCTTCAATAACAATCCCAATATTCACTTACCATATTCGGCCATCAATACCTAGGCCTTTGAGATCTTACCTTTGTCGAAACTAGCGACTAGATCTAGATCTAGTCGTTCCAAAAATCCAAGCCCTCGTCAGCAGTCTCTAAACCACACTAACTCCAAAAGAAACTGATTATTACAACCCCTTAAAGTCTTAGGCCCCAATCCATAGCCTCCCTAGACTATAGGGACTTCAGCTTTTTCTAAATCAAAAAATAACGTATAGATCTGAGGTGATGAGCACTTACCACTGATTCCCCTTCTGTTTCTACTCAGATCTGATGTAGATCTAGCCCTTAAATACTAGTAGAACTCGAATCTAGGAGATTTAAAGTTTCAGCTATAAGCTCCTAAGAATGTGGCGTTTTCGACTTTTGACTGGTGAAGAAGAAGATGATTTGGGGTAGTAGTTTTGGAGTAGTGTTGCCGACAAGTACTGAGGGTTCACATGAGGAAAGAATTGGCTACCACAGATAAAGAAAATAGGGAAATTCGGCTTAAAGAAATCGGCAGCAAAAGGCAGTTTTTGGGATTTCGGCTTTTATGGCAATCGGCTATGGTGGTTTTGAGAATAATGGGATTGCAAGAGAATAATAGAGGAGAAGAGAAAAGAGGAATCAGCACAGAGGAGGCTTTTCTTGCGTTTTCAGCTTTTGGCACACTAAGGGAATAATAGAACTTTAAGTGGCTAACCCTAATTTACCAACACAGAAAAAGAAAAGAAGCTAACCCTAATCACTACTTAAGCAATCAACCCAACTTCCTTAAGGCCCTAGCCGAATGTCCACTTAACTCTATCACATGCCCGGTACATGCTCAAAAATAAAAGTATCAATATGCTTACCTTGTGACTTGAACTCAGGCTCTCAACCCATATCCACATGCCACTTTTTTAGGAGTTTAGTGGCGCCACCTTGCCACTTTACCAAGGCCCTATTTGTGTCATAATTTACAAAGTTTTTCTTAAAAGCCTACTTAACCAAGTCCCCTTTCACTTAAAAACTAAAATTGTTATTTTTGCCGGGTTTTAACTTAGGCTTGGGCCTCCTAAAGGCCCACTAGCACATTTAAACACCATTTCAGTATCCAAAACTCAAAATTTTTAGAATTTCACCAAAAATCACAAAAACCTGAAAAATCCCAAAAATCAAGGCGTTACATATATAAACTCGCACACTTAGTGCTCAATATCCAACCACCCTTATATTAAGTTTGCACACACAGTGCTCGATAGCCAACCACTTTCATATTTACTTCATACACTTACTGCCACACTCAATTTTAATTAACTTACATGTGCACACTTCGTGCCAAGTCTTCTTCACTTGTATACACATAAATTTTATACACTTCTCAACCAATTCTCATATTTGGTTATACTTCTAAATTTCATGTACAATTATTGGAAATATATAGTTCATATATAAATAAAACCAACAGTGTATATTTGCTCATAAACTTACCTCGAATTTCGACAAATAGAGATTATTGACTATTCAATGATTTTTTATTTCCCCCGATCCCCGTGCAATCTTTTCAATTCTTGATCTAGACATTTTCAAATTGAGTTCATTCAAAAACAAATTCAGTCAATTTAATCCCAAAACACATAAATGGAAAATTTATTATTTTGCCCTTGACATTTTGTAACGCCCTGATTTTCAGGATTTTTTGGGTTTTTGTGATTTTTGGTGAAATCTTGAAATTTTGGGTATTTGGTTAATGAAATTATGTTTAAGGTTGTTAGTGGGCCTTTAGGAGGCCCAAGCTTAGGTTAAAACCCAGCAGAAATATCAACTTTGGTTTTTAAGTGAAAGAGACTTTGTTAACTGGGCCTCTAAGAAAAAGTTAGTAAACTGAGACACAAAGAGGGCATTGGTAAAGTGGCAAGGGGACACCACTAAGCTCCTAAAAAAGTGGCTTGTGGATTGAGTTTATGGGCTAGAGTTCAAGTCACAAGGTAAGCAGATGATACTTTTATTTTTGGGCATGTGCCGGGCATGTGATAGGACTTGAGTAGAATTCGGCTAGGGCCTTGGGGAGGCTATGCCGTTTGCTTAGGTAGTCATTAGGGTTAGTTTTTATTTCTTTTCCTGTCTTGGTAAATTAGGGTTAGCCACCTAGAGTTTTCACCCTTGATCTATTCTCCCTTTAGTGTGCCAAAAAGCCAAAAATGCAAGTAAGCTTTCCTTTGAGCTGAATTCTCCCTTCTCTTCTCCTCTCTTCCATTCTTTTATTCTTTTTTTTCTTCTTTAGCTGAAACCACCTTCCTCCTCACTCATATTTTATTTTCTTCTCTTAAAAAATTGAATCTGCCATTCTTTTCTTCTTAACCCATCAACTAAAAAGCCAAAATCCCAAAAGGCTGCTTCTTGTGCCGATTTCTTCTAGCCAAAATCCTCCTATATTCTTCATCTCTTTTGGCCGATTTTCACACCCTCTAAACCCCAACCCTTGTCGGCAACACCACTTCAAAACCACCATACCAAATCTTCTTCCTCTTTGGAGTTCCAAAAGCCGAAAACACCATAGTTTTTAGGGACATATAACTGAATCTTTAGATCTCTAAGATTCAAAATCTGCTAGTGTTTAGGGGCTAGATCTGCATCAGATCTGAGTAGAAGAATCGCTTTGATTAAGGAAAACCTGTGCTAAGTAATCGACATCTTAGATCTATTCGTTATTTAGGGATTTGAAAAAACCAAAACCCCTAGAGGCTTAGGGAGGCTGTCGATTAGGGCTTAAAGCTTTAAGGGGTTTAACACTTGATTTATTTTGGTGTTAGTGCATTCTAGAGGTGACTGATCGAGGGCTTGGACAAGTGGAACGACTAGATCTAGATCCAGTTACTAATTTCGGCAAAGGTAAGATCTCAAGGGCCTTAGGTGATTATGGCCGAACATGGCAAGTGTTTATTGGGTTTGGTTATTATTGATTTGTAATCTAAGAGTTGGAGTGATTGATTGTAGGATACTGGGGAAGATTTTGTTAGCAGTTGTCGCAAATCAACTGTGCATCGAACACCCTTTTGTAGTTCAAATCAGCAAAAGCCGAAAAGCCAAAATGCCAGAATTCTGGCATTTCGTGGGCTTGTGAGCGTGCGAACGCTCGTAAGTCAAGTGGAAATCATTGGATCTGTAATCACAAGTGGTAAGATGGTTGAGTGCGCAATTTCATGCACTTCGGTAAATTGGGCCTTGATAGGCTAAAATTGGGCCCAACGGGCTTACGGGCTCATTTGGGTAAAAATAGGCAATAAATTCGTACTAGTAGACTGTAAGTCTAAAACTGCTAAAACTGATAAATCAAACGTAAAATTGGGACTAGATGGGCTAAATTAGTTAATTGGCACTATAGGGCCCATTAGGGGTTTTAGGGCCCAATCACTGTCATCTATTAAAATGGGCTAAATAAGCTACTGGGATAAAAGTTAGACCATTACTGATTAAAATGTGCATGAAACCCTAGAAACTGACATAATTACTGAAATACCCCTTATGGGTGGAAATTACTATTTTATCCTTAGGTGCAAATGACCATTATACCCCTAGGGCTAAGTTTGACCAAAATGCATGTTTTACTGTTACTGTTTACTGTATGCCATGTCATGAATATCTGCTGCATGGAGCTGGGAGGGATTTAGAGTGGCCACATGGACTGGACTATTGGTTTATTAAGTCTTTTATTTCCATATTATTTTTAATTATTTTTATTCTGATTTTGGGTTTGTAATAAGGCCGCTATATTTATTTTTATTTTAATTTTAAATTACTTATTCTTACATTACTTCAATTATTTTGAATATAGCTGTGCAAGTTTTCTTAAAATTAATCGAATGTTTTCAAAATCTCATCACACGTTTCAAACGAGTAACTAAGTTAAGTTTTAATATTATCCTCTTAATAGCTACTAATGTCTAGGACGTTCTCCGAAAATCGGGAATTTCTCTTAAACCCACAATATCAGTTTGCAAAGCTCACTCCAATCTTAGTAACTGGGTAACATGGTTAGTTGTAGGTGATGTGACACACCAGATTTGGCCGTAACGTTTGGGCCAGGTTTGGGGTGTTACACATTTCACACTTTTACAAATTAATCCAATTTTCATAAAACACAAAATATGTAAAATTTGAATATACAATGCTAGGGCCGAATGTTCACTAGGCTTATACAAGTCCCTACATTTCAGTTTTTTCACAATCTAGCCCTTCAATTTAACATTTTTGCAATTTAGCCCAAAATACTCAATGGAAACTCATATCTTTTATTTTCTGTCATTAAACCCAATATCTACCAAGGTATCAACAATGGAAACTCATGAATATCTCATCAAATTCAAAAATTCTAATATGGATCTAAAAGTATTCAAAGCAACGATCCCAAAAACGTAAAAATTAACAAAAACCGAACTCAATTACATACCTTAATTAAGCACACAAGGGCTGAAACTTTTGAAAGCTATTCATTTATCTTATCTTTAACATTCGGCCATGGGAAAATATGAACAACGTGGCCTTTATTTTATGTTTTATATTATCAAATGTTATTTCATAAATTAGCAAGATAACTTTGTTTAATAAACACCAAAACCAATATAAACAAGGCCATGACCATCCACTACATAGACTAATGGTCTATTTTCACATAAATACCTTACTTTATAAAAACATCAGCAATTCAGTACTTACCAATTTAATCATCAATTTTTTTCACTAATGGTCTATTTTTTTATTCTTCGCGATTAAGCCATTTTTACCAAATTAGCATTCAAACGATAGAATTTTTAAACGAAATTTTCACGCAAGTAAATTCACATATTAAGAGCACAGGAAATAATATTTAAATATTTTTCTGACTCAGAATCGTGATCCTGAAACCACCATTCAGGGTCAAAATTGAGCTGTTACACATATAACTCTAGCATGATATACAATTGACTCACAATTTCTAAAATTAGACGAGCTAGTTCAATAAATTACAAAGCAAACAAAAAAAAAAAGAATGTTAAGTATAAGTTTCCATCAAAATAAATATACAAATATGTACATATGTTCAAATGAATAGAAGTGATAGAAACATCAAAACTCGGCACAATTTCATCCACATAATGTACTACCTAAGTCACATAGAACTTGTAACACCCCTACCCAAATCGATAACTAGATCAGGGTAAGGAGTGTCATCACTAAATCGGGTTATTGTACCTACTTGTAATTTACTTAACTATTTCTTGACTAACATCCTTATGCCTCGCTGATACGTCTAAAATATATAGGTTTTTCAATAACCTTTTTACTTAATATTTATGCAAATTTTGAGTATATGAATAGCTAATTGAGTCACTTTAGTTCTTATTTAGACATTTGGCGTAGTTTTAGTACAATGTGCAATTTTATGAAATTAAGTATTAAATTTACATAAATTCACTATTTTATGCTACATATAATTTTTGTCTGCTCAATTTGTTGCAGTTGAACCATTGAATTAAATAAATTTGGGAGCCAAGACATACATGGAGATGAGCTAATATCCATACCAAGTGGACGGTAACATAGCAATTTTGACTAAGAAAATTTAATTAAGCCCAGTTGAAAGTTGGTTGCTAATAAGGGCTAGTTTGCTAGTTAGTTGCGTTGTCAAAACCATCCAACATAGGGAAGAATAGCCCAAATCGGCTAAGATATGAAAATTAGCCCAAATTAGCTTTAGAATATTTGAATTGAAGGTCATTGCATGTGTGAAATAAATCAGAAATTAGCCCCCAGCTAAACCCTTAAAAACTGTCCAACCCTTTGCTTAATTCATTCATAAAATCAAGCAACCACTCAACCTAGTCTCCACATTCCATGGCAGGCCAAGCAAGGGAGAAAACCAAGGGATCTGCATGTTATTTTTATTAAACTCCCAAGTCATTCCTCTAGTATAAATATCACCTCTCATCTCCCATTTCAATCATCTCTCAATTAACATTTTTATCATCTTTCTCTTATATTTTTTCCTCTACTCCACGCATAAGCCATCCATTTCCCTATTTCCCTTTAGTTAGCATTTCCCTTGAGAAAAACTCTCTTGGCCGACCAGCTTGAGGAGCAATTTATGAAGAAGCAATCACGACAATTGGAGGAAGCCACCATGATCAGTCTTTGGACAATCATCAAAATCATCTAGAGTTCCTTCTTCCTTGTTCTTTATTTTTATTCTTAGTTATTAAAATATTTTTTGAAAATTTTAACTGTTTTTCCATTGACGATGATGACTTAAATTTGTTTTCGTTGGAATGATTGGAATATTTTGATAAAATTCATTTGATTAATGTTTATGATGTTCTATGTCTCAGTCATTCATGCTTACAATTAAAATCATTCATGTTATTCATGCATTAAAATATGTTTGGATGTATTAGAATTAGTTGATCAATCGCAATCAAATGGTAACTAAGGGACACGTTAATTAGAAGGTGTATGCTTAATTTAGATCCTAATCTAATTAAATTAAAGGTTCGTAATAACTCGAGAGAGCTCTATTGCCTTGCATCACTGTAGGTTTGTGTGATTAAATTTTTTTCAAACCTAATCCTTCCTTGTTACTTCCCATAAATTCTAAGGAATTCTTAGTTAAACATGGACATGGAAATATATATTTTTTCTATGTATAATGCGACACCCCTAATTTGACCCTAGTCGGAAAGTGGTTTCGGGACCACAAAACCGAGATACAAAAATAATTAATTGTTATATTCTATGCTTATTATTTGTGAATAAGTATGTGTGAAAAATTTATGCTTTAATTTTGTCATTTGGATGTGGAATTAGCTAAAAAGGACATATTTGAGAAACTTTAAAAATATGATAGGCAAATGTCCAAGTGATTAAAATGTTAAACTACTAAAGTTGTGGACTTGCATGTCAAATGGCCCACTTTTAACATTAGTGGACGGTAATGATGTTATGATTTTGGCATTATGTATATATTATATTTAATAAATAATATTTAATAGTTTATATTATAAAATACATAAAATTAATAAAAGAAGGTGGCTGACAAAAACAAAGTTTTTGTCCATTCCTTTTCCCATTTTGCCGAAACTAGAAGAACAAAAATAAGGAAGAAAAGCCATGGCATTCGGCTACTCTAATGTCTAATTAAGGTATGAGTTTATGTTATTTCATTCAAATTTTGTGAGTTTGAGTTGGTTATTAAGTCTTTGATATAGCCCATGTGGTAATTTTGAGTTTGAAGTAAATGATGCAATCGGCCATGTTTTTTTTTTAAGTGTTAAATTGTTGATGCTTTGATGTGTGAAAATGGAAAGAGTAGAAAGATGAGCTTGAGCTTGTTAAATTGATATGTATAACTTGGTTGATGCATGGAAATTTATTTGAGTGATAATTTGAGAAGCTCTTGCAAAATACAAGAACTGAATACCAAATTGTTGGTATATATATGTATGTTTGCCGATTATGAACTTGAATAATGAATTATGGTTATAATGTTAAATGCTAATTGTGGTTAATTCTCAAATGGTCAAATGAGATTGTGTATAAGGTTAAATTATGTATAGGGAAGTTGATCTAGTAAAAAGAAATGCATGTGGGTGAATTAAATTGTCATAGAGATATTGGTTTTCATAGTTGTGGGTGTATATGGTGTCGAAGGTGCATTGTGAAATTGCTATGTGTTTCAGACTAATAAATTGATGAGAGTGATATGATTCGTGTACTATGGAAATTATAAAATTGGTGCTTGATTTTAGAAATGAATGCAAAATTGTTAACTTGGGTATGCAAGAGTGCCGAATGTGGTTCTAATTTATGAAAGGTATTAACTTGAGGGCTTGTTTTTGTTGAGGGTGTAATCGGCTGTAACTAGAAACATATTAAATGTATTTTTAATTTGTTAATTGGGAGCAATTGCCGAATGAGAAGAAAAGATGAGATGAGTAATTCATATACTATATATATATGTAATATGTTTGGAGTATGCTCACGGTTATGCGTGGATTAATTTAATGCATGTGTATGTGTGTGTGGCATTAGTTGCTAATGACATTCGGCCATGTTTAATTAATATTAGGAAAGAAGGCAAGAATGTTTAAAAACGGGAAGTATTGGTATGTTGGGTGATGCTCAAATGGTATTCGGCTACATGGTAATTATAAGCTTAAAGCATTAAGAATTGATTCAAGAATAAATGTATATGAGTCATATACATTCGGTTAATCAGTGATGGTTGTAAGATGGAATTGAATTTATTTAATTGTTACATACGTGAATTAAAATGATAAATGGTAGTTGATTTCAATGATCTTTGTGTATCTTGTAAATATATTCAAATGCTGATTGACAAGAGGAAATAAGTTAAGGTATGTGGTATAAGTATATTAAGATGAGTGATGGGTGCATTTGGTCTTATGGGAGTTTATTTGTATTTGATCATAAAGTGGTTAATAAGGTTGATTAAATTAGTCGTTTTGTTAAATGAAGCTCAAGAGCTTAAGGAGCCAAATTCGGATAAGGGGAAAAACTAAACTAACTAAATAGCCGATCCGCAGTCGTTGACAATATTCGAGGTAAGTTTTAAGTATTAAAGCCTATAATATGATTGAGTATGACATGTTAAGCACATATTAAAAGAATCATAACTCTATTGTATTTTTATGCATATAGCCTAATGGCTATTATGAAGTATAGGTAAGTTATTGATATGATATGTTGCCAAATAGATATGATAATATGAAGTGCTAAAAGGATATGTCAGAAGAGTAAATTTGTAATAAATCTGCTTAGGACAGCAGCAGGAACGTGAATTTACAAAATCACCATAAATTTTTGGTGTTGAATTAGAGGCTGAATATATTATGTATTGAAAGCTTAATGAGTCTAGTTTCTTATAAAAGAAACTGTGTAAGCAAAAGAATTGACGATAATGAGATATTTGAAGTGGCGTGGGACAGAGTCAAAATGACTTCGAGATCCCCTATTCTGTTTTTAGAAAATCATTATAAATTGTACAATAATGGTTTATATGCTTAGACTCCTTAATGAGTCTAGTTTCAAATGAAATAAACAAGAACATATTTTGAATTTTGTACAATGAGAAATTTGATTCGTAGTGAAGAGTGGTCAGTATAGTCAAACAGTGAAACAGGGGAAACTTTATGAAAAATCTGGTATTGATTGGCCAAACTAAAAATTCTGAAAATTTTATGGATAAAAGATATATGAGTCTATTTTCAGGGAAAATTAACAGCACTTCATTTGGAGTTTCTTAGCTCCATTTATGAATAATTTAATGACTATTGCTCAGGAAAAATAGCTTGTGCTGAATTTGTGATTATGTTGTAAACCTTGATAAAACTATTTGAGTTGCTTATAAGCTATCGATTAAATATTGGTAATCAAAGTACCAAATCCGTATTAAAGTGAAGCTATAAGCCATAAATGACTAGTATACCTAGTCAATTTTGTTATGATGAAATTGATGTACAAGATATGTATATATGTGATAAGGCTGAATGGCCAATGTGATGAATGTGAACATGCATATATGTGATAAGGCCGACTGGCCAATGTGATGAATGTGAAAGTGTATATATGTGATAAGGCCTAATGGCCAATGTGATGAATGTGAAAGTGTATATATGTGATAAGGCCGAATGGCCAATGTGATGAATGTGTACATGCATATATGTGATAAGGCCGAATGGCCAATGTGATGAATGTGAAAGTGTATATATGTGATAAGGCCGAATGGCCAATGTGATGAATGTGTACATGCATATATGTGATAAGGCCGAATGGCCAATGTGATGAATGTGAAAGTGTATATATGTGATAAGGCCGAATGGCCAATGTGATGAATGTGAACATGCATATATGTGATAAGGCCGAACTGCCAATGTGATGAATGTGAAAGTGGATATATTTGATAAGGCCGAATGGCCAATGTGATGAATGTGAAGTGTATATATGTGAGAAGGCCGAATGGGCAATGTGATGAATGTGAAAGTGTATATATGTGATAAGGTTGAGTGGCCAATATGATGAATGTGAAAGTGTATATATGTGATAAGGTCGAATGGCCAATGTGATGGATGTGAAAGTGTATATATGTGATAAGGCCGAATGGCCAATGTGATGAATGTGAAAGTGTATAAATGTGATAAGTCCCGAAGGGCATTTGTGCTAGTACTATATCCGGGTTAAGATCCCGCAGGCTTTATGCGAAAATATTATCCTGATTTAATGTCCGTAGGCTTCATGCTCGTACTATATCCGGGTTTAAAGACCCGAAGGCTAAATGCTGGGATTCAAGTAAGACTTTGATATTGAGTATCCGCAGTAAGTTACCACCAAATAAGTATTATGTATTTAAGATGTTCAGGTATGTATTACTTACTCATCGGTGGATTGATTTCGAAGTGAATTATTAGTATCAAAGAGGTATGTAAATGTGATTAATATTATAACTCCAAATATGAGAATGATCTAATTGGTAATGGTATGCTTGTATACTGAAGTATGTGATGAAATATTCTTATGTATTTGTGCATATTCTGCCCAAAGGCCTTATGATTTGAGTATGGGTTGGGTTCAGCTAGATGTGCCAGTACAAGGTAAGGATTATATTCTGTAAACTTACGTATATGTGATAAGGAATATGTTTGGTTCTTTATGTGCCTACGGTAATTTAGTACTTGTCATGTTGAAATACTTGAAAATATGGATGTGATTATGAACAAGTGGAAAGGATTATTGAAAGTTGTAATTGGTGAAGAATGTGCTTACCATGTGAATCCAACTTCAGTTGATGAAGAATGTGCTTTGGAAATATTCGGCCATCTAGGTCATTATTATTCGAAAGTATATATGTGATAGCTAAGTGATGCGTTTATTGATATTACGGTTCGAGATGGAGCTCTAGATTAACTTCATCGAACAGTTGAAATGAATGACCAATGATATTGAATGAAAACACTTTGTGACTTAAAACTCAAGGTTAAAGAAAGGTGAATCAAATTATGTGAAATTTTGGCTAGGTATATTGGGACAAATGAGATTTTACCTAGATTAAGTATAGGTGAAAAAAACGTCATTGATTCAACAAAATTATTGTTTTTGCTTAAAACTTACTAAGCTTACGAAAGCTTACTCTGTTCGTTAATGTTTTTGGTCTATAGGTTGTGGATTCTGACTACCAGCTTAGGGATCGTCAGCACTTCGTCACACTATCTACCATTACGGCAACCATGTGATTGGACTTAGCTTATGGCAAGTATAGGATAGACAATAAGTAGAATGATACTTTGACCTTCATGTAGATGTCATGTGATTACGGTATCTTATGGAACTTACTTGTATAAGTTTTAAATTTGAACTCTGTTTGCGTCTAGCAATTTAGTAAATGAATGATCTTTATTCAAAAAAAAAATGTTCAAAATTTTATGGCCCTGATCGGATTCCTAGTTTTCGGTAATGCCTCGTCCTATTTCTGCGACGGTTATGGGATAGGGGTGTTACATATAAGGCTTTGAAAGAACTTATAGTAGATTCCAAGTTAATGAAAGATCGAGTTACCATGGAATATTCTTCGGAACATTGTTAAACATGATGAAGAGTGAATTGAGTCAAGCGTTGTAACTATTTTAGCTTATTCATGTTATTGTTATTAAACTTGTGAAATTGCTGCTAAACCATTTTATTGCATTTTTCATCTCACTTGCATTTAGTTAAATAATTTAACTTAACATCTATCACTCCAAATTATTGTGTTTCTTTACCAACTTATGAATAGAAATTTTACAATTATCAAATTAATCACAATCCTTGTGGAGACAATAACTCTTTTACTTACTTATTACTTGAAAATGACTGTGTACACTTGCACATTCCATCGCGAACCAAGTTTTTGGCACTGTCGTCGAGGACTGTTAATTTAATAATTATTTGAGAAATTATTTCTTACGATCAGTTTATTTATTTATTGTTTTTCTTTAAATTTTTTATTTTTTTGTGATTTTCTTTTGAGGTGTTTATGAGTATAGATTGAGTCATTGATTTACTCCCAGTGGACCCTGAAATAGTGTGAACATTTAGATAAAGAAAGCAAGAAAGATTAGCCCAAAGACAAACCGTAGAGATGGACCTTGGAAATCAAAATGATGTTTAAAGGAATGGAGCCATTAATGCTCGTAATCCAATCCTTATTGATGATGACAGGGATCGAGCTATAAGGCAGTATGTTGTGCAACTTCTTAACGAGTTAAATTCAAGAATTAGGAGACGAGTGATCAAGGCACCAAAGTTTGAATTGAAGCCTGTGATGCTTCAGATGCTTTAGATAGTGGGTCTATTTAGTGGAATGCACACATAAGATTCCCATATTCACCTTCAACTATTCATGGAGGTTAGCAATTCTTTTAAGATTGTCGGTGTAACCAAAGATGCACTTACTTCACTCTCAGCTTAGTTATAATTTATATTTTCAATGTTGAAACAGTTTACTACTAATGGTTTGAACAATATTGTAGCTCAACCATCAAGTCAATTTGACAATGTTTTCTGCATATATTGCGGGGACAGACATTCGTGTGAAAATTGTCTATCAAATCCCGAGTCTTTTTACTATGTAGAGAATCAAAACCAAAATAAAAGTGGACAAGGACCACAGTCCAATTTCTATAATCCTTCATCGCGAAAGCATCAATACTTTTCTTAGAGTAATCAATGAGTTGGACTAAACAATAACTGCATGCAACATAGATCAAATAAACCTCATGGGTTCAATAAAAAAGCTTAGAAACCACCACAAGTTGAATCATCTAACAGTTTGCAGAATTTCTTGAAGGTGTACATGGCGAAGAATGACACCTTAATCTAAAGACAAGTAGCAACACTGAAATTTTGGAGAACCAAATGGGCAGTTAGCTACAGAGCTTTGTAATAGACTGTGACAGCCTTAAAACGGCCCTAGTCAGAATGTGGTTTCGGGACCACAAAACCGAGGCATAAAATATATTTAATATTCATTTTGATGCCTATAATATGTGTTAATTCATGTGTGACATGTTTGGTGTGTCGATTTGGAGTTATAAATTTGAATTTTATTAAAAGGGACTTAGTAGTGAACTTTGAAAATATGCTAGACAAATGAGTGATGACTAGTTAATGCATGCATGCAAATTGAGGGAGTTGCATGTCAAATTTACCTTTTTATATGAGTGGATGGTAATGATGATTTTGTTTGGCATTTTGTGCTTTGTAAGTTAGTAAATAATGATAATAATAAATTTGGTTATATTAAATAAAATTTGTTTCATAAAATGGAAATAATAAAAGTTAATAAATCAAATGAATAAAATAATGTTGAGGTAATAATAACAAGGCCATTTCCTCCTTCTTCTTGCCGTGAGTGAAGAAAGAAAATAGAAAACCCTTGAGTTAGGGCATTTGGCAAAGGGAGGCACAAACAAGGTAAGATTCATGTTATTTTCTTTGAGAACTTGTGAATTTAGTTGGTTTTGAAGCTCTCTTCTTTGTCCATGTTTGAATTTCTTGAGCCTTTAGTGTTAGAAGCATTCGGTCATGGGAGAAGAATTTGTGAATTTTGAATTTGATAGTTAAAATTGATAAATGAGTATGTGAAGGGAATTATGAGGTTAAATTCATGTGATTATAGGTTTATAAGCCTAAATTAAACAATTGGTGTTTTCAAGGGCTTAATCTTTTGTAAGGGAGGATATTCGGCCATGGATGTTGTGTTTCTTGGTAGGTGTTTTGATGTTTTTGGTATTAAGAATGATGATAGATGAATTGAGATTGTTAACTTGGATGGTTGTGGCTAAATGAAATTGTTGGCAATTTGCTACTATGTGAAATGCAAGATTAATGTATGATTTAGAAATCTTTGCTTGAAAGTAACATTTTATGTATGTGTATGGTAAGTATAATTAGTGAAATTATGCTTTGAAAGAGTAAATTGTTCAAAGGAACATTCGGCCATGGGGTATATTTACATTGTTATAAGTTGGAATTTAGGTTTGTCATTTGGTCCTTATTATGGTCGAATGTGATAAAAGTAAAAGAAAAAAATTGGTTAAAGGTGGAGTAATTGAGTTTCGGCTAATAATATGTGGCATGAAATTTGTCAAAAATGCCTTATATGATGATCGGCCTTAAGAAAATTTAGAACTAAGAAGCTTAATGTTCAATGCTTAATACATGCTTATACAATTGCTCAATGTGGCCTTGAAGACTTAGCATCCTTAAATTGCATTGTTAATTTGATTATTAAATAAAAGACCGATTGTGTACAAGGGCTATCTCATGACCATTTGATTAAGTGTGTTAGAAAGACTTGATTAAATAGCTTTTCCATGAGACATTTGCATATTCGGCTATAAGGTTGGATCTTGTATAGGGGAGTGTGAAATTAACGCATGGTGCAAAATTGAGTTGTGAGTTGATTATTACCGACTTGTATGATTCATCTAGTTAAATGAAATGAATATGAATTATGCATATATATGTTAAGATCAATGACTTCTTTAAATGATGCCTTGTAATGTTATGTTTTAATTATGTGAATAAGTACATTAAAGAGTGAATTTTGTATAAATCTGCTTGGTACAGCAGCAGTAACGTGTCTTGGAAAAATCACCATAAATTGTGGCAGATGAATTAGAGGCTAAATAAATTGTGTAATTAAAGCTTAGTGAGTCTAGTTTCTTATAAAAGAAACCTTACAAGGAAAGGAGTTTCTGATAAATAGATTTTTAGAGTAGAGTGAGACAGTGTCAGATTGACTACGAAATCCCGTGTTCTGTTTTTAGAAAATCACCATAAATTGTATAAAAATTTTTACGAGACAAAATTTATATGCTTAGACTCCTTAATGAGTCTAGTTTCGAATAAAATTGGTGAGGACATATTTGGAATTCTGTACAAGGAGGAATTCGGCTCGTAGTATAGAGTAGTCAGTTTAATCAAACAGTGAAATAGGGGAACTTTAAGAAAATTCTGGTATTGATTGGCCAAACCAAAAATTATGAAAATTTTATGGATGGAAGATAAATGAGTCTATTTTCATGCAAAATTAACGGCAGTTCATTTGGAGTTTTGTAGCTCCACTTATGAGTAAATTATTGAATGCTGCTCAGAAAATCAGCTTGTTGTGACTTATGATATGTCTGTGAAATGACCGAATGTGCGTATGTGTTTGCAATGAGAAGAATATCCATGTATTATTTGACTATAAGTGAAAATGATTCATTGAGATGCTTGAATAAGGATTAATAAAATTAAATGTTTTATTTAGCTCAAGAGCATAGAGGGACGAGTTCGGATAAAGGGAAGGCCAAAGTGGTCGAATAGCCAACTCGTAATTTCTCGAGAAAGTTCAAGGTAAGTTTTGAGTAAACGAAATTGCTATTTAAGTTAAAATGCCATGAGATACATGCTGATTTTTTGAAAGATGTCCCCTTGAGAAAGAAACCTTATTCATGTTTGCTATATAGCCGAATGGCTCATAGAGAAAAGGGCCAAAATTGAGATTTGAAATGCACTGCTTATGTATGTTTGATCACTGGGCCGAAAGTCTAGAAAAGAAGAGTATACGTGCATGAGTTTTGAATTATATATATATGCATGATATAAAGTCTAGAAGCATGTTATATGTTGTATGCACATGAATTGATTGAATTACAAGTGAAATCTTGTTATGTGAAACTTGGCAATATGCGAATATATATGTATGAGAAATTGTGATGCGAATCCGGGATTTAAGTCCCGCTGACTATATGTGGAGACTATGTCCAGGTTAAGACCCGAAGGCTATATGCAAAGATGATGTCCGGGTTGAGACCCGAAGGCTATATGCGGAGATTGTATCCGGGGTAAAGACCTGATGGCTATGTATAGAGTTTACCCGAGCTAAAGATCTCGATGATAATGAGAGTAAAGCCTAAGACTAATGGTATTCAAGGTAGCGATCGCTAATGAATTGCGCTAAAAGTGTTAAGTTATACAGGTATATACCTTTGGCTTATATGCAAGCTGGATTTTTGGACCGAATATTAAGGTCATTATGTGATTTCATATGTGTTCATGAAATGAGATTATTAATATGGTCTAAGTACAATTGGCCTATGTGAAGTGTTATGTGAATTTTTGTGACATGTGTATGTTTAAGTGAGTTTACTATAAGTGAAAGCTATCCACTTTCGTATACGATGTGAATGTATGTATTTGGTTGAAAGGTTACTTACCTAAAAGAGGAGGGAAACAAAGATACGAACAGCTATGCTATAATTTGATGCTTTATCTGTTGTCATTGCTTAAAACTTACTAAGCATTGAAATGCTTACTCCATCTCCCTTGTTTTCTCTATTTTATAGATCTCTTTTTGGAAGCTACGGACTCGAGGATTGAAGCCTTGATCACCTACACTATCGCTGTTATTTTGGTACTTTTAATGGTTGTTTTGGATCAATGGCATGTATAGGCTAATCTCTTTCTATTGAATCAAACTACATTTTGAGTTGTAAATATTTCTAGCCATGCGAAAATGGCTTGCTTAGTCTTCGAGTTTGATTATATGTGTTTGGATGATTCTCATATGATTCGATGTTGTGGCATGATATTTGGTTAGTACCCAATATGCAATGAATTTCTAATATGGTGATCGGTTATTGAAATGTTCGATTTAGCCAAATTGTTAGTAGCCACAAGGTAGAGATTTGCTAGAATGCTTATAGAAGGATTTTAATGAGATTTGATGTATTGATCGAACCGACCTACAAGAGTTATATTCGACTATAGAACTCAATGAATTCACGCCTAGCATGTAACCATGAACCTCGGTAGATTGTATTTAGTTTTGTAATACCTTATACCCTATTCTGGCGACGGACAGGGGTGTAAGGTGTTACATTTTTATTGGTATCAGAGCTACGGTTTAGTCGATTCTCAGACTAACGTAGCACGTGTGAGTATAGCTATACATGCCATTTTGTGAAAATGCGATAGTGTGGTGATTTCTGACTTTTAAAATGTGTTTTTCGTATAGTAATGGATTCCGATCTCGATCGAGCCGCAGCAGAAGATATTGAGAGTGTAGCGGCTGCTCCCGCGCAAGGGACCGCGCCGACTGACTCTCAGCCGAATGCCAATCATGGAGATGATGACATGAGGCAGAACTTCTATGCAATGATGAATGATTGGTTCACCCAATTTCTTTGAACTAATCCGGCTGTTCCACAACCTCCTCCCCCGAATAACCCACTTCTGACCCCTGTAGCTCCTCCTGAGGCCGACCCTGTGAGGTCGAGTAAACCCCCGGTCGATAAAATTAGAAAATATGGGGCTGAAGAGTTCCGGGCTACAGTTGATGATGATGCTGAGCGGGCCGAGTTTTGGCCCGATAATGTAATCCGTGTGTTTGATGAATTGTCGTGTACACCCGAATAGTGCTTGAAATGTGCCGTATCTCTGCTGCGTGATTCTGCCTACTATTGGTGGAACACATTGGTTTCTGTTGTGCCGAGAGAGCGAGTTACTTGGGAGTTTTTCCAAGTTGAATTTCGAAAGAAGTATATCAGCCAAAGATTTATCGTTCAGAAACGGAAGGAATTCCTCGAGCTTAAACAAGGCCGAATGTCAGTAACTGAGTATGAGAGAGAATTCGTATGGCTTAGTTGATATGCTCGCGAGTGCATAGCATCCGAAGCTATTATGTGTAAACGCTTCGAGGACGGGTTAAATGAAGATATCAAACTACTGGTTGGCATTCTGGAAATTCAAGAGTTCGTTGTTCTTGTCGAGCGAGCCTGCAAGGCCGAAGAGCTTCGAAATGAAAAGAGAAAAGCTGATATCGGAGCTAGAGAGTTCCGTAAGAGATCTTCTGGGAGGTCTACTCAAAAATCCTCAAAGAAGTTCCGAAGTGAATCGGACAGACCATCTGCTACTTCGGGTTTTTCTAGACGAGACCGTGATCGACCCCCTATGAGTACCCGTGCCACTTCTGCTGCTAGTGTTGGGAATGACTGTCGAGATCGAGCCGAGTGCAAGTATTGTGGAAAATGGCATTTGGGGAGCTGCAGATTCCATGATCGCTCCTGTTATAAGTGCGGGTCGGCTGATCACTTTATAAGAGATTTCCCCAGATGGTCCGAGCAAAATGTGAATCAGAGTGGGAAACCGAGTACTACTTCAGCACGAGGTAGGCCACCTAGAAATCCGAGAAATGCTAGTGGTGGTCACAGAAGGTTTAAAGATGCCACGACAAAATCTGAGGCTCATGCTCCTGCTAGGGCTTACGCTATTCGTGCACGAGAAGATGCCTCTTCGCCCGATGTTATCACCGGCACTTTCACTCTCTTTGATACTGATGTAATTGCTTTGATTGACCCCGGTTCAACTCATTCATATGTATGTAAAACTTTGGCATCCTGTAAAACTCTCCCTATTGAGTCTACTAAGTTTGTGATTCGAGTGTCAAATCCCTTGGGTCGTTGTGTTTTAGTTGATAGAGTGTGTAATAAATGTCCCCTTATGATTCGAAATTCCTGTTTTCCGGACGATTTGATGCTTTTGCCATTTGATGAATTTGACGTTATACTCGGAATGGATTGGTTGACTGTGCACGATGCAGTAGTGAATTGCAAACGAAAGACTATTGATTTACGATGTTCGACTAATGAGATCATTCGGATTGAGTCTACGGATGTAAACGGGCTGCCGGCGGTAATATCTTCTATGTTGGCTCAGAAACTTATGAAAAAGGGTTGCGAGGCTTATCTTGCTTATGTATTAGATAGCAAAGTATCCGAACTAAAGCTTGAGGCTGTACCTGTGGTTTGTGAGTATCCGGACGTATTTCCCGAAGAATTATCGGGATTACCGCCTATTAGGGAGGTTGAGTTTGGCATTGAGCTAGTCCCGGGTACAACTCCGATTTCGATTGCTCCCTATCGTATGGCTCCAACAGAGTTGAAAAAGTTGAAATCTCAGTTGCAAGAGTTAACTGGTAGAGGTTTCGTAAGACCAAGCTTTTCACCCTGGGGTGCACCAGTTTTGTTCGTGAAAAAGAAAGACGGGACTTTGAGAATGTGTATCGACTATCGGCAGTTGAACAAGGTGACTATAAAGAATAAGTATCCGTTGCCTCGTATCGACGACTTATTCGATCAGTTAAAGGGAGCTTCAGTGTTTTCAAAGATTGATTTGCGATCCGGCTATCATTAGTTGCAAGTTTGAGACTTAGACGTGCCCAAGACTGCCTTCAGAACGAGGTACGGACACTACGAATTTTTAGTGATGTCGTTTGGGCTGACTAATGCCCCTGCTGTTCTCATGGATCTGATGAATCGAGTGTTTAAGCAGTACCTAGATCGATTTGTAGTCGTGTTTATCGATGATATTTTGGTTTATTCCCGCGATGAGATTGAGCATGCCGAGCATTTAAGACTTGTGCTACAGATTTTGCGTGATAACCAGTTATATGCGAAATTTAGCAAGTGTGAGTTCTGGTTGCGCGAGGTTGGCTTTCTGGGACACATTGTATCTGCTGCGGGTATCCGAGTTGATCCGAATAAAATATCTGCTATCCTTGATTGGAAGCCTCCTAAAAGTGTCTCGGAAGTCCGAAGCTTTTTGGGACTTGCCGGGTACTACCGACGGTCTGTGAAAGACTTCTCAATAATCTCAACCCCGTTGATGAAGCTATTGCAGAAAGATGTTAAATTCGAATGGTCCGAGAAGTGCCAAAAGAGTTTCGAGCAATTGAAAGCCCTATTGACGGAAGCTCCAGTATTAGTTCAGCCTGAATCCGGTAAAGAGTTTGTGGTTTATAGTGACGCGTCTTTGAATGGCTTGGGGTGTGTTTTGATGCAAGAGGGCAGAGTTGTTGCATATGCCTCGAGGCAATTAAAGCCTTATGAGAAAAACTTTCCGACTCACGATCTCGAATTAGCTGCTATTGTGTTTGCTTTGAAGATTTGGCGTCACTACCTTTTTGGTGAGAAATGTCATGTCTTTTCCGACCATAAAAGCCTCAAATACTTGATGACGCAAAGAGATTTGAATTTGAGACAAAGACGTTGGCTTGAATTGCTAAAGGACTACGAGCTTGTCATTGACTATCATCCGAGAAAGGTGAATGTAGTTGCTGATGCTCTTAGCCGAAAATCATTATTTGCTTTACGAGCCATGAATGTGCATTTATCGGTATCTGATGATGGTGTGATGATAGCAGAATTAAAAGCGAAACCGGTGTTTCTCCGACAAGTTTGCGAAGCTCAGAAAGCGGATGATGACTTAATTTCCAAGCGAGCTTAATGCGATTTAAATGTGGATTCTGAGTTTCAAGTTGATGACGATGATTGTTTGAGGTTCCGAGGCCGAGTTTGTATCCCGAGAAGTTCAGAGTTGATTTCAATGATTTTAGATGAAGCTCATAATAGCCGAATGTCAGTTCATCCGGGAAGCACAAAAATGTACAATAATTTGAAACGTCAGTATTGGTGGCATGGTATGAAACGAGACATCTCAAATTTTGTGTCAAAGTGTTTGATATGCCAACAAGTAAAAGCAGAACATCAGGTGCCTTCGGGTTTGTTGCAACCGATTTTGATTCCCGAGTGGAAATGGGATAAAGTCACGATGGATTTCGTATCTGGGCTACCGTTGACACTGAACAAGAAGGATGCGATTTGGGTTGTCGTAGACCGATTAACTAAATTCGCCCATTTTATACCCGTGCGTACGGATTACTCACTCGATAAGCTAGCGGAGTTGTATGTTTCTCAAATCGTCAGATTGCACGGAGTCCCTATCTCTATCGTATCGGATAGAGACCCGAGATTTACATCGCGGTTTTGGAAGAAACTACAGGATTCTCGGTACTAAGTTACATTTTAGTACCGCGTTCCATCCTCAGACGGACGGTCAATCGGAATGAGTAATTCAAATACTCGAGGATATGTTGAGATGTTGTGTCCTTGAGTTTAGTGGTTCGTGGGAACGGTATTTGCCTTTGATTGAATTCGCTTACAACAACAGTTTCCAATCGAGCTTTAAGATGGCACCTTACGAGGCTTTGTACGGTCGCAAATGCTGCACCCCGTTGTTTTGGACTGAGCTTAGCGAAAGTAAGATCTTTGGAGTCGATTTAATTAGAGATGCCGAGCAAAAAGTAAAAGTGATTCGTGGTAGTCTTAAGGCAGCTTCAGATCATCAAAAGTCATACGCGGATTTAAAGCGGAAAGATATCGAGTATCAAGTCGGAGATAAAGTATTCCTTAAAGTATCACCTTGGAAAAAGGTGCTTAGATTCGGCCGTAAGGGCAAATTGAGTCCGAGGTTCATCGGACCGTATGAAATATCTGAACGGATTGGACCGGTGGCATATCGATTGATTTTGCCTCCCGAGCTTGAAAGGATCCACAACGTTTTTCATGTTTCGATGCTCCGACGATATAGATCCGACCCATCACATGTAATTAACCCATCTGACATTGAGATTTGATCTGATATGAGTTATGAGGAGGAACCAATTCGTATTTTGGCACACGAGGTTAAAGAGTTGCGAAATAAGAAGATTTCATTAGTGAAAGTGTTGTGGGTCAAACACGGGGTTAAAGAAGCTACTTGGGAGCTTGAGGACTCGATAAGAGAACGTTACCCAGACTTATTTTCCGGTAAGATTTTCGGGGACGAAAATTTCTTAAGTGGGGGAGAGTTGTGACAGCCTTAAAACGGCCCTAGTCAGAATGTGGTTTCGGGACCACAAAATCGAGGCATAAAATATATTTAATATTCATTTTGATGCCTATAATATGTGTTAATTCATGTGTGACATGTTTGGTGTGTCAATTTAGAGTTATAAATTTGAATTTTATTAAAAGGGACTTAGTAGTGAACTTTGAAAATATGCTAGACAAATGAGTGATGACTAGTTAATGCATGCATGCAAATTGAGGGAGTTGCATGTCAAATTTACCTTTTTATATGAGTGGATGGTAATGGTGATTTTGTTTGGCATTTTGTGCTTTGTAAGTTAGTAAATAATGATAATAATAAATTTGGTTATATTAAATAAAATTGGTTTCATAAAATGGAAATAATAAAAGTTAATAAATCAAATGAATAAAATAATGTTGAGGTAATAATAACAAGGCCATTTCCTCCTTCTACTTGCCGTGAGTGAAGAAAGAAAATAGAAAACCCTTGAGTTAGGGCATTCGGCAAAGGGAGGCACAAACAAGGTAAGATTCATGTTATTTTCTTTGAAAACT
Organism: Gossypium stocksii; assembly: GCA_020496765.1. Taxonomy (NCBI): domain Eukaryota; kingdom Viridiplantae; phylum Streptophyta; class Magnoliopsida; order Malvales; family Malvaceae; genus Gossypium; species Gossypium stocksii. The sequence continues at coordinate 77,198,186 of CM035624.1, read as the reverse complement.
TGTGAATTTAGTTGGTTTTGAAGCTCTCTTCTTTGTCCATGTTTGAATTTCTTGAGCCTTTAGTGTTAGAAGCATTCGGTCATGGGAGAAGAATTTGTGAATTTTGAATTTGATAGTTAAAATTGATAAATGAGTATGTGAAGGGAATTATGAGGTTAAATTCATGTGATTATAGGTTTATAAGCCTAGATTAAACAATTGGTGTTTTCAAGGGCTTAATCATTTGTAAGGGAGGATATTCGGCCATGGATGTTGTGTTTCTTGGTAGGTGTTTTGATGTTTTTGGTATTAAGAATGATGATAGATGAATTGAGATTGTTAACTTGGATGGTTGTGGCTAAATGAAATTGTTGGCAATTTGCTACTATGTGAAATGCAAGATTAATGTATGATTTAGAAATCTTTGCTTGAAAGTAACATTTTATGTATGTGTATTAGCCGAATTTGAGCTTAGAGTGGTAAGTATAATTAGTGAAATTATGCTTTGAAAGAGTAAATTTTTCAAAGGAACATTCGGCCATGGGGTATATTTACATTGTTATAAGTTGGAATTTAGGTTTGTCATTTGGTCCTTACTATGGCCGAATGTGATAAAAGTAAAAGAAAAAAATTGGTTAAAGGTGGAGTAATTGAGTTTCGGCTAATAATATGTGGCATGAAATTTGTCAAAAATGCCTTATATGATGATCGGCCCTAAGAAAATTTAGAACTAAGAAGCTTAATGTTCAATGCTTAATACATGCTTATACAATTGCTCAATGTGGCCTTGAAGACTTAGCATCCTTAAATTGCATTGTTAATTTGATTATTAAATAAAAGACCGATTGTGTACAAGGGCTATCTCCTGACCATTTGATTAAGTGTGTTAGAAAGACTTGATTAAATAGCTTTTCCATGAGACATTTGCAAATTCGGCTATAAGGTTGGATCTTGTATAGGGGAGTGTGAAATTAACGCATGGTGCAAAATTGAGTTGTGAGTTGATTATTACTGACTTGTATGATTCATCTAGTTAAATGAAATGAATATGAATTATGCATATATATGTTAAGATCAATGACTTCTTTAAATGATGCCTTGTAATGTTATGTTTTAATTATGTGAATAAGTACATTAAAGAGTGAATTTTGTATAAATCTGCTTGGTACAGCAGCAGTAACGTGTCTTGGAAAAATCACCATAAATTGTGGGAGATGAATTAGAGGCTGAATAAATTGTGTAATTAAAGCTTAGTGAGTCTAGTTTCTTATAAAAGAAACCTTACAATCAAAGGAGTTTCTGATAAATAGATTTTTAGAGTAGAGTGTGACAGTGTCAGATTGACTACGAAATCCCCTGTTCTGTTTTTAGAAAATCACCATAAATTGCATAAAAATTTTTATGAGACAAAATTTATATGCTTAGACTCCTTAATGAGTCTAGTTTCGAATAAAATTGGTGAGGACATATTTGGAATTCTGTACAAGGAGGAATTCGGCTTGTAGTATAGAGTAGTCAGTTTAATCAAACAGTGAAATAGGGGAACTTTAAGAAAATTCTGGTATTGATTGGCCAAACCAAAAATTATGAAAATTTTATGGATGGAAGATAAATGAGTCTATTTTCATTAAAAATTAACGGCACTTCATTTGGAGTTTTGTAGCTCCAGTTATGAGTAAATTATTGAATGCTGCTCAGAAAATCAGCTTGTTGTGACTTATGATATGTCTGTGAAATGACCGAATGTGCGTATGTGTTTGCAATGAGAAGAATATGCATGTATTATTTGACTATAAGTGAAAATGATTCATTGAGATGCTTGAATAAGGATTAATAAAATTAAATGTCTTATTTAGCTCAAGAGCATAGAGGGATGAGTTCGGATAAAGGGAAGGCCAAAGTGGTTGAATAGCCAACTCGTAATTTCTCGAGAAAGTTCAAGGTAAGTTTTGAGTAAACGAAATTGCTATTTAAGTTAAAATGCCATGAGATACATGCTGATTTTTTGAAAGATGTCCCCTTCAGAAAGAAACCTTATTCATGTTTGCTATATAGCCGAATGGCTCATAGAGAAAAGGGCCGAAATTGAGATTTGAAATGCATTGCTTATGTATGTTTGATCACTGGGCCGAAAGTTTAGAAAAGAAGAGTATACGTGCATGAGCTTTGAATTATATATATATGCATGATATAAAGTCAAGAAGCATGTTATATGTTGTATGCACATGAATTGATTGAATTACAAGTGAAATCTTGTTATGTGAAACTTGGCAATATGCGAATATATATGTATGCGAAATTGTGATGCGAATCCGGGATTTAAGTCCCGCTGACTATATGTGGAGACTATGTCCGGGTTAAGACCCAAAGGCTATATGCAGAGATGATGTCCGGGTTGAGACCCGAAGGCTATATGCGGAGATTGTATCCGGGGTAGAGACCCGATGGCTATGTATAGAGTTTACCCGAGCTAAAGATCTCGATGATAATGAGAGTAAAGCCTAAGACTAATGGTATTCAAGGTAGCGATCGCTAATGAATTGCACTAAAAGTGTTAAGTTATACAGGTATATACCTTTGGCTTATATGCAAGCTGGATTTTTGGACCGAATATTAAGGTCATTATGTGATTTCATATGTGTTCATGAAATGAGATTATTAATATGGTCTAAGTACAATTGGCCTATGTGAAGTGTTATGTGAATTTTTGTGACATGTGTATGTTTAAGTGAGTTTACTATAAGTGAAAGCTATCCACTTTCGTATACGATGTGAATGTATGTATTTGGTTGAAAGGTTACTTACCTAAAAGAGGAGGGGAACAAAGATACGAACAGCTATGCTATAATTTGATGCTTTATCTATTGTCATTGCTTAAAACTTACTAAGCATTGAAATGCTTACTCCGTCTCCCTTGTTTTCTCTATTTTATAGATCTCTTTTTGGAAGCTACGGACTCGGGGATTGAAGCCTTGATCACCTACACTATCGTTGTTATTTTGGTACTTTTAATGGTTGTTTTGGATAAATGGCATGTATAGGCTAATCTCCTTCTGTTGAATCAAACTACATTTTGAGTTGTAAATATTTCTAGCCATGCGAAAATGGCTTGCTTAGTCTTCGAGTTTGATTATATGTGTTTGGATGATTCTCATATGATTCGATGTTGTGGCATGATATTTGGTTAGTACCCAATATGCAATGAATTGCTAATATGGTGATCGGTTATTGAAATGTTCGATTTAGCCAAATTGTTAGTAGCCACAAGGTAGAGATTTACTAGCATGCTTATAGAAGGATTTTAATGAGATTTGATGTATTGATCGAACCGACCTACAAGAGTTATATTCGACTATAGAACTCAATGAATTCACCCCTAGCATGTAACCATGAACCTTGGTAGATTCTATTTAGTTTTGCAATACCTTATACCCTATTCCAGTGACGGACAGGGGTGTAGGGTGTTACATTTTTATTGGTATCAGAGCTCCGGTTTAGTTGATTCTCGGACTAACGTAGTGCGTGTGAGTATAGCTATACATGCCATTTTGTGAAAATGCGATAGTGTGGTGATTTCTGACTTTTAAAATGTGTTTTTTGTATAGTAATGGATTTCGATCCCGATCGAGCCGCAGTGGAAGATATTGAGAGTGTAGCGGCTGCTCCCGCGCAAGTGACCGCGCCGACCGACTCTCAGCCGAATGCCAGTCATCGAGATGATGAAATGAGGCAGAACTTCTATGCAATGATGAATGATTGGTTCACCCAATTTCTTCGAACTAATCCGGCTGTTCCACAACCTCCTCCCCCGAATAACCCACTTCTAACCCCTATAGCTCCTCTTGAGGCCGACCCTGTGAGGTCGAGTAAACCCCCGGTCGATAAAATTAGAAAATATGGGGCTGAAGAATTCTGGGCTATAGTTGATGATGATGCTGAGCGGGCCGAGTTTTGGCTCGATAATGTAATCCGTGTGTTTGACGAATTGTCGTGTACACCCGAAGAGTGCTTGAAATGTGTCGTATCTCTACTGCGTGATACTGCCTACTATTGGTGGAACACATTGTTTTCCGTTGTGCCGAGAGAGCGAGTTACTTGGGAGCTTTTCCAAGTTGAATTTCGAAAGAAGTATATCAGCCAAAGATTTATCGATCAGAAACGGAAGGAATTCCTCGAGCTTAAACAAGGCCGAATGTCAGTAACCGAGTATGAGAGAGAATTCGTACGGCTTAGTCGATATGCTCGCGAGTGCATAGCATCCGAAGCTATTATGTGTAAACGCTTCGAGGACGGGTTAAATGAAGACATCAAACTACTGGTTGGCATTCTAGAAATTCAAGAGTTCGTTGCTCTTGTCAAGCGAGCCTGCAAGGCCGAAGAGCTTCGAAATGAAAAGAGAAAAGCTGATATCGGAACCAGAGAGTTCCGTAAGAGATCTTCTGGGAGGTCTACTCAAAAATCCTCAAAGAAGTTTCGAAGTGAATCGGACAGACCATCTGCTACTTCAGGTTTTTCTAGACGAGACCGTGATCGACCCCATATGAGTACCCGTGCCACTTCTGCTGCAAGTGTTGGGAATGACCGTCGAGACCGAGCCGAGTGCAAGTATTGTGGAAAATGGCTTTCAGGGAGCTGCAGATTCCATGATCGCTCCTGTTATAAGTGCGGGTCGACTGATCACTTTATAAGAGATTGCCCAGATGGTCCAAGCAAAATGTGAATCAGAGTGGGAAACCAAGTATTACTTCAACACGAGGTAGGCCACCTAGAAATCCAGGAAATGCTAGCGGTGGTCAGAGAAGGTTTAAAGATGCCACGACAAAATCCGAGGCTCATGCTCCTGCTAGGGCTTACGCTATTCGCGCACGAGAAGATGCCTCTTCGCCCGATGTTATCACCGGTACTTTCACTCTCTTTGATACTGATGTAATTGCTTTGATTGACCCCGATTCAACTCATTCATATGTATGTGAAACTTTGGCATCCAGTAAGACTCTCCCTATTGAGTCTACTGAGTTTGTGATTCGAGTGACAAATCCCTTGGGTCGTTGTGTTTTAGTTGATAGAGTGTGTAAGAAATGTCCCCTTATGATTCGGAATTCCTGTTTTCCGACCGATTTGATGTTTTTGCCATTTGATGAATTTGACGTTATACTCGGAATGGATTGGTTGACTGTGCACGATGCGGTAGTGAATTGTAAATGAAAGACTATTGATTTACGATGTTCGACTAATGAGATCATTTGGATTGAGTCTACGGATTTAAACGGGCTGCCGGCGGTAATATCTTCTATGTTGGCTCGAAAACTTATGAAAAAGGGTTGCGAGGCTTATCTTGCTTATGTATTAGATAGCAAAATATCTGAACTAAAGCTTGAGGCTGTACCTGTGGTTTGTGAGTATCCGGACGTATTTCCCGAAGAATTACCGGGATTACCGCCTGTTAGGGAGGTTGAGTTTGGCATTGAGCTAGTCCCGGGTACAAATCTGATTTCGATTGCTCCCTATCGTATGGCTCCAACAGAGTTGAAAGAGTTGAAATCTCAGTTGCAAGAGTTAACTGATAGAGGTTTCGCAAGACCGAGCTTTTCACCCTGAGGTGCACCAGTTTTGTTCGTGAAAAAGAAAGACGGGACTTTGAGAATGTGTATCGACTATCGGCAGTTGAACAAGGTGACTATAAAGAATAAGTATCCGTTGCCTCGTATCGACGACTTATTCGATCAGTTAAAGGGAGCTTCAGTGCTTTCGAAGATTGATTTGTGATCCGGCTATTATCAGTTGCGAGTTCGAGACTCAGACGTGCCCAAGACTGCCTTCAGAACGAGGTACGGACACTACGAATTTTTAGTGATGCCGTTTAGGCTGACTAATGCCCCTGCTGTTTTCATGGATCTGATGAATTGAGTGTTTAAGCAGTACCTAGATCGATTTGTAGTCGTGTTTATCGATGATATTTTGGTTTACTCCCGCGATGAGATTGAGCATGCCGAGCATTTAAGACTTGTGCTACAGATTTTGCGTGATAACCAGTTGTATGCGAAATTTAACAAGTGTGAGTTCTGGTTGCGCGAGGTTGGCTTTCTGGGACACATTGTATCTGCTGCGGGTATCCGAGTTGATCCGAATAAAATATCTGCTATCCTTGATTGGAAGCCTCCTAAAAGTGTCTCGGAAGTCCGAAGCTTTTTGGGACTTGCCGGGTACTACCGACGGTCTGTGAAAGACTTCTCAATAATCTCAACCCCGTTGATGAAGCTATTGCAGAAAGATGTTAAATTCGAATGGTCCGAGAAGTGCCAAAAGAGTTTCTAGCAATTGAAAGCCCTATTGACGGAAGCTCCAGTATTAGTTCAGCCTGAATCCGGTAAAGAGTTTGTGGTTTATAGTGACGCGTCTTTGAATGGCTTGGGGTGTGTTTTGATGCAAGAGGGCAGAGTTGTTGCATATGCCTGGAGGCAATTAAAGCCTTATGAGAAAAACTTTCCGACTCACGATCTCGAATTAGCTGCTATTGTGTTTGCTTTGAAGATTTGGCGTCACTACCTTTTTGGTGAGAAATGTCATGTCTTTTCCGACCATAAAAGCCTCAAATACTTGATGACGCAAAGAGATTTGAATTTGAGACAAAGACGTTGGCTTGAATTGCTAAAGGACTACGAGCTTATCATTGACTATCATCCGGGAAAGGCGAATGTAGTTGCTGATGCTCTTAGCCGAAAATCATTGTTTTCTTTACGAGCCATGAATGTGCATTTATCGGTATCTGATGATCGTGTGATGATAGCAGAATTAAAAGCGAAACCGGTGTTTCTCCGACAAGTTTGTGAAGCTCAGAAAGTGGATGATGACTTAATTTCCAAGCGAGCTCAATGCGATTTAAATGTGGATTCTGAGTTTCAAGTTGATGACGATAATTGTTTGAGGTTCCGAGGTCGAGTATGTATCCCGAGAAGTTCAGAGTTGATTTCGATGATTTTAGATGAAGCTCATAATAGCCGAATGTCAGTTCATCCGGGAAGCACAAAAATGTACAACGATTTGAAACGTCAGTATTGGTGGCATGGTATGAAACGAGACATCTCAAATTTTGTGTCAAAGTGATTGATATGCCAACAAGTAAAAGTGGAACATCCGGTGCCTTCGGGTTTGTTGCAATCGATTTTGATTCCCGAGTGGAAATGGGATAAAGTCACGATGGATTTCGTATATGGGCTACCATTGACACTGAACAAGAAGGATGCGATTTGGGTTGTCGTAGACCAATTAACTAAATCCGCCTATTTTATACCCATGCGTACGGATTACTCACTCGATAAGCTAGCGGAGTTGTATGTTTCTCATATCGTCAGATTGCATGGGGTCCCTATCTCTATCGTATCGGATAGAGACCTGAGATTTACATCGCGGTTTTGGAAGAAACTACAAGATTCTCTGGGTACTAAGTTACATTTTAGTACCGCGTTCCATCCTCAGACGGACGGTCAATCGGAACGAGTAATTCAAATACTCGAGGATATGTTGAGATGTTGTGTCCTTGAGTTTAGTGGTTCGTGGGAACGGTATTTGCCTTTGATTGAATTCGCTTACAACAATAGTTTCCAATCGAGCATTAAGATGGCACCTTACGAGGCTTTGTACGGTCGTAAATGCCGCACCCCGTTGTTTTGGACCGAGCTCAGCGAAAGTAAGATCTTTGGAGTCGATTTAATTAGAGATGCCGAGCAAAAAGTAAAAGTGATTCGTGGTAGTCTTAAGGCAGCTTCAGATCGTCAAAAGTCATACGCGGATTTAAAGCGGAAAGATATCGAGTATCAAGTCGGAGATAAAGTATTCCTTAAAGTATCACCTTGGAAAAAGGTGCTTAGATTCGGCCGTAAGGGCAAATTGAGTCCGAGGTTCATCGGACCGTACGAAATATCTGAACGGATTGGACCGGTGGCATATCGATTGATTTTGCCTCCCAAGCTTGAAAGGATCCACAACGTTTTTCATGTTTCGATGCTCCGACGATATAGATCCGACCCATAACATGTAATTAACCCATCTGACATTGAGATTCGATCTGATATGAGTTATGAGGAGGAACCAATTCGTATTTTGGCACACGAGGTTAAAGAGTTGCGAAATAAGAAGATTTCATTAGTCAAAGTGTTGTGGGTCAAACACGGGGTTGAAGAAGCTACTTGGGAGCTTGAGGACTCGATAAGAGAACGTTACCCAGACTTATTTTCCGGTAAGATTTTCGGGGACGAAAATTTCTTAAATGGGGGAGAGTTGTGACAGCCTTAAAACGGCCCTAGTCAGAATGTGGTTTCGGGACCACAAAACTGAGGCATAAAATATATTTAATATTCATTTTGATGCCTATAATATGTGTTAATTCACGTGTGACATGTTTGGTGTGTCGATTTAGAGTTATAAATTTGAATTTTATTAAAAGGGACTTAGTAGTGAACTTTGAAAATATGCTAGACAAATGAGTGATGACTAGTTAATGCATGCATGCAAATTGAGGGAGTTGCATGTCAAGTTTACCTTTTTATATGAGTGGATGGTAATGATGATTTTGTTTGGCATTTTGTGCTTTGTAAGTTAGTAAATAATGATAATAATAAATTTGGTTATATTAAATAAAATTGGTTTCATAAAATGGAAATAAAAAAATTAATAAATCAAATGAATAAAATAATGTTGAGGTAATAATAACAAGGCCATTTCCTCCTTCTTCTTGCCGTGAGTGAAGAAAGAAAATAGAAAACCCTTGAGTTAGGGCATTCGGCAAAGGGAGACACAAACAAGGTAAGATTCATGTTATTTTCTTTGAAAACTTGTGAATTTAGTTGGTTTTGAAGCTCTCTTCTTTGTCCATGTTTGAATTTCTTGAGCCTTTAGTATTAGAAGCATTTGGTCATGGGAGAAGAATTTGTGAATTTTGAATTTGATAGTTAATATTGATAAATGAGTACGTGAAGGGAATTATGAGGTTAAATTCATGTGATTATAGGTTTATAAGCCTAAATTAAACAATTGGTGTTTTCAAGGGCTTAATCTTTTGTAAGGGAGGATATTCGGCCATGGATGTTGTATTTCTTGGTAGGTGTTTTGATGTTTTTGGTATTAAGAATGATGATAGATGAATTGAGATTGTTAACTTGGATGGTTGTGGCTAAATGAAATTGTTGGCAATTTGCTACTATGTGAAATGCAAGATTAATGTATGATTTAGAAATCTTTGCTTGAAAGTAACATTTTATGTATGTGTATTAGCCGAATTTGAGCTAAGAGTGGTAAGTATAATTAGTGAAATTATGCTTTGAAAGAGTAAATTGTTCAAAGGAACATTCGGCCATGGGGTATATTTACATTGTTATAAGTTGGAATTTAGGTTTGTCATTTGGTCCTTATTATGGCCGAATGTGATAAAAGTAAAAGAAAAAAATTGGTTAAAGGTGGAGTAATTGAGTTTCGGCTAATAATATTTGGCATGAAATTTGTCAAAAATGCCTTATATGATGATCGGCCTTAAGAAAATTTAGAACTAAGAAGCTTAATGTTCAATGCTTAATACATGCTTATACAATTGCTCAATGTGGCCTTGAAGACTTAGCATCCTTAAATTGCATTGTTAATTTGATTATTAAATAAAAGACCGATTGTGTACAAGGGCTATCTCATGACCATTTGATTAAGTGTGTTAGAAAGACTTGATTAAATAGCTTTTCCATGAGACATTTGCAAATTCGGCTATAAGGTTGGATCTTGTATAGGGGAGTGTGAAATTAACGCATGGTGCAAAATTGAGTTGTGAGTTGATTATTACTGACTTGTATGATTCATCTAGTTAAATGAAATGAATATGAATTATGCATATATATGTTAAGATCAATGACTTCTTTAAATGATGCCTTGTAATGTTATGTTTTAATTATGTGAATAAGTACATTAAAGAGTGAATTTTGTATAAATCTGCTTGGTACAGCAGCAGTAACGTGTCTTGGAAAAATCACCATAAATTGTGGGAGATGAATTAGAGGCTGAATAAACTGTGTAATTAAAGCTTAGTGAGTCTAGTTTCTTATAAAAGAAACCTTACAAGGAAAGGAGTTTCTGATAAATAGATTTTTAGAGTAGAGTGAGACAGTGTCAGATTGACTACGAAATCCCCTGTTCTGTTTTTAGAAAATCACCATAAATTGTATAAAAATTTTTATGAGACAAAATTTATATGGTTAGACTCCTTAATGAGTCTAGTTTCGAATAAATTTGGTGAGGACATATTTGGAATTCTGTACAAGGAGGAATTCGGCTCGTAGTATAGAGTAGTCAGTTTAATCAAACAGTGAAATAGGGGAACTTTAAGAAAATTCTGGTATTGATTGGTCAAACCAAAAATTATGAAAATTTTATGGATGGAAGATAAATGAGTCTATTTTCATGCAAAATTAACGGTACTTCATTTGGAGTTTTGTAGCTCCAGTTATGAGTAAATTATTGAATGCTGCTCAGAAAATCAGCTTGTTGTGACTTATGATATGTCTGTGAAATGACCGAATGTGCGTATGTGTTTGCAATGAGAAGAATATGCATGTATTATTTGACTATAAGTGAAAATGATTCATTGAGATGCTTGAATAAGGATTAATAAAATTAAATGTTTTATTTAGCTCAAGAGCATAGAGGGACGAGTTCGGATAAAGGGAAGGCCAAAGTGGTCGAATAGCCAACTCGTAAAGAGGTTGTGGTTTAGTATATGTTAGTATATGTTAGTATATGTTAGTTCTAACAAGGTGAGTGTTGTGGTTTAGTAAAGAGGTTCATGGACTAAGAATATGCCTTAATCTTGTGTTGTGTTGGTTATAAGTTTTTGTGCTCCAGATTACTCGTATTCTTCGTTGTTGCAATCACGTGTGTATTTTTATACAGTACTCGATGATCGGTTAAAAGCCAAAAGTATGTGCTGTTTACACTGCTATGACTGTTGATCGGCAGAAGCCAAAAAGCTAAAACTTTGACATTTGATGCCAACGAGCGTGCGATCGTACGTGTGGTGAATCAAGCCCACGAACATGGGCGTCAGAGGGTTGAGGCAACCATGAGCATTTTCATAGGTCTAGGTCGATTTGGGCTGAGTTGGGCTGAATGGGCCCAATGGGCCTATGGGCCCCACATGGACAAAATGTATGTTATGTGGCTATTGTTGGTTCAAACTGTGTCATTTGTATAGCTGAGGCTCTTTCTGGGCTAATTGGGTCACACGAGTGTATGGGCCCACTTGGGCCGAGTAATGGGCCTTAGGCCCATTTGCATCGTTAAGTCTGTTTAGGATGCTTTAGTCGCTCGAGGCGACGGTGAACCTTCTGTTGAGTCGTTAAGACCCTTATAGTGCAAAATTATTGAAATACCCTTATAATGCAAAATTACTGAAATACCGTTGTAGTGCAAAATTACCGAAATACCCCTGTAGGTTTAAATGACTAATTTACCCCTAGAGGGTAAAATGATTGATTTACCCTTAGAGGGTAAAATGACTATTTTACCTCTATTAGGTAAAAATGACCATTATACCCCTAGTGATAGAATGACTGTTCTATTTGAGTTATGTATGTCTGGGACATGGCATCGGTGTTGATACGAATGCTAGTGTAAGACCATGTTTGGGACATGGCATCGGCCTCGACATGCAAGCTAGTGTAAGACTATGTCTGGGACATGGCATCAGTACGGATAGAGGAAAGTCAGTGTAAGACCATGTTTTGGACATGGCGTCGACCTCTATATATGATAGTCACTGTAAGACCATGTTTGGGACATGGCATTGACTTGGCATGTAAGCCAGTGTAAGACCATGTCTGGGACATGACATCGGCTTGATACCCTATGTTTGAGGCTTATTGAATATGCTTTCGTATTCTAAATAGTTCAATGAGAAATTTAAAGTTTGTATCAGGATCGAGAGATATTATGGTGACCTTGCGAGTGGTGCAGATACCTATATGAAATGTATGAAATGTGAGCTAGAAATTATGTTGTATGATTAGTAAAAGATGAGAATGAGTAAGTTATGCTTGTAGCCATTCTTTTGTATCATGCACAAATTGTGATGTATTGAGAGCATGTTATAGTATGGTAAATTGTTGTCATTTATTTACTTGCAACTTACTAAGCTTTATGCTTACTCCCTCTCTTTTCTATTTTCTTATAGTGTCGCCTAATTAGCTCGTGGATCAAGAGATGTTGGAGACTTTGTTCACACTATCAACTAAAGCATTCAGCATAGTTAGTTTCTAACATTTTGACAAATGGCATGTATAGGGACTAGTCATTGTTAAGTGCCATTCTATTTTGGGCCAAGTGTGTTGGCTTGATTTTGAAATACCTAATTTTTTTTGTATAAGGCCAAAGATATTGGCTAATATTTGCTATTGGTTTATAAATGCAAATGTTAATGTTTTCATGAATGTACAAGTAGTATGGATGAATAAGAGTAATAGGGTAGTAATATGAATGCTTGGTTGGATTGATTATGTGAAGTTGTGTGGATGCTAATTCATGGTTATTGGTTGAGTATTGGTACCATACGATGTTTTGGTTGGTGTTTGATCTTGTTTCATGGTGGCAAAAGGCTTGGTAGATAGCCTTATTTTTGTCCACATGGGTAGACACACGAGCATGTGTCTAGGCCATGTGTGACACACAGTTCGCCCCACAGGTGTATGGTTAGGCCATGTGTCCCCTACACCTTAGGTTAGCAAAATTAAATGTAGTAACCACACGAGCTGAGACACGGCCATGTGTCTGAACCGTTTGGAAGACACAGCCTAACACATGGGTGTTTGCTACTGTAAAACCCCAAACCCGGCCCAGACATTATGACCAAGTCTGGTGTGTCACATCAACGATGGATTAACCATGTTTCTTAGTTACTGCGATTAGGGTGAGTGTTGCAAAACCATAATTTAAGTTTTAAGAGAAAAACCAAGTTTAATTGTGAACGTCCTATCCACTACCAAATTTTAGGGGTATTTCTATTATAAGATTTAGCATTTGTTACTCGTTTGATACGTGTGGTTGATTTTGAAAACGTCTGATTGATTTTAAGAAAACTCGCGCAGCCTTATTCAAATCATTTAAAGTGTAGTATAAATAAATAATTGAAAACCCAAATTAAAATAATTAAAGTGGCCTTATTACAAACCCAAAACCATAATGAAAAAAATAATTAAAGATAAATAAGAAAACAAATAACTTTATCAAAACCAACAATGCAGTCTACGTGGCCTCTCTGAATCCCTCCAGCTCCAAATCCACCAATCTAGGGCTCACCTGCATGGATGGAAGAAAAGGGGTGAGTTTGGAAACTCAGTGTGCAAAGAAAGCCCAACCAGAGCTCAATTCAGCTTAAGCTTACTGGGCCTAAGCCCTATCCAGTTTTAGTAATAACTAGGCTGAAGCCCTATTTAGATACAGTTTCACTGGGCCAAAGCCCTATTCAGTAAATAGTGCGGCCCATAGGCCCATTACAGTAACAGAACAGAATAATGCATGTATGCAAGCCAATCCTATGTCCATCCGCTACACTCCACCCGTACCAGCCCTACACACCATGTGGGGAATAACTCAACCCATCCAGCCCTACACTCTACAGTTGCAGCATAGCTGCTCAGATAACATGGCCAAGCCACTAACAGTATAACGAGGCAAAGCCCCATTCAGTAATACGAGGCAAAGCCCCCTTCAGTAATCATGGCAATGCCACTTGCACTTCCTATATCAATAAACCCAGTCCCATGCAATAGTTCAGTCATGTCATGGCATACAGTGAACAAAAATAGTAAAGCATGCATTTCTGTCAAATTTAGCCCTAGAGGTATAACGGTCATTTTGCACCTAGGGGTAAAATAGTAATTCCTCACCCTTAAAGGGTATTTCAGTAATTATACCATTTCTTAGGGTTTTTATGCATGTTTCAGTTATTAACAGTCTCATTTTCATCTCAGTTAACTTATCTAGCCCATTTAGAAGTTTAAAGTTATTGGGCCCTAAAACCCCTAATGGGCCCTACAGTGTCACTTAACTATATTGGCCCGTTTCGCCCAAATTTTATGAATGTCTTAACCATTTTAACTTACAGTATACCTGAATACACTTACCACGCATTTTCACGCCTATGGGCCCGTACGCCCATTGGGCCCTAATTCAGCCCATCGAAGCCCAAATTTACCGAGGTGCACGAAATCGCGCACTCACCAACTTTACCAAATTCGATTACAGATCTTACTATTTCCATTCGACCCACTAGCGCTCGCACGCTCGTAAGTCCACGAAATGCTAGAATTTCAGCATTTCGACTTTTCAGTTTTTACCGATTTAGTCTACTAGAGAGTGTTCGTTTACACACCTGATTTGCGACGAACGCTAATTAGATCTCCCACGGGTATCCTACAATCAGTCACTAACAAATTAGACTTATGAATTAACGATAACTAATGTAATCTTGCTTACCATATTCGGCCAATCTCCCTTAAGGCCTTAGAACACTTACCTTTGTCGAAAATAGGGACTAAATCTAGATCTAGTAGTTCCAATTGTCCAAGCCCTCGATCGGTAGCCTTTGATCCACACTAGCACGAAACAAATCAAATAACACCACTAAACCCTTTTAGTCTTAGTGGACAGCCACCCTATGCATATAGGGGTTTTTGGCTTTTCTTAAATCTCGAAATCACAAATGGAGAAGAGATCTAAGCACTTACTAAAGATTCACTAAGCAAGAACACTCCCAATCCAACTTTAATCCCGATCCTGATGTTGATCAATCCTCAACAACGAGCAGAGAAGGAATCTAATAGATATAAGGGTTCAATTCTTTAATCACTTATGAATGTGAAGACGGCTTTTAGTATAATGATGGAGAAGGAAAATAGAAGTTTTGTAGAGAAAAGAAAAAGATGTCGACAAGGGTTATAGGAGTTAACATATTCGGCTGAAAGAGAAGAAAAGAGTAAGGGTACTCAACCAAGGAGAAATCGGCACAACCTAGAACCTTTCGGGATTTCGACTTTTAGGAGTATTCGGCTAAGAGAGGTCTGACTAGAATAGATTCGGGTTTTAGTCTTGAACAATCGGCTAAGTGAGGTTTAAGAGAATCAATGACGAAGATAAAGAAAAGAAAGAGGGGAGGAATGAAGAGAATAGGTTCGGCTAGAAGAAGTCGGCAAAGAAACCTAAAGTATAAGGTTTTGGCTTTTGAAGAGATTTGCTAAGTAGGGTTCGAAGTGAATCGTTTTAGGCTTATGTAACAAAGAAGAAAAGAAGGAGAAGAAGGTTGTTTCGATTTGAGAAGAAAAGAAAGAAAGAAGAATAGAGAGGTGGTTTGGCTCTTTGATCAAATTGGTACTCAATAAGGTTGGTAACTTGAGCTTTTGGCTTTTAGATCACAAAAAAGGAGAAAACCAATGAAAGAAAACCCTAAAACTTACCTATTCGTCACACCTACTTGCCCAATTTACCGAATTAAGACCCCAAGAGAGACCCTAAAAGTCTTTGGCTAGCACCCTAAACAACCCTTAGCCGATTACACCAAAACTAATTGACCCTAATCGGCAATGCTCCCCCAAGAGTCCCATAATTGGCCACCTCATGCTTCCTTTCAAAATTCCTAAAATCTCTCCCTCTTATCCTACTTGATCACATCCCATGAGCATCTCAAATTCTTCCATCAGAGTTTCACTTAACATCCATCACATGACTGGCACATGCACAAAAATTAAAAACACACACAATGCTTACCTTGTGACTTGAACTCTGGCCCTTGCACCCATCCACACGCCACTTTTTTAGGAACTAAGTGGCGCCACCTTGCTACTTTACCAAAGGCTTCCTTATGTCTTAATTTACTCACTTTTTCTTTAAAGCCTACATAACCAAGTCCCCTTCTCTTTAAATCCAAAATTTGATATTTTTGCTGGTTTTATCTTAGGCTTGGGCCTTCAAAAAGCCCACTAACACTCTTAAAACATAAATTCCATAATCTAACAACAAAATTTCGAAATTTCACCAAAATCGCAAAAATCCCGAAAGATATCGAAAATTAGGGTGTTACAGCCACGATTGTGTGACCCTTAAGAGTTGTTGACGTCAGAAACAGAATACCAAGGTTTTTGCACACAGACTGCAACATAGGCGTATCATGGCCGTGTGAGGGACACAGACTGAGCACAAGGGCGTGTGCCAGGCCGTGTGAAAACCCCTGTGGGCTCGATGTTAGAAAATAAATCCACACGGATGAGGGGCACGAGCATGTCCCTAGGTGCTTAGCCCGTGTCAACCACACG
This sequence comes from Gossypium stocksii, assembly GCA_020496765.1. Classification (NCBI taxonomy): domain Eukaryota; kingdom Viridiplantae; phylum Streptophyta; class Magnoliopsida; order Malvales; family Malvaceae; genus Gossypium; species Gossypium stocksii. The sequence continues at coordinate 77,181,870 of CM035624.1, read as the reverse complement.
GACCTTCAGCACTACCATGTCTAAAGGCCACACGTGCGTGTTGCCCTTCCACACAAGCGTGTGCCCTGTTTTTAATAGATTTTCTTGAAAGTTTTTCGAGCACTTGGATTGGTTCCAAATGGTTTTCTAAACAAGTTTTGGGCCTCGTAGGTCTATATTAAGAGTTGTTAAACAAGGTTTGAAAAGTTTTAAATTAGGACAAATTTCATTGACTCGAGATTGTATGTTTGCATGTGTTTTAGTAAGGTAACGCCTCATACCCTGTCCCAATGTCGGATATGGGTAAGGGTTGTTACATTTAGAGTGAAATCTCTATCTGTCAATTCTTGCAACTGAGCTTTCGACTCTTTTAATTCTATCGATGCCATTCTGTACAGAGCTATCGATATAGGAGTTGTTCTCAATATTAACTTAATGCCAAATTCAACTTCTCGGATCGGTGGTAAACCTAGTAACTCTTCAGGAAACACATCTAGATACTCACACACAACTGGCACTAATTATATCTTGTTTTTAGTCACTTTAGTATGAAGCACATAAGCTAGATAAGCTTCACATCCTTTTCTCATATAACTTTGACCAGACATCAATGAAATCACAGTCGATAACCCATTCAAATCATCTGACTCAATCCGGATAATCTCATTATTCTAACATCTCAAATCAATTATCTTTCGTTTAGAATTTACTATAGCATCATACAGCATTAGGCAATCCATACCTAGAATTATGTCAAAATTTTCAAATGGCAATAACATCATATCAGTCAAAAAACAGAAATCCCAAATCATCAATGGACAGTTCTTGTACTCTTTATCAACTAAGACACATTTGCCTAAGTGCTTTGATACTCTAATCACAAATTTAGCAGACTATACAGGCAAAGTCTTACTGGATATTAAGTTCTCACATACATAAAAATGAGTTGATCCTGGATCTGTCAATGTAATCACAGTAGTATCATAGAGAGTGAAAGTACCAGTAATGGCGTCTAGAGATGACGCTTCTTTGCAAGCGCGAATAGCGTAGGCTCTAGTAGGTGCTCTCACCTCAAACCTTATAGTAGAATCTTTAGTCGCTCTCTGACTACCACTCATATTCCCCGTATTTTTAGGTGGTCTACCTCTAGCTATAGTGTTACTCGGTGTCGTATTCAGTACCGTATGTTGCTCAGCCAACTCAGGACAATTATGGATAAAATGATCCAATAATCCACATTTAAAATAGGCCCGATCATTCAATATACAATCACCTGGATGTTGCTTACCACAATGCCTGCACTCAGGTTGACTAGGTCTCGCACTCCCAACACTAGCTATTGAAGTAACTGGAGCTTTAAAGCTCGAATGTTGCCTTTCATGATCTCTACTTGATGATCTCACCAATGTATTGGAACGATTGAACGAGTCTCAAAATTTCTTTGATGTAGATTGATAAGATTTACTGGTCAATCTCTTTCTCGAATCTCTAGCTTCAAAGTCAGCTTTTCTCTTTTCTTTACCGAGCTCTTCAGCCTTGCAGGCACATTTAACAAGTACCACAAATTCGTTAAACTCCAAAATCTCGACTAATAACTTGATATCTTCGTTTAGACCATCTTCGAACCTTTTGCAAATTATAGCTTCTATAGATACACATTCTCGCGCATATCTGCTTAATCTCACAAATTCTCATTCGTATTCTGTCACAATGATACAACCTTGTTTCAACTTGAGAAATTCTTTGCACTTTTGATCGATAAACCTCTAACTGATGTATTTCTTTCTAAAATCAGCCTGAAAGAATTCCTAAGTAACCCGTTCCTTTGGAACCACAGATACTATTGTATTCCACCAATGATACACAGTGTCTCTTAGCAAAAGAACATCACATTTAATACATTCATTAAGAGTACAAGGTAACTCGTCGAACACTCAAATTGTCTTATCAAGCCAGAACTTCGCTCGTTTAGCATCTTCATCAATAGTAGCTCTGAACTCTTCAGCCCCATATTTTCTAATTTTATCAACCGGAGGCTTACTTAATTTAATCAGATCTATCACTTGTGGCACAACTAGGACTTGTTGAGGAATATGCGGAGGTAGAGGTTGTTGAGTAGATGGATTTGTTTGAACAAACTCCGTGAACCACCCATTCATTAACTGGAATAAGGCTTTCTTAGCCACTCCCTCATGGCTACTACTTACGAGTCTAGAATCAGACTACATTCCCTCTTGAAGGGGAGCGGGTGCATTACTTTCAACATCGTCAGCTACAGCTCGATCGGGATCCATTTATTATAAGAAAACACATTTAAAATGTCAAGAATCATCACACTATTGTAGTTTATATATGTGGCATATATAGTTAGATTCTCACACGCTACGTTAGTCCTAAAATAGGCTAAACCGTAGCTCTAATACCAATAAAATGTAACACCCCTAACCCGTATCCGTTCCCCATAATAGGGTTACGAGGTATTATCAACCAAAACTTAACATTTAACAAACATAAATTATTCATAATCAAATAACAAACATACATGGTCACATATTCCCCTATGAAGGTCTACGAGACCTTAAAACATGCTTATAAGTGGTTCGAGACTAAACTGTTCACATACAAAAATTTTTAAAACTTAGGAAAATTTTCTAACTTTTAAACATCACACACCCGTGTGGACAGGACGTGTGCCTCACATGGCCACCAGACACACCCGTGTCACAGGCAGTGTGGAAACAGGGCATACATACTAACTTGGGTCACACGGCCTGCCACACGCCCATGTGCCAGCCCGTGTGCTACACACGGCGAGTAGACACTTCCATGTGTCTAAGTCGTGTAACTCACTGACTTGTTTTAATTAAGCATCACGGGTCACACAGTCAAGTCACACGCCCGTGTGCTCAGCCGTGTGCCATGAAAATAGGCTTGTTTCAAGCCACTTTTCCTGTAACAGCCCACTTTATACCCTAGTCGGAACGAGTGGTTTCGGGACCACTTAACCGAGTCAAAATATTATTTTTATTGCTTCAATATGTTTTACAGCATGATAGAATTACCGTGTGAAAGTTTCGTTTAGAAATTTTATCGTTTGACCGGTTGATTTGAGAAAAAGGATTAAATCGCGTAAAGCGATAAATTAGAGTTCTATTTTATAAATGGCTTATTTGATGATGGCTTATTAAGTGGAAGGCCTTAAATGGTTCTTTTACCATTTCCTATGCTAGTGGACAATTATGTCCTTAATGAATTGTTTTTAAATGGTTTATTTTTTTCAAGGTTATATTTGTCATTTGGTTAATAATATGTTATATGTTTAAAAATATCATAAAATTCTTTCATAATTGCTTCTTCTCCACCGATTATACAAACAAAAACTAAGGGTTTTCAAGCTTTTAACATTCGGCTACTTCAAGCTTCAAATTGAGGTTCGTTTTTGTTCCGTTTTCGATAATTTTTACGTTTTTGAGATTGTTGCTTCCCATACCTCAATTTCTGATTTTGAACATGTCTTTGAAAAATGCCATTGAAAAATTCATGTTATTTTGATGGATTTTGATGATTTATATAATATTATGTGGAAAAATACAAGAATTTTGAAGTGATTTTTGATGAAAATGAGTTTAAGGATTTATTTGCAAAAAGATAGAATTTTTGAGGTTATATTTGTGATTAATTAAAAGATATATGCTTGTATAAGTCCCTTGAATATTCGGCCAAGGGAAATTTAGGGATTAATTGTGTAATTTGCTATTTTGTGTTAAAAGGGCTAAATTGCAAAGTGTTGAAAGTATAGGGGCTAAATTGCAAATATGTCAAAAAAATATGTTTTTGGATTGAATTGAATATGTGAGTTAGTAAATAGCTAAATTTTGCATTAATTTAGATAGAGACGATCGAATCCTGGAACTTGATCGGGGAAAACGGAAAATAGACGAGTAAATACGAGATTTCGAGGTAAGTTCGTATAATGAAATTTAATGTGTTTATGTTTATAATTGTTGTTAATGGAATATATGACATATTAGTTGATTGAATAGCCTATTTGGATGTATACATATGAAATTGAAATGAAATTGTTACAAGTGAGAATTGAATACCGAGCCCCGTTAGAACCGTAGAAGTCGATAGGATACGAGTGACATGTCACTAGGGCTACAGGGTGGTTTGAGCTCCTGCATTTGTTGCGGACTCACCACGTGCTCATAAGCTACAGGTTTATCCTTCGGGATTACATGTTCAGCCTACGGGCTTACCGATTATCCTTTGGGATTATATGTTTAGCCTCCGGGCTTACCGTACAGGCTCGAAAGAGCATATATGATGCATTGACGGATTACAGGTTATATGTATATACACTGTGTGTGTATCACCCGAGTCTCTTTCGATGTTCTTATAGGTTCAACGGGCAATTACCGATACATGTTACGTGAAGATTGAATGATATATGTATTACATGTTATATGAGACATGAGAATTACATGGATTATATGGTATAAGTTATATGAAATATATGTACAAGTATTTGAGCAATGATATGATACATGAATGTTGTGGTTGGTACATGAATGAATTTATATGTTACATGAACTAACAAGTGTATACTTGTGAAATAGGCAACTTGAGTATATGAATTGAATTGGCATTGTTGTTGTAATTATCGCATTGATTCGGTAAGGTTTAATTTCTATATTATACGGACTTACAAAGCTTTAGAAGCTTACTCTGTTCATTTCTTTCACTATGTTATAGATTCGGAAGCTAGCTCGATAATCGGACGAGTCGAAGATCGCCATCACACTATCTATCAAACTTTGGTACTTTTAAACCTTTTGTAAATGAAATGGTCATGGCATGTATAGGCTAGTACTTTTGTGAACATGATATGTTTTGGTAAATGATCAAGCTATGAAATGTGGCTTGGGTCATATGTGTTTATAATCATGTATTAGAGTTGTTCTTTGGCTGTATGTGTTTATGGAAAGATATGTGGTTTTGATGAGACTATAAGCTCACATAATTGATATGTATATATGTGTGGATGAGTGCATGGAAATGGTCATTTAGTCCTTTGACTTGGTGTGCTTGATTTGTGAATAAATTGAGATGATTTTGGGTCCATTTTGTTCTTGAAATTGGTATGTTTTAGGTTGGTAGAATGGCATGAAATGTTGTTGGTTAATGGCTAGTAGAAATGAGCCATATTGGGTGGCAAATTTGGCTTAAACCGAGCCTATAACGTGCCACACGGCCAGGGAACACGGGCGTGCGCTTCGACCGTGTGTCCCCTGCACCTTAATGTTTTGGTCAGTTTTGGTACACGGCCTAGACACACGGGCGTGTCTGGTAATTTGAAGCCGTGTGAAATTTGGCAGTATAGTCACACGGTCTGCTCTGTTTTGTACACGGGCGTGTCTGGCAGCCGTGTGATATTTGACAGTTTCGACCATGGGGTAAGGGCACGGGTGTGCCTAGGCCGTGGGCGACACACGGCCTAACCCCATGGGCATGTTGGACAGCCGTGTGGGATAAGTCAGATTCGACCACGGGCTGAAAGGTTTGGGCGTGTCTGGAGGGACACGGCCGTGTGTGAAGAACACGGGCAAGGGACACAGCCGTGTGTCCCTAACTTTGAAAATTTTGCAAATTATCTCCTATATTTTAGCAAGTTTCCAATTAGACTTCCAATAGTTAAATGCATCCTTTTATGATCAATTGAAGCATGCTCTAATGATAGATGATACGCGATGGATTCTTGATTAAAAAGTTTAAAATTTTACTGCTCCGGTATATGTTACAAGTCCGGTAATGCTCCTTACCTATTCCGGCGACGGTTACGGGATAAGGGTGTTACATTTCCCACCTAACTTTCATGTACCTAAAAGCATTCAAATGGCATCAATTTAACATACAATAGGCAACCAAAAATGACCATCTCATGCATATTTTATAACATAACAATCCCAACCATTTCACTACTCAAAACATAGCCATTTCTTATATAAAATACATACCAAAACCAGATTGGTTCATTAGCTATAATCCACATATAAAACCCCATTCAATAATCATCCAAATTCACCATGAACCAATATCATTCTATTGTGTAATCTATCCATTTTCCAATCAAGGCAACCATACCCAAAATGACCAATTTCATAAGGCACCATATAGCATATATGAACTTATACTATATGTCAAATTTACTTCCATCAAATACATCATTCACAAGCTAAATTACATAGCAATATCCACAGCACAAAATGTACCATATTGAAACTAGCCTATACATGCCACATATCATATTTACAGGCTTCCAAAAGTACTAAAATAAACGATCGATAGTGTGACAACAATTCTTGACGATCTTCGAGTTTGAGCTAACTTCGATAATCTATAAAACGAGGAAAAAGAACACAAAGTAAGCTTTCAAAGCTTAGTAAGCCATATACAAATAAAGTCATCATACGAACATTAACCATTTCAATTCATATAAGTAAAGCATAGATAGTCACATACATACTCACCAACCTTTTTCATGAAATTCTCATAACACATATCATATCATCACTTACCTTCTCTTTCAATATTCATATTAACTTCATACGTACCTGAGTCGTTTAACTCGTTTACACATTCTTTCTCATATTCTCATTGCCCGTTAAACCATTCAGAATTGCTAAGGATACTCAAAAATCTCGTATATCACAAATGATACCAATGTCCCAAACATGGTCTTACACGAAATTATAATACGATGCCAATGTCCTAGACATGGTCTTACACGTAATCACATATCAGAAATCCTAATGTCATAACATTTGTATCCTATACTCTTCCTAAGGTTTGTACGAAGCTTTCAGACGTTGAAACTCTGTCGATTCTTGCTCGTATTTACTCACTCAATATTCCATACAATTCAATGACAAATAAACATGTATAATTCAATTTAAAGACTTTTATTTATATATGAACTCAAATTTAGTTCATTTAATCACCTATTCATTTAATTTCATCCAAAAATACCTATTTAGGCATTTATACACGTTTGCCCCTAAACTTTCACATTTATGCAATTTTGTCCTCATTTCATAAAAACACAAATTACAACAATTCCAATTAAACCCATGTGTGCCGAATTAGTATAATGCCCCTAGCAACCCATATCTTTCATTTATTTCATATTTTAACCCTTCAATTTACAAATTTCACAATTTAATCCCAAATATGCATTTTTACTCAAAATCACTCTGCCAAACATGTATATCTAACACCAAGCTTTTATATTTCATTTTCAAACACTAAAAAACACATGGATTTATCAATGGAAACTCATAAAATCTTTAACAAATTCAAAAATTAAGGCACGGGCTAGCTAGTACTAGATGCAACAATCACAAAAACATAGAAATTCTCAAAAACTAAGCTAAAACCACTTACAAATTGAGCTGGTGAGTGTCGAACCCTAGCTTGCATAAAAATGGTGTTTTTCACCTTGGAAAACTCGACAATGGTGGAAAAAGATGAAGAAAACCATGTTTCATTTTGTTTTATTAACTTAATTACATAGTTACACATTTAACCTTAATTAAAACATTTTGAAATCACATAATTCAAGGCCATTTATGTCATATCCACTAACTATGGTCTAATCACATCATAAAGACCTCACATTGAATTAATCATCTCAAATAAGCACTTAAACAATTAGAAAGCAACTTTTGCATTTTATGTGATTTAGTCCTTCTGTCAAATTAACCACTTAAACTATAAAATTAGCTCACAAAACTTTCACATATATATAATCACATGCCGTAAGCATCAAAAATAATATTAAAATAATTTTATGCCCTCAGATTTGTAGTTATGAAACCATTGTTCTGATCTAATTAAAATTAAGCTGTTACAACGGGCAAGCTAGAATTGACGGGCAAAGAAGACTTAATCCAATAATGATAGAGGTAGTTGGAAAGGAATTCATTAAATGGTTAGATGCGGGAATTATCTACCCATCTCAAATAGTTCATGGGTAAGTCCGATACAGTGTGTACCAAAGAAGGGTGGAATTATGATTGTAGAGAATGAACATAACAAGTTAATCCCAATGAGGTCCGTCAAGGGTTGGAGAATTTATATAGACTACAAAAAATGGAACAAGGCCACTCAAAAGGATCATTCTCCACTGCCTTTTATGGATCAGATTTCGGATCGATTGGTAGGTAATGAATATTATTATTTCTTAGATGAATATTTGGGATATAACCAAATAATTGTAGTTACGAAAGACAAACACAAAATAACTTTTACTTAACCGTGCAATACATTTGCTTTTAGGTGAATGACTTTTGACTTATATAATGCACCTGCAACGTTTCAACAATGCATGATGGCAATATTTAGTAATATCGTTGAAAATTTTGTTGATGTATTCACGAATGATTTTTTTGTTTTTGGTAATTCATATGATTTCTTTTAAATAATTTGACTAAGGTACTGAAGAGATGCGAAGAGAAAAATCTTGTCCTTAATCGAGGGAAATGTCACTTTATGGTTAAGGACGGGATTATCTTAGGACACAAAATTTCCAGAAAAGGAATCGAAGTTAGCAAAGAAAAGTTGATGTAATTGAGAAATTGCCACCACCAGTCACTGTTAAAGGAGTTAGAAGTTTTTTGGGTCATGCTGATTTTTTCCGAAGGTTTGTCAAAGATTTTTCAAAAATTTCCAAGCCTTTGTGCACTTTATTAGAAAAAGACACAACTCTTGAGTTTAACAAAGCATGCTTGGAAGCATTTGAAGAAGTGAAAGGTCAGTTAATCTTAGCCCTAATAATCGTTACACCAAATTGGAACTCTCATTTTATGTTGATGTGTGAGATAACCGATTTTTCTATAGGAGCTGTGCTGGGTCAAATAAGAAACAAAGTGTTCCATCTGATCTACTATGCGGGCAAAACTTTGATAGGGGCCCAACTTAATTACACGGCAACTAAAATGGATAGGTTTTTTCTTTTGATAAGTTTTGTTCATATCTTATAGGTACAAAAGTCATGCATTACTAATCATGCGGCCATCAAATACATACTCTCCAAGAAAGATACTAAATTAAGGTTGATTCAGTGGGTCCTTTTACTCTAAGAATCGGACCTTGGGATCCAAGATAGAAAGGATTTGAAAACCAATTAGTTTACCATTTGTAAAGATTGGAACAAAATGGGGTAACACATTCAGTTGTTCCAATTCATGAAAAGTTCCAAGATGAGCATATTTTTAAGGTGAGTGAAATCCATGAAACTCATTGGTTTGTCGATTTTGCAAATTATTTAGCATGTGGAATAATGCCTCTTAGAATCACATGCCAACGAAGGAAGAAATTCCTTTATGATTGTAGGTATTATTTCTGGGTGGAGCTTTTTCTGTTTAAACAATGTGCAAATAATGTAATCAGGAACTATGTAGCTGGAAGCGAGATTGACAAGATCCTATACCACTGCCATCATCTCCAAGTAGGGGACACTTTGGTGGTTCTCGCACTGCAGCAAAGATCTTACAAGCTGGATTTTTCTAGCTTATGGTATTTAAGGATGTATACATATACGTCAAAAATTGTGATCGATGCTAGAGGATTGGGAACATATGAATGAGGCACGACATGCCCTTGACAAACATTTTAGAGGTAGAATTATTTGAAATTTGAGGCATTGATTTTTTAGGCCCGTTCCCTTCTGCTTATGGTAACGGGCACATCCTAGTGGCAGTTGATTATGTATCCAAGTGGCTAGAAGCTGAGGCATACCCAAGAAATGATGCTAAGGTTGTCATGTGATTCTTACATAAGAATGTATTTATAATGTTTGGGACTCCTAGAGTTGTAATTAGTGACAAAGGATCTCACTTTGTAAATAAATGGCTTAAGTGGTTGCTTGACAAGTATGATGCGAAACACAAAATAGCAACTGCATATCATCCTCAAATGAATGGGCAAGTTGAGCTTGCAAACCGTGAAATCAAGGGAATCCTTGAGAAGGTTGTACAACCTAATAGAAGAGATTGGTCCCAGAAGCTTGATAATGCTTTATAGGCCTATTGGACAGCATTCAAAAGACTCTTAGGAATTACTCATCGGTTAGTCTTTAGAAAGGCATTTTACTTGTTTGAGCTAGAAAATAAAGCTCACTAGGCCATGAAATAATTAAATCTAGATCTAAAGCAAGGCGGTGAGAGAAGAATGCTCCAGGTTGATGAGTTGGATTAATCATGGTTGTTTTCATACGAGAATGCCAAGATGTACAAAGAAAAGACTAAGAGATGACATGACAAATGTATACAACCTTAAGAATTCAGAGAAGGACAAAAGTCTTATTGTTCAATTCAAGGCTAAAGTTATTCCTTGGGAAGCTCAAATCCTGATGGATTGGACCATACACCATTCACAAAGTCTATTTACAAATTCTAAGTAACCTAAATGGAATTTTCATTTTTATTTTCAATTTTAATTTTAGTGTTTTATATTTAGTAAGAGGATCAAGGTTTGCCCAAGTTCTAATTTTATTTTTTACTTTTGTTTTAGTACAAGTAATAAAAATTTATTTTGAAGTTTGGGCTCAAGGCCCAAATTAGTGAAGAAAAAATTTTACGCTGAAGGGTTTAATTACTTGTACTAAAATAAACTTTTATCGTCCCCCTCCAAGCTCCAAAAATTTTTCTATTGATTTTTTTTCTTTTTCTTTCTTTTTTGTCGTCACACCTTCTCCTTGCCACAACAAACTCTTCCCTTTTTACCGTTGCAACTTTATCATCACTGTAATCTCCTTGTCGCCCACCTTTGTCACTTCCTAAATCTATGCTGAAAAGTTATCATGTCGCGAAAGAGAAGTAGATTTTCAATGGATTTTCCCAAAAATCCAATTGTGATTCAAGACAAGGAAGCAAGGGAAAGATTTGATTCCATCTTCTAAAATCAACCCATGATGTCGAAAAAAGGATTCAATTTGGAGAGCAATAACAAGATGATTGTACCTTTGTCAATTGGGAAAACAATTGAGGCCTTAAATTGGAATCAATTTTGTGATGCACGATCACTACCTAAAGAGGAATAAGTATGAGAGTTCTTTGCCACTTTAACCATGCCAGATGTCTTTAAAGTTCCTGTTGTAACAACCCGTTTTCGGTAAAATAAAAATGGTGGTTTTGGGACAACTAATCTGACTAGTAAATACTTATTTTATTATTATTTTAGTGTCTATGGAATATTAGTAAGGTCGTATAAAATTTTTGTTAAGAAATTTTGACATTTGCATGATAAATTAAGTGAAAAGAACTAAATCGTAAAAGGTGTGAAAGTAGAGTTCTAATTGTTAAAGGTATCAAATAGCTATGAAACTTTAAAGTTAAAAGACTTAGATGGTAATTAGACCATTATTATATTATGTGGACAAAGATGGAATGAATTTGATGTTTTAAGTAGTTTAAGTTAAAGGTTAATAAAGTAATTAATAAAAAAATGAAGTAAAAACAAGGCAAAAGAATGTATCATCTTTTTAGTTGAAAAACACCACTGAAAATACAAGAACAAAACACCATTTTAGGGCTTTGAACATTCGAGTACTTCTCCTTGCTTGCATGTAAGTAGTTTTAGTCTCGTTTTTAATGATTTTTATGTTATTAAAGTCGTCGTAACTTGATCTAGATAGCCTAGGGACCAATTTGCAAATATGTTAAAGGTTTAGGGTTTTTTGTGAATGTTTTTACATTAGTTTTTAAGTATAATGAAACATTATGATTCCTTGTTGCTAAATAAACAAGTTTTTTAAAGTGATTTCTGATGAAATTATCATTTACGGACTTAGTTGTAAAAATAGTAAAATATTTTGATAAATTTGTGAAAGACTGAATTGTATGAGGTTGTATAAGGCCATAGGTAATTTGGCTAGCATGAAAAGTGGATGGATTTGCATAAATGTTAATTTACGAGCTTAAGGACCAAATTGTAAAGAAGTTAAAATATTAGGGGCAAGAATGTAAATTTTCAAAAATAAGATTTTTGGACTAAATTGAATTGTATGTCTATTAAATAGACTGAATTTTCTTATTTAGATCAAGATACACCTTGTATGGATCCAAATTAAGGAAAAGCTAAAGTCTCAGATTAGTGATCCTATTTTGACCATTTTACAGTCGACGTAAGTTTGTAGAAACTGTACTTAGTATAATGTTGTTTAAATTGGATGTTTATTATGCTTTTTTTAAGGAAAATGAATCAATATATATGAATGTATCCACATTATGATGAATTGATGGTTATCGAGTCCCGTTTGTACCTTTGGAATACATAGGATACAAATAACATGTCATTAGGGTTACCATGTTTTGGGTTGTGGGTACTCATAAACTTTTATGAGGGGCATCGTGTAGCTACATTTCGATCGTCAACCTGCGTGAGCAGACCCATTTATGGCTCAATTGAGAAATGATGTAAAAGAGAAAGGAAAAGGAAAAGAAGTGCTTTCGACCATATGTTTAGCACACTTTGTGTGAGCTTCTCGCATATTTAATATTATTCTAAGTGGTTTAATGACCATAAAAGGGGAAGTAACGGTAAGTGGTCCTATGACTATGATATGAACTTATGGAAAGGTATGAATTTATAATGATCAAAGTATGTATAACTATACTTATAGAAAGTATGAATTCAATTGTATAATGTTCATGAAATCGATATTACCATGTGATGATTTTTGGTAAGTTATGTATTAAAGCACTAACTTGTGTTGTTGATGATACTTAGCCTTGTGCCAAGCTTAGGTTGGATTGATTCATATTTAATTTATAAGCTTTTACATTGAAATGGTAAGCTATGTTCATGGTTTACGTACTAACTAAGTATTATATGCCTATGTAGTTTTCATTCATATGTTTTATAGATTATCAGAAGCTCGATCAGTTTAAAAGCTCATCGAAGACCTACCACACTATCCAGCGATTATATCGGTACATTTTGATGTTTTGGTCAAGGTTATAATGGCATGTATAGGTAGACTTGTGTTTAATGATCTAGTTATTATGTTTTGCATGTATATGTTATTATGGTTGATGTACTTATGGTACTTGGATGCCTTGATGGTTGGTGTTATTACGGCTAAGTTGATGCATGTTTTGAATAACTAATTTGGTAAGTGATGGTATAGTTTCAATGTGGTCAATTATGAAATAATTTGCCATGGAATTAAGCTATATATATATATGGATGAATATGGCCAAATATGTATAAGATTAGGGATATGTACTTGATTGTGATTGAGGTGCCTATATGGCATATTGGTTTGATGGATAAGTAGCCTATTGAATTGGTTTTATTATACATGTTTTGGTATGTTTTGGTGCCTTGATTATATTTTCATATTACTTGTAGGTACATGCTTGAATGCGGTGAAAGAAATGGCTCAATTTTGGCCAATTTCTTGTCCACATGGCTTAAGACATGGGCGTCTGTCTCAGCCGTGTGTCCCCTATAGGTTTTAAAGGTTGCAAGTTAGGCAGTTACACAGCCTAGCACATGGCCTGGCACACGTGCTTGTGAGGCCATTTCAAGAGTTACACGGCTTGGCACACGGGCGGGTGGCTTGGCCGTGTGACCCAAGTCAAAGAGTTACACGGGAACAAACATAAGCTCAGACACGATCGTGTGTCCCTATTTTAATTGTTACATGGACTAAGACACGGGTGTGTGTCTCAGCCGTGTGAGTCACACGGCCTAGGAACACGACCGTGTAACCCCTACAATTTGAATTTTTCTAACTTTTCCTTAAATGTTTCAAATGTTTTAGATTTAGTCTCCAACCATTTCTAAAGTGTTTCTAAGGCCTTGAGAGCTTGATTAAGGGACGATATTCATGATTGATGAATGAATTATGCTATATGTATATCAATGTTTGGTAATGTGTGTTTTATGTTATGGTTTTGCGGTAATGCTCTGTAACTCTATTCTGGCGACAAATATGGGTTAGGGGTGTTGCACTTGTTCGTAAAAAGAAGGTACCCCTTACTTCGAAATCCATTAATGATTTACTTAACCTACCTAATGTTGAAGAAGATGATTACTCTACCATGATAACAAATATCAATTAGGATTTTCTTTAAAAAGTATTTAATGCTGTTGCAAATCTTGGATCCCAATGGATTATAAGAAAATATAATAGTCATTCTTACCAAGGAAAGTACTTAAAACAAGTGGCTAAAGTATGGTTCTACTTTGTTCGATATAACTTCATGCCTATCATACATAGTTCCACCATCTCGATGGAATGGATGCTTTCGTTATATGCAATTATGAGAGAGAAGTCTATCAATGTTGGGAAATTATTCTTAATGAATTCCAAGATTGTGCGAGGGAAAAGGAAGGAAGTGCTTATTTTCTATCATTGATTACTTCACTTTGCTTAAGGACCCAAGTTAAATCAAAAGCAAACCTGAAGGGTCGTTATGTTCAAGGTGGCATAACAAGACATGATCTTGAAAGGTTAGTGGAGAATGTTGAACAGTTGAACTAGATCGCGCTGAATGAACTAGAATCTAATAAATCATCAACCAAATCTGAACCAGAAGCTAACATAGGAAATGAAACAAAAGAAGCAGAATCTGAAGGCAAACTGAATAGCCTTAAACTGAGAGTGGAACCAAATATTGTTGAACTAGTTGAGCCAAGTGTTAATCTTGAGTTGACCATTCTGATAACCACTTCTTCAAGCACTATGAATAAATTGTAATTTTTCAACTATGACGGATATGTGGAAATTTATGCATAACCGACAACAGGCTTATTGGAAATATGCAAAAATTAGAGATGATTCCATAAAGAATACTTTTAAGAATATATCTAATAGCTTCATTCATGAGTTCCCTGATCATATCTTTGAGTCATGGCAAGAAGAACGTGAAGGCACAGGAGCAAGATAAAGGGGTTGATTGAAAATAGTAAAAGGGGGAATTTCTTTCTCTTTTTTCTTAGTATTCCTTTTCAGAAATTTCTTTACTTTAGGAATATTTTATTTTACACACAATAAATTTGAATAATTTTCTATTTATGAATAAACTAAACCAAATGCTCTTCTATTAATTTTTGTTCTCTAGTAAAGAGCATAGTAGTGTGGCAATGTGAATGTACATGACTATGGATTGGATTTTTCTTGAAAGACTTTGTACTTAACTAGTCTTCGTGAGTCACCATTCTTTTTTGAGTTGTAACACCCTTACCTGTATCTGATGTTGGGACAGGGTTCAAGGCATTACTAGACTTATACGTAACATTCATACAAAACCAAGCCATAAAATTTTATTCATCTTTAAAATTCAAACACATGCACATCGTCCCTTAAGTGAGCCTACAAGATTCAAAATGTACTTTAGAAGTAGTTCGGGACTAAACCGAAAACTTTGGAAATCTTAGAAAATTTTTCATCAAAATTGAGGTCACACGCCCATGTGGGTAGGCCATGTGGTAACACACACCCATGTCCATACGCCATGTAACTCTCTATTTATGACATCATCAACTAAATGAAACCACACGGCCAAGCCACACGCCTATGTGTTAGGCTGTGTGACGAATTAAATTCTCATAAATTAGGTGTAGACTTCCCACGGCTTGGTCACACGTGTAACACCCTAAATTTGGGCCTAGAAGTATTGGGCCTTGGGCCTGGGTGCGGGTGTGAGATAGTTCGAAATAAAATTATTGATGTGTTGAATTCTGTTATGGAAGGTTATTATTAATGGGTTAATGTGGTATTTTAGTGAACTGCGAAGGATTCATAGTGTGGGGAAAAGTCTTGGGCTAATTTCTGGGATTCCGGGATTTTTGTGATATTTGGTGTAATGTTGAAATTTTGATATATGGATGTGTAATTCGTGTTTGGAGTGTGTTATTGGGCCTATGGAAAGCCCAAGTGTTGGTTAAAAACCCGGGGAATTCTTGGATTTTTGGACTTAAGGAATAGAGGACTTGGAAAAGAGGAGTTGTAAGGAATTATGTGTGTAATAACACACAAAAAAGGAATGTGGTGTAGTGGCAAAGTAGCGCCACTTAGGGGACAAAGAAGCAAGGGGTCCAAGGTTCAAGTCTTGGCTCTTGCAATTTATTTTGGTTTTTCTTTTAAATAAATCTGGAAGCAAGTAGGTGAGCTTTAAAGTTAAATGTGTTGGACTTATGACACAAAGGAGCTTGTGTTTGAGTGGTGATGGCATGACAGGGTTACTGAGAGGACTTTGGTTCGAATCCCGTTGCACGCAAAGGTTGATTATTTTGCTAATGCTTTAATTTTGGGGGGATTGATGGAGAATCCCACATCGGAAAGCTAACATGAGAGCAGGTGAGGTGCTAGCTTCAAATAGAGCAAACCAGGAGGAGAGTAGGCACAGCCTTCTTAGCTGATCCCTTTCGCTTTAAGGCGTGCCCGTTTGGGTTGGGCATCGGCTAAGAGTGTTTGGAGCGCGGCTTAACTTCAGTCTCCTATCAGGTGTGTATTTCTCACTACTCTAGCGGTAGGACGGCTACTTCGGGCTGCGATGGGCCGAAGGGGCCATGTGGGCCCAATGGGCCTACAGGGCCATTTGGACAAGTTGTTTAATTGTATAGTAAATATTGGACTAGATTAGGTGAATCACATATCTGTAGCTAAATTTGGGCTAAAAGGGCCACACGAGCGTGTGGGCCTATTTGGGCCGAGAATGGGCCCTAGGCCCAATTTGTATTGTTATCTCTATTTAGAATGCTTTAGTTTACCGAATTACTAAAATACCTTTGACTTGTAAAATTATTATTTTACCCCTGATTTGTAAAATTACTATTTTACCCCTGATTTGTAAAATTACTATTTTACCCCTAATTTGTAAAATTACCATTTTACCCCTAATTTGTAAAATTACTATTTTACCCCTGATTTGTAAAATTACAGTTTTACCCCTGGTTCGTAAAATTACTATTTTACCCCTGATTTGTAAAATTACCATTTTACCCATGATTTGTAAAATTATCGTTTTACCCCTGATCTGTAAAATTACTGTTTTACCCTTGATTTGTGAAATTACTGAAATGCCCCTTTAGGGTAGAATTACTGAAATATCCTTGTAGGGTAGAATTACCGAGATACCCCTGTGGGGTAAAATTACCATTTTGCCCCTAGGTGTTAAATGACTATTTTGCCCTTCGTGGGTAAATGACTAACTTGTGTGATGATTGGGCTAGTTTGACCGTGGATATAAGTTGGTGATATAAATGACTTGACTGTGATCTATTCTTATTTTTGGAATTTGGAAAAGTTGGAATCCCTATGTGTTTAGGGAGGCTGTCGAAATAGTGCCTAAGGCTTTAAGGGGCTGTTACCAATTATTTTACTCTGTGCTTGTAAGGGTTAAAGGCTGCTGACTAAGGGCTTGGATCAGTGGAGCGTTCGGATCCAAATTTGGATATCAACTTCAGCAAAGGTAAGGATTTAGGGCCTTGTTCATGAATGCCCGAATATGGTAAGAGTATGTTAAATTTAGTTATCATTGATTCGTGGTCTAATATTTTAGTAATCGAATATAGGATTGAGTTGGAGCAGATATCATCATCGTTCATCGTAATCAGGTGTGTATCGAACCCTTCTTTAGTCTAATTCGGCAAAGGCCAAGTAACCGAAAAGTTGGTATTATGTAGGCTTGTGAGTGTGCGAATGCTCACAAGATGATTGGAAATCCTGAGATCTGTAACCGTAAGTGGTAAGTTAGTTGAGTGTGCAATTTCGCGCACCTCGGTAAGTTGGGTCTCGATGGGCCGAACATGGGCTCACGGGCTTTCGAGCCCATATAGGTAAAAATAGGAAATAAATGTGTTCTATTAGACTGTAGTATTGGAACTGCTAAAACTGGTAGCTAGATAGGAAATTTGGGCTGAATGGGCTTAATTTGCTAAATAGACACTGTAGGGCCCATTAGGAGTTTTAGGGCCCAGTGACTGAAATTGTTAAAATCTGTTAAATTGACTGCTAAGATGGAACTAAAGCTTATATGTGACTGTAACATGCATAAAACTCGTAATATTGGAACAAGTACTAAAATACCCCTAAGTATGGAAAATTACCATTTTACCCCTAAGTGTAAAATGACCTTTATACCCCTAGGGTAAATTCTGTATGAAATGTATGATTTTCTATTTCTGCATGTCATATCTCATAACATATGTATATATCTGATGCATGTGATTCTGTATGTTATATGTCATAGCATGTATGCCTGCTGCATGGGGTTTAGGTTTATGATGGAGGAAGCATTCTGGCAGCCTCGCTACAATCTGGTGGCCTCGCCACATATATATCTGTTCTGGCAGCCTCGCTGCAATCTGGTGGCATCGCCACGTATATATCTGTTCTGGTGGCCTCGCCACAATATCTGTATCTGGTGACCTCGTCACAATATCTAGCAGCCTCGATGCAAATTATATCTGCAGCCTCGCTGCAAATATCTGTGGTGTGTAGCGGTTGGGTGGGTCGAGTAGTCTCCCCACATGGTGTAAGGCTGGTACGGGGGTGTTATGGATGGATTTGGGTTGGGTTTCTGTTTGCATATTATATCTGATCTGTATCTGTTATGGGCCTATGGGCTTAACCTGATTTCTATAATGGGCTAAGGCCCAATTAATCTGATTCTGAGGCTTGATCTATTTTGGCCTATGGTTGAGATAACGTTGCACACTGAGTTGTCAAACTCACCCCCCCTTTATTTCATCTCTGCAGGTAACACTCAACCATAGTGGGCTTGGAGCTGTGAGAGATTCGGAGTGGCCACAGCATCTGCAGAACTGGTTTTCATTTTGTTTAAAGTATTTTATTATTAAGTTATTTTTGGGTTTTATTTTGTAATAAGGCCGCTATCTAAGTTTTTGTTTGGTTTAATTTTTCTTTGATGATTAAATTACATTTTATAGAATCGCTAGTTTAGGCTGCGCTGGTTTCAAAATCTAAAGAACATTTTCAAAACTCAACGAGTGAATAATATGGATAACTTAAAGGATTAATAAACTGGTTTTAACAAACTTACTCTTTTGATTCAAACCTCACTTAAGACACAACAAGACTTAAAGGGTTGTAAACTTAGTTTTAGGATCGTGTGACACACCAGATCTGGTCGTAACGTCTAGGCCGGGTTTAGGGTGTTACAACACGCCCATGTCCTGTGGCCGTGTCCTCCACACGGCCGAGAACACGGTTGTGTCTCTACCCGTGTGTTTACTATTGAGTATTCTATTTGCAAAACTAAGGTGTAGGGGGCACACGACCGAACTACACACCTATGAGGCTAACCGTGTGTCACACACTACCTAGACACATGTCTGTGTGTCTACCGATGTGGACAAAAATAAGGCTATTTACCAAGCCATTTGCCACCTGGAACACAAACACACTTATACCAAACCAATAACACAATTTATGATGTTCTCATACAACCAAATTCTCCATAGCTAAGCTAATAACATAACCTTCACATACTTCATTTATCATACATAAACATCACACAATGTCAACCAAAACATACAACACCACATTCATAAACAACATCCTCATATGCATATACCAAGAACCAATATTGGCCAATTTCAAATGACTTTATACAAAATAAACAATTATCAAAATAAGCCAACATCCTTGGCCTGCTAAGTTATGACACATAAAACAAAATAAATAAGTTTCCTATACATGCCATAACTCAAAATAATTAACTTAGTATACCCAAAGATGATGATGTGATAGTGTGAAGTGGATCTCCAACAATCTTCCAATCCGAGTTAGCGAAGCAACACTATAAGAAAATGGAAAGAAAGGGGAGTAAGCTAAATAGCTTAGTAAGTTTAGATGCAAATAAATGAGCATTCATAACACATTTTAATCATAATAATAAGATTATAGCAATTTTAGACTTTCAATTAAAACTTATGTCCACACTTACTCATTCACCACTTACCGATAGTCCATCACATATCGGTCTCATTTTTTATAAGTTTCATATACTTGTCTGTACCACGTCACAACAATATCACATGCACTTACACTTCACTAATTCACTAATTCACCCATTGAACCACTTGGAATGCTGAAGGATACTCGGAACGTTGCACATTAGTACCACATTTATTTGTAGCCGAGGCTACCACTTATCACTTATCACTTAAAAGCTCACTCTCGAGCTATTCACCGGCCTGCTCACACAAGCTGATAGTCAGGACGAAGCTACTCAATGTTGCTCACACAAGCTAACATGTTTTCGCAACATGTAACACCCCAAACACGACCTAGATGTTAGGCCCGAATCTGGCGTGTCACATGGAAGTGTTTTTTGAAAACCATGTTTTCATTGAAAACCCTTCTTATTTAAAACTTGAGTAAAAACTTAGTTTGTGTTTGTTGAGTTTCAAAATGTGGTACATTGAAATGTTAATCACTTTTAAAAAACGTTGTTAATCTCATTGAAAATCTCTTTTAGTTGTGGAAGCTAATTTGAAGCAAAGAAGTTTAAATGTTATTTTTGAAAACAGAAATCGATTTGAAAACTCATCTACGTCTAACAGATATAAAATGTAATAAAATCCCAAACTTAAAACAAAATCCAGAAAGGCCTTATTATAGAAATTAAAACCCAAAACGGAATTTAAAACATATATAAAGTCCAAACATAATAACTACAGTCGTGTGGCCACCTCTGAGTCCCTCGTAGCACCGATCCTCCTAATGCTAGGGACTGCCTGCACAGTTAATAAACGGGGTGAGTTTACGAAAACTAAGTGTGTAATCCCCTTACTAGATTAACAGTCAGTATACAAAAATAAAAATAGAAATATTCTGGGCCAGAGCCCTTTAATAGTAACAGTACAGTCCAGTTCAGAGCATAGGTGGGCCAAAGCCCTCTATACAACATCATTTAGGTCGCAGGCCATAACAGAATCAATTGGGCCTAGCCCAAAACCAGTAACAGAGGAAGTGGGCCTAAGCCAAAAATAGAACAGAATAGTATGTGAATGTGACCCCAACCCAGTCCAACCATCACACCACCCGTACTAGCCAACACACCATGTGGGGAATAACTCGACCCACCCAACCCACACACCAATACATAGCCATACTGCTTATAATAGATAACGTGGTAGTGCCACCAGAATCAAAATACGTGGCGTAGCCACTAGTACAGAACTTCCTCCAAATCAATCCTAACCCTATGCAGAATGTTGTGCATGTCATGCTCAATCATTACACATGTATGCATAATAGCCATGCTCAGTAACAGTCATTTAAACATATAGTAAAAACATATCTATCATGCAACCACAGTCATGTCAGTTAAAACGCTGCCATATGATCACAGTCAAATCAGTCAAGTTCATAGTCCAACTCAGTCACTTGCCTACAAGGGCAAAATAGTCATTTTACACTCTAGGGCAAAACGATCATTTTGTCAGCCAGGGGTAAAACAGTAATTCTACCCTATAGGGGTATTTTGATAATTCTACCTTATAGGGGTATTTTGGTAATCCTACCCTACAGGGGTATTTTCGTAATTCTACCCTATAGGGGTATTTCGATAATCCTACCCTATAGGGGTAATTTGGTAATTTTACAAATCGAGGGCATTTTATTAATTTTACAAATTGAGGGCATTTGTATAATGTCAGAAATCGAGGGCATTTCTATAATTTCACAAACCAAGGGTATTTTGATAAATTCATAAACCATGGGTATTTCGGTAATTTACAAATTGGGGGTATTTCGGTAATTTCATAAACCACAGGTATTTCAGTAATTTTACAAACCAGGGGTATTTCAGGAATTTCGTAAACTAAGGGTATTTCGGTAATTTTATAAACTAGTGGTATTTCGATAATTTCATAAAATAGAGGTATTTTGGTAATTTGTAAACCAAGGGTTTTTCGGTAATTTTGCAAATCAGGGTTATTTCGATAATTTCACAAATCAGCGGTATTTCAGTAATTTATAAACTGGGGGTATTTTGGTAATTTCGTAAATTAAAGGTATTTCGATAATTTTACACACTGAGGTCTTAACGACCCAGCATAAGGTCCACCGTCACCCCGAGTGACTTTTGGAACCTAAACAGACAAAACGGGGTAATTGGGCCTAAGGCCCATTACTCGGCCCAAGTGGGACCACACTTTCGTGTGGCTCATTTAGCCTAGAAACAATGGTGGCTATGCGAACGACACAGCCCAAATCAGTTACTTATCACATCACATACATTTTATCCGTGTGGGCCCACAAGCCCATTGGGCCCACATGGGCCATTTAGCTCAAAACAACCCTAGCCATATGAACAACACAACTCAGTTTAACATCTACCACAATATACAAATTTATTCCGCGTGGGGCCCACAGGCCCATTGGGCCCACACGTCCCATTTTGGCCCCAACGCGATTGAAAGCACTCATGGTGGCCTCAACCATCTTACGCCCATATTCATGGGCTCGGTCCACCAAGTAACACCCTAAACCCGGCCTAGAAGTTAGGCCTGAGTTCGGTGTGTCACATTGGAGTGCATTTTAAAATCATGTATTTTCTTTAAAAACTCGTTCGAAAACTAATGTTTCTATCTGAAAACAAGCTCGTTTGAATGTTAAAGCTTGTTTGTTAAAACTCAGAATATTTAAACAATTTGTTATCCATTTGAAAACGTAATTACTTTTAAAACCTTATTCGTTGTTATGAGTGAAAACCAAGTAAGTCGCGGAAACTTGTAAATAATTTGAAGTTTGCGGAAACGTGTTGATTTGAAAGCAATTAATGTTTTTGGAAAACCAAGTTCTACTTAAGCAGATATAAAACGTAATAACTAATCATCCGAAATTAAAACCAAAATTTAAGAGAGGCCTTATTACAAACCCAACCAAAATAAAAGCAGCTAAATATAAAATAAAGGAAACTACTCAAACATTAATCAATTTGTAGTATGGCCACCTCCGAGTCCCCTCCCACGCTGAACCGTATACTGAGGATTACCTGAAAGAATTTAAAAAGAGGGAGTGAGTTTCGAAACTCAATGCGTACGGCACTCGTCAAACATCAACAAGTGTTAAACAATTTGGCCTAAGCCCTAATATAGAAACAATACAAATTCAGTGGGCCTAAGCCCTTTACAGAACCATTTGGGTCACAACCATAACAGAATCATTTGGGCCTCAGCCCATATTATTACAATTCGGCCTAGCCCATACCAGTATCAATCTTATATGAATAATGCATGTTAACCCCATCCAACCCTGCACTTGCCTCCGTCTAACCCTACACTTCATTTGGAGAATAAATCACCCACGCCATCCATACACTTATTGTGTTAGCACCGGTTGCGGCACTAACCAAAATCTGCAACAAAGCTGCTATTATCAGCATATGTGGCACAGCCACCAGAACGGTTTCTTCCTCTATAAAAAATCCCAATCTCATGCAATATGATATGTATGCAACATACATAAATATAAATAAATCACAAGGCATGCTTCACAAAGACAGTCAGATCATAGCATAAAAACAATTATCTACCCTCGAGGGCATAATCGTAAATTTACCCCTTAGGGGTATTTTGGTCATTTTCAATATGGGCCTAAATGCATAACTTGGCCCATTAAAAAGTCCACAATCATTGAATACATTTTATGCCCTTATTAGCAGCTACAAAAATACCAGGGCCTAAAAGCCCTTTACAAAGCCTAAATGGGCCCACGCTCTCATACGGCCCATTCGGCCCAAATCGACCATAGGTCGTGTCATCTATATGACTGGCTTGTCATTTCTTTACCAATCCATCAATTTTACACATTTCGGGTCCCGGGCCGATCGAGCCCATTTGGCCCATTTTGGCCCAGTTGGCCAAAAACTGGCCCAAGACAATGAGATTGCTCGCGGGGCCTTTATCAACGTATTGATCTTTTCCACACGAACGTTCGCGCGCTCGTGTGGTTGCCGTCACCAATCTTCTGGCTTTTTTGCATTTCAACTTGTCGGCATTTCAGGATTTGTCAATCTATTGTGATCTATTATGTGTGCTGTACAGGTACACACCTTGGTGAAGAGAAATGCAGTAGCCTTCTAACCTGGAACCTATAATCGATTTAGGCAATTGGTTAGTCATCCAATTAATAAGACTTAATCAACCTTACAAATAATGAAATCGAATCCTAAGATTAACCCTTACCTTGACTAAATCAGCTTCAAACTTCCTAAATCGATTGACTAAGAATCGGCCTCGCCTCCTTCTGGTTATCTAAATCACAAACACCAATTACCCGCTAACACTGTCTAAAATCTAGAGTTAGTCATATAATAATATAACGAAAGCACTTGCCCAACAATGATTTAATATTCCGTTTTACCTAAACTTGCCAAATGCAGGACTTACCTACAACTGGAAAGTGCGTGAGAGCTTTTCAACCACTACGACCTAGATATCTCCCTGATTAATTTGGACCAATCTATATACCCAGAGATAGAATAATGAATTGAGAAGAGAAAACAATAAGAAGTGAAAATGGAATTCGACAATACAGGCAGAGAGCAAGGAATATCATTCAGCCAATACTCAAAAATGATGAAAATATTCATTTGAGGGTAACAAGAAGGTACAGGCTTTAGAGTGGTTATGAGAGAAAATAGAAGAATCAGCACAAGTAAATAAGAATTTAAAAGAAGAAGAGAAGAGTATTCGGTCGTGTTTATGAAAGGAAGAAAAGAAGAGAAAAAGAATAAAAGTCACGGCTTAAAGTAAAGAAGAACACCAATTGGTTTTGGAAAAAAAGAAAATAATGAAACTTAGAGGGAGAGGAGGACAATTTTTGACACTTCAAAACTTGCGCACAAGACTCCATTGAAAAGACCAAAAGAAAGCAACCAATTTAACAAAACTGAGAGGTACACAAAGAGAAAATTCTGCTACCAAAATGCCAAAATGAAGGAAAAACCACAAGAGAGAAAATGGCACTACCAAACACATTACAAATACCGAAAAATAAACCAAAAATCCTCCCCCTGGCCGAATATCTAAGTGTTTAATTTCCACCAACGTCCACAACTCTTCCCCTCATCAAAATCCCTTAATTTCCTCCTCTTATCCCTCCTAAAAATCCTTCTTAATCCACTCCCCACTTCCCATTCAAATTTCAAGACTCATTCAAACACTTTTCCATTAGTATTTGATTCCAACACCACCTCTTACCTTATCATGAGCAAAAATAACTGACACCATTTGCATCCAGCGAGAATTGAACTCCTGACCTTCTTGCCACTAGTGTCACCACTTCCATGTCCCCTATATTATGCCACATTGCCACCATACCACATCATCTCTTGTGTCATAAAACAACACCAACTAAACTTAAACTTTAGCTGCTAGCATACATATCCCCTTAAGCCCAAAAGTCAAAATCTACGAAAGATATAGCTTGAACCCAAGACCTCCTCGCAACCCCATAACACTAAAAAATCCCTTAACCACCACACCATCATGTAATTCATGAATTTTTTTCTCATCCATCGAAAATCCTTAAATTTTGGGCCTAAGAGAATTGGGCTTCGAGTACCGAAGAAATTGGAACTATCTATTAATTGTACTACCCAAGTCAGACCATTATGCTTCTACTGCGTACTCTAACTCTAATTGCATATTAAGTAATTAAAACACTATGAGTAAATAACGTACTAGTATTCGTATCTTTAGCGTCTTCATCCTCATGGCGACGTACTGCATAGACCAAAGCTGGCTGCCTCGCTTCAGTATAACCCATACCTCTGTCTAGTGCTCCATGACCACGACCCATTCTATTACCACTACCTCTCGGTGGCTGCTGACTACCTCTCGACGGCTGTATATTACCCATACCAGTAGCTCGTGCATAATCTGGTCTCCAAGGACATTCTCTGAAATGGTGCTCTATCGATTCGCCTCTTAAACAGGCTCTCATCCTTTTCCAACACTCGCCATAATGGATTTTCCCGTAATCCCCACAAGGTTGCAATCTTGCAGCAGCAATAGGGGCTTCAGCTTAGATCGGCCCATCTACCCTAGCCCATTTCCTAAACATTTGCTCGAAATTAGAGAGCTCTACCTCTCTCTTACTTCTACTCCTTTCCTTTTCTCGGCTCTGGTGCTCGACGCGTTTCACATCCTCAGCAATCTTAGCTTTTTCTACCAATGCCGCAAAATCCCGCTCCCTCTGTGGAGCTATTAGAACTCGAAGACTATCCCTGAGGCCATCCTCAAACCGAACACAGTGCTCGTACTCTGTTGCTACTATTCCACTAGCATATCAGCTAAGTTGCAAGAATTTTGCCTCGTACTCAGTCACAGACCAATCTCCTTGAGTCAGAGTCAGGAACTCTCTTCTTCGGGCGTCTACATAGCTAGCGCCCACGTACTTCCTTTTAAATGCCATCTTGAAACATTCCCAAGTCCACTGATCTAGCTGAGCACCCTCTTTCACGGACAACCACCACTGATACGCTTTATCTTGTAGTAAAGACACGGCACCTTTCAACTTTGCTTAGAAGTGCAGAAGAGATCGTGCATTATTCTCTCTGTGGCTTCTAACCAGTATTCTGCTACACTAGAGGCTACTCCAGAAATGCCCCTAAAGACTCCTGCTCCATTTGACTGGAGACGTTCCGAAACTGATCCTCGGCCTACTGTACCCGTACTAGATCTAGCAACCCTTTTCAGAACCCAGAGCATGGCTTGAGACAGCGTATTGTCCCTAGCCGCTCAATTATGAGACCCAGTCTCAATTACCAGTGATGCTGGTGCTTCTATAGCCTCATCATTTGGCATGTGGTCCGATGCCAAGGACCTAGCCCCCGCACCTCCACGACCTCTACCGCTGCCTCTCGTACCCCTTCTGGCACTCATTGTCGACTCGTAAATTTATCTAAATTTAAAATTTTATGCATCAGTTTATAGTTTCAGTTCTTATTAACAATGTCTTATGTTAACAGAAATTAGAGTTTGTTCTCGCAGATCGAAGCCGCACTACAGTTTTCGGTTTCTACAGTTTTAGTCTATTCTATCTAGAGTATCATAGTAAAGTTTCATGTCTCTAACAATCTTAGTATTTTAGTATTTAAACAGAGAATAGCATTTAGAATACTTATAGATTCGGCACCGGAGACTCGGTGAACCATAATTTTATGAAACATTTCAAAGCAGTCAATCCTCATAAAAATCAAGGTTTAGCAAAATTTATTTTTGAGAAAAATGTGACAGCCCTATTTTGACCCTAGTCAGAACAGTGGTTTCGGGACCACGAATCTGAGTCAAAAAATATTTGAATATTATTTTTCTGTGTTTTAATGGTGTGAACTTTGATCTGTTAAAGTTTCATGATTTAAGTTTGAGGTTTGGGTCCTTAATTACTAAGAAAGGGTTAAATTGCATCAAATAAATTAATTGTATGCTACTATGAAAAGGCTTAAGTGTCATGTTTCTTTAGCTTGGGGTGTTAAATGGAAAATGAGCCATTCTTTAAAGTAGTGGACGGTAATGGTGTTAAGTAATTGTTATGACATGCATGTTATAATGATGTTGTAAATTAAATTACTTTATAATAAGAAATATGTTATAATAAAACAAAAAGGGGTGATAAAAACAAAGTTTTTGTCATATTCTCCCCATTTTGCTGAAAACATAAAATTTAGAAAGCCATTTTTTTCATTTTCCTTGCATGGCCGGTTGTTAAATAAAGAAAAAAGAAAGAAGAGAGCTTTTAAGTTTGGCCCTTGTCAAGCAAAAAAATTAAGGTATGATTCCATTTAGTTTCTATGAAATTTAGTGTTTTTGAGTTAGTTATCAAGTGATGTTCATAGCCCATTTGTTAATTTTGATTTTTTTTGGAGCTATATGTATATTCGGCCATGGAAGGTATGTATAAGGTAGTTGATGTTTTGATGTTTGAAATGGGAGATGATGGTTGGATGTGTATGAATTTGTGAAATTGTGAAAAAAATATGTGGCTATAAAGTTTAAGTAACATTCGGCCAAAAGTAGTAAATTAGGAAAATTTTGTAAGTTTTGGTAATTGATAAAATGAGCTTTGAATTTAGTAAATTAAGTGATAATTAAAAGGTTTGAGTTGTGTATGTGGGAATAGAACAAATGAAAAGCTTATGGTAGCTTAATGGACATTCGGCTTGTGCATGTTAATAGAATGAATAAATCGTGGAAGAGGTGGTGTTCGGCTATGGTTGTTTGAGTGATTTTAATCATGGTTTGTTGTTGGTTAAACATGATTTTAATGTTTTCGATTATATATGGATATAACTAAATTTTTGGTTGAGTGTTAATGAGTTAAAGGATTTCAAATATTAAGTTAAATAATATTTGGTCATGAGTTAAATTGAAATAAATGAATTTTGTTTACTTGTATACCTTGATAGAATATTCGGCCATGGATAAAAGGGTATGAAATTGGTGTTTTATGCTAGAAATGATGTTAACTTATATATATGTTTGCCGAATGTAATATTGATTAATGACTTGAATAATTAATTATATTTGAGATGATTGAAAGTGAGAATTTCCGAATGTGATTGATAATGTGAATAATATTTGCTAATGTTTAGAAAGAATGTTGAATGTGTTATAAAGTAAAGAATGTTCTTGTGATATTTAATAAGGTTGCAAAATGGGAGTTTATATATCTTGAAAATTTATGGTTTGAGATTGATTACATAAAGTAAGTTATTAAATGAAAGTAATCTACTTGATATAGCTCAAGAGCAAAGAGAGCCAAATTCGGATAGGGGAAAAACGAAACTAATTGAATAGCCGATCCGTAGTCGTTCGACGACATTCGAGGTAAGTTCTTAAGTGTTTAACCTTGATGCTTTTTCTATGCTTAAGAGTTAAATGAATATAGCAAAGAGGATGTTTGATTTTATATAGTCAATGTGTTGAATGAGTATTGATTTAATGTTATAAGCCGAATGTGGCTAGTAGATCTAAGTTGAAATGGATATGATGATGTAATATGTTAAAAGATGTATTATGATGAGTGAACTATGCTGTATGAGCTTTATTCGAATGATGGAAAACTTTGTATATAGATATATGTTCGGCTCTATGCAAATTTAAAGTATAGGTTATGAAAGTATGAGAAAATATGTGTTTTGGTTATCGTAATGTGATATTCGGGCCTTGGCCTAGCAAGCTTCAAGCTGGTGAATATTATCTGGCTCCGAGCCTAGCAGGCATAATGCCGGAGAAGTGGTATCGGACTTAAAAGTCTAGCAGGCTTTGTGCCGGTGATAAACTCAGGTGATTACCTAGTAGGCTTTGTGCCGATGATGAATTCAGGTTGTTACCTAGCAGGCTAATTACCGGTGAAATAATAAAAGTCTAATACTATGAGGCTTTGTGCTAACACGGCATTTGATTCCTTCAATAAATTGAGTTATACATGTATGTATAATTTATTTATGCACATGAGAATAAAGCGGATTAAATGATCAACATGAAATGATAAGCATATGTGAAGTGGTTGTATGTATATATGTATATATATATACATTCGGTCATTGTGGAATTATATACATGAAAGTATATGTTATATGTGTGATTATGAACATTGAAATTATATGTGGATATGGTGTTTCAAATTAATTCTATTAGGTAGAATTAAAGAATGACATTGAGGTATTTAGATGTTGTGACTTTGTAATTTCGAATTTAAATGAAATAATATGTCAAAAATGTGTACAATGTGGCTATGCATATTCGGCCAAATGGTGATACACTTAGATTATGTTATATGTGAATTTGGATATTTGACTATAAGTGGAAATTGTCAATAAAGTGAATTCTTGAGTTGTGAGTTTAATGTTTTAATTACTTAAGACTTACTAAGCTTAATTGCTTACTGTGAATCTTTGTGTTTTATTCCATTTTATAGATCTTGGTTGAAAGCTACGAGCTCGGGAATTCAAGTTCAAAGTCATCCACACTATCGTCTATCTGCGGTACTATCAGCAAGTTTATAATTCCAAACTTATGGCATGTATAGGCTTAACTCTTTTGAGAGTAAGTTATATTTTGGAAATGTATATTCAAGCCATGCGAAAATGGCTAGTTCACTAACTAAGTATGAATTTATGGTTTAATGAAATTGTGGTTGATTATTAAGTGAATGATCTTGAAGTTAACTTGATATATGTTCTGATTAGTAATGGTCCTTGAAAAATTCATGTGTATTTGTATGTGTTTGGATGATAAAAGTCTTAAATTGTTGTACATTCGGTTTTGGCTTTCTAAAAGTACAAAATGAATAGTATGTTTGAATTTGATATGATATATATACTTTTGAAATTGGTATAGGCAAATTAAACTAAAAGGGACCATATGAATAGTGTTCTAAGTTATAATGATTTAAGATTGTTATTCTTTGTTAGTGCCGGGTGGATCTTTGATAGAATAAGTTATACTTAAATATGTATATGACTATATTTCAATTGTATAAGTCTAGATTGAACTAATGTATATTATTAATATTATGCACATATCATGATATAGAAAGGAATAAATGTATGCATGTGATTGATCAGTTATGTTTTTTCTGGTAATACCTAATAACCCATTCCGGTGACGAATAAGGGTTAAGGGTGTTACAGAAAACCTCCAAGGAAACAGATTTCCAAGAATGATTATTAAAATCCATTTTAAAGAAGATTTCCAAAATCCATTCCACAGCCGAGTTGTTGCAAATTGGCTTGATACCACTAAATGTATCACCCAAAACCCAGCCTAGAAGTTAGGCCCGAGTCCGTCGCGTCACATTATAGTGCATTTTAAAATTACAAATTTTCTTTAAAAACTCGTTCGAAAACTAATGTTTCTAAGTAAAAACAAGCTCGTTTGAAGGTTAAAGCCTCTTTGTTAAAACTCATAATATTTAAACAATTAGTTATCCATTTGAAAACGTAATTACTTTTAAAACCTTATTCGTTGTTCTGAGCGAAAACCAAGTAAGTCGCGAAAACTTGTAAATAATTTGAAGTTTATGGAAACGTGTTGATTTGAAAGCAGTTAATGTTTTTGGAAAAACGAGTTCTACTTAAGTAGATATAAAACGTAATAACTAAACATCCCAAATTAAAACCAAAATTTAAGAGAGGTTTTATTATAAACACAACCAAAATAAAAGCAACTAAATATAAAATAAATGAAACTACTCAAAAATTAATCAATTTACAGTGTGGCCACCTCCGAGTCCCCTTCCACACCGAACCGCATACTGAGGATTACCTGAAAAAAATTAAACAGAAGGGATGTGTTTCGAAACTCAGTGCGTACGTCCCTCGTCAAACATAAACAAGTTTAAACAATTTGGGCCTAAACCCTAATATAGAAACAGTACAAATTAAATGGGCCTAAGCCCTTTACAGAACCATTTGGGTCACAACCCATAACAGAATCATTTGGGCCTCAGCCCATATTATCACAATTGGGCCTAGCCTATAACAGTATCAATCTTATATGAATAATGCATGTTAACCCTATCCAACCCTGCACTTGCCTCCGTCCAACCCTACACTTCCTGTGGGGAATAAATCACCCACGCCATCCCTACACTTATAGTGTTAGCACCAGTTGCGGCACTAACTAGAATTTGCAGTAAAGCTGCTATTATCAGCATATGTGGTACAACTACCAGAATGGTTTCTTCCTCCATAAAAAATCTCAATCCCATGCAATATGATATGTATTCAATGGACATAAATATAAATAAATCACAAGGCATGCTTCACAAAGACAGTCAGATCATAGCATAAAAACAGTTATCTACCCTCGGGGGTATAATCGTAAATTTACCCCTCAGGGGTATTTCAGTCATTTTCAATATGGGCCTAAATGCATAACTTAGCCCATTAACAAGTCCACAATCATTGAATACATTTTATGCCCTTATTAGCAACTACAAAAATACCAGGGCCCAAAAGCCCATTACATAGCCCAAACGGGCCCACGCTCTCATATGGCCCATTAGGCCAAAATCTACCATAGGCTGTGTCGTCCACATGACCGGCTCATCATTTCTTACAATTCCATCAATTTTACAAATTTCGGGCCCACAGGCCCATCAAGACCATTTGGCCCATTTCAGCCCGGTTGGCCAAAACACGGCCCAAGACCATGAGATCGCTCACGAGGCCTTTATCAACATATCGATATTTTCCACACGAGCGTTCGCGCACTCGTGTGGTTGCTATCACAAATCTTCTAGCTTTTCAGCATTTCGTCTTTTAGGCATTTTGGCATTTGTCAATCTATTCTTATTTATTGTCTTTGAGGTGTGAGTATACACCTTGATGAAGAAAATTGCAGTACCCTTCTAATGTGGAACCTATAATTGATTTAGGCACTCGGTTAGTCATTCAATTAATAAGATTTAATCAGCCTTACAAATACTGAAACTGAATGCTAAGATTAACCCTTACCTTGTCTGAATCGGCTTCAAACTTCCTAAATCGATGGATTAAGAACTGGCCTCGCCTCATTGTTGTTATCTAAACCGCAAACACCAATTACCTGCTAACACTGTCTAAAATCTAGTGTTATTCATATAATAATATAACGAGAGCACTTACCCAGCAATGATTTAATATTCGGCCTTACCTAAACATGCCAAACGCAGGACTTACCTACAACTGGAAAGTGAGTGAGAGCTTTTCAACCACTAGGACCTAGATATCTCCTTGATTGATTTAGACCGATTGATAAACCCAGAAACAGACAAATGAATTGAGAAGAGAAAACAATAAGAAGTGGAAACGAAGAATTCGACAATATAGGCAGAGAGCAAGGAATAGCATTCAATAAATACTAAAAAATGATGAAAATATTCATTTGAGGGTAACAAGAAGGTGCATTCGGTTTTAGAGTGGTTATGAGAGAAAAGAGAAGAATCGGCACAAGTGAATAAGAATTTAAAAGAGGAAGAGAAGAGTATTCGATTGCGTTTATGAAAGGAAGAAAAGAAGATGAAAAGAATAAAAGTCACAGCTTAAAGAAAAGAAGAACACTGCTTGGTTTTGGAAAAGAAGAAAATAATGAAACTTGGAGGGAGAAGAGGACAAATTTCGGCACTTTAGAACTTCCACAAAAGTCCGTTCAAAAGACCAAAAGAAAATGACCAATTTGACAAAACCAAAAAGTACTTAAAGAGAAAATTCGACTACCAAAATACCAAAATGAAGGAAAAACCACAAGAGAGAAAACAGCACTACCAAAAACACTGTAAATACCAAAAAAATGAACCAAAAATCCTCCCCATAGTCGAATTCCTAAGTGGTTAATGTCCACCAACGTCCATAACTCTTCCCCTTATCAAACTCCCTTAATTTCCTCCCCTTATCCCTCTTAAAAATCCTCCTTAATCCACTCCCCACCTTCCATTCAAATTTCAAGACTCATTCAAACACTTTTCCATTAGTATTTGATTCCAACACCACCTCTTGCCTTACCATGAGCAAAAATAACTGACCCCATTTGCATGCAGTGAGAATTGAACTCCTGACCTCCTTGCCACCAATGATGCCACTTCTATGTCCCCTATGTGACGCCACCTTGCCACCACACCACATCATCTCTTGTGTCATAAAACAACATAACCTAAACTTAAACTTTACCTACTAGCATCCATATCCCCTTAAGCCCAAAAGTCAAAATTCTGCCAAAGATCTAGCTTGAACCCAAGACTTCCTAGCAACCCCGTAACACTCCAAAATCCCTTAACCACCACACCATCATGTATTTTATGAATTTTTTTTCTCGTCCATCTAAAATCCAATTTCTTCAGTACTCAAAACCCAATTCTCTTCGGCCAAAAATTCATGGCATTACACACCACACGTGTGATCGCACGCTCGTGTGACATCATTCGCTAGTATTTCAGCTTTCCAGCCTGTTTCTAATCTACAGTCAAAGTAGAGTAACAACACACACATTTTTGGCTTTTCAGCCGATTATCAACATAAGGCTTCCTGTTACACACCTGTAAACGAACCATGTAACAAACTACCTCGTACAGTACCTAAAATCCAACAATACCTGGTGAGACAATTGCCATTAGGGTTAAACACTTCCAACTATTAACCCAAAATACCCACCTACTCACCCTGTGTGCATAAATGAAATCTTGGTTCCTGTTAGAACCACTGACGACCACCGATTACACTTTCTAGCCAAAAACTATTGTAGCACATCTCTTAATACTTAAAAACATTTAAGCCCCAACAACATAAAGTCCCAATACAAAGCTATAAAGCGTTCGACCCAAAAACACTCACCCCTACCTCAAATGATTGATGATGGAGAAATCCCATATCCTCAGAGAACTCTACACTCTTCGAACTCGAATTTAATGACCTTATTCATAACCCCACGAGCAAAGAATCAACATTTACTAACCGTAACATATGATTTCTAATAGTGAAGAAACTAAGAAGTAAGAATGGCTTATCCAAAACCAAAATATTACCTGTCTTCAATAATTGGTAGAAAAGGAATGGAAAAGATAGATTCGGCAAGTATCCCTTGCTGTAATCGGTTGAGCCCCAACACCAAAGGGAGACAAGGAGAAAAAGTAGAACAATCGATCAAGAGAAAGAATGAAAAGGGGGATGAGTGCTAATGGTGTATTCAGCCTAGCGAGATAACGCCAAAGGGAGGGAGAGGATCAGAGAATATTTGGCCAAGAAAGGTTATGTACCAACCAAGAAGAAGAAGAAAAAGAAGAAGTAGGAGAGTATTCGGCTTTTGAGACTAGAAAAGAAGAGAGGAGGTTGGATAGAAAGAGAGAGAAAAGAAAAAGAAGCGCATGAGAGGTCACCCTAAGTTGCAATTCCGACAAAATAGAAAAGGAGGAGAAAATAAAAGTGCAGAAACAAAAGAGAGCAAAAATGTGCCTTTGGCACTAAAGGAATTAAGCAAGAAAAGCAAAAAGAACACTCTGCCAAAACCAAAAAAAGAAGCAAACACCACACTTAATTTCGGCACACCAAATTTCACAAACACACATACATTTCCCCCAAAATCAAAACCTTGATACCCCACTATTTCCTCCACCAAACAGTACCAACCTCACCAACTCCTTAAAACAAGCCAACGACCAAGTTTGAATCCCATTCAAACTTCCCCCAACCGATTTCCTTTCCTTAAGACACTCCATGACCGATTCAAACCCTTTCAAAATTCCCCCAACAACCAGCCACAACAACTCTCCCTCAAGACCGATTCAAACCTCATCCAATAGGAGTTTTGATCAACTTTAATTACCTTCCCCACGTGAGTAGCAAAAAGACAGTCCCTTGCGCACCGAGCAGCTCGAACTCAAGACCCCTAACTACACCCACATGCTACTTGCCACCTAACTAGCACGTCGTTCATGTCACACAACACCCACATTAATTCGAAAGGTCTATGATCATTTCACAAGGGTTTACTCAAGCCAATAATTAAAAATTCTACATACGACCAGATTCAAACCTAGGCCCCTTTCATTTATCAAACACGCCACTTTCCTCCTTGCCATTCAACTACTTGAGTCATAAATCCAACACATTTAAATAAAGCCCACCTACTCGCTTTCATATCCATTTAAAAGAAATACCAAAATAAATTGCAGGAGCCAAGACTTGAACCCTTGCTCCCTTATAACCTTAATGATGCCACAACCACTAGACCATTTGCTTTCTTGAGTCATATTTTAACCAAAACTATTTATAAGGCCTTTCAACTAACGCCAAGGTCCTCTAAAAGGAAAGACTAAAATTTTTGCTAGAGCTCTGGTTTGAACCCAACACTTCTCCAACACTCCTAATTACTTAACTAATACACCAAACGTACAATTGTGATATTTCCACACACAACAGAATATTATAAGCGGCCACCAAGGCCCAGTACTTCAAGGCCAAAAATTCAGGGTGTTACAACAAATGTAGGATTACCTAGCCACTGGTTGTTGTACAAGACCAGCACCCGGAATCACATAAACACTTAATCACACTTGGTTTCCTAGTGACATATCACTCGTATCCTATTTGATTCCTAAGGTTCAATCGGGACTTTTCACACTTGTCGAAACTTTGTCGATATACACTTTCAAATAGTTATTCACAATACATGCAATTATTATAATGTTCAAAACATAAATATAGCAAAACATTTATTCACATACAAACTTACCTCAATCCAAAATGACAAGTTTTGTGATTTAGTCCACTATCTTACCTCTTCCCTGGTCAAGGTCAATTTCCCATCTTTCTTGATCTATAATACCAAATTTAACTCATTTAATTATCACATTACTTATTTCAATCCAAATTATACACTATAACAAATTTTACACTTCTGCTACTAAACTTTAAGATATTTACATTTTTACCCCTAGGCTCGTAAAATGAAATGTACTCATTTTCTTTATTACCCAAGCCTAGCCAAACTTAACACATCCTCATAACAACCCACATTTTCCTTCAAATCAAATTTTTACTACTTATTTTACAACTTTTACAAAAAGGTCCTTTTTAGGTGTTTTCATGAAAAATCACTTAGTAAAAGATGTTTATGACACCTCAAGCTTTCATATCCCTTCATTAAACATCAAAATACATGCTTGTCACACATGGGTAAATTTTTTAACATGAACCCTAGCTCAAAGTAATGGTAGAAATAAGTAAACTAACCTACAAGGACTTCAAACATGTAAAGAAGGGCTTGGAGAAACTTACTTTGATCTTAAAAATGAATGAAACCCTAGCTATGGTCACTCTTCAAATTTCGGCACAAGGAGGAAGAAGATGGACAATATTTTTGGCTTATTTTCCCTTTTTATTCATTTAATTAACCAAATGACCAAAATGCCCTTAAGGCTTTTCTTTAAAATATTATCCTTCCATGTCCACTTTTGCCCATCTTCACATATACTGGTCTAATTACTAAATAAGGACCTCTAATTTATGATTTCATTTCAATTAAGTACTAAATGCTTCTAGAACACATTTTGCACTTTTTTCAATTCAGTCCTAATAACTCAATTGAACACTTTATCAATAAAATTACTTAACGAAATTTTCACACATGTATCCAATCATATCGTAGGCCATAAAAATTTTATCAAAATGAAATTTTCTATTTTGGATTTCTGGTTTCGAAACTACTGTTCCGTTTAGGCCCTGATTCGGGCTATTACATGAGTCCTACCTGGTGTACAATTTTCATTCACTACATTGTTATTTTACAATGAGGACATGGCTTCTTTTTAAAGGGGGATAAGGGCTAATGTTTTATGATTTTTAAAATTTTTCAATCTTCACACATAAGTATCTTGAAATAAAGTGATGCTCAGAAACAATTTTTGTTAATAAGTTAGCCCATGTGCTAATATAATTTCTGATTTTATTTAAGTTCATGTTATATGTTAGCTTAGTTATGGTATGCTTGTATTTTTCATTAGTCTTACACAATCTTTGCCATGAAAATTTTCTTTCCTAGAAATAGACATGCATGAAGGTTTAAGTCTTTAAAATTATCTTATTAACTTTCTTGAGGCGAAATCGTAAGAAGCATAAGAATTTAAATATGATTTAAGCATAATTTCTTTAGATCGTTTGAGCCTTTCAAGCCTACCATATGAATTTAACCCTTGAAACCTTAGTTTGAGCCATATAGCCTATTTTATTACTATTCTTTTTAAAATTTTACCCTATCATGCACTAATTTTAACTATACTTTGGACCGTTTGAGCCTTTCAAGCCTACCATATGAATTTAACCCTTGAACCCTTAGTTTGAGCATTATAGCTTATTTTATTTCTATTTACCTACATCATAAGCCATATTGTCATATTTTTTAAATTTTATCCTATCTTGCACTAATCTTAACTATACTTGTCTTAGTGATTAAAACCTGTAGAAGAATTCAGAAAGACGTACATATTATGAAAAGAAAAAGAAGAAAATAATAGAAAAATCTCTACTGAAGTGTTGAGATATATTATTTAGCATAAGTTTCAAACTAAGTTTGGGGGTGCTTAAACCCATTAGTAGGAAGACTGTACCCCAAAAGGATCCAAGACAAAGTTAGGGTTAAGATCATTTAGCCTAAAAATCACTTCCCTTCATCCTTACCTTGACCCTAGCCCCACTACAACCTTATAAAAGACCTATTGATTTTGATAATTATGCCGACTACATTAGTAGGGAGAAATTACTAAGCGCAACATATGAAGACCGATAATTAAACCATAGGATTGTTTTGTCTAATTGGATAAGGAAAATTTTTCTAATGGTGAATTTCATATACAAATTTGAAATGCATGCAAATTATGACTTACAATAACATCTTCTTGTACTTAATATAAAATTTTGGAATAGTATATTAGCAAGTGAGCAATTTATCAACAAGAGGAGTTTGTGAGCATGACATTGTTGATGCATGATTATTTAAAAAGTGGATTCTTTATAAATATTGCACAATATTACCCTAGATCTTTCTCTACATAAAACATTACTCAGGACAAGCACTGGATTAAGTTTGGGGGTGTGGTACGTCTAAAATATATAGGTTTTTCAAACACCTTTTTACTTACAATCTATGCAAATTTCGAGTATATGGACACCTAATTGAGTCATTTTATTTCATATTTAAACATTGAGCATAATTTTAGTAAGTGTGTAATTTTATGAAATTAAGTACTAATTTTGTATAATTTTACTATTT
This sequence comes from Gossypium stocksii, assembly GCA_020496765.1. Lineage (NCBI taxonomy): Eukaryota > Viridiplantae > Streptophyta > Magnoliopsida > Malvales > Malvaceae > Gossypium > Gossypium stocksii. The sequence continues at coordinate 77,143,095 of CM035624.1, read as the reverse complement.
TATGCTACATATAAGTTTTGTCTGCTCAATTTGTTGCAGTTGGACCACTAAATTAAATAAATGTTAGAGCCAAGACACCCATGGACATAAGCTAATATCCAAACCATGTGGATGGCAACACAACAATTTTGACTGAGAAAATTTAGTCAAGCCTAGTTGAAAGTTGGTTGCTGAGAAGGGCTAGTCCGCTAGCTAGTTGGGTTGTCAAAACCATCCAATAAGGGGGAGAATAGCCCACATTGGATATGGCATGAAAATCAGCCCAAATTAGCTTTCGAATATTTAAACTGAAGGTCCTTGCATGTGTGAAAAATTAGAAATTAGCCCCCAACTATGCCCTTGAAAATTGTCCAACCCTTTGCATAATTCATACATAATGTGACATCCCTAATTTGACCCTAGTCGGGATGTGGTTTTGGGACCACAAATCGAGTTATAAAATTTATTAAATATTAAAATTCATATCTACTATGTGTGATAGTGCATGTGTGAAATTTTGATGCTTAAATTCTGTTAGTTGAATGTGAATTTTAGTCAAAGGGCTTATGTGAGAAACATTAAAAAAGTGATGAATTAATTTGAAGACTAATTAGTGCATGATTCTCAAAATGGGGACTTGCATGTCAAATACCCCATTTTGAGAAGTAGTGGCCGGCCATAATGATTAGGGTGCATAGAAAATGAATTTAAGTAAGTATATTAATATTATATGGCCTTAATTTATAAAGAAAAGATAAATAAAATATTTTGGGGTGAAAAAAACAATGTTTGGTTCATTCTTCTTCTTCATTGCCGTGGTAAAGAAAGAATAAGGAGAGTGAAGCTCAAATAATCGGCCATATGCATAGATCTAATTCTAAAGGTATGTAATGTGATTTTTGTCAAATTGATTATGAATTTTGGTTGTTAATGACATGTGGTAGATAACCCATGATTTTAATTCTAGATTAAGTGATCATAGGGCATTCGGCCATTTAAGAGAAATGTGGAAATTTTGTTTTAAAGCTCGTAATTCATGTTTAATTGCTGAATGGAGTTTTGAATTGGTAGAATTGAGTTTTAATTTTAAGAAATAAGTGATGTTTGTAAGGATTTTCAAAGTTCATGTAAAGCTTACCTTCAGTCATATTAAAGAATGGTAAATTGGTTGTAATATTATATATTTTGATAGTATATTAGATGGTTTGAGATTTGAGCTAGTTACATGTGCTATTATGAAGATTTATGGATGTTTTAGAATTGGCCTAAGTGTTTTAGTCATTAATATATATATTGCCGAATGTATGCTTAAGGAATTGGTTAAGTACATTGTTGTTAAATGCTTGTTGTTTTTGTATAATTGTTGCCTAGCTACTAAATGAACTTAGGGTATTATGGATAAGTTTAAGAGTGGCATAATTGAAATGAAGTTTGCTTGTGCCAAATGTGATTTTAGTACATGAATTAGGAGTTTAATTTCATTCGGTAACTCATACCAAATTGGGAGATAGTAAACATTAGTATGATTTGTTAAATAATTGAAGTGAGCTTTGAATGGTTGTTTCGCTTATAATGGCCGAATGTGAACTTAAGTTTTGAATTATAATTGAAGCTTGTTAGTGGGTTGATGATGTCCTTTGATAGCCCTTTTGATATTCGGCCATTGTTAAGGAATTTTGAATTGGTTATAAATTTCTATGTTTTAATTAGCAAATTGAATTATTGAAGGTTGAGCTAATTATATATGTATACGTTTTATATGTACATTAATTTCTTAGTCTATGTTATTCGGCTATAATTGTCATGGTAGAATTTTTAATTTGTAAATTTGTTAATCATTAGCTCAAGAGCATCAAGGACAAAAGTCGGATAAAGGGAAGGCAAAACTAAGCGAATAGCCGTAGAATTATAGTCGTCGACAACTCTTAAGGTAAGTTTCTAGCATATAAGTTTAGTTATAATGAAGAATGATATGGAATACGGGTAAAGATGGGACTATGAATTGGTGTAATTACCTATAGTAAAATGATAAGGAATAAGTTACTTCTATGAGCCTTAGCCGAATGGTTATTAGAAAAGTGAGATTTAAATTATGATTTGTATGTGATAATAAGAAGTACTTATATATGATGATATGTTCTAAACTCAAATGGTAAGTTCTTAAGTGTTTGGACTTGGAAATTTAAGAGCAAATTGTAATAATCTGCTTAAGACAGCAGCAGTAGTGTGATTTTTGAAAATCACCATAAATTGTTGGAGTGGAATTAGAGGCTGAATAAAATATGTAATCAAAGCTCAATGAGTCTAGTTTCTTATAAAAGAAACTGTGCAAGCAAAGGAATTTCCTATAGAGAGATATTTAAAGTTGTGTGAGATAGTGTCAGAATCAATCCGAAATTCCCTGTTCTGTTTTTAGAAAATCATTATAAATAGTACAAAAATTGTTATAAGATAAAATTTGTATGCTTAGACTCCTTAATGAGTATAGTTTCAAATGAAATAAACAAGAACATATTTTGAAATCTGTACAATGAGAAATTTGATTCGTAGTGAAGAGTGGTCAGTATAGTCAAACAGTGAAATAGGGGTAATTTTAAGAAAATTCTGGTTTTGATTGGCCAGACCAAAAGTCCTGAAAATTTTATGGATAGAAGATATATGAATTTATTTTCGGGGAAAATTTACAGCACTTCATTTGGAGTTTCGTAGCTCCAGTTACAAATAATTTAATGACTGTTGCTCAGGAAAACAGCTTGTAGTGAATCTGTGATTTTGTTGTAAACATTGATGAAACTAATTGAGTTGCTTATAAGCTATTGCTAAAATTGATGTACAAGATAAATATATAGGTGGTGAGGCCAAAATGGCTAAAATTTAAATGTGTGCAAGTTATACGAATGGCTACTTTATAAACGTAAGCAATGTATATGTAATATGTGTTGATAGTTTTATAAATTGAAGGTGTAGTGACTTATATGTTGTTTAGCCGAATGGTTGTCATGAGAAGAATGTAAGTCATGTGTGTATTTGCTTATTTAGTGTGAAGTTTATTGAAAGGGATATATATATATATGTATTAAAGTCGAATAATATTATGACATGAAGCTAAGGTGCATGCTATATGCTTATATTCGAATGAGGTTAATGAATTACAATGGTGATAGTTTGTGTGAAATGTGGTAACATGTGATTAAATATACATGGAATTTGGAAAGTATCCGGGTTAAGACTCGCTGACTACGTGATGTGGCCTAATGGCTCTTGTGAAATGAGACTAGCTATATTGAGATACAAATAAGTTCGAATGAAGTGATACCTTATTAATGTGTTTCCGTGTTGGAAAAAAAATCGAAGGTATGTGAATTGATGTGTATACAACTTTGTGAATTGACTATGATGATATATCCGGGCTTAAAGTCCCGCAGGCTTGGTGCTGGTAACTGGATTCGGATTTTTAAACCTAGCAGGCTATGGCTAAGTGCCTTGAATTATTTCAAACCGAAGACCATTTGTATATCTTTAAGATAAGGATTTAATTAGTTTCATAAAAAAATTTACTAATTTGAGTTGTATTTGGCAGGATGTGCAATTACAAGGTATGGATTGTGTTTGGTCATTTATGTATATGTGATAAGGAATATGTTTGGTCCTTTATATACTTATACGAAACTTTAATACTTGTCATGATTTGATTATTTGAAATATTAATGTGAATATGAACTAAAGAACTAAGCTCCTAAATACATATATACATTTATCTATGTGCACAAAATGAGTGCATATGATTAAGTGGTTAGAGGTATTGAAAGATTGAATTGGTAATTGGCAACTATGGAAACGGTAAGTGTACAAAGGTTAAGTATATGGTAAGTGATACTTACTTGCTATGTGAACTCGATTTCGGTTGTATTACAAATGTACTTGGGGAATCACTTATGAAATGGTTATAAGTTATATTCAACGAGTATTGACTCTATCAAATTGTTTCTGTAAGATTAAAACATGAATATGTGCTTCCAAATATGGAAACCGAATGTGATTATAGTGTTATGTTTTAGTTTGACTGATTAAACTAGAAGTAGCATTGATGTTTTAAATGCGAAGGGGTATATATACTCTTAAATTTGGATGAAATAGATGAATTACATGTGCATACATGGGGTTTAAACTATTTGACCGAATGGTGATATATCTTGACATTTCAAAACGTGATTTGTGCAAGGCCTAATCTTAAGCAACTTACTAATAAATCAACAATTACGGATGTTCAGCACATTAAGTTGGCCAGGTATGTATTATGTACTTGTGTAGGCTTATTAAGCCGATCGAGACTTCACTTGGATTTTGTGTAAGTTATAAATGTATTTAATTTAGCGAAGTTAATTGTTTTACTTAAGACTTACTAAGCCTTGAAAGCTTACTCTGTTGTTACTTTTCTCTGTTTTATAGATTATCGAATTTGGCCTTTGCTCGGGGATCATCAACAACTCGTCACACTATCACTATCCACTGTTTGGTACTGCTATGTTTTGGATTATTTTATGGCATGTATAGAATAGACTAGTGGCGGAATAATATTTTGGTTAATGTATATAAGCCATGCGAAAATGGCATCTTTTGAATGTGTACTTATAGAAGTTTAATTTTATCCCTGGCTGTATTTAGCATTTATCTAAATGAATGATCTTTATTTCAAGAAAAAGTTCAAAATTTTTACTGTTCTGACATGAGTTACAAGTCCGGTAATGCCCCTTTCCTATTCCGACAACGGTTACGGGATAGGGGTGTTACACATAAAATCAAGCATGAATCAAGCAACCACTCAACCTACTCTCCACATTACGTAGCCATCCAAGCAAGGGAGAAAACCAAGGGATCTCCAATGTATTTTTAGCAAACTCCAAATCCATTACTCTTGTATAAATACAACTTCTTAACTCTCATTTCAATCATCCCTCAATTGACATTTCTCTCATCTGTCTTTCCTCTCTTCCATGCATAAGCCATACATTTCCCCACTTCCCTTAAGCTCACATTTCCCTTAAGAAAAAATCTCTTGGTCAGCCACCTTAAGGAGAAATTTGTGAAGGAGTAATCACGAGAATCAAAGGAAGCCACCACGATCTGTCTTTATAGAATCACTGAAATCATCAAGAGTTCCTTCTTCCTTCTTCCTTATTCTTTATTTTTGTTCATAGTTATTCAAATATGTTTACAAATTGTTTAATTGTTTTTCCATTAACAATGATGACTTAATTTTTTCTTAGCTGGAATGATTGCAATAGTTTGATGACATTCATTTGGTTTGCAAGGCTTAGTCAGAATAGTGATATGGGAATCACTTACCAGAGGTTAGAGAAAATTATTTTAGCATTATTTTATATGTTATAGTATTTTTATAAGAGTGCATGAAAATTTTGCTGAATTAATTTATGCCACTGAAGGCTTAATCGCGAAAATGGACTAAATCGCATAAAGGGCAAAAGTTGCGATCTGTTAGTAATGTGATTTAAATAGCTAGAGAACTAATATTTGGGGGTTTGAAAGGGCAATTAGGCCTTTGAAATTGAGTTTGGCCGGCCATGAGAAGTCAAGTGGGGCAAAAGAAAAGAAAAGTCAAAAGGGTTGGTAAGATATTTGGTGTTTTAATTGATAAAATAGTAACTAAATAGTCTAGCTTCTATTAGCTTCATTTTGCTTTCTTCTTCACCAAAATTTTAGCCATTTTTGGGGTTTTTGAAAGCTAAAATTTGCAGCAACTTATTCCTTCTTTGTAACACCCTATTACCCGAGACCGTCGCGGGAGTCGAGTTTGAGGTGTTACTAAACTTAATTTATCACATAAAGGATTGAAAATCATTTATTGCAACTTTCGTAATAAACCGTTTGTCTGCGTCACAGTCACTAAAAAATTCATATCTTGAGTTTCGAAACTTGAAATTAAGATCCGTAAATTTTCCCTAAAACTAGATTCATATATCTATCTAATAATTGTTTTCTAGAATTTTTGGTTGGGCCAATTAGTACATTTTATTAGTTAAAATTTCCTCTATTTTAGTGTTTGACTGCTCTAACCTCTGTTTACTACGAATCAATTTTCTCTCTGTAAAAAATTCAAATTACTATGAAGTTTATTTCTCCTAAAACTAGACTCAATGAGGAATCTGTGCATATAAATCATGACTTCTAATTGTTTTTGTACAATTTTTAGTGAATTTCTAAAATCAGAACAGGGGATTTAGAAATCACTCTAACCCTATTTCACCAAAACCGAAATATCTCATAAAATACAACTCCTTTACCTGTTTTGTTTCTTCCATATGAAAATAGACACAATAAGCTTCAATTTCATATTTTATTCACCACCTAATCTTGTCTCTAATTGTTTTAGTGATTTTTCAAACTCACGTCACTGCTGCTGAAAAATTTTGTTTTATAACAAAATTCATCTTTCTATGGCTTTTCATGGTCTAAGTAACACATTAAACATACATGACACCAAATCTAATCTAGATTGGCCATTCCAATGGCTAATCATTTCCAAACATTTTCTTGCCACGCCATCACCATGTCATAAGATTATTTACACAAAATGATTATAATGCTATACATGCCATATTCAAAATACAAGCCATTATACCAATTTGTCCCGGATAGTGTGAACGTTCCTTCGACCCTTCCTAATTTCCAAGCTGGCTTGTCAAAACTACAATGAATGAAAAGGAGGGAGTAAGCATAAATGCTTAGTAAATTCACATGTAAATAACAAGTAACATAATCATGGAATTCAACATGAACATCAATTGCAATTATATCACTAAGACATCCATGGTACAATTATACTTACCATCTTACCAAAATCTTATCTTACCAAGTTCTTAACTCAAGATTTAAGCTCATACCTGTCAAATTTCCTCTTTCACCAAACTTTCCAACATACCTCATTCATTTTGGTGTTCTCATTATTCATTTAAAAATCAACCCGTTGAACACATAGGAATATAACTTGGATACACAAATCGTATACACATAAGTGTCATATCCGTAGCCAAGCTACGATGTAACCCACCCATAAACAAACTCGGACTCAACTCAACGAGCTCAGGCGTTTGCATCCATAAGTGAACTCTCGAATGCCTAGTTACATCTCACGAACTTGGACTCAACTCAACGAGCTCAGAACTCAACTATCCTAGTGACATGTCACTTGTATCCTAATCTATTCCCAAGGTTCAAACGGGATTTTCCTCAATCACAAATTTCCGGTCGTCTTCCTCGAAACATCAGAACCAATATTCGCTAGCATTTCATGCTTATCAAACTAATCACATACTTTGCATATCAATAAATAATAATTCACAAGGCATAATATTTCATGATAATAAGTATCATATCATATAAATAACATTAAATCACTTAAAATAACAATTATTTTACCTTATTTACACATGAACTTACCTCGGTACAAAATGTTAGGAATCGAGCCTATTCCTCGTAAACTTTGTTTTTCCCTCGATCACGACTCGAATCTCATTTCTCTTGATCTAAAATAACACATTTAGCTTATTTAATAATCACATTTATCAAAACGGTCCTTGACCCTAACTTTGTCAAAATTACAAATTTGCCACTAAAATTTTGCATATTTACACTTTTGCCCCAAAGCTCAGAAATTAAACTTTATCTCAAATTCTTATGTTTTAGGACATGCTGATCATTTATTTACTAACAGCAACCTCAAATTCCCACTATAACATGTACTTATGAACAATAGGTATTTTTACCGATTAAGCCGTTTTACTCGTTTTCACTTAAAACCAAGTAGCAAAAGTTGTTTAACATAATTTAAAACCTCATATTCTATCATAAAACAACAAAATAAACAAATTTCACCTATGGGTATTTTTCCAAATATGAACCCTAGGTTGAATTATTGCTAGCATAAGCTAAATCAAGTTACCGGGCCTCCGAAAACGTAAAGAACATTAAAAACGGGGCTTGGAATCACTTACTATGGAGCTTGGAAGCTTGAAACAAACCCTAGCTATGAAGAACCCTTGAAATTTCGTGCTAATGAAGAAGATGGACATATTTTGACATATTTTTCCCTTTTTTAATCTTTTAATTACCAAATGACCAAAATACCCTTAATGCCTTTCTTTGAAAATTTTCATGTACAAGCCCATTTTTGGCCAAAATTTTAGTATTTTGTCAAATTGCTATTTAAGACCTCCTAATTAATATTCCAAAGCAATTTCATACTAAAAGCTTCTAAAATGCAAGTTTTGCAACTTATTCGATTTAGTCCCCAATTTCAAATTAAGCACTTTATGCATAGAATTTCTTCACGAAAGTTTCACACAATCATGCAATCATATCATAAACCTCAAAAAAATTATAAAATAATTATTTCTATCTCAGATTTGTGGTCACGAAACCACTATTCCGATTAGGCCCTAATTCGGGATATTACATTCTTCAAGTAAGTGATTTTGATGACTTCTTTTGATAATTTTTGCATTTTTTGAACCTTTGTAGCATGGGCTACCTATTGAGGGGATTAATTTGCAAAATGGTTGAAAGTTTAAAATGTTTCCATGAATGTATAAATGTTTTTTCTGGGTTTTTATGGAGGAATATGAATTCTAGGTGAATAAAGAGTTCGGTTAGGCTTGGTGAATAAAGAAATTCGATAAAAATCAATTTCTAAGCCTAAGGGTAAAATGGTCATTTTGCCAAGGTCTAGGGGCAAAATTGTGACAACCCTATTTTTGACCCTAGTCGGGAAGTGGTTTTGGGACTGCTAAACTGAGTCGTTGAAATGATTGAATAAATATTTCATGTCTAAAATATATGACCATGCATGTGTGGACTTTGAATGCTTTAAAATTTTTCTAAATTGAATGTGTTTTGAAATAAAAATGACTTGTGTGAGAAGATTTAAATATATGTGTAGCTAAATTCAAGAATTTAATTATAGAAAGATGTGAAATTAGATGAAAGGGATTAATGTGCAAAACTTTGGAAATGTGATAGGTTTTAATTAGAGGACCGAATAATACATGGTTGTAAAATAATAGGACTTGCATGTCAATTTGCCATTTTTATTATTTAGTGGCCGGCCATGTGAGTTAATAATTTTATATTGCAATTTTATAATATGTCAAGAAATGAATAAAATAATAAAAGAATGGTGAAAAGAACAAGGTTGTTTACCTTTGTTCTTCATTGCCGAATTCACAAAAAAAGGGATAGGAGAAAACCAAACTTTCGTCCATTCTAGCATCCAATTTAAGGTATGTTTCATGTGATTTATTCAAATTCTTGTAAAGATTTAGTAAGTTACTTAGTTTCCTACTTAGCCCACGTTGGAACTTTGATTTTGGTTGAAGTTTGAGCATTCAGCCATGTTCATGAGCTTAGCTAAATTGTTGTTAGTTGGATGCTAGTACTAAGGGAATGAATATTTGTGTTTATAATTGAGTTAATGTTGTTTAGGTGATGAATTAAGCAACGTTGCATTTAGACATGTTGGTGTTAAGCAATGATATTTTTTTTATTAGGTTGAAAATGCTTATTCGGCCATGATAGTTGATGTATTTCTTGTTGAATTTGATGAATTTGGTCATAAGAGAAATTAAGGATTAATGTAAGTTTTTAGCAAAATTCATGAAAGAATTTTTGAATTTATGCTAGTGATAGTATTCGGTCATGAAAGGAAATTTTAAGGTGATTATGGTTGTTCCATGTTTTTATTTATAGTGGAGATTGTTTGTTAATTGAGCTAATTTAAATGATATTATGAGGATTCAAGGATAGTTATGATTGGCTTGTGTGTTTAAGCCCTTTCTTATTAAAGCCGATTTGTGATTAAAGAACTTGGTTAAGTTAAATTGATGTTAAAGCTTGTAATTGAGGTCTAAAAGTACCGTTTTGCATTTTAGGTTCGGTTTTAGTGAATATGAGTTAGGAAATTTAGTTTAAAGATAGAAGATAGTGAGTAATTATTTCATAGACTTTTTGACATTAAAATTCTCATGATTTTGAGTTTACTAAGTGATGACATGAAATTTTCTAAAGTTGTCGTATATGTTTGAGCCTAAACCGAATGTGAATTTGATCAAATAGGTGATTTATGTACTAAAAATGATGGAAAATGACTTATGGCTAAAACATTTAGGTGATAACATATTCGGCTCTTGATGATTACTATGTCATGAACAATGAGTTTGATTAAAAGATTATGTATACTTGATTTAATCAATAATTTAGTTGTGACTTGTATTATAGTTGTATTTGGCCAAATATATACAGTAAAGGAAGTATGTGTGTGTCTTGTTTGGAATGAAAATGTAATTATCAAGTGAGTTGTATGAATAAAGCTTAATATAGTTAAACTTGTATAACATAGCTCAAGAGCATAGAGGGACAATTTCGAATAAAGGGAAAGCTAAGGTGGCGGAATAGCCAACCTGAAATTTGTTCAAAAAGATACGAGGTAAGTTTTGAGTAATCACATTTAATATACAATCGATGATGTCTGGATATATGTATAGTAGATGAAGTGTGATATATTGTGTGATAAATATTGTATGTATAAAGCTTATAGCCGAATGGTCATTAGAATTTAAGCTTGGAAAGTGAAATGGACATGTGTTCTTTATGTGTGCTTATTGAACCAAAAGTTATATGAATGGTGTTCATGTTAAGCTAATATTCGAATGGAATAAACGAATCACGAATATGAGATCTTATGAGAATTGAATTTATTTGTGAATACGTACGCATGACATTCAGTGATAATAAATGGACTTAAGGTCCGCAGGCTTTATGCTGGATTTTATCTGGACTTAAGGTCCATAGGCTTTATGCTGGAATTTTATCCGGACTTAAGGTTCCCAGGCTTTATGCTGTAATTTTATCCGGACTTGAGGTCTGCAGGCATTCGTGCTGGAACTAAATCTGGGCTAGAGTCCCACAGGCATTCGTGCTGGAATGATATGATTTTATTTGCGTATTAATGCTTGGTGTTTTATGCATATTGTGGTCGATGTTGAATAGCAAATAATGATTAAATAAGGATAAGATGGTTAGAATTTGATACATCAAATAAGTATGTGAAATCGGCATTTATACATAAGTGAGTATGACTTTTAGTCGATGGCCTTTAGCATTACTTATTCTATGTTAGAAAGAAATGCATAAAATGCTTGATAATGTTAAATGGTGGTGAACATTCAGCTTAGGTAATAAGTTGGAACAACTTGCATGGGAGCATGTTTGGTCATTGTTCAAAATGTCATGAGATTAAGTATCCTTTAGATGATATTTATACACATGTATATTTAGCTCTAGTAGATAAGGTCATGCAATTGGTTAAGCCTTGATACTATTACCACATGAATAGTGTTGGTTATTTGACAAGTATAATGGATTCAAATTATATTTGATATGCATGCTCATATGTTTCAGTTTTTATGAGTGTTGATATCGGATTGAGTTGATAGATGTGTGTATATATATATATATAGGTTAATACCTTTCTTTTTAAACTATTATCCACAAGTAATCAAATTGGATTTTATGCGTATAGAGTTTCTTTGAATTTTGTGTTTGTCTTGTAACGTCTCATAACTCTCCGGTGACGGATACGAGTTAAGGGTGTTACAAAAATGATCATTTTTCCAAATTCTAATGTTTGAACTGTTTAGATTAAATTGGTGATTAAAGTAGTAAATTTTTATTGTTATAGATCAAGATTTACAAAATTTGAACCCAGACTAGGGGAAACCAATCAAATCGATTAACTGGAGTTGTCACCTCTATTTTGTATATCGAGGTAAGTTGTAGGTAAATAATGCAACATATTAATTTTTATGCATGAAACCATTGATTTGTCATAAGATTATGCATTGTGATATGAGATATGTATGGGAATGTTTACTTGAGCATAAATTGTTGAATCATGAACTTTAGTCATGTAATGACGAGAACATATGCATTAGAGCCCGGTTGAACTTTGAGAATAGATTGGATATTCATGTCGTGATACTAGGGTTGGTACAAGAGCTATGTAAGACCATGTATGGGACATGGCATTGGCCTCGTTATGTGTCAGTGTAAGACCATGTCTGGGACATGGCATCGACACCGAGATGGCGGAACCAATGTAAGACCATCCCTGGGACAAGGCATCTATTCGATATGTGCTAGTGTAAGGCCATGTCTGGGATATGGCATCGGTACAAACTGAGGAGTGCTAGTCTAAGACCATGTCTGGGACATGGCATCAACCTCAATATGAGAGAGTCAATGTAAGACCATGTCTGGGACATGGCATCAACCTCGATATGAGAGAGTCAATGTAAGACCATGTCTGGGACATGGCATCGACTCGAGATGTATGCTAGTGTAAGACCATGTCTGGGACATGGCATCAGTGATGAGACGAGAGCTAGTATAAGACCATGTCTAGGACATGGCATCGGCCTCGACATGTGAGCTAGTGTAAGACCATGTCTGGGACATGGCATCGGCCTCGACATGTGAGCTAGTGTAAGACCATGTCTGGAAATGGCATTGGCTCGATACCCTAAGTTGGAGACTCATTGAATATGCTTTCGTATTCTAAATAGTTCAATGGGAAAAACTTAAAGATAAGGTTAAGTTGAGAGATATTGTGATGATTTTTGCAAGTGGTGTAGGTGCCTAAGTGCAATGTATAAAATGTGAGCTCACTAGCATGTTATATAATTAGAAATAGATGAAAACGAGTAAGTCAAGTTGTTTTTATTCTTTGTATCGTGAATAGATCATGATGTGTTGAGAGTATGACTTACATGATAATTATGTTGTCTTTTATTTCCTTATGACTTACTAAGCTTTATGCTTACCCCTCTCATTTCCATTTTCTTATAGTGTCGTCTAAATAGCTTAAGGATCAACGAACGTCAGAGTTATCGCTCACACTATCCATTGAAGCACTTGGTATAATTAGTTGAAATCTTTTTGAATATGGCATGTATAGAACTCTATTCTTTTGTCAAGTGCCATATTACTTTGGGCCAAATGTGTTGGCTTGTCTTAGAAATTGATTCTTTTGTGTAATGCCATGAATGATGGCTAATAGTGGAAGTTAATATATGGAAATGATGATGTTATTCATGAATGTGTGTACTAGGAGTAGAATTATGCATACTTGGTTGGATTGATTTATATGAATGTGCTGGGATGCCAATTTATGGCTATTGGTTGAGCTTAAAAGTCTTTGTATGTTTGGGTATGCATTTGGTTTTCTTTCAGGGTGGCAAAGAGGCTTGGTAGATAGCCTATTTTTGGCCACACTGGTAGACGCACGAGTGTGTCCACACGGCCAGCCCCACAAGCGTGTAGTCAGGCTGTGTGTCCCCTGCTGTAACACCCTACACCCCTGTCCGTTGTCGGAATAGGGTATTAAGGTGTTACATATCTAAATACAACCTACCGAGGTTCATAGTTACACGCTCGACATAGATTCATTGAGTTCTATAACCGAATGTATATCACTTGTAAAAAGGTTCGGTCAGTACCTCATGTCTCATTTAATTCGTTTTATAAACATGCTAGCAAATTTCCACCATGTGGCTACTAACAATTTGGCCGAATCAAACTTTTCAATAACCGAACACCCTATTAGAAACTCATTGCATATTGGGTACTAACTAAATATCATGCCACAAACATCGAACCATATGAGTATTATCCAAACATATAATCAAACTAGAAGACTAGGCAAGCCATTTTCACATGGCTAGAATAATTACAACTCAGAATGTAGTTTGGTTCAATAAAAAGGAGATTAGCCTATACATGCCATTGATCCAAAATAACTATCAAATGTACCAAAATAACGGCGATAGTGTAGGTGATTAAGGCTTCAATCCCCGAGTCCGTAGCTTCCAAAATGAGATCTATAAAATAGAGGAAACAAAGTAAACGGAGTAAGCATTACAATGCTTAGTAAGTTTTAAGCAATGACAACAGATAAAACTCAAATTATAACATAGTTGTTCGTATTTTTGTTTCCCTCTTCTTTTAGGTACGTCACCCTTTAACCGAACATACACATTCTCATCATATACAAAAGTAGATAACTTTCACTTAAGTAAGCTCATGTAAACATAGACATGTCGCATAATTTCAAATAACATTTCGCATTGACCAATTGTATTTTGACCATATTAATAGTCTCATTTCATGCACACATATGTAATCGCATAATGACCTTAGTATTTGGTCCAAAAACCAGCTTGCATATAAGCTTAGGGTACATACCTGTATAACTTAACACTTTAAGCGCATTCATTAGCAATCGTTACCATGAAGACTTTTAGTCTTAGACTATAATCGCATCATCATCGAGACCTTTAGCTCGGGTAAAATCTCCATACATAGCCATCGGGCCTCTACCCCGGATAGAATCTCCGCATATAGCCTTCGGGTCTTAACCCGGACATCATCTCTGCATATAGCCTTCGGGTCTTAACCCGGACATAGTCTCCACATATAGTCATCGGGACTTTAATCCCGGATTCACATCACAGAGTCTCATACATATGTATTCACATGTTGCCACATTTCACATAGCAAGATCACACTTGTAATTCAATCCATTCATTCGCATACAAACATATAACATGCTCCTTGACTTTATATCGTAATGTAAATCAAAACTTATACATGTATACTCTTCTTTTCTAGACTTTTGGCCCAATGAGCAAACATACATAAGTAATACATTTCAAAACCCAATTTCAGTTTCTTTCTCTATGAGCCATTCGGCTATATAGCAAACATGAAATAGGTTTCTTTCTCAATGGAACATCGTTCAACTATCATGCATGTATATCATGGCATTTTAAATTAAATACCAAATTCAATTACTCAAAACTTACCTTGAACCTTCCCGAGCAATTATGAGTTGGCTATTCGACCACTTTAGCCTTCCCTTTATCCGAACTTGTCCCTCTATGCTCTTGAGCTAAATAAAATATTTAATTCTATTAATCCTTATTCAAACATCTCAATTAATCATTTTCACTTATAGTGAAATAATACATGCATATACTTCTCATAGCAAACACACACACATTCGGCCATTTCACATACATATCACAAGTTGCAACAAGCTGATTTTCTGAGCAACATTCAATAAATTACTCATAACTGGAGCTACAAAACTCCAAATGAAGTGCAGTTAATTTTTCCTGAAAATAGACTCATATATCTTCTATCCATAAAATTTTCAGAATTTTTGGTTTGGCCAATCAATACCAGAATTTTCTTAAAGTTTCCCCTATTTCACTGTTTGACTAAACTGACCACTCTTTACTACGAATTGAATTTCTCCTTGTACAGAATTAAAAATATGTCCTAGCCTATTTTATTCGAAACTAGACTCATTAAGGAGTCTAAGCATATAAATTTTATCTTATAACAATTTTTGTACAATTTATAGTGATTTTCTAAATACAGAACAGGGGATTTCGGAGTCATTCTGACACTGTCTCACACAACTTTAAAAATATCTTTATCGGAAATTCCATTGCTTGTAAGGTTTCTTTTATAAGAAACTAGACTCATTAAGCTTTAATTACACAATTTATTCAGCCTCTAATTCATCTCCCACAATTTATGGTGATTTTTCCAAAACACGTTACTGCTGCTGTACCAAGCAGATTTATACAATTTCACTCTTCAAAGTTCTTATTCACATTTCATTTTAAGCTACAACATATAATCAAGGTCACATTTGGACACTAATTAAACATATCAATTTTGTCATATATACCAATTTCCAAGCTCAATTCTACTTTCCCATCCATCAACCTTATGTGATTTGCTCACATTATCCACCTATAGCAACGATCAACTAATTTATAAACACTCATATACATCTTCCTTTACAAGAACGTTAACTAACATGAATTAGCATCCTTTGAGCCATGACCGAATGCATACCTTACCTCAAAACTCAACAATTATACACTTACAATTTAATTCCTCAAATTAACACATACTTCCATCGATTCAAAGCTCAATTAACAAAAATATGTTTGATTACTTCACATGCTATGACCAAAAGCATATGGTCTTAAACTTCACTTATAATATCAAAATCAAACCATCCCTTTCCTTATTATAGG
Organism: Gossypium stocksii; assembly: GCA_020496765.1. Lineage (NCBI taxonomy): Eukaryota > Viridiplantae > Streptophyta > Magnoliopsida > Malvales > Malvaceae > Gossypium > Gossypium stocksii. The sequence goes on along the minus strand of CM035624.1, from coordinate 77,126,932 downwards.
CACATTCGGCAATTCCATCTAAAATCTCGAAAGATATATTCGATAATTAGCCATTCACCAAAACAAGTTCATTCGTTCATCAAAAACCCAATTTCAACATCAAAGCATAGTTTTTCCTTAGTTGAAAACATACACAAGTACATAATGCACATTAACACTTCATTTTGACAACTCACCACTCAATTTACACAATAGATATATCATTAACTAACCCTCTAAACCAAATTCATTTGTTCCAATGGACATAGCCGAATGTCCATTCTAGCTTAATAAATCGCACAATGAATCATAACCAACTCAAATTTCATCCTTATTTTCTCTTGTAGCTATTTCATAGTAATTAAATAAAAACATATCAAATTTCTTAGCCACATTCCCTATTTCAATTTCGGCAATTGTATAAACTCATACTAGCAATTCAATTATAAAATTCCACAATTAAGCACAAGTTTCATACCTCCCTCTAATTGCCGAATTCAACCTACTTATTCCTTACAAAACTTCCAAAACACCAATTCAAATTATCAAAAAGAGTCTTTGCCGATTACCCCTTCTTCAATAAACCAACCATTAATCCCATTTTTACTCAATTCAACATTCGGTAACCATGTGTACACATACAAATAATTTAACCATCAATTTCTAATGTTAAAAACAATTTCCATATTTCACTATATTAGCCGATTATAAATTAAACACTTAAGCCACACAAAACTTCAATTCTTTCAAATTTGAGCTCACAAATTTCAATTCACCTAAGCTTTAACATCATAGAGTCCATTAAAACTCCATTTATCAATTTCTATTTCAAAGACATAATGCACCAACATGACCGAACACTTCATGCTTCATGCACACAAAAATTTTCACATTGGTCTTGTTGTGAGCTTCAAAACCAACCAAAATTCACAAAGAAATCCAAAGAAATGCATGAAACCTTACCTTAATTTGATGCCCTCACTAGCCAAATGGCTTAAGCTTCAAAAGCTTTCTTTCTTTCTCAATTCACGGCAATGAGAGAAACAAAGAAGAAATACTTTGTTTTTTTTTCACCCAATTTACTAATATTAAATTTTAATTTTTCATTTCATAATATTATTTTAATCTTTTATTTTATGATAACTAAATAAAAATTTCTTTTATTATATTAATATATGACTAAACAACAATTCACAAAGTGCCAAAACCTCATCATTACCATCCACTATCATAAAAGTGGGTAAATTGACATGCAAATCCACTATTTCTCATGCATGCATTAATAAGTCATCACACATTTGTCTGGCATATTTTCAAAGTTCATAATTTAGCCCTTTTAGGTGCAATTCATAATTACAATACTAAATTGAAGCACCTAAGATGTCACAGATAAATTGGCACATACAATAGGCATCAAAATGAATATTTAATTATTTTTTTATGCCTCGGTTTTGTGGTCCCGAAAACACATTCCGAATAAGGTCGTTTTAAGGCTGTCACACCTGCACCTTGAAATTTTTGGATTAAATGCCCATTAGTAAACACACGAGCTGAGGCACCGTTGTGTGTCTCAACCGTGTGGAGGGCACGGCTAAGCACACAGGTGTATGCCATGACCATTTGACTGCTAATGTCAGAAACAAAATGTTAAGGTTTTTGCACACGAGCTGCGACATGGGTGTGTCATGGCCGTGTGAGGGACACAGGCTGTGCACATGGGCATGTGCCAAACCGTGTGAAAACCACTGTAGCTTCGATGTTGGAAAATAAATCCACAGGGACGAGGGGCATGGGCGTGTCCCAAGGTTTCTTAGGCCGTGTGAACTATACGGGCCATCGGCACGGCCATTTCTAGAGGCCACACGGGTGTGTCGCCCTCCCACAAAGGAGTGTGCTCTGTTTATAGCAGATTTTGATGAAATTTTCTTAAGCACCCAAAATGGTCCCAAATCGTTTCTAAGTCATCTTTTAGGCCTCGTAGGCCCATATGGAGGACCCTTGGAAATTGTTTGAAAAAGTTTTAAATTGGGGCATTTTTCAATAAGGACGAGTTAAATATTAGCATGTGATTTAGTAAGGTAACGCCTCATACCCTATCCTGGCATCAGATACGGGTAAGGGGTGTTACATGATTCATGTTTATGATGTTTTGAGCCTCGGCCATTCATGCTTCCAATTAAAATCTATCATGTTATTTATGCATTAAAGTATGTTTGGATGCATTAGAATTAGTTGATCAATCCTAATTAGATGGAGATTAATGTACACGATAAGGTGCGTGCTTAATTTAGATCCTAATCTGATTAAATTAAAGGCTTATAATAACTTGAGAGAGCTCTATTACCTTGCATAATTTTAGGTTTGTGTGATTAAATTATTTCAAACCTAATCCATCCCTCTTACTTCACATAACTTTTAAGGAATCCTTAGTTAAATATGGATATAGAAATATACACTTTTTTCTAAGTATAAGACTTTGAAAGAACTTATATTAGATTCCAAGTTAATGAAAGATTGAGTTGCCATGGAATATTTTCTGGAACATTGTTAAACACGATGAAGAGTGAATTAAGTCGTGTGTTGTAATTATTCTAGCTTATTCACGTTATTATTATTAAACTTGTGAAATTGCTGCTAAACCATTTCATTACATTTTTCATCTCATTTGCAATTTGGTTAATTTGAATTTTCAATAGTTGAACTATGAACCTACCTCCCTAATCTTCATGTTTATTGTCCCATTAAACTATCCCATGTTTAACGTCCCTTTGGACTATCTTTGATGCCACAACATCTTTTACCTATGTTCTTACACATTTTATTGTTAGTTTATTTTTAGATGCCAAAGTATCTTTCAATTATGGTTTTACTCATTTTAACCTTGTGTTTACAGTCCCGATGGACTACACTGATGGCCATAGTCCAACTACGATCTTATACCTTATGTATTTCCTGTGTTTACTGTCTCGGTGGACTATCAACGGATTCCATAACATCTTTCAACTATTGTCTTACTCCTAGTTAATATGATGTCATGGCGTCTTTCAATCATGGTCTTACTCATTTCAGTCATGATACCATAACATCTTTTAGTTATGGTCTTACTCAGTTTAGGCATATAGCCTTCGAATAGTCCCATGCCCTAGCCATGATTTTTCCTATCCACTCATCCCATTTCTTTCCATCCATTCCTCTGTTGCACCACCCCATACCTTGATGCTCAAACACCGTAATATCCCCTTCATAAGGCCTAGAGCTTCACACATCATGGTTTGTACTCAACAATACCATACGATGGTATCTAACAGAATCATACCATGTTCCTATTCATAACTTCTTCTACTCCCTTCATTAATCCCATTTAATTATTTCCTATTTATTATGCATTCTAGACTAAAATGGTGGATACTAATAAACTTATGAAAGCATGCATCAAACTTTGGTAGTTCTAGGTTTGACTACAAAGGCCACCAAATGCTTATTCTCCTTGTCTACTTAGCTTTCCCGAATGCTAGAGCATCCGTCCTCCTAGCAGCTAATCAAGACAACCAAATTATGGGTTAAACCCAATGCTTTCACTTTAAACCTCAATTTTCTAGAAACATATAGAACCTTTGAAAATGATTTCTTGAGACTCTTAACTTGGTTTTCTAAGTCTTACATATATTGAAGGGCTCAAAACCTTACCAGTTTACTGGTTTCTCTACTTTTCCAACTTAAACCTCTCGATTGTCACTCCATACAGAGCTTTCCATGACCATCACTTCCTCAAAGCAACCATAGATGATAAGGAAGAGGAGAGAATGAAATAGACAAAAGAATTCTTCTGAGGTTTCATTTCTCAGCTATTTATAACCCTTCATGAGTGGTTTCCAACCGCATATCAACCATTCATATATAATCATTTTGTCTTTCACAAAGAGACTGTTGGTTCTAATTGAACTAAACTGGACTTGATTCTCAACCATGCTCCATTTCATTTCTATCTTTTATTGGTTTTTCATTTGAGATTGTCAACTTTTGGTCTTTTTTAATTTAACCACTAAAGTTCCTAATTTTTGGGTTAAAAGGATTTTGGGTGTGATAGGACTTTTTAGCTTGTAATGCTCTATGACTTAGGTTGGTTTAGAATTGAAAGAACAAGCTCAACAAAATGGCTAAGCATAAAAGTAGCTTGGCTCATTGTATTGTCCCCAATACTTCCCCGAGTATCCATATGCTCACTGTGACAGCCCTATTCTGACCCTAGTCGGGAAGCAGTTCAGGACCGCTAAACCGAGTTATAGATATATCTGATTATAATATCTCAAGTCTAATTTTTTTGTGATAAGTGTATGTGAGAATTTTGAATTGTTTGGATATGTCAAATTGAGTGTGAATTTGAGCATGAGGACCTAGATGCGAAACTTAAAAACATTGATGGACAAATTAAATGACTTAACTAAGGAAAGCTTTGAAATAAATGGGACTTGCATGTCAAATATGCATAATTGCACATTAGTGGCCGGCCATGCACCTTTTTAATAATTATTTTGGCATTATATTATTTTAGAACATTTGCAATTGGTGGTTTTCTTAATGGTAATAAAATAATAGGAATAAAGTGGTGAAAGTAACAAGGTAAAGAAGTGTTCTTTATTTTTTTTCCTTTCTTTGCCGAATTCAATTAAAACAAAAAGGGGAAGAAAAGAGTCAAGGCTTTCAGCCAAATCCTAGCTTCAAGCAAGGTATGTTCATGCAAAATTTTATGAATTGGTGGTAGAAATTAGTTAATAGCTAAGTACCTAGTATGGCCATGTGTTAGAATTTTGTTTTAGTGAATGAATGATGCATTCGGCTATTGTAGGCATGTGTCCAATTAGTGTCAAGCTTAAAATTTGAGGCTACCGATCGTTAAAGGAACCCATGATGGATTAGTTGAGACCATTATACATATGATTCATGTGAGTGATGGAAGATACGGTTAGTGATATAGTCATGCCGAATGGGTGTGGTTATGAAATCGTGAGGATAGCTTTGAAGGTTCTTTGACAATTTGGCAAATGATAGTAAATTTGTATAGATGTGGGTTCAATAGTCGAATGTGAGTATAGCAAATGGTTAAGAAAAATCATGGAATTTAGCTACTTTGCATATCGATTAAATTTCAAAAGATTTTCTTTTGTCAATAGAACTTAAGATATTCGGCTATGAGCATTTTAGAAATTTATTAAAATGTCTATAAGAACTCTAGTGAAGCATTCAGCTATGATACATGTAGGAAGGATAGAATGGTTAAACAATTCGAAGGATGGTGCTTTGTAGTATATTTATATATGTATAGAGGCCTTATGTCTTTGCCTTATAATTTCATTATAGACATTTGTTTGAACTTGTACCATATTTGATGCTAAAAGGTTAGCTTATGCGGTAATAAAATGTGTATTATGTGTGCTAAATGGGAACCATAAATTCAACTCATTATGTATAACATATTTATCTTTTAATACCATTAGTGTCATGAATGATGAGTTGATCCAAAGGATTTTTATTATGCCTTCTTGATCTAATCCATAAGCTAGAAGTGAATGGAACCTATTGGTAATTGGCCGAATGTATTCGCAGAAGAAACATGTTTGTGTGAATGTCATATTGAAATGAATGTATACATGCAAAGAAATTAGGCTGAATGTATATGTGTGCCATAATGTGAGGGTATTTGTATTTCTTGTTTTGGTTTACGTAAGGTATGTGAAAGTTAATACATCTAATTTGTTAATTTAAGCTCAAGAGCACATAGGGATAGCTTCGGATAAAGGGAAGGCCAAGGTCACGGAATAGTCAAATCGAAATTTCTTAGGAAGATACGCGGTAAGTCTTTGAGTAACAAACTTTAGTTCATGACATGATGAAATTTTAGTACATATGTATATTATATAAATTCAGACTTAAGAGCTATATTTGAATGTTGTTGTGGCAAAGATAATTCACGAATTGTTAGAAGTGGCATGTGAATTTTGAATTTTGTCATATTTTGAAATGAGATTGTGCCTTTTATTTATGACTAGTGATTTAAATGTGATATGGTATACATACGTAAACATGGTGAACGTAAAATGGGGATTTAAATCCAAGCTTAGCCTCGAAGGGCTTTCGAGCCAGTGGTTTGATCCGAGCTTAGTCATGAAGGGCTTTCGAGCCAGTGGTTTGATTCGAGCTTAGCCTCGAAGGGTTTTTAAGCCAGTGTTATAACCGGACTTAGATCCGAAGGGCTATGAGCCAGTGTTGAAACCGGGCTCGGTTCCAAAGGGCATCCGTGCCAACGATGTAAAATAAATGTCGAACCAATCCTAACAACTGTGTTACAGACCGTAAAATAGCCAGGTATGCGTCTTACCCTGGTTCGAGAACCTTATTGCCTATGATTTGAAATTTTGAAATTCGGTAGGAATGCTTGATTTTTTTTTTTTGTGTGTGAAAAGTTACCGAATGCTTATGACTTGATTTTGATGTATGTGTTCTGAACTAGAAGAGTTCAACTATTCGAATATGGAATGTATGCTTATAGGCATGAATTTAGTCTGCTTCTTGAGATGAATGTATTCGGTTATAAGTTGGTTTTAGTTGGATACATTGAATTTATCATTGTGTTATAAATGAAAGAAGTATTATCTTAGTATGCCCCTATTCGGCCAAAGGTTAAATAAACAAGATTAGAAAATTTTAGGCTACTTTTTCAAATGATTTAGTTACGTAAAAACTTACTAAGCACATAATTGCTTACTCTGCTGCTTTTGGTCTTTTGTTTTATAGATCTCTTTGGTCAGCTACGGTATCGGGAGTTCCAGGGTCGAAGTCCTCCACACTATCAAATCATCTTTCGGTATTTTGTAGCTTAATCCTCGTAAATGGCATGTATAGACCAGACATTTTGTTGTAAGTCAAAGATGTTCTTGATGTTGTAATTAAGTTGGCCATGCGAAAATGGCCTACCGAATGTCTTTCATCCTTATCCATGGCTTAATACTTGATTTTGTTATATGTGAATGGAAATTCAAGTATGCATAGTGTGATAAATGCTCGAAATATCTCATTATCTCGATATCCATGTTTTATGATTCGTGTGAGGTTTAAATGTGATTGAAATTAATATTGCATGTAACCTTTTGATTTTGCTTACAATGACTATATGAAGTTGCATGAAAATTTTGGTTACGGTATGTCATTCGATGATTTTAAATTTGGACAAGTGATGCCTCTTGACTCTCTTGCGACGGGTACGGTTCTAGGGGTGTTACATTTATTTTGGTATCAGAGCCACGGTTTAGTCGATTCTCGGACTAACGTAGCTTGTTTGAGTCTAGCTATACATGCCATTTTGGTGTTAATGAGATAGTGTGATGACTTCTGACATCTAAAATGTGATTTTTGGTATAGAAATGGATCCCGAACCCAATCAAGCCATAGCAGACGATGTTGAAAGTGTAGCGCCTGCTCCCGCGCAAGGGACAGCGCCAAATGAATCTCAACCGAATATCAGTCATCGAGATGATGACACAAGGCAAGCCTTTTACGCGATGATGAGCGATTGGTTCGCTCAATTCCTTAGATCAAATCCGACTGTTCCGCAACCCCCGCCCCCGAATACTCCGCTTCCAACTTATGTGGCCCTTCCTATGACCAATCCGATGAAATCGAGTAGACCCCCGATTGATAAGATAAGGAAATATGGGGCTGAAGAGTTCCGGGCCACTCCTAGTGACGATGCTGAGGGGGCCAAGTTTTGGCTCGATAATACAATTCAAGTGTTCGATGAGCTAACATGCACACCCGAGGAGTGTCTGAAATGTACGGTATCTCTGTTACGCGACGCTGCCTAGTACTGGTGGAATACTCTGGTTTCTGTTGCTCCGAAAGAGCGGGTCACCTGGGAGTTTTTCCAAACTGAGTTCCGTAAGAAATACATCAGTCAGAGATTCATCGACCAGAAACGGAAGGAATTTCTTGAGCTTAAACAAGGTCAGATGTCAGTAACCGAATACGAGAGAGAGTTCGTACGTCTCAGCCGATATGCTCGTGAATGTATTTCTTCTGAGGCTATTATGTGTAAACGTTTCGAGGATGAATTAAATGAAGATATCAGATTACTGGTGGGAATTCTGGAAATTAAAGAGTTTGTTGTGTTAGTCGAGCGAGCTTGCAAAGCTGAAGAGCTCGGTAATGAAAAAAGAAAAGCCGAAGATGGAGCTAGAGAGTTTCGTAAAAGATATGCAGGAAAAACTGTTCAGCAATCGTCCAAAAAGACTAGAGATGACTCGGGCTGATCTAGATATACATTAGGTTTTCTAGACGTGAGCATCATCAACCTCCCGTGAGTTCGCGAGCTACTTCAATTACCGGTGTTGACAATAAGCGTCGGGACAGATCTGAATGTAAATATTATGGTAAATGGCACTCGGGGAGCTGTAGGCATCATGACCGCTCCTGCTTCCGATGTGGATCTGCTGATCATTTTATCAAAGACTATCCGAAAGTTGATGAGCGCACTCTCGATCCGAGTCAGAGACCCAGTGGCATAGCTACTCGGGGTAGGCCACCCCGGAGAGGAGGTAATAACAGTGGTAGTCAGAGAGGGACTAGAGATACTGCAGTTAGATCCGAGGCTCGAGCACCTGCCAGAGCGTATGCTATTCGTGCCCGTGAGGAGGCTTTTTCTCCTGATGTTATTACTGGTACTTTCACGCTCTTTAACACTGATGTTATCACTTTGATTGATCCCGGTTCAGCCCATTCATATGTATGTGAAATCTTAGCTTCCAGTAAGACTCTTCCTGTTGAGTCTACTGAGTTCGTAATTCGAGTGTCAAATCCTTTGGGTCGTTGTGTTCTGATTGATAAAGTATGCAAGAAATGTCCTCTAATGGTTCAAGATTTCTGTTTTCCGGCCGATCTAATGCTACTACTTTTTGATGAATTTGATATTATCCTCGGAATGGATTGGTTGACTGTCCACGAAGCGATAGTGAATTGCAAGCGAAAGACTATTGATCTACGATGTTCAAATAACGAAATAATCCAAATTGAGTCCACTGATTTGAATAGGCTATCTACCGTAATCACGACGCTATCAGCTCAGAGATACATGAGAAAGGGCTACGAAGCGTATCTGGCTTATGTACTAGATGACAAAGTATCCGAGCGAGAACTTGAGAATGTGCCGGTAGTATGTGAATTTTCAGATGTGTTTCCTGAAAAATTCCCAGGATTGCCGCCAGTGAGAGAGGTCGAGTTTGGTATAGAGTTGGTTCTGGATACGACTCCAATTTCAATTGCCCCGTACCGTAAAGCACCTACTGAGTTAAAAGAATTGAAATCTCAGCTACAAGAGTTGACAGACAGGGGCTTCGTGCGACCGAGTTTCTCACCTTACGGTTTTGTTTGTGAAAAAGAAAGACGGGACCATGAGAATGTGCATCGACTATCGACAACTGAATAAAGCAACCGTAAAGAATAAATACCCATTGCCCCGAATTGACGACTTGTTTGATCAGTTGAAGGGAGCTTCAGTGTTTTCGAAGATTGATTTACGATCTGATTATTACCAGTTGAGGGTTAGAGATTCCGATGTGCCGAAACTGCATTCAGAACGAGATACAAACATTACGAATTCTTAGTAATGCCGTTTGGGCTCACTAATGCCCCTGCAGTATTCATGGATTTAATGAACCGGGTGTTCAGACCATTTTTGGACTGTTTTGTAGTGGTATTCATCGACGATATTTTGATTTCCTCTCGCAATGAAATTAAGCATGCCGAGCATTTGAGACTTGTATTTCAAACTCTACGAGATAATCAATTGTATGCAAAATTTAGTAAGTACGAGTTTTGGTTGCGCGAGGTCGGCTTTTTGGGACATATAGTGTCTGCCTTGGGTATTCGAGTCGATCCGAACAAAATTTCAGCTATTCTCGACTAGAAACCCCCTAGAAACGTTTCTGAGGTTCGAAGCTTCTTGGGACTTGCCGGTTATTACCGACGATTCGTCAAAGGTTTCTCCATAATTGCGACCCCTTTGACAAAATTGCTGCAAAAAGAGGTCAAGTTTGAGTGGTCGGATAAATGTCAGCAAAGTTTCGACTGGTTGAAAACTCTTTTGACGGAAGCTCCAGTGTTAGTTCAGCCAGAATCTGGCAAAGAGTTTGTGGTTTTTAGTGATGCATCTTTGAACGGTTTAGGCTGCGTTTTGATGCAAGAAGGTCAGGTTATCGCCTATGCTTCGAGGCAGTTGAAGCCTCACGAGTGAAATTATCCGACACATGATCTTGAATTAGCCGCTATCGTTTTCACCTTAAAGATCTGGTGACACTATCTGTTCGGTGAGAAATGTCACATCTTCTCCGATCACAAAAGTCTCAAGTATCTGATGACTCAAAGAGATTTGAGTTTGAGACAAAGGCGGTGGGTAGAATTGCTTAAAGACTACGAGCTTATTATTGATTATCACCTGGGAAAAGCTAATGTAGTTGTAGATGCTCTTAGCCGAAAATCTCTATTTTCCTTGCGAGCTATGAATGTGAAATTAACGATGTCCGCAGATGATGTGTTAGTAGCCGAATTAAGAGCAGAGCCAGTGTTTGTACAACAAATTTGTGAGGCTCAAAAAGTCTATGACGACTTGATTACAAATCGAGCTCAATGCATGTCGGGTGAAGATAAAGAGTTTCGAATTGATGAAAAAGATTGTTTGAGATTTAAGGACCGATTGTGTATTCCGAGAAATTCTGAGCTAGTTTCAATGATTTTGAATGAAGCCCATAATAGCCGAATGTCAGTTCATCCGGGTAGCACGAAAATGTTTAATGACTTGAAACGACAATATTGGTGGCACGGTATGAAACGGGATATCTCCAAATTTGTATCTAAGTGTTTGGTGTGCCAACAAGTAAAAGCGGAACATCAGGTGCCTTCGGGTTTGCTTCAGCCGATTTTGATACCCGAGTGGAAGTGGGACCGAGTTACGATGGACTTTGTGTCTGGGTTGCCGCTAACACCGAGCAAGAAAGAATCCATTTGGGTTATTGTTGATAGATTAACGAAGTTAGCTCATTTCATTCCCATACGCGTAGACTATTCACTTATTAAGCTAGTAGAATTGTACGTCTTCAAAATTGTACAATTGCACGGAGTGCCGATTTCTATTGTTTCAGACCGAGATCCTCGCTTTATTTCGCGGTTTTGGAAGAAATTACATGAGGCTTTGGGTACTAAGCTCCATTTTAGTACCGCCTTTCATCCGCAAAGTGATGGCCAATATGAGCGGGTTATTCAGATACTCGAGGATATGTTGAGATGTTGCATTCTCGAGTTTGGTGGCTCGTGGGAAAAATATTTGCCCCTAATTGAATTCGCGTATAACAACAGTTTCCAATCGAGTATTCAGATGGCACTCTACGAAGCTCTTTACGGTCGAAGATGTCGTACACCTCTGTTTTGGACCGAGCTTAGTGAGAATAAGATTTTTAGGGTTGATTTAGTTAAAGAGGCTGAACGGAAAGTAGAGACGATTCGAGATAGTTTGGAAGCAGCATCAGATCGTCAAAAATCACATGCGGATCTGAAACGTAGAAATATCGAGTATCAAGTTGGTGATAAAGTGTTTTTAAAAGTTTCACCTTGGAAAAAGGTGCTCAGATTCAGACGTAAAGGCAAATTAAGTCCGAGATTCATCGGGCCGTACGAGATATCGGAACGGATTGGACCAGTTGCTTATAGATTAATTTTGCCCCCTGAGCTAGAAAAGATCCACAACGTTTTCCATGTATCGATGCTTCGTCGTTATAGATCCGATCCTTCGCATGTGATTAATCTGTCTGAAGTTGAAATTCAACCCGATTTGAATTACGAAGAAGAACCTATCCATATTTTAGCTAGAGAGATTAGAGAATGGCGAAACAAAAAGGTTCTGTTAGTAAAAGTACAATGGCTCAAGCACGGGATCGAGGAAGCAACTTGGGATGTAACACCCCGAACCCGGCCCAGACGTTATGGCCATGTCCGGTGTGCTACATCACCTAGACTATCCTACGCCGCCCTATTTACTAAGTCCGATGGTGAGTTTTGAAAAGCAATGCTTGATTTTTTTGGAAATTCCCGTTTCAATAACTATTCAACTTAATCTCTAATTCATTTGTTAAGCGATTCACTTTAACCTTATTATCTTACTTAGTCTTTTGTAATAACAGGTTGGTTAAGAAAACATTTGTTTAATTTTCGAAAACATTGTGTAATTGTGGATGAAATAAAATAGTTGAAAGTCCCAAATAAAAACAGATATAGTGGCCTTATTACAACCCATAACAAAACAAAACCAATAGTAAAAGTAATTAAATTAATAAACCAATTAAAATACGAGTTCAGTCTTCGTGGCCACTCTGAATCCCTCCTAACAACCAAGTCACGATCTAGGGCTCACCTGCAAGGATGGAAAGAGAAGGGTGAGTTTAGGAAAACTCAGTGTGTGCAGAACCCATCCAAAGCCCACATCCACTCGAGCCCACTGGGCCTGAGCCCTAACCGGTCTCAGTCAGATACTGGGCCGAAGCCCTATTCAGATTACAGATACTGGCCCATAGGCCCATAATAGTACAGTACAGTATAACAGTATGAATGCAACCCAATTGGGGAGTCTATTCAACCCACCAACCGCTACACACCACCCGTACCAGCCAACACACCATGTGGGGAATAACTCGACCCACCCAGCCCACACACCACAGTCGCAGCATGGCTGCTCAGATAAACAGTATACGAGGCAAAGCCCCTTTCAGTAACAGTACGAGGCATAGCCCCTTTCAGTAACGTGGCAGTGCCACTCACACTTCCTCCATTATAAAACCCAACCCATGCAACAGATACATATCATGGTATGCAGTAACAGTAACAGTCATATCAAGCAGTACAGTCGATTTTAGCCCTAGGGGTATAATGGTAATTTTATACTTAGGGGTAAATCAGTAATTTCTTACCCTAAGGGTATTTCAGTAATTTTGTTCTTTTATTACAGTTTTTATTATTATTACAACCTCTACTATTATAGTGGTTATTACAGAAACTCATTTAATTCAGTTTATCAGTTTTAGCACTTAGGCCCTAAAGCCCCTAATGGGCTCTACCATGCCATTTTAGCCCATTAGGCCCATTTAAGCCTTAATTTCCAATCCATTATCTTGTTTTAATAGTTTTTACACCTACAATCCATATTATTGCCTTTAAACCTATTTTTACCCAACTGGGCCCAAATTGCCCATTGGGCCCATATTTGGCCCACCGAGGCCCAACTTACCGCAGCGCCTAAAATTTCGCGGTCAGGCCGCCTGATAGTGTCGATTCCAAAACCAACCTTTTCCTACCAACTTGAGAGCGTTCGCACGCTCACAAGCTCTCAAAATGTCGAAATTTTGGCATTTCGGCATTTCGGCTTTTGCCGATTTGAGCATTGAAGGGTGTTCGAAACACACCTGTTTTGCAGTTCCACTGACGAGATCTTCTATGCGACAGTTCCTACAACCCAATATCTACTCGATTAATCAATAGATCTACGAAAAACCAAAGCCACAATCCCTTACCACATTCGGCCACACACTTAATGGTCATGAAAACTTACCTCTGACGATTTAGGTGCACTAGATCTAGATCTGGTGATACCGATGCCTTCAACTCCTTGCTTGATCACCTTCATCGCTAACTATCACTCAAAAAGAATAAAAATACCACTTTGAATTTCTAAAAGTCCAAATCGACAATCCCCCTAACTTTAGGGACTTTCGGCTTTTCCAAAACATGAAATAATGTACAGATTTGGGGTATTAAGCACTTACCAATGATTTCTCTTCGATTCTTATTTAGATCTGATGTAAATCTGACCCTTAAACGTTAGTAGAACTCTTATCTCTGAGATTTGCAAATTCGGCTATCTCCCTAAAACTATGGTGATTTTGGCTTTTCAACTAGAGAAGAAGATGGCGATTTGGGCTATGAGTTTGAGTGATGGTGTCGACAATGATGTGGCTCAAAGGGATGTAGTAATCAGCCACAACAGGTGAAAGGAACAGGGGTAATTTGGCTTAGAAAGATTCGGCAAAAGAAAGCAGTTTTCGAGATTTCTGGCACTTTGAGCAATCGGCTATGGTTGATTTTGAAAGGGATGAAAGCAAAAGGAAGAGTGGATCTGAGTAAGGAGGGTATTCAGCTAGGGAAGAGATCAAAGAGGAAAAAGAAAAGTGAAAAAAATAATGGTAGAGGTGAAGAAGAAGAAATCGGCTAGAAGCTTTCTAGAGAGGCAAGTTTCGGCTTTTCTGACAGTAAAAGAGAAGATTAATTCCTAAGATGGCTAACCCTAATTCTTATGACAGAAAATAGAAAAAGATATAACCCTAATAATCTCTCTAAAGCAATCGGCCCAAGTCCCTAAAAGCCCTTGCCGAAATTCACTTAAGTTAGGCACATGCCTGGCACATGCTTAAAAATTAAAAAGAACACTACGCTTACCCTGTAACTCAAACCCTTGTCATTGAATACGCACTTAGGCGCCACTTTTTTAGGAGCTTAGTGGCGCCACCTTGCCACTCTACCAAGGCTCCCTTTGTGACATATTTCCCACGGTTTTTCTTAAAGGCCCACTTAACCAAGTCCCCTCTCACTTGAAAATCCAACTTAATATTTTACTGGGTTTTAACTTAAGTTTGGGCGTTCTAAAGGCCCACTAACACATCTACATACATTTTCAACCTTCAGAACACCAAAATTTAAAAATTTCACTAAAATTCACAAAACCCGAAAAATCCCGAAAATCAAGGCACTACAACTCTACCCCCTTAAAGAAATTTTAGCCTCGAAATTTACCTGATCCAAATAACTGTGGGTATTGTTGACGCATAGTCTCCTCTGGCTCCCAAGTAGCTTCTTCTTACCATGATTACGCCATAGCACCTTTACCAATGGAACAGACTTCCTCCTTAAAACTTTGACTTCACGATCTAAGATCTCCACAAGTTCCTCCTCGAAAGTCAAATCGGTATTTACTGCAATCTCCTCTACTGGTACAATATGCGAAGGGTCCGACCGATACCGTCTTAGAATAGATACGTGAAAAACGTCATGGATACGATCCAACTCTTGTGGCAACTCCAATGGATATGCTACTGGCCCAATCCGCTTGAGAATCCTATAAGGCCAAATAAACCGCGGACTTAGCTTGCCCTTTTTACCAAATCTCAAGATCTTCTTCCACGGCGACACCTTTAGGAACACCATATCCCCAACAGCGAACTCAATCTCCTTACGCTTAAGGTCAGCATAAGACTTCTGCCGATCAGACGCCTCCTTTAACCGATCTCGAATCAGCTTAACCCTACTTTCAGTATCTGCCACTAACTCTAGTCCAAGCACTTGGCGCTCTCCTAACTCTGTCCAACAAGTAGGAGTACGATATCTTCGCCCATAAAGTGCCTCAAATGGAGCCATCTGAATACTTGCTTGGTAACTGTTGTTGTATGCAAATTCCGCCAACGGTAGATAATCTTCCCAACTACCACGAAAGTCAATCACATATCCTCTCAACATGTCCTCCGACACTTGAATAACCCTCTCAGACTGACCATCTGTTTAACGGTGAAATGTAGTACTAAAGTCCAATCGCGTACCTAATGCCTCATGCAACTTCTTCCAGAATCGAGATGTAAATCTAGGGTCTCAATCAGAAATTATCGAAACTGGCACCCCATGCAAACGCACAATTTTCGCTACATACAATTTGGCCAACTTCTGCAGTGAGTAATCGGTTCTGACCGGTACAAAATGAGCAGACTTCGTCAACCTATCCACGACTACCCAAACAGAGTCTTTCTTTGAAGGTGTCAAAGGCAACCCACTCACAAAATCCATCGTTACTCTTTCCCATTTCCACTGCGGAATCTTCACTGGCTGCAACAATCCAGACGGCAGTTGGTGCTCAGCTTTAACTTGCTGACAAGTCAAACATTTCCCAACGAACTCAGTCACCTCTCGCTTAAGTCCAGGCCACCAATAAACCTCTCGCAAGTCTTTGTACAACTTATTACCTCCAGGGTGCATAGCACAAGGTCCGCCATGAGCCTCACCCAAAATCAACTGCCTTAAATTAGAGTTCTTAGGAACGCAAATTCTCCCACGGAAACAAAGAACCCCATCAGAATTCAGTCTAAAATCCTCACTCTCACCATTCTTGACTTGCTGAAATTGAAGAATCAACGAATCATCCTTCAACTGTAACTCTTTGATTCTCTCAGTCCAAGTCGGTCTTACTTGCAACTCTACTAGCAAGCTCCCATCATCATACAAACTCAAACGAGCAAACATGGCCTTTAACTCAGCAACGGTCCTTTGACTCAGTGCATCAGCCACTACGTTAGCCTTGCTAGGATGGTATTCAATCGAACAGTCATAGTCCTTAAGCAACTCTATCCATCTCCGTTGCCTAAGAATCAACTCCTTCTGAGTTAACAGATATTTGAGACTTTTATGGTCAGTGTATATAATACACTTTTCCCCATAAAGGCAGTGTCTCCAGATTTTCAATGCAAATACCACCGCTGCCAACTCCAAATCATGCGTAGGGTAATTCACCTCATGAGGCTTAAGCTGTCGTGAAGCATAAGCAACCACCTTACCCTCTTGTATCAGTACACAACCTAATCCCACATGCGAAGCATCACTATAAACCGTAAAGTCCTTCCCAGATTTCGGCTGAATCAACACTGGCGCCTCAGTCAACACCTTTTTCAGGTTGTTAAAAGCTTCTTGCTGCCTCTCAGTCCAATTAAAGGCTACTCCCTTCCTTAACAATTTCG
This sequence comes from Gossypium stocksii, assembly GCA_020496765.1. Lineage (NCBI taxonomy): Eukaryota > Viridiplantae > Streptophyta > Magnoliopsida > Malvales > Malvaceae > Gossypium > Gossypium stocksii. The sequence goes on along the minus strand of CM035624.1, from coordinate 77,110,088 downwards.
TTAACGGAGCCGCGATGATAGAGAACCCCTCAACAAACCTTCTATAATAGCCTGCCAAACCCAGAAAACTACGAATTTTTGACACCGTCCTAGGTGGCTTCCAATCCAGAACTGCCTCAATCTTGCGAGGATCTACCCTAATTCCCTTAGCAGAAACAACCACTTCTCGAAGCAAGAATTCGCACTTACTAAATTTCGCATACAATTGCTTTTCTCTTAGAGTCTGCAGAACGATTCGAAAATGCTCATCATGCTTCTCCTCTGTTTCTGAATACACCAATATATCGTCAATAAAGACGACCATGAAACGATCCAAGTATGGCTGAAATACTCGGATCATTAAATCCATAAAAGCTGCTGGTGCATTTGTCAATCCAAAGGGCATAACCAAGAACTCATAGTGACCATAACGAGTTCTGAATGCTGTTTTATGCACATCTACCTCCTTCACCCTTAACTGATGGTATCCAGATCGAAGGTCAATCTTGGAAAACACTAAAGCTCCTTTAAGCTGGTCAAACAGATCGTCGATTCTTGGTAGAGGATACTTATTATTTATTGTCAGTTTGTTCAACTGGCGATAATCGATACACATACGCATCGTTCCATCCTTCTTTTTCACAAACAGCACCGGTGCTCCCCACGAAGACACACTCGGTCTAATGAAGCCCCTATCTAACAGCTCTTGAATCTGGGCTTTCAATCCCACTAGCTCCTTTGGTACCATTCTGTAAGGCATAATGGACACTGGAGCTGTTCCAGGCAACAGATCGATCCCAAATTCCACTTTTCGGTTAGGAGGTAATCCAGGTAGCTCCTCAGGAAATACATCTTGAAATTCATTAACAGTCCTCACTGTCTTCACTGTCACCCCTTCGGGTTCAGTTTGACTTACGAACGCTAAGTATGCTTCACAACCTTTGCGCATCAACCTTTCAGCCCTTAAGGCAGAAACCACATTGGACAAATAGTCCCTACGTTCACCAATAACCATCACCTCCTCGCCTTCGGTTGCTCTCAATACCATTCTTTTGGCCGCGCAATCCAACGTTGCCTTGTGCTTGGTTAACCAGTCCATGCCCAGAATCAAGTCGAATTCTCCAAAAGGTAACTCCATCAAGTCTCCCAAAAAGATCCTACATTGAGTCTCTAAAGAGTTTATCTATCCTAATAGAGTGACCTAAAGGACTAATTACAGTTACCCCACTCACAGTTTCCTCAAAATGCACACCCAACGACCCAGAAATTTCACAAGCAACATACGAATGCGTCGAACCCACATCAATTAAAGCAGTATATGGTGTATGATATATTAAGAACGTACCAGTTATAACATCAGGTGCATCACCCTCCTCGCGGCGGTGAGCAGCATACACTAAGGCTGGCTGACGAGCCTCAGCATTACCAGTACCCCTGCCAGGTGCTCCACGACCACGTCCATTACCATTGGCTCCTCTACCTTGACCACGGCCCCTTGGCGGTGGCAGTCCTCCTCGCACAGGCTGGGCAACCCTCTGATCAACAGCTTGAGCTTGAGCTAGCTTCTGTGGGCAGTCCTTAACCTGATGATCCTTATACCCACAACGAAAACAAGCTCCACTACGTTTCCAGCATTCTCCTTGATGAACTCTGCCACAGTCTCCACAAGCCTGTGGTCTAACAACATTCACTGGCATAGCTCGCACTGGTTCTTCTACTCTAGCCCTCTTAAAATTCTAGTTTGCAGCTCCTGATGTTCCAGAATCTCTTTTAAAATGGTTGCGATCCCTGTCGCGATTCCGCCTTTCAGCTTGCTTCACTTCCTCGGCTATCTTAGCCTTCTCCACCAGTGCAGCAAAGTCGCACTCCCTCTGCGGCGCTATCAATACTCTCAGCTCATCTTTGAGGCCATCCTCGAATTAAACACTATGCTCATACTCGGTGGAAACAATGCCACTAGCATACCGGCTTAATCGCAGAAATTCTGCCTCATATTCAGCCACAGTCTTACTACCCTGGGTCAGGTTCAAAAATTCCTTCCTTCGTGCATCCACATAACTAGCCCCAACATATTTCGCCTTGAAAGACTGCTTGAACAATTCCCAGATTACCCTCTCAGCTGGGGTACCCTCTCTCACGGTGATCCACCATTGATACGCCTCGTCCCTCAGCAACGATACCACTCCTTTCAGCTTCTGCTCCACTGAGCAGTCCAAGTCATCCATAATTCGCTCTGTGGCTTCCAACCAGTACTCAGCCACATTCGAGGCCACTCCAGATATGCCCCTAAAAACTTCCGCTCCATTGGCTCGGAGTCGCTCAGAAATGGACCCCCTATTCACAGGCTCAACATTAGCTCCGGCCACCCTTTCCAGAACTCTCAGCATGGCCTGGGACAAAGCGTCGTCCCCTGCGACCTGATTGTACGGCTCATTATCCTCAGCTGGTGGTCATGCCTCTCCAGCTGGCATATGCTCAAAAGACAACGATCCAGCTTGAGCATTAACTCGGCCTCGTCCACGGCCTCGTCCACGAGCAGCTCTTGTACTCATATCGATTATCTGATTTACGAATTTTATGGGATCAATTAATGTTTCAGTTGTTTATTACCGAATATCTTATGAACAGATAAAATTTGAGAGTTGTATTCACGCGATCGCAGCCTAGCTACTGTCTCAGTTTCCTAGGGTTTAGTTTACCCTACAGTCTCAGTTTTATAGCCTTAATACTACCTCACCTATAGTATCACATCCAAGGCTCAGTACTATCTACAGTTTTATTTTCAGTACAGTACAGAAGTTAAGGCAGAAAATACTTACAACCTGGTGCCGGGGATTCAGTGTGCCACTTTTCGATTTATCAGATCAAATAGTTTGAGGCCTCTTTAAAAAAAATCAATGTTTCAAACAACTTGTTTTAAAAACTACAATTTGAAGGAAAAAAAAAAAACCTTTTAAAACAAAAAATTTTCTGAAAATCTGATTTTTCCAAAAATACCCTTCTGGACTCTACATATTTGAAAATCCTTTTTGGACCCGATCCACAGTCAAGTTGTTGCAACCTGGCTCTGATACCACTAAATGTAACACCCCGAACCCGGCCCAGACATTATGGCCATGTCCGGTGTGCTACATCACCTAGACTATCCTACGCCGCCTTATTTACTAAGTCCGATGGTGAGTTTTGAAAAGTAATGCTTGATTTTTTTGGAGATTCCCGTTTCAATAACTATTCAACTTAATCTCTAATTCATTTGTTAAGCGATTCACTTTAACCTTATTATCTTACTTAGTCTTTTGTAATAACAGGTTGGTTAAGAAAACATTTGTTTAATTTTCGAAAACATTGTGTAATTGTGGATGAAATAAAATAGTTGAAAGTCCCAAATAAAAACAGATATAGTGGCCTTATTACAACCCATAACAAAATAAAACCAATAGTAAAAGTAATTAAATTAATAAACCAATTAAAATACGAGTTCAGTCTTCGTGGCCACTCTGAATCCCTCCCAGCAACCAAGTCACGATCTAGGGCTCACCTGCAAGGATGGAAAGAGAAGGGTGAGTTTGGGAAAACTCAGAGTGTGCAGAACCCATCCAAAGCCCACATCGGCTCGAGCTCACTGGGCTTGAGCCCTAACTAGTCTCAGTCAGATACTGGGCCGAAGCCCTATTTATATTACAGATACTGGCCCATAGGCCCATAATAGTACAGTACAGTATAACAGTATGAATGCAACACAATTGGGGAGACTACTCAACCCACCAACCGCTACACACCACCCGTACCAGCTAACACACCATGTGGGGAATAACTCGACCCACCCAGCCCACACACCACAGTCGCAGCATGGCTGCTCAGATAAACAGTATACGAGGCAAAGCCCCTTTTAGTAACGTGGCAGTGCCACTCACACTTCCTCCATTATAAAACCCAACCCATGCAATAGATACATATCATGGTATACAGTAACAGTAACAGTCATATCAAGCAGTACAGTCGATTTTAGCCCTAGGGGTATAATGGTAATTTTATACTTAGGGGTAAATCAGTAATTTTTTACCCTAAGGGTATTTCAGTAATTTTGTTCTTTTATTACAGTTTTTAGTATTATTACAACCTCTACTATTACAGTGGCTATTATAGAAACTCATTTAATTCAGTTTATCAGTTTTAGCACTTAGGCCCTAAAGCCGCTAATGGGCTCTACCATGCCATTTTAGCCCATTAGGCCCATTTAAGCCTTAATTTCCAATCCATTATCTTGTTTTAATAGTTTTTACACCTACAATCCATATTATTGCCTTTAAACCTATTTTTACCCAACTGGGCCCAAATTGCCCATTGGGCCCATATTCGGCCCACCGAGGCCCAACTTATCGTAGCACCTAAAATTCCACGATCAGCCCGCTTGACAGTGCCGATTCCAAAACCAACCTTCTCCTACCAACTTAAGAGCATTCGCACGCTCACAAGCTCTCGAAATGCCAGAATTTTGGCATTTCGGCTTTTCGGCTTTTGCCGATTTGAGCATTGAAGGGTGTTCGAAACACACACCTGTTTTGCAGTTCCACTGACGAGATCTCCTATGCGACAGTTCCTACAACCCAATATCTACTCGATTAATCAATAGATCTACGAAAAACCAAAGCCACAATCCCTTACCATATTCAGCCACGCCCTTAATGGCCATGAAAACTTACCTCTGACGATTTAGGTGCACTAGATCTAGATCTGGTGATACCGATGCCTTCAACTCCTTGCTTGATCACCTTCCTCACTAACTATCACTCAAAAAGAATAAAAATACCACTTTGAATTTCTAAAAGTCCAAATCGACAATCCCCCTAACTTTAGGGACTTTCGGCTTTTCCAAAACATGAAATAATGTACAGATCTGAGGTATTAAGCACTTACCAATGATTTCTCTTCGATTCCTATGCAGATCTGATGTAAATCTGACCCTTAAACGTTAGTAGAACCCTTATCTCTGAGATTTGCAAATTCGGCTATCTCCCTAAAATTATGGTGATTTCGGCTTTTCAACTAGAGAAGAAGATGGCGATTTGGGCTATGAGTTTGAGTGATGGTGTCGACAATGATGTGGCTCAAGGGGATGTAGTAATTGGCCACAACAGGTGAAAGGAATAGGGGTAATTTGGTTTAGAAAGATTCGGCAAAAGAAAGTAGTTTTCGGGATTTCTAGCACTTTGAGCAATCGGCTATGGTTGATTTTGAGAGGGATGAAAGCAAAAGGAAGAGTGGATCTGAGTAAGGAGGGTATTCAGCTAGGGAAGAGATCAAAGAGGATAAAGAAAAGTGAAAAAAATAATGGTAGAGGTGAAGAAGAAGAAATCGGCTAGAAGCCTTCTAGGGAGGCAAGTTTTGGCTTTTCTGACAGTAAAAGAGAAGATTAATTCCTAAGGTGGCTAACCCTAATTCTTATGACAGAAAATAGAAAAAGATATAATCCTAATAATCTCTCTAAAGCAATCGGCCCAAGTCCCTAAAAGCCCTTGCCAAAATTCACTTAAGTTAGGCACATGCCCGACACATGCTTAAAAATTAAAAAGAACTCTACGCTTACCCTGTAACTCGAACCCTTGTCCTTGAATACCCACTTAGGTGCCACTTTTTTAGGAGCTTAGTGGCGCCACCTTGGCACTCTACCAAGGCTCCCTTTGTGACATATTTCCCACGGTTTTTCTTAAAGGCCCACTTAACCAAGTCCCCTCTCACTTAAAAATCCAACTTAATATTTTATCGGGTTTTAGCTTAAGCTTGGGCCTTCTAAAGGCCCACTAACACATGTACATACATTTTCAACCTTCAGAACACCAAAATTTTAAAATTTCACTAAAATTCACAAAACCCGAAAAATCTCGAAAATCAGGGCGTTACATGGGAGCCCAAAAATGTTATGAGAGAGATATCCAAATCTATTTTCGGGTAAGATTTTTGGGGACGAAAATCCCTAAAGGGGGGAGAGTTGGGATAGCCCTATTTCGACCCTATTCGGGAAGCGGTTCGGGACCGCTAAACCGAGTCATAGAAATATCTGATTATAATATCTCAAGTCTAATTTTTTTGTGATAAGTGTATGTGAGAATTTTGAATTGTTTGAATATGTCAAATTGAGTGTGAATTTGAGCATGAGGACCTAGATGCGAAACTTAGAAACATTGATGGACAAATTAAATGACTTACATAAGGAAAGCTTTGAAATAAATAGGACTTGCATGTCAAATATGCATAATTGCACATTAGTGGCCAGCCATGCACCTTTTTAATGATTATTTTGGCATTATATTATTTAGAAATTTTGCAACTGGTGGTTTTCTTAATGGTAATAAAATAATAGGAATAAAGTGGTGAAAGTAACAAGGTAAAGAAGTGTTCTTTATTTATTTCCTTTCTTTGCCGAATTCAATTAAAACAAAAGGGGGAAGAAAAGAGTCAGGGCTTTTGGCCAAATCCTAGCTTCAAGCAAGGTATGTTCATGCAAAATTTTGTGAATTGGTGGTAGAAATTAGTTAATAGCTAAGTACCTAGTATGGCCCATGTGTTAGAATTTTGTTTTAGTGAATGAATGATGCATTCGGCTATTGTAGGCATGTGTCCAATTGGTGTCATGCTTAAAATTTGAGGCTACCGATCGTTAAAGGAACCCATTATGGATTAGTTGAGACCATTATACATATGATTCATGTGAGTGATGGAAGATACGGTTAGTGATATAGTCATGCCGAATGGGTGTGGTTATGAAATCGTGAGGATAGCTTTGAAGGTTCTATGACAATTTGGCAAATGATAGTAAATTTGTATAGATGTGGGTTCAATAGCTGAATGTGAGTATAGCAAATGGTTAAGGAAAATCGTGGAATTTAGCTACTTTGCATATCGATTAAATTTCAAAAGATTTTCTTTTGTCAATAGAACTTGAGATATTCTGCTATGAGCATTTTAGAAATTTATTGAAATGTCTATAAGAACTCTAGTAAAGCATTCGGCTATGATACATGTAGGAAGGATAGAATGGTTAAACAATTCGAAGGATGGTGCTTTGTAGTATATTTATATATGTATAGAGGCCTTATGTCTTTGCCTTATAATTTCATTATAGACATTTGTTTGAACTTGTACCATATTTGAGTCTAAAAGGTTAGCTTATGTGGTAATAAAATGTGTATTATGTGTGCTAAATAGGAACCATAAATTCAACTCATTATGTATAACATATTTATCTTTTAATACCATTAGTGTCATGAATGATGAGTTGATCCAAAGGATTTTTATTATGCCTTCTTGATCTAATCCGTAAGCTAGAAGTGAATGGAACCTATTGGTAATTGGCCGAAGGTATTCGTAGAAGAAACATGTTTGTGTGAATGTCATATTGAAATGAATGTATACATGCAAAGAAATTAGGCCGAATGTATATGTGTGCCATAATGTGAGGGTATTTGTATTTCTTGTTTTGGTTTACGTAAGGTATGTGAAAGTTAATACATCTAATTTGTTAATTCAAGCTCAAGAGCACATAGGGACAGCTTCGGATAAAGGGAAGGCCAAGGTCACGGAATAGTCAAATCGAAATTTCTTAGGAAGATACGCGGTAAGTCTTTGAGTAACAAACTTTAGTTCATGACATGATGAAATTTTAGTACATATGTATATTATATAAATTCAGACTTAATAGCTATATTTGAATGTTGTTGTGGCAAAGATAATTCACGAATTGTTAGAAGTGGCATGTGAATTTTGAATTTTGTCATATTTTGAAATGAGATTGTGCCTTTTATTTATGACTAGTGATTTAAATGTGATATGGTATATATACGTAAACATGGTGAACGTAAATGGGGATTTAAATCCGAGCTTAGTCTCGAAGGGCTTTTGAGCCAGTGGTATAATCCGAGCTTAGTCTCGAAGGGCTTTCGAGCCAGTGGTTTGATCCGAGCTTAGTCTCGAAGGGCTTTCAAGCCAGTGGTTTGATCAGAGCTTAGCCTCGAAGGGTTTTTAAGCCAGTGTTATAACCGGACTTAGATCTGAAGGGCTATGAGCCAGTGTTGAAATCGGGCTCGGTCTCGAAGGGCATTCGTGCCAACAATGTAAAATAAATGTCGAACCAATCCTAACAATTGTGTTACAGACAGTAAGATAGCCAGGTATGCAACTTACCATTGTTCGAGAGCCTTATTGCCTATGATTTGAAATTTTGAAATTCGGTAGGAATGCTTGATTTTTTTTTGTGTGTGAAAAGTTAACGAATGTCTATAACTTGATTTTGACGTATGTGTTCTGAACTAGAAGAGTTCAACTATTCGAATATGGAATGTATGCTTATAGGCATGAATTTAGTCTGCTTCTTGAGATGAATGTATTCGGTTATAAGTTGGTTTTAGTTGGATACATTGAATTTATCATTGTGTTATAAATGAAAGAAGTGTTATCTTAGTATGCCCCTATTCGGCCAAAGGTTAAATAAACGAGCTTAGAAAAATTTAGGCTACTTTTTCAAATGATTTAGTTACTTAAAAACTTACTAAGCACATAATTGCTTACTCTGCTACTTTTGGTCTTTTGTTTTATAGATCTCTTTGGTCAGCTACGGTATCGGGAGTTCCAGGGTCGAAGTCCTCCACATTATCAAATCATCTTTCGGTATTTTGTAGCTTAATCCTCGTAAATGGCATGTATAGACCAGACATTTTGTTGTAAGTCAAAGATGTTCTTGATGTTGTAATTAAGTTGGCCACGCGAAAATGGCCTACCGAATGTCTTTCATCCTTATCCATGGCTTAATACTTGATTTTGTTATATGTGAATGGAAATTCAAGTATGCATAGTGTGATAAATGCTCGAAATATCTCATTATCTTGATATCCATGTTTTATGGGTCGTGTGAGGTTTAAATGTGATTGAAATTAATATTGCATGTAACCTTTTGATTTTGCTTACAAGGACTATATGAAGTTGCATGAAAATTTCTGTTACGGTATGTCATTCGATGATTTTAAATTTGGACAAGTGATGCCTCTTGACTCTCCTGCGACGAGTACGGGTCTAGGGGTGTTACACTCACCACCTCATATGCACTTCCCTTGCCTTCCTTATTTCTCCATTTACTAAGGCATCATATAGTATCTACGAGTACAATCACCAAGCTCATAATATATATATATTTTTAAAAAAAGGTAACCGTACTATTTTTCCAACTTACTTTGATTTTAGTCTTTTTCATTGTGATTTTCTTGGAACTTTGCCTTATTTTTCTACAAGATCAAAATCTGATACTCACCATACCATACAATTCCTTAGTTCACTCAATTTTTTTTCTCGTTTTGAAGCCACTGAAATGTATCTATCTAATCCCTCAATATCAATGGTTGAGTGTCTAAATCATGCAACGACCATGAAATTAAAGGATCAAATAAAATATTTTTTAGGCTTAGGGTTTCATTTACGATTCATTAAGAAAATGGATTCAATCTCAAAATAGGTGTTAGGAAAAATATTTATGTATAAGAAAGATAGTTTTTTTGGCTCAAAAAATTGTCTACCATAAAATGCCTTAAGTAGTCCCTAGGTAATTCTATACATGGATTAAAAATCAATCAAGTCAATCAATTTCAACAACCTATAATTCATTTAAACATGCATGCTATTTATATATTTATTTATTGTGTGGTATACTTATCATCTTAAATCTATTCATAGTGTAATAAATTGAACTAAGTAGTCTAAAATTAGAAATTTTAGAATCAATTATTATTAGATTAAAATTAGAATTTGTTCACAGAATTCTATTAACATGATCCTAACCAATCACTTGTATTTCTACAAACCCAAGCACATAGAAAACATCAAAAGCTAAAAATTCAAAAACTATTAAAGACTAGAGATTCTAAATTTATTTACATTTAAAGCTTTTGATCTAGAGGGTATAATCTATATTTTGACGGAGGGGTGCAGTGAGTGGACTCACCAAGCCCATTTCGAGATGCCACGGAAATTTAACACGACCATCATGTTCCCGTTCGCCAAGATATAGATGCAATTCATTTGCAGCCGCTTGGCCCTAACTCACAATGCTTCTGACGTTACCACCTATCGAATGGTTATGTTGTATTCTATTTTACAAAGAGGGTAGACGTAACACCCCTAACCCATATCCGTCACCGGACTAAGGTTACAGAGAATTATTGGTCTTATTACTTAAACAATCTTACATTTCATATTCATTTCTCAAATTCAAACAAATGTCATACAATTTCAATCATATAGTCCCTAACAAGAACCCTCAAGGTTTAAAATAAACATTAAAATCAATTCGGGACTAAACTAAAAACTTAGGAAAATTTTGGAAAAACATTAAAATTTTATAAATACAGGGGACACACGCCAGTGTAGCCAAGCCGTGTGTCACACATGGCCAAAAGAAACACCCGTGTCACAAGCCGTGCGGACATTCGAAATGGGATTACATGGTCGTGTCCTAGCCCGTGTCCTACCCCATATAACTCTTTAACTTGTGTCACACAGCCAACCACATGCCCGTGTGACTAGCCCATGTAACTCACAGACTTGCTACCTTTAAAAATCTTAGGGGACACACAGTCGTGTCACCTGACTGTGTGTCACACATGGCTGAGGTATACGCCCGTGTCTCTGCCCGTATGGACAAAAATAGGCTATTTTCCAAGCCACATTTCTCACCCAAATTTGGTGCCAACCTACACATCTCAAAAGCATGTATACATAACCAAAATAGGCATTCAAATCAACCAAATCAAGCCTAAAACATACAATTTCATTACCAACCACACAATCCTCATTATCATCACAAATGGTCATTCAAACACATACCAATTTCATGTCCAAAATCACCTAAAAGGTCAAGTGCATATATTCATATTCATGCCTATTCCATAATCAATATGGCACATCTACCAATTTGGTACTAAATTCATCAACTCACAATAGAGGCATTTCCATGTCAATCTATCAAACATATTAATGCAATTATAATCACACAAGATAATCAACTACTCATATATATATACTTATCAACACATATACCAAATTAAGCCAAATCACATGGTTAAATACATATCAAACTCATATAAGCTTAATTAGCCAAAATGACCTTTACGTCACATATAACCACAATGCCTATACATGCCATATAACCAAATTCACCAAGTTCAAAAGTACCAAAATGATAGCAGGATAGTGTGATGAAATCTCTAATGACTTCCAATTCGAGTGAGCTTCCAAGTCACTATAAAGCATGGAAAATAAAATAGAGCAAGCTATAAAGCTTAGTAAGCTCGTATAACATAGAATTAAACTTACCATTTAATCACAATTTAGGTAAGTAAAAATGGTATATTCCAATCAATTTGTCAAATGCCTAAACACATAGATTCAGCAATAAGTTAGTCATGTAAAGCACATATAATAACCAATAAGCATGGATGACTATAACAATTAAACAAGTTCCATAAACATATATCATCCATCTCATGCTTCAATATATCATATAATATCATTTCCTTGTAATTCATGTAACTCTTGTGCTAATTCATATCAACTCATATAACTTGTACCAGATCTGTACCCGTTGAACCACTTAGAATATCATTAGATACACGGGTAGTACACACAAAGTGTACTGTATGGTAATCCGTCAATTCCTGTACATGTATGCTCTTTAGAGCCATAAACGGTAAGCTCTTCCGAGCTGACTAATGGCAAGCTCAAACGAGCTGAGAAACGATAAGCTCTTACGAGCTACAAATCAGTAAGCTCATACGAGCGGTGGTGAGCCCGCAACACATGCAGGATCTCAACCAAATCGATAACCCTAATGACATGTCACTTGTATCCTACTAATTCCTAAGGTTCAAACGAGGCTCAATACTCTTCGAACTTCATCAATTAGGCATTTGATAATCATATATTTTAGTTTCTCAATTCACATACATAATTTTCAAATAAGTATATGTAAAAATGCTCAATTCTAATTATATGAACTTACTTCGTATAATACAGATGAAAATCGAGCTATCAATCCAGTACTTTGTTTTTCCCTCGATCTAATTTTGATTTTTTCTTTTCTTAATCTAAATATAGTCAAATTTAACTTATTCAACTATCATTCTATTCAATTTAGCCCACAATACATATTTTTACAAGTTTACACTTTTACCCTTACACTTTTAACTACTTTACAATTTAGTCTTTATCTCATAAAAATGCACATTCTTGCAATTTAACCCATACCCATGCTAGCTGAATTTCATATTGGTCCCTAGCAAGCTATATATTTAATTTATTTCACAATTTCACCATGGATTCTACACATTTTTTAATTAAATCCCTAATTGATATTTTTATCAAAAATCCTTTAACAAATGTTGTTTATTTAACAACAACCATTCATTTTATACTATCAAACATCAAAACACATACATTTTCATCAGTTGTAAAACCTTAGACTTTTAACAGTTTCACAAATTAGTCCCTGGGCTAGATAGATTAAGCTGTAACGATTCCGAAAACATAGAAATTATTAAAAATGGGACAAAAATGCTCACCAATTCAGCTTCAAAGTGACTGAACCCTAGACGAGCAAAAATGGCTTCTTTTTCTCTTCAAAATTTGGTGTAAAATGGTGATTAAAGATGAACACATTGTTTTTGTTTTATTTAGTATATCATTTAATTACCTATTTACTTAATTAACCTTTATAATTAATTTATATTACAAAATTACGAAGCCATTATCATCCTCTAACACTTTAATGGGCTATTTTCCATATAAGGACCTTTACTTTAAAATTCTATAGCTATTAGACACCTTTAGCTCATAGAATGCAACTTTTGTACTTTACGCGATTTAGTACTTTTTCACAATTAAGCACTGAAACGATAAAATTTCTTAACGAAATTTTCATACAACTCTACTATCATGCTGTAGGCATTAAAATAATAATAAAATAAATTTTCTAACCTCAAATTTGTGGCCTGAAACCACTGTTCCAATTTCACTGAAAACAGGTTGTTTCAACTCTCCCACTTAGGGATTTTCGTCCCCAAAAATCTTACCAAAAAATAGGTTAGGGTATTGCTTTCTCATAGCTTCCTTGGGTTCCCACATAGCCTCTTCAATGTCGTGACGTTGCCAAAGAACTTTCACTGAAGTTATGCTTTTATTTCTCAACTTTTTGATCTCTCGAGCTAAGATTCTGATCAGTTCTTCATTATACAAAATATCGGGCTGAATCTCAACTTCTGTCAGAGAAATTATATGTGAAGGGTTTGATCTATATCGCTGTAACATTGATACATGAAACACGTGATGAATCTTTTCAAGTTTCTATGATAAAGCTAGCTGATATGCTACTGGTCTTATCCTCTCGATAATCTCAGATGGCCCGATAAAATGCAGACTTAATTTTCCTTTGCGACTGAATCGAGGAATCTTCTTCTAAGGTGATACTTTTAGAAACACTTTATCATGACTCTGAAATTCAATATCTTTACATTTCAAATATGCATGCGATTTACGTCGGTCTGAAATTGCTTTTAAATTATCACATATTACCTTCACTTTTTCTTCACACTCTCTAATCAAATTAACCTCTTGAATCTTTTTATCACTAAGCTCGACCCAGTATAATGGAGTTCAACATTTATGACCATATAATGCTTCATATGGTGCTATATTTACGCTTGACTGATAACTATTGTTATACTCAAATTCAACCAACGATAAATACCTTTCCCAATTGCCTTCAAACTCTAAAACCCAGTAACGAAGCATATCTTCGAAAATTTGAATCACTCTCTTCGACTGACCATTGGTTTAAGGATGAAATGTGGTGCTAAAATGCAATCGTGTACCCAAAGCCTCTTACAATTTCTTCAAAAATCGTGATGTAAATCTTGGATCCCTATCCAAAATAATAGAAACTGGTACTCCGTGTAATCTAACAATCTTTGAAAATGCACAATTCAGCTAACCGATCAAGTGAGAAGTTCATACGCACTAGAATGAAATGTGCGGAGTTTGTCAACGAATCAACAGCAACCTAGATAGCATCTTTCTTTTTCAGTGATAAGGGTAATTATAAACTAAAAAATATATAGGATTTTACCTATGTAATTTATCACCTTTTTACTTAAATTCATTGTTAAAACTAAGTAATTTTTTAATTAATTAATGAAATATGTGAAAATATGAAATTAAGACATAGAAATTATTAAAATGTGATTTTATGCTTTATTATATAGTTTTCATGCATAAAATGGCTTATTTAATATTTATTTAAACATATTATATTTTTAAGACATAAAATGTGCCATGCATGATTAAATTAAATAATAAAATATAAAATTATATTTAAAAATTAAATTTAAAATATTTCATTAATAATTTGGGTTTTAATTAATTATTTAAATAGGATAAATTATATTCTTTGGTCCTTTAATTTATTGATTTATTTTGGACAGGTTTGATAGCTTTGTTGGATTACAAAAACCGTCCAAATTGGAGACCAAGTCAAACTAATTTCGGCTACACATGGCTGTCTACACAAACCACTTCTTGGTTTAATTGCATAAGGTCCTTGTAATGTTGAAGAAATTAGAGATTTGCCTGAAGATTTACACTTGACCGAGTCTCAATCTTGAGTTGCTATGGCATTTGAATTGCTTAAAAATCAAGCCAAAATCCACTAATCATGGCCGACCACTATTGAAGAAGCTTGAAGAGACAAAACCTAGCTATTTTTAGTAAACTACTCCCCTCTCTTCACCTATAAATAAGACCCAATTTTACTATTCATCATCATCCCTCATTCCTCATCATTCTCTTTTCACTCAATTCTCTTAGAATTTTCCATTCCCCACACCTAGCATCATCTCTTCATAGAGATTTTAGCAATTAAGCCTATTAAAGAGCCCTTGGTCGGCCACCTTGGATAGCCATCAGCAAAGGAGCAAAGCAAAGGAATGAATGAGTCCTCGTCAATTAGAGTCTTGGGTGACAAGCACTTTGATTTGGGTTTAATCTTTCTTTTCTTTGATTTAATCTAAAAATGTTTGCTATGTGTTCTTTGTTTTTTGTTTACAACAATGTTAGCTTAATTTTATTTAAGCTAGGATGATTGCTTTGATTAAATAATATTTATGATGTTTGTGCCTCAATTGACCATGTTTTCAATTAAAATCAAGTTTTTATTTCGTTCATACATGATTGAAATGCATCTGAATTAGCTAAGCGATCCTAACCAGATAACGACTAGTGGACACATAATTGAAATATGCATGCTCAATTTATAACCTAGCCCAATTAAATTGCAAGTTGCATAACAACTCTAACCAAGCTCTGTTATCTGCATAGTTTTTAAATTTGTGTGATTAAACTATTTCAAACCTAACACATCCTTGTTGCCTCGCATGAATGCTAAGAAACCCTTAGTAAATAAGGATTAGCAAAATGCATATTTACTAAGTAAATGATTCCGAAAAGACCTAATATGGTTTCAAAACTCATGAAAGATCAAGTTGCCATGGAATGTTTTTCTGAACGTTATTAAGCATGTTGATAATAAATTAAGTTTAATTAAAGTAATTGTCCTAGTGTATTTATGTTATAATTGTTGAAAATTGTGTTTAATCTTGCTAAAATCTATTTTATTCATATAGTTTGCATATTTAGGATAATTTGCATTAGGGATCATTGCATTTAGTTTAATATATTTAATTTTAATCATCACTACTCAATCATATTGTGTTTTTAAATTTACCAAGTTGTTAATATAATTTACAATTAAGTGATTTAACACAAATACAATCCCTGTGGGGATGAGAACTTGATACTTACTTATTACTTGATGACGACTATGTACACTTCCACAAACCTATACGTTACAAGTTTTTGGTGCCATTGTCGGGGATTGTTAATTGTTGCCATAGTCATTCTTTTTGTGAAATTATTTACTTCCTATTTGGTTTATTTCTAACATTGCTAACTTATTCTTTTTAATTTTTAGATTTTCTTTTAAGGTGTTTATGATCATAGATCAGATTATCAATTTACTCCCTGCAGACCCTGAAATTGAGTGTACTTTTAGACAAAGAAGACATGAACAAATAGCTTAGGGACAAGTCGAGATGGAGCTTGGAAACCAGATTCAAGACCAAGGTAATAAAACCGATCATGTATGAAATCCCATCCTCATTGTCGATGATAGGGATCGATGCATCAAACAATATTGTAATAACACAGTTTAGACCTTAATTAGAAAGAGTGGTTTTGGGACCACTTAATCGAGTCAAATATTATATTTATTATTTTAATAATGTTTAGAGCATGTTAGAATTACTGTACGGAAGTTTCATAAATAAATTTTACCGTTTAGTTAGTTAATTTGGTAAAAAGAAATAAATCGCGTAAAGCGATAAACTTGAGTTCTATTAGTAAAATGACTTAAATGGCTATGGCTTTATAAATGGAAGTCCTTAAAGTGAAAATTTCCCTTTATTAAGGTATTTGGACGATTAAGCACATGAAATAGTGGATTTTAAAGTTTTTATAATATGGCTAATTTGGTAATTGGTTTATTAAATTAATATTAACTAAAACCAAAGTCATTTTCATGTTTTATTTCTTCATCTTCCAACAAAATACAATGGAAAGAAAGCCATTTCTATACCCTACTTTCGGCCAAGCATCATTTAGTAATTAAGGTATGGTTCTTGATCGGTTTTTGATGATTTATACGTTTTTGAGATCGCTGCTAAGTATATTAACTAGCCCGTACCTCAATTTCTAAAATTGTTGATATTTTTGAAATATGCCATTGTTGAATACATGTCTATTTTGATGTTTTTTAATGAATTATTAATGGTCGTCAAGCAACCATGCGATCCTCAAATTCTTCCTCCGTACCATAATTCCCACCCATATGCAACCTAAATAGAATATCATATGAATGCTGTAATCATACATATAACATAAATCCTACATTTAACACATAGGGATATTTTAGTCATTTTTGCTCTTCGGGCATTTTGGTCATTTTTACAGTACCTACCTGACCCGTTAACAAGTCCCCGTTGGCCAAAGTGAACAAGCACTATGCACCAGGTAGGATTCCAGAGAAGAGGAGGTGGGTCATTGAGACCGCTTAAGTACCAAGCTCTCATTAGATCCAATCTTAGACTTAGATCTGCATCAACACACATATTCTATCAACATCAGATGACTCATCTTCCACACGAGTCACCCTTATAGGCTACACATATATTCGGCCACCCCTTTAAGAAACTGAAATTGAAAATGAGACACTTACCGAAACTCACCTTGAATCTTGCGGCCTAAATATCCACTGAATATGAAATCAGCTCCTAACCCCCTTGATTGAGGGTAGCAAAATAGATTCTAATGGAGAACAAGAGAAATCGGTAAAGGGTATGGTTCTTCAACTTTTAAGAGAGAAAAGAATAATGAGACCACTAGAGGTTTCGGCAAAACAATGGATGGCTTAATTGGCAAGGGAAAGATTTGGCTATGGATGAAACAAAAGGGAGAGGAAGAATTCGGCAAGAAAAAGAAGAAAGAAGAGAAGAAGAAAGAAAAAAAATACAAATTGGCACTTGAGAAAAAGATGAGAAATTTAGCATTAGCCTAGAATCCCAAATTTGGCACATATTTATAACCCATAGCTTCAATTCCCAATTTAGCTCCATCACTTCCCACTTATCATCTCCTCGTTTTTCTCCCTGATAACTCCCCAATATTTTTCCTAAATTTTCTCCTTTGATTACCTCTCTGAGAGTCCAGCTTCACGCCACTACCAATCTTCTAGAAGCCTAAAATTTAACTCTAAAATAAATTTAATATTCTCCTTTTTAAGATTGGACCCAAACTCTACTATGGGCCTTCTAACACCCAAATAATATTTGCCTAAGACTACTAAGCACATATTCACATAAAAAACCACACAAAAAGAAGTTTGGGATTTTTTTGGCGTTACACGTTATGGACCTCGTCGGGCCAAAATAGGCCGTGTGGGCCCAATGGTATTGTGGGCCCCACAAGGGTAAAATCCATGGTAAGTGACAAATAATGGATTGGACTATGAATTTTGCATAGCCGTAACTGAATTTGGGCTAAGTGGCCCTTACGAGCATATGGGCCTACTTGGGCCGAGTAATGGGTAGGGCCTATTTTCACTATTTTGCCCTTATAGGTTACCTGTGTCGCTCGAGGTGACGATAGACCTTTCGAGAGGTCATTATCTATATCGAGATCCCAGAATTAGTAAATGACCAAAATACCCTTGAGGGTTAAAATTACCATTTTCACCTAATTGACGAAATTATCGTTATACCCCTTGTGGTAGGTTGACTAATGTGTATATGATATTTATATTATATTTATATGACTGATACTGAGGGTGACATACTGCATACACGTAATATTTATGACACGTCATACTGCATGGGGTTGGGATACTGTTACGGAGGAAGTACTAGTGGCTCTGCCACGTTTTTACTGCTTTTGGTGGCTTTGCCACGTATTCTGATACTGGTGGCTATGCCACGCTTACTGTTATTAGCAACTTTGCTGCGTTACTACTACCAGCAGCTTCGCTACGATATTGGTGTGTTGGCTAGGGGGGTCGATTTTATCCCCACATGATGTGTTGGTTGGTACAGGTGGTGTGTTGGTTAGATTGGATTGGGATGCATAATTACATTGTATTGATATTGTATTGGGCTTAGGCTTAGGTGCACTCTGTTACTGTATAGGGCTAAAGCCTAGACTGCACTGTTACAAAATAAGGCTCAGGCCCACACTATTTCTGCATGCACTGTTTACTATATGACTGATAGGGGATTACACACTAAGTTTTCGTAAACTCACCCTTTCTTTTAACTGTATAGGTAATCCCCAGCCTTAGGCGATTTGGAGCCACGGGAGACTCAGAAGTGGCCATACGACTGCTGATATTCTGTTTTAGACTTGTTTATTTAAATTTCACATTGGGCTTTTGGTTATGTAAAAAGGCTATTTGGTTTTAACTTTTAAATTGGGCTTTGATTTTCTTATTTTAAACTACTAGAGTAGGAAAAACGAGTTTCAAAGTAATAACTATTTTCAAAGAAAAACATGCAATTTAAATTTTAAGGTTTTCAAATAGAAAAGCTTCCGCGGTTCTGTTCAGTTTAAGAGATCAACGATAACTAATATGGAAATCATTTTGATAAGTTGTTTTCAAATTGCAATAACATGATTTGTTGAATTATCTCAAGCAATAAAAACTAAATGGGTTTTTATCTTAAAAATGGATTTTTACCAACAAGTCCAAATTTTGGAAAGCTTTTGATGAGATGATTTGCTAAATACAAACATAAAAAGATTTCAACATGGAAATGAACGATTTTTGACAAATCTGATTTTTTGAACAACACTCTGATGTGACACGTCAGATTCGGCCATAACGTTTGGGCTGGGTTTGGGGTGTTACCTTAGTCATGGAAGAGATAGAAACCTTGGTTTCTATGGAAAGCAATTTTGAAGAAGATCCATTGGAGAAAGCTTTAGATCTTAACCTTTTGGAGGATGAAGAAGGTGAAGAGAAATGGCTTTGATGGAAGCCAATCTGAGAAATTTTATTCAATCCACATGGTTTGAACCATTGGAGTTAGAAGTTAGAAAATTTGTGCAACCTAAGTTGTTAATTGAAGAACAATCTAAACTCGAACTAAAGGTATTTCCTTCCTATTTGAAATACGTTTATTTAGGTGACTGTTCCACTTTTTTTGTGATTATTTCAATAGAACTGATGAAAGATCAAGAGGAGCAACTAATTGGTATTCTAAAGAAATTTAAGAAAGCAATCGGTTGGACCATAGTTGATATTCGAGGTATAAGCCCTTCTTTTTGCATGCATAAAATTATTTTAGAAGAAGGTAAAAGAGCTTGAATTGATGGGAAAAGAAGACTCAATCCTCCTATTAAAGAAGTTGTGAGAAAGGAAGTGATCAAATGGTTAGATGCAGGAATCATCTATCCTATTTAAAGTAGTTCATGGTAAGTCCGGTGCAGTGTGTGCCAAAGAAAGGTGGAATTACGATTGTCGAAAATAAGCGTAATGAGTTGATTCCAGCGAGAACTGTTACTGGTTGGAGAATTTGTATTGATTACAGAAAGTTGAATAAAGTCGCTCAGAAGGACCATTTTCTATTGCCTTTTGTGGATCAGATGTTAGATCGACTAACAAGTAATAAATTCTATTGTTTTTTAGATGTCAATTCGAGATATAACCAAATAGTTGTAACTCTAGAGGACTAACATAAAACAACCTTTACTTGTCTGTATGGTAAGTTTGCTTTTAGCCAAATGCCTCTTGGTTTATGCAATGCACCTGCAACATTTCAATGATGCATGATGGCAATATTCACTAATATGGTTGAAAGTTTTGTTAAGGTTTTCATGGATGATTTTTCTATTTTTGGTAACACTTACAATATTTGTTTGAGTAATTTGGCTAAGGTACTGAAGAGATGCGAAGAGACGAATCTTGTCCTTAACTAGGAAAAAAGCCATTTTATGGTTAAGGAAGGGATTATCTTAGGGCATAAAATCTCAAAAAAAAAAAAGGAATTGAAGTCGATAAAGCAAAGGTGGACGTAATTGAAAGATTATCGGCCCCAATTAATGTGAAAGGAGAAGTTTCTTAGGCCATGCCAGTTTTTACCGAATGTTTATCAAGGATTTCTCGAAAATTTCTAAACTGTTGTGTTTGTTATTAGAGAAAGATACAGTGTTTGATTTCAACAAAACATGTTTGGAAGCTTTTGAAGATCTAAAAAATGGTTAATCTTAGCCCCAATAATCGTTACACCTAATTGGAGCTCACCTTTTGAGTTGATGTGTGATGCAAGTGATTATGTAATTGGAGCTGTGATGGGTCAGAGAAGAAACAAACAAATTTTGGGCCTAGAAGAATTGGGCTTTGGGCATGGGTGCATTTAAAATTTTTTAGAGTAAGACAACGGTACAAATTGTATTTTAGATTGTTTGGGTTAGTGAATTTGGAATGTTAGGGGGCTATGAAGTCCCAGGTTCAAGCTTTGGTATAGGAAAAATTTTGGGTTTCAGTCTTAAAGGAGCTTTGACTTTAGGTGGTATGTCTTTTAAATAATTGTGGGAAAGAAATAACACAAAGAGCCTAGTGGTCTGGTGGCAAAATGGTGCCACATGGGAGGCAAGGAAATGGCATCACAAGCATGACAAGGAGGTCCAGGGTTCAAGTCTCACAGGATGCAAATGGGGTTATTTATTTTGCTCATGAGAAGGCAAGAGTTGGTGTTGGAATTGAACTCTCTGATGGGTGAATTTGAATGAGTCAAATGAGAGATTTAAGAAGGGGATCATGGAGGAAGTTAAGGAAAAAATCAAGGGATTTTGGGTGTTGGGGAATTTCAGTCGAATGGGGTCTTTGTGTAGGTGCGATTTCGGTTTTTGTGGGGGTAATAGGTATAGTGCCGATTTTCCTTGTGGCATTCTTTTTCTCATTTTGGCATTTTTATTTCTATCTTTCTTTGATAGCCAAACTTATAAGTGCTTTGGGGGGAATTCTTTTACTTTCGATATGCCTTGTTTTCAAGCCTTTTTCCTCTTTTAGTTCTCGGTTTTACGTTAGTCAATTGAGGGTTACCATTTAGGTATTTCTTTCTTTTGTTTGTTCTTTCTCTTTTCGGTCTATCATTGGAGCCAAATTTTTTCTTCCTCCTCTCCTCTGAATTCTTCTCCTCTATTTCTCTTCACTGATCTTCTTTAGCTGAATATATCAACTTGACCAAGCTAATTCCTTTATCGTCTTCTCTCCCTTTTCTTTGTGCAACCGAGGTGCAGCTCATCTTTTGTACTCCCTTTCCCTAATCACTCTTAAGTTGAATTCCTTTAAGTCTTAAACCGAATAGCTCTTTTCTCCTTTTTAATTTCAAAACATCTGTGGCTAAATCTCTGTTCTGCTCTCTCTCTCTCTTTACTCTCTCATTATCAACTGGTGCCCAACCTGTTTTCACTTCCTTCGCATGTCATTAAGTTTTGGTCTCATCTTTCTTTTGCCAAAATTGGGTGTAAGTATTGGTGATTCTTTTCTTTGGTTTCATTGCTGATGTTATTTCTTTTCTATCTATCGAATCTCCCCTCTCTTCGCTTAGACTGACATTGTTAGTACTTAGGTTCGCTCGAGAACTGATAAGGGAGCAAGTGACGTGAAGCAAATGTTGCCGAATACTTTATTGGATGGCCTATTGATTGCCGGATATGGACTTAACCTTAGGGTTAAACATTACCTTTCTAATAAGGTTTCTTTTGTGAACACAGGATTTTTCAAGGGGTATAATCCTCGTGATCTAGTAGGAAGGGTTAGTAAGGCTTCGTCGTTAAGGTTTCGGTGCTAGGGGTTCGTTGCAGCTCATTAACAAAGTGTGTACCCATACTACTTTAATGTAGATCGACGGAAGTCGAAATGCCGGAATGCTAGAGGTTTGGAAACGAAAGCCACACGAGTGTGCGAACACTCGTGTGAGGGGATCGATGTGACGTTTGAGGCCCCATAGGCAGTCTTGTGAACTTGTGCGCTTTTTGGCCAACTAGGCCAAAATGGGCCATATGGGCCTGATAGGTCGTGGGCTCGACTTGAACAGAAACAATGGACAGATGGGATTTAGCAAGTCGGTCATGATGTCCACATGACCAAAGGCGGATTTAGGGTTAGTGGGCCAAAGGAGAGGATGGGCCCCACTTGGGGCACATATTGGGCTTTTGGGCCTTAGTGTAAGATTGATTACTAAAAGTGACATAGGTCACGTTGGATGACTATGGGCTTAGTAAGGGGTCGTTCTGTGTGTACTTAAGACCATAAAGATAAATGACTGTTATGCCCTTGAAGGGCACAATGACTAAAATGTCCCTACATGATATATGACTGATTTGGTATGCCATTTGATGTTATGTTTGCATTCATGCATGTGATATTATGCTACATGGGGATGCGATCTTGTATTTGGAAGGAGTATTTGATCTATTAGGGTTGCACAGGTCATCCGAGACTACTGTGGACTTGGTCACACGGGTAGCCGAAGACGACTGTGGACCTATTTCGGTAAGGTCGCACGGGTCGCTTGAGACGACTGAGACCTATCGATGGATATTTGTTTGTGCAGCAACCGGTGCTATATTGGAGTGTATGGATGGGTGGGTCGATTAAATCCCCATAGGTGTGTAGGGTTGGAAGGGACACAGAGTGCAGGGTTGGACTGGATATATGTGCATTGCATAGGTTGACTATGATTGTGATATGGGGTCTAGTGAGGCCCAAATGCCACCATTATTGTAATGGGCTTAGGCCAAATTGATTGATGCTTGTTTTTTGATCGACGATGGTTGTACACACTGAGTTTTCATAAACTCACCCCCTCTTTTTTATTTTTTTCAGGTGATCCTCAGTAGGCGGCTCGACGCATGGGAGGACTCGGAGGTGGGCACACTGCGAGCAGCTTTAAAACATTAGTATTTTATTTTACATTATTTTTATTTACTTTCTTATGGGTTTTTATTGTAATAAGGCCTTTCCTCGAGTTTGATTTGGTTATGGGTTTTTATCAGGATAGTTATTAGGGTTTTAAACGAAAAACTTATTTTCCCAAAAGGAGCTAAAACGGTAAGTTTCTAACCAAACGTAAAAACCTGAACGATTTTCAACAAATGAGCTTCCACTTTAATTGAAACTTGGGAACCTATTAATGGATATAAAAATTGGGGTTTTCAAATTACAACTTAAGGTTTTGTTCAAACTCACAATTAAACGAGCTTACCATGGATTTTTGTTTTAAACTACGAACGATCCAATACTTTCAAGGTTTTCAAACAACTTTTATTGGTACCATTCACCCTTAAATGTGACACCGCCAGATTCGGTCATAACGTTTGGGCGGGGTTTGGGTTGTTACAACCCTATTGACCATGCAAGTAGAACTTTGATGGGAGCCAACTCAATGATACGGTAACTGAAAATGAGCTCTTTGCTATAATTTTTGCTTTTGACAAATTCCGCTCATATCTTATAGGTACCAAAGTTACAGTATTTACTAACCATGTTGCCATTAAATACTTGCTCACAAAGAAAGATGAGAAACTAAGGCTAATCCGTTGGATATTTTTACTCTAAGAATTTGACCTTGAGATCCAAGATAGAAAAGGTGTCGAAAATCTAGTAGTTGATCAACTGTCGAGGTTGGAGCAAGATGAGGTAACTCGATCATGTGTGCCTATCAACGAGAATTTCCCAGATGAACACTTATTTGAGGTAATTCAAATTCATGAAACACATTGGTTTGTTGATTTTTCCAATTATCTTGCATGTGGAATAATTCCTCGAGAAATGACATAACAACAAAGGAAAAAATTCCTTCATAATAGTCGGCATTATTTTTGGGAGGATCCATTCTTGTTTAAATAGTGTGTAGATAATATAATCCAAAAGTGTGTAGCTGAAAGTGAGATTCCTAAGATCTTGTATCATTGCCACCCATCTCCAAGTGAGGGGCACTTTGGTGGTTCACGTACTGCAGCAAAGATTTTGCAAGTAGTTTTTTTTTTTTTTTGCCTACACTATTTAAAGATGCTTATACTTATGTGAAAAACAGTGATAAATGCCAAAGGACTGAAAATATATCAAGGAGGAATAAGAAGCCCCTGACAAACATTTTGGAGATTGATGTAACACCCCTTACCCTTATCAGATGCCGGAACAGGGTACGAGGTGTTACCTTAACTTAAACACATACAAACATACATTTCTGGTTCATGAATTTTTGTTCCAATTTCAAACTTTTCAAACTTTACCTTTAAGTCCCGAATATGAGCCTACAAGGCCCAAAACACACTTTAGACATGATTCGGGACTATTCTGAGTACTTACAAAACATTCAAGAATAGCCAATGAAAACAGTGTATACGCCATTGTGGATGGGCAACACGCCCGTGTGGCCTCAGAACATGGCCGTATTGAAGGCCCGTGCAGCTCACACCGCCTAGGCATATAGGGAAACATCAAACCTAAAAGGGTTTTCACACGGCCTAGCACACACCCGTGTCCATGGCCCATGTCCCCAACACAGCCATGACACGCTTGTGTCTTAGCTCGTGTGCAAAAACCTTAGTATTTTGTTTCTGACATCATCAACTCTTAAGGGTCACATGGCCAAGGCACGCGCTCGTGTGCTAGGCCGTGTCTTTCACACAGTTGAGACGCACGGTCCTGTCTCAACCCATGTGGTTACTATTAGGCATTTAATTTTTCCAACTTCAAGTGCAGGCAACACACGGCCGAACTACATGCCTATGGGGCTGATCGTGTGTCACACATGGTCTAGACACACTCCCGTGTGTCTACCCTTGTGGACAAAAATAAGGCTATTTACCGAGCACATTGCCACCCTGAAACATATCCAAACACAGACCACTTTCAAACAACACATTTTATGACATAAATATACCTCTAAACGTCCACACCCAAGTCATTCATGACTCAAACACCTTACATTACTCATGCATTCCCATCACATACTTAGGTAATTCAATCATACACTTATTCATCTATACCATTTGCTCATTCATGAAAACATCATCATTTGAATATATATCAACAACAAATATTAGCCAATACCCATGGCTTTATACAAAATGAGTCAATTCTATGACAAGCCAACAGATTTGGCTCCCAAAACAACATAACACTTAACCGAAAGACTAAGTCCCTATTCATGCCATTACTTGAAATGATAAAGATAACTATACCAAGTGTTTTGATTGATAGTGTGAGTGATGCCTCCGACGTTCTTTGATCTACAAGCTACTTAGGTGGCACTATAAGAAAATGAAAAGGAAAGGGAGTAAGCATAAAGCTTAGTAAGTTGCAAGTAAATAATTAACAACAAGTTACCCTACACCAATTTAGTCACAACATATGATAATTAGCACATAGTCTATGATAACCATAGGCATAACTTACTCATTTTCATCCATATAATTCGTACAACATAAATCGAGCTCCTATCTTATGAATTTAATGTAGGTACCTATACCACTCACAACATGGTCATAACATCTCTCATTTTAACATAAACTATTTGTTTCCCATTGAACCTTTTTGAATACGAAAGGATATTCGGTAAGCCTCAAACATAGGGTAAAATGCCAATGCCATGTCCCAGAATGGTCTTAAACTAGCTCACACATCAAGTCGATGCCATGTCCCAGACATGGTCTTACACTGACTCTCATCTATCAATGTCGATGCCATGTCCCAGACATGGTCTTATACTAACACACATCGAAGCTAATGCCATGTCCCAGACATGGTCTTACACTAGCACTCGCATCAATACCGATGCCATGTCCTAGACATGGTCTTATACAGACTTTCATAAATGGAGGCCGATGCCATGTCCTAGACATGGTCTTACACTAGCACTCATCTATCAGTGTTGATGCCATGTCCCAGACATGGTCTTACACTAACACGTATCGAGGCTGATGCCATGTCCAAGACATGGTCTTACACTAGCTCTTGTACAACCCTAGTGTCGTGGCATGAATATCCGATCTATCTTACGATTTAACCAGGAGTTTATCATATTAAATCTCATCATGCATTACTTATAATCACAGTCAATCATTTTATGCCAAATCAATAATTCAATTTATAATAACAATAAAGTTGCATTATTTACGTACAACTTACCTTGGTATACAAAATGTGGGCGACTAATCAATTTTAGTCCGTTAGCTTGGCTTTTCCCTGGTTTAGGTCCATATTTCATATTTCTTGATCTAAAATGGCAAAATTCACTCATTTAATCATCACATTAATTCAGATATCCTAGGATTCATATTTTGGGCAAAATGATTGTTTTGCCCTTAGACTTACACGTATCCTAGGCTCATAGACCGATTTTAATCAAATTTGTTTGCACCTCAGGCCCAATCGAACCATTTTGATTCTTGTGGTAGCCCACATTTTCAATTATTTCACACATTTACCACCTATTTTAAAACCTTTACAAAATGGCCCCCTTTTAGGGGTCTTTCATGAAAACCACTTCACAAAAGTTGTTTTGTAACAACCCTTACCCGAGACCATTGCCGAAGTCGAGCACGAGGCGTTACCAGACTTACCTTACTAGTCCAGGGAATTAAAATTTGCTTTTAAAATTAATTCATTCACATCCATCCAATATATCCCTAAAATGGCCCCTCTAGGCCCAAAACATGCAATTGGAATGGTTTGGGACCAAACCAGGAACATTTAAAAATTTTACGGCTACTTACACAATTAAAACAATTTATTTCACTTTTTATAATAAAACTGTTCACCTACGTAACAGTCACTAAATTAATTATAACTCAAGTTATGAAACTCAAAATTTAAATCCGTAAATTTTCCCAAAAAACTAGACTTATATATCTTCTTACCATAATTTTTCCAGAATTTTTGGTTTCGCCAATTGGTACAGTTTATTAGTTAAAATCTCCCCTATTTCATAGTCCAACAGTTCTGACCTCTCCTCACTAAAAATCAATTATCTCTTAATACAGTTTTTATTTAGTGTTTCCACTTGTTTCTAATGAAACTAGACTCACTAAGGAATATGTACATATAAATTATGACTCATAATTATTTTTTACAATTTTTAGTAAATTTCTAAAATCAAAATAGGGGATCACGAAATCCCTCTAAACTAGTCTCACAAGAATTTAAATATATCAAAATGTAGACTTCCATTGCTTGCTCTGTTTCTTTCTTATGAAAATAGACTCAATAAGATTTAATTCTATATCTTATTCACCATTTAATTTCATTTCTACAATTTTTAGTGATTTTTCAAATTCACGTCACTACTACTATTCCAAAACTATTTCATGGCCAACTTCTACTCTTTCATAATTTCTTTGCATTAACTATCATTTAGGCATACATAACATCAAAACATGTCCTTAATTAGCCATTTTAATAGCTAATCATTATCAAGTATTCACATGCCATTCTTAAATCATATCATAAGGACATACACACACTGTAACACCCCTATCCCGTAACCGTCGTCGGAATAGGACGAGGCGTTACCGAAAATCAGAGAACATATCAGAACAGTAAATTTTTTTTTTTAAAACACTCTCTTTAAACAAGATCATTTATTTCTATAAATACTAAACACAGCCAGGGATAAAATTCAAACTTCCATAAGTACACATTCAAAAGATACCATTTTCGCATGGCTTATATACATTACCCAAAATATTCTTCTGCTACTAGCCTATTCTATACATGCCATAAGATAATCCAAAACATAGCAGTACCAAACAGTGGATAGTGATAGTGTGACGAGTTGCTGACGATCCCTGAGCAATTGGCCCGAATCAACAATTTATAAAACAGAAGACATAGCAACAGAGTAAGCATTTCAATGCTTAGTAAGTTTTAAGCAATGTCGTTTAACTTTACTGAATTTTAAAAAGAACATAATTCCCTATTCAGATTGGTATATGTAAAATCGTTTGCTGAATGAACCTATTCTCAACTGCACATACTTTACTCATTGTCTCATTTACTTAGAAATTTATATCACATAACCACTTCATTAAATAATTTCCACAGTGGCCAATTGTAGAGGTATTCAACCATAATCAAAAATTTTCAGAGATGTGCCCACTTCCATGGTAGTTTCATAAATGACCAATTATATATATATGCACACAATGCAAAATTTATAAATATAAATCACTTAACCTCAAACTCAATCGATAGAATAAATCAATAACTTCACATGGCTTCCCACATCAGTCGGACATGGCTTAATCGCATAGTAGTCTTAATACTCATTCCCATAGATATATATATCATTTCATAATTGTGGTTCAATCCAGAGCAGATTTAATTATGAGTGTAGGACACATACCTGATCAACTTAAGGTATCCCATCCTCATTAAATCCCAGTGACTGAAACCACATATACCTACATCTTATACTTTCAATTACAAAATCTCACAATTGAATATAATCAAATCCAGTCCGAGTCGTTCTTACATCAAAAGGTAAGTATCACATACCTGAGTCATTTAATGTATGATACGAGCTCCATTTGTCATCTTATATAAAACTCAATTCTAATTACCAACTTCGAAGCTTATTAGGTCAATGTTCTGAATGATTTCGTACGATAGACCATTCAGAAAGTTTATCACACTTTATGCTATATGCTTGTAGTATTCGCATATCACAACATTTTAACAGAACAATGCTTTCAATCAGACCAACTCATAAAACACATGATTTACTTTCATTTTTATAATAGCCATTCGGCCACGCCACACATCCCATAAGTTATTCTTTTTCATTTTATAAGCATATAACGATACACAGCTTACACCTATCTCAAATTGGCCCTCCGGCCTTATCACATATATACACTTTCACACTCATCACATTGGCCATTCGGCCTTATCACATGTGCACACTTTTACATTCATCACATTGGCCATTCGGCCTCATCACATATACGCACTTTCACATTCATCACATTGGCCATTCAGTCTACAACATATAAGCGGGTCTTAACCCAGACATAATCTCCGTATATAGCCATCGGGTCTTTAAGCCTGGATATAATCTCCACACATAGTCAGCGGGTCTATAAGCCCGGATATAATCTCAAGTTTCATATATAACTAATTACATGATACAACATTTCACATAGATCATCACATTTGTAATTCATTTGCCTCATCAAATATCTAATAATACACACCTTTCACAATTTGTCATTCGGCCACAATATATATATATATATACACATCTTATACATATTTCACATTAGCCATTTGGCTTTACCACATATGCCTGTCTCATACATATTTTACATTAGCCATTCGGCTTTACCACATATACATATCTCATACACATTTCGCATTAGCCATTCGGCTTTACCACATATACATATCTCATACACATTTAGCATTGGCCATTCGGCTTTACCACATATACATATCTCATACACATTTTGCATTAGCCTTTCAGCTTTACCACATATACATATCTCATACACATTTCACATTAGCCATTCGGCTTTACCACGTATACATATCTCATACACATTTCATCATAACGAAATAGGCTAGGTATACTAGTCATTTACGGCTTATATCTTCACTTTAATACGGATTTGGTACTTTGATTACCAATATTTAATCAATAGCTTAAGCAACTCAAATAGTTTTATCAAGGTTTACAACATAATCACAGATTCAGCACAAGCTGTTTTTCCTAAGCAACAGTCATTAAATTATTCGTAAATGGAGCTATGAGACTCCAAATGAAGTACCGTTAATTTTCCCTGAAAATAGACTCATATATCTTTTATCCATAAATTTTTCAGAATTTTTGGTTTGGCCAATCAATACCAGATTTTTCTTAAAATTTCCCATGTTTCACTGTTTGACTATTCTGACCACTCTTCACTACGAATCAAATTTCTCATTGTACAAAATTCAAAATATGTTCTTGTTTATTTGATTTGAAACTAGGCTCATTAAGGAGTCTAATTATATAAATTTTATCTTTTAACAATTTTTGTACAATTTATAATGATTTTCTAAAACAGAACAGAGGATTTCAGAATCATTCTGACACTGTCTCATACAAATTTAAATATCTCATTATTGGCAATTCCTTTACTTACACGGTTTCTTTTATAAGAAACTAGACTCGTTAAGCTTTAATTTCATATTTTATTCAGCCTCTAATTCAGCTCCATCAATTTATGGTGATTTTCTAAAATCACGTTACTGCTGCTGTCCTAAGCAGATTATTTCAAATTTGCACTTAAATTTCCAAGTTCAAACACTTAAGAACTTACCATTTGAGTTTAGAACATATCATGGCCACATCATATCTTATTAAATCAACTCAATATGTTCTATTATGATTGAATTTACTCAACGTTCAATCACTTAAAACTTACCTCGGAAGTGGTCGACGACTAGATATCCACGGCTATTCATTTACTTTCTCTTTTCCCTTATCCGACTTTGATCCTCTTTGCTCTTAAGCTTAAGTGAAACAATTGATTTGCTTAGGTACTTAACTAATATTATTCACTTAACAATCACATTTGGAAATCACATAACATTTTCAATATGTATCATATTTAATAAAACATGCCATGACTCGATTTCATGCTTATTTAATCTATATCTAATTCACATTCACAAGCAACGGTTCACGTATCTCATCCATCTATCTTATGCATGAATTTAACCATGTAGCTGAATGTCTCTATAACATAAGACACATACATTAGGCATATATATATCTTTCACAACTTAATCATTAAATCACCTTCACATATTCAGTAATTTCATCTCAATGCACTTAACTAGCTCATTCTTTAACATTAGTACATTCGGTCTCTAATACAAACATTCAATCATTTTCCTTTGTACACACCCTTAAGACCAAATACTCACATATCAATCATCTTAATAAGTATCAATCAAACATGTTCACCTAAATACTTATTAATATTCTTAATCGAATACATTCTTGGTCCTAAGCATGGTTAACCATCATTTTCACATCATAAAGGTCCAAGTTGGCCGAATGTATACTTCTATAAATGCATACATAAAACTTAATAATTCATTAAGCTTACAAAAACTCATTTAGACAAATTCAAACACTCATTTAAGTCACTTTCATAAGAGCTTAATTTGTTCATCTCATTACTAAAACATTCATTACTTTAATCAATTCATTCTTGTTTCAACATAGCATGTAATTTAAGCTTTTCAAATCTATCAAAGTTTCACATTGTTCCACGATGGCCGAATACTCACTTGCCCTTTTGAACTCCTAATTTACCAAATTCGACAAATCAATGACTCATTCAATTATTAGTTTCATTTTAATAGCATCAAAACATTTTTTATATTACACCTAATGTACAAAGCCATAACTCACATAGGTATAGCTTTCATCTTTAACCTATTTGTTAAGCTTCCAATTCTACTTAACACATAATTCGCTATCTTGTAAACTCATTTTAGCCAATTTAATCTACTCCAAGGCCGAATGCTACTTGAGCATTAAACTTATGATCATTTCATTACTTGACAAGTCTCATGGCCCATCTACATCCAAGTTCAAATTGAAACATTAAAAAAAAATTCAAATACATTAGCTCATAGCCGAATATTCATGCTTAGTCCCAAACACATAAATTCATCCACCCCAAAGCTCAATTTAACAATTTGTGCTTCTATTAGCTAAAATCACATTCGGCATTTAGCAATTAAACCACACTAAAGTCGCATATCACCTCTTTCTTGATTACTTAAACCACACAAAACATATTTTTTATGCTTTTCGACCAAATCCGAACCTAATGACCTTAATTCGCCATTTATAATAGAATTTTAACAATTCCATGTTACAAAATTTTACCAAATACACACTCTTATCAAGCCAAAAATGACCGAATGCCTTACTTCAATCTAAAATTCCATTAATTCAACTTATGCATAACATTGAGCTCAATCAGCCATTAAGCAAAACTAAACTTAACTTCCCATTCATAATTTCTACAATTATTATAATCTCACAAGCATTCATACAACCAAATTAACATTTTTTTTTATACACCACTCTTTACTCACAGTTCAAATTAAAAGCAACATTTAGAAATCGTACAACCCAAGCATGCAAGCCGAATCCTCTCTAGCAATTTACTCCAGATATAAGTGCATTTGTTTAGTTCCATTTCTCTTATCCACCATTACTTCTAAATGTATGAAATAACAACCATTTCTTACAAATTAGACCAAGACCGTATGCTCATAACTCTACCAAAAATCAAAATTTAACTTGGGTTTAAAAAAGGATACAAGACAAGGAACTCACATCTTCAAATTCAGCACAAAATATCAAAGATTTACCTTGAATTTTTGCCTTTCAAGTGACCGAATGCCCAAAGCTCTCCTTCTTTAAAAATTTTCTTTTAGTTTCGGCTATGAACAAAGAAATATGAAGCTTTCTTTGTTTTTCACACCCATTTCTAATTTATTAATTCTTTATTATTTCTATTTTATGAAACCACTTTCTTTAATATAACAAATATTATTATCATTATTAAACAGACAAACAAAGCACAAAATGACAAACAAAGTCATCATTACCTTCCACTAGCATTAAAAGGGGAAATTTGACATGCAACTCCCCTATTTTGCATGCATGTACTTATTAGTCATCACACCTTTGTCAAGCATATTTCCAAAGTTCACAATTTAGCCCTTTTTGGTGCAATTCATAATTTTAATACTAAATTAAAGCACTTAAGATGTCACACATGAATTGGCACGTGCAATAGGCATCAAAATAATTATTAAATTATTTTTGTGCCTCGATTTTGTGGTCTCGAAACCATATTCCGACTAGGGTCGATTTAAGGCTGTCACACACACAAAATAGCCAAGTCCCTATACATGCCATAACTCAAAACATTTCAAATTACAAAATACTGAGATAGCCTTTGATAGTGTGAGACGAACTCCGACGTCCTTTTGGTTCACGAATTGGCTTGGCTACACTATAAAAGAAAGAGGAAAAGGAGTAAGCTACAATGCTTAGTAAGTTTACAAGTAAATAAATGACAACATTCACCAACTATAAATATACTCATATTATACCCTCAACTAACAAAATCTTCACTTTACTTCTCCACTTACTCTTTAAGTTTCCTATTTATCATTCCTTTACCTGAACTCTCTTGTAACATAACATGTATATTAGCCTAATGAACCGTTTGGAATACTCAGGATACTTGGGTTTTCCTGTCTGATAATAGCCTGCCAATGTCATGCTCTAGGCATGGTCTTACATAGGATGTTCCTTGCCCTGCCAAAGCCATATATCTGATATGGACTTACATGGGATGTTCCTAAACTGTCTCAACCTGTCAATGCCATATGTCTGATATGGACTTACATAGGATGTTCCTCAACTGCCTCAGCCCTAAATGTCATGACATTCCATATCCCATACATTCCAAAGGTTCAAACAGGCTTTCTGATACTTTTTCTCTGTTACCTCATCTTTGATTCAACTTGGAATATTCTCATAAAATAAATGTATATATGCTAGAAATTAACAACATTAATATAAAATATTGAAATATTGCATTTATTTACCGTAAACTTACCTTGGAACAAAATACAATCAACTTGACAACTTAATCTTCTACCATTTTCTTTCCTCAGTCTATCCCCAAATTTCGTTCTTCTTGATTATGAGCTTGAGAAGTTGAAGAAACCCTAGCTATGGTGATCCATGAAGTGTCGGCCCTATGGAGAAGATGATAATTATTTTGCCATCTTTTTCCCTTTTAATTCCTTTTAATTACCAAATGACTAAAATGTCATTCATTAAAACTTTGGTTATTTCTACCTATGTATGTCTATTTTTGTCCATGAAAACCTAATGGTATAATTACCATTTAAGGACCTCTACTTCAATTATGCTGTTCAATTTACTCATTTGCTATCTAGAACTCATATTTATCAACTTTTGCAATTAAGCCCTAATAGGCAAATTAAACATGCAATTCATGAAAATTTCTATCAATATTCTAACACATGATTCTAATCACTCGGTAAATCATAAAAATTAATCGGAATAAATTTTTCTATCTCAGATTCGTGGTTTTGCAACCACTGTTCCGTTTAGGCCCTATTTCGGGATGTTACATGTTTATTTAACAACCAAGATTCATTTTCTTCCATGAACATTCAGCAAACAACATGAGTATTCACATGGCTAAACCCTAGACTCTCAATCATTTTGCAAGATAGTCCCTCTATTAGCTAGTTTAATGTACAAGGGTCACAAAAGTACAATAATCATAAAAAATAACCATCTAAATCACTTACTTGAGAGAGAAATAAGTGGCTAAAAGTTTCAAGCTCCCATGGCCATTTTTTGGAGGAAAAATCAGTGGAAGAAGGAAGAGCAAAAAGATGACCACATTTTTCTCTGTATTTTATTTATTTAGTCAAACACATCACCTAATGCCACCAACCCTTGATTTTTTGTTGACTTTCTTTTTCTCAATGGCCGGGCATGCCTTAAATATTGGCCTATTTGCACATTAAATACCCCTACTTAATATTCCATGGCCATTTAACACCATTAGTAACTAAAACAAAACTTTTTCCCTTTAAGCGATTTAGGCCATTTTCGCAATTGAGCTCACAATTGCTAAAATTAATTCACCAAAATTTTCATGCACTCATAAGATCATGCTATAATCCATAAAATAATATAAAACATAATTTTTCCGACCTCAAATTTGTGGTTCCAAAACCACTATTCTGACTAAGCCCAAAATCAAGCTATGACAATTCTCCCCCTTAGGGATTTTTGTCCTCAAAACTTTTACCGGTGAATAGGTTCGGGTATTAGTCTCTCATAGTCTCCTCGGGTTCCCATGTGGCTTCTTCGACTCCATGTCTATGCCATAATACTTTTACAAGTGCTATGCTTTTGTTCCTCAATTTCTTGACCTCCCGATCCAAAATCTTAACTGGTTATTCACCATAGGTCATATCCGTTTGGATTTCAACCTCTGTTGGTGAAATCACGTGTGATGGGTCAGAACAGTAACGGGGTAACATAGATACATGGAATACATCATGGATCTTTTCCAACTCATATGGAAAGGCTAATCAGTATGCTACCGATCTAATTCTCTTAGTCACCTTATAAGGTCCAATAAACCACAGACTTAATTTGCCCTTTCTACCGAATCGAAGGACTTTCTTCCACGGGGATACTTTCAAAAACACCTTTTCATCGACTTAAAACTCAATTTCTTTCCATTTCAAATCCACCTAGCATTTTTGTCTATCCGAAGCTGTCTTCAAACAATCACGAATTGCCTTTACTTTCTCTTATGTCTCTTTGACTAGGTCAACCTCGCGAATCTGATTCTCTTTAAGTTTAGTCCAATACAAAGGCCTTCGACACTTACGCCCATACAAAGCCTTAGAAGGTGCCATTTTTAGTCTTGACTGATAACTATTGTTATAGGCGAATTCGAGCAGTGGTAAGTACCTTCCCCAACTGCCTTCAAACATGAGAACACAACTCCATAACATGTCTTCAAGAATCTGGATCACTCTTTCCCACTGACCATCATTTTGTGGGTGAAAAGCAATCTAAAATTCAATTTGGTCCCCAAAGCCTCTTGTAAATTTTTCTAAAATCGAGATGTAAATCTCGGATCCCTATCTGAAATAATCGACAAGGGCACTCCATGAAGTCTCACAATCTTGGAAACATACAAATTGGCTAGTTTCTCAAGCGAGTAATCGGTACACACTGGTATAAAATGAGCTAACTTTGTTAGCCTATCCACAACAACCCATACAACATCTTTCTTCCTTGGTGTCAACGGCAACCCAGTCACACAATCTATGATAACACGATCTCATTTCCACTAGGGAACCATCATAGGCTGAAGTAAACTCGAAGGCCCTTGGTGTTCGACCTTCACTTGCTGGCAAATTAAACACTTGGAAACAAATTCTGACGTGTCTCTCTTCATGCCCGACCACCAATACATTTTCTTCAAATCATTGTACATTTTCAGACTACCCGGATAGATAAACAAATACCTACTATATGCCTCTCACAAAATCCTTTGAATAAGTTTATCATTTTTGGGTACATAGACCCTATCTCGGAACCTCAAACAACCGTTGGCACCGATCCGAAAGTCTGAATCATTTCCCGTATCGCACTGAGCCATCTTGGCTTGCAAATCACTATCACTTTTCTAAGCTTCAACAATCTCTTGTAAGAACATTGGTCTAGCTCTCAACTGGGCTAGGATTGAATCATCATTAGTTACAGACAACTGAGTATTCATGGTCCTCAAGGTGAACAATGACTTCTTACTCAAAGCATCAACGACTACATTCGCCTTTCCGAGATGGTAGTCCATTATCAACTCATAATCCCTTATCAACTCTAACCATCTTCGTTGGCATAGGTTCAACTCCTTTTGGGTCATCAAATACTTTAAACTTTTGTGGTCTGTAAATACCCGACATTTCTCACCATACAAGTGGTGTCTCCATATCTTCAAAGTGAACACGATGGCTGCCAGATCTAAATCATGGGTCGGGTAGTTTTTCTCGTGTGGCTTTAGTTGTCTCGAGGCATAGGCTATTACCTTGCCTTCATGTATGAGCACACCCCTTAATCCATTCAAGAACGCGTCGCTATAAACCAAAATTTCTTTTCCTAGTTCTGGTTACACAAGAACTGGGGCTTCAGTCAACAAGGCCTTTAGTTTCTCAAAGCTCTGTTGGTACTTTTCCGTCCATTCAAACTTAACATCTTTTGAAGTAGCCTCGTCATCAGAGTAGCGATCATTGAAAATCCTTTAACAAATCGTCTATAGTAGCCCACTGAGCCCAAGAAACTTCTAATTTCTAATGCACTCCTTGGCGGTTTCCACTCAACAATAGCTGAGATCTTACTCGGATCAACTCTAATCCCGTCACCTGACACAATGTGTCCCAAAAATCTGACCTCTCGTAGCCAAAATTCACTTTTACTAAACTTGGCATACAACTGCTTATCTCTTAATGTTTTCTAGACAGTCCTTAAATGCTCCGTATGCTCACTTTCATTACAAGAGTAAATTAGTATATCATTGATAAAAACAACAGCAAACTTGGCCAAATACTGTTGGAAAATACAGTTCATTGGGTCCATAAATACCGTAGGAGCATTTGTTAAGCCAAAGGACATAACGAAAAACTCATAGTGGTCGTACCTCGTCCAAAGTGCAGTTTTCGACACATCTTGCTCCTTAAATCTTATCTGATAATAACTAGACCTTACGTCTATCTTAGAAAACACGGTAGCTCTCTTCAGTTGGTCAAATAAATTGTTGATCTTCGGCAAAGGATACTTGTTCTTCACTGTAACCTTGTTGAGTTGCCGGTAGTCTATACATTATCTCATCGAACCATGCCTTTTCTTCACAAATAATACTAGTGCACCCCACGGAGAATAGCTCGGTCTAGCAAAACCCTTATCCGTTAGCTCTTGCAACTAAACCTTTAATTCATTTAACTCTATCGGGGCCATACTATACAGAGCAATCAAAATAGGTGCCATACCAGGGACTAGCTCGATGCCAAACTCCACTTCTCTCATTGGAGGTAATCCATGCAACTCTTCTAGGAACACATCCCGATACTCACATATCATCGGCATGACTCAATCTCTACCTCTGATACTTGGGTATTCAATAGAAAGGTGAGATACGACTCATACCCTTTTCTCAAATATCTCTGAGCTATCCTAGAAGACATTACTACAAAAAAGCTATCGATTTCAGCTGATTCAACTTGAAGAACATCCCCGTTTTCACATTTCAAATCAATAAATTTTCTTCCACAATTTACGACTACATCATGAGCAATCAACCAATCCATACCGAGGATTACATCAAATTCATCAAATGGCAATAACATTAGGTTATCCAAAAAACAATAACCTCTAATTGTCAAGGGACAATCCCTACACACTTGGTCAACTAGCACATGCTTGCCTAATGAGTTTGACGCATTTATTACATACTTCGCGGACTCGACATGCATATTCATACTAGGTACCAATTTCATGCACATATAGGAATGGGTAGACCCCGGATCAATGAAAGCTACCATAGAAATATCATAGATAGAGAAGGTACCCATAATCACATCTGAGGAAGAAGCCTCCTTGCGAGTGCGAATGGCGTAAGTCCTTGCAGGCGCTTTGCCCTCAGACCTCACGGCAGAATCTCTATGCGTACCTCTACTGCTAACCCCACTACCCAAGTTCTTCTGTGGTCTACCCCTTGAAGGAGCATTACTCGCTTTCATATCTTGCTTTTTATCTTTCTCATCCATTTCAGGATATGTCGGATGAAGTGGTCTAGTGAACCACACTTGAAACAACCTCTTTCATTCCCTCGGCACTCACCAAAGTGTCATCTACCATACTGCGAGCACCCTGGTCTATTCGGCCGAGCACTACCAAGACTCGCGATAGAAGTGGTCTGAGCTTTAGACGTTGTGTACTACTTATTCTTATTTCTGCTCGCGAAACCCACTGAAGCATTCGATCGAGTAGTGAACTCTCTCGATCTCTTGGATGAGGACTGATGTGATTTCCCTATCTATCTTTTCTTTGAGTCCTGTGACTCAATGTTAGCTCTTTTATTCTCTTTGGCCAACTCTTCAGCCTTACACGCTCTCTCAACAAGCACCACAAATTCCCTTAACTCAAGAATGCCCACCAACAAGCGGATGTCTTCCTTCAACCTGTCTTGAAATCTCTTACACGTGGTGGCTTCTATAGATACATACTCCGTGCATATTTGCTGAGCCTTACAAACTCACGTTCATACTCTGTTACAGTCATGTGGCCTTGCTTCAACTCAAGAAATTCTTTCCTTTTTTGGTCGATGAACCTTTGACTAATATACTTTTTACGGAGCTCCTCTTGAAAGAATTCCCAAATTATCCTCTCTCTCTGTACATCTAACACGAGAGTATTCCACCATTAGTATGCTGAGTCTTGTAGAAGTGACACTACACATTTTATGCACTCTTCAGGCGTGCATGATAGTTCATCGAATACTCTAATGGTATTCTCTAACCAAAACTCTGCTCTCTCTGGGCCATCATTAATGTTAGCCTAAAATTCCTTGACCCTGTACTTTCTAATTCTGTCTACCGGACATTTCTCTCTTCTAAGCAATTCTGCTCTTTGAGGAGCTATAGGGGTAGGCTGAGGATTATGAGGAGGTGGAGGAGGTGAAGTATTCAGATTTGCAAGAATAAACACTGAGTACCAAGCACCCATCATATGGAGGTAGGCTTCTCTAGCCCCTCCGCCCTGACTCATTGTCACGGGCTTACTTTTAACTAGCTCGGTCCCTTCAGTGGGAGCCGACACATTACTTTCCACATCACCCGCCATAGCTCCGTCGGGATCCAATTACTATATGAAAAATACAATTTATATTCGTCAGGAGACGTCACACTATCATGTTACAACTATGGCATATATAGCTAGACACAAGCAAATGCCAGGTTAGTCCTAGAATCGACTAAATCATAGCTCTGATACCACTAAATGTAACACCCCTTACCCGTATCCGATGCCAGAATAGGGTACGAGGCGTTACCTAAACTTAAACATATACAAACATACATTTCTTGTTCACGAATTTTTGTTCCAATTTAAAGCTTTTCAAGCTTTACCTTTAAGTCCCTAAAATAAGCCTACGAGGCCCAAAACACACTTTAGACACGATTTAGGACTATTCTGGGAACATACAAAACTTTCAAGAAAAGCCACTAAAAACAGAGTTTACGCCCATGTGGATGGGCAACATGCTTGTGTGGCCTTAGAACATGGCCGTGCAGAAGGCTCGTGCAGCTCACACCGCCTAGGCATATAGGGGCACGCCCGTGCCCCTCACTCGCATGGATTTATTTTCAAGCATCGAACCTAGAAGGGTTTTCACACAGCCTGGCACACACCTATATCCGTGGCCCATGTCCATCACACGGCCATGACACGCCCGTGTCTTAGCTCGTGTGCAAAAACCTTAGTATTTTCTTTCTGATGTCATCAACTCTTAAGGGTCACACGGTCAAGGCACACGCCCATGTGCTAGGCCGTGTCTTTCACACGGTTGAGACACACGGTCGTGTCTCAACCTATGTGGTTACTATTAGGCATTTAAAATTTCCAACTTCAGGTACAAGCGACACACGGCCGAACTACATGCCTATGGAGTTGACCGCGTGTCACACACAGTCTAGACACACTCCCGTGTGTCTACCCTTGTGGACAAAAATAAGGCTTTTTACCGGGCCCTTTGCCACCCTGAAACATATCCAAACACATACCACTTTCAAACAACACATTTTATGACATAAATATACCTCTAAAGGTCCACACCCAAGTCATTCATGACTCAAACACCTTACATTACTCATGCATTCCCATCACATACTTAGGTAATTCAATCATACACTTATTCATCTATACCATTTGCTCATTCATGAAAACATCATCATTTGAATATATATCAATAACAAATATTAGCCAATACCCATGGCTTTATATAAAATGAGTCAATTCTATGACAAGCCAACACATTTGTCTCCCAAAACAACATAACACTTAACCAAAAGACTAAGTCCCTATACAACCTTATAAAAGACCTATTTATTTGATGATTATATCACCCACATTAGTGGAGAGGGAGTACTAAGTTCAACATATGAAGATCATAAATAATCCTTATTCTTGTTTTACTTGATTGATGAGAAATTATGTTGAATGAAGAATATTATCTGTGGCTGTGACATACATACAAACTATGATTCATGTTGGAAAATTTTGAAACTTAGTATAAAATTCTAAAAATGCTTGCATTTGAATTTCTTGTTAATGAAGGTCTAAGGACATGTAGTTTTTAATGCATGATTATGGGACAAAGATTGATGCTACTTACACAGTTAGCAATTTTGCCTTAGTAAGACCTTTTGTTGTGCATAACAATTACTAGGGACTAGCAATGATTTAAGTTTAGGGGTGTGTAAACTAAAAAATATATAAGAATTTTCCTATGTAATTTATCACCTTTTTACTTAAATTCGTTGTTAAAACTAAGTAATTATTTAATTAATTAATGAAATATGTGAAAATATGAAATTAGGACATAGAAATTATTAAAATGTGATTTGATGCTTTATTATATAGTTTTCATGCATAAAATGACTTATTTTATATTTATTTGAACATATTATATTTTTAAGACATAAAATGGGCCATGCATGATTAAATTAAATAATAAAATATAAAATTATATTTAATAATTCATTTTAAGATATTTCATTAATAATTTGGGTTTTAATTAATCATTTAAATTGGCTAAATTATATTCTTCGGCCCATTAATTTATTGATTCATTTCGGACAGGTCTGATAGCTTTGTTGGATTACAGAAACCGTCCAACTTAGAGATGAAGTCAACCCAATTTCGGCTACACATGGCTATCCGCACAAACCATTTCTTGGTTTAATTGCACAAGGCCTTGTAATGTTAAAGAAATTAGAGATTTGCCCGAAGATTTACACTTGACTGAGTCTCAGTCCTGAGTTGTTATGTCATTTGTATTGCTTAAAAATCAAGCCAAAATCCACTAATCATGGCCGGCCACTCATTGAAGAAGCTTGAAGAGACTAAACCTAGCTATTTTTAGCAAACTACTCTCCTCTCTTCACCTATAAATAAGACCCCATTTTACCATTCGTCATCATCCCTCATCCCTCATCCCTCATCATTCTCTTTTCTCTCAATTCTCTTAGCATTTTCCATTCCCCACGCCTAGCATCATCTCTTCATAGATATTTTAGCAATTAAGCCTCTTAAAGAGCCCTTAGTCGGTCACCTTGGAGAGCCATCAGCAAAGGAGCAAAGCAAAGGAATGAAAAAGCCCTCGTCGATCAGAGTCTTGGGTGACAGTCACTTTGATTTGGGTTTAATCTTTCTTTTCTTTAATTTAATCTGAAAATGTTTGCTATGTGTTCTTTGCTCTTGTTTACAACAATGTTAGTGTAATTTTATTTAAGCTAAGATAATTGCTTTGATTAAATAATATTTATTTTATTCATGTTTATGATGTTAGCGCCTCAATCGATCATGTTTTCAATGAAAATCAAGTCTATATTTCATTCATATGTGATTGAAATGCACCTGAATTAGCTGAGCGATCTTAATCAGATGATGGCTACTAGACACATAATTGAAACATGCATGCTCAAGTTAGATCCTAACTCGATTAAATTGTAGGTTGCATAACAACTCTAACCAAGCTCTTTTATCTGCATAGTTTTTAGATTTGTGTGATTAAACTATTTCAAGCCTAACACGTCCCTCTTACCTCGCACGAATTCTAAGAAACCCTTAGTAAATAAGGATCATTAAAATGCATATTTACTAAGTAAAGGATTCTGAAATGACCTAATGTGGTTTCCAAACACATGATAGATCCAGTTGCCATCGAATCTTTTTTCGAATGTTATTAACCATGTTGATAATAAATTAAGTTTAATTAAAGTAATTGTCCTATTTTATTTATGTTATAATTGTTGCAAATTGTGTTTAATCTTGCTAAAATCTATTTCATTCATATAGTTTGCATATTTAGGATAATTTGCATTAAGGATCATTGAATTTAGTTTAATATATTTAATTTTAATCATCACTACACAATCATATTGTGTTTTTAAATTTACCAAGTTGCTAATATAATTTTACAATTAAGTGATTTAACACAAATACAATCCCTGTGGAGACGATAACTCGATACTTACTTATTACTTGATAATGTCTGTGTACACTTATACAAACCTATGCATTACAATAATCCCGATACGAAATCCATTGTAACTCTATCCAACTTCCACTCAGGTATCATCACTGGCTGTAGCTGTCCCAAATGTACTTGATGTTTATCTTGAACTTGCTCACAAATCAAACTTCTAGATACAAAGTAAGAAATATCTTGTTTCCTACTTGACCACCAATACGACTGTCTCAAATCATTATACATCTTGTTACTCCCTGGATTAACAGACAAGCTACCACTGTGAGCTTCTTGCAAAATTTTCTGTATAATCTCTAGATTTCTCGGTACACAAACTGTAGCTTAGAAATCGACTCACATTGTACTCATTTAGCTTTCAATTCACTATCACATTTTTATGCTTCGCAAATTTCCTGGAGAAACATTGGTTTAGCTCTTAACTCAGCTAAAATCAAACCATCATAAGATAAGGTCAATCGTCTATTCATCGCTCTTAAGGCGAACAAAGATTTCCTACTCAAAGCAATTGCGAGTACATTTTCTTTTCCTAGATGATAATCAATAACTAACTCATAGTCTGTCAACAATTCGAGCCATGTTTGCTGTCAAATTCAGATCTTTCTATAACATCAAATACTTCACACTCTTGTGGTTAGTAAATATGTGGCAAATTTTCACCGAGCAAATAATGTCACCAAATTTTTAATGCGAATACAATAGCAGCCAATTCTAACTCATGCATCAGATAATTCTTTTCATGTGTCCTTAACTGTCTGTGTAACACCCCTTACCTGTTCTGACGCCAGGACAGAGTACGAGGCATTACCTCACAAAATCTCATGCAAACATTCTATTTCAACTTAATGAAACGCATCCCAATTTAAAACTTTTTCTGACATTTTCCTAGAGATCTGGATATGGGCCTACAAGGCCTGAAACATGGTTTAGAAATAACCTAAGACCATTTTGGGTACTTAAGAAAAATTCATCAAAAACTACTACAAACAGGCCACACGCCCGTGTGGAAGGGCAATACACCCATGTGGCCTCTAGATATAGCTGTGCTAATGGCCTATGTGCCTC
This sequence comes from Gossypium stocksii, assembly GCA_020496765.1. NCBI lineage: Eukaryota > Viridiplantae > Streptophyta > Magnoliopsida > Malvales > Malvaceae > Gossypium > Gossypium stocksii. The sequence goes on along the minus strand of CM035624.1, from coordinate 77,065,427 downwards.
ACACGGCCTAAGCAACTAAGGACACGCCCGTACCCTTTGTCCGTACGAATTTCTTTTCTAACATCGAACCTACATGGGTTTTCACACAGCCTGGCACACGCCTATGTGCTCAACCCGTGTCCCTCCAATGGCCATGACACGCCCGCGTCACGGCCCGTGAGCAAAAACCTTGACATTCTATTTCTAACGTCAGCAATCACACAGCCACAGCACATGCCCGTGTGTCTACCCATGTGGACAAAAATAGGCTATCTACCAAGCCTCTTTGCCACCCTGAAACAAGATCAAATAAATATCCAAATATACTAAGACTTCAACACTCAACTAATAGCCATAATTTGGCATCCACACAACCTAATATAATCTAACAAACCATGCATTCAATCTATTACTCCTAGCACATACAATGACTCATGTTGAATTCTCATCCATGAAAACATTATCATTTGCATTTGATAACCAATGGTAAATATTACCCAATAACTTTGGCCTTATAAAAAATGAAGTATTTCAAATTCAAGCCAACACATTTGGTTCAATACATCACAATTCATGCATGATACAAGAATGGCCACAAACATAACTTACTCGAGTCCATCCTTTACTAATCATATTACATATTAGTGAGCTCACATATCATACATTTCTTATAGGTACCTGCATCACTCACAAAAATCATCATAATATCTCTCAAGTTTAACACTAATTGAAATTTCCTGTTGAACTATTTAGAATACGAAACGATATTCAGAAAGCCTCCAACGTAGTGTATTGAGCCGATGCCATGTCCCAGACATGGTCTTACACTAGCTCACATGTCAAGTCGACGCCATGTCCCAGACATGCTCTTACACTAGCTCTCAATGTATCGAGGCCGATGCCATGTCCCAGACATGGTCTTCCACTGGCTCTCATCTATTTGTGCAGATGCCATGTCCCAGACATGGTCTTACACTGACACATTTCCAAGCCGATGCCATGTCCCAGACATGGTCTTACACTAGCTTGCCTGTCAAGGCTGATGCCATGTCCCAGACATTTTCTTACGCTAGCACTCGTATCAACGCTGATGCCATGTCTTACACATGGTCTTACACTGGCTACCACATATCCGTGTCGATGCCATGTCCCAGACATGGTCTTACACTAACACTTAATGAGGCCAACGCCATGTCCCATACATGGTCTTACATTAGCTCTCGTATCAACCCAAGCATCACAACATGAATATCCAATTTATTGTCAAGTTCAGCCGGGCTCTATTACATATGTTCTCGTTATTTCATGACTAAAATTCGTCATTCAAAAATCCATGCTCAAATAAACATTCTCATACATATCTCATATCACAACACATAATCTTATGACAGTTCAATGGTTTAATGCATAAAAATTAGAAATGTTGCATTATTTACCTGCAACTTACCTCAATATGCAAAATGGAAAATGACTTTTCGGTTTAATCAATTTGCTTGGCCTTCCCTTGGTCTAGGTTCGAATTTTGTAAATCTTGATCTATAACAATAAAAATTCACTACTTTAATCACCAATTTAATCTAACAAGTCAAAAATCATAAATTTGGCAAAATGACCATTTTGCCCCTAGACCTTGGCAAAATGACCATTTTACCCCTAGGCTCAAAAATTGATTTTTATCAAATTTCCTTAATCACCAAGCCTATCCAAACTCTTTTTACTTTTATGGCAACACAAAATTCCTATTATTTCTCACAAATAACATCAACTTATCAACTTTGCAAACTAGTCCAATTTAGGTGTTTTCTATGAACACCCTTTTACAAAAGTTGTTTATTTAACAACAATAACTCATTTTCTTTCATAAAATTCCAGAAAATAACACTTAATGCATTCATGGTGAATCTATAAACTTTCAACCATTTTGCACAATGGCCCCCTCAATAGATAGCTCTTGCTACAAGGGCTCCAAAAATGCAAAAATATTTAAGAAAAGCCTTAAGAATCACTTATTTGCAAGAGAGATAGGTGGCTAAATTGTTTTAAGCTTCAAATGACTATTTCTATGGTGCTTTTCGGTGGAAGAAGAAGATAGAAAAAAAAAAAGATGATAACTTTTTGTTTTGTTTAATAATAAAACTAGTCAAAATTGTTACCAAATTCCCACCTAATTTTGACTTTTCATTTCTTTTTGTCTCCCTTGCTTCTCATGGCCGGCCAAACTTAAATTCAAGGGCCTAATTGCCTTTTAAAACCTTCCAAGCTTTAATTCTTTAGCCAATTAACACAATTTACTAGTAATTTGAAACTTTTACCCCCATATGTGATTTAGTCCTTTTTCGCGATTAAGCCTTCAATCGCATAAATTAATTCACCAAAATTTTTATACACCTGTATAAAAATACTATAACACATAAATTAATGCTAAAATAATTTTCTCTAACCTCGGGTAAGTGATTCCAAAATCACTATTCTGACTATGCCCAATTTCGGGTGCTTACAATTCTCCCCCTTAGGGATTTTCGTCCCCAAAAATCTTACCGTTAAAGAGGTTCCGGTATTGATCTCTCATAGTCTCCTCGGGTTCCCATGTGACTTCCTCGACTCCACGTCTATGCCATAAAACTTTCACAAGTACTATGCTTTTGTTCCTTATGTCTTTGACCTCCCGAGCCAAAATATTAACGGACTCTTCACCATAGGTTATATCCAAACTTATCTCTATCTTTGTTGGTGATATCACGTGTAAAGGGTCGGAGCGGTAGTGACGTAACATCGGTACGTGAAAGACATCATGAATTTTCTTCAACTTGGATGGTAATGCTAAACGGTATGCTACCGGTCCAATTCTCTCGGTCACCTCATAAGGTCCAATAAACCGTGGACTCAACTTGCCTTTCCTATAGAAACGAAGGACTTTGTTCTACAGAGACACTTTCAAAAACACTTTATCCCCGACTTGAAACTCGAATTACTTTAACCTTCTCTTTGGTCTCTTTAACCAAGTCAGCCCCGTGTATCTGATTCTCTTTAAGTTCTGACCAATACAAGGGCATTAGGCACTTGCGCCCATACAAAGCCTCATAAGGCGCCATCTGAAGACTCGACTGATAGCTACTGTTAAAGGCGAACTTGAAAAGCGGTAATTACTTTTTCAAACTTCCTTGAAACATGAGAACATAACATCTCAACATGTCCTCCAGTATTTGAATCACGCTCTCTGACTGGCGATTAGTCTGCGTATGGAAAGCCGTGCTAAAATTCAACTTTGTCCCTAATGCCTCTTGCAACTTTTTCAAAAACTGAGATGTAAATCTTGGATTTGTGTCCGAAATTATTGACAAGAGCACTCTGTGCAATCTCACTATCTCAAAAATGTACAACTCTGCTAGTTTCTTGAGTGAGTAATCCTACAAACTAGAATAAACTGAGCTGACTTTGGTAGTCTATCCACTACATCCCATAGTGAATCTTTCTTCTTTGGCGACACAGGCAGCCTTGACACGAAGTCCATGGTAACTCAGTCCTATTTCCACTTGGCAACCATCAATGGTAGAAGTAAACCCGAAGGCACTTGGCTTTCGACTTTTACTTGCTGACAAACTAGGCACTTAGAGACAAACTTTGAAATGTTTCTTTTCATTCCTGACCACCAATACATTTTCTTCAAGTCGTTATACATTTTCACAGTGTGCGGGTGAATAGATAAGCGACTACTATGTGCCTCTTACAAGATCCTCTGAATAAGCTCATCAGCCTTAGGTACGCAAATTTTGCTTCAATACATCAAGCAACCATCAGCGCCAACTTGAAAATTAGATCCATTACCCTTCTCGCACTGAGCCATCTTAGCGTGTAAATCCCGGTTATTTTCCTGAGCTTCGAAAATCTCTTGTAAAAACATCTGTTTGGCTCTCATCTTAGCTAAGATCGATCCATCATCACTAACAATCAACTGAGTACCCATAGCCCTCAAACCAAACAATGATTTTTTGCTCAATGAGTCGGCTACCACATTTGCCTTTCCGGGGTGATAATCGATGACCAACTCGTAGTCCTTTAGTAACTCTAGCCATCTTTATTGCCATAGATTCAATTCTTTTTGTGTTATCAAATACTTTAGACTTTTGTGGTCCATGAACACTCAACATCTCTTGCCATACAAATAGTGTCTCCAGATCTTCAATGCGAACATAACGGCGGCCAACTCTAAATCGTGGGTCAGGTAATTTTTCTCGTGTGGCTTCAGTTGTCTCGAGGCAAAGGCTATTACCTTGCCTTCTTGCATGAGCACACACCCCAAGGATACATCGCTATACACTATGAATTTTTTTCCTAATTCCAATTGCACCAATACTAGGGCCTCGGTCAACAAAGCCTTTAACTTTTCAAAACTCTATTGGCACTTTTCCATCCACTCAAACTTAACATCTTTTTGAAGTAGTCTCGTCACCGGAGTAGCAATCATTGAAAACCCTTTAAAAAATCGTCGGTAGTAGCTCGCTAGGCCCAAGAAACTCCTAATCTCTGTTACGTTCCTCGGTGGCTTCCACTCAACAATAGTCGATATCTTGCTTGGGTCAACTCTAATTTCATCTCCTGGCACAAAGTGTCCCAAGAATTCAACCTCTCGTGGCCAAAATTCACTCTTGCTGAACTTGGCATACAACTACTTATCTATCAAAGTCTGCAAGACAGTTATAACAGCTCGATTTAGACTCGAATCAGAATGGTGGTTTCAGGACCATGAATCCGAGTCAGAAAAATATTTAAAAATTATTTTTTATGTTCATTATGTGTGAATTAATATCTGTGAAATTTTCGTGATTTAATTTTATTGTTTAAGTGTCCGATTAAATAAAAGGACTTAATCGCGTAAAAGGAAAACTTGGTGGTTAAATGTGAAAGTGCTTAATTGTTGTTGTCTTTATAAGTGGAGGCATTTATAATGCAATTAGACCAAATTTATGAGTATTGGACGGTAATGGCTTTAGATTATAATGATTTTATATTAAAATTAAAAGGTTAAAAATTGTAAATGGAATAATATGTTATAATATAATAAAACATAAAAAGAAAACATGCATGTATTCATTTTTATTTGACCGAAACTAGTAAAAGAAAAGAAAAAGAGAAAGCACATGATATTCAGCCATTGTTGATCCAAATTCAAAGTTAGTTTGGTTTCGGGTTTTGATAATTTTTACGTTTTTGAGATTGTTGCTTCGAGTACTATCCGACCCATGCTTAAATTTTGATTTTTATGAATATTTTGAATTGTGCCATTGTTGAGAGCTTGTGATTTTTATTGTTTGATGATGAATTTTGAAAGGTATGGATTGGGTTAATATATATTGTAAAGGAATTTTTGATTATTTTTAGTAATTAGGACTTTATTGCAAAAATAAAAATATGGATGAAATTGATGAAAAATATGGGCAGACTAAATTGTGAAATTGATGAAAAATATGGGCTTAATTGGACATTAGGAGTATTCAGCCTTCCTTAGATGAAATTAATTTTGCATAATTTTGTGTTTTGTGAATTAGGGATTAAATTGTAAAAGTGTAAATGTCAAGGGTAAAATCCTAATTTGCCCATTTGTGTGTTTTTGGACTAAATTGAATGAAAATATATTTGAATGAGCTTAATTTGAGTATGTTTAGATCAAAAATCAAAGAAATCAAATTTAGATCGGAGAAAAACAAAAGTTGTCGACTAGTCGTCTCGTTTCGTTTTACATCATTCGAGGTAAGTTTATAGGCAAATAAATGTTGTTTATTTTGATATTTAAGATTTTATACTATGATCAAATGGAAAATTTTATATATATACAAGGTTTCGATAATCTTTATATATTGATATGTTTTGATATACATATGTGGTTCATATTTGATAATACGGATGCATTGATATTCGGCATTAAGTTTGAATTGAGGATCACTCGATATTACTTAATGGCTGATTATTGATTTGGCTATGATTTGTTATAAATGAATATATGAAAAGAAGTGATTGATAGGTTGTTAAGGAATGAATTAATGTTATATGTATACTTAAGTGCTTAGTTGAAAATGTGATATGGATTTAGTTCATAAGACCTCTGATATATGAATGATATGTGTGAGACCAAATTTTATGTTAGTAATATTCGGGCTCAGTGTGCCTAGCAGGCCTCGTGCCGGTGGGTTATATCGAGCTTAAAGCCTAGCAAGCCTTGTGCTGGTGAATTGAGTCGAGCTCAGTGCCTAGCAGGCCTTGTACCGGTGTGTGATATCAGGCTCGTGCCTAGTAGCTTTTATGCCGATAAATTATTATGAGCTTATGTTTTAAAGATTTCATGCCGATGTAAAATAAATTTGGATAAGAGTTTGAGCGACCAGGTACGTGACAATTTATTTACGTATTCGAAAATAAGGTAAGTTGATTGTTTGAATGTGATGTAAGTTATAAATGATGCTAATGGTAGTGATTGTGTATATGAAAACCTTTATGTGGATTAACGTATAAATAAGTGATATTAATATTTGTTCTTGATCTTATATTTGGCCTAATGTTACATGAGGAATAATTGAAATGTGAAATTCATATCCTTATTGAAGGATTTATGTACATCCGATTAGTAGTTATTTAAAAGGTGAGCTTTGGATGTGTTTATATGGAAGTATATATATTCAGCCAAGTATGGCCTATGTGTTACCAAACAGGTTAATGAATCAATGTGTGACTGGAAATGTTAAAACTCTTGATTAGATAAATGTTTGGTATTAAATTTTATAAGTATGGCTTAATTATGCCTTAATGAATTATCAATGCCATTGAGATGCTATTTGAACTAAGAATTGAACAATGAATGAAGTGAATGAAACTATATGTCTAAGTATTTGGTCAGTCATATTCGGTTTAAAGATATGTATACATGTAAGATAAGGTAATGTGAATTACTTATTTGTGTCCTAGTTTATATGTGTATTTGTCTATGCTGAAATTGCATGGGAATATGGAGTGAATATTGGTGGAAAAACATTACGTATACTTTTGGGATGTCTCTTGAATATGAGTTTATAAATTATGTATATTCAGCCACATAAAAGCATATGCATAAGATATTATATATATTGATCCATTAACCTGTATATAGATGAGGCTGTAAGGTTTCTTGGTCAAAACATGACATTTTAGCTTTGAAATTTAGATGGTGTTTTGTTAATATAGTTAATTGAGCATTTGTTTAAGATGTAAATTGTGTATGAAAGTATATGCATCATGATTGAAATGCTAGGTATGGGGTTAAATGTGGTAATGAAATTATTGTCTGGTCAAATTTATTTGAGTGACTATATTACTAATTTATTATTTGCTTATGACTTACTAAGCTGTAATAGCTTACTTTGTGTTTTTGTTTTTACATTATTTTACAGATTTTGAATTCAAGATTCGAGCTCGGGAATTGTTAGAGAAGCTTATCACACTATCGATTGCCTTCGGTATTTTATAAAGTTACATTTCGGAACTATGGCATGTATAGGCTAGTTTTGATATACTTAGCTTTGAAATTGTATATGTACATAGCCATGTGAAAATGGCTTGATCATAATGCTAATGTCGATAGTTATATTCGATCATGTTATAAGCTTAATTTTGGGAGGTAAGTTTCATGGTAAATAATTTGCGATGTTGGTTACATGATTCGGCAATGAGGAATGGTAAGTAAGGTGTATATTCGGTTTATTAGTTAGCCCATTTTGGAAGTATGAAAAGTGGTATAATATAGCTTGATAAAATTATAAAATGATAATATGGTGTGTAACACCCCAAACCCAGCCCAGACGTTACGGCCAAGTCCGGTGTGTCACATCACCTACAACTAACCATATTACCTAGTTTACTAAGATTAGAGTGAGCTTTACAAAATTGATATTTAAGTCTTAATAAAAATTCTCGGTTTATTGATGAACGTCCTATTCAATACTAGTTATTAAGAGATTTATGATAAAACTTAACTTTGTTACCCGTTTGAAACGTGTGATGTGATTTTGAAAACACGCGATTAATTTTAAGAATAATTTACGCAACTACATTCAAAAGAATTAAAGTAATGTATGATTAAGTAATTTAAAAACTCAAAATAAAAATAATTAGAGTGGCCTTATTACAAACCCAAAACCATAGTAAACATAATTTAAATAAATACGGAAATAAAATAAGTTAAAATAAAACTTAATTAAATAACTGCAATCCATGTGGCCACTCTGTATCCCTCCCAGCTCCAAGTCCACCGATCTAGGGCTCACCTGCATGGATGGAAAGAAAGGGGTGAGTTTGGAAACTCAGTGTGTAAGGAAAGCCCATCTAGAGCCCAAATTAGCTCAAGCCCACTGGGCCTAAGCCCTATCCAGTCTCAGTAATTACTAGGCCGAAGCCCTATCCAGATACAGTAAACTAGGCCTCAGCCCTTTTCGGATAACAATACGGCCCATAGGCCTATTTCAGTAGCAGAACAAATATTAATTATGAATGCAAACCCATTACATGTGGGGAGACTACTCAACCCACCCAACCGCTACACTCCACCCGTACCAACCTTACACTCCATGTGGGGAATAACTCAACCCACTCAGCTCTACACTCCACAGTTGCAGCATAGCTGCTCAGATAACAGAAAGATGAGGCAAAGCCTCCAGTACGTGGTCAAGCCACTTTCAGAACTTCCTCCATCAATAACCTAGCCCCATGCAATAGATATTCATGATATGGCATACAGTAAACAGAAACAGTAAATCATGCATTTCAGTCAAATTTAGCCCTAGGGGTATAACGGTCATTTAGCACCTAGGGGTAAAATAGTCATTCCGCACCTACAAGGATATTTGAGTAATTATACCAGTTTTTAGGGTTTTCATACACATTTTAATCAGTAATAGACTAACCTTTACCTCGGTAGCTTATTTAGCCCATTTTAGCATATTACAATCATTGGGCCCTAAAACCCCTAATGGGCCCTACAGTGCCAATTAGCTAATTTAGCCCATCTAATCCAAATTTTACAATTGATTTACCCGTTTTAGCAGTTTTTAGACCTATAGTCTACTAGAACGCATTTATTGCCTATTTTTACCCATATTGGCCTATAAGCCCGTTGGGCCCAGTTTCAGGCCATCAAGGCCCAATTTGCCGAAGTGCACGAAATTGCACCTTCAACTAACTTACCAATGATTCCCAAACAACTTATGAGCGTTCGCACGCTCACAAGCCCACGAAATGCCAGAATTTTGGCATTTCGGCTTTTGCCGAATTGAACTACAAGAAGGTGTTTAATACACACCTAATTTGCGACGACTACTAACGAGATCTCCCACGATATCCTACAATCGATTACTAGACACATCAGATCCAAAATACAATAACAATCTCCATAATTCTACTTACCATAATCGGTTATCACCACCTAAGGCCATTGAGATCTTACCTTTGTCGACACTAGTGACTAGATCTAGATCTAGTCGTTCCAAAGATCCAAGCCTCTTATGCCCCTTGCTAGATTGCCCCTTCCACAACAAGTACACATAAAACCAATTAAAAGAACTATCTTTACCTATCATCACATTCGACAGCCTTCCTAAAGAGTTTAGGGATTTCGGCTTTTCTTAAATTCAAAGGTAACGAGTAGATCTGAGATGCCGAGTACTTACCATAAGTTTTCTTTAATCAAGGCGATTCTTCTACTCAGATCTGATGCAAATCTAGCCCCTAAACACTAGCAGATTTTGAATCTTAGAGATCTAAGGATTCGACTATATATCCCTAAAAACTATAGTGTTTTCGGCTTTTTAAGTGGTGAAAGAAGATATGGTTTGAGACTATGGTTCGAGGGGTGTTTGTCGACAGAGCCTAAGGGTTTGAAGAGTATGAAATTCGGCTACAAGTGAGGAAAAACAAAGGGGGTTCGGCTATAGGCAAATCGGCACAGGAAGTAACCTTTCGGGATTTCGACTTTTAGTAGTTGATGAGTTTGAGAAGAAAAGAGTGGCAATTTCGGTTTCTGAAGAGAAGAAAATGAAAGATGAGGGGGGAGGAGAGGTGATTTTGGCTAGAGAGGAAAAGAAAAAGAAAGAATCGAAGAGAGGAGAAGAGAAGGAAGAATTCGGCACCAAGGAAAGCTTACTTGCATTTTTCGGCTTTTTGCGACACTGAGCAGAGAATAGAACGAAAGTGAAGGCTCTAGGTGGCTAACCCTAATTCGGCAAGACAGTAAAGAAAATAAAGCTTGCCCTAATGGCCAATCAAACCAACAGCCCAATCACCCTAAGGCCCTAGCCGAATGCTACCTAAGCTCTATCACATGCCCGACACATGCACAAAAATAAAAGTACCATCTGCTTACCTTGCGACTTGAACTCTGGCCCTTAAACTCAGTCCACACGCCACTTTTTTAAGAACTTAGCGGTGCCACCTTGCCACTTTACCAAGGCCCTCTTTTAGTCTTCATTTACTAACTTTTTCTTAAAGGCCCACTTAACCAAGTCCCCTTTCACTTAAAAACCAAAATTGATATTTCTGTCGAGTTTTAACTTAGGCTTGGGCCTTCTAAAGGCCCACTAACACATTTAAACACAATTTTAGTATCCAAAACACCAAAATTTCAAAACTTCACCAAAAATCTTGAAAACTCGAAAAATCCTGAAAATTAGGGTGTTACAACTCTACCCCTTTAAAGAAATTTTGGCCTTGAAATTTACCTGATCCAAATAGTTGAGGGTATTGTTGATGCATCGTCTTTTCTGGCTCCTAAGTAGCCTTTTCTCTGCCATGGTTACGCCAAAGTACTTTCACCAACAGAACTGACTTCTTTCTCAATACTTTGACTTCTTGATCCAAAATTTGCACAGGCTCTTCCTTAAAAGTTAAATCGGTCTTTACTTCAATCTCCTCTGTTGGTACCACATGTGAAGGATCCGATTGATACTGTCTTAACATGGATACATGGAAGACGTCGTGAATACGGTCCAACTCCGATGGCAACTCCAACTGATACGCCACTGGCCCTATCCGTTTAAGAACTCGATCAGGCCCAATAAACCGCAGACTCAACTTGCCTTTCTTGCCAAACCTCAAGATCTTCTTCCAAGGAGAAACCTTCAAGAATACCATATCCCCAATCGCGAACTCAATTTCCTTACATTTTAGATCTGCATACGACTTCTACCTGTCAGAGGCCTCCTTTAACCGATCTCTGATCAACTTAACCTTACTCTCAGTATCTGCCACTAATTTCGGTCCAAGAACCTGTCGCTCTCCCAACTCTGTCCAACACCTAGGCGTAAGACACCTTCGCCCATAGAGTGCTTCATATGGAGCCATCTGAATGCTCGATTGATAACTGTTGTTGTATGCAAATTCTGGCAACAGCAAATAGTCCTCCCAACTGCTCCGAAAGTCAAGTCGATAACACAACCTCTTAACATATCTTTCAGAACCTGAATTACCCTTTCCGACTGTCTATCTGTCTGAGGGTGAAAAGCAGTGCTGAAGTCCAATCACGTACACAACGCCTCATGCAACTTTTGCCAGAATCGAGATGTAAACCTAAGGTCTCGATCAGAAATAATTGACATTGGTACCCCATGCAGTCGCACTATCTCTGTCACATACAACTTGGCCAACTTTTGCAGTGAGTAATCGGATCGGACAGGTATGAAATGGGTAGATTTCGTTAACCTATCCACAATTACCCACACAGAGTCTTTCTTGGAGGGTGTCGAAGGTAGCCCACTCACAAAATCCATGGTAACCCTCTCCCACTTCCAGAGTGGAATTTTCACTAGTTGTAACAATCCAGAAGGTAGTTGGTGCTCAGCCTTAACTTGCTGACACGTTAGAGATTTCCCTACAAATTTAGTCACCTCACGCTTAAGTTCAGGCCACCAATACACCTCTCGCAAGTCTCGATACAACTTATTCCCTCTAGGATGCATGGCACAAGGTCCACTATGAGCCTCCTTCAGGATCGACTGCCTCAATTCAGAGTCCTCCGAAATACAAACTCTTCCAAAAAGCAAAGAACTCCTTCAGCATTCAGTCCAAAATCTGAATTCTCCTCATTCTTAGCTTGCTGAAATCGAGGAACCAATGATTCATCCTTTAACTGTTTCTCTTTAATCTGCTCAATCCAAGTTGGTCTCACTTGAAACTCCGCCAATAGACTTCCACCATCATAAAGACTTAACCGAGCAAACATCGCTCTCAACTTAGCTACAGCCCTTCGGCTTAGCCCATCAGCCACCACATTCGCCTTACCTGGGTTGTACTCAATCGAACAATCATAGTCCTTAAGCAACTCTATCCATCTTCGTTTCCTAAGGTTCAACTCCTTTTGAGTCAACAGATACTTGAGACTTTTATGGTCTGTGTATATAATACACCTTTCTCCATCCAAATATTGTCTCCAAATTTTTGACGCAAAGATCACTGCGGCCAACTCTAGATCATGCGTAGGGTAATTTGCTTCGTGAGGCTTAAGCTATCACGAAGCATAAGTGACCACCTTACCCTCTTGCATCAGTACGCATCCTAATCCCACATGCGATGCATCGCTGTACACAGTGAAGTCCTTCTCAGACTCTGGTTGAATCAATACTGGCGCCTCAGTCAAAACCTTTTTCAGCTTATCGAACACCTCTTGTTGTTTTCAGTCCAAACAAATGCTACTCATTTCCTTAACAGTTTCGTTAACGGTGAGGCAATCAGAGAAAATCCCTCTACAAACCTTCTGTAGTAACCTGCCAGACCCAGAAAACTCTAAATTTCTGATACTGAACTTAGTGGCTTCCATTCCAGAACTACCTCAATTTTTCGAGGGTCTACCCTAATCCCTTTAGCGGAAACAACGTGACCCAGAAAAGTCACTTCTCGCAACCAAAATTCACACTTACTGAACTTCGCATAGAGTTGCTTCTCTCTCAACACTTGCAGCACAATACGGAGATGCTCATCATGCTTCTCCTCAATTTTCGAATATACCAGAATATCGTCGTTAAAGACGACTACGAATCGGTCCAAGTAAGGTTGGAACACTCGATTCATCAGATCCATGAAAGCTACAGGTGTATTCGTCAGTCCAAACGGCATAACTAGACACTTGTAATGACCATACCGAGTTCTAAATGTGGTCTTGTGAATATCCACTTCCTTTACCCTCAATTGATGGTATCTAGATCGTAGATCAATCTTGGAAAATACCGAAGCTCCCCTAAGCTGGTCAAACAGATCATCGATTCTCGGCAGAGGATACTTGTTCTTTATCATCAGTTTGTTCAACTAGCGATAATTGATGCACATACACATCGTCCCATCCTTCTTTTTCACAAACAGCACTGGTGCTCCCCACAGAGACACACTCGGTCTAATGAAGCCCCTATCCAGCAACTCTTGAATTTGCGCAATTAGTTCCACTAACTCCTTCGGTGCCATTCTATAAGGCGTGATGGATACTAGTGCCGTTCCAGGTAGTATGTCAATTCCAAACTCGACTTCTCGGTTCGAAGGTAATCTAGGAAGTTCCTCAGGGAATACATCTTAAAATTCCCTAACAGTTCTGACTGTCTCCACAGTCAAATCTTGAGTCTCAGTTTGGCTTACAAAAGCCAAGTACGCCTTGAATTCCTTGCGAATCAGTTTCTAAGCCCTTAAGGCCGAAACAACTTTGGACAAGTAGTCCCTTCGCTCCCCAATCACCATTACCTCCTCATCCTCAGCAGTCCTTAACACCATCCTCTTAGCCGCACAATCCAAAGTTGCCTTATGCTTGGTCAACCAGTCCATTCCTAAGATCAGATCGAACTCTCTGAATGGTAACTCCATCAAGTCTCCACAGAAAATCCTACCTTGAGTCTCTAAAGGCACCTCCCTAAAGAGTTTATCTACCCTAACCGAGTGACCTAGAGGACTTATCATAGTTACCCCACTCATAGTTTCCTCAGAGTGCACACCCAACGACCCAGAAATGTCACATGCAACATATGAATGGGTAGATCCCACATCTATCAGAGCAGTGTAGGGCATGCTAGAGATAAAAAACGTACCAGTTATGACGTCAAGTGCATCACCCTCCTCTCGGTGACGAGTAGCATAAACCAAAGCTGGCTGACAAGCCTCAACATTACCAGCACCCTCGCCAGGTTCACCATGACCACGACCATTTCCATTGCCACCCCTACCTTGTCCACGACCTCTCGGCGGTAGTGGTCCACCTCGCACTAGTTGAACGACCCCTTGTTCAGCAACTTGAGTCTGAGCCGGTCTCCTAGGATAGTCCTTAATCCTATGTTCACTGGATCCACATCGAAGACATCCTTCAGTACGCTTCCAGCATTCTCCAAGATGCACTCTCCCACAGTCCTCGCAAGGCTACGGTCTAACTGTATTCACCAGAACTGCTCGGACCGGTTCCTCCACTCTAACTCTCTTGGCATTTCGATTTGCAGCTCCAGATGGTCCAGTATCCCTCCTAAAGCGGTTCCGATCCCTATCACGGTTCTGCCGTTCAGCTCGCTTCACCTCTTTGGCTATCTTACCCTTCTCTACCAGTGTAGAAAAATCGCGCTCCCTATACGAAGCTATCAACACCCTTAACTCGTCTCTGAGGCCATCCTCAAAGCGAAACTATACCGCTGGCATAACGGCTCAACCTTAGAAACTCCACCTCATACTCAGCAATGGTCTTATTGCCCTTAGTCAGGTTCAAGAATTCCTTCCTACATGCATCCACATAGCTCGCTCCGACGTACTTTCCCTTAAAGGACGTCTTAAGCAGTTCCCAGGTTACCCGCTCAACTGGGGTACTCTCCCTTATAGTGATCCCCCATTGATAAGCCTCGTCTCTTAGCAACGACATCTCACCTTTCAGCTTTTGCTCCACTGAACAATCCAGGTCACCCATAATCCGTTCCGTAGCTTCCAGCCAATACTCAGCTACATTTGGGGCCACTCCAGATATGCCCCAAATTCCTCACTCTTAAGCCTCAAACTTTGGACCCCTTTCCCTGCTATTAACGCCACCTTATAGCTCCCCATGTGACGCCACCTTGCCACTGAGCCATAGGCCCACTAGAGTCCTATTTTCCCCTTAATTTGTTTAAGAGGCCTAATACCTGAGACTAGGGTTCCACTAAGTCAAAAATTCAATTTTTCCTATGGTCTTCCCTATCCCTAGAACTTCAAATAATCCTTCTAATATCTTAAAATTAATATTCTAACAGTGCTACCTATGCATGCCAAATTTAATGCACAGAATTTATAGTTTCGAGATTTTGGGGCGTTAGAGGGATCGATCTTGGAGTTCAAAATTTTAGATTTAAGGCTAATTTAATTGAGGGAAAATTGCAGCAATATAGCAAAGGAGATGGTGCACAATCTTGATGCAAAAAGAAGAAGATGATGATGATGATAAAAGGGTAGGTGTATGCAATGATAACAATGGAGGAAAAGCGAAAAGAAAAAAAAAAAAGAGATAAAGAGAGGGAGAGGGAGTTAGGAACGGCTAAGGTAGAAGAAAATGGATTAAAAGGCTGATTATTTTGATAAAAAAATTCTATTTATACCTAGGTTTACTAAACTTGGATGCCAACACATAAAAAAAATAAGGGAATTTGAAAAAAAATAATTTATTTTGTAAAAGTTGAGACTTGAACTTGGGACCTCCAACTAACCTTCAAGCTTTCACATTTAATGACTAACCATTGGGTCAATTCCCTATTTTTGATAGATTTCTAAATTTTATGGAGCTAAATTTAGGATGTTACAAAGTCAATCTAGGATCAACCAAAGTAGTTACATTAGTGTTATAAAGAGAAAATGTACCAATGATAACATCTGGTGACGATGCATCTTTGTGAGCACAAATGGTGTAAGCTCTGGCTAGCGCCCGTGCTTCAGATCTCACTGTAGAATCTCTCATAACACTACGATTACCACTCAAATTTCCAGCAATTTGGGGGTGGTCTCCCTCTAGCATCTATATTGCTCGTCTTAATAAATTGAGCACTTTCTTTCTCTAACTTCTTACGGCAATCTCTAAGGTAATGGTCGAAGGAACCACACCTGAAACATGCTCCACTCTTCACCTGACACTCACCATAATGTGGCCTATTGCAATGTTTGCACTCGAGTCTAACATTTCTAACACTACCCACGCTAGCTGTAGATGTAGCCTAAGGTTTAGGAGTAAAGTGTCTTACATCTCTATCTCGACTAGAATGCCCCATAGAAGCAGTAGAACGATAGTGATGTTCTTTGAATTTCTTAGATGTTGATTGATGAAACTTTCCCGTAAACCTCTTTCTCGAATCTCTGCCCTCAAAATCGACTTTTCTCTTTTCTTTGCTAAGCTCTTCAGTCTTGTGTGCTCTGTCGACTAACACAACAAACTCTTTCAATTTAAGTATTCCAACTAAGAGCTTGATATCTTCATTTAGGTCGTCTTCGAGTCATTTGCGCATAATCTATTCAGTTGAAATCGGGCATACTTACTTAGTCTAACAAATTCTCTTTCATATTCAGATACGGCCATATGACCTTGTTTCAGCTCTAAGAATTCCTTGTGCTTTTGATCAAGAAATCATTGACTTATATATTTCTTTCTGAATTCGGTCTGAAAGAATTCCCATGTGACCTAATCTCTCGGCACTACAGATGTCAAAGTGCTCCACCACTGATATGTAGCATCTTTCAGAAGTGATACGGTGCATTTAACACATTCCATGGGCGTACAAGACAATTCATCAAAAACCTGAAGTGTATTCTCAAGCCAAAACTCGTCTCTCTCAGTATCATCATCAATTGTAGCTCTAAACTCTTCAGTCCTGTACTTTTTGAATTTTATCAACAGGTTGCTTATTCATTTGTAAAGGTTCCAAATTTTAAGGAGCTACGGGAATCGGTTGGGGAATAGGTAGGGGTGGAGGTTATTGAGTAGCCGGATTCATTCGAACATACTCAGAAAACCACTCATTCATCATCTAGAAGAAGGCTTCCTTGGCCTTTCCTCTATGACCCTCAGATACGAGTCTCGATTCAAACAGCGCTACCTCATGAACGGAAGCTGGCACATTACTTTGTACATAACCGGGGTCAGCTCGATTGGAATCTATTACTATACGAAAATTGTAATAGCCCGATATAGGCCTAAACAGAATAGTGGTTACAAAACCATAAATCTGAGGTCAAAATATTTATTCCGATTGAGTTTTAAAATTTTTTTTGTGTTTGAATGTTGTATGAAATTTTTGTTAAGAAATTTTATCGATTGGGCGTCTAATTTGATAATTAGGACTCAATTGAAATAGATGAAAAATGTATGTTCTTGTTCATAAAGGTACTTAATTGGAATGGGTTTTTAAATGGGAGGTCCTTAAATGGTAATTAGACCATTATATTTCAAGATTGAAAAAAATAGGCATAGTAAAATAAAATACAAAATTTTTTTCATTAAGGGCATTTTGGTCATTTAGTAATTAAAATGAATTAAAAAAGACAAAACAAGCCAAATTCTTGTCCATCTTCTTCATATGGCCAAATCTAACATGGGGGAAGCGATGTCTAAGGTTTTCAAGCTTCCAAGCTTCATAGTATGTTCGTCTTTACCCCATTTTTAATGTTCTTTACGTTTTTGAAATCCTTGTGACATGAACTCTCTATTTCTACCATTATTTTGAGCTAGAGTTGAGATTTGAAAATTTACCCATATGTGAAATGTTTGTGTTTTGATGTCTAATGATAGAAATGAATGTTCGGAGTGTAATAAACGACTTTTACTAAAATTGTTAAAAAGGACTAGTTTGTAAAAGTTGTAAAAATGTGTGTAAATGTGTGATTAAGTCGGAAATATGGATTGCTATAGTTCTGAAAGTGGTTCGGCTAGGTCTAAAGTGCAAGGAAATTGAATAAAAATCATTTTACGAGCCTGGGGCAAATGTGTAATTATGACAAAGTCTAGGGGCAAAAATGTAATTTTTACCGAAATGTGAATTTGGGTTAATTTGAGTTGTATATTGAAGAAGTCAGTTAAATGTGTTGTTATAGATTGAGAAAAACGAGATTCAAACTTAGAATGGGAAAAAATCAAAGAAAATGTCGAATACGTCTGTTTCTCGTTTTCGAGTCGAGGTAAGTTTGTATGTAAAGAATATATCTTTTTGACTTATGTTATAATATTTTGTTATTATATAAGATGTGGTTTCATATTGAATGATCACTTGAGGTAAATTATGAATTGAAATTGAGTATAGATGAATTGGTAAAATGTTGAAAAGTGAGAAATTTACTAGTTGGACCTTTGGAATAGAAAAGATACGAATGATCTATTGTGAAAACAGATGTGTAGTACTATGTACAGGCTACTATGTGTTTAAGATGGTTTTAGGTCATGTGTGTAGTACTAAGTGCAGGCTAGTACGTGTACCAGATGGTTAGGTCACATGTGTAGTACTAAGTGTAGGCTACTATGCGTACCCAATAGCTTTGATCACATGTGTCGTACTAAGTGCAGGCCACTATGTGTAAAAGATGGTCTTGGTCACAGATGTAGTACTAAGTGCAGGCTACTATGTGCACCAGATAGCTTTAGCTATAAGGGTGGTACTATGTGCAGGCCACCGTGTATCTGTTATTATTCCGATAAGTTCAACGGGAAATTGACTAAGTGAAAATACATGTGATCATGTAATGGCTAGTGTAATTGAATATGACTATGTGATGAATAAGTGCAGGTATATGTGTATGAAAATTTATGAGCAATGCGCTCGATAGTTGATTGAACTTTCCGTAAGATGAAATGGAGTAAGTGAAATTATGTAAGAGTGAAATTTGTAATAAAATAGTTTTGGACAGCAGCAATTGTATGACTTTCAAAAATCACCAAAAATAGTGGAAATTGAATTAGAGGTTGAATAAGATATGAAATTAAATCTTATTGAGTCTATTTTCTCATAAAAGAAATGTGTAAGAAAAGGGAATTCATATTATGAGATATTTGAATTTTCATGGAATAGGGTCAGATTGATTTCGGAATCCCCTATTCCATTTTTGAAAAAGAATTAAAAATTGTAAAAAAATAATTACGGGTTATAATTTATATCCTTAAAATCCTTAATGAGTATATTTTCAAAAGAAATAAACAGTAACATCATCTGGATTCCTTACAAGGAGAGAATTATGTTTTAGTGAAGAAGGGTCGAAACTGTCAGACAACGAAACAAGGGTGACTTTAATGAATAAACTGTACTTATTGGCTAAACCAAAAATTCTGAAAATTTTATGGTAAGAAGATATGTGAATCTAGTTTCAGGGAAAATTAGCATATCTTAATTTGAAGTTCTGTAGATCCACATATAAATAATTTAGTGATTATTACTCGAATAGAAAGCTTATTTTGAACTTGAGTAAATAGTGGATCTATGTGTAGTAATGATTATATTATTTGGAGGACATATTGTGAAAATTTATAATAGCATGTTAATGAATTGCTTATTATTTGTGTACTTACTTACTAAGCTATAATGCTTATTCCCTTCCTTTCCTTTTTCCTATAGTGTCACAGATGCTAGCTCGAGTTGGAGGTCACCAGAGACTCAATCACACTATCAAGCTATTGGTTGATATAAAAAGGTTTTCAAGTATTTATAAGTCTATGGCATGTATAGGGACTTGGTTAATTGTTTATATGTTATTATGAGTTGGCCTAAAATATTGGCCTATGCTATTTGATGGTCTTTGTTGTATAAGGCCATTTAATGTAGCTATTATCGGTTATGTTATAAGTTAAAATGATGCAATTCATGAATGAGCATGCTTGCATATGTGTGTGGATGAATTAGTGCATGGTGTTGATGTGATAAATATGCCATCTGAATGGTTGTGTGAATGGCACGGCCTTGGACACGGGTGTATGCCCTTATTTTCAAGAAATTTTCCAACATTTTTCCAAAGTTCTCGGTTTAGTCCCGAACTGTTCCTGAAGTATGTTTTGGACTTTGTAGACCCATTTAAGGGACTTTAAGGTGAAATATGAATAGTTTTAATTTAAATGAAATTTTATGACTTGATTTAGTACATGAGCATGTGTCTGTGTTCCGGTAATGCCTTGTACCCTATTCCGGCGTTGAACACAGGTGAGGGGTGTTACAATAACATTATTTAAAACATGTTAGGAGATATCACACTATCACAAGTTAAATATGGCATGTATAACTAGACTCACTTATGCTACGTTAGCCCTAGAATCGACTAAACTGTAGCTTTAATACCAACAAATATAACACAATTAACCCATATCCGTCGCCTAAATAGGGTTACGGGCATTACTGGACATATTACTTAAACAATCTTACATTTCATATTCATTTCTCAAATTCAAACAAACGTCATTCAATTTCAATCACATAGTCCCTAACAAGAACCCTCTAGGTTCAAAACAAACCTTAAAATCAATTCGAGACTAAACCGAGAACTTAAGAAAATTTTAGGAAAACATTGAAATTTTACATATACAGAGGACACACGCTCGTGTGGCCAAGCCATGTGTCTCACACACCAAAAGACAGGCCCATGTCACAGGCCATATCGACATTCAAAATGGGATCAAATGGTCATGTCCCTGCCCGTGTCCTACCCCGTGTAACTCTCTGACTTGTGTCACAGGACCAACCACACGCCCGTGTGACTAGCCTGTGTAACTCACTAACTTGCTACCTTTACAAATCTAAGAGGACACACGGCCGTGTCACCTAATCGTGTGTCACATACGGCTGAGACACATGCCCGTGTGGACAAAAATAGGCTATTTTCCAAACCACATTTCTCACTGAAATTTGGTGCCAACCTACACATCACAAAAGCATGTATCCACAACCAAAATAGGCATTCAAATCAACCAAATCAAGCCTAAAACATATAATTTCATTACTAACCACACATTACTCATAATCATCACAAATGGCCATTCAAACACATACCAATTTCATGTCCAAAATCACCTAAATGGTCAAAAGCATATATTCACATTCATGCCTATTTCATAATCAATATGGCACATCTAAATTTTACCAATTTGGTACTAAATTCATCAACTCATAATAGAGGCATTTCCAAGTCAATCCATCAAACATATCAATGCAATTATAATCACACAAGATAATGAATCACTCATATATATATACCAAATTAAGCCAAATCAAATGGCTAAATACATATCAAACTCATATAGGCTTCATTAGCCAAAATGACCTTTACATAACATATAACCACAATGCCTATACATGCCATATAACCAAATTCACTGAGTTCAAGTGTACCAAAATGACAGCTGAATAGTGTGATGAAATCTCTGATGACTTTCACTCGGGTGAGCTTTCGAGTCATATAAAACATGGAAAAGAAAACAGAGTAAGCTATAAAGCTTAGGAAGCTCGTATAACATAGAATTAAATTTACCATTTAATCACAATTTAGGTAAGTAAACATGGTATATTCCAATTAGTTTGTCAAATGCCTAACACATATATTCACCAATAGGTTAGTCACGTAAAGCACAAATAATAACTAATAATAATGCATGAGTACAACAATTAAACAAGTTACATATATATATATCATCCATCTCATGCTTCAATATATCATGTAATATTATTTCCTTGTAAATCATGTAACTCTTGTGCTAATTCATATCAACTCATATAACCTGTAGTAGATCTATACCTGTTGAACCACTTAGAATATCGTTAGATACACGGGTAGTAGACACAAAGTGTACTATATGGTAATTCGCCAATTCCTGTACATGTATGCTCATTCAAGCTATAACAGTTAAGCTCTTCCGAGCTAAAGCAGCGGTAAGCTCAAACAAGCTGAGAAACGGTAAGCTCTTACAACCTACAAATTGGTAAGCTCATGCGAGTTGTGGTGAGCCGACAACACATGCAGGATCTCAACTAAATCGGTAACCCTAATGACATGTCACTTGTATCCTACGAATTCTTAATGTTCAAATGGGCATCAGTATTCTTCGAACTTCATCAATTAGGCATTCGATAATCATATATTTTAGTTTCTCAATTCACATACATACATTTCAAATAAGTATATGTAAAAATGCTCAATTCTAATTATACGAACTTACCATATATATTACGGATGAAAATTAAGCTATCAATCCACTACTTTGTTTTTCCCCAATCTAATTCTAATCATTGCTTTTCTTGATCTAAATATAATCAAATTTAAGTTATTCAATTATCATTCTATTTAATTTAGCCCAAAATACATATTTTTGCAAGTTTACACTTTTACCCCTCAACTTTTAACTACTTTACATTTAGTCTTTATCTCATAAAAATGCACATTCTTGCAATTCAACCCATACCCAAGCTAGCCAAATTTCATATAGGTCCCTAGCATGTAACACCTCTTACCCGTGTTCAATGCTGGAACAGGGTACGAGGCATCACTGGATTTTTACACTTACAAATACACAAACCGGCTATAAAACTTCTTTCAATTTAGAATCTAATCACATTCTTATCATATATACATTAATTCATTTACTAACATGCAAGCATACTCGTTCATGTATTGTATCATTATGACTCATAACGTAGCTACTATTAGTCATATCACATGGTATTATACAACAATAAAATTCCCATTAATTTAGGCCAACATTCTAGGCCAACTCAGTAACATATATACATATATTCAAGTCCTTATACATGCCATAAACTTATAAATATTTCAGAATCTTTTAATACTAACCACAGCCTAATAGTGTGATAGTATCTCCGGCGACCTCCAACTTGAGCTAGCATCTAAAACTCTATAAGAAAAAGGAAGGGAAGGGAGTAAGCGTTATAGCTTAGTAAGTGAATATGTAAATAATAATAATAATACATTATTAATGGCATTTATAAATCCCAAAATATGTCTCCACAATTATATAATCTTAATCTCACATGAAATTATCATTTACTTAAAATCAGTACAAGTTGTCCATTCAAGTCCCAGTCACTAAATTATTTTTATTCGGAGCTACAGAGCTCCAAATTAAGATTCGTAAATTTTTCCAGAAACTAGACTCATATTTCTTCTTACCATAAAAAATTTAGAATTTTTGGTTGGGCCAATTACTACAGTTTATCCATTAAATACTCCCCTATTTCGCTACCCGACAGTTCTAACCACTCTTCACTAAAATTTCAATTTCTCTTCATACATAACTCGAAAGATGTTCAAGTTTGTTTCTACTAAAAATAGACTAAATACGAATCTACACATATAAATTATGTCTTGTAAGTATTTTTTTCAATTTTTAATGATTTTTCCAAATCAGAACAGGGGATCACAAAGTCATTCTGAACCAATCTTAAAAAAATATAAATATCTCAAAATATAGAATTCTTTTGCTTGCTCTATTTCTTTTACATGTAAATACACGCAATAATATTTAATTTAATATCTCATTCAGTGTCTAATTCAATTTCTACCATTTTTGGTGATTTTTCAAAGTCACTTCTCTACTGTTGTTTGAAACTGTTTATTCCAAATTTCAACTCTTTCACTAAAATTTCTTATTGTCAACTTTCAAGTTAATACTTATCCATATTCATCTTATCAAAATTCAATCACATATCTAACTCATAGTTCAAAACTCATATATTCATATTCCGGTATTTATCCCCACATTTTTCATGTTAAATTCCATTTAGCAAACTTGTTTCTCCCGGTGAACACTTTGGAAAGTAACAACATCCGGTGGTTTTAGCACATAGCTCCACCTTCAGTCATTAATGCCCAACTTAGTGGTATACGCACATAGCACCACACTATTGCACTAACATGTAATTGTGGCATATGCACTTAGCGGCACTTTTCAAATTAACATGTATAATCGTGGCATATCCATTTAGCACCACGTTACATGTTTAACCGTGGTATATCCACTTAGCACCACGTTAATGAATCAATATATGTAACTGTGGCATATCCACTTAGCACCACGTTACATGTATCAATATGTGTAATCGTGGCATATCCATTTAGCACCACGTTACACGTATAACCGTGGTATATCCACTTAGCACCATGTTTTTCCATTCCGAAGATTCAACCGAGATTTCCTCATTTAATCTCAATTCATGAACCACAATCACCGTTTATGTCCATTAATTGTACAATACTAAAACTTATTTCACATGTTACAAAATAAAATATCATAACATAATAAAAACAATACATTATTTACATATAAACTTACCTCAGTGTAATGTATAGAAATTTTACAATTTAATCCACAATCTTTTCCTTTCCCTGATCTAGGTCGATTTCACGTCTTTCTTGATCTAAAATAGCACATTTAGCTTATTTAATACTCACATTTATCAAAATAGTCCTTAACTCCAACTTTGGAAAAATTATAATTTGCCCCTAAACTTTTACATATTTACACTTTTGCCCCAAAGCTCAGAAATTAAACTTTTTCTCTAATTCTTATGTTTTAGAACATGCTGATCATTTATTTACTAATGGCAACATCAAATTCTCACTCTAACATATACTTATGAACATTAGGTATTTTTACCGATTATGTCGGTTTACTCGTTTTCACTTAAAATCGAGTAGCACAAGTTGTTCAACATAATTTAGAATCTCATAATCTATCATAAAACGTCAAGATACACAATTATTCAACATGGGTCAATTTCTAAAATCAAACCCTAGCTCAAATAAATGGTAGAAATAGAGAAATCATGTTACCGGGTTTCAAAAACGTAAAAATCATTAAAAACGGGGCTAGAATGGACTTACAATCGAGGTTGGAAGCTTGAAAAACCCTAGCCATGGTTTCTCCATGCTATTTTCGGCCTTGAGGAAGAAGATGAGCAAAAATTGGCTTTTAATTTGATTTTTTAATTTATTTAATCATTAAATGACCAAAATGCCCCTAACTAAAAAATATTCTTTTTCACTCATTTCATGTCCATTGTTGTCCAATAAATTAACCAATGGTCTAATTACCATTTAAGGACCTTCAATTTAAAATTTCATAACAATTGGGCACCTCTAACATGTAGAACTCAACTTTTGCACTTTTTACAATTTAGTCCTTTTTACTAAATTGAGTGCCCAAACGTCGAAATTTTCGTATGAAATTTTTACAAATTAATTTTATAAAAATGTAAACCATACAAAAAAATAAATAAAACACTTTTCAATTGAACACCTTTACCTTCTAGAATGCACATGTTACTACTTTTGCAATTTAGTCCAATTTATCAAATTGGACACACAAACAATAAAATTTTGTAACGAAAATTTCACAAAATATTGCAAACACAAAATAAATTTTAAAACTCAATCGGAATAAATATTTTGACCTTAAATTTGTGGTTTCATAACCACCTTGTATCGGGCTATTACAATTCTCCCCCGCTTTAGGGATTTTCGTCCCCGAAAATCTTATTGGTAAAGAGATTCAATGTCTTTTCTCAAAATTTCTTAAACATCCACAACCTATCCTCTTCAAAATAATACTTTTAGAAACACTTTGTCATCAAACTAAAATCTAGTATAACTAAGTGTCAATTCTGTATACTTCTATGTCTGTCGAGAACTATTTCCAATTTTCACAATTACTTCCACTTTTTATCATAATCACAATTCGACTCAGTCTTGTATGCAAAGTTTCCTGTAGTTGTTTCCATAATCAATAATATAATCCTCAAATTCTGAAATAATCATAAGGATTTTCATCATCGATCAATCAATCCAAATAACAGCTTTCATTTTCCAAGAATAAGAGAAATTTCGATACGAAACTCATATTATTTTTGTTTCAATATCAAACCCAACTCATCATTGACTATAACAGTCCTAATTGCATTCTGTCATTTAACTTAACTCTGATAACAAAATGACATTTGAACTCAAAAATCAGAAATATCAAATTTCATATCTGTATACCCAAACATTTACTTCAAATCGCTCTACTTTTTATTTCTTTTTAAATGAATAGATAAAATACTACGGTGAGCTCTAAATGAAAACTCTCTGCATACCCTGTGTTTCTCAATACACCAATTCTGTCTTGGAATAATAGTATCAGTAATCAGATCTAATTTAAAATTCAGAATCAAAATATAGCTCATGCTGAGTTCATTTCACTTAACACTTACCAATCCAATTCTGAGTTTCTCCAATTTATAACAGAAATGTCAGCTTAATTAAAATCAAAACTCCATCAACAAGGTAAATCATTGAAACCACTACTCACAAGGTAAACAAAAATTTTCATTCAAGCACCTACAATATTTTAACCTTTCTCATAGATTTGTTGGTATTTACACACATTCTTTTAGTTAAGGAAAAACCCAATCGATATGTCTCCGTGTCATACTTTCAGGAATATAAATTCTTCCTTTAGACTGTTTGTCTATAAATCTATCTATGCACAACATCATTTCCGAACCAGAGGATGCACATAAATGCACATAGTTTAATTTATCTTCTAACTGAACAACTCACTCTGATTGAAATTACTGAGTTGATCCTAACTATTTATTAGCATTCCACAATGATCACTTCTTCAAATCGTTAGAACAGATCAAACATACAATTTCTCATTTCTTTCAACATACTAGTCACAAATACTTACTAACTGTATTAACTCAGATGAAACATAACATCCTGTTCGAAGTCACTGATAATAGCCAAGATTACCTAGGGAAAGGAAATCAATATACAATCTGAACTTGAACTGTCATAATCCTCACCTTTGTCAATATTTACCTAAAAGATATGCCATACATGATAAACTAACCTACAAGAATGATAAGAAAATCGAGATAAGGAAATTCAAGATACAAAACCATACAGTATATTCAGAAACACCACTCGTACAAAATAATAAGGAACCTGACGGCTCTTCAGAAAAACCAGAAGAAAATATACACTGTTCATTCATTCTATAGTAAATTGTAACAGAGATAATACATTTTCCATGTAGATGTAAACAGGACAACAGCTAGAAGAAATAGAAGAGTAATTTCGTATGAATTCACTGTCAGCTTCTTATCTCTAACGTAACAGAATAGAATACCAATGGAAAATAAAAGAACAATGATCATAAATTAATCAGATCAATGATACTTTCATCATAAAACAAGCAACCACATTTACTTCTGATAATGCCTAGATACATAAAATGCCCCGAAAAATTTTCATAGATTACTCAACTGTAACTGTCATGTTTAAACATCTTTCTATAATAATTGTATCACCAGTATAGCTATCAATTATCAATACCAAAGCTTTAAAATTTTTGAAATTGTAACCATCATACTAATTGAAAGCATAGTACCATAATAAGATCAGCGTCTCAACCTTATAAATAAAATAATACTTCAATATCAATAATACTTCCCAAACAGAAGGGAAAAGACTAAAAATAGTCCCAATAAGAACCAGTCTAATAACATGATATCCACCATCTGTGACTCATATTACTAAACTCCCATATTCAAATCAGGAGTTATAACAGTAACTATAATGGTCTCCGATGAATGAATATTTTTCTCGAATATATATTATATTATATTACATTTATAATTCAGGGCTTTAAACAATAGAAGTAGAAAACCACATCATATGAATCTTTTTATCAAATTTTCTCACAAGCATAATTGATTAGAAAACCAGAAAAGAGATAAAGCAGTACCACTCATATTTTAATGTAACACCCCAAATTTTGGGCATAGAAGTATTGGGCCTTGATTTTGGGATTGTTAAGAGGCGGCTTAAATAACTTAGATGCGTGTGAAAATTTTAAAATTTCACATTTAATTTAATATTTAAGTGAATTAGGAAAGGTTGGTAGTGTAGGAAAAGTCCTGGGCTTAATCTAGGGCTCTAGCAAAAATTTTAATTTTTGCGTCCTTAGGGAGACTCTGGCAGTAGACCTTATAAATAAATTATGTTAAAATTGGACTCAAAGGAAGCATCTAGCCCAGTGACTAGAGGCGTTAGAGAGCAGGAAGTGAAGCTGGGGTTCGAGTCTGAGTGTGCGTGAAGTGTTGGTTTTTTTTAAAACAAACCTGGAAAGAGACTAGAAGGCTTATTAATAAGGCCTGGGGAAAAATGACATAAGTGGCGTGCCTAGCCTGGTGGCAACGACACTAGGAGTGTGGAAGGGAGCCTGTGTTCGAGACCTTGCTCGCGCAAGTTGTATTGTTTTTCTGAAAAATCATGTTGCGGGTTAATAGGCCTTAAAAATAATTAGAGGTGGAACATGGCACAAGAGCGCCTGGAGTGCAGTGGCTAGGGGTGTGCTATAGGTTCTGAAAGGTTGCCGGTTTGAATCCCAGCCCAAGCAAAGTTCTGTTTTTATTTTTTAAAGTAACTGAGGCTTAGGCGAGTAAGCCTTATAATCAGTCGTTACCGAATCATAACACAAGAGGAGCTTCGACGAAGTGGCTAGCAGCACGAAAGGAGGGCATGGAGGATGGGGTTTGAGCATCAGCAAGTGCAAATGGGAGCTTATTTTTGCTACTGAAACATCCAGCATTTGTTTTGCTGTGGAATTCTGCCAAAAGCAGACTTTCAGATGGAGATAAGGATGGGATAAAAAGTATAGATAATGAAGGGATTTAATTTGGTGATAAGTTTGAGCCAATTGGGGAGTGTAGGTTTATTTATTTTATTTTATTTTTTTTCGTATACATATATGTGCCGTATGGGAAAGTAGGGCATTTGTTGCTTTTGTGTGCTTTAGTCACTTAATTAGAGGAAATTCCTTCCAATCGTTCGATTGTTTCTTTAGTTTCTTTCCCTTTGGCTAATACTCGAGTAGTCACAATTTCTTTGTTTTAAACAAGAGCGCCTAAACCGAATCCTCTTTTCCCTCCCACAATATTTCTTATATTGTCAAATTAGAAGAGAAATTATCTCATTGGGGCCTCATTCTTTGTCTAACCAATTTCTTCTTCTTTTCCTAAAAGCCAAATATCATTCTTAATCTCTTAAGAGCCGAATAGCTATATCCCATTCGCTGAATTCTTTTGCTTGCCTCCATCAGAAATTTGCTTTGTTATTTGCTACCCTTAATCAAGATTTTAAAAGCTGATCACACTAAGTAGCTATCTAGGCCGCGATATTAGAGACTAGTTTCGGTAAGTATTTAGTTAACCAACTTTTAGTGCATTTTGGTAAAAGCCGAAGGGCTATCTAACCTTATTCTTGCCGTTAACCCTGTATTAACAAGGGGTAGGGTTCAAAGATTTCAAGCGTGGTAAGGATCTCTAGCAACTGGTAAGTGTACTCGTTTTCAATTTTGGATTCGTAGGTATCCAATTATAAGTGTGTTTATATGGGTGACTCGTGTGGAATATGAGTCACTTGATGTTGATAGTATGTGTGTTGATACAGATCTAAGGATATTCAAGAATAATAGCTAAGGAAGGGCTATTAGAACTGGTGGCACATGGTAAGGTTAGGGTAAGACTTCAGGGTTTAGTAAAGTTGTAGTTTAAGTATGGAATTGATTCAAGGTTGGTATTGATTGTAGGTTGAGGCTAAGGATAGTGTAGTGTGGGTCATTAACCAGGTGTGTACATACACTACAGACACAAATCAGCAAAAGCTGAAATCCCGAAATCCCGAATGGGTCTGCCAAACTTGTGGGCCCAAATTGGCAAAGTTGTGATGTAACATTGCATGATGGATTGCTATGCTTGATTGTGTGATTGGATTACGATCGGGCCTAATCGGCTACATAAGTACGTTTGGGTTTAATAGGTTCTGAATATGACTGGGCCTAGTGGGCCTAATGGGATCGTAGTAATGCATGCTAGGGTTTTAATGGACTATAGGCCTAGTTCTGATAAACATTCAAATTACATAAAACTTAATTAAATAATTAAGCATGTCTGTGGACAAGTCGCTAGGCTAAGGTGTGGCAATGGATGTGTGCATGTCTAGGATTGGATCTAGGAAGAGGTTGGTACTTAAGCAATTTGAGTGACCCACCTCCTCCTCTCTTAAATCCTACCTGGTGCATAGTATCCATTCACTTTAGCCGCGAGGACTTGTTGATGGGCCAAAATCCATAATTAAAATCCGTACTGTTATTAAATTATTATAATACCCCTCCTATAGGGTAGAATTACTAAAATACCCTCTAGTGTAGAATTACTAAAATGCCTTCTAGGGTAGAACTACTGAAATGCCCCTGTAGAGTAGAACTGTTATAATGCCTCGAAGTGCAGAATTGCTGAGACACTCTTGTAGCGCAGAAATTACCAAAATACCCTTGGGTAGTGAAATGACTAAAATACCCCTAAATGCTTAATGTGTGGAAAAACTTGTATGTTGCATTCATGAAAGTATGTTGCATTTGGGTTGGTTTAATTGAAGGGAGGAAGATTTGAGGATCGCATAGTCGCTTGACAACCGTGGATCCACCGATGGCTTTAAGCCCATTATATGAATAGCAACCTTGCTGCAATGTTTGAGTAGTGCCGCTGTTGGTGCTACCTTTGGAGTGTAGGGATGGGTGGATTGATATTTATATCCCCACAGGAGTGTAGGGTTGGAAGGGAAATGGAGTGCAGGGTTGGATTTGGGATGGGTGCATTTGCATTCATATGAAACTGATGTGATTTGAGGTCAATGTGGGCTAAGGCCCAAGACCACCGATATTGTTAGGGCTTAGGCCTAATGTGATATTTGTATATTAAATTCATTTGATTGCCAATGGTCGTATACACTGAGTTTCGAAACTCACATCCATTAATTTAATGTGTCAGGTGACCCTCAGTAGACGGCTCGACATGGGAGAGGACTCGAAGATGGCCACACTGCAAGCTATTTCGAAATTTTAAAATAGTTTCGAATTACTTTATTTTAGTTAATTTATTTTCAATGAGATGTAATAAGGCCTTGTAGCTCCGATTCAACTTTTCATTTGGGTTTGTTATCGTTACAACTGTCGAATCCTCAAACTTAAATAAATTTCTCAAATTAAATGTGGTTTTTTTTTTACTTTATCATATGAACGTTTTTACTTAAACATGGGCTTTCTCGCGTTTGATACCGGATAAAGTAAATCTCGATTTTCGTTTCCCTTGTGACGGGCCTGGAAGAGGGGGGACATGTCAAGTATCCGCTTGGGGTCAGGACTTAACAATTATTTTGAATTTCTAAATCTCAAGCTTAAGTTTTTAATCATGCAACTTTTCTACTAAACATGTTTTTAATTAAAGCCATTTTATAAATAATCTCTTTGATGTGACATCGCCAGATTCGACCATAACGTCTGGGCCGGGTCTGAGGTGTTACATTTAGTGGTATCAGAGCCCGATTGTAAAGCTCGAACTGTGAAATGGGCCTCAGATTTTGGGTTTTTTTAAACAACTAGATTAAAAAGTTTTTGCAAGATTCTTGAAGTGTGGTTCACCGAGCCCTCGGTGTCGAGCCAAGTAAGTTTTTCTGTTACTGAACTTGTTTAAATTACTGAATTTTAAATAGATGTTGGGCTACTTTAGACAATAGGTTCTTAAAGACTAAAGCCCGTATGAAACTTAAGCCTGTAGTGGATTTACGACTGCGAAACAACTTTTAAAATTGTTACATGCATAAGACATGTGCTTTAAACAGTGGAACTATGAACTAATTTCATAAAAATTCTAATCCAGAAATATGTACGCAACGATGAGCGCTTGAAGAGGTGCGAGAGGCCACAGCAGAGGCCGTGGAAGTGTTAGGGCTTTGTAAACATTTGAATCGAAATTTGGTACTTATCCTGTGTGTGTTCGAGAATGTTTACGATAGGTGGATGTCTTGGGCGTGTATTAAAATTATTTCAATCAGAGTGCGCAGCAGTAGCGTAGTGGATACACGACCACCGTGTTATTTAGAAATTTTGAGGACAAAATTTTTTTTAGGAGGGGTGAATTGTAACACCCCAAATTTTGGGCCGAAATTTTGGGCCTAGAAGTATTGGGCCTCAATTTTGGGATTGGTTAGGAGGCGGCTTAAATAATTTAGATGCGTGTGAAAATTTTAAAATTTCACGTTTAGTTTAATATTTAAGTGAATTAGAAAGGGTTGGTAGTGTGGGAAATGTCCTGGGCTTAATCCAGGGCTCTAGCAAAAATTTTAATTTTTGCGTCCTTAGGGAGATTGGCAATAGACCTTATAAATAAATTAGGTTAAAATTGGACTCAAAGGAAGCACCTGGCCTAGTGGCTAGAGGTGTTAGGGAGCAGGAAGTAAAGCTGGGGTTCGAGTCCCAGCGTGCGCGAAGTGTTGGTTTTTTTAAAACAAACCTAGAAGGCGACTAGAAGGCTTATTAATAAGGCCTAGGGAAAAAATGACATAAATGGCGTGCCTGGCCCGGTGGCAACGGCGCTAAGAGTGTGGAAGAGAGCCTGGGTTCAAGACCTCGTTTGCGCAAGTTGTATTATTTTTCTGAAAAATCATGTTACGGGTTAATAGCCCTTAAAAATAATTAGAGGTGGAACATGGCACAAGAGCACCTGGAGTGCAGTGGCTAGGGGCGTGCTATAGGTTCTGGAAGGTTGCATGTTCGAATCCCAGCCCAAGCAAAGTTCTGTTTTTATTTTTTAAAGTAACTGAGGCTTAGGCGAGTAAGCCTTATAATTAGTTGTTACCGAATCATAGCACAAGAGGAGCTTCGGCAGAGTGGCCAGTAGCCCGAAAGGAGGGCATGGAGGACTGGGGTTCGAGCATCAGCAAGCGCAAATGGGAGCTTCTTTTTGCTACTAAAACATCCAGCTTTCGTTTTGCTGTGGAATTCTACCGAGAGCAGACTTTCAGATGGGGATAAGGATGGGATAAAAAGTATAGATAATGAAGGGATTTAATTTGGTGATAAGTTTGAGCCAATTGGGGAGTGTAGGTTTATTTATTTTATTTTATTTTTTTTCGTATACATATATGTGCTGTATGGGAAAGTAGGGCATTTGTTGCTTTTGTGTGCTTTAGTCACTTAATTAGGGGAAATTCCTTCCAATCTTTCGATTGTGTTTTTAGTTTATTTCCATTTGGCAAATACTCGAGTAGTCACAATTTCTTTGTTTTAAACAAGAGCACCTAGACCGAATCCTCCTTTCCCTCCAACAATATTTCTTATATTGCCATATTAGAAGAGAAATCATCTTATTGGGGTTTCATTCTTTGTCTAACCAATTTCTTCTTCTTTTCCTAAAAGCCAAATATCATTCTTAATTCTTAAGCATCGAATCGCTATATCCCATTTGTCGATTTCTTTTACTTGCCTCCATCACAAATTTGTTTTGTTATTTGCTACCTTTAATCAAGATTTTAAAAGCCGATCACACTCAGTCGCTATCTAGGCCGCGAGATCAGAGACTAGTTTTCGGTAAGTATTTAGTTAACCATCTTTTAATGTGTTTTGGTTAAAGCCAAAAGGCTATCTAATCTTATTCTTGTCATTAACCCTGTATTAACAAGGGGTAGGGTTCTAAGATTTCAAGTGTGGTAAGGATTTCTAGCAAGTGGTTAGTGTACTCGTTTTCAATTTTGGATTCATAGGTAGCTGATTATAAGTGTGGTTTATAGGGGTAACTCATGTCGAATATGAGTCACTTGATGTTGATAGTATGTGTGCTGATGCAGATCTAAGGATATTCAGGAATAATAGCTAAGAAGGGGCTATTAGAACTGGTGGCACACGATAAGGTTACGGTAAGGCTTCATGATTTAGTAAAGTTGTAGTTTAAGTATGGAATTGATTCAAGGTTGGTATTGATTGTAGGTTGAGGCTGAGGATAGTGTAGTGTGGGTCATCAACCAGGTGTGTACATACACTACACACACAAATTGGCAAAAGTCAAAATACCAAAATCCCGAATAGGTCTGCCGAACTTGTGGGCCCAAATTGGCAAAGTTGTGATGTAACATTGCATGATGGATTGCTATGCTTGATTGTGTGATTGGATTATGATCGGGCCTAATGGGCTACATAAATATGTTTGGGTTTAATGGGTTATGAATACGACTGGGCCTAGTGGGCCTAATGGGATCATAGTAATGCATGCTAGGGTTTTAATGGACTATAAGCCTAGTTTTGATAAACATTCAAAATACATAAAACTTAAATAAATAATTAAACATGTCTGTGGACAAGTCGCTAGGCTAAGGTATGGCAATGGATGTGTGCATGTCTAGGATTGGATTTAGAAAGAGGTTGGTACTTAAGCGGTTCGAGTGACCCACCTCCTCTTCTCTTGAATCCTACTTGGTGTATAGTGCCCGTTCACTTTAGCCGCGAGGACTTGTTGATGGGCCAAAATCCATAATTAAAATCCGTACCATTAGGAAATTATTAAAATACCCCTCCTTTAGGGTAGAATTACTAAAATGCCCTCTAGGGTAGAATTCCTAAAATGCCCTCTAGGGTAGAATTACTGAAATGCTCCTATAGAGTAGAACTGTTATAATGCCTCGAAAGGTAGAATTACCAAGACACTCTTGTAGGTTAGAAATTACCAAAATACCCTTGGGTAGTGAAATGACTAAAATACCCCTAAATGCTTAATGTGTGGAAAAACTTGTATGTTGCATTCATGAAAAGTATGTTGCATTTGGGTGGGTTTAATTGAACGGAGGAAGATTTGAGGATCGCATAGTCACTTAACGATGGTGGATCCACCGGTGGCTTTAAGCCCATTATATGAATAGCAGCCTTCCTGCAATGTTTGAGTAGTGCCGCTGTTGATCCTACCTTCTGAGTGTAGGGATGGGTGGGTTGATATTTATATCCACACAGGAGTGTAGGGTTGGAAGGGAAATGGAGTGTAGGGTTGGATTTGGGATGGGTGCATTTGCATTCATGTGAAACTGATGTGATTTGAGGTCAATGTTGGCTAAGGCCCAAGACCACCGATATTGTTAAGGCCTAGGCCCAATGTGATATTTGTATATTGAATTGATTTGATTGCCAAGGGTCGTACACACTGAGTTTCGAAACTCATACCCTTTAATTTAATATTTCAGGTGACCCTCAGTAAATGGCTCGACGTGGGAGAAGACTCGGAGATGGCCACACTGCAAGCTATTTAGGAATTTTAAAATAGTTTCAAATTACTTTATTTTAGTTAATTTATTTTCAATGAGATGTAATAAGGCCTTGTAGCTCTGATTTGACTTTTCATTTGGGTTTGTTATCGTTAAAACTGTCGAATCCTCAAACTTAAATAAATTTCTCAAATTAAACGTGGTTTTTTTTACTTTATCATATGAACGTTTTTACTTAAACATGGGCTTTCATTAGGACTTAACAAGTATTTTGAATTTCTAAATCTCAAGCTTAAGTTTTTAATCAAGTAACTTTTCTACTGAACATGTTTTTAATTGAAGTCATTTTGTAAATAACCTCTTTGATGTGACATCGCCGGATTCGACCAAACGTCTGGGCCGGGTTTGGGGTGTTACATTTAATCAGACTTTCAACAATTCCATTTAACATCATGATTAGCCAACTTTTCTATAAAATAGTAATCACATTTGAAAATGAATAATTACATATATTTCTGTATATAACAAGTCATGTAAAATACCCAAAAAAAAATTACTATAAGATATATAATCATAACAATTGCAGTCATATATCTTTTCTATTTTACCACTGTGCAACTAACTACTAAAGTCACAAATAATTCAACATTATTCAGTTCACTAAAAGAACTAATTTATAAGAAATGTCCAGTAAATTAGTTTTGTAGATATCATACCTAAATAAATCGATTACTCATGAATAGATTTTTTTTAATAGTAACATTACGTATTTTGAATAATCTTCAGAAAAATTATCTGATATCTCAGTCATAATCATCTTTACTTACTAAGCCATTTCCCCTCCCTAATCACATTATTAACTATTCCACCACTAAACTCTTTATTTCTCACTTACGAACTTGTTCAATGTAAATATGATGAACTTCGTCATATGACACTATATCTACAAGGGGGAGTGAATATTGTAAAGCCTTTAAAAATTTTAACTTTCATACATACACATATATAGTATAGCATTTCATATCAACATAATATCAGACATTTAATTTATACATCTCAACTTTTCAACTCATCATGAACACACTTTCAAGTTTTTTGGTAACACATTCATCATTATCATGTATAAGTATCTACCACTCATAATAAGCCCATCACATGTATTTTGGTATTCGAGCCAGGTCATCCTTGCTTAAAACTCATAAATTTTCCCTTTCATCTGATAATCTAAGGAGGAAATATTATTATCATGTCTGAAAATCAGCTTTCAAGACCTTCTACTTCTTCAACTTTTGTTTCTCTACCTAGTTTTCCCTATAGATCACATTCTGCAAAGAAGATCTCTTCGTTATATGAAATAGATTATATTAGTGAAGATAATAAAATCCAGCCTACAGATCTTCCTACTGTAAATCCCTGTTCTACTTATAAAAAGACCTCTTTCTCTCCTATCAGGTCTATTAAAACTTTTATCCATAATACTCCCAAACATGCAAAAGAGTATATTCAAGCCTCACGGTTTGATAGCCATCCCATTTCTGCTTCATCTCAAGAACAGTTTGTTACGCTTGAGATTCCACTAGAATTCCCTAAAGAATGGCAAAGAGCAGGTTACTCTCATATTCACTTTGGAGCCATCCGTCTTGCTCTAAATTACCATAGAGCTGAAGGAAAACCAGTTGTTACCAGAATTGCTTTATTAGATTCCAGATATTTGGAATACCAACATGCTTGTATTGCTACTGTTGAAGCTACTCTAAATTCTGGCCTTATCATGGTTACTCTCTTCCCAAATTTTACAATGGTTTTAGCAGATCCAAATCTACTCTCAGCCCTTCAAGTTCAAGTTCAGATTGTTGGAGCCCCTCAAGTTCCATCATCAATCATGGCTATGTTGCATTATCAGATAGTTTATAGAATTCAGGACCATGCTTTTAATCTCTCCAAGTATGGATCAGGAGATTCTCTCTTAATCACTGTCAATGCAAATAACCAACCCTACTGTGTTCATGTTCCGAGACAGATTCCAAGAAAGGAACTGATCAAACTGCTCCCTGAAAAGTGGGTGACTAACTATGAAAAGCTTCATGAGCATAGTCAACCCATTCAGTCAACCAAAAGCCAGATACTATCCAAGGGAGATGGAACTACTGAAATCAAATTTGATCATGATCATCTTCATGATTCCAAAGGACCTTCAATATTTCCTACACAGTTAATGATGCAACCTTTGGAAAATCCAGCTGCTAGTCATGATAATGATGATCCAGAATGTTGCTATGACCTCTGTGACCCAGGTTCTGAAAGAAAATTAATACAAAGTTTTTTGGCAGACGGAAAACCTTTGTATATTTTTAAGGATGAAGAGACAGGGCACTGTCCCTGGGATTTAGACTGTTCATGTCAATCATGTGTCAGTGACAGATTTGATGCATGGATTGATGGTATGGACAACTCAGCTTTGAAACCAGGCAAAAAGAAAAACAAGAAGAAATCCACCCAGTTAGAATTTTATGAAAGGTGGATGAATGGAGACCCATCAATTGGTCCCATTGGTGAAGATAATGGTAAATTTATAAATCTTGTTGATTATTCTGTTACTTTGCCACCACCCACTCAAATTCCTCTTCCAGAAACAAATAAATTTCCACGGCCAAGTCAACCACCAGATAAAGAACCTCCTCAAAAGTCAAAATCTCACAAAAACCCAAAACCTTTTCCACAGCCCTGTTACAAAAAGATTAGTAAATAGGTTTAGAAAAACCTTTTTCCTGAACAAAAACATATACCTGTTGCATGTATGTTACAATCATCTGGAAAAACATCGTATGACAGAGATTTTCCACCCCTTGATGAATATACTGAGAAAAATTACACACATGCACCTAAAATCCCTTCAAAAATCCAAACGGATATTCCTGGTGCTCCTTCAAAGATAAGTGCTGCAGAGGCCACTCTCAATTGGCAAACTGAAAACGCTTTGGCTCAAAATCATGCTTTAAAGAAAATTGATTCAAAGATTTCAGTAGTCGAAGCCAAAGTAGATGATAACACAAAGATGGTGAAAGACCTTATTAGCCTTTTAAAAAAGAGACTAGATGCTGTGGCAAAAGAACCAGCTGCACCTGGCCAAGATTTCTTAACTCATTTAAATCAAAGAGATAAAAGCACTCCAAGAAATAGGAAAATTTCCAGCACCATCTTCAAGATCA
The DNA here is from genome assembly GCA_020496765.1 of Gossypium stocksii. NCBI lineage: Eukaryota > Viridiplantae > Streptophyta > Magnoliopsida > Malvales > Malvaceae > Gossypium > Gossypium stocksii. Next base: position 77,027,142 of record CM035624.1, on the reverse strand, counting down.
GATACAGTTGAGATGTTTCCTTCAATCAGACAAAGAAATACTCTTCTAACAGAAGGAGTTCATATTTCTTTTCCAAAATTTCCAGAAAGGACTAAACCAAGTACATATGAAGTTTTTCTGGAGATCAAAAGACAAGAAGTTGAGAAAAAGAAGAAGTAAAAAGAAGCTGAAAAGCCTGAGGAAGCTCATCTTGGCAAAAGGCCAATTGTAGACAATTTACTGCCAAAATCACCTCCTTCAAAACAAGCTTCAAAATCATTGATGATTCAGGAAAACGAAAATCCTTTAACAAAATTTTTAAAGGATTACAATGAAGCCATGATTCCAAAAATCTCAGCTTTACAACTTCAAGACCAAAAATTAGGTTTTGATATGGATTATTCAACTTCTAGTTCATCATCAGAATTATCCCCAGAATCAGAATCTGAAAGCTTATCAGAAGAAGAAGAAAATCCTTTGAAGGTGTTACAAACTCATCCCAAAGTAGAACATTCAGATGACGAAGAAATGGAAGAAGTATCAGAGTCATCCTCACAACAACGTTCTACGTATAAATCTTCTTTGGGAAGAACCACTTTTACTCTTGATGATATTCCACAAAAGAAATGGCCAGACAGAATTCAATAATTTCATTCATGGCTTGAAACCTGTAAGCTCACTGAAGACAACAATTACAACATTCTCATGGAGTTTGTTTCCAAATTCACGGGTATGTTAAAAGACTGGTGGAATTCAATTACTCAACATGATCAGATGCAATTTTTGGTTCTCCAAGACTTGGCTCAGCCAATACGTATTATACATCATCACTTTGTGGGGAATCCAGATGATGTTTTGACTTTCAAAAGAAGAGAATTCCACAAAAGAAAGTGCTACTCTTATGACAAAAGGAATCTATCAAGGCATTTCAAAATAATGACTAAATTATTTTGTGCCTTAGGTCTCAATCCAAATTTGAAGCCAGTCATTTTATCATTTATTCCAGATCCTCTCCAAGTTGCAGTTAATCAAGCACTTCAAAGGCAAAATAGAGACATACTTCAGTTAACAGTTGGAGAAATCCAACAGGAAGTCTTTATTGCCTTGGAAGACATCTGCAATAGAAGAAAGATATTCAAAGATTATCTTCATGGTGACAAAAGAATTGATCGAGCATGTGACGAGTCTCATTTGAAGCTTAAATGTCCGAAAGATAAGCTTTGTGACTGTGGCTCAAAGAAAAGAGGCGTTTTAGAAAATTTTCTTTTCCAAAAAATACAAAATGGAAAAAGAAAAAGAAGCCTCAATGGAGATATCTAAGAAAAAGAAGAAGATCAACGACAGAGTCTGATCGATGCTATATCTGCAATCAAAAGGGACATTTTTCAAAAGATTGTCCAAAGAACAAGAAAGGATCAAAGAAGATTGCACAAATGATCCAGCAAGCAGGAATCAAGATTCAAAGAGATGATGATATAGAGTCTGTTTGCTATATTGAAAGTGAACCTTCAGACAAAACTATTTGTGCTACTCCAGTAGATCATGCTAAAATTTCAAATTCAGAATCAGACTATTCAGATGTTCAAATGATGCTAGCCTAGACTCAAGATATAATCAGAAACATTGCAATGGTGTTATACCAGTTCTAGTTCCTAATATTCCAGTTAAGATCTATTTAGACAAATATAGTAATCCCATTACTGTAATTGCCTTTATAGATACTGGAGCAGCAGAAACCATCATGAATCCAGACGTATTACCCCAAGAATGGTGGAAGCCTCATGTCAGGTATTTTAATTCTGCTGCAGATCATCCTTTTGCTACCCATTTGATCAGTAAACCTATCACTACTCAGTTCTTTCCAGGCTGTTATGTCAGAACTACAGTCTTGGGCTCAAAACTCCCAAGAAAAGATATTGTAGTAGGTTTTGACCTCTACACAAAAGCTCAACGTCTAAGAATTCTTCCTGATGGAGTACGTTTCAAAAATTTCTTCCAACCTTTTGTTACCACAACCAAACTTTTTTCCATCCAATTAGAAAAATTTTTTCAGCTTATCCAAGAGTTGATAGAAAAATCATGTGCAAATTCCTATTCAGAATTTCTTCTTAAATGCCAAAATCCTTTATGGAAAAATTTTGAATTTTTTATTACACCCCCTTCAAGAAAAGTGAAGATATCAACCCTACAAAAGCCAGTCATATAGGAATGAATCCAGATCACTTGCTCTTGGCTGAACAAGAATGTCAAGAACTTTAATAGCAAGACTTGATTGAGCCATCAGATTCTCAATGGGCGTGTGAAGCATTCTATGTCAATAAAAGATCAGAACAAGTCAGAGGGAAATTGAGATTAGTTATTAATTACCAACCCCTTAACCATTTCCTCCAAGATGACAAATTCCCGTTGCCAAACCAAAAATTACTTTTTTCTAGTTTAGCCAAAGCTAGAATCTTCTCCAAGTTTGATCTCAAAGCAGGATTTTGGCAATTAGGAATTCATCCTGATGACAGAGCAAAAATAGGTTTCTGTATTCCTAACAGACATTTTCAATGGAAGGTCATGCCATTTGGATTAAAAACTGCTCCATTGTTCCAGAAAGTAATGATAAAGATCTTCTAGCCTATCATGAAGAATGCTCTAATTTACATTGATGATATCTTGCTTTATAGTCCAAATAAAGAAGCTCATCTTCAACTCTTACAAGAATTCAAATCTCTTATTCTTAAATATGGGATCATGCTTTTAGAAAAGAAGATGCAGATAAACAAGATAGAAATTGAGTTTTTGGGCATGAATCTAAAAGATGGAAAATATCTTCCTGGCCCTCATATCTCTCAAGAGCTTCTTAAGTTTCCAAAAGAAACCTATCTCAAAAACAAGTCCAACAATTCTTTGGGATTATTAATTACTTTAGAGACTTCATTCCTAAAGTTTCTAAGTATATTAATCCTCTAAGAAAAATGCTAAAGAAAAATCCTCCAGCATGGTCATCTAGATAGATGAGAGCTTTGCAACATGGTCATCCAGACAGACGAGAGCTTTGCAAAGGCTAAAAGAAATATCTCAGAACTTATCTCCACTCCAAATTTCGTCAGATGGAAAAAGAATTTTGCAAACAGATGCCAGTGATAAATATTGGGGAGCGATACTCTTTGAAGAAAATCAAGGGAAAAGACAACTCTGTGGATTCAAAAGTGGAAGATTTTCCAATGCAGAGATCAATTATCATTCCACATTCAAAGAAATCCTGGCGGTTAAAAAAGGTATCTCAAAATTTGAATTTCATATTAAAGGATACCATTTTCTTGTTGAAATGGACATGTCTTCTTTTCCCAAAATGCTCAAATTTAAACAAAAAACCTTACCACATTCCCAACTCCTTCGATGGGCTGAATGGTTTTCACAATTCTCTTTTGATGTCAAACATATCAAAGGAAAGGAAAATATTTTTGCTAATTTCCTTTCTAGGCCCAATGATAAAATATTAACTTTCAAAAGAACATACTTTTGGCCCAGACCCATGATGATGTACAAACCATCTTCTTCATCCTCACTATTTCCTACCTCTCATCCTATCACCCCTAACCTTAATCCAGAATTTCCACTAGAAGTTATGGACCTTGTTCAACAAAAAACCTTCCATCAAAAAACCAAAGATATGATGTTTGAATATCAAATCCAGGTTTTTAAAAATTTTAGAGGTTTAATTCTCAAACCATGGGGTGTACATCTTGATTACCCATTTATACATCCCATCAAATTTGAATTTGTTGAACAACCAGATGAGATAAAATGGTTTTTATGGTATCTTACTCATTTATACCATATTGCCATTTAGTTCTTTATTCCAGATCTCTATTATTATCTTTTAAAAGCCGTGCGAGGAAATGTTTAACCAGAACATCAAAATTTCTTCACTTTTATGAGTTGGTTTCATCCTCTAACACAATGGCTAAATATGGTGGAACAATATTCACGGGATAAGGGAAAATGCCATATGGTAATTATCTTTTATAAACCTCAAAATTTCATGCAATGGGGCAGATCAATGCAATTAGGACCTTTTCCCACGGCATGGATACACAAGGTTTACTTAGATGACATAAGGAATTATGATATTGATTATCAAGAAATCCAAAAATTCCTTTGTCAACTAAATAAGGTAATACCATTTGAAATATGGCCACCTCTAGAAATTGATGCTCTATGGGACACTTGGCCAATCCAGTACAAGCCATATCACAAGGAGATTTTAAAAGCCATTCAAGAATATTATGAAAATATTTCGGATCCATAAGAATGGTCTCAAGATTATCCTTGGTGTTGCAGTCAAATCAATTTGAACAAGATAAGGATGCAAGATGAAAAAGAAGATAAAATGGAATGTGAAGAAGGCAACAATCACAGTGAGAGCTCAATGGATAGTGCAGAATTCCCACATTCCAATGCTAATAGTTAAATTCTCCTTTTCAGTCATGATGTTATATTTTATCTTTTGTTTTAATATGGTATGTATTTGCTTGTCATATTAGGAATATTTTGTAAACTAGTGGTTATATATTAATGTGTCAAGAATATTTACTATTCCTTGAGTCAATCATGTCATGTGTCATGTAGTTGTATTATTAGTGTGTCAGGAATATTTACTATTCCTTGAGTCAATCATGACGTGCAGATGTATTTTCATGTAGTTGTATTAGGAATATTTACTATTCCTTAGGTCAATTATGGTGTTAAGTTGTATTATTATGGTGTCAGGTGTATTTTGGCAATATCCTATCTCCTTCCCCTATAAAAGGAGATGTTGTATCATGAAGAAGATATAAAAGTTTCCACTTAATAAAATACTAGTGTGTTTTTTATCTATGACTTTCTAAATTCTCTCGTTTTTCTCTTTAGATTTCTGAAAAGGGGGTTAATTTCATGAGTTACAAATAGTTAAATAGAGTATGATCTGTACTTGCTATATAAATATGAATCCTGCACATCAGAAATATTTAAACTCCGATCAGTGATGCCATTATATTATTAAGGATTGCGGATGAGTCTTGAATTAGGTGCTTGTAGCTAAAAGGCAGTCCCTGTCTGAATGGCCGAGAGGAATAGCCTGTGTTTTGGCATAGCATACCTGCTACAAGTTCTTGATTCTTGAATAATCCCGTCCAATGATCGATTTATAATATTTAATTAGAACAGTAGCATCTTATCTATATTCCACCACCATTAATTAATCCATTACACACTATTAACACATAAGTATATCAACTTGAACCATAAAGATCCATCTCAATAAATCAATATATTCACTAAGTTATACTTACTTACTTATTCCCTTTCCGCATTATCAATGGTAGCTCGGTCGGAAAGCATCTCTACTTAACAAAACAATCTCATCGGGGTCGAGAGATATCACACTATCACATCCACATATGGCATGTATAGCTAGACTCTCTCACACACGCTACGGTAGTTTGAGAATCGACTAAACCATAGCTCTGATACCACTAAATGAAACACCTCTTACCCATTTTTAATACCAGAACAGGGTACGAGGCATCACTAGATTTTTACACTTAAAAATACACAAACCAGCTATAAAATTTCTTTCAATTTAGAATCTAATCACATTCTTATGATGTATACATTAATTCATTTACTAACATGCAAGTATACTCGTTCATATATTGTATCATTATGACTCATAACATAGCTACTATTAGTCATATCACATGGTATTATACAATAATAAAATTTCCATTAATTTAGGCCAACATTCTAGGCCAACTCAGTAACATATATACATATATTCAAGTCCTTATACATGCCATAAACTTAATATTTCAGAATCTTTTAATACTAACCTCAGCCTGATAGTGTGATAGTATCTCCGGCGACCTCCAACTCGAGCTAGCATCTAAAACTCTATAAGAAAAAGGAAGGGAAGTGAGTAAGCATTATAGCTTAGTAAGTGAATATGTAAACAATAATAATAATACATTACTAATGCCATTTATTAATCCCAAAATATGTCTCCACCATTATATAATCTTAATCTCTCATGAAATTATCATTTACTTAAAATCAGTACAAGTTGTCCATTTGAGTCTTAGTCACTAAATTATTTTTATCCAGAGTTACAGAGCTCCAAATTAAGATCCGTAAATTTTCCCAAAAACTAGACTCATATTTCTTCTTACCATAAAAAATTTAGAATTTTTGGTTGGGCCAATTAGTACAATTTATTCATTAAATACCCCCCATTTTTGCTACCCGATAGTCCTGACCACTCTTCACTAAAATTTCAATTTCTCTTTATACATAACTCGAAAGATGTTCACATCTATTTCTACTAAAAATAGACTCAATAAGGAATCTACCTATATAAGTTATGTCCCATAAAAATTTTTTTAAAATTTTTAATGATTTTTCCAAATCAAAACAGGGGATCACAAAGTCATTCTAACCAGTCTTAAAAAATATAAATATCTCAAAATATAGAATTCTTTTGCTTGCTTTGTTTCTTTTATATGAAAAATAAACTCAATAAGCTTTAATTCAATATCTCATTCAGCTTCAAATTCAATTTCTACCATTTTTGGTGATTTTTCACAATCACTCCTCTGCTGCTGTTTGAAACTGTTTATTCCAAATTTCAACTCTTTCACTAAAATTTCTTATTGTCAACTTTCAAGTTAATACTTATCCATATTCATCTTATCAAAATTCAATCACATATCTAACTCATAATTCAAAACTCATATATTCATTTTCCGGTATTTATCCCCACATTTTTCATGTTAAATTCCATTTAGCAAACTTATTTCTCCCAGTGAACACTTCGGAAAGTAACAATATTCGGCGGTTTTAGCACATAGCTTACCTTTTGGAATTAATGCCCAGCTTAGTGGTATACGCACATAGCACCACACTATTGGACTAACATGTAATTGTGGCATACGCACTTAGCGCCACTTTTCAAATTAACATGTATAACTGTGGCATATCCACTTAGCACCACGTTACATGTTTAACCGTAGTATATCCACTTTGCACCACGTTAATGAATCAATATATGTAACTGTGGCATATCCACTTAGCACCACGTTACATGTTTGACCATGGTATATCCACTTAGCACCACGTTAATGAATCAATATATGTAACTGTGGCATATCCACTTAGCACTACGTTACATCTATCAATATGTGTAATCGTGGCATATCCACTTAGCACCACGTTACACGTATAACCGTGGTATATCCACTTAGCACCATGTTTTTCCATTCTGAAGGTTCAACCGAGATTTCCTCATTTAATCTCAATTCATCAACCACAATCACCGTTTATGTCCATTAATTGTACATTACTAAAACTTATTTCACATGTCACAAAATAAAATATCATAACATAATAAAAACAATACATTATTTACATATAAACTTACCTCAATGTAAATATAGAAATTTTACAATTTAATCCACAATCTTTTCCTTTCCCCAATCCAGGTCCATTTCACGTCTTTCTTGATCTAAAATAACACATTTAGCTTATTTAATACTCACATTTATCAAAACAGTCCTTAACCCCGGCTTTGGAAAAATTACAATTTTACCCCTAAACTTTTACATATTTACACTTTTGTCCCAAAGCTCGGAAATTAAACTTTTTCCCTAATTCTTATGTTTTAGAACATGCTGGTCATTTATTTACTAATGGCAACATCAAATTCTCACTCTAACATATACTTATGAACATTAGGTATTTTTACCGATTATGTCGTTTTTACTCGTTCACTTAAAACAGGGTAGCACAAGTTGTTCAACATAATTTAAAACCTCATAATCTATCATAAAACATCAAAATAAACAATTATTCAACATGGGTCAATTTCTGAAATCAAACCCTAGCTCAAATAAATGGTAGAAATAGAGAAATCATGTTACCGGAATTTCAAAAATGTAAAAATCATTAAAAACGGGGCCAGAACGGACTTACAATCGAGCTTGGAAGCTTGAAAAACCCTAGCCATGGTTTCTCCATGCTATTTTCGGCCTTGAGGAAGAAGATGAGCAAAAATTGGCTTTTAATTTGATTTTTTAAGTCATTTAATCATTAAATGACCAAAATGCCCCTAACTAAAAAATATTCTTTTTCACCCATTTCATGTCCTTTTTTGTCCAATAAATTAACCAATGGTCTAATTACCATTTAAGGACCTTCAATTTAAAATTTCATAACAATTGGACACCTCTAACTTGTTGAACTCAACTTTTGCACTTTTTATAATTTAGCCCTTTTGACTAAATTGAGTGCCCAAACGTCGAAATTTTCGTACGAAATTTTTACAAAATAATTTTATAAAAATGTAAACCATAAAAAATATAAATAAAACATATTTCAATTAAACACCTTTACCTTCTAGAATGCACATTTTACTACTTTTGCAATTTAGTCTAATTTATCAAATTTGACAAACAAACAATAAAATTTTGTAACGAAAATTTCACAAAATATTGCAAACACAAAATAAATTTTAAAACTCAATCAGAATAAATATTTTGACCTCAGATTTGTGGTTTCGTAACCACTATTTCGTTTAGGCCTTGTATCGGGCTATTACATAGCAAGCCATATATTTTATTTATTTCACAATTTTACCATGGATTCTACACATTTTTCAATTAAATCCCTAATTGACATTTTTTATCAAAAATCTTTTAATAAATGTTGTTTATTTAGCAACAACCATCCATTTTCTACTATCAAACATCAAAACACTTACATTTTCATCAATGGAAAAACCCTAGACTTTTAACAATTTCACAAATTAGTCCCTGGGCTAGCTAGATTAAGCTGCAACAATTCTGAAAACATAGAAATCATTAAAAACGGGACAAAAATCACTCACCAATTGAGCTTCAAAGTGACCAAACCCTAGATGTGCAAAAATGGTTTCTTTTTCTCTTTAAAATTCGGTGGAAAATGGTTATTAAAGATGAAGACATTGTTTTTATTTTATTTAGTATATCATTTAATTACCTATTTACTTAATTAACCTTTATAATTAATTCAAATTACAAAATTACCAAGCCATTATCATCCACTAACATTTTAATGGGATATTTTCCATATAAGGACCTTTACTTCAAAATTCTATAGCTATTAAACACCTTTAGCTTATAGAACGCAACTTTTCTACTTTACATGATTTAGTCCTTTTTCACAATTAAGCACTCAAACGATAAAATTTATTAACAAATTTTTCATACGACTCTACTATCATGCTGTAGACATTAACATAATAATAAAATAAATTTTCTATCCTCAAATTTATGGTCTCGAAACCACTATTCTAATTTCATTAAAAACGAGCTGTTATAGTAGATTTCATTGGCCACTAGATTTACGAGGAAATGGTCAAGTGCATACGGAGCCAAAATTAAAGCATGTACTTCCACATTTATTCACCAATCTATGCCACCATGCTGACATTCCCATTCCCCTGATTGAGCCATTCATGAGACCTACGAGGAGCATGATTGAGGAAAACTTATACAGCTAGTTCATCGAACACCAAAGGAAGCAAAATCGGGAGAAGGAGCAATGGACTAAGCATAAGAGTGATATCCGAGTGCCGACAATGAGAAAGATTAAAGCTCATACGTCGAAGATGACAAGACTCCTGGATATGTGTATCTAAGAATGCCAAACTCGATAGATGTAAGATATAGGAGACATTCTAATTCGCATTGTAGAACAGAATGGAAGGCCCACACCAGAATGACTACTAGACATGTTCGAGAGATTTCCACCACCAGGCGAGGATGGTGCCAACAATAAAGATGATAACAATGATAATAAGGAGGAGACCCTGATTGTACCACCAGATTATGAGAGAGTATTTCTCCCAGATCGCTCATCGATGAAGGGCATGATGATTCACGACCCGAGCCATCATAGCCCAGCCCAAATTTTGGAAAGTCGAGCTACTAAAGCATCAATGAGGCACGAGAGGGGCAAGGCACTGATAATGGAGGAGCCAAACACTGATTCCAACTAATTCTAAACATTTTAAAATTTTTAATTTTGACCTCGTACTTTAATTTTTATTTGGGACAATTTTTAATTTTTGTTTTAGTTTTTAATTAGTTAGAATTTATTAGTTATATATATTTGTGTGTTTTACTTTTTTCTTTGTAGGAACCCCATAATTTTTAATGGTACTACAACTATGAGTCAATACCAAAGAGGAGTAGTCCAATCAATTGAATTGTACAAATCACGCCAATCGAGTAACCTCTTTCCTTTATATTTTTATTGTACATTAGGGACAATGTGCGAATAATGGGGGTAACTTAGGAATATTTTAATTTTAATTTTTTATTTTATTTTCCTTTATTTTAAGTAGCTTTTAATTTTTAATTTTAGATGTTTTCTATGTGCTTGAGCTTGTAGAAATACAAGTGATTGGTTACGAGCATGCTAATAGGATTTTGTAAATAAAATACAATTTTAGTTTGATAATAATTGATCCTAAAATTTCCAATTTTAGACTACTTAGTCCAATTTATTACACTGTGAACAAATTTAAGATGTTAAGTATACCAAATGATAAATAGATATATAACTAGCATGCATGTTTATATGAATTATAGGTTGTAAAATTACCTAGGGATAACCTAAGGCATTTTTAAGTAGACAATTTCTCGAGCCTAAAAGCTATCTCGTAAACATTTTCCCTAGTACCTATTTTGAGCCTGAATCCATTTTCTTGGTGAGCTGTAAATGAAACCTTAAGCCTAAAGAATATGTTTTTTGATCCTTTAATTTTTTTTGGTCATTGCATGAATTTAGATGTCCAACCATTGATATTGAGGGATTAGGTAGATACATCTTGGTGGTTTCAAAAGAAAACAAATTTTGAGTGAACTAAGGAATTCTATGGTATAGTGAGTATAACATTTTGAGCTGGTAGAAAAATAAGGCAAAATGCGAATAGAGAAAATATTGATGAAAAAAATAAAAACAAAATGAGTTAGAAAAAAAGTACACTCACCTTTGTTTAAAAAATTTGTACGAGCTTGAATGACTATATTTATGAATACTATACGATGCCTTAGTAAGTTTAGAGATAAGGAATGTGAGGGAAGTGGATATAAAGTGGTGAGCTATATGTATACTAGGGGGAGTATCATGGACAATACAACGTGGCAAACTACTTTTACGCTTAGTTGTTATGTTGAGCCTATTCTTTGAATTCCAAACCAACATAAACCGCAAAACGTTACAAGCTGAAAAGTCCTATGTGACTTAGGTAGTACCTTATGTGGATGAAATTGTGTAGAGTTTTGATGTTTTTGCCACTTATATTCATTTGAACATTGTGTAAAGTTGTATATTTGTTTTGATGGAAACCTATACTTAAAATTATTTTATTTGTTTGTTTTGTAATTTATTGAACTAACCCGTCTAATTTTAGAAATTGTGAGTAAATTGTATATCATGTTAGATTTATATGTTTATTTATACTATCTTGTTAATATAATTGTATCCAATTTCTTGTCTCAAACTAGTTCAAGTACATTTTCTTTTCTTGCATGATTATTTACTATTTTTAGTTTAGTTTGTTTTTAGTTTTTATTTTCTTTTGGTTAACTTGCTTGAGGACAAGCAAAGACTTAAGTGTGGGGGTATTTGACCTGCCAACAAATGTAGTAGTTAATTTAGTCTATTTTCGCACTTGAGAAGCTTGTTTTGTAGCCAATTTAGTATTTAATATTATATTTTTTTATATTTAGTAGTTAAGATTAAATATTAGTAAAATAAGTATTTTTTAACACATTTTCTGAGTGTTGTGACCTATTAGGCCAACATGGACCTTAGGTATTTCTAATATGTGTAATTGAGTGTGTAGGATGACGATTTATAGGCCTAATTGACGTGGAAGCAAGGGATGAGTGATGCACAAGCTTCTTGAGATGTCAAAGCATGAAACAAACCATACAAGGAGAAATTCACATGTCGTGCCAGGCCAGAGATCTTAAATGGCACGACATAGGTCAACATGCTGCCCAAGTATGGGTTACTTTCTTCCACATAATCGAATTTAAACGAAGACCTAGGACATGCTAAAGATCTAATTTTGGCTGCCAAGACTCCTATAAATAAGACCTTAGGGGTTTGATGTAACAAAGTTGTTCCATATACAATAATAGACCCTAGTAGTTTTGGAGTAGGATTAGATTTAGTTTTCTTTCGGCTTTTGTAAACTCTTTTTTTTCCCCTATTGGAATCTATTTTGATCCAAGAGTTTTTCTATTTAATTAAATTATTTAGTTTATTTCTTCTTCACAAGTGACATTATTCATTAACCCAATCAAGAGATGTACTACTCTGTTCTCCATTCGATATCAAATGCATGATTATTCTAATCCCTTTTCTCTTCTGACTTATTTGTGTTCTTTACATGTTTATTTCAATTGAGATTAAGATTATGAATAACATGAGTGATTAAATCCCTTAGGGGAGATTAACAACTGGATGGGGATGTGATTAACGGAGTATCTAAGGTTTCCTGAGAGGATTAGTTGGTTTAGATTATGCATTCTTAAACCTTAGGCTTAATAACCCTAAGATGTTATCATAAGTTAGATGAGACCGAGAGATAAGTCAAACCAAGTAAATCGTAGTTTATCCTGGTTGAGAAAGTGAGATCGAGAGCTCAGCGAGTATCAACCAATCAATTAATTACTTTAAGGCCAGGAGGTAATAATTGGTTAACTGATAACTAATCCAACTTAAAACCCTAATCTGAAGTTAATTACAAACATTGAAACAAGTTAATCTTCCTGATTTGTTTTATTAGTTTAAGTCGTTTGTTTATTTTCTTGTTTATTTATTTTAGTTATATAATTTCTCTCCTTAATGTATTTTATGATTTGTTGTAATATATGAATTAATTATTACTATTTATACTTATTATTGTAAAAAAGGTTTTTATAGTTTTATTCCATCCTCTCTTAGGTACGATCCTTAGAATACTTCCAAGTGTTTCATTGTAAACTATACTATATTGCAATTTGACCCGTGCACTTACAGACACCTTTGATTAAATTTCTAATTTTTTTGTGTGTTATTTTTACTATAAACAACAACTCATTTATAGACAGTCAAGGACGAGCTAAACCACGTGTTTCATCACCTTCCTTCTTCACATAAAGTGTTGGTTCACTAATGCTTCTCTCGAACCCCAAGCTTGACAGGTAGTTGTTTATTCTATCATACCAGGCCTTTGGTGGCTCCTTTAAGGCATACCCTCTAGTTGTTTCAAGAAAACCATTAAGGAAGGTAAATTTTACATCAAGCTGATGTATTTTCCACTGCCTTTGACTAGCCAATGCCACCAAAAGTCTGATGGTATCAAGTCTTGCAACTGGTGCAAATGTTTCAAAGTAATCAATTCCACACTTCTGACTAAATCCCTTCACAACTAACCTTGCCTTCAGCTTGCTCAAAGTTCCATTAGCATTGTGTATAGCTTGAAACATCCATTTTACTCCTATGACCTTCCTATGAACTGGTCTTACAACAAGATCCCAAGTCTGATTTTTATGTATCATGCTCATTTTATCAAGCATAGCTTACCTCCAACCTTCTTGTGCTTGAGCTTTCTTCAAACCTAGCTTGTTTAACAGCAGCTACATCAGCCCTCTCATTTACTTCACTGATCAGTCTGATTTCCCTAACTGGTACATGATCACTCTTGATCACATTAATCAACATTATTTTGCCCTGTCACTAAATCTCCAGTAGCACATTCTTGTTTGCCTTTGTCCTAATTCCAGGTTGGCATCTCATCAAATACAACATCTTTGATTACAAACACCTTGTAAGTTGTAGGATCAAGGACTCTATAGCCCTTTTTAACACTACTATAGCCTACAAAAATGCCAAGTTGAGCTTTCTTTGCCAATTTGTCCCTTTTAACATTAGGAACATGTGCATAACAGATGCAACCAAAGACCTTTAGATGAACTACTGATGGTTTGAATCCAAACCAGGCTTCAAATGGAGTTTTATCTAACAATGGTTTGGTTGGTAGCCTATTTTGAAGATTCTGCCTCAACGCAGCAACTTCTAAGCAAACTACTTTCAAACATTAGGCATCTGGCCATATCCATCAGGGTTCAATTCTTTCTTTCATTGACACCATTTTGCTGAGTTGTGTAGGTGTTGGTGAGCTGGTGTTCAATCCTTGATTCTTCATAGAACCTTTGAAACATATCAGAGGTGTACTCTGTCTCATTATCTGACCTCAATATCCTGAGCTTGCAATCTACTTGAGTTTCATATGTTAGATTGAACTTCCAAAACACTGAGGCTACTTCTGACTTGAACTTTAGAAAATAAACCCAACAAAATCTTGAGTAGTCATCAATAAAGAGAATGAAGTACCTACTGCCATTCAAAGATTACATTTTCATAAGACTACACATATCAATATGGACTAGCTGCAACTTTTTAGAGGCTCTCTAGGCCTTGTTTGCTGGAAATGGCAGTCTAGCTTGTTTTCCTAGCTGACACACTTCATAAATATTCTATTGTTCAACTACTTTTATGAAGTTTTCAATTGAAGTAGTGACTTGTAGTTAACATGGCCCAACCTTTTGTGCCACAATTCGGACTCATCTAAAGTAATTAGGTAGGCACTAACAGAACCCATACTCCAATCAATAACAAGGCTTCTATCAGTCATTGCTACTAACATGAGCTTGGATCTGTTAGGATCACTAATCAAGCACTCTTCGCCTTTAAACACAACAAAATATCCTTTTCCAAGTAACTTTGCAATACTTAGTAGATTTCTATCAATTTCAAGTACTAAAATAACATTGGAAACAAGTTTGGTACCTGAAAGAGTGTCAATTAGAACATCTCCCTTCCTTTTTGCTTTGATGTATTGACCATTTCCCATTTTTACTCTCAAGTTGAAACTTCTATTATGCTCTTGAAGATAGCAGCATCAGGTGTCATGTGGTTGGTCCAGCCACTGTCAATCAGCCACCTTTTTTTTGCTTTTTTTTATGATTACTGAACAAGAAGCAATAATTACTCGCTCTTCATGAGCATTTCTCTCTTCTGCCACTTGAGCTTCTGTTTTAAGCTGTTGAGCACTGCTTACAAACCTTACATTGTACATCAAATATGTACCAACAGTTGTTTCTGGATGGTTAATCCTTTTGCAATGAGAGTAAGGTGGACATCTTCTTCTTGCTCCATCTCTTTTAGACTTGTCTGACCAAGTTTAATTCTCTTTGTAGCTAGTAGAGCTCAAGGTTGGTCTGCTCTTGGCTTGAAATGCACCTTCATGATGCTCTTCCTGTCTACTAGCTCTCCTTTGTTCTTAAGCATAAAAAGCATTAATTAGCTCAACCAAAGAGATTCTTGACAAATCTCTTGAGTCTTCAAGGGAAGAGATTTTGGCTTCATATCTTTCAGGTAAGGTTGAGATAACCTTCTCCACTATTCTGTTTTCTCTTAATTAGTCCCCAAGTAGCCTGATATTGTTCACAACAGTTATAATCCTATCTGAATATTGCTTACTTGTCTCTAACTCCTTCATCTTCAAGTTTTCAAAGTCCCTCCTTAAGTTGATGAGTTGTTAATGTATTGTTTTTTCAGTGCCTTGAAACTCTTCTTTGAACTTGTCCCAAGCCTGCTTTGGAGTCTCACATGCATGATCCTTGTGAAAATCAAGTCTGACACACTATTTTGGAGGCAAGACATTGTCTTGTACCTCTTGGCTTTATCATTAGAGTATTGCCTGATGAGAGTTATTGTGGGGTTAGTTCTCAAGGGTGGTGGTTCAAGTTCAGCATTGACAACCTCCCACAAGTCAAATGATTGCAAGTAAGTCTTCATTTTTACTACCCAAATATGGTAGCTTTTACCATTCAACACTGGTGGTGGAGCTAGAGAGAAACTAGATGAAGACATGATGTTTTTGAGAATAGAAAAGAGAAAGGTCTTCTAAGAAGTTGCTCTCGATACCAATTGTAGGAGTTGAGAAATAGATTATGAAGATATAGTAGAGTTTAGAGCTTGAAGCTTCAGTGCCTTGCTATGCAAACAAGAAAATCAGGCTTGAAGAAACAAGAATAGATTGCTTTACTAGAACCAAAACAAGAGAAATTTGCTAAAAGATTCATACATTGATGAAAACAAAACATTACTTATAAAACAAGTGATTAACTTGTCTGAAAAATTGCAAAACATGTCACCTAAACACACCTAACTCCACTAACATGTCTTGAAACTAAAAAATTATCTCTTGCACAGTTGGTTAAGCTGATTTATCAAATCCATGAGCACCAAATTACATCGAATACATTACATACTTAGTTCAAATGTAACTAAGTAGCAAAACATCAATTAAACAACAAAACAGCAACATGTTCAGCAGCTATAACTTGCATGGCTCGATCTAAATGGTTTGCATGAAAGCCACCACTTAAGATATGTTTACGTTATAACCTCTTTGAGGTCCTTTTGAAATAAACAAATTACATGTACTTTAAAAAAGAAAACCTGCAGTCCAACAAATTCGCAGATTGCAAACCTCTCTTATATACTTCCCCCTCCCTTCTCAAACACAAATTAACTTTTAGACAGTAGCAATAGTAAGGCAAATTTTGATTCTTTCAGGAAATATAAGAATGTACATATCACATTCAATCATTGGGAGTGGAAACAGAAGAATAAACAAAGGGTGCTCCCAATTGCATTACTAGCAAGTGTATATCATCATTTTGCTCTTTTAATAGGTCTAGCTTGAAAACCTCCTTCGGCTCTCTTTTGAAGAGAATAAGGCATGTATGTTCCCATAATTCTATCCCACATGATGAAGAATGGTTGAGAGAAATTATATTTGCCTCCATATAAATAATGATGAACATCATGGTAAGCCGAATTGTTGTTAAAGAAGATGTGGAACAAGTTTCCAGGAAGCCATACCCCGCAATGGTCATCCACTGATTTCATGGTGGCAAAGCTGAAGAAATACATGGAAGTTCTTGGAGACATGCCAGAGATTGAATACGACAAGGCACCACCAATTATGTCAAAGACAAACGCCTCCAATGGGTGATTGTATATTGCTCCAAATGCGTAGGGAACCACAACCTTATGGTGATGAGAATGGAAGTGTCGGTATAAGAACTTGTTGTAGTGGAAGTATCTATGCATAAAATATTGCCATGTATCCAATACAAACATTGCTATTATAAATTGTCCTGCCATAACTGTTATGGAATACGATTGGCTTTTGGAAGCACCTCCACCTCCATTTCCTATCACCTACATATTAAAAGTCAACAGTCACCCCACTTTCAAAAAGGAAAGACACATGTAAACTCTTTTATTGATAACATTTTTTCAAAGCATCATTAAGTTTAATAATTAATAAGAAAACAAGCCACAAAGTTATTATCAGAAAAGGAGAAAGAAAAAGAAAAATTTGGTCATAAACTATACCCTGTACAAAACGATGGCAAGAGTAGACTGAATGGTTTGCTGGAAAAGGACATTTTTTATGACATTTGCTTTGGACACCAAATTCTTCTCTTCCTCGTCTTTCTTTGAATGCAATCTGTAGTTGTCGAAGGACCCAAAAGATATGTAGAAAGCTGAATAAATCCAATAAACAACGATCGGAACAAAAGTTGCCAGCAATTCATCAGATATTGCCAAAGCCATCTTTGTACTACACAAATGGGAGGAAGAAGAAGAAGAAACAGCAAGGAAATTAATGGACTTGGAACTGCCATTCATCAACTTATAATTGCGAAACAGATGGATGACGAGATGCCTTTGAATTCAATGTCAAACCCAATTAAATGCGGCTTCTTTACTTGCTACAAATTTTCTGACATAATATTATTATAATTATACATTAAATTTCTATTTTGAACAATAAGTGTTGAAATAACTTTTATTTTAGGCTTCTGTACTTTACTTGTTTCCCAAACCTTATTCATGGTTCTTCTTTTATTTGCTTCACTAATGGGAAACAATTTTACGAAATGATAAAAATTTTATACTCAATCCTCTATTTTATCTCCTCAAAATTCTATTTATTATTTGAAAATTTTCATAAAAAAAGAAAGAGAGAATTATGATAAAAGAAAAAGTAAGATTGCAGATGCATTAATAAAAATAGCTCTCTCTAATATTGAAGGTTTGCACATAATCGAAGATCCCCTATAGAGATTCAAGAAGTCAAAATAGAGAATAACGCTAGAGGCAATTTACAGAAGAATATTATTATAATCCTTTGATTATATATTTTAATTATGGAGTGTATAAATCTAATAAGTTCAATTAATTAGAGTAAAGTATCTACCTTTCAAAAAAATTATGAGTTATTAAATTAAATTAATTAATTTATCATGAGTTATTAAATTAAAATAATCAATTTATAAATTTATAATGTTCCAAATTCATAATAGAAAATTAATGAACTGAATAATTTATTAGATTGATGTATTTAATTTCACAAATTGAATACTATATTCATTTAATAAAATATAATTAATAAATTTTTTTCTCATGTGAAATTTAAATATTTTATTAAAATAATATTTTAATTAAAATTATTTTTATTTAATAAATTATAATTAATAAATTTTTTATATGAAATAGTTATAATTTTACTTCAAATTTTATATAATATGATTTATAAAATTCATTCTACTAAAAACTTGAATATTATTACGAAGTGTTATTATAAAAATAGCTCACTATATATATATATATATGGTTTTGTTTATTAATGAGATATTATCCTATTATGTTCATTAATTTCTTATTACCTCCACGGCTCCACGCGTCTACCATATTAATTGGATTCTTACTAACGAAATAAATGCGGTACGATTGCAAAGGACATGTAAAATTTCAACAACTGATTGCAATTTTTTTATATAATACCTCAAATTCTCTCTGACCATTTTCTAAATTCTAAATAAAAAGATAAGCAATTCAAAAAGTAAAAGTAAAAAGGATGACATACTTAAATTCATGTTTTTTTTTATATTAGTAATAATATTAATGTCAATTAAATTAAAATTTAATTGATGATAAAATATATTTTTAATAAATAAAAATTATTAAATTAATTATAAAAAGTTTAATAAATTGAGAATTTATCAAATTGACTTCTAGTTTGTTTGGATAGCATAGAATAATTGAATGAAAATATAATTATTAGGGTAGTAATTACATTTATAATTATAGAGAATTGTAATTTCCAATTTCCTAAATGTGTTTAGTTGACATCGTGTAATTACATTATAATTCCCCATATCATGTTTGGTAGTATAAATTGTAATTACACAATTACACAATTTATATTTTTAAAAAATATATTAATAAATATAAAAATTATTATTATGATAAAAAATTCTAAACAAGTAACAAAAATTAAACTCAAATCATCATATGTATTGTGAAGTATGTCTTGCAGTTCAGTCAAATTAGGATATAAATAGAGAGTGACGTCACAACAAGGAGGAGCTCCTCGTCCCAAAAAGCTGCTGACATCACGACGAGAAAAAGACCGTCATCCGATGTGGCGATATGTCATGCAATTTCTCGATTTTCTTCTTCCAATTAAACTCTAATTATCTGTCCTAGTAGAACTCTAATTAGTGTAGATTATTTTAATATTATTTGATGTAAAAATTTAGGCTATAAAAATAGGTACCTTTTCCACCATAGAAAAATAACCCATTAGACATTTAGGTATTAGCTTTTACAAGCTTTTAGAGAATTTTGTGTTTATATTTTGAGGGTTCTAATTTCGAGTTCCGGGCTTTAGTTTTTTCTTCATATTTTTGTACTCTTCGTTTTTACCATTTTAGTGAAATTATCTTTGCCCATGGTTTTTTATCCTCTTCGGAGGATTTTTTTTCCATGTAAATATCTGTGCTCGATCTTTTTAGTTTTCTTCGATATTTTACTTATTTTTGCTTAATCGTGTTTATCCTGAACATGTATTATGTTAATCTAAAAAAGTAGTTGACAGCGCAATTACTAATAAAAAGAGTAAGAAAAATAAACATCATATGTAATTTATCTAATTGTTATGGTGCATATTTGTTGGGTTATTCCCTATTTAATATTTAACATATGTTCTTTATCATCATTTGTTTGTCCTTTAGCAAATTCATCATTATTTAAATTTGAATCTACATCATTAAGATTATCAAGATCTCCTTCTTCCATGTACTTTATAAAGTATGGATCATCTCAATTCCACATATGATTTAAATTATGAAATATTCACCATGTTAGCACGATTCAACATTGATGTTAGTACAATTCAACATTGTTCTTTATGATATACTAAGGTGATATTAGACAAAATAAGGCCTATAAGCTGATTTTTTTAATTTAGGGTTTTGCGTCAATTTTAATTTTAATTAGGGGTATAGGTCAATTTTGCTAGAAAACGCGTCCAGTTGGACGTGCTTTCCAGTTCTCTCTCCTAGGGTTAGGGTTTTTATTTTATTAAGGTTAGGGCCTTGTTATTAGGATTTAAGGTATTTTGAAAGTGTTCAAGGTTTTCAACAGAAATTCTTAGGTAGTTTTGAGGGTTCGGGGATGTGATAATACACCTCAGCACACATATATTTCATATGTCATGGCTAGATAGGACCATGACCTTAAAAACCCATCATGGGGAAATCTGGTTTTGGGGTAGTAACATTTGATACAATCAGGGGTCGAAGTCAACGTGAAGATCCCATTTGGCAGCTGTGATACGGTCATGGGTTCGAGTATAACCGGGGGGCTATGTGATGGTCATTATGCGGTCAGAAGTTCAAGCTTTTTCGATACTCGCAAACAATGTCCTATATATACCATACATAAGATTGAGGCCATAATCATACGAAAAAACTCTGGGGACTTCTAGTGTAATCAACGTGATTTTTTTCTCTATTTCCAAGCAGCTCGCATCTCTAACCTTTCATTCTTATCTGAAGTCCGACATCGAAGTGGACACAATAGGGGTCTCAGGAGGAGAATAGATGTTCTAACACAGTAGAGGTTAAACTCAAGTCGATACGACAGCGGTTGTAATTATTAATAGGTTGTGTAATAATGACAATCGTCATCACTCCGAAAGGAGTATCACTTTTATTACACTATAACAGCTGCTCCCTGCCTAAGAGTCTTCTTGCGTCCATAATGGTGCTAACCTTCAAACAAGAATGAAAGTTAAAGGTACCATTTGCCTGGAAATGGAAAAAAAATTACATCAATTATAGCTAGAAGCCCTAGAGTTTTTCCCTATGAATATGACCTCAAACTTCTACATGGTCATCATTTCAGGTATTTTGAAAAGATTTAGCTTGTGGCTGCATAACAACCATCAATTGGCTCCCCCATTATACCCTGATCCTACGACCATCGATTGAGATCTCCACGTCAACTTCCACCCTTCAGCATAAAAAGTAAAATCACCTCATAACTGACTTCCCTAGGATAGGTTTTAGAGGAATTGCTACTAGCTCGGCATGATATATGAGATGTGTAAGGCTCGGTGCAATATCGCATCACTAACGACTCAAGAATACCTCAAACGTAAGCAAAATATCCTTTCGAACCAGAATTTTTAAGACAGGAAAATGGTTTAGAGTGGAGAAATAGAAATAATTGGAAAGAAATTATATGAGTGATGGATTGTGATAGCCCGATTTAGGGCCTAAACGGAATAGTGGTTTCGAAACCACAAATCTGAAATAGAAAATTTTATTCTGATTAATTATTATAATTTATCAAGTGATTAGATGTATGTGTTAGAGTATCGGTAGAAAATTTTATGAATTACACGTTTAATTTGCCTATTAGGCCTTAATTACAAAAGTTGATAAATATGAGTTCTAGATGTTAAAGGATTTATTTGAAGAGCATAATTCAAGTAGAGGTCCTTAAATGGTAATTATACCATTAGGTTTCCATGGACAAAAATGGACATACATAGGTAGAAATAACCAAAGTTTTAATGAAGGGCATTTTAGTCATTTGGTAATTAAAAGGAATTAAAAGGGAAAAAGATGGAAAAATATGCTCATCTTCTCCATAAGGGCCGAATACATCAAGGAAACTCCATAGCTAAGGTTTCTTCAACTTCTCAAGCTCATAGTAAGTGATTCCAAGCCTTGTTTTTAATGTTCTTTACGTTTTTGGAGTCCCGGTAACTTGATTTAGCTTATTCTAGCAATAATTTAACCTAGTGTTCATATTTGGAAAAGTACACACAGGTTAAATGTGTCTATTCAGTTGTTCTATGATAGAATATGAGGTTTTAAATTATGCTAAACAACTTGTGCTACTCGGTTTTAAGTAAAAGCGAGTAAAACAACATAATCGGTATTAAAAATACCTAATATTTATAAGTATATGTTAGAGTGGGAATTTGATGTTGTCATTAGTAAATAAATGATCAGCGTGTTCTAAAACATAAGAATTAGGGATAAAGTTTAATTTCCGAGCCTTGGGGCAAAAGTGTAAATATGCAAAAAATTTAGAGGTAAAAATAAGTTAGAGTTAAGGACTGTTTTGATAAATGTGAGTATTAAATAAGCTAAATGTGTTATTTTAGATCAAGAAAGATGTGGAATCGACCTTGATCGGGGAAAGGAAAAGATTATGGACTAAATTGCAAAATTTTTACATTTTGCATCGAGGTAAGTTTATATGTAAGTAATGTATTGTTTTTATTATGTTATGATATTTTATTGTGTGACATGTGAAATAATTTTTAGTATTGTACAATTAATGGATATAAATGGTGAATTGTGGTTGATGAATTGGGATTAAATGAGGAAATCTCGGTTGAACCTTCGAAATGGAAAAACGTGGTGCTAAGTGGATATACCATGGTTATACGTGTAATGTGGTGCTAAGTCGGTTCTTGGACCAATATAGTGAGTGTGAAAGTTTATCTATACATACCATAAATATATTGTGATTGTGTGGTAGACAATACTAAACTGTGTTTTGTTTTTATATAGTAATGGATCCTGATCGAGCAGTGGCTGATGATGCTGCAAGTAACGCGTCGGCTCCCGTGCAAGAGACCGCACCTATAGAAAGTAGAAATGAGACATCGGGACAGGCAGACGAAGCTAGGAATGCTTTTCTTCAAATGATGAATGACTGGTATACTAATTTTATTATAGCAAATCCTAATGCTCAACCTCCTCCTCCCCTACCTATACCACAATCAGTCCCCATAGCTCTGCAAAGTATTGATATGGTACATCAACAAAACCTCCAGTAGATAGGATCCGTAAACAAAGGGCTGAAGAATTTAGAGCAAACATTGATGATGATCCAAAAAAAGTAGAGTTCTGGCTCAAGAATTCTATGGGGATATTTGATGAATTATCTTTCACACCTGAGGAGTGTTTAGAATTTGCAGTATCATTACTAAAAGATTTGGCCTATCGTTGGTGGAAGACTTTGATATCCGTAGTTCCAAAGGAGAAAGTAACTTGGGATTTCTTCTTGGAAGAGTTTCGAAAGAAATATATTAGTCAACGATTTATTGATCAGAAATGGAAGGAATTTATTGAATTGAAACAAGGTAAGATAACGGTGGCTGAATATGAACGCGAGTTTGTAAGGCTCAGTAAATATGCACAAGAATGTGTTTCTACCGAAGCAATGATGTGCAAAAGGTTTGAAGATGGACTTAACAAAGACATCAAAGTGTTAGTAGGAATTTTAGAATTAAAAGAAATGGTGGTATTGGTTGACAGAGCTTGTAAAGCTGAGGAATTGAATAAAGAAAAGAGAAAAGCTGATATCGAGGCCTGAGATCAAAGAAAAAGACTGATGAACAAGTCATTTCAATCCCAATCAAAAAGACTCAAAGAAGTGAATCCTCGAAAGACAACTTCAGCCGGGTATACTTATCAAGCAAGGAAAAATCGAATCCGAGCTCTAGAGCTCGAACTACTTCGATGTCAAGTGTGGGTAATGTAAGATCAGATAAACCTGAGTGTCGACTTTGTGGTAAATGACATTTCGGAGAATGTTGGGAAAAAATTCAAGCTTGTTTTAGATGTGGCTCTAAAGAACATTTTATCAAAGATTGTCCCAAGAAGGTAGAAAAAGAGAAAGTTCAGAGTGTCAGACAGAGTAATGTTGCTAGCAGATGTAGATCCCCGCGGAATGTCGGAGGTGGGACTAGTGGTAGAGGTATGGTAAAAGACTCAGTTGTAAGGTTAGAAACAAGAACACCTGCTAGAGCTTATGCTATACAAGCTCATGAGGAGGCATCATCTCCCGATGTGATCACTGGTACTTTCTCACTTTATGATACTGATGTTATTGTATTAATTGACCCCGGGTCCACTCGTTCTTATATTTGTGAAAATTTAGTACCTAGTAAGAAATTGCCTGTGGAATTAACTGAACTTGTAGTTAAAGTATCAAATCCTTTAAGCAAACATGTGTTCGTAGATAAGGTTTGCAGGAATTGTCCTTTAATGATTCAAGGCTACTGTTTTCTGGCTAATCTGATGTTGTTGCCATTTGATGAGTTTGATGCTATTTTGGGTATGGATTGGCTAACTCAGTATGATGCAGTAGTAAATTGTAGATAAAAATATAGTTTTGTTAAAATGTCAGAATAGCGAGTTGCTCCGGGTTAAATCTGATTAGACAGAGGGGTTATCTGATGTGATTTCAGTGATAGCAGCACAGAGATACGTTAAAAAAGGTTATGATGCTTACTTGGCTTATATACTCGACACTAAAGTATCAGAGTCGAAGATTCATGCAGTGCCAGTAGTATGTGAATTTTCTAATGTGTTTCCAGAGGAATTACCAGGGTTACCACTAGAAAGAGAAGTGGAATTTTCTATAGATTTGATTCCAGGAACTACTCCGATTTCCATAGCTCCGTACCGGGTGGCTCCTACAGAATTAAAGGAGTTAAAGACATAGTTACAGGAACTTATGGATAGGGGTTTTGTTCGACCAAGTCATTCACCTTGGGGTGCTTCGATTCTGTTTGTAAAAAAGAAAGACGGGTCCTTGAGATTGTGTATCGACTATCGGCAGCTCAATAAGGTAACTATTATGAATAAGTACCCATTGCCCCGGATTGATGAATTCTCAAAGATTGATCTCCGATCAGGTTACTATCAGTTACGGGTAAAGGAGTTAGATGTGCCAAAAACAGCCTTCAGAACCAGGTATGGGCATTATGAGTTTCTGGTTATGTCGTTTGGGCTAACTAATGCACCTGTAGTATTTAAGGATTTGATGAATCGGATATTCAAACCATACTTAGACAGATTTGTGGTAGTATTCATTGATGATATTCTGGTTTATTCTCGAGATGAAAAAGAACATACATAACATTTGAGAATTGTGCTACAAATTTTGCGAGAGAAACAGTTATATGCTAAATTCAGTAAATGTGAATTTTGGCTTCGAGAAGTGGGTTTTCTCAGACATATTGTATTCGCCAAACGCATCAGGGTAGATCCGAGTAAAATCTCAGCTATTATGAATTGGAATCCACCGAAGAATGTATCTGAAGTTAGACGTTTCTTGGGTTTAGCTACTTATTATTGAATATTTGTATAAAGGTTCTTTATGATAGCTTCTCCAATGACCCGTTTATTATAGAAAGATGTTAAATTCGAGTGGACTGAAGAATGTCAGCAGAGTTATGATCGATTGAAAGAATTGTTGACAAAAGCACCTATGTTGGTACAGCCTGAACCCGGTAAAGAATTTATTATTTATAATGATGCATCATTAAAGGGTTTAGGTTGTGTCTTAATGCAAGAAGGTAAAGTAATAGCCTATGCTTCAAGAAAACTTAAGCCTCATGAAGAAATTACCCGATACATGATCTTGAATTAGCTGCTATTGTATTTGCATTAAAGATATGGTGGCATTACTTGTATGGTGAAAAATGTCATATTTATACTGATCATAAAAGCCTGAAATATTTAATGACATAGAAAGATTTGAATTTGAGACAGCCTAGGTGGCTTGAATTGATAAAGGGTTATGATTTGATTATTGATTACCATCCGAGTAAGGCTAATTTTGTAGCTGATACTTTGAGCCAAAAATCTTTATTTGCTTTGCAAGCTATGAATACCCGGTTATCCTTGTCTGATGATGGTTCAGTTATAGCTAAAATGAGAGCTAGACCAGTATTTATACAACAGATTTGTGAGGCTTAGGAAAATGATGAAAAGTTACAAACTAAACAGGCACAATGTAAGTTGGGTACTGATTCTAAATTTCAAGTACGGATCGATGGTTGTTTGTTATAAAGGTAAATTGAGTCCAAGATTCATCGGACCATATGAAATCATAGAAAGGATTGGACTGGTTGCTTATCGATTGGCATTACCACCGGAACTCAATAAACTTCATAATGTGTTTCATGTATCTATGCTACAACGGTATTGATCAGATCCTTCACATGTTATTTCTTCTACAGAAGTGGAAATTTAGCCAAATAGGAGTTACAGTGAATAGCCAGTTAAGATTTTGGCACAGGAGACCAAGGAACTCAAAAATAAAAAGATAAAGTTAATAAACGTATTGTGGCAAAAACATGGAGTAGAAGAGGCAACATGGGAAACGGAGGAAGCTATGAGAAAACATTACCTAAACCTTTTTAACGATAAGATTTTCAGGGATGAAAATCTCAAAAAGGGGGAAGAGTTGTGACAGCCCGATTTAGGGCCTAAACGGAATAGTGGTTTCAAAACCACAAATTCAAAGTAGAAAAACTTATTCTGATTAATTATTATAATTTATCGAGTGATTAGATACATCTGTTAGAGTATCAATAGAAAATTTTATGAATTACATGTTTAATTTGCCTATTAGGGCTTAATTGCAAAAGTTGATAAATATGAGTTCTAGATGTTAAAAGATTTATTTGAAGAGCATAATTCAAGTAGAGGTCCTTAAATGGTAATTATACCATTAGGTTTCCATGGACAAAAATGGACATACATAAGTAAAAATAACCAAAGTTTTAATGAAGGACGTTTTAGTCAGTTGGTAATTAAAAGGAATTAAAAGGGAAAAAGATGGCAAAATATGCTCATCTTCTCTATAAGGGCCGAATACATCAAGAAAACACCATAGCTAGGGTTTCTTCGACTTCTCAAGCTCATAGTAAGTGATTCCAAGCCCCGTTTTTAATGTTCTTTACATTTTTGGAGTCTCGGTAACTTGATTTAGCTTATTCTAGCAATAATTTAACCTAGGGTTCATATTTGGAAAAATAACCATAGGTGAAATATGTTTATTTTAATTTTTTATGATAGAATATGAGGTTTTAAATTATGCTGAACAACTTGTGCTACTCGGTTTTAAGTAAAAACGAGTAAAACAGCATAATCGGTAAAAATACCTAATATTAATAAGTATATGTTAGAGTGAGAATTTGATGTTGTCATTAGTAAATAAATGATCAGCACATTCTAAAACATAAGAATTAGGGATAAAGTTTAATTTTTGAGCCTTGGGGAAAAAGTGTAAATATGCAAAAGTTTAGGGGTAAAATTGTAATTTTCCAAAGTTAGAGTTAAGGACTGTTTTGATAAATGTGAGTATTAAATAATCTAAATGTGTTATTTTAGATAAAGAAAGACGTGGAATCGACATTGATCGGGGAAAGAAAAAGATTGTGGACTAAATTGCAAAATTTTTATATTTTGCACCAAGGTAAGTTTATATGTAAATAATGTATTGTTTTTATTATGTTTTGATATTCTATTGTGTGACATGTGAAATAAGTTTTAGTATTGTACAATTAATGGATATAAATGGTGAATTGTGGTTGATGAATTGGGATTAAATGAGGAAATCTCAGTTGAACCATCGGAATGGAAAAACGTAGTGCTAAGTGGATATACCACGATTATACGTGCAACGTGGTGCTAAGTGGATATGCCACAGCTATACATGTTGATTCTAAAAGTGGTGCTAAGTGTGTATGCCACGAATACATATGTTAGCCCAATAGTGTAGTGCTATGTGCGTATACCACGAAGTTGGGAATCAATTACAGATCGTGGAATTATGTGCTAAAATTACCGGATATTGTTACATTCTGAAGTGTTCAACGAGAGAAACAAGTTTGTTAAATGGAAATTTATGCAAAAAAATGTGGAAATACATACCAGGATATGAATATATGGGTTTTGAACCATGAGTTAGATAAGTGATTGAACTTTGACAAGATAAATTTGGAAAAGTGTTATTTTGCAAGTTGATAATAAGGAATTTTAATGAAAGAGGTAAAATTTGGGATAAACAGCTTAAAACAGCAGTAGAGGAGTGAATTTGAAAAGTCACCAAAAAATGGTAAAAGTTTAATGAGATATGGAATGAAATCTTGTTGAGTTTATTTTCATATAAAAGAAACAAGGCAAGTAAATGATTTCTATATTCTGTGTTATTTAAATTTTTGTAAGACTGGTTCAGATTGATTTCGTGATCCCCTGTTCTGATTTGGAAAAATCATTAAAATTTATACAAAAATAGTTATGGAACATAATTTATATGGTTAGATTCCTTATTGAGTCTATTTTTAGAAGAAATAAACGAGAACATCTTTTGAATTCTGTATAAAGAGAAATTGAAATATTAGTGAAGAGTGGTCAGGACTGTCAAGTAGCAAAATAGGGGAAGATTTAATGAATAAAATGTACTAATTGGCCCAACTAAAAATTATTAAAGTTTAATTGTAAGAATACATATGAGTCTAGTTTCTGGGAAAATTATCGGATCTTAATTTTGAGCTCCGTAGCTCCAAGTAAAAATAATTTAGTGACTAGGACTCGAATGGACAGCATGTAAGAATAAGGTTGTGTAATTGTGGAAACATATTTTGGGATTTATAAATGCCATTAATAGTTTATTATTTTTATTATTTACATATTACTTACTAAGCTATAAGCTTTCTTTGCTCTCTCTTTCTTTCTTGTCTTATTTTATAATGTAATCGAGTTCGTTCGTGACTTTGGAAAAAATTGTCGGAGGCTCACCAACACTATCCATCCTTCCTTTTGGTATTTTGTAAACATATTTTGGTTATACGGAATGCATATAAGGCTTGAGTTTTTTTTGTATATTGTAGTAATATTACTTGAAATGTTGATTTCTAGTATTGGATATATCACTCGTATTATGCTATCAATATGGTCTAATATTAGTTAAATTACAAGTTTATGGTATATGTGAATTTAATGTTTAAATGATGAGTGAATAGTTGATGGGTTTTAATTTAGATAATCATTTTTTGTCTCGATTTATTATGATTACATGTACGTTATTCTGGTAACACTCGTATCCTGTTCCAGTATTAAACACGGGTAAAGGGTGTTACATGGATGATGAAGCTTGGTATGTGAGAGCCAATTTATAGACGCATGGAAGGGTCTATTTGCAAAGGAAAACCTTTAAAATTACGGTGGAACATATTCTGAATTGTCCGAAATATTCGAAGTGTTAGGCTGTTCAACCCGAGTAACAGTGAAATCGTTAGAAGAAGCTCGCCCAGTGGGTATTGTAGAAACCTAGGGCATAAGAAGCCTACTTATTCTTTGTACAAGGAAACGTTGGGGCACTAGCGTCGATAGCATTGTTTTCAACCAAATTTCATATGGTCCTAAATGTTTGTTGTATTCAATATAACTATAAAGGTCGATGTTTCGTATTGCAATCGATTTTAAGGACATACAATTTATTTAGTTGTCGATAACAAGATAAATCCAAAAAATTTCATATTCAAAGTAATATGTCGATAAAAATCTGACATTTGTTATTTATCGATAAAACATAGATAGTAATAATAACAAGTGGTTTGTTTGAATGAATAACCTTGGTTTTTTTTTTTAATTTATGACATTTCTATATTTACATTAATAAAATTAAAATAAAAAAATACAATCAATGGTGTTGTCAGGGAGAATGTGTGCCACAAGGCAATGGATGGCAGTCGCATGGAGGATTTCTACATACAACTGACCATACCACCAGAGGTGCCTCTGAAGCTGCATCCGGAAGTGCTTGCCTGTAG
This sequence comes from Gossypium stocksii, assembly GCA_020496765.1. NCBI lineage: Eukaryota > Viridiplantae > Streptophyta > Magnoliopsida > Malvales > Malvaceae > Gossypium > Gossypium stocksii. The sequence goes on along the minus strand of CM035624.1, from coordinate 76,997,018 downwards.
ACTTCTTCCTCATTATCATTGCCTAAGTACGTAGCTAGCGCGGCCCCCTCGGTGAACGTATCGTCGGGATTGGCATCGTCGTCATCTTCCTCTATGGTTGATTGTTGCGTCGTCCTTGCCTGCCATCGTGCATCCGCCACTCACTCATCCTCTGGTTGCAACGATGAGCCACCCGCATAAAATAGGCATGAAACCATAAGGTGCCCCAAATCTCGGGTAGTTCGGAAAGGTATCGTGCATCAATATTTTTATTAACTTCTACATTGGCACCTACATCTATGGCAATGGGCACATTAGTGACTATCTCGACACGGGATTCGACATCAACATCTGTGCAGGGGTGTAGTATGCGGAGAACATCAGTGGAGCGAAATATGTACCTACGGGGACAGAAGAACTGATCATGTGCGACGGTGGTCTATAATACAGTGGTACTTATGAATAAAACACATGGTTAGGTAATTGAATGGGAATACCTGCAGGGAAGCTACTCGAATATTGTGTAGCCATAGGCGGCGAATCTTTTACCAGAGCAAATGATGAACCCGTCATGAGACCATGTCCCTTAGTTTGTTGTGACCTCGAATTTGCCGACTCCTCTCCCTCGGTGATAGTAGATAAGGCTTGCCAATGGCTCTGAACCATGCCGAGTAATTAACAACTTCCATCATTTCCTCTAAGAAAAATTATTTGGTAATGGGTATGAATTGCATCTTATGATCCCAAGCTTCGATGTGCTCCTCGTGTTGCACCAACCAGTCGATGTTCTCCTTCCCCCACATGTCCACCTTGTGCAGATCCTTCAAGTAATGCAGTGGTCGTGGAATTTGTTGCCTCTATCTGAACTGCTGCAACACCTGGTCTATTTTGTGCATTTCTGTGGTCACATACACTATCAACAGCACCTTTATGTCCCACTTCTTCCAATTTTGCAACACTTCTGACAGGATGCAGGATATGACATTAGTGTCGGCATACGTCATCCATTCAAACTAATAAGCAAAATTGTAAATATCATTATTTAGAAATTTCTTTTATACAAATAATTACGTAATTAATATAGGTTTGAAAGAACAAGTAACTAACCTCAGCTTATAAATGTTGATCTAACAACATCCTAATATCTTCTAAAACCTTGGGCAATCCCAAGTAGCTCGGCCCATGGTTCCACCTATACCAACGGGAACATATATGGGTCAGTTACCTTGGGACGTAGAAACAGTAGTTTCCATCAAGCCCACGACTATAGCTGGAGCAGACAACCACTGATCGACACTGACCTCATGTTCGTCGCCTGACACATGTTTTAGTATAATATGGACAATCGGTAGGTCTCCAACTTAGTTTCCCACAATCATTGAAGTCTACTAGATTTAGTAGCCACCTTACGTGCACTAAATTTTGAGATTTATCAGGCATTAAAATGCCCTTGATTAACCTCATGATGTATGCTCATACGTATTATTGTATCACCTTTTTCGTTTGGTCTTTAAGGAGCTCATCAAAATTATCCTTCAACTAGTTCACCGATATTCGACCACCTTTGAACTTGTTTGAGACTTGCCCAATAGTGATCGACAAAAGGTCACTCTGTCTGAAACAATCTCAAATCTCATGATGATTGGCCCATGCACTGCCAGACCGAGTTGTAACACTATGTCTTTAAGTGCCATTGTACACTTGCCGCATGGAAGGTGGAAAGTGTATGCTTCGGGCCTCCATCTTTCCACTAATGCACTGATTAGTTGCAAATCAAGTTTGTAGCCCCGGACATGCTAGATGTATGTAAGAATCCAACCGCTTGCAAGTGGCCATGAATTTTAAGAATCATACACTTTACCATATTATGGATGAAGTCCTCTAGAACACGATCATCTGCCTATTTACACAAAAAATTATAATTGTAACGCCCCAAAAATCTCGAACTCTTTTTTTTATGTGGTTTTTATGTGAATATGTGCTTAGTAGTCTTAGGCAAATATTATTTGGGTATTAGAAGGCCCGTAGTAGAGTTTGGGTCCAAGCTTAAAAGGGAAAATATTAAATTTATTTTGGAGTTTAATTTTAGGCTTCTAGAAGAGTGGCATGAAGCTAGACTCTCAGAGGGGTAATCAGAAGAGAAAATTTAGGAAATAGATTAGGGAGTTATCAGGGAGAAAAATGAGGAGATGAGAAGGGGGAAGTGATGGAGCTGAATTGGGAATTGAGGCTATGGGCTATAAATATGTGACGAATTTTAGATACTAGGCTTATGCAAAATTTCTCATTTTTTCCTCAAGTGCCAATTTATATATATTTTTTCCTCTTTTCTTCCTTCTTTAGTCAAAGCCGAATCCCCATTGAAATATCCCTAAACCTTCTTTTATTCTCTTCATTGTTTTTTCCCTCTTTTCTTAAACATAAAACCGATTGGTATCCTCTACATTTAGCCTTGTCCCTTTTCATTCTTCCTTTGATTTTTATTACCTACTTTCGCTAGATCTTGAAACTCTAAAGTCGACTAGGAGCTTGTCAGGAAGAGCCGAATTCCTCATTTAGGCTATCGTGTTCGCGAAATTAAGGTAACGTTCAGGGTTGGTAAGGATAGCCAAAAGTCCCTTTTTAACCGATTTTGAGTATTGTTTTAGTTGTTATAATATTGGTCTTGACTCGTGGTTGGATGCCAGTCACCTAATACTCGGGTTTTATGATCAAGTTGGTACAGATCTAGGGTCCAATCGCGGTTGGTGATAAAAAAAAGGGGTTATTAAGGCTTGGCACACGGTAAGATTACGGTGAGGCTTTAGGATTTTTATAGATAAAATTTGCATTTAGCCTATGATTAATTGTTAAGTAATATCGACTGTAGGTTTGTGACTAAGAGGAAATCGCAGCACGCTCTATCGCCAGGTGTGTACAAACACTACACACACGATATTGGCAATGCCGAAAAGTCGAAGTGCCAAAAGTAGCTAAATGGGCCCGGTGGGCCCTGAGGCTAAGTTTTGTAAAATTTATTGATTTGGTTATATGAATTGAGTTAGTCATGCACATTACATGATTTGAATTGGATTTGGGCCTAATGGGCCATACGATTATGATTCGGGCCTAATGGGCCATATGGTTGAGAATGGGCTTTGTATTGGGTTTGGGCTTAGTATCTTTAACTGCCAAACATTCATAAAACTTAAAAAAACAAATGCAACCGTGGACAAGTCATAAGGTTGAAGTGTGGTAATGGGTATATGCATGTCTAGGATTGGATCTAGGAAGAGCTTGGTACTTAAGCGGTCTCAATGACCCACCTCCTCTTCTTTGGAATCCTACCTGGTGCATAGTGCTTGTTCACTTTGGCCAACGGGGACTTGTTAACGGGACAGGTAGGTACTGGATCCATAAAACTTAAAAATGATCGAAATGCCCTAAGAGCAAAAATGACTAAAATACCCCTATGTGTTAAATGTAGGATTTATGTTACATGTATGATTGCAGTATTCATATGATATTCTGTTTAGGTTGCATATGGGTGGTAATTATGGTATGAAGAAGAATTTGAGGATCGCATGGTTGCTTGACAACCGGGGATCCACCGTTGGCTTTTAAAGCCCAATATGTGATTAGTAGCTTTGCTGCAATGTTAGGTAGTACCGCAACCGGGCTACCATTACTGTGTAGCGGATAGGTAGGTCGAATTAGAAATCCCCACAGGTGTATAAGGTTGGTCGGGAAATGTTGTGTAGCGGATGGATTATTGGGGAGGGTTTTTACTACATTGCATATGTGATATATTTATGATGATACTGTGATTAGGGCTTAGGCCCAATTGATTTCTTGCATGTTAATAATTGCTGAGGGTTGTACACACTGAGTTTCGAAACTCACCCCTCTTTTATTTTCTCAAGAAATCCCTAGTAGGCGGTTCGACGAACGCAGGGACTAGGAGGTGGCCAGCTAGCAAGACGCTTTATTTTGTTCGTTTTTCTTTATATTTATTAAATATTTTTATTTCAAAATGTAATAAGACTTTACCTCTGCTATTTGTTACATTGAACACTTTATTTTATTTCTCCTAAGTTTATCTCAATTTTTTTGGGTTTTATTCAAAATTAAGCTTCCGCGCATAAAAAGATCTTTCTAAAAATAATTTTTAATTTATAGAAAGACAGATTGATTTTTAAACACAAGCCGTTTGAAAACCAACTTTAAACTAGAATTTTATTCAAATTTCTTAAGAAGGGTTTTCAATGAAAAATAAGGTTGTTCGTAAAAACACTTTAATGTGACATGCCAGATTCGGGCCTAACTTCTAGGCCAAATTTGGGGTGTTACAATAATTATAATAAAAAATTAAATTTAACATTATTGTAATTAATGAAATTTAAATTTCAGTCTTACCATTACTAATTGAGCAACAAAAATATGCTTGTCATCAGAGCGAATTAAGGAGTCGACCATTTGTGAGAAATTAGTTTAAAAGAATAAAAAATGAGATAGTTAAAAACATAATATTTTTAAATAAAAATATCAAAAATTATTAAAAATTAGAGAGTTGAGAAGCTTGAGAGAGTTTGAGTGAATTTGAGAGAATTGAGAGAGTAGGGAGAAGAATGTGAATAAAAAAAAATTTTGAGGGGTATTTATAAGGTAAAAAAGTTACCGTTAGGGTTTTAATTTTTTTTACCATTGGCAGCAATGTTCAAAAAAATGTTGGGACTTTACCATTAGTTGGAAAGCGTGTCCGATGAGCGCATTTTCTAGCTAAATCGGTCTATATCCCTAATTAAAATTAAAACTAGCCCAAAACTCTAATTAAAAAAAAAAAGACCTATAGGCCTTATTTTGCCATAATATTAATATAAGAAATATTTTTTACGACAACAAATGTATTGACAATTACATTTTGAAGCTTTCAATTTATAAAATTAAAAAGCTCATGAGCTATCTATGATGCTTGTGTTTGGCATCATTCTCAGAAATTGTATCATAGCTCACGATATGGTGCAAAAAAATTTTCTATTTGCATATTAGCATTGACTTTAAAATATTTGGTTTTACAGTCTAAATAATATATAGCTTTAATTATAAAAAATTAATTTAAAAAATAACTTATGTTGGTTAAATCTTTTTTATAATATGTAAATAAAATAAAGAATAATATAACCTTTATAAATTTTGTTTTATAAATTATCTAGTACTTTTATAACACTTTTTATAAATAATATAATTTTTTTATTATAACTTTAGAAAAATATTTTTTTATAAAAAAAGTTACGATAAAGAAAACTTATCATATTTATTTTATAAATAAATATATTATTTTTATAATATATAACATATACACATAAATAAGTTATGTCCATATTTGACCATAACGTTTTATAAATAAATATATTATAGTACTTTTATAAAATGTAAAAAAATTATAATAAATTTTTTCTATAATTTTAGAAACTTTATAGAATTTAAATAATATAATATTTTTATTATAACATTATAAAATACACAAACTATTCTTATAATATAATTTTATAGGATTTCTAATATAAGAATTTTTTCATCTATAACAATCATAAACACCCGTATGTGTTAATGCTTATAATATAATTGGGGTGCTTTAATTACACCCAATTCAATGAAACCCATCAATTACAATAATTACTCAAATATATCACTGATATGTAATTATAAACAATTATTCTTTTAAGTCTAATTTCTAAATAACTTTTTAAATACTATCTAAAAAATGTTTCAAAATAAGAGTATGCAAGTCAATTTCTAATAAAAACGTGTAAAAGTAAATCTTCCCTCCTTTATGACGGAGTTGGGTAGGTAATGGTTGATGCTGCATTAATTTGGCAATATCCGTTGTTTGCCTCACCAGGTATGAAATGATAAGATATCATAAATCCACTAGGCGTGTCAATCTTCCGTAATCGCTTTTACATTATATCATAAATATATATTCTACTAAGACATTCCTTTCTATAAATGGTAAGTATTTAATATCTTTATATTTAAAAAAGTTAACACTAATAAGGAAAGAAAATAAGTATTTCTAAATGTGAAAATTGTAGCATAGTCCCTTCCTCTTTTTTTATATAATTTGTAATAGTGTTTTATATGTTATATTTTCATAATAAATATTTTTAATTTACTTATATTCAGTAATTTAACTTATAATTTTACATAATAAGTCATTATAAATTTTAATTTTTTTATTTTTTTAAAATATCAGTATTTTTAGAAATTAAATAAGCTATTAAAACTAAAATAGATATTTAAAAATATAAATAATTTTGCAATAAATTATTTACTGGCCATAATAGTTAAATTTAGTTAACAATCTATATATACTAATTAATAATTAAAATTAAATTAGAAACATTATATAAAAATAAAATTTCACACAATCTATTATTAAAATAATAATTATATTTTAAAATTAATTTTAAGATAAAATTAGGGGTGCGTTTGATCAATTTAACTTGATGTAATCTTTGTTTTTTTTTTTTCACCAAAAAAATATTATTTTTTTAAAAATTTAGTTTAATAGCAATTATCATATTTTTAAAATTAAAATTATGTATTTTTATATTTTAATTTCATAATATTCTATTAATGGAATGTTGCAAAGGTCTATGAAAATTTCTAAGAAATAATTAAATTACATTCAATCAATACATGCAAACGGGTAAAGAAAACTAATTTATATAAATTTGATGAACCATATTATGATATATTATTGGTAATACAAGATAACTTATTGTTGATGTCTAGAAATATATACACAATAATTCATCAAATATAAATTTAATTTAAATGTTGCATTCTTTTAAATTAAGGGTGGATGATAAATTGCTTAAAATTAAACCAAAATTCTCTTGTCTATAAAACTCTAGTTCCTTTATGTAATCTGTAACATAATTAGCCTCTTTGAAAGCATAAACAAAGTTAACTTGCCATTGTCTCCTGAATAAAATCTTAATCCTTTTAATTTAAACCAAATTAATTCTCTCTTCATTGCCTTTATTTAGCATGTGTATAATTGATAATGTCACTAGTTTCAAGTTGCACATTATGAAAAATAGAACGTCGGTAATGACAATATATGGCAAAGAAAAGAGAAAGAAAAATAAAGAACATAGATTTTTACATGGAAACCCTTTCGGGAAAACTCACGGGCAAATGAGAAGATAATTCACTATGTCGAATTCGAATGATTACAAGAGGAGTAGGCTATGTCTATTTATAGGTTTGTAAAACCATATTCTAATAGAAGGAATGTAGTAAGATTGAAACACCTTATTCTAATCAATATCAAATAGATGAAGTTTAATAAGGTTTAAAAACCTTATTCTAAAATAAAATAAAAGAAGTATAGTTTTATATGGATTTTACTTTTATTTTATTTTACCACTGTATTTTATTTTAATAAGGATTTGGGTCACTCAATTCTAACAATTTCCACCTTGACATGAATTCTCAATGAGCAAGTTCTTCATCCCGAACTCTTAATGAATAAGTTCTCCACCTCTTCAATAAAACCCCTTAAGGGTTTAACTTCAACAATGAACACCAACCAAGTCTAAGCAAAGCTCAAACTTGGTTATGGGATGTGACTTAGTCATCATATCTGCAGGACTTTCATGAGTACTAATTGTGCTTACAACAATATCACCACGAGCAATAATTCCACGAATAAAATGATACCGAACATTAATGTGCTTTGTTCTCTCATGAAACATTTTATCTTTTATAAGGAAGATGACACTTTGACTGTCACAAAATTCTGTGTTGATTTGAAGGTTTTCATTAAGTTCAACAAAGAGTCCCTTCAACCAAATGGCTTGTTTACAAGCCTCATTAATCGCCATATACTTAGCTTCAGTGGTAGATAAAGTGACTGTAGTTTGCAAAGTAGCTTTCGAACTGATTGCACAACCTCCGATTGTAAAGACATAACTTGTGAAAGATCTTCTTCTATTAAGGCCTCTAGCAAAATAAGCATCAACATACCCAATGAATCCATCTCTAGTTCTTCCAACTTGTAAGTAAACATTAGTAGTACCTCGTGAGTGTAGTAAAATCTACTGAATTGCTTTCCGGTGTTCTTTACCAGAATTCGCCATGTATCTGCTAACTGCATTGACTACATATGATAAATCTAGACATGAACAAACCATAACATACATGAAAGATCCCACTGCATTAGAATATGGAACATGTGACATGTACTCAATCTCACCATTTGATTGTGGAGACAAAGCTGATGATAGTCTGAAATGGGCTGCTAAAAGAGTACTAATAGGTTTAACACTTTGCATGTTGAACCTGCAAAGAACTTTCTCAATGTATCCCTTCTGACTTAGGCATAATTTACTTGCTTTTCTATCTCTGAGAATCTTCATACTAAGTATCTTCTTTGTTAGTCCCAAATCTTTGATCTCAAATTCTTCACTTAGTTGGGCTTTAACCTTTCTTATCTTTTCTCTATCTTTTGATACTATCAACATGTCATCAACATAAAGAAGTAGATACACAAAAGAACCATCACTATTTTTCTTAAAGTAAACATGATAGTACTAGAAAGAACATATGTTTTCTATACTTATTTGTTAATTTGTCCCCATTAAGTTATCTTTAGCACATATTTTAGCATTTTCTGTTCAGTAAATTGCATTTTATAACATGATAATACTAGAAAGAATAAAAAGGTGTGAGCTATCCAGTCTGGTACAACCAACTTTTATGTACAAAAGCAGTATAATTCTGATGAAATGACACCAAAACTATTTGGATAAATGTTAATATTGATGTGAAAAGAAAAAGAAGAGGCTTTTTTGGGAGGGGTATCATCTTCTTCTGTAACACCCCTAAACCCGTTCCGGTCGCCGGAGGGTTAAGAGGCATTCCACTTGTATATATATATACCTGATATCACATCATAACCGTCACACAAGCATTTCATGCACATAAAATTCATTCTATCACTATATCACATGTATTAAGAAATTCACTTAGACATCGATATATATATATATTTACATATCTATACACTACTTCAAACATATTTACAAAACGCATGACTTAATTACCATTCCATAATACGCGAACAAATTTAGAACCATGGATGTGGACATAAGACATTCGGTTAAGCCATTTTCGCATGGCTGATTTAATTACAACTTCAAAAGCAAACTCGTTTAGCTACCACACGTCTAATCTATACATGCCATTCACAAGGTTTAGTTACAAAATACCAAAGGATGTTTTTGATAGTGTGGATGACTTCAGCCCTGAAATTCCTGAGACCGTAGCTAACGAACGGAATCTACAAAATAGAGAGTTAAAGCAACCAAGTAAGCAAACATATGCTTAGTAATTTTTAAATCATTGAAAACTCATTATAAAACTAAAGCATAGATCTTTCGGTATTTATCTATTTCGGTTTAAACCTTGAGCAGCAAGAGGGAAATAAACTATATTAGAAATGTACGACGATGTACTTTAATATGTGATCAAATATAATAAATTTGGTTATACTGCTAACTCCATATAGAATTATAGGTTCATGAAGACTTATTTAATTATAAGCCGAACTCGACATATGCGTACGTTAAACTAGTTATAACACCTTTTTTTTTTTTGTACACATAGTTAAACATCAAGCCAATATATCGATGCAAATAAAATTCAGATTCGGTTGTACCCAAATTACATACCGTACTTTAAACAGAATCGAGTCCTTGATTAACACATAGTACGTACCTGGATACTTAAGCCATAAGCTTATTCTTACCCTTGCTAAATTCATAATTCCAGCATAATTGCCTTCAGGCTTAGCTTGGAATAACTCTAGCCTTTAGGCTCTTCGGGATTTAACCCGGATGAAACACTGGCACAAATGCCCTTCAGGCTTAGCCCGGAATAACTCTAGCCTTTAGGCTCTTCGGGATTTAACCCGGATGAAACACTGGCACAAATGCCCTTCAGGATTTATCCTGGATGTATCTCCGGCACAAAGGCCCTTCGGGACTCAGGCCCGGACAAACTTTGACATTTATGTCCTTCGGGTTTCGACCCGGATTATCACAGATACTTATTATATGTATATTCGGATCCATTATATAGATTACATCATACAACTTGGCACTAGATACTATTCGTTCACCCTATTACACATAATCACAAGGTATAGACCCCCTCTAAATATTCGGTCAATGAGCATCTAGGCAAATCTAATGTCATAAAATTTCTAAAACCTTCATGTGTCTAAAAAATCATTCGATTCTAACTTTATTTCACTATCTCATTATATCGGCCATGAACGACGGATTATATTGAATCATTCGCACGAGCAATTTAGCACATAATTTCTGCCAATTTTAATTCACATAAAAGGTTCTCAATACCTAAAACTTACCTCGATTTGTTGTTGAATAATTAAGGTTCTCAATGTTCCACCACCTTAGCCTTTCCTTTATCCGGAAGTGCTCCTCTAGGCTCTTGAGCTAAGAATTAAACAAATTTATAAAATCAAACTTCAAAATTTATCAATAGCATCAATGCATTTTCCCCATTGCCGAATGCAACACTCACCAAATTTCAAGGAAATCAATCGTATGGGCCATGACAATAATGTAGTGAGCAACTAAATTTCATAAACAATTTATCTAAAACCAAATTGAATTTAACTTGATTCAACTAGAACTATAGCCGAATGCCTTAGCCCACTTTTTCCCTTCTCACTTTCGGCAATTGAAGAACAAGAAAGAAAATAAATTTTTGCCTTGTTCTTTTCACCATTTTCTTTATCATTAAAAATTGACATCATATTATTCCACCAATCAAATATCTCTTAATATAAGAAAATGTAAAAATTAAAGCTTTAAAAGCTTGCATGGCCAGCCACTAAAAGGATATTGGTGATTTTGACATGCAAGGCCAAGTATTTTAAAGCTATGTAATATTCGGTCCTTCTAATTTAACCTATATCATTTCCAAATTTTTATCACTAAAGTCCTACTCACTAATTAACCATTAAATCAAAAATTTTAAGGCACCAAAATTTGCACATACTATTTACTACAAAGAATTTCATGTATAATAATATTTTTGAGGTTCTCTGACTCGGTTTAGCGGTCCCGAAACCACTTCTCGACTAGGGTCAAAATAGGGCTGTCACATCTTCAACCTATCTTTTGAAGCTTTTTGGCTATAGTAGCTTAAGCCTCTTATAGGTGAACCGACGTGAAAGGGATGTAGGCTAGCTCTTGACGAGGAACCCTGAATGTGACACAAGAGGGAGTTGAGGGATCAAGTTGAGATTCCACTTATTTCTTTTGTATTTCTTTTCTAAACACTGGTGATAACTTTCTTTTTCATGTCTGTATGGAAATATACATGAATTCTGGGTTAAATGTTATTTTATTCAATCTTGCTTCTACTGTTTAATCTTTGGGTTTGAATTTTTTAGCATGGAAGTGTTATTGCGATCATTGACATTGGAAAGTGCAGCAACAGTTTAAGCTAACAAGCATGACAACATAAGTTGCTTGAAGATTAGAGGAATTTAATCCACTTATTCTTAATAGTGTTCTATTGCCATCATTAGAAGGTGTGACTAATATGCATGTTTAAATCTTAAATTAAATATAGAAGTTAAACTTGGTAAGATAGTCATTGCAATTTAATACATCGACAATCACCTATCCTTTTATACCTTGTGAACACTTAGTATTTTGTTGAATATTCTCATTGGGGATCTCAGTTTATCATTATCATGTTTTATCTTATTATTTTCAAGTTATTGCTTAGATAACTACTCTCATAATTTTTTTTCTATCCACTTATTGCACTGACATTGATAGACAAAAGACAACCATCACCGTGGGATCGATATCTGACAGACTCATATCTGTCTACTATACTTACATCGATAGTATATGCTTGCACATTATTGCTGTGATGCTAAACAACTGATCAAAACACAACTGTCAAAACTACGTCTTTAGAAATCATTAGAAGTCATAAATGAATCAAACCTCTTGTACCATTGTCTTGGTGACTATTTCAAACCGTAAATGGACTTTTTTAGTAAGCAGACGTAGTCCTCTTTTTCTAAGACTGTAAAACCCTCTGGTTGTTGCATGTAAATATCCTCCTCAAGTTCTCTATACAAAAATATAGTTTTTACATCTAACTACTTAAGCTCCAAACCATGCATGGCCACAATACCAAGTAAAACTCAAATCGAACTGTGCTTTACAACTGGGGAGAACACATCTGTGAAGTCCACTCCTGGAAATTGATTATAACCCTTTACAACAAGCCTTGCTTTATATCTAAGTTTTTCAACTCCTGGAGTCTATTCTTTCTTTTTAAATACCCATTTACAACAAATAGCTTTTTTGCCTTTAGGAAGTTTCACAAGATCCCATGTTCTGTTTTTGTAGAGTGATTCCATATCCTTTTGCATAGCAAACATCCACTTTTCTGGGTCTTCACAGCTAATTGCCTCAGAATAATTAGATGGCTCTTGGTTTATATCTATATCTTCAGTCACATTTAAAGCATAAGTAACTAGATTAGCCTCGACATACTTCTTTGGAGGTTTAATCTCTCTTCTAGTTCTATTTTTGGCGATAGATTATTATGGTAAAGAAGAAAATTTATTTTGAATTTCTATACTGGGTTGAGGAGTTGACTTTATTGTAGATTCTAGATTAATTTTATAACAACCTGTTTTTAGTAAAATCAGAACAGTGGTTTCAAAACCATAAATTTGAGGTCAAAATATTTATTTTATTATTATTTTAATATCTATAGCATGATAGTAGGGTTGTATGAAAATTTCGTTAAGAAATTTTACCGTTTGTATGCTCAATTTGTGAAAAAGGACTAAATCGCATAAAGTGTAAAACTTGAGTTCTATACGGTAAAGGTGTCAATTTGCTATGAAATTAAATGGTTGGAGGGTTTATGTTATAATTAAACCATTGACATGTTGAGTGGACATTTTTGGACATATTATAAGTGATTTTTAAATGTTAATCAAAAGGTTAAATTTGTAAATTAGTAAATAAGTTAATTAAATTAAAGAAAAAGCTAGAGTATCATCTTTCTATTTTCATCTTTGCATCGAAAATAAAGCTAAGAAACTCCATTGAAGAGGTTTCAAGGTTCAACCAAGTCCTTACTTTCATGTAAGTATAATTTAGTTTCGTTTTTAATGATTTTTATATTTTTGAGGTCGTTGTAGCTTAATCTAGCTAGCCCAGGGGCTAATTTGCAAGATTGCTAAAGTATTTGAGTTTTTCCATTGATAAATATGCATGTGTTTTGATGTTTGATGGGAGAAAATGAAAGGTTGTTGTTAGATAAACAACATTTGTTAAGTGATTTTGAACGAAATTGCAAATTAGGGGTTAAATTGAGAAAAGTGAAAATTTTGTTGTAAAATGTATGAATAAATGAAATATATGGGCTGCTATGGACTTAGGTGAAATTCAACTATGATGGGTTAATATTAAATTGAATGAATTTACATTTTATGAGATAGGGACTAAATTGTAAAGAAGTTAAATGTTTAGGCCATTTTGCCATAATATAAATTTTGGATTGAATTGAATAGAATATTACTTAAAATAGTTAATATGATTATATAGATCAAGAAAAGCCACGTATAGATTTAGATCTGGGAAAAGATAAAGTTTTGGAATAGACAATCATTTTCATCCGTACTATATCGAGGTAAGTTCGTATGTTTAATATGCATTAAATTATATGTGTTTAAATGCTTAATTGATATAATTGTGATGATACGACACCATGAAAATTATCGACGAGATATCGGCAAGTAAATGGATCCTGATTGAACTTTAAAAATTGACAGGATACAAATGACATGTCATTAGGGGTTACCATGTTATGGGTGCTGGTCTCGTACGTTCTATCGGTGGCTGAGTTTTCTGGCATGTGTTATGATTACTCGACAGCTTGCGTGAGAAACACCGTGTAGTTACGACTTGACCTACAGCTTATGTGAGCAAACCTAGTGATAGCTCGAGAGTGAGCATTTATGTGAGATATGTGATAGAGATGGCTTCGACCATGTATTGGCACTTAGTGTGTGAGATACCTGAGTATCTGATATTATTCCAAATGGTTCAATAGGCAAAGATGATGGTACATGGATATGAGAGATGATATGGATCAGTTCAAGTATTCGTGAGAAGTATGACAAGTAAGTTGTAGTAGATGTATTCATACGTGACTACTATGGTTGAGATAATGTGCTAATCTTTGGATTAATTGAAACTTATCTATGTTTATTTATGCTTCTTTAAATTGTGAATGAATGGTAAGTTATACTTATTAGCCATACGAGCTTACTAAGCTTAATAGCTTACTTTGTTTATTTTTCTATGTTTTATAGTGATTCAAAAGCTCGCTCGGATTGGAAGTTGTCGGAGATCTCATCGCACTATCCAACATCTATTTTGGTACCTATGAATTATGTATTTTGGTTATATGGCATGTATGGGTCTTTTGGCTAATGTAACCTATATGTCTTGATGAGTTTTGGCCATTTGAATTGGCTTGTAAAGTGGTCATATATTTTAATTTGTATATATGTATAAATGGCCTCGTGATATGTGGTGTATAGTTGTTATATGAATGACTTGCTTATGACATTGTGTTTTGGCACCAAATGGTTTGAATTGAGATGAGTATGCATGCTGAGTTTTAGGTATAATGTCTCATATATGTGATTGATCATTTAGGTAGACTTTAGAAGTATATTTGGTATACTTTAAAGTGGTCAAATGAATGTGCTTATGGATATCATGTTGTATGTGTGGGTATTGCATGCTATAGACTTGATATTGGCTAATTTGAATGCCTATTTATATTATGTTTATATGCAAATTGAAGTGTTTAGGTTGATGAAAGTTTGGGTGAGAAATATGGCTTGGAACATAGCTTATTTTTGTCCACACGGGCAAAGACACGGGCGTGTGTCTTAGCCATGTGTGACACACAGTCAGGTGACACGGCCGTGTGTCCCCTGTAGATTTTAATAAAAGCAAGTCAGTGGATTACACGGGCTAGTCATACGAGTTTGTGGTTGGCCGTGTGACCCAAGTCAGTGAGTTACATTGGGTCGGACATGGGCTGGAACAGAGCCATGTGATTCCATTTCGAATGTTCGCACGGCCTGAGACACGGGTGTGTCTCTTGACCGTGTGAGACACACGACCTGGCCACACGGCCTTGTGTTCCCTATACTTTGAAAATTTTCATTGTATTCTTAAAATTTTCATAACTTTACGTTTAAGTCCCGAATTGTTTTTAATGCTTGTTTTGGGCCTCGAGGGCTCGTGTTAGGGACTATATGAGTGAATTTGAATGGCTTTTGTATGGAATGAAAAATGAATATGAAAATGTATGTTTTTTTATGTAATAAGTTTGGTAATGCTCCGTAATCTTATTCTGGCCACGGATATGGGTTAGAGGTGTTACATTTGGTTGGTATCAGAGCTATGGCTTAGTCGATTCTAGGATTAACGTAGTGTATGTGAGTCTAGTTATACATGCCATATTTAACCTATGACAGTGTGATTTCTCCTGACCGTTTATAAATCATGTTTTCATATAGTAATGGATTCAAATCGTAGACTCCGATGACGTTGAAAGTAATGCGCTAACCTCTGTTCATAGAGTAGCGCCGTCTGGATCGAGACCCTATTTGAGGGTCAGGAAGGAGAGGCCAAAAAACCCTTCTTCCAAATGATGAATGAGAGGTGTTTTGACTATGTCCGAATGAATCTGGCTGCTCAACAACCTCAACCCCACCTATTCCCCAACCGGTTCCCGTAGATCCTCAAGGTTTGGATCCTTTGTGTATAAGTAAGTCGCCTGTAGATAAAATTCGAAAGTATGAGGCTAAAGAGTTCAAAGCTATAGTTGATGATGATCCTAAGAGAGTTGAGTTTTGGCTTGAGAATACGATCCGAGTTTTTGATAAACTGTCTTGTACGCTAGCAGAATGTGTTAAATGCACTGTATCTCTTTTGAAAGATACAACATACTAGTGGTGGAGCACTTTAATGTATGTAGTGTCGAGAGACCGGGTCACATGAGAATTCTTTCAGATCGACTTCAGAAAAAATATATAAGTCAACGGTTTCTTGATCAAAAGTGTAAGGAATTCTTAGAACTGAAACATGGTCGTATAACTGTATCTAATATGAAAGAGAATTCGTTAGACTGAGCAAGTATGCTCGAGAGTGCATGCCAACTGAAGAGATTATGTGCAAACAATGCAAAGATGGATTGAATGAAGATATCAAGCTGTTAGTAAGAATACTTGAATTGAAAGAATTTGTTGTGTTAGTTGATAGAGCACACAAAGCCGAAGAGCTTAGCAAAGAAAATAGAAGAGTTGATTCTGAGGCTAGAGATTCGAGAAAGAGGTTAACGGGTAAATCATATTATTCATCGTCAAAGAAATTAAGGGATTCTTATAATCGTTCAACTGCTTCAAAGGAGTATTCAAACAGAGATCATGAGAAGTAACACACGAGTCCAAAGCCTCAAGCCACTTTAGTATCAAGCATTGGTAGTGTCAAAGCTAATAAACCTGAGTCCTAAAAATGTGGTAGACAAAATTTTAGAGATTGTTGGATGAATACAAGAGCTTGTTTTAGATGTGGCTCACAAGAGTATTTCATTCGAGATTGTTCTGATTTACCTGAGAAAGACAAATTGTAGACTGCTCAACTGAGTAATATAGTTGCAAGGGGGAGACCACCTCGAAATACTGGAAATATGAATAGTAGTAAAGGTGCAATAAAGGATTCTACTGTGAGATCCGAGGCTCGAGTGCCAGCCAGAGCTTATGCTATTCTAGCTCGTGAGGATGCATATGCACTAGATGTTATCACTAATACTTTTTCTCTTTATAACACTAATGTAACTGCTTTGATTGATCCTGGATCAACCCCTTTATATGTCTGTATGAATCTAGTGTCTAGTAAGAGTTTACCTGTTGAGTCCATTTAATTTGTGCTTAAAGTATCGAACCCCTTAGGTAAGTATGTCCTAGTTGATAAAGTTTGCAAGAATTTTCCTTTCATGGCCCGGGGTTATTATTTTCTGGTTGATTTGATGCTTTCACCGTTTGATGAATTTGATGTGACTTTGGGTATGCACTAGTTGGCTCTGCATGATGCTGTTCTACATTATAGATGAAAAACTATTGAGTTAAAATGTTAGAATGATGAAATTCTTCGTATTGAATCCAATGATTCTGGTGGATTGCCTATTGTGATATCATTTATGCTAGCTCAAAAATATGTGAGAAAGGGTTGTGATGCTTATCTTGCTTATCTACTGGATACAAAAGTGTCCAAATCGAAGATTGAATTAGTGCCAGTGGTTTGTGAATATCCAAATGTGTTTCTAGAAGAGTTACCTGGGTTACCATGTGACAGCCCAAAATAGGGTCTAACCGGAATAGTGGTTTCGTAACCACAAAATCTGAATTAAAATAGTTAAATTCTAAAAATTTTATGTTTTTCGATCTGTTAAAAATGCTCTGTGTGAAAATCGTTTAGAAAATTTATTAATTTAGTGCTTAATTTTATTTTTGGACTAGATTGCATTACATGCAAAATGTGAGTTATAATGTGTAAGTACCTATTTGAAATGGGGGTTTGAAGTAGAGATTTTTAAATGGAAAATAGACCATGAGTTAGTGGCATGGACAAAAAGGGTATTTCTAGAAATTTTTGTGTGTAACATGGTTAGGGGCATTTTGTCCAAATTGCTAAAAGACAAATAAAAAGATGAAAGAAATATGAACAGTGTTCATCTTCTTCCTTAGTTGTCTGTCGATTTTCTCTCCACCATAGCTCAAGGGTTTTTTCAAGCAAATTGTAAGTACATTTGAACCCTGTTTTCGATTATTTTCGTATTTTTGAGTTCCCTTAAGCTTAAATTTCATGATTTTGCCATTTATTTGAAAAGATATTGAGTTCCAAAAATATACCCAATTGTGATATAGTTGTGCATTGTTGTGTAATGGTAAAAAATGAGTCTTTGATGTGTTAATTACGAGTTTTTCCAGATAGTTTTCGATAAAAACGTCCCTAAGGGACTAAAATGAGAAAAAGTGAAAATTTGTCTATAAGTGTGTGAATATATGTGATTTGTAACAGCCCTATTTCGACCCAAGTCGGGAAGCGGTTTCAGGACCCCTAAACCGAATCATAGAAATTGTTAAATATATTATATCATGTTTATTGTGTGTGTTAATTTATTTTGTGAAATTTGGATGTTTAAATTTGGAAAATTCGAATGTGCTTTATATTCTTTATGAAAGGGATTTAAGTGAAAAGATAGAAAAATGGATGTGGCTAATTTAGGAGAGAAATAATAGAATATTGTAGAATAAATAGATTTGCATGGCAAATTTCCCACTTTGACTTTAGTGGCCGGCCATGCTAATGATTTAGTTAAAATCTCTACATTTTTATTGGTTAAATAAGCATTGGTGGAGTGAATTATATTATAGTTTAATAAAAATAAGAGAAAAAGGGGTGAAAAGAAAAAGTATGGCTCATTTGTTCTTGTTAGCCGAAACTAGGTGTTGAGAAGGGGAAGATAGGCTCAAAGCATTCGGCATTTTCAAGTGCTCAATTAAGGTATGCAAAATTTGTTTTCTTTGGAAAAAGTTCATTTCATTTTAGTTGTTAGCTAAAACGCTAGCTAGCCCATGGCTTAAAATTAGCCAAATGAAGGGAAATCACTTTCGGTCATGGATATGTTTGTATGAGTTTTTGTGGGATGTTGATATTGGGTACTAATGGATGTATGGGTTGGCAAATTGAATGGTTTGGAGGACCTTGTGGCCGATTAAGAATCTTGTGTATGTAAGGGTAGAATTTTGAATGAGTGCCAAATGTGAAGTTAGCACATGGGTTGGACGAATTGTTAGTTTGAGTTTAAATTAACAAAAGCCTTAAATTTTTAGTAAATTAGTTGTGTATAAACGAATTTGGTTGTGCTTGTGAATTTAATTGTAAAAGACTTTTCTTAGCTAAGTTTGGGAATTTGGCTTTGAGTGATCCTTGATGGAAATTAAAATGTTTCGGGTCAACTTTAGTGGAGCATTCGGTCATAGGGCACATTCTTGTTGAAAGGTAGATAGATGCTTCAAAATCTTGTAAAAACACTTGGGCTGTTTTTTTTTGTATAAGGCCTTATGTTATTCAACCGTTTGGAATGCACCTTTCATAAAGGTAGAAAAATTGGATAGTTTAAAATTAGAATGACCAAAATGTAGGATATGTTAAGGTATTAGTTTCGGCTTTGTAAAGGAGCATCATGTGTAATTGTTAATTCTTTAGTTCCTTAAGAGCCGAATGATGATATGCATGTAGATTAAAATTTTTGTTATGCTAGATGAGGGTTGTTGTACTCGAAATTGGTGTGCGTGAATTATAAGTGATCTTTGAACATAAACTTTGGTGTGTATATGCTACCGAATGTGTGATAAAAGAAACTTAGGAATTCTTTGTCTTGAAATGAAGTCTAGTTATCAAATAAATTACTTGAGTAAGGATTAACACAATCAAATTTGTCCCAATTAAGATCAAGAGCAAAGGGGGACACTCTCGGACAAGGGAAAAGCGAAGGTCATGGAGTAGCTAACCTGTACTTTATTCAGAAAGATACGAGGTAAGTTCTTAAGTAATGAATCTTAGCTTATGACTTGAATAATTCATAGTACGTAAGCCTATAATACTAATATAGACTTATGGATTATGCTTGAAAAATGTTGTGGAAAAAGTATTTGTGAAATTGTTATAAACCAAATACTATTTTGAGTTGGTTATCAATTGAAACGAAATGTGTCTTTTTGATTATGACTAGCGAGTTGAAAGTGTATGTGGGTAAACCTGTCATGATTTCATTCCAACAATGAGAATAATATCCAAAAGAGATAATGATCCGAGCTTAGCCTCGAAGGGCTTTCAAGCTAGTGGTATGATCCGAGCTTAGCCTCGAAGGGCTTTCGAGCCAGTGGTATGATCCGAGCTTAGCCTCGAAGGGCTTTTGAGCCAGTGGTATGATTCGAGCTTAGCCTCGAAGGGCTTTCGAGCCAGTGGTATGATCCGAGCTTGGCCTCGAAGGGCTGTTATGCCAGTGACATAATCGGATTTAGTTTTGAAGGGCTAGAGCCAGCATTGAAATCGGGTTTGGACCCGAATGACATCTGTACTAATGCTATAAAATAAATGTCGAGCCCACTCTAATAATTGTACCGCCTACCGTAAGGTAGCTAGGTATGTATCTTATTCTTAGACAAGAACCTAATTGCCAATGGATAGTGAATTAGATATTCGGTGGGAATGCCTTGAAGGTGTTAAAAGTGATCCTAACATCCCTGCCTTGTTTTCGTGAATGTGAGTAGAATTAGGAGATTCAACTATTCGAATAGGGGACGTATGTATATAGACATGAACTTAGCTTGATCCTTGAGATGAATATATATGGTTATAAGTTGATTTTAGTTGACTTCATTGATGTAAATTTTGTGATACGAATAATGGAAGAATTGTCATGGTATGTCGAATCAGGCAAAAGAGGAAACAAACAAGATTAGACATTTCTAGTATACTTATTCGAATGATTTTGTTACTTAAGGACTTACTAAGTAAATAACCGCTTACTTAGTTGTTCTTATTTTCTATTTTATAGATCGCCTTTGCTAACTACGGTCTCGGGAGTTCCAGGGTTGTAGTCATCTACGCTATCACAACATCTTTTGGTAATTTAAAGCTTAACCTTGACAATGGCATGTATAGACTCGATATTTTGTTGTAAAACTATATGATCTTGATTTGTAATTAAGTCAGCCATACGAAAATAGCCTACCGAATACTTCTATCCATATCTATGGTTTAATGCTTGAATTAGTTTTATGTCAATGAAAGTTCAAGTATCCATTATGTGAATGCACTCAAAGCATACTTATATCTTGATGCTTATGTTCGATGAAGAGTGTGAGATTAAGTGAAAACAAATGAATTTCGAATGCAACCTTTCTGTTGTACTCTTATGGACTTTATCATGTTTCAAAAAAAAAAAACAAAAATAATATAAATTTGATGATAGTTAGGGTACCTTATTCATTGTTAAGTTAAATGAAGGGTCGGTAATACCTCTCTACTCTCTTGCGACGGGTACGGGTCTAGGGGTGTTACAATTTATTGGTATCAGAGCTACGGTTTAGTCGATTCTCGGACTACCGTAGTAAGTATGAGTCTAATTATACAAGCCATTTTATGTAAATGTGATAGTGTGATGACTTCTGACTTCTAAAAATGTGATTTTCGATATAGAATGGATCACAAACCCGATCGAGCCGTAGCAGACGATGTCGAGAGCGTAGCGCCTGCTCCCGCGCAAGGGACAGTGCCGCCTGACTCTCAGCCGAATATCAGTCATTGAGATGATGACACTAGACAAGACTTCTATGCGATAATGAGCGACTGGTTCGATCAATTCATTAGGTCAAACCCGGCTGTTCCACAACCTCCGCCCCCGAATACTTCACTTCCGACTTATATGGCCCCTCTAGCGACTGATCCAGTAAGATCGGGCAGACCCCCTGTTGACAAAATCAGAAAATACAGGGCTGAAGAGTTTCGGGCTACCCCTAGCGACGATGCAGAGAGAGCCAAGTTTTGGCTTGATAACACCATCTGAGTGTTTGACGAGCTCCGAAGAATGTTTAAAATGTACGATATCTCTGTTGTGCGACTCTGCATATTACTGGTGGAACACTCTGGTCTCTGTCGTCCCGAAAGAGCGGGTCATCTGGGAGTTTTTCCAAACCGAGTTTCATAAGAAATATATTAGTCAGAGATTCATAGATCAAAAACGGAAGGAATTTCTTGAGCTTAAACAAGTTCAGATGTCAGTAACCGAGTACGAGAGGGAATTCGTGCGGCTCAGCCGTTATGCCCGAGAATGTGTATCCTCCGAGGCAATTATGTGTAAGCATTTTGAGGATGGGTTAAACGAAGATATCAGACTACTAGTGGGAATTCTGGAAATTAAGAAGTTTGTCGTGTTAGTCGAGCGAGCTTGTAAAGCTGAAGAGCTCAGTAATGAGAAAAGAAAAGCCGAAGATGAAGATAGAGAGTTCCGCAAGAGATCCGCAGAAAAATCTGTTCAGCAATCATCCAAAAAGACTAGAGTTGACTCAGGCCGAACTAAGTATACATCGGGTTTTTCTAGACGCGAGCATCATCGACCTCCCGTGAGTTCGCGAGCTACTTCCATCGCCAGTGTTGTTAATGAATGTTGGGATAGATCTGATTGCAAATATTGTGGTAAATGGCACCCGGGAAGTTGTAGGCGTCATGATCACTCTTGCTTCAGATGTGGATCTGCCGATCATTTTATTAAAGACTACCTAAAAGTTGACGAGCGCACTCCCGACCCGAGTCAGAGAGCTAGCGGCACGACTACACGGGGTAGACCACCACGGCGGGGTGGTAATGTTAGTGGTAGTCATAGAGGGACTAGAGATACTGCAGTCAGATCCGAGGCACGAGCACCTGCCCGAGCTTATGCTATTCGAGCCCGTGAGGAGGCTTCTTCTCCAGATGTCATTACTGGTACATTTACTCTCTTTAATACTGATGTTATTGCTCTGATTGATCCTGGTTCGACTCATTCGTACGTGTGTGAAACATTAGCTTCCAGTAAGACTCTGCCTGTTGAGTCTACTGAGTTTGTAATTCGAGTGTCGAATCCTTTGGGTCGTTGTGTCCTGATTGATAAAGTATGCAAGAAATGCCCCCTAATGGCTCGAGGTTTCTGTTTTTCGGCTGATTTGATGCCTTTACCTTTTGATGAATTTGACGTTATCCTCGGGATGGATTGGTTGACTGTGCACGACGCAATAGTAAATTGCAAGCGAAATACTATCGACTTGCGGTATCCGAATAATGAAATAATCCGAATCGAGTCCACTGCTTTAAATGGGCTACCTGCAGTTATCACGACCATGTCAGCTCAGAAATATGTGAGAAAGGGGTATGAAGCATATCTAGCCTATGTGTTAGACAACAAAGTTTTCGAACGAGAACTTGAGTCCGTACCTGTAGTTGGTGAGTTTTCGGATATGTTTCCCGAGAAATTACCGGGATTGCCGCCAGCGAGAGAGGTTGAGTTTGGTAAAGAGTTAGTCCCGGGTACGACTCCAATTTCGATTACCCCGTACCGTATGGCACCTACCGAGTTAAAGGAGTTAAAATCTCAGCTGCAAGAGTTGACGGATAGAGGTTTCGCGCAGCCGAGTTTCTCGCCTTGGGGTGCACCGGTTTTGTTTGTGAAAAAGAAAGACGGGACTATGAGACTGTGTATCGACTACAGACAGCTAAATAAAACCACCGTAAATAACAAGTACCCGTTGCCCCTAATTGACGACTTGTTTGACCAATTGAAAGGAGCCTCGGTATTTTCAAAAATTGACTTACGATCTGGCTATTATCAGTTGAGAGTTAGAGATTCTGACGTGCCGAAGACAGCATTCAGAATGAGGTACGGACACTAGGAGTTCTTAGTGATGCCATTTGGGCTCACAAATGCCCCTGTAGTATTCATGAATTTGATGAATCGGATATTCCGGCCGTTTTTGGACCGTTTTGTAGTGGTGTTCATCGATGATATTTTGGTTTACTCTCGCGATGACGCCGAACATGCCAAGCATTTGAGACTTGTACTTCAGACTCTACGTGAAAATCAATTGTATGCGAAATTCAACAAGTGCGAATTCTGGTTGCGTGAGGTCGGCTTCTTGGGGCATATAGTATCTGCTTCGGGTATTCGAGTTGATCCGAACAAAATTTCAGCTATTCTCGACTGGAAACCTCCTAGAAATATTTCCGAAGTTAGGAGATTCCTAGGACTTGCCGGTTACTATCGAAGGTTTGTAAAGGGTTTCTCGATGATGGCGGTGCCATTGACAAGACTGTTACAAAAAGATGTCAAGTTCGAGTGGTCTGATAAATGTCAACAGAGTTTCGATCAGCTGAAAACCCTTTTGACAGAAGCTTCAGTATTAGTTCAGCCAGAATCCGGCAAGGAATTTGTAGTCTATAGCGATGCGTCTTTGAACAGGTTGGGCTGCGTTTTAATGCAAGAAGGTCGGGTTGTCGCTTACGCTTCGAGGCAATTAAAGCCCCATGAGCAAAATTATCCGACCCATGATCTTGAGTTGGCCGCTATTGTATTCGCTCTGAAAATTTGGCGACACTATCTGTTTGGTGAGAAATGTCACATATACTCCGATCATAAAAGTCTCAAGCATCTGATGACGCAAAGGGATTTAAATTTGAGGCAAAGGCGGTGGCTAGAATTGCTAAAAGACTACGAACTTATCATTGATTATCACCTGGGAAAAGCTAATGTAGTTGCAGACGCTCTTAGCCGAAAATCCCTATTTTCTCTGTAAGCTTTGAACGTGAGATTAAAATTGTCGGCAAATGATGTGTTGATTGCGGAATTGGAAGCAAGACTCGTGTTACTTCGATAGATTTGTGAAGCTC
This sequence comes from Gossypium stocksii, assembly GCA_020496765.1. Lineage (NCBI taxonomy): Eukaryota > Viridiplantae > Streptophyta > Magnoliopsida > Malvales > Malvaceae > Gossypium > Gossypium stocksii. The sequence goes on along the minus strand of CM035624.1, from coordinate 76,972,407 downwards.
AGAAAGTTGACGACGATTTAGTTGCTAAACGAGTCCAGTGTGAATCGAATGTGAATTCAGAGTTTCGGGTCGACAGTAATGATTGTTTGAGATTTAGGGATCAATTGTGTGTTCCGAAAAAGTCCGAGCTAGTTTCGATGATTTTGAATGAAGCCCATAATAATCGAATGTCAGTTCATCCAGGTAGTACGAAAATGTATAATGATTTGAAACGACAATACTGGTGGCACGGCATGAAACGAGACATCATTACTTTTGTATCTAAATGCCTAGTATGTTAGGAAGTAAAAGCAGAGCATCAGGTACCGTCGGGATTACTTCAGCCGATTTTGATACCCAAGTGGAAGTGGGATCGAGTTACGATGGATTTTGTGTCTGGTTTACCGCTAATGCCGAGTAAGAAAGACTCCATTTGGGTTGTGGTTGATAGACTAACAAAGTCAGCTCATTTCATTCCGGTTCGTACAAATTTTTCATTTGATAAGCTAGCGGAACTATACGTTTCCTAGATCGTACGTTTGCACGGAGTGCCGACTTCGATTGTTTCAGATCGAGATCCCCGATTTACTTCGTGATTTTGGAAGAAATTACAAGAGGCTTTGGGCACTAAGCTTCATTTTAGCACCACTTTCCATCCTCAGACGGACGGCCAAACTGAACGAGTTTTTCAGATACTTGAGGATATGTTGAGGTGTTGCATCCTTAAGTTTAGTGGTTCGTGGGAAAAATACTTGCCATTGATTGAATTCGCGTATAACAACAGTTTCCAGTCAAGTATCCAAATGGCACCCTACGAAGCTCTTTACGGTCGAAGATGCCGTACACCCTTGTTTTGGACCGAGTTGAGTAAGAATAAGATTCTCGGGGTGTTGACATAGTTAAAGAAGCAGAACAGAAAGTGAAAACAATTCGTGACAGTTTGAAATAGCATCCGATCGTCAGAAATCATACGCGGATCTGAAACGTAAAAATATTAAGTATCAGGTTGGCGAGAAAGTATTTCTGAAAGTCTCACCGTGGAAAAAGATACTCCGTTTTGGCCGTAAAGGAAAGTTGAGTTCGAGATTTATTGGACCGTATGAAATTTCAGAACGCATTGGGCCGGTTGCTTATCGATTAACTTTGCCCCCTGAATTTGGAAAGATCCATAACGTTTTTCACGTTTCGATGCTACGACGATATCGATCTGACCCTGCTCACGTGATTAGTCTTTCCGATATTGAAGTTCAGCTTGATTTGAGTTATGAAGAAGAGCCGATTCGTATCTTAGCTCGCGAGATGAAAGAATTGCGAAGCAAAAAGATTCCGTTGGTAAAAGTGTTATGGATCAAACACGGGATTGAAGAAGCGACTTGGGAATCTAAGAACGTTATGAGAGAGCAATATCCAAATCTATTTTCGAGTAAGATTTTCGGGGACGAAAATCCCTAAAAAGGGGGAGAGTTGTGACAGCCCTATTTCGACCCAAGTCGGGAAGCGGTTTCGGGACCCCTAAACCGAATCATAGAAATTGTTAAATATATTATATCATGTTTATTGTGTGTGTTAATTTATTTTGTGAAATTTGGATGTTTAAATTTGGCAAATTCGAATGTGCTTTATATTCTTTATGAAAGGGATTTAAGTGAAAAGATAGAAAAATGGATGTGGCTAATTTAGGAGAGAAATAATAGAATATTGTAGAATAAATAGATTTGCATGGCAAATTTCCCACTTTGACTTTAGTGGCCGGCCATGCTAATGATTTAGTTAAAATCTCTACATTTTTATTGGTTAAATAAGCATTGGTGGAGTGAATTATATTATAGTTTAATAAAAATAAGAGAAAAAGGGGTGAAAAGAACAAAGTATGGCTCATTTGTTCTTGTTAGCCAAAACTAGGTGTTGAGAAGGGGAAGATAGGCTCAAAGCATTCGGCATTTTCAAGTGCTCAATTAAGGCATGCAAAATTTGTTTTCCTTGGAAAATTTTCATTTCATTTTAGTTGTTATCTAATATGCTAGCTAGCCCATGGCTTAAAATTAGCCAAATGAAGGGAAATCACTTTCGGTCATGGATATGTTTGTATGAGTTTTTGTGGGATGTTGATATTGGGTACTAATGGATGTATGGGTTGGCAAATTGAATGGTTTGGAGGACCTTGTGGCCGATTAAGAATCTTGTGTATGTAAGGGTAGAATTTTGAATGAGTGCCGAATGTGAAGTTAGCACATGGGTTGGACGAATTGTTAGTTTGAGTTTAAATTAACAAAAGCCTTAAATTTTTAGTAAATTAGTTGTGTATAAACGAATTTGGTTGTGCTTGTGAATTTAATTGTAAAAGACTTTTCTTAGCTAAGTTTGGGAATTTGGCTTTGAGTGATCCTTGATGGAAATTAAAATGTTTCGGGTCAACTTTAGTGGAGCATTCGGTCATAGGGCACATTCTTGTTGAAAGGTAGATAGATGCTTCAAAATCTTGTATAAATTAGCTAAAGTGTACACTTGGGCTGTTTTTTTTTTGTATAAGGCCTTATGTTATTCAACCGTTTGGAATGCACCTTTCATAAAGGTAGAAAAATTGGATAGTTTAAAATTAGAATGACCAAAATGTAGGATATGTTAAGGTATTAGTTTCGGCTTTGTAAAGGAGCATCATGTGTAATTGTTCATTCTTTAGTTCCTTAAGAGCCGAATGATGATATGCATGTAGATTAAAATTTTTGTTGTGCTAGATAAGGGTTGTTGTACTCGAAATTGGTGTGCGTGAATTATAAGTGATCTTTGAACATAAACTTTGGTGTGTATATGCTACCGAATGTGTGATAAAAGAAACTTAGGAATTCTTTATCTTGAAATGAAGTCTAGTTATCAAATAAATTACTTGAGTAAGGATTAACACAATCAAATTTGTCTCAATTAAGATCAAAAGCAAAGGGGGACACTCTCGGACAAGGGAAAAGCGAAGGTCGTGGAGTAGCTAACCTGTACTTTACTCAGAAAGATACGAGGTAAGTTCTTGAGTAATGAATCTTAGCTTATGACTTGAATAGTTCATAGTACGTAAGCCTATAACACTAATATCGACTTATGGATTATGCTTGAAAAATGTTGTCGAAAAAGTATTTGTGAAATTGTTATAAACCAAATGCTATTTTGAGTTGGTTATCAATTGAAACGAAATGTGTCTTTTTGATTATGACTAGCGAGTTGAAAGTGTATGTGGGTAAACCTGTCATGATTTCATTCAAACAACGAGAATAATATCTAAAAGAGAAAATGATCCGAGCTTAGCCTCAAAGGGCTTTCGAGCCAGTGGTATGATCCGAGCTTAGCCTCGAAGGGCTTTCGAGCCAGTGGTATGATCCGAGCTTAGCCTCGAAGGGCTTTCAAGCCAGTGGTATGATCTGAGCTTAGCCTTGAAAGGCTTTCGAGCCAGTGGTATGATCCGAGCTTGGCCTCGAAGGGCTGTTATGCCAGTGACATAACCGGATTTAGTTCCAAAGGGCTACGAGCCAGCATTGAAATCGGGTTTGGACCCGAATGACATATGTACTAATGCTATAAAATAAATGTCGAGCCCACTCTAATAATTGTGTCGCCTACCGTAAGGTAGCCAGGTATGTATCTTATTCTTAGACAAGAACCTAATTGCCAATGGATAGTGAATTAGATATTCGGTGGGAATGCCTTGAAGTTGTTAAAAGTGATCCTAACATCCGTGACTTGTTTTCTTGAATGTGATTAGAATTAGGAGATTCAACTATTCGAATAGGGGACGTATGTATATAGACATGAACTTAGCTTGATCCTTGAGATGAATGTATATGGTTATAAGTTGATTTTAGTTGACTTCATTGATGTAAATTTTGTGATACGAATAATGGAAGAATTGTCATGGTATGCTGAACCAGGCAGAAGAGGAAACAAACAAGATTAGACATTTCTAGTATACTTATTCGAATGATTTTGTTACTTAAGGACTTACTAAGCAAATAATTGCTTACTTAGTTGTTCTTATTTCCTGTTTTATAGATCCCCCTTGCTAACTACGGTCTCGGGAGTTCCAGGGTTATAGTCATCCACGCTATCACAACATCTTTTGGTAATTTAAAGCTTAACCTTGAAAATGGCATGTATAGACTCGATATTTTGTTGTAAAACTATATGATCTTGATTTGTAATTAAGTCGGCCATGCGAAAATGGCCTACCGAATACTTCTATCCATATCTATGGTTTAATGCTTGAATTAGTTTTATGTCAATGAAAGTTCAAGTATCCATTATGTGAATGCACTCAAAGCATACTTATATCTTGATGCTTATGTTCGATGAAGAGTGTGAGATTAAGTGAAAACAAATGAATTTCGAATGCAACCTTTCTGTTGTACTCTTATGGACTTTATCATGTTTCAAAAAAAAAAAACAAAAATAATATAAATTTGATGATAGTTAGGGTACCTTATTCATTGTTAAGTTAAATGAAGGGTCGGTAATACCTCTCTACTCTCCTGCGACGGGTACGGGTCTAGGGGTGTTACATGATTCTTGGATTGTTTTTGTAAAAAAGGATTTAGCTAAGTCCAAAATGCAAGAAAATAAAATGAAATTGAGTTTACGAGACTAGGGGCAAAACGGTCATTTTGCCCAAAAGTCTGGTTTGTAAACGAATTTGAGTAAGAAATTGATAAAATGTGTTAAATGTGTTTATTTAGATCAAGAAAGAAGAGAAAGCGATCGTGATCATGGAAAGGAAAAGGTAGTCGACTAATTCGAAATTTAGTCGTCTTATTATCGAGGTAAGTCATGAGTAAATTATAGCACATTTACCTTATTGCCATCCATTTGATGATCTCTATGTGAAAATATATGCATATGAATTCTTGAATTACGTAGTTGTTTGCTTGTGAACATTCTGGTAAATCCCGTTTGAATAGTAAGAACAATTCCGGATATGGGTGACATGTCGCTTGAGGGTTCTGATTTTGTCTGATTCTGTATCCCGGGTGTTGGGTGCACTTACATGTGTTGCAGTCACCTATCAGCTTATATGAGTAGGCTCGTGGATTATGTCTGTATTTTTGTGATCTGAGGTAGCTTCGGCTACATATTTTGGTGGCTTCGGCTACATACTTTGATGGCTTTTGCCATACCTCTGTACTAGCTTCGGCCACTCATCTGTGAGGCACTTCGGTGCTAACCTTTGTATATCTGTTTCTATTCTGAATGTTCAACGGGAAAATTAACTTGGTTATGTGAAGTAATTATGCAGGTTAAGCAATTGAAATGAATTGAACATGAGATGTGTGTGATTGTTTATAATTGGACATTTTGGTAAGAATGTGGATGAGTAAGTATATGAATGTTGTATTTATGCTATGTGGCAATAAGATGCCTTAGCTAATTATTGTGCATTTGCTATTGATTTACCTATGACGTACTAAGCTATGTATAGCTTACTCCTCTTTCCTTTCCTCTTCCTTTTAGATTGTAGAGCATATACCATATTGGGATTGGTGATCAAAGGAGGCTCGTCTTACACTATCAAGCTACCTTGGTGTATGTATAAATGGTTTTGATATTTTGAGTTTGGCATGTATAGGTGGCTAGTCTTTGTAGAAGCATTGTTTTGTAAGTTAAATAGAATAGGTGTATATGTGATACTTGTTTTGTAAATGATGTTATAAATGAAATTATTCCGAGTATGTGTCATGAAATTGGTTGAAATGAATGTTGTGTATGTGAAAGGGAATTTCAGGGAGGCAAAGGCTTGGTAAATAACCTAACACGGTCTACCCGGCAGGGCACATGGCCGTGTGATATGACCGTGTGGGGTTTAACAGAATGCTCCACGGGCACATGGCACGGGTGTGCCTAGGCCGTGGGTGGCACATGGTCTGACCCCAGGGTGTGTCCCTGGACCGTGCCTTCCCTGCACATTGAATTTAAATTTTGGGTACTACACAGGCAAGAGACACGGTCGTGCGTCTCAACCGTGTGGGGTACACGGCCCCCAAATGACCGTGTGGGGTGACCGTGGCCAATTTGACAGATTCGACCACGGTCTCTGGACATAGGCGTGTGAAGGCCACATGGCCTTAGCACACGGCCGTGCTTTGTGTCACACGGGCGTGGGACGTAGTTTCGAAAGTGAAAAATTTTTCGGGCTTCCGATGCGATAAGATTCAAATCCTAATCATTCGAGATGTCTGTATTGAGTCAGAAAACCCTCGATAAGGGAAAAATTGTAATGATTTGTTTGAAAATATTAGTCTGTATTCCGGTAAGTTCGGTAATGCCTATTGCTCGATTCCAGTGATGGTTTCGGGTAAGGGGTGTTACATACTACCAGTTACGGAAGTTGAGTTTGCTATTGAACTAGTACTAGGGACATCACCGATATCGATAGCTCCATATAAAATGGCTTCTATAGAGTTAAAAGAGTTTAAATCTCAGTTGCAAGAGTTAACAGATAGAGGTTTTGCACGACCTAATTTTTTACCATGGGGTGCGCCAGTTCTGTTTGTAAAGAAGAAAGATGGATTAATGAGATTGTGTGTATCAACTATCGACAACTTAACAAGGTTACGATTAAGAATAAGTATCCTATGCTGATAATTGATGATTTATTTGATCAGTTGAAAGAAGCAACAATATTTTCTAAGATTGATTTGCGATCTGGTTATTATCAATTGCATGTTAAAGACTCTAATGTACTGATAACTGCATTTAGAACCAAGTACGAACATTATGAATTTCTTGTTATGCCATTTGGGTTAACTAACGCCCTTGTAGTATTTATGGTCTAATTGAATAAAATCTTCAGACCGTATTTAGACAGATTTGTTGTTGCATTTATTGATGACATTCTAATCTATTCTTGAGATGAGTCTGAACACGCTGAACATTTAAGAATAGTGTTAAAACATTGAGAGATAAGTAATTGTTTGCTAAATTTAACAAATGCGAGTTTTGGCTCAGAGAAGTTGGATTTTTGGGACACATTGTTTCAACGGGAGGCATTCGAGTTGATCCGAGTAAGATTTAAACAATTATTTACTGGAAGCCACCAAGAAACATATCCAATGTCAAAAGTTTTCTGGGATTAATTGGCTATTATCGAAGACTTGTTAAAGGGTTTTCAATGATAGCTACACCAATAACTCGTTTACTATAGAAAGATTTGAAATTTGAGTGGTCTGAGAAATGTCAACAAAGTTTTGATCAATTGAAAGCACTATTAACTGAAGCACCAGTTTTAGTTTAGCTTGAATCGAGTAAAGAATTTTTGATTTTCAGTTATGCATCATTAAACGGTTTGGGATGTGTTTTAATGCAAGAAGGCAAAGTGATAGCTTATGCTTCTAGATAGTTAAAGCTGCATGAAAGAATTATCCGGTGCAAGACTTAGAATTGGCCGCTATTGTATTCGCATTGAAAATTTGGTGACATTATTTTTTTGGTGAAAAATGTCTCATATTTACCGATGACAAGAGTTTGAAATATTTGATGTCACAAAAAAGATCTGAATTTGAGACAGCAAAGATGGCTCGAATTGTTGAAAGATTATAAGTTAGTGATTGATTATCACCCAGGGAAAGCAAATGTTGTCGCAGATACTTTGAGCAGAAAATTTTTGTTTGCTTTAAGAGGGATGAATGCACAATTAACATTGTCTGATGGTGGCTTGATTTTAGCTGAGTTAAAAGTTAAACCAATGTTTCTTCAGCAAACTCAGAAATGTGACAATGAATTGAAGGCAAAATGAGTATAGTGTTAGCCGACTCCTAATACAGAGTTTCAGATTGGAGTGGATGATTGTTTGTTGTTTCGAGGTAGAGTTTGTGTACTGAGAAATCTTGAACTTATACAGAAAATTTTGAATGAAGTCACAGTGGTAATTTGTCTATTCATCCGAGGAATAACAAAATGTACAATGATTTGAGATAGATGTACTGGTGGTTGGGTATGAAACGTGGCATTTTGTACTTTGTGCCTTGATGTTTGATTTGTTAGCAAGTTAAAGTTGAACATCAAGTGCCTTCGGAACTATTACTGCCAGTAATGATACTTAAATGGAAGTGGGATAGAGTTATGAAGGATTTCGTATCGGGATTACCCCTATTTTCGAAAAAAAAAGATGTTATATGGGTTATTGTTCACCGTTTGACGAAGTCTGTGCACTTTATTCCTTTACTGTAGACTTTTCACTTGATGGATTAGCTGAGTTGTACATTTCAAAGATTGTCAGATTGCATGGAGTGCCAGTCTCCATTATTTTAGATAGAGATTTGAGATTTACATCACAATTTTGGAAGAAATTACAATAGGCTTTGCATACACAGCTACATTTTAGTACTGCATTTCATCCTCAAACCAATGGTCAGTCTGAGAGAGTGATTCAGATTCTCGAAGATATGCTTCGTTGTTGTGTTCTAGAATTTGAAGGCAGTTGGGAAAAATATTTACCATTGGTTGAGTTTGCGTATAATAATAATTATCAGTCGAGCATAAAGATGACATCGTATAAAAATCTATATGGTCGTAAATGCCGAACTCCATTATATTGGACCAAGCTTAGTGAGAAAAGATTCACGGGGTTGATTTGATCAGAGAGACTGAAGAAAAAGTGAAAGTAATTCGTAATAGTCTAAAAGCAGCTTTAGATCGATAGAAATCATATGCGAATTTGAAATGTAAAGACATTGAATTACAGATTGGGGACAGAGTGCTTCTAAAAGTATCACCGTGTAAGAAGATTCTTCAATTTGGTTGCAAAGGAAAATTGAGTCCGGGATTCACCAGGCCGTATAAGATTATCAAGAGAATAGGGCTAGTGGCATATCGTCCAGCCTTACCGCCTGAACCTGAAAAGATTCATAATGTGTTTCATGCATCTATGTGACAACAGTACCGATCAGACCCTTCGCATATAATTTCTCTAACAGAGGTTAAGATCCAGCCAGACATGTTGTATAATGAATAACCTATTAGAGAGTTGAGAAATAAAAGCATAGCTTTAGTGAAGGTTCTTTGGCAACGTCATGGCACTGAAGAAGCTACGAGGGAACCCCAGGAAGTTATGAGAAAGCAATACACTAACCTATTCTTTGGTAATATTTTCGGGGACAAAAATTCCTAAGGGGAGCAGAGTTGTAATAGCCCATTTTTAGTAAAATTGGAAAAGTGGTTTCAAAACCACAAAATTGAGGTCAAAATATTATTTTATTATTATTTTAATGTCTACAGCACGATAGTAGAGTCATATGAAAATTTTGCTAAGAAATTTTACCATTTGTATGCTCAATTTATGAAAAAAGACTAAACGCGTAAAGTGTAAAACTTGAGTTCTATCGGATAAATGTGTCAATTTGCTATGAAATTAAATGGTTGGAGGGTTTATGTTATAATTAAACCATTGACATGTTGAGTGGACATTTTTGGACATATTATAAGTGATTTTTAAATGTTAATTAAAAAGTTACATTTGTAATTTAGTAAATCAGTTAATTAAATTAAAGAAAAAGCCGAAGTATCATCTTTCTATTTTCATCTTTGCACCAAAAATAAAGCTAAAAAACTCCATTGAAGAGGTTTGTTTTTAATAATTTATATGTTTTTGAGGTCGTTGTAGCTTAATCTAGCAAGCCTAGGGACTAATTTGCAAAATTGTAAAGTATTTGAGTTTTGCCATTGATAAATATGCATGTGTTTTGATGTTTGATGGAAGAAAATGAAAGGTTGTTGTTAGATAAACAACATTGGTTAAGTGATTTTGAATAAAATTGCAAATTAGGGGTTAAATTGAGAAAAGTGAAAATTTTGTGGCAAAATGCAAGAATAAATGAAATATATGGGCTGTGTAACAGCCCATTTTTGAGTCAGATCGGAATGAGTGTTTTCGGGACCACTTAACCAAGTCAAAATATTAATTTTATTATTTTATTAATGTTTACAACATGATAGAATTACCATGTGAAAATTTTGTAAAAAAATTTTACCATTTAAATGGTTAATTCGATGAAAAGGATTAAATCGCATAAAAGATAAAAGTAGCATTTTATATGTTAAATGTGTTAAATTGCTTTGGCTTTTGAATATAGTGGCCTTAAATGGTAATTAGACCATTTTAAATGATAGTGGACATTAATGGCCTTGTTATATATGTTTTATATGTTTATTAAGTATGGATAAATTGGTAAATTGATTTTTAAATGAATTAATAGAAAAACAAACATAAAATAAAGGCCATTATCATCTTTGTTGGCTGATTTTATCAAAGGAAGAAAAGAAGAATACCAAGATAAGTTTTGGAAAAAAATTTGGCTAGATTAAGGTATGTTTTGTTTCAGTTTTTGATAATTTTTACATTTTTGAGATCGTTGCTTTGTAATCTATCAAACCCATGCCTCAATTTCTGAATTTGATGATGATTTTGAAATGTGCCATTGTTGAATACTAGTATATTTTGATGTTTCTTGATAGATTATTGATGGTTGTTAATAGATATACAAGTTTTATAAAGTGATTTTTGATAAAAATGAGCATTAGGGATTAAATTGAAAAAGATTGAAATATTGTGGTTAAAATTTTGAAATAAACGAAGATATGGGCTTATTAGAGATTATATGAAATTCGGCTAAGTATATGTATAAAGAGATTTTGTGTATTTTCTATATATTTGTGAATTAGAGACTTAAGTGCCAAAGTATGAAATTATGAGAGCTATTTTGTAAAAAGGTTAAAATACAAGTATATGGATTAATTTGAATGATTTGGTGAATAAATGGGTTAAATTTGAATTTATTTAGATCAAGATAAACAAATATCGAAACTTGATCGGGCAAAAAAAAGATAGGCGGGTAGACGACCATTATATGAGCAAATACAAGGTAAGTTCGTATAATGAGAATCGAACTTATATTTATAATTAAAATTGTTGTTTTGAATATTGTATGAATGTATAAATGAATTATTGAATTGAAATGCCTATTGGTTATATTCCCAAATTGATTACCGAGTCTTGTTTGAACCGTAGAAAGTCAAAGGATACGAGTGACATGTCACTAGGGTTACCGTTTGGTCGAGCTCCTGCATTTGTTGCAGACTCACCACAGCTCTTATAAGCTTACCATTTCAGCTCTCATGAGCTTACTGTTTAGCTCTTCTGAGCTTACTGTTTCAGTCCTTCAGGGCTGACCATTTCAGCTCTACGGAGCTTACCGCTCAACTCATTTCAGCTTACAGTTTACCGGCTTAGGAGGAGCATACCGATTATGGCTCGAAAGAGCATATATGATGATGAATTGAAAGATTACTGATTTATACACTTAGTGTGTATCACTTGAGTATCCCCTGATGTTTTTAAAGGTTCAACGGGCATTATATGTAACACCCGTATACCCGAGACCATCGCTGGAATCAAGTACAGAGCGTTACCAGACTTAAACGGACCTGTGTAGAACTTAATTAGAAATAGATACAGAATTTCGTGCAAATCAGTTCAGAATCATTCTTATTGAGGGTTTTCGGACATGATACAGACATCTCGGATGATTAGGATTCAAATCCTATCAAATCGGTTACTCAGAAAACATTTCATAGGAAAACAACATCACACACCCGTGTGACCCTTATCACGGTCGTGTTGTGAGACCGTGTGGCCTTCACACGCCCATGTCAAGTACCCGTGGATGAAACTGTCCAAACTGACACGGCCATGTTACACGCCCGTTTGGAGGCCGTGTGCTCCCACACAGTTGAGACACACGACCGTGTCTCCTGCCTTGTGGTACACTAAAATTTAAATCAAGGTGCAGAGAAGGCACAGTCTAGTGGCACGCCCGTAAGGTCAGGCCGTGAATCGCCCACGGCCTAGGCACGCCCGTGCTGTATACCCGTGGAACATTCTGCCAAATCCCACACGGCCATGGTACACGCCCATGTACCATGCCATGTAGGCCGTGTTAGGCTATCTATCAAGCCTTTGCTTCCCTGAGACACAAATAAGCACATCCACAACCAATCCAAATAATACTTTACTTATACAAACATTTACTTCTATATACCACATTAGAAACATAATGCTTATAAGCTTACAAATTGACTATACATATCCATAACCTTCTATACATGCCATAAACTTACGCTAGAAACATAACGTACTAATAAGACTTGATAGTGTGAAGCTTACTCCAAAGACTCAGCTCCAATCCAACCATTTTCATACACTGAAAGGGGGAAAAGAATAGAACAGAGTAAGCTATAATAGTTTAGTAAGTCGTATGCAAATTAGAGCAATGAACATTACAAATTATCAATTACTTCATAACAATTATTAATACATATCATTCTATACTCAACCTACTCTTTTGGGCACATTTCACATACCAATCATATGTGTGCTTAACCGTACTAATCTCAATGTACAGAACTATTTCATGTCACCTGCAGAAAAACTTCATCATAGTACATATAAACTAATCCCATTGAGCAGAATTGGAATATGACCAGATATTCAGAGGTTAGCACCGAAGTGCCTCACAGACATGGCAGAGCCATGAGGTAGCCGAAGCTACTAATAGAGGGGTAGCTGAAGGTACATCACAGAATGGTAGCCGAAGCTACATCACAGAATGATAGCCGAAGCTACATCACAGAATCAGAACAGAAGTTACCTCGGGCCTGCTCACATAAGGTGATAGGTGTCTGCAACACATGCTAGACCACCTAGCACCCGGGAACTATATCAGACAGAATTAGAACCCTCTAGTGACATGTCATGTATATCAACGTCTATTCCTACTTGCTCAATAGGGATTTTACAGACAGTTCATCATTATCACTGTAACATCCCAAAATAGGGCCTAATCGGAATAGTGGTTTCGTAACCACAAATCTAAGATAGAAATAATTATTTTATAATTATTTTGAGGTCTATATTATGATTGCATGATGGTGTGAAAATTTCTTGAAGAAATTCTATGCGTAAAGTGCTTAATTTAAAATTAGGGACTAAATCGAATAAGTTGCAAAACTTGCATTCTAGAAGTTTCTAGTATGAAACTGTTTTGAAATATTAATTAGGAGGTCTTAAATAGTAATTTGGCCAATTTTAAGTTCATGGAAAAAATTTGGACATGGATGGAATTTTTGAAAGTTTAGTAAGGAGGGGCATTTTGGTCATTTGGATATTAACATGAAATAAAAAGGGAAAAATAGCACAAAATTGATCATCTTCTTCATTACCACGAAATATAAAGGGTTCTCCATAGCTAGGGTTTGTTTCAAGCTTCCAAGCTCCATAGTAAGTGATTCCATGCCCCGTTTTTAATGTTCTCTACGTTTTCGTAGTCCCGGTAGCTCGATAAAGCTTATGTTAGCAATATTTTAAGTTAGGGTTCGTATTTGGAAAAATACCCATAGGTGAAATTTGTTTATTTTGATGCTTTATGATAGAATATGAGGTTTTAAATTATGCTAGACAACTTGAGCTACTCGGTTTTAGGTAAAAACGAGTAAAAGGGCTTAATTGGTAAAAATACCTATTGTACATAACTGTATGTTATAGTAGGAATTTGAAGATGATGTTGGTAAATAAATGATCAGCATGTCTTAAAATACAAGAATTTGTGATAAGTTTTGATTTCCGAGTCTTGGGGCAAAAGTGTAAATATGTAAAAGTTTAGGGGCAAAAATGTAATTTTACCAAAGTTTGAGTAAAGGGCTATTTTGATAAATGTTGATATTAAATAAGTTAAATTTGCTATTATAGATCAAGAAGAACGAAATGCGGGAGTAGATCGGGGAAAAGAAAAATTAAAGGACTAAATTGTAAAGTTTAGTCACATTTGGTATCGAGGTAAGTTTACGGTAAATAAATGCAATATTCTGACATTTTACATTACTATTGTCATTTTCCAGCATTTATATATTAATTTTATGAAAATAATCAAGTTGAATATAAGGTGATATGACAGAGAAAAGCAGTAGAAAGTCCCGATTGAACCTTAGGAATGTTAGGATACGAAATGTCATGACATTAGGGGTCGATAGGACAGGACAGGACAGAAATGAGCCATGTAAGTCCGTACTAGATATATGGCTTTGGAGACAGGATTGAGCCATGTAAGTCCATATTAGATATATGGCATTGGAGACAGGAATAATTCATGTAAGTCCATGTCAAAGACATGGCATTGGCAGGATATTGTTAGACAGGAACGACCCTAGTATCCTTAGTATTCCGAGTGGTTCAACAGGCCATTATTCAAGTAAATGTATAGTGAATTATCAGCAAAGGAAAGGTAGATTGTACTCATGAATAATGAAAGGTCAGGTAAGAAAGAAGGTAAGTCAAGAAGAAGAGGGCAGAAAATGAGATATAAAGAAAGCTTATAATGCTAATTGATAGTTTGCATACTTATCCCATATGATGAATGTTGTAATTTATTTGCTTGTAAACTTACTAAGCCTAGTGCTTACCCTCTTTATTTCTTTCTTCTTATGGTTCTTGCCAAGCCACTCGGGGATCAAAGGAAACGTCAGAGATCCAATCACACTATCGAGGAATCCTATCGGTATAGGTAGACGTTTCTTTTCGTGTATGGCATGTATAGGGACTTGGCTTTTTTTGATATGGATGTCTTATGACATGTTCAATGAATGGGATGTAAATACTTGATAGTGAATAGCTAATGAAATGGCTAATGATATACAAGTATGATATTATATATGCTTGAGTGATAACTGTCACATGGAAATTAAGGAAAAATGTGAAAGTAGCTTAAAAATAGAACATTGTAATAGCAGTGACGTGAGTTTGAAAAATCACTAAAAATAATAGAAACATGGTTTGATGGTTAATAATATATGAAATTAAAGCTTATTGTGTCTATTTTCATATGCAACAAACAAAACAGGTAGAGGTATTGTATTTTATGAGATATCTGAGTTTTAGCAAAACAGGGCAAGAGTGATTTCTGGATCCCCTGTTCCAACTTTGGAAATTCACCATAAATTGTACAAAAATAATTAGGAGGATTACTTTATATTTTGAGAATTCTTATTGAGTCTAGTTTTAATAGAAAGAAACGACATAGTCATATGAATTTTTTACAGGGAGAAAAATGGTTCGTAATAAGTAGAGGTCAGTGCAGTTGAGTTCTAAAATAGGGGCAACTTTAACTAATACACTGTACTAATCGGCCTAGCCAAAAATTCTAGAAAAAAATTAGCAGATAGATACATGAGTCTAGATTCAGGAAAAATTTAGGGATCTTTATTTCGAGTTCCGTAACTCGAGATATGATTTTTCAAGCGACCATGATGCAGATAAACTTCTTATTCTGAAAATCAAAATAGACAATGTAAAGTTGTTTAAAATGGTAAATTATGTGTAGTAACACCTCAAGCTCAACTCCGGCGACGGTCTCGGGCGTGGGGGCGTTACAATCACAATTTCAGAGATATAACCACTGATTAGCTGAATAATTTCAGAAGCACATCAAACAATCAATCGTAATTTACTGTACTTACTTTAATTCCATATTTACAGATATATACATACCATATTTCCAGTCATATCGTAATCCACATATCAATAGTTCTAAAAATACATCTAATTATCAATCGGAAGTTCACCAAACATACCTTATTCTTAGAAACACGAAAGTATACCGAATTTCCAGTAATTTCATAACTTACAAATCAATCAGGAATACACAATTATATTTTAGCAAATATGCTAGAATTTACATACAACTTACCTGAATCATCAACGAATTAATTCTCGAGATTTCTCTATTTCCCGTACTCGGGCTTTATCACATCTTCCTTGGTCTAAATTAACACATAGAATACAATTATCAATCATTTATTCAATTACGGACACAATTCACATTTTTGGGTAAATTTCCAAATTTATCCCTCAACTTTTCAATAATCACAATTTAGTCCCTAGGACTCAAAATATCATTTTCTTTATTCCATGGACTTGTTCAACCCCTTTTTACAACAATTACACTCAGTTTATCAAAATTTAACACATTTAGGCATAATTTGTAAACTTTACAAATTAGTCCCTTTTTACACAATTTCATTCAATTCCATTACCAAAAACATGCATATAACCCTTTTAGCCTTCATTATCTACCATTAATCAACCAAATACACTCTTATCACAAATGGGTATATTTTTAAACTTTGATTTCTCTTCAAATTAATGGTAAAATCATGATATTCAAGTTTAAGGGAACAAAAAAATACAAAAATAATCGAAAACGGGGCAAGATTGCACTTACAAATGAGCATGGAAAGCAAAGAAACCCTTGGCCATGGAAGACATAAAAATCAATAGCTATGGGTTCTTTTTCCATGGAGAAGATGATGTTTATATCATCTTATTTTGTCTTTTTCTTCATTGGACAAAAATGCCCTTAATGACATAACTAACAAACATTTCTAGAAATGCTCTTTTGTGTCCATGACACTATTTAATGGTCTAATTGCAACATAAAGACCTCCAATTCAAACCCCCATTTCAATTGGGTACTTAAACTCTATACATCACATTTTGCAACTAATGCAATTTAGTCCCAAACATAAAATTGGGCACTTAATCAATAAAATTTTTCAAACAATACTTTCACATCAAATATCAGTAAATCAAATCTTATAAAAAATTTACAAAAATTCAAAATTTTACTTCAGATTTGTGGTTACGAAACCACTATTCCAACTAGACCCTATTTCGGGCTGTTACATTATACCGATGTGAAACAAAATGATTATATGATACAAGAGTTATATGAACTATATGAATTATATGATACATGAAATACATGATTACATGAAATATATGTTACATGAATAAATGTGATATGAATGAATTGGTACATGAATACACGTGTTATAAGATGAAATGCTACATGAGATATATAATGTGTGTATATAAATGGTACATGGTTCATATGAATTATAGAAATGGAAAATGATATGTGATATAGTATATGTAAAAGATAGATGAAATAATACATGTATTGAAATGTTACATGGGAAGAATGTTTGATTTTATCCTTGTAAATGGATGGATATGTTATTGATAAAGGACTAACTTGTGAATGAATGTTGTTAATAGGCACTATAGGCAAAAGAGTTGGTTTTATATCGCTTTAATGCTTAATATAACATTGGTAAGTTTAATTCTAGATTATACGGGCTTACTAAGCTTTTAAGCTTACTCTGTTTATTTTCCCGTGTTTTATAGATTTCGGAAGCTAGCTTGATTCGGATGAGGTCAGAGATTGCTATCACACTGTCTAGACAATATTTTGGTACTTTTGAACTTATGGAAATGATGTAAATATGGCATGTATAGGATTGTTTATAGGTTGAAGTTTATGGCTTTCTATGGTAATGTTTTGGTATGAATTTTGATACTTGAACAAGCCATGTGATATGGCTTGAATTAGCAATGGATAGTTTGGTATGGATGTTTTATATGATATGCCTATAATGTAGTAAATTTGATGAATGATGTTGGCATTTGATAAGGTTGAATTGAATGATGTTAATTGGATGTTTTGTAATATGTTATAATGATGTAATAAGGTATATGAAATGTGTTAGTTGGTATATGTTTTGTGGTATATATATTGTATTGTTTTGGTTGATTATGAAATGGAGTATAATGTGATTTGATTTGGCTGATTTTGGTTGCCTAGTTTGCATATGAATTTGGTACAAATTGATGCTTGTAGGTACAAGAGAATTGTGTGGGAATAGTGGCTTAAACCAAGCCTACTTTCGTGCCACACAGTTTGAGCACATGGGCGTGTGACTTGACTATGTGACCTCTGCACCCTAGTTAAAACAAGTCAATGAGTTACATGGCTTAGACACATGGGCGTCTTTCACAGGGCCTGTTCACATGGGTGGGTTGCCCTTATTCAAAAAATTTTCTAAGTTATTTTAAGGTTGTTAATTGTTATCGATTAATTCCTGAATATATGTATCAGACTTTGTATGCTTAATTTAAGCTTATTATGAGTATGAATGATTGATAATTACTGTAATGAGATGATATTTGTTAAATGTTTGATGATTTACTATTCCGACTTGAGTTATATGTCCAGTAATGCCCCTTTACCTATTCCGGGTACAGTTATGGGATAGGGTCTTATATTTTATTGGTATCAGAGCTATGATTTAGTCGATTCTTGGACTACCGTAGTGTATACGAGTCTAGCTATACATTCCATATATAAACTGCGGTATTATGATATCTCCTCACAGCTTCTGAATTATGTTTTATATAGTATATGGATCCAAATCGAGCAATAGTCGACGATGTAGAGAGTAACACGCCAACTCCCGCTCAAGGGACTGTGCCTTCTGAATCAAGCCTTGCTACGGGCAGTCAGGGAGAAGCTAAACAAGCTTTCTTTCAAATGATGTTTGAATGGTTTTCTGAATTTGTGCAAGTAAACCCGATTGCTCCATAACCTCTGCCCCCTCCGATTCCCTAACCAATCCCTGAAAATATATGAGGTACAGATCCTTTGAGGTTAAATAGACCTCCTATTAATAAGATACGAAAATATGGGGCTGAAGAATTCAGAGCTACAGCTAGTGATGATGCTAAAAGGGCCAAATTCTAGTTCAAAAATACGATTAGGGTTTTCGATGAATTAGCCTGCACACCGAAAGAATGTTTAAAATGTGCTATTTCATTGTTGAGAGATACATCATATCAGTGGTGGAATACCCTAATATCAGTTGTACCACGTGAAAGAGTCACATGGGATTTCTTTCAGATTGAATTTAGAAAGAAATACATCAGTCAACGGTTCATCGGTCAGAAACAAAAAAAAATTCTTGATCTGAAATAGGGTCGTATGACGGTAATTGAATTTGAAAGAGAGTTCGTACGACTCAGTAAATATGCTTGTGAATGTGTCTCCACTGAAGCTATAATGTGTAAGAGGTTCGAAGATGGATTAAATGAAGATATCCGATTGTTAGTCAGAATTCTCAAGTTGAAAGAGTTCGTTGTTCTAGTTGATAGGGCTTGTAAAGCCGAAGAACTTTCTAAAGAGAAAAGAAAGGCTAATTTTGAAACAAAGAAGCTAGAGAGAGATTTGCGAGTAAATCGCATTAGTCTGGATCAAAGAAATCTAAAGACTTCCATCCCCGTTCCACTACTTCTGCAGGTATAACCATCTGAGAAAATGATGTTAGATTATTCAATCCGAAGCCCCAAACAACGTCTGTTGCCAGTGTGGGTAGCGTGAGAAATATGGGACCCAAATGTAAACATTGTAACAGAAATCACTATGCTAAATGCCAATTGAAAAGTGGGGCATGTTTCAGATGAGGATCGTTAGATCATTACCTACGAGACTGTCCAGAGAGATCTACAACTGATAAAGAGCAATCAGTTAAAGTGAGTAATATTGTTTCCAAAGATAGACCACCTTAGAATGCTGGGAATCAAAGTGGAAACTGTAGTGCTACACGAGATTCAAATGTCAGATCAGAGACATGAGCACCTGCTTGAGCTTATACTATACGTGCACGTGAGGAAGCCTCGTCGCCTGATGTTATTACCGGTACTTTTTCTCTTTTTAACACTGATATTATTGTGTTGATAGATCCTGGATCAACCCATTCATATATCTATATAGAATTAGTGTTTAAAAAGAGTTTACATGTTGAGTCTATAGAATTTGTAGTTAATGTATCGAATCCGTTAGGCAAGTCGGTATTAGTTGATAAAATTTGTAAGAAATGTCCGTTAATGACCCGGGGATTCTGTTTTTTGGCTAACTTGATGCTCCTACCATTTGACGAGTTTGATGTGATATTGGGTATGGATTGGCTGAATATGCATGGTGCGGTTGTAAATTGCAGACAGAAGAGTGTTGAATTGAAATGTCAGAATGGTGAAATTCTTCGGATTGAATCTAATGATTCGAATGAATTATCGATTGTGATATGTGTGAAAAAGGGATGTGATGTGTATCTAGCGTATGTGTTGGATAGTAAAGTGTTAAAATTGAAGATTGAATCTGTACCAGTTGTATGTGAGTTCCCAGATGTGTTTCCAGAAGAATTACCGGGTTTACTGCCGATTAGAGAGGTTAAATTTGGCATTGAATTGTTACCGGGCGCTACACTGATATCGATAGCTTCGTATAAAACGGCACTGACGAAATTGAAAGAGTTAAAAGCACAGTTACAAGAGTTAACAGACAGAGGCTTTACACGATCGGGCTTCTCACCTTGAGGTGCTTCGGTGTTATTCGTGAAAAAGAAAGACAGGTCAATGAGAATGTGTATTGATTATGGACAGCTGAATAAAGTCACTATAAAGAATAAGTATCCTCTACTGCGAATTGATGACTTGTTTGATCAATTGAAAGGGGCTACATTATTTTCGAAGTGGGTACGGCAGCTTTCTTCCCTCTCAAAGATGACATGACTCCTAAAAAAAATGAATACATTAGTCTCAAGAAAAAGAATAAATCAGGAGAGTTCATAAGTTCTTAAACAAAATGAGAAGTTAATGCTAATTAAAACTTACTAAACGAGGGTCAATTCTAAATATCATATTCAATTCATCCTAAGCATAGAACTTCTAGGAAGAAAGAAATGGCTTGTTCTAGTGGGTCTAAAGCCTGTTGCATGTGATAGGTAAAAATGGCAGCCAAAGAATGATTCAAAGTGGCATAATGAAGTTTCTAGATTAATCATGCTAAATGAATGAAATTTATGTCAATAATAATGCAAATGAAATTATTAACAGATAAAAAGACAAAAGATATTAGAAACTAAGAGAAAAAGTAAGAAATGGGGAACCGAATGAATGGTTAGGAGTGGAGCACGGTCGTGGTGATTCTTGCACGGGCGTGGTGACGTTGTTAAGGCCGGTGACGGCGTTAGAGAGGGCTGGTATGGGTTTTGGGTGGAGGGATTTTTAGGGTTTAAGTGGGGAAGAAGATGAATAGTGGGGGTTTATATGGGATTTTGGGCTACACGGGCATGGGACACGCCCGTGTGACTCAGGGTTAGCCCGTGTGGTTTGAAATTTAGGGATTTTGGTGCGCCTAATTTGAGCCATATGCCTGTGTTCCTAGGGCGTGTTGGGGCACATGGCCGTGTCACACGGCCGTGTCCTTCGATATTTGCTTCTCTCACGATCGTGTTGGGGGTCACACGCCCGTGTATGAAATGGTAGGTTCGACCACGGTCTTAAGGCACGGGCGTGTCGTATGCTCGTGTTGAATTAACTGGATTGGCACGACCACCTCGCACGACCGTGGCTAGTTGTCGTAGCCCGTGTGTTAGAGAAATCTTACCCTGCTCATACACGGCCATATCGCATGGCCGTGTCGTTGATCATGGTGTCCACACGGCCTTAGGCACACCCATGGGCATGGTCGTGTGGCTCGAAAAACATGCATTCAAAGGATTAGGTGATGTATTAGAGGGCCTAAATAAAAGAATTTACTATGTTAGTGCTGGAGTTACCTCCCGAGAAGCGCTTGTTTATAGTCTAAGCTCGACTTTTCTTAAGCTTGTTCGGTCATGGTGGTTTGAAGAGTTGAAACTCTTCTATCCTGCTTTCAATTTCATCATCAATAGAAGATTTGAGTCGAGTATGATTTACCTTGAAAGTGCCGAGTGACTCATGTTTTATCTCACTGTACCATAGGAAAAGATTTTCATTACTGTGAAGTAAGGTGTGTCACTTGTATGTTCTTTTGAATTCAAGATTCGAGGATCGTCCTCCCCTAAGATTACCTTATCCCTTACCTTGATTTGATTCGTTTTTACTTGGGGGTCGTCTTGGTGATACTCTGGGTTGGTGTGGCATATTTTGGGCTTTTCTTTATAATTCAGCCACTCATCTGGTTCCTCAATCTGAAGCATTCGTTTTTCATGTACGTCTCCCTTGGATGGACTCGGCTGTGGTTAGGTTGCCCCTATGTGAAGTGTATCCTGCAAAGAAGGTTGGATGGTGAGATCATTCTTATTACAAGGACTTATAATATTTTCTTTATTATCAATAGACTTATTAGAGTTACGAACTTGTAAAGTAACTTTGTCATCCCCTATACGAAGTGTAAGCTCGCCCGTTCCTACATCAATTATTGTTCTAGCAGTTGCTAAAAGGGGACGCCCTAGAATTAAGGGTACATTGCTATCCTCATCAATGTCTAGAACAACAAAGTTGACTGGGAATATGAATTTATCAATTTTGACAAGCACATCTTCAATTATGCCCTTAGGAAATCTAATAGTTTTATTAGCCAATTGAATGCTCATCTTAGTTTGTTTAGGTTTCCCAAGACCTAGTTGTTTAAACAATTTATAAGGCATTACATTAATACTAGCCCCTAAATCAGCTAAAGCATTTTTGACATCTAAACTACCATGTAAACAATGAATTGTAAAACTCCCTGGATCTTTCAGTTTGTTGGGCAGCTTATTCTGTAAAATAGCTGAGCACACTACATTCAGTTCCACATGAGATGTCTCATCTAGCTTTCGTTTATTCGTCAGTAGCTCTCTTAAAAATTTAACGGCGTTTGGCATCTGTGAAAGAGCTTTAATAAATGGTAAGTTAATATGTAATTTCTTTAAAAGTTTAAGGAATTTACTGAATTGTTCATCTGTGCGGTCTTTCCTTAGTGCATTTGGGTATGGGATACGAGGCTTATATTCTTTGACAATTGCTTCTTTGGAACTTACCTCGTCCTTACCTTTACATACCATAGTCTCCTTACATGGTTCTGGGTTGGTTTTGGTTAACCCTTCCTCAACTATTGTATCTACGACATTAAGTTGCTCTTTAGGGTTAGTCTCAGTGTTGCTCGGTAACCCACCTTGTGGTCTTTAAGAAATTAGTTTAGCGAGCTAGCCTATTTGAGTTTCGAGTCCTTGAATGGATGCTTGCTGGTTCTTCAGTGCCGTTTCGGTGTTTTGAAAATGGGTTTCTGACACGGTAATAAATTTTGTGAGCATCTATTCAAGGTTTGGCTTTTTCTCTTGTTGGAACATTGGTTGTTCAAATCCCGGAGGAGGTGGTTGTCTTTGATTTCCTTGTGCTCCCCATGAAAAATTGGGGTGGTTCCTCAAACCTGCATTGTAAGTGTTACTATAAGGGTTATTTTGGGATCTAGAATTATTACCTATATAGTTGGCTTGCTCGGTCTCCATGCCATGTCCATAGGAGGAGTAATCGGGATTGTACACATTTCCTTGAATTGAGTCACACTGCATCACTGGGTGTACCTGTGTAGAACCAACAAAGTTATCAATCTTTTTATTAAGAAGTTCTACTTGATTAGAAAGCATAGTGACTGCATCAATATTAAAAACTACAGCAGCTTTTTGTGGCTTTGTTTTTATGACTTGCACTGATAGTTATTCAGTGACATCTCTTCTATAAACTCATAAGCTGCTTCTGGTGTTTTGTTGTTGATTGTTCCATCGGCGGCTGCATCGATCATCTACCTTGTTGAGGGATTCAAACCGTTGTGGAAGGTTTGAACTTGTAGCCACAGAGGTAATCCATGGTGAGGGCACCTTCTCAATAGATCCTTGTATCTCTCCCAAGCATTGTAAAGTGTTTCTAAATCCATCTGCACAAAAGAAGAGATATCATTCCTTAATTTAGCCGTTTTAGCTGGCGGAAAATACTTAAGTAAAAACTTCTCGGTCATTTGTTCCCATGTAGTGATAGACCCTCGTGGTAGAGAGTTCAACCATTGTTTGGCTTTGTTTCTCAAGGAGAATGGGAATAGCCTAAGGCGAATGGCATCATCAGAAATGCCATTTATTTTGAATGTGTCGCATAATTCCAAAAAGTTGGCTAGATGTGAGTTAGGATCATCATCCTGCAAACCATCAAACTGAACAAACTGATGTATCATTTGAATAGTGTTAGGTTTTAGTTCAAAATTATTTGCAGTAATAGTACGCCTAACAATGCTAGATTCAATGCCAGCCAAATTAGGTTTAGCATAATCATACATAGTACGCAGAGTGAGATTTTGCTCAACAGGATTTGCGACTACTACAGGAGGTAGCTGATTATCCTGATTTGCTTCCATCTCTAGAATAGGTTCAGGTTCTTCTTCTTGTTTTTGTTCTGGATATTGTAGACTTCTTCTTATCTCTCGGTAATTTCTGCGAACTGTAGCTTCTAAATCGTCGTCAACAAGCAGTGGTCCTCCTGGGTTTCTTCTATTCATAAACTAGAGATACCTGGAAGGAAAAAAAATTTCAGTGAATAAAAATAAAAATAAAGGCTGGAAATAAATAAAAGTAGTAATGGCTAAAGTAATAGAAATTGAGTGTTCCTAATATCTTAGTTCCCCGGCAACGGTGCTAAAAACTTGATCTCTCGTGATTGTGATGAAGTAATAAAATCGATCGTACCTGGAAACTAACTAATATCACGATAAAAAGGCAAGTGCACCTATTGAATAGTAGTATAGTCAGTGGCAAGACTGGAATATCGAATCTAAGGAACTATGAGTACTAGTAATGACTTTCTTTCTATTATCTAGCCTAAAAATAAAAGGGGTTTTGTTTCTAAATTAACTAATCTAAACTAAACTGAAAAGAAACGACAAAGAGTAAAGAGAGAGATTGCTTTTGGGAAAACTAATTGATTAAGGCAATACCTAAGGAAGAATCCACCTAGACTTCACTTGTTACCTAACTCTGAACCAGATGATTTCTTCATTTGATTTGATCCATAGAGATCCCTAAATTATGTTAATACCTCCGTTGAGGATAAGAACAACTAATCCTAGGTTGATTAATAGAAATCTCTTTCTAGTTAAAACACCTAGTCTTGCATTAACTCGATCTATGGCTCCCGATATTAGATTTGACTCTAATCCGATAGATTTTCGTCGTCCTATGTCTAGAATTGCGATCAACTTCGCTTAATTTTGTTGGATCTACTTCTATGCAGGGACTTTTGCTCCTCTACATAAGCACATTCAACTTAAATCAATATCTCAGAAATATCAATTTAAGAGTTAAAAACATAATTAAGAACAAATCAAATATTTTTACATAGTTAAGATAACAATAACAAGATCTGTCTTAGGCTTCATCCCCCTTAGATATTTGGGTTTTAGTTCATAATTATAAAAGAAAACATCTCAGAAGAAATAAAATAACAAAACTTAAGAAAACCCAAAACTCCTGAAAGGATTGAAGGGAGATCCTCTGTCTTGATGTAGATCCTGGCTTCTGAGATGGATCAATCGACTTCCCTTCGAGTAATTACTTGCCTTTAACTCCCCGTCTTGGCGGAAAAATAATGTGTTTTTGAAGTTGCCTCCTAGGGTCTTTATATAGAGTTTAGAATGGCTTTCTTAGCCCCAAAGCAGTCTTTTCCGAGTGAAATTGAACTTCCTCACGACAGGGAGACGCCTATGTGCCACGCCCATGTGGAATGACTTTCGGGCCGTGTTCGAACCTGTTAATGTGGCACAGCCGTGTGACACGCCCGTGTGGTGAACCTCTAGGCCGTGTTGATTACTGAATTGGGCCTAATTTGCCCATGTTCGGCCTGTTCCTTGCTCTTTTCTCTTCCTTATGCTCACCTAAGTATAAAACATGAAATAAAAGGATGAGGAGCACCAATTTCCATGAATTCAATGATAATTCATCCAAAATTTAGGCTAAGCATGAGGTAAAAATATTTATAATTTATGGTTTATCAACCGAAGACTGCTTTCAGAACATGGTACAGTCATTATGAATTTTTAGTTATGCCTTTTGGTTTGACTAACAGTCCGGTGGTATTTATGGATCCAATGCATCGTATATTCAAACCGTATTTAGATAGATTTGTTGTTGTGTTCATTGATGATATTTGATCTATTCTCGTGCTGAGATAGAGCATATAGAACATTTGAGAATTGTTTTACAGACTTTGAGAGATAAGTAGTTATATGCTAAATTCAGTAAATGTGAATTCTGGCTTTGAGAAGTCAGATTTCTGGGTCATATTGTTTCAGCGGAAGGCATCAGAGTTGATTCGAGCAAAATATCTGCAATTATAGACTGAAAACCACTGAAAAATGTATCTGAGATCAAAAGTTTCCTAGGATTAGCGGAATATTACAGGAGATTCGTGAAAGGATTCTCGATGATTGCATTACTGGTAACTTGATTACTTTAGAAAGATGTGAAATTCTAGTGGACAGAGAAATGTCAACAGAGCTTCGAACATTGAAAATAATACTAACAGAGACACCGGTTTTAGTTCAACCTGAATCTGGTAAAGAGTTTGTGATTTACAGTGATGCCTCGTTAAACAGACTAGGTTATGTATTGATGCAAGATGAAAAAGTTATAGCTTATGCTTCCAGACAGTTGAAACCATATGAGAAGAACTACTTAACACATGACCATAAATTAGCCGTAATAGTATTCACATTAGAGATTTGGTGACACTATTTGTACGGTGAGAAATGCTGAATATTTACAGATCATAAAAGTCTAAAATATCTAATGCCATTAAGAGATTTGAATCTACGACAATAGAGATGGCTAGAACTACTAAAAGTTTACGAGTTTGTAATTGATTATCATCCTGGAAAAGCTAATGTTGTAGCTGATGCTTTAAGCTGGAAATCTCTATTTACTTTGTGGGCTATGAACACTCAGATGATGTTATGTGATGATAGATCTATTTTAGCCGAGTTAAAAGCTAAACCAGTATTTCTGTAACAACTCTGTGAGGCACAGAAAGATGATAGTGAGTTGCAAGCTAAACGACTTCAATGTAAGTCTAATTTTGATTTTGAATTTAGTATTGGAACTGATGATTGTTTAATGTTCTAGAATAGAATTTGTATACTGAAAGATACTGAACTTATTCAGAAGATCGTACGTGAAGCACACAGTAGTCATTTTTCTATTCACCCGGGTAGCACTAAAATGTATAACAATTTGAAACAGTTATACTAGTGGTCGGGAATGAAATGAGATATATCAGAAATTGTATCGAAATGTTTAGTCTGTCAGCAAGTAAAAGCCAAACACCAAGTACCGTCAGGTTTATTACAGCCAGTACTAATTCTAGAATGGAAATGGGACACGGTTACAATGGATTTCGTATCGAGATTTCCCCTGACTCCGAAAAAGAAAGATGCAATATGGGTTATCGTTGATCGACTGACGAAATCTGCTCATTTCATACCGGTACGTACAGATTATTCTCTGGATAGACTAGCAGAATTATACTTGTCTGAAATTGTACATTACATGGTGTACCACTGTTTATTATCTCCGATAGAGATTCGAGATTCACAGCGAGATTCTAAAGAAATTGCAAGAAGCTCTGGGAATGAAATTGAATTTTAGTACAGCTTTTCATCCCTAGACTGACGGTTAGTCCAAAAGAGTTATACAGATACTTGAAGATATGTTATGATATTGTATTCTCGAATTTGAAGGCAGTTAGGAGAAACACTTGCCTCTGATTGAATTTTCATACAATAACAGCTTCCAGACGAGTTTCAAAATGGCACCGTATGACGCTCTATACGGTCGTAAATGTCGAACACTGTTACACTAGACAAAATTGTGTGAGAAAAGATTCACGGGGTTGAATTGAGCAGAGAAACCGATGAAAAAGTGAAAGTAATTCGTGATAGTCTTAAAGTAGCTTCAGATAGATAGAAACCATACGCGGATTTAAAGCGTAAAGAAATAGTGTTTCAAGTTGAAAACCGAGTATTCTTGAAAGTATCACCATGGAAGAAAATTCTCCATTTCGGTCGTAAAAGAAAGTTAAGTCCGCGATTCATCGGGCCGTATGAAATTGTTGAAAGAATAAAGCCTGTAGCATATCGACTATCATTACCGTTTGAACTTGAAAAGATACATAATGTCTTTCATGTTTGGATGCTACGTTGATACCGATCCGATCCGTCACATGTGATATCTCCTGTTGATGTGGAAATACAGCCTAATTTATCGTACAACGAAGAACCAATCAGGATTATGGCTTGAGAAGTTAAAGAGTTGAGAAAGAAATGTATAACACTTGTTAAAGTTCTCTGGTGTAAACACAGAATAGAGGAAGCTACGTGGGAACCTGAGGAAGCTATGCAAAAACAGTACGCTAACCTATTTATGGGTAAGATTTTCGGGGATGAAAATCCTTAAAGGGGGAGAGTTGTAACAGGCTATTTTTGAGTCAGATCGGAACGAGTGGTTTTGGGACCAGTTAATCAAGTCAAAATATTTATTTTATTATTTTATTAATGTTTACAGCATGATAGAATTACCGTGTGAAAATTTTATAAAGAAATTTTACCGTTTAAATGGTTAATTTGATGAAAAGGATTAAATCGCATAAAAGATAAAAGTAGCACTTTATATGTTAAATGTGTTAAATTGCTTTGGCTTTTGAATATAGTGGCCTTAAATGGTAATTAGACCATTTTAAATGATAGTGGACATTAATGGCCTTGTTATATATGTTTTATATGTTTATTAAGTATGGATAAATTGGTAAATTGATTTTTAAATGAATTAATAGAAAAACAAACATAAAATAAAGGCCATTATCATCTCTGTTGGTCGATTTTATCAAATGAAGAAAAGAAAATTTCCAAGATAAGGTTCGGCTAGAAATTTGGCTAGATTAAGGTATGCTTTGTTTCGACTTTTGATAATTTTTACGTTTTTAAGATCGTTGCTATGTAATCTATCAAACCCATGCCTCAATCTTTGAATTTGATGATGATTTTGAAATGCGCCATTGTTGAATACTAGTATATCTTGATGTTTCTTGATAGATTATTGATGGTTGTTAATTGATATACAAGTTTTATAAAGTAATGATAAAAATGAGCATTAGTGATTAAATTGAAAAATATAGAAATATTGTGGTTAAAATTGTGAAATAAATAAAGATATGGGCTTATTAGAGATTATATGAAATTCGACTAAGTATATGTATAAAGAGATTTTGTGTATTTTCTATATATTTGTGAATTAGAGGTTAAGATCCAGCCAGACATGTTGTATAATGAATAACCGATTAGAGAGTTGAGAAATAAAAGCATAGCTTTAGTGAAGGTTCTTTGGCAACGTCACGGCATTGAAGAAGCTACGGGGGAACCCGAGGAAGTTATGAGAAAGCAATACACTAACCTATTCTCTGGTAAGATTTTCAAGGACACAATTTCCTAAGGGGAGCAGAGTTGTAATAGCCCATTTTCAGTAAAATTGGAAAAGTGGTTTTGAAACCACAGAATTGAGGTCAAAATATTTATTTTATTATTATTTTAATGTCTACAGCACAATAGTAGAGTCGTATGAAAATTTCGCTAGGAAATTTTACCGTTTGTATGCTCAATTTGTGAAAAAGGACTAAATCGCGTAAAGTGTAAAACTTGAGTTCTATCGGATAAAGGTGTCAATTTGCTATGAAATTAAATGGTTGGAGGGTTTATGTTATAATTAAACCATTGACATGTTGAGTGGACATTTTTGGACATATTATAAGTGATTTTTAAATGTTAATTAAAAGGTTAAATTTGTAATTTAGTAAATAAGTTAATTAAATTAAAGAAAAAGCCAAAGTATCATCTTTCTATTTTCATCTTTGCACCAAAAATAATGCTAAGAAACTCCATTGAAGAGGTTTTTTTTAAAAATTTTTATGCTTTTAATAATTTATATGTTTTTGAGGTCGTTGTAGCTTAATCTAGCAAGCATAGAGACTAATTTGCAAAATTGTAAAGTATTTGAGTTTTGCCATTGATAAACATGCATGTGTTTTGATGTTTGATGAAAGAAATTGAAAGGCTGTTGTTAGATAAACAACATTTGTTAAGTGATTTTGAATAAAATTGCAAATTAGGGGTTAAATTGAGAAAAGTGAAAATTTTGTGGTAAAATGCATGAATAAATGAAATATATGGGCTGTGTAACAGCCCATTTTTGAGTCAGGTCGGAACGAGTGGTTTCGGGACCACTTAACCAAGTCAAAATATTAATTTTATTATTTTATTAATGTTTACAACATGATAGAATTACCATGTGAAAATTTCGTAAAAAAATTTACCATTTAAATGGTTAATTCGATGAAAAGGATTAAATCGCATAAAAGATAAAAGTAGCATTTTATATGTTAAATGTGTTAAATTGCTTTGGCTTTTGAATATAGCGGCCTTAAGTGGTAATTAGACCATTTTAAATGATAGTGGACATTAATGGCCTTGTTATATATGTTTTTTATGTTTATTAACTATGGATAAATTGGTAAATTGATTTTTAAATGAATTAATAGAAAAACAAACATAAAATAAAGGCCATTATCATCTTTGTTGGCTGATTTTATCAAAGGAAGAAAAGAAGAATACCAAGATAAGTTTTGGAAAGAAATTTGGCTAGATTAAGGTATGTTTTGTTTCAGTTTTTGATAATTTTTACATTTTTGAGATCGTTGCTTTGTAATCTATCAAACCCATGCCTCAATTTCTGAATTTGATGATGATTTGGAAATGTGCCATTGTTGAATACTAGTATATTTTGATGTTTCTTGATAGATTATTGATGGTTGTTAATAGATATACAAGTTTTATAAAGTGATTTTTGATAAAAATGAGCATTAGGGATTAAATTGAAAAAGATAGAAATATTGTTGTTAAAGTTTTGAAATAAATGAAGATATGGGCTTAATAGAGATTATATGAAATTCGGCTAAGTATATGTACAAAGATATTTTGTGTATTTTCTATATATTTGTGAATTAGGGACTTAAGTGCCAAAGTATGAAATTATGAGAGCTATTTTGTAAAAAGGTTAAAATACAAGTATATGGATTAAATTGAATGATTTGGTGAATAAATGGGTTAAATTTGAATTCATTTAGATCAAGCTAAACAAATATCGAAACTTGATCGGGCAAAAAAAAGATAGGCGGGTAGACGACCATTATATGAGCAAATACGAGGTAAGTTCGTATAATTAGAATCGAACTTATATTTATAATTAAAATTGTTGTCTTGAATATTGTATGAATGTATAAATGAATTATTGAATTGAAATGCCTATTGGTTATATTATCAAATTGATTACCGAGTCTCGTTTGAACTGTAGAAAGTCATAGGATACGAATGACATGTCACTAGTGTTACCGTTTGGTCGAGCTCCTGCATTTGTTGTGGACTCACCATAGCTCGTTTGAGCTTACCATTTCAACTCTTCGGAGCTTACTGTTTTAGTCCTTCGGGGCTTACCGTTTCAGCTCTACGGAGCTTACCGTTCAACTCGTTTGAGCTTACACTTTACCGTCTCAGGAGGAGCATACTGATTATGGCTCAAAAGAGCATATATGATGATGAGTTGATGGATTATCAATTTATACACTTAGTGTGTATCACCTGAGTAACCCTCGATGTTTCTAAAGGTTCGACGAACATTATACCGATGTGAAACAAAAGGATTATATGATACAAGAGTTATATGAACTATATGAATTATGTAACATCCCGAAATAGGGCCTAAACGGAATGGTGGTTGTGAAACCATGAATCCGAGATAGAAAAGTTTATTCCGATTAATTTTTATGATTTACCGAGTGATTAGATGCATGTGTTAAAGTATTGATAGAAAATTTTATGAATTGCATGACTAATTTGCCTATTAGGGCTTAGTTGCAAAAGTTGATAAATATGAGTTCTATATGTTAAAGGATTTAATTGAAGAGCATAATTGAAGTAGAGGTCCTTAAATGGTAATTATACCATTAGGTTTTCATGGACAAAAATGGACATACATAGGTAGAAATAACCAAAGTTTTTAATGAAGGGTATTTTAGTCATTTGGTAATTAAAAGATTAAAAAAGAGAAAAAGATTGCAAAATATGTCCATCTTCTTCATTAGGACGAAATTTCAAGGGTTCTCCATAGCTAGGGTTTGTTTCAAGCTTCCAAGCTCCATAGTAAGTGATTCCAAGCCCCGTTTTTAATGTTCTTTACGTTTTCAGAGTCCCAGTAACTTGATTTAGCTTATTCTAGCAATAATTTAACCTGGGGTTCATATTTGGAAAAATACCCATATTTGGAAGAAGTTACAGGAAGCTTTGGGAACAAAGTTGAGTGTTAGTACAACTTTCCATCCTCAGACCGATGGTCAGTCAGAGAGAGTTATTCAGGTACTTGAGGATATGCTCAGATGTTGTGTCTTAGAATTTCAAGGTAGTTGGGAAAAATATTTACCGTTGGTAGAGTTTGCCTATAATAATATGTAACACCCAAACTCAAGTCCATCACCGGATGAGTTATGAGGCATTACCCAAAAGTTTTAACCTTTATACGTTCACTTACTCACCAATTAAAACTTATTAATTTAGTGCTACATGATATCTTTTAGTCAATAGCATATCAGCACAACAAAATCTATAAAATAAAATGTCTTATAGAATGAACAAATTGAACTTCCATCATTGATTAAAAATTTAAAACTAAACTTAGCTCAACAATTAAGCCATTTTCGCTTGGCTCAATATAATTACAAGACCGTAAACCAACATAGCCCATTCTAGCTTGTACATGCCATAACCACAAATTTCAATTTATAAAAAGAAACACCGAAGGTGATCGATAGTGTGACAGACTCCTCTGGCGACTTCCGAGTCAGTAATTTGAATTCAAGATCTACAAACAGGAATAAAAGAAAAACCCACAGAGTAAGCGAACTACGCTCAGTAAGTCTTAAGTTATTTAAATAGCTCAATTTTATTAATCAAACACCTCAACAATTTAAAAGTACTTTTAACATTATACTTTAAAACAAATCAGTCACTTGGCCAAATGCTATTTTTTTCTATTTATCATAATATTCACCAACCTTTCATACCCAAAATAACACCATCTATTTGGCCGAATTCCACAACCAAACAGCCCTTATAATTTAGCTCATACACATACGATTACCTAAGTCCCCATATTCATTTAATTCCATGCACATATGCTAATTAAAAGACTGATTATTCAATACTCATATATGTATATGATAAAAACTTCTTCCATAACATTCACAAGGCCTAGTATTCCCACGAGCAAGTAACCAAGGTCAGACAACTTTCACAGCCAAAAATTATTATTAAAATTTCAAATATATTATCACACATTTATACAAGCTCACAAAACCAATTTAACTTCTAATATCATCATCACTTGATGGGCCAAAGAAGCAGGATCAAATGTCTCATAAATGTACGTACTTATATAGCCAAACACTCAAGTTCAATATAACATCACAAATGTATATCCCTATCTAGTTGAAAATAACAGAAGGTTTCTTAACTCAATTTCACTTTTATATCGAATTTCATACACATCCTTGACTGAATATATATATATATATATATTCATACATATTTGTACATGGATCAATAAAACATGATATCTTATTTACTTGACATAGACCAACTATACACAAAGCTAATCACAAATTCAAATTTCATCTTTAACCTTATAGATATCTAGATTTTTTTTATCGAATATAAGCTTTCATATAACCATATACTTCCCTTATTTCATCATATATGATTTGTATCATAAATTAAATAGCCAACTTACCTTATTATCATAAAGTATTTAGCTATAACATACCTACGCTATCAATTACTTATATATCACATTTACCGCTTTAGAGCTTGAAACATTAACTTGTTCGGTCGCCTTTTATCACTCAATGGATTTGCGCATTTAGTGTTCTATATTTATCAGAAATCATAATGAAATCATACACTTAGTGCCAGAGCAAGTAACCAATACCCTATCATTTCGGCACATGCTCAAACAATTATAACAGTTCAGTTCAGCATTTATAATATTCATATATTAGAATTTACAACACCTACTAGTCTATAAACTTGCCTTATGAGTATACATCCAACTAAACATAGCCTTACCGTATAGGTACACAAAATTATCTGAATTTAACCTGGCTTTATAGGCATTCTTATAATTAATTATAACATTACTTTATAGGTACACAAATAACCTCATGTTCGAAAATAATTTAGCGGTTTCTAGCCTGCTAGATTCAGAACCTGTATTCATTTCAATGACATGTAGCCCGCTAGGCCTTTAGCCTTATTTATTTTACCGGCACAAGGCCAGCTAGGCTTGAAGCCCGAATATCAAGGATATATAATTTATATATTCTATTTCTAACAAGTATATTATCGAAATCTTTGTTTCTTTCTTCTAACTCAAAATCACATTCGATAGTCTCATTTAATTCATGATAAGGATCTATACCTTACTTTATAACTCATTTGACAAATTACATTACATATCATTTTAAATATCATTAACCATATCTTACTTCATATTACATATCCCTACCCCAATTGCATTTTATACTTCCATTTGATTATGTGAACACATACATATATATGTCAACTATCAAAGCTTATCTTCTTACTTCCATTCGATTATATTACCATGTAATACAACACACACTTTGAACCATTAACGTCATACAAATATAACATAAGTCAATTGCCTTATTTTCCTTTCGTGTATATATATATATATACCATTCGGATATTTTTCCCTATATATATATACATCAAAGGAAACCATTCATTACTTTGATTAACATTCAGAAATGTTATAACAAATTTCCATATATTAAATTCAGTAATAATATTTAACAATCATTATAATCTAATACATAACATAGCTCAAGAACTTACCTCAACAACTTCTTACGATCGTGTCGACAACTCAATTAATTTCGTTTTCCCCGATCCAAAACTAAATTTCTTTGTTCATGATCTAAATTAAACAAATCGGTTTGTTTAATCACTTAACCAAATTTACTTTTATTCAAACACATCACGAATATGAAATTTAACAACAAGAAATTATAGAAGGTACTTAGGCCGAATTTGCTCCATTCCCTAATAGGTTCTCCTATTGCTAAAATTCACAAAACTTAGCTCTTCACAACTCAACCATCCATACATCACATTCGGTAATGACATTTTTCATTCAAGATGCAAATAATTTCATACATGATGATACATATAGTGAATCTCATCTCTGGCCCTTTCTATAATCATCAAATTAAAGTTGTAATGCCCTAATTTTCGGGATTTTTTGGGTTTCTGTGATTTTTGGTGAATTTTTAAAATTTTGGTGTTCTGGATTTTGGAATTGAGTTTAAATGTGTTAGTGGGCCTCTAAAAGGCCCAAGCCTAAGTTAAAAACCGGTAAAATATCAAGTTTGGATTTTAACTGAAAATGAGACTTGGTTAAGTGGGCTTTTAAAAAAAACTTCGTAAATCATGACACAAGAAGAGCTTTGGCAAAGTGGTAAGGTGGTGCCACTAAGTTCCTAAAAAAGTGGTGCCTGGGAAGGAATTAAAGGTCCAGGGTTCAAGTTGCAAGGTAAGCGTATTGTTACTTTTTAGTTTTTAGGCATGTACCGGGCATGTGATCACTTAAATGAATATTGGCAAGGGTCTTAGGGAGGTTGGGCCGATTGTTTTAGTTGATATTAGGGTTAGGTTCTTTTCTTTTTCTGTCTTGGAGAATTAGGGTTAGCCACCTGAAAGCTTTCACTTTTATTCATCCTTTTCTAAGTTATCAGAAAAGCTGAAAACGCAAATTGCTTCTCCTTTATGCTGATTTCTTCTTCCTCTTCTTCTCCTCCATTGTTTTCTCTTCCTTTTTGCTACCTACCTCGACTGAACACCCCTATTACTCAAATCCATCTTCTCTTTCAAATCCATCCTCCCTAAAACCACCATAGCCGATTGCCATAAAAGCCGAAATCTCGAAAACTTACTTCTTGTGCTGATTTCTCCAAGCCAATTCCTTCTTTTCTTTTCATTCCCTTTTGACCAATTTTCATCTTCTTTAAACCCTTAGTATCTGTCGGCAACACTACTCCAAAGTTATAGCATCAAATCATCATTTTCTTCATCACTCAAAAGCCGAAACCACCATAGATTTAGAAGCTTGTAGTCGAAACTTCAAATCTCTTGGATTCGAGTTCTACTATCATTTAGGGGCTAGATCTACATTAGATCCGAGTAGAAATAGAAGGGAAATCAGTGGTAAGTACTCATTAACCCATGTCTATAAGTTATTTTACAATTTAGAAAAAGCCAAAGTCCCTAAAATCTAGGGAGGCTATCGATTGGGGCATAGGGCCCTAAAGGTCATTAACCAATGATTTTTTTTGGAGATTAGTGTATACTAGAGGTGATTGATTGAAGGCTTGGATCTTTGGAACAACTAGACTTAGATCTAGTCATCGGTTTTCGACAAAGGTAAGATTTTGAAGGCTTTAGGGGCATTGGCCGAATATGGGTAAGTGAATATTGGGATTGTTTGTTGCAGATTTGCAATCTAAGAATTGTGGTAATCAATTGTAGGACATCGTGGGGGATCTCAATAGCAGTCATCGCGAAACAAGTGTGTATCGAATACCCTCTCTAGTTCAATTCGGCAAAAGCTAAAATACCGAAATTCTGGCATTTCGTGGGCTTGTGAGTGTGCGAGTGCTCACAAGACGTTTAGAAAATGTTAGATCTGAAATTGAAAAGTGGTAAGTTAGTCGTGTGTGAAATTTCGTGCACTTCGGTAATTGGGCCTCGATAGGCTGAAAATTGACCTAATGGGCTTACGGGCCTATATGGGTAAAAATAGGTAAATAATGTGACCTGATAGACTGTAGGTTCAAAATCGTTTAAATTGATAAATTGATCATAAAATTTGAACTAAATGGGTTTAATTTGTTAATAGACGCTGTAGGGCCTATTAGGGGTTTAGGGCCCAATAGCTAAAACTGATAAACTAAGTTAAATAGACCTTTGCAATGACGGATGGATTATTAGTGAGTGTAATATGCATGAAACCCCTAAAAACTAATAGAATTACTGAAATACCCT
Source organism: Gossypium stocksii (assembly GCA_020496765.1). Classification (NCBI taxonomy): domain Eukaryota; kingdom Viridiplantae; phylum Streptophyta; class Magnoliopsida; order Malvales; family Malvaceae; genus Gossypium; species Gossypium stocksii. Next base: position 76,935,457 of record CM035624.1, on the reverse strand, counting down.
TAGAGGTGGAAAATTACTATTTTACCCCTAGGAGCAAAATGACTGTTATACCCCTAGGGCTAAGTTTGAGCAAAAAGCATGATTATACTGTTACTGTATACTGCATGCCATGTCACTATTATCTGTTGCATGGGATTGGGATATTATTGGAGGAAGTACTGAAAGTGGCTTGACCACATACTGGAGGCTTTGCCTCAATTTACTGTTATTTGAGCAGCCATGCTGCAACTATAGAGTGTAGGGCTGGGTGGGTTGAGTTATCTCCACATGGTGTGTACGGCTGGTACGGGTGGAGTATAGCGGCTGAATTTAGGTTGGGTTTGGGCTTGCATTCATGTTTTTAAATACACTCCCCAAAGAGTTTCAAAAGTCACGTTTTTAAATAAACCTTTCACGATCAATAGTAAAGAGGACTTTTTTTAAGCAAATCAAAAATTTCTCTCAAAATAACAAACACGGTATTGGCAAAGCTCACCCTAATCTTAGTAACTAGGTAACATGGTTAGATGTAGATGATGTGACATACCAGATTTGGCCATAACATCTAGGCCAGGTTTAGAGTGTTACATTTAGTGGTATCAGAGCCCGTCTGCAACAACTCAGCTGTGGATTTGGTCCAAAAAGCTTTTCAAATTTTTTTTCAAAATTTGGTCCAATAAGGGTATTCTCACAATGGCTTAGAAATTTCTTAAAAATTTTTCTCTTCCAAACCCGTTTTCTTTAAAATGAACGTTTTAAAGTTGGATTTTAAATTTTGAGTTTTCTGAGTTTTGAAATCTGATAACTGAAGAAGTGGCACACTGAATCCCCGGCACCAAGTCTGTAAGTACTTCTTACTTTATACTGTATTGTACTGTAATATCACTGTAAATAGAACTGAGACCCTGCTATGATACTATAGATAGGGTAGAACTGAAAACTGTAGGGACTGAGACTCTAGGGGAACTAAACCCTAGAAAAACTAAGACTGTAGCTGGGCAATGTATTCGTGAAAACAACTCTGAAACTCTATCTCTACATAAGACATTTGTAATAAATAACTGAAATATTAACCTACTGTCATAAAATTCTAAAACAGATAAGTCGATATGAGTACGAGAGTTGCTTGTATACGAGGCCGAGGAAGTGGCCGAGGCAATATGCAAGCGGGGTCTTAATCCTCGGAGCATATGCCAACTGGTGGGGTACGACCACCACCGGTAGCTAAAAATGGGCCACACGATCGGACCGCGGGGGACGAGACTCTGTCCCAGGCTATATTGAGGGTTCTGGAAAGGATTGCTGGAGCTAATGTCAGGCCTATTAATAGAGCGTCCATTTCTGAGCGACTCCGGGCTAACGGAGCAGAGGTATTCAGGGGCGTATCTAGAGTAGCCCCGAACATAGCTGAGTATTGGCTGGAAGCTACAGAAAGGATTATGGACGACCTGGACTACTCGGTGGAGCAAAAGCTGAAGGGAGCAGTGTCTCTGCTGCAAGACGAAGCATACCAATGGTGGATTACTATGAGAGAGAGTACCCCAGCTGAGCGGGTAACCTGAGAATTATTTAAGATGGTTTTCAAGGGAAAATATGTCGGAGCCAGCTATGTGGATGCTTGTAGGAAGGAATTTCTGAACCTGACCCAGGGCAGTAGGTCAGTTGCTAAGTATGAGGCAGAGTTTCTAAGGTTGAGCCGATATGCCAGCGGAATTGTTACTACTGAGTATGAGCGCTATGTTCCCTTTGAGGATGGCCTCAGGGATGAGTTAAGGTGCTGATAGCTCCGCAGAGAGGGCGCAATTTTGCTGCACTGGTAGAGAAGGCTAAGATAGCCGAAGAGGTGAAGCAAGCTGAATGAAAGAACCGTGATAAGGATCGAAACCGGTTTAGGAGAGATGCTAAACTAGTTGGTGCTGCAAATCGGAATGTTAAGAGAGCTAGGGTGGAAGAGCTAGTTTGAGAAGTTCCGGTAAACACAGTTAGACCACAGCCTTGCGGAGATTATGGTAGAGTACATCTGGGAGAATACTGGAAACATACTGGGGCATGTCTTCGTTGTGGGCCAAAGGAACATAGGATCAAGGATTGTCCTCGGAGGCCAGCTCAGGCTCTAGTTGCTGAGCAAGGGCCTGTTCAACCAGTGCGAGGTGGGCCGCCGCCACCGAGAGGGCATGGACAAGGTCGAGGTGGTAATGGTCGTAGACGTAGAGCACCTGGCAGGGGTGCTGGTAATGCGGAGGCTCGTCAACCAGCTCTGGTTTATGCTACTCGTCATCGAGAGGAGGGTGATGCACCTGACTTAATAACTGGTACGTTTTTTATCTCTAGCGTACCTTATATTGCTCTGATAGATGTGGGATCAACCCATTCGTATGTTGCATGTGACATTTCTGGGACATTGGGTGTGCACTCTGAGGAAACTGTGAGTTAGTAACTGTGATAAGTCTTCTAGGTCCCTCAGTTAGGGTAGATAAACTCTTTAGGGAGGTGCCTTTAGAGACTCAAGGTAGGATCTTCTGTGGAGACTTGATGGAGTTACCATTTAGAGAGTTTGATCTGATCTTAGGAATGGATTGGTTGACTAAGCATAGGCCAACTTTGGATTGTGCAGCTAAGAGGATGGTGTTAAGGACTGTAGAGGATGAGGAGGTAATGGTTATTGGAGAACGAAGGGACTACTTGGCCAATGTGGTTTCAGCTTTAATGGCTGAAAAGCTAATTTACAAGGGATGTGAGGCGTATTTGGCTTTTGTAAGCCAAACTGAAACTGAGAATGTGACTGTGGAGACAGTCAGAACTGTTAGGAAATTTCAAGACGTTTTCCCAGAGGAGCTTCCTGGATTACCTCTGAATCGAGAGGTTGAGTTTGGGATTGATTTGCTGTCTGGAACAGCTTCAGTGTCCATCGCGCCCTATAGGATGGCACCAAAGGAGTTGCTGGAACTAAAAGCTCAAATCCAAGAGTTGTTGGATAGAGGTTTCATTAGACCGAGTGTGTCTCCATGGGGAGCACCTATGTTGTTTGTGAAAAAGAAGGATAGGATGATGCATATGTGCATCAATTATCGCTAGTTGAACAAACTGACGATAAAGAACAAGTACCCACTGCCAAGGATCGACAACCTGTTCGATCAACTTAGGGGAGCTTTGGTATTTTCCAAGATCGATCTTCGATCTAGATATCATCAACTAAGGGTAAAGGAGGTGGATATTCACAAGACAGCATTCAGGACTCGATATGGTCACTACGAGTTTCTGGTTATGCCATTTGGGTTGACGAACGCACCTGTAGCTTTTATGGATCTGATGAATCGAGTGTTCCAACCTTACTTGGACCAATTCGTGGTTGTCTTTATTGACGATATTCTGGTATATTCAGAAACTGAGGAGAAGCATGATGAGCATCTCCATGTTGTGCTGCAAGTGCTGAGAGAGAAGCAACTCTATGCGAAGTTTAGTATGTGTGAATTTTGGTTGCGAGAAGTGACTTTTCTGGGGCATGTTGTTTCTGCTGAAGGAATTAGAGTAGATCCACGAAACATTGAGGTAGTTTTGGAATGGAAGCCACTGAGGATAGTATCGAAAATCCAGAGTTTTCTGGGTCTGGCAGGGTATTACAGAAGGTTCGTAGAGGGATTTTCTCTAATTGCTGCACCATTGACGAAACTGTTAAGGAAAGGAGTAGCGTTTGTCTGGATTGAGAAATAGCAAGAAGCTTTTGACAAGTTGAAAAAGGTATTGACTAAGGCGCCAGTGTTGATTCAACTAGAGTCTGGGAAGGACTTCACTGTGTACAGCGATGCATTACATGTGGGATTAGGATGCGTACTGATGCAAGAGGGTAAAGTGGTCGCTTATGCTTCGCGACAACTTAAGCCTCATGAAGCGAATTACCCTACGCATGATCTAGAGTTGGCTGCAGTGGTCTTCGCGTTGAAAATTTGGAGACACTATTTGTATGGAGAAAGGTGTATTATCTACACAGACCATAAAAGCTTAAAGTATCTGTTGACTCAGAAGGAGTTAAACCTTAGGCAACGAAGATGGATAGAGTTGCTTAAGGATTACGACTGTTCGATTGAGGACCACCCAAGCAAGGCTAATATGGTGGCTAATGCATTGAGTCAAAGGATTGTTGCTGATTTAAGAGCTATGTTTACTCGTTTGAGTTTGTACGATGATGGAAGTCTGTCGGCGGAGTTGCAAGTGAGACCTACTTGGACTGAACAGATTAAGGAGAAGCAGTTAAAGGATAATTTGTTGGTTCATTGATTTCAGCAAGCTGAGAATGGGGAGAATTCAGATTTTGGGCTGAATACTGATGGAGTTCTCTGCTTTCGTGGAAGGATATGTATTCCAAAGGATTCTTAATTGGAGCAGTCAATTCTGAAAGAGGCTCATGGTGGTCCTTGTGCCATGCATCTTGGAGGGAATAAGTTATATAGAGATTTGTGAGAGGTGTATTGGTGGCCTGGTTTAAAGAGTGAGGTGACTGAATTTGTTAGGAAATGTCTGATGTGCCAGCAAGTTAAGGCTGAGCACCAACTACCTTTTGGGTTGCTTCAACCGATGAAAATTCCACTCTGGAAGTGGGAGAGAGTAATTATGGATTTCATGAGTGGGCTACCTTTGACACCCTCCAAGAAAGATTCTATATGGGTGATTATGGATAGGTTAACGAAATCTACCCATTTCATACCTGTCCGTACCGATTACTCCCTTAGGAAGTTGGCCAAGTTGTATGTGGCGGAGATAGTGCGACTGCATGGGGTGCCAGTTTCGATTATTTCTGATCGAGACCCTAGGTTCACATCTCGATTCTGGCAGAAGTTACATGAGGCGTTGGGTACACAATTGGACTTCAGCACTGCTTTTCACCCACAGACAGATAGACAGTCGGAAAGGGTTATTCAGGTTCTAGAGGATATGTTAAGAGGTTGTGTCATCGACTTTCGAGTGAGTTGGGAGGACTACTTACCATTGGCGGAGTTCGCGTACAACAACAGTTATCAGACGAGTATTCAAATGGCTCCATATGAGGCACTTTATGGGTGAAGATGTCATACATCTACGTGTTGGAAGGAGTTGGAAGAGTGACAAGTTCTTGGACAGGAATTAGTGGCAGATACTGAGAGTAAAGTTAAGTTAATAAGGGATCGGTTAAAGGAGCCTCTGATAGACAGAAGTTGTATGCAGATTTGAAGCATAAGGAGATCGAGTTCGCTATTGGGGATATGGTTTTCTTGAAGGTTTCACCCTGGAAGAAGATTTTAAGGTTTGGCAAGAAAGGCAAACTGAGTCCGCGGTTTATAGGGCCTTATCGGGTTTTTAAATGGGTAGGGCCAGTAGCGTATCAGTTGGAGTTACCAACGGAGTTGGATAGAATCCATGATGTCTTCCATGTGTCCATGTTGAGATGGTATCGATCGGATCCCTCACATGTTGTGCCAGTGGAGGAGATTGAAGTAAAGATTGATTTGACCTTTGAGGAGGAACCCGTGCAAATTCTAGATCGAGAGGTTAAAGTTTTAAGAAGGAAGTCGGTTCCACTGGTAAAAGTACTGTGGCGCAATCATGGAAGGGAAGAGGGTACTTGGGAGCCAGAAGAGACTATGCATCAACAATACCTTTAATTATTTGGATCAGGTAAATTTCGAGCCCGAAATTTCTTTAGGGGGTAGAGTTGTAATGCCCTGATTTTCGGGATTTTTCAGGTTTCTGTGATTTTTGGTGAATTTTTAAAATTTTGGTGTTCTGGATATTGGAATTGAGTTTAAATGTGTTAGTGGGCCTCTAAAAGGCCCAAGCCTAAGTTAAAAACCGGTAAAATATCAAGTTTGGATTTTAACTGAAAAAGAGACTTGGTTAAGTGGGCTTTTAAGGAAAACTTCGTAAATTATGACACAAAAAGAGCTTTGGCAAAGTGGTAAGGTGGCGCCACTAAGTTCCTAAAAAAGTGGCGCCTGGGAAGGAATTAAAGGTCCAGGGTTCAAGTTGCAAGGTAAGCGTATTGTTACTTTTTAGTTTTTAGGCATGTACCGGGCATGTGATCACTTAAATGAATTTTGGCAAGGGCCTTAGGGAGGTTGGGCTGATTGTTTTAATTGATATTATGGTTAGGTTCTTTTCTTTTTCTGTCTTGGAGAATTAGGGTTAGCCACCTAAAAGCTTTCACTTTCAGTCATCCTTTTCTAAGTTTTCATAAAAGCTGAAAACACAAATTCCTTCTCATTTGTGATGATTTCTTCTTCCTCTTCTTCTCCTTCATTGTTTTCTCTTCCTTTTTGCTTTCTACCTCAGCCGAAACCGCTATTACTCAAATCCATCTTCTCTTTCAAATCCATCCTTCCTAAAACCACCATAGCCGATTGCCATAAAAGCCGAAATCGCGAAAACTTACTTCTTGTGCCAATTTCTCCAAGCCAATTCCTTCTTTTCTTTTCATTCCCTTTTGACCAATTTTCATCTTCTTTAAACCCTTAGTATCTGTCGGCAACACTACTCCAAAGTTATAGCCTCAAATCATCATGTTCTTCATCACTCAAAAGCCGAAACCGCCATAGATTTAAGAGCTTGTAGCCAAAACTTCAAATCTCTTGGATTCGAGTTCTACTAACATTTAGGGGCTAGATCTACATAAGATCTGAGTAGAAACAGAAGGGAAATTCGTGGTAAGTACTCATTAACCCAGATCTATAAGTTATTTTACAATTTAGAAAAAGTCGAAGTCCTTAAAATCTAGGGAGGCTGTCGACTTGGGCATAGGGCCCTAAGGGTCATTAACCAATGGTTTCTTTTGGTGATTAGTGTATACTAGAGGTGATTGATCGAAGGCCTGGATCTTTGGAACAACTAGACTTAGAACTAGTCATCGATTTTTGGTAAATGTAAGATTTTGAAGGCTTTAGGGGCATTGGCCGAATATGGGTTAGTGAATATTGGGATTGTTTGTTGTAGATTTGCAATCTAAGAATTGTGGTAATCGATTGTAGGACATCGTGGGGGATCTCAGTAGCAGTCGTCGCGAAACAAGTGTGTATCGAACACCCTCTCTAGTTCAATTCGGCAAAAGCTAAAATACCGAAATTCTGGCATTTCGTGGGCTTGTGAGTGTGCGAGTGCTCACAAGACATTTAGAAAACGTTAGATCTAAAATTGAAAAGTGGTAAGTTAGTCGTGTGTGAAATTTCGTGCACTTCGGTAATTGGGCCTCGATAGGCTGAAAATGGGCCCAATGGGCTTACGGGCCCATATGGGTAAAAATAGGTAAATAATGTGACCTGATAGACTGTAGGTTCAAAATCGTTTAAATTGATAAATTGATCATAAAATTTGAACTAAATGGGTTTAATTTGTTAATAGACGCTGTAGGGCCTATTAGGGGTTTAGGGCCCAATAGCTAAAACTGATAAACTAAGTTAAATAGACTTTTGCAATGACGGATGGATTATTAGTGAGTGTAATATGCATGAAAACCCTAAAAACTAATAAAATTACTGAAATACCCTTAGAGGTGGAAAATTACTATTTTACCCCTAGGAGCAAAATGACTGTTATACCCCTAGGGCTAAGTTTGAGCAAAAAGCATGATTATACTGTTACTGTATACTGCATGCCATGTCACTATTATCTGTTGCATGGGACTGGGATATTATTGGAGGAAGTACTGAAAGTGGCTTGACCACATACTGGAGGCTTTGCCTCAATTTACTGTTATTTGAGCAGCCATGCTGCAACTATAGAGTGTAGAGCTGGGTGGGTTGAGTTATCTCCACATTGTGTGTAGGGCTGGTACGGGTGGAGTGTAGTGGCTGGATTTAGGTTAGGTTTGGGCTTGCATTCATGTTATTATTTGTTCTGTTCTGAAATGGGCATATGGGCCATACTGTTATCTGAAAAGGGCTAAGGCCCAGTTTACTGTAACTGAATAGGGCTTCGGCCCAGTTAAAACTGAGACTGATTAGGGCTTAGGCCAATGGGCTTGAACTGACTTGGGCTCTGGATAGGCATTCTTTATGCACTGAGTTTTCCAACTCACCCCCTTTCTTTCCATCCATGCAGGTGAGCCCTAGATGGTGGACTTGGAGCTTGGAGGGATTTAGAGTGGCCACGAAGATTAAATTTCTGGTTTTCAATTATTTTATTTTATTATTTATTTAGATTATTTTTATTCTGGTTTCTGGGTTGTAATAAGGCCGCTCTATTTATTTTATTTTGGGTTTTTAATTCTTTACATATTTAATTTGTTTTAACTTAAGAATAATATTGTTTAAATTGTTTTTGAAATCAGATTTACTTGCTTTCAAAATCACACGATAAACAAATGATTTCCAAACCAAATGCACTCCCCAAAGAGTTTCAAAAGTCACGTTTTTAAATAAACCTTTCACGATTAATAGTAAAGAGGACATTTTTTTAAGCAAATCGGGAATTTCTCTCAAAATAACAAACACTGTTTTGGCAAAGCTCACCCTAATTTTAGTAACTAGGTAACATGGTTAGATGTAGGTGATGTGACACACCAGATTTGGCCATAACGTTTGGGCCGAGTTTGGGGTGTTACAAAAGCACTCCTTATTATTAATTACCTTTGGCAATTTCCACAACCAAATTGACAATTAAACATTAGCTTAAAACATCTAACATAAGTTTGCCCATTAATCGACTTTAGCCGAATATCATTTAAAATTACCAAAGGCATCATATTAGTCATAATCACAAGTACACAATTCAAATCTTCATATTATCATTTTTAAAACACAAATATTACTCAAATAATTCTCTAATTCCACATTCGGCAACTATTCACACATAAACACACTAGTCGGTTACCCCTTTATCATCTACTTCACATACATATGCATTCAACTAGCTCAAACCACACCTTTTTCACATTACTCATTTAAAACATCAAACCATTCAAAAATCTAACACATTAACACCATAGCCAAATGCATTATCTATAACAAACTCACAAATTAACTCATGGGCTTTCTTAAGAACCTATTAAGCAACTTAAATTCATCAAATTTAAATAAAATAGTATGAAATTCATACCTTAAATTAGCTCATCAAGCAGCTGAAAGTCTCAAGCTTTTCTCTATTCTTTTTCTTTTCTTTTTGACTTGATTTCGGCAATTACAAGAGATGAAAGCATGTGGTTTTTGTTATTTTATTATTTACATTCCTCAATATATATTAAGTTGACTTTTAATTGTTTTACTAATTTGCCCCCCATTTAACTCATATGTTAACCATTACAACATGGTTTTTACCGTCCATTACACATGTACTTACTTGTCTTTATCACCCATTTTCCTTATAATAATCATATTACATATTATTTTATTCATTTAGTTTTTATAACATTATTATATAAAACGTATTACATCCAATTCCTACTCCCACTACCGTGTACCATTATTTAATAATGGGTAAATTGCCATTTAAAAGCCCCCACTAAGAAAGCCATTAGCAATTTAACCCTTTATGCTTTTATCTAACAATTTTCCAACTTACTCAATTAGGCCCCTTTTTTAAAACGAATGTCTAAATGACAAAATTTAGTCACGAAATTTTCACACATGCAAATTCGCATCAATTAAACTCATAAAATAATATTAAAACATTTTCCCGACTCGGATTCATGGTCCCGAAACCACCGTTTCGATTAGGGTCTAAAACAAGCTGTCACATAATAATTATCAGTCGAGTTTGAAGATGGCACCTTATGAAGCTTTGTGTGGACGTAAATGTCGCACACCTTTGTATTGGACAGAGCTTAAAGAAAATTAGATTTATGAGGTTGACTTAGTTAAAGAAATTGAAGAGAAAGTAAGGGTTATCAAAGATTGCTTGAATGTAGATTCAGATAGACAGAAGTCTTATGCAGATTTGAAAAGAAAAGTGATTGAGTATCAAGTTGGTGACAATGTGTTCTTAAAATTATCCCCATGGAAGAAAATCTTTAGGTTTGACAAGAAAGGCAAACTAAGTCCACGTTTTATTAGGCCACTTGAAGTGACTGAAAGAGTTGGGCCATTAGCATATCGGTTGGTGTTGCCGACAGAGTTAGAGAAGATTCATGATGTGTTCCATGTGTCCATGTTACGTCGTTACCATTTTGATCCGTCACATGTGATTTCACAGACAGAGGTTGAGATTCAGCCAGATATGACTTATGGTGAAGAACCGGTAAAGATTTTAGCTCGAGAGGTCAAGCAACTAAGGAACAAAAGTATTGCACTTGTAAAAGTATTATGGAATAGACATGGGGTAGACGAGGCTACATGGGAGCCTAAAGAGGCTATGCGAAAATAGTATCCAAACCTATTTACAGGTAAGATTTTCGGGGACGAAATTCCCTAAAGGGGGAGAAATGTAACATCCTGAAATAAGGCCTAAACAAAATGGTGGTTTGAAACCATGAATCTGAGATAGAAAAGTTTATTCCGATTAATTTTTATGATTTACCGAGTGATTAGGTGTAGGTGTTAAAGTATTGATAGAAAATTTTATGAATTGCATGACTAATTTGCCTATTAGGGCTTAATTGCAAAAGTTGATAAATATGAGTTCTATATGTTAAAGGATTTAATTGAAGAGCATAATTGAAGTAGAGGTCCTTAAATGGTAATTATACCATTAGGTTTTCATGGACAAAAATGGACATACATGGGTAGAAATAACCAAAGTTTTTAATGAAGGGTATTTTAGTCATTTGGTAATTAAAAGATTAAAAAAGCGAAAAAGATTGCAAAATATGTCCATCTTCTTCATTAGGACGAAATTTCAAGGGTTCTCCATAGCTAGGGTTTGTTTCAAGCTTCCAAGCTCCATAGTAAGTGATTCCAAGCCCCGTTTTTAATGTTCTTTACGTTTTCAGAGTCCCGGTAACTTGATTTAGCTTATTCTAGCAATAATTTAACCTAGGGTTCATATTTGGAAAAATACCCATAGGTGAAAAGTGTTTATTTTGATATTTTATGATAGAATATGAGGTTTTAAATTATATTAAACAATTTGTGCTACTCAATTTTAAGTGAAAACGAGTAAAACGACATAATCGGTAAAAATACCTAATGTTCATAAGTACATGTTAGAGTGAGAATTTGATGTTGCCATTAAGGGAAAATGATCAGCATGTCCTAAAACATAAGAATTAGGGAAAAAATTTAATTTTCGAGCTTTGGGGAAAAAGTGTAGATATGCAAAAGTTTAGGGGAAAAATTATAATTTTGCCAAAGTTAGAGTTAAGGACTGTTTTGATGAATGTGGGTATTAAATAAGCTAAATTTGCTAATTATAGATCAAGAAGAATGAAATTTGGGGATAGACTGAGGAAAGAAAAAGGTAGAAGATTAAGTTGTCAAGTCGATTGTATTTTACAGCGAGGTAAGTTTACGGTAAAAAATGCAATATTTCAATACTTTATATTAATGTTGTTAATTTTCAGCATATATACATTTATTTTATGAGAATATTCAAGTTGAATTAAAGATGAGATCATACAAAAAAAGTATCAGAAAGCCCCGTTTGAACCTTAGGGATGTATGGTATTTTAGGTTAAGACAGTTGAGGAACATCCCATGTAAGTCCATATCAGACATATGGCATTGGCAGTTTGAGGCAGTTGAGGAACATCCCATGTAAGTCTATATCAGATATATGGCTTTGGCAGGATAGGGAACATCCCATGTAAGTCCATATCAGATATATGGCTTAGGCGGACAGGGAATATCCCATGTAAGACCATGCCTAGAGCATGGCATTGGCAGGCTATTATCAGGCATGAAAACCCAAGTACCTTTAGTATTCCAAATGGTTCATTGGGCTAATATACATGCTATGTTACAAGAAAGTTTAGGCAAAGGAATGATAAACAGGAAAGTTAAAGAGTAAGTGGAGAAGAAAACAAAGATTCTGTTGTTGATGGTAAATGTTGTCATTTATTTATTTGTAGACTTACTAAGCATTGTAGCTTACTCCTTTTCTTTCTCTCTTTTATAGTGTAGCCAAGCCAATTCGGGGATCAAAAAGGACGTCAGAGTTTGTCTCACACTATCAAAAGCTATCTTGGTATTTTGTAGTTTGAAATGTTTTGAGTTATGGCATGTATAGGGACTTGGCCATTTGGTGTGTACGTCTTTATGATATGATTTAAGTATGGTATGTGAATGTTTGATGATGATTAACTATTGAAATGGCTAAATAAGAACATGTTTTGATGTTATGTATGCCTAAATGATAGTTTATGCAAAGAAATGATGAAGGAGGAAAAGTTGGCCATGAAACAGTTTTGTAACAGCAGCAGTGACGTGAATTTGAAAAATCACTAAAAATTTTAGAAATGGAATTAAATGGTGAATGAGATGTAGAATTAAATCTTATTGAGTCTATTTTCATAGAAAAGAAACAAGGCAAGCAAAGGAAGTCTGTCTTGTGAGATATTTAAATTATTGTGAGACTAGTTTAGAGGGATTTCGTGATCCCCTATTCTGATTTTAGAAATTCACTAAAAATTCTATAGAAAGAATTATGAGTCATAATTTATATGTATAGATTCTTTAGTGAGTCTATTTTCATTAGAAACAAGTGAAACACTAAATGAAAACTGTACTAAGCGATAATTGTTTTCTAGTATGGAGATGTCAGAATAGTGGGACTGTGAAACAGGGGAACTTTTAACCAATAAACTATACTAATTGGCCACACCAAAAATTCTGGAAACTTTATGGTAAGAGGATATATGAGTCTATTTTCAGGGAAAATTACAAATTTAAATATTTAGTGACTGTTGCGCAGGTGGATAGTTTTATTATAAATAGTGAAATAAATTGTTTTAAATAATCGAAAAATTTTTAATGTTTCCATTTGGTCCCGAACCATTTCAATTACATGTTTTAGGGCTTCGAGGGCCCTTTTTAGGGATATATTGGATCAATGTGAGTGAATTAATTTTAAAAGCAAATTTTTATGCCCCAAACTAGCAAGGTAAGTCTGGTAACGCCTAGTGTTCGACTCTGGCAACGGTCTCGGGTAAGGGGTGTTACAAATTATATGATACATGAAATACATGATTACATGAAATATATGTTACACGAATAAATGTGATATGAATGAATTGGTACATGAATAGATTTGTTATAAGATGAAATGCGACATGAGATAAATAATTTGTGTATATAAATGGTACATTGTTCATAATGATATGTTATATAGTATATGCTAAAGAGAGATGAACTAATACATGTATTGAAATGTTACATGGGAAGAATGTTTGATTTTATCATTGTAAATGGGTGGATATTATTGTTAAAGGACTAACTTGTGGATGAATGTTGTGAATAGGCATTGTGGGCAAAAGAGTTGGTTTTATATCGCTTTAATGATTAATATCACATTGGTAAGTTTAATTCTAGATTATACAGGCTTACTAAGCTTTTAAGCTTACTCTATTATTTTCCTGTGTTTTATAGATTACAGAAGCTAGCTCGATTTGGACGAGGTCAGAAATTGCTATCACACTATCCAGACAATCTTTTGGTACTTTTGGAACTTATGGAAATGATAAATATGACATGTATAAGCTTGTTTATAGGTTGAAGTATATGGCTTTCTATGTTAATGTTTTTGGTATGAATTTTGATACTTGAACAAGCCATGTGATATGACTTGAATTAGCAATGGATGGTTCGGTGTGAATGTTTTATATGATATGCCTACAATATGGTAAATTTGATGAATGATGTTGGCATTTGATAAGGTTGAATTGAATTATGTTAATTGGATGTTTTGTAATGTGTTATGATGATGTAATAAGCTATATGAAATGTGTTAGTTGGTATATGTTTTGTGGTATATATATTGTATTGTTTTGGTTGATTATGAAATGGACTATAATGTGAGTTGAATTGGCTGATTTTGGTTGCCTAATTTGCATATGAATTTGGTACAAATTGATGCTTGTAGGTAAAAGAGAATTGTGTGGGAAAAGTGGCTTAAACCAAGCCTATTTTCGTGCCACACAGTCTAAGCACACAGGCATGTGACTCGACCGTGTGAATCCTACACCTTAGTTAAAACAAGTCAGTGAGTTACACGGCTTAGAGACACGGGCATGACTATTGGCTATGTATGGCACACGGGTAAGCATTGTAACACCCCTAACCTGTATCCGATCGCTGGATTTTGGGCTAAGAGGTATTACCAATCTACACATTTCACTTACACTTTCACATAGACATAGGTTCATTAGCATTCCTAAGTACGCTCAACGCAATCAAAGATTGGAAACTGAGTCTTATAATGACACTCAAGATATGTGACATATTCAATGGCTGAAATTTTTTTTAAATAAATATATTGTTCACAACAGTCTACTTTATTCATGCCATAATAATTCCAAAATATAACAGTACAAAATGATTTGATAGTGTGACGAAGCGCTGATGATCCCCGAGTTGATAGTCAGAGTCCACAATCTATAAAACAAAGACACGAAACAAACAGAGTAAGCTTCCATAAGCTTCGTAAGTCTTAAGTAAATTAAACAACTTAACTTAGTTAACACATTGAGTAAATATAAATAGTCTAATTACAACTTTATTTGGCAGAATAGGCCTAACTACGATAATACACGTTAACATTGACCTCGCCTTCACTTAGAAATCTGAAATCACATAGTTTCATCATCTAATATCATCTTGTCATTTATTTGTTCGACTTAATAGAAGTAATTTAAGGCATCATAACAATCGATAATTTTTATGATTGCACCACACAGGTACCACATTCACTTCTATGTATATAAATTCCACAGAAACCAAACACATAGATATACCACCATTTGTCATTTGCATTGCATCAATAATTTTCACATACCTGAACTACTTAATTTAGTGAACAAAAATGGATACTATACAGCATAAACTTCCTACTTTTAGTCTCTTTAATAGCTCTCCGGCATTCAGCTAGTTGGACTTTGAATTTGAAACTCATTCCCAGCCATCATGCTTGCTAAGCCAAAAGCCCGATTAATTCATTAACGAAATCATTCCACAAAGTTTTAAACACATCAAAAATAAATTAACAAAAGCTTTACATCATTCGCTCATAAGCACATACTATTCACGTTATATTAATTTCATAACTTGCCAAATCGGCCTCAACGCATAGCAAAGTATCATTTTCGTGGCAAGGTCTACCATTCAGCTATACCACATATTATACTCTTATCTTCATTTCATTTTTCATCTTTATTCTCGTAAAAGCTTATTTACCTATAATGGTAATTAGTGTTCTATTTCACAGTACTCTTTTTCATGTCACACAACTACGTCGTTAATACATATATATAGCTATCATTCGATTTCTTAAATACATTTCTTTGGTCTATTGCCCCTTTTTAACCGAACGCGTATATGAATAAATATACAAGCACTTAACACGCATTAAACACGCTAACTTCTCTTAAAACTATATTCATGTAACATAGATAATTCAAATCTTGACACATTGTTTCATACTTTAACCGAATGCATCAAGGTCATACGCATATAACTTAATACCTTATTCATAGATTTCTCACCTTTCATACTTAGTTTACTCACAATCAAGCTTAATTATAAGTATGGGATACATACCTGACTGAAGTAAATTATCGAACCAATTTGATTGCCATTTTTCATTGAGTCTCAAAGATATTGTAAGTCTGAATTCATCACTAGTACAAAACCTGTTATACTTCCAATCTGATAGCTTACATCAGCATTCTGTCTATTAGACTCAAAACTCGATATACTCACCAGCTCAAAAGTTTGCTAGGTCAAAACCCGATAATAACACACGGTATTTAATTCACAGAATTTTGTACACATCTATTCATATACTTTCAACTTTCCCAACATAATCACATTAATGACATATTACTTTCAGTTGATCTTCTTCATGCATCATAACAATTTTCTTCATTTCATAAGAGCCATTAGGCAATATCACATATATACAAACATAAACATCAATTCAAATACATCATCTTTTCATAGTAGCCATTAGTAACCTCACTTGTACAATTTTCTTATGATTTATAGTAGCCATTAAGCTATATACATACAAATTCCATGGATCATGATTCTTTAATAGACTTTAAGTATCTTTCACTTGATCATATCATAGACTTAATATTCAAAACTTGCAAAAGAATTTAATTCAATGACTTAAGAACTTACCGGGTGGTTTTTGTACGAAATTTCGACTATTCGATCAGTCTCCCCTTCCCACGATCCGGATTTGTTTCTTTGAGTTTTTTGGGCTTAATCAAACAATTCACTTTCTAAGTCAAATTACTAATTTATTTTCTATTCAAAACACATATAATGTCATACACATGAGGCACACGACAATTCCTCATTTATCATCAATTTAAAGTCATTATTAATTCATTATTCAGGCACCTTATTTGAGTATATCCTAATTCATTCAAAATAAGAAATACCATTATTTACTTATCAATACATTTGGAAATCATATGTTCTTCATAAGAAAACCCCATCAAAATACCAGCATCTTTCCTTAATTTATCTTAATCAAAATGCCTATAATCTCATTCGGCAAATTTGCATTAATTCATAGCAACCTCATTCAAAAATTTCTAAACATAGCCGCATATAACTTCATCAATACTTTCATTTCCTTTCATATATTAACCTTATATGCTTGATACATTTGACATATAATGAAAAACATATAATTTAACCGAATGCCATCCATTCAATTTTCACTTGTCACTCAAAAATTCCAAACAATTTCAATGCTTCATGACATATATCTAAATCCGAATGTCAAATTATTAAGCATTTAACACATTATCAATTGCCATTAACCCCTCTAAGATTTCCACATTCGGCATTTTAAAAACCCAAATTCCAAAATACATTACATTAAAATAATTCCTCATGACAACATTAGCCGAATACACAAGAATGGAAATTTTTACATCACGTATATATATTCAAAACAATGTGACCGAACACATACAAGATTATTGAGCTAAATTTTTATTTACTCAATTTCCTCATCATCTTAAAACTAACTCACTAATTTTCCCAACTTTCTAGTCACTAAGCTCAATTAAAAGAATTTCTTGAACATAGCTAACTTATTACCTACATTCGGCAATGACATGTATATATATATATATATATATATTTATATCTTTCATTTCATCGTGAATACTTTACATTTAATCAAAATTAAAGACAACCATAGCCGAATGCTATTTAATCCAATAAGTCCTACTTACCAAAATCTAACAAGCTCATTCCTATACTACAATCATTTTCCATTTTTAAAGCATTAAAACACCAACCATTTCATTCAATCTCTTCCATGGCCGATTGTACAATTAACCATAATCTTAGAAATTAATTCATGGGTTATGTAAAGGACTTGACAACTAACTCAATTTCATTAAAATTCATGGAACCGACAAGAAATTCTTACCTCAATCAAGCTTGCTAAAGACCGAACTTCAAGCTTCTTCTTTTCTTTTAGTTAACCGGCCATGCAAAGAAGAAAATAGAGAATGGCTTTCTAACTTTTCTTTTATCTTTTATTATATTATGTCTTAACATTATTTCATATAATATTTAATCATTAAAATAACAATATAAAACTATCATAGTGCTCCACTACCGTCCATTATAAAAAAAATGGGTAAATTGCCATTTAAAAAATCCATTAACAAAGCCATTATCCATTTAACCCTTTATGTGATTATCCACAAATTTTTCCAACTTACTCAATTAAGCCCTTTTTCTAAATTGAACATCTAAACGATGATATTAAGTCAGGAAAGTTTCACACATGTAAATTCACATTTAATAGTCACAGAAAATAACATTTTAAAAATTTTCTGACTCGATTTCATGGTCCCAAAACCACTTCCTGACTAGGGTCATATTAGGGCTGTCACAAGCATACAGGCGTGTGACTGGCCGTGTGACCCAAGTCAGTAACCTCCATAAATTTCACACGGCCTGGCACACGGGTGTGTCCCTAGCCGTGTGGTACAAGCCGGTATGTATGCCTTATTTTCACACGTCCTAGACACATGAGCATGTCGATTGGCCGTGTAAGGCACACAGCCTGTTCACACGGGCGTGTGACCCTAATACAAAAAAGTGTCTAAGTTATTTTAAGGTTTTCAATTGTTATCAATTAAGTCTTGAATATATGTATTAGACTTTGTATGCTTAATTTAAGCTTATTATGAGTATGAATTATTGATAATTACTGTAATGAGATGATATTTGTTAAATGTTTGATGATTTACTGTTCCGAATTAAGTTATATGTCCGGTAATGCCCCTTTACCTATTCCGACGATGGTTATGGGATTAGGGTGTTACATTTTATTTGGTGTCCTTATTTGGTAATTCAACCATTAAAGAAAAGTATGTAGATATTTTGGTGACTCATCCATGGAAATTTAGAAAATGGGCAAGGACTAAATTGGAATTTAAAAATATTTAATTAATTAAAAAGATGATAAAAGATATCATCTTATTTTTATGTCATCTTTAACCTAAAATACATGGAAATGCTGGGAAAGAGAGAAGAAACTTTCATGGCTTAATTGGGTAAGTTTCCTTGTCCCGTTTTTAGTAATTTTGATATTTTTGAAACTAGGACAGCTTAATCTCTCTATTTGGGGGATCAATTTGAAAAGTTATCAAAGTATGAGATATGGGTCATGGATGTATATGCTGAAAATTAGAAATTTATGTTAGAAAATGAAAGGTTGTTGATAGATAAACAAGTTTTACAAAGTGATTTTTGATGAAAACATGATTTAAAGACTAAAATGTAAAGTTGTGAAAATTGATGAAAAATTCTAAAAGTTACAAAAAAATATGCTGTAAATTCTACTTTGAAATTTCGGTTAGGCTTGGAATTGGGAGTAATTTGCACAAGTTTCGTTTTCCGAGCCTAGGGACGAAATTGGAATTTATGGAAAAGTTAGGGGCAAAATGGTAATTTTGCCTAATACATAAATTGAGTCCAAATGATTATGAAATGTGTGAAATTGATGATTAAAGTTTTTTATATAGATCCGAACAATACAAATTCGAGGTTAGATCGAGGACAAGAAAAGGTATTGGATTAGTAGATTACTTACACGAACAAGTGTCGAGGCAAGTTCGTATAACTTAATCAAACATGTAAATATGTTAAATTGAATGTCGTGCTTGTATGGAATGCGAATCATATTGATGTACATTATTTGAATGTTATAATGAGAAATTCAATGAATGCATGAAATGGTGAAAAAGGGTTTAAGTCCAGATTGAATATTGAATTCCAATGAATATACGTGCTTTCCAGAAATGAATGAGGTCATGCATTTGTTGCTGACAGATTTAGCTCGGATGAGTAATCCTATTGACTTCATTATAGAAAGGATTTAGCCTAGACTGGTAATCCTGATATAATACCTCTCGAGTATACGTTACGATTAGGGTTTAGCCTGGACATGTAATCCTAATTGAGCTCTTCTGAGCATACATTATATAAAGGGTTCAGCCTGGACTGGTAATCCTGATATACAATATGTGGCTCGAGAGTGTTTTACTTGAATAAGTGCCCTAATGGATACTCTTGAAAAAGAATTGATAGGCTATTGATTCGTACACCTTGAGTATACCACTTGAGCATCCATCAAAATTTCAATGATTCAACGGGCATAACTCTTGACATGTTATGAGAAATATAAGATGAAATGATAATGGCATGAAAGAATATTGCATGATGAGCTCATCTATCCTTACTTGATATATATGTAAAGTTTGTGACTAACATGTTTGTTTGGATGCATGTGTTTAGGCAATTTTGCTAAATGGATGGAAAACAGGATATTGTATGCTTAGATTTAATAAATGAGATTGGTATGTTTAGTTTTTGATATACAAACTTACTAAGCATGTAACGCTTACTCCGTTTTATTTTTCCTTTGTTTTAGAGTGCTCAGAAGCTCGCGAAGGTTGGATGTAACACCCCAAATTTTGGGCCTAGAAGTTTTGAGTTTTGAGCATAGGGTCAAAAAGGAGAATGCACATATGAGTTAAGTTAAGCAAATTAGTGACAAGAATGGGCCTTTTGGTCTTATGGTTAGGTAAGTGTTAGTGAATTTCAAGGTTCTGGGTTTGAGTCTTGATGCACACAATATAGTGAGACTTTTTATATTTTGATAAATACTGAGTAAATATTTTATAGTTAATTATGTTATTTTGGGTATTAATTGTTTTATTTATTATATTATTATTATTTTTACTTTTATTTTGGGACGTGTTCTTCCTTTTCATTTTCTGTTGGTTTTCTCTTACTTTTTCGATAGAGAGTTATTATGATTGCTTTGGAAATGATCTGCCTACATATTTCGAATTGTCACTCCTCTATTGTCTTCTTCGTCGTTGAAACAGGTGTGGGATTCGAACCTTGTCTACAGTTTTTATTTGTTTATTTTGTTTTGTGAATCTTTGGTTTTGACTTTTCTTGACCGTATGCTAACCTATTGGTTTTGGGTTATTAGTCGATGGAAGTGATGGGAAATCATCACCTTCTATTATATGTTGATAGGGCAAAGGGTAGGGACGGTTTTGGTGGCTAAAAAAGCAATTTTAGGGATGTTTTAGGGTGATTTTGTGAACACCTTGACAGCCACACAGGCGTGTGCCAATGCACACGGTCGTGTGTATTTGGGAACTAGCGTTTCGGGCTGATTTGGGTGCCACATGGCCTGGCCACACGGCCGTGTGCTTGATATGAGGATTTTGTCAATTTTCACACGATCGTGTCCCCTAGGCACACATGGGTGTGAATTTGGGAATTAGGGATTTAGAGTTTTAAGGTCACATGGCTGTGTGACTGATTTGAGGTTTTAGGGATCCCACACAGGTGTGTGTCTAGAAATATATGGCTGTGTTTGATGGCACAAGGGCGTGTGAGACCCTCACACGGTCGTGTCTACCCTATACTGATTTTAATGAAAATGAACAGTGAGTTACACAGCCAGCTGACACGATCATGTCCTTGCTTTACATGGGCATGTGCCTCTATGACACTACTGTGTGCTACCCTTCACATCGGCGTTTGGACCCCCACACGGCCTGAATTCTCACACACGATTGGGATACAGGGACGTGTGGCCCTATCTTGCCAATTTTAGATTTTAGGTGAATTCAAGTGTAATCGTGGCGCCGTGTATTTCGATTATGGGGCTAAGCTTAGAGTGGGTATTCTCCACTCGATATCTTTGATCATGTACTCTACCTAAGAGATGTTTTCAATTGATGATTGATTCGAAAACTGATTGACTAAGTGTGAGCGTCACTATTATGTGAGATTACTTTGCTATCGAACTTGAATCTAGGTAAGTGATTATACCCCTCTCTGATTCTTACTGGCTGGATGCGAATAACTGTCTGAAATTATTAATCTGTTTCTGTTCGTTTGTCTACACTCATACATACATATACATAAAGCATTTTTGGGTGGGGTTTTGAAGAGAAGCAAGACTAATACTGAACTGAACTGGCACTTTTACTACAATTTACTGGTATAACGGATTACCGCATCACACTGTACCACACATACCCATATCTGATCTGCTAGTTCATACTGCGCAACTGTATTGCGGGTTACTGCATAGCACTGTACAGCTTATACGTCAGTATTGCTGCGTATTATTATCGACTGATCTAGCAGTTTATCTACTTACTATTAGCCCCAATTCCAAGAGGGTCGTGGGAAGTCCCAATACCCTGAGGGTCGTGGACTTACAGAAAGGCTCTTAAGCCTATTGACTGGCAGCTCAGCTATATTATACTAATATGTGCCGTATTTGATATAGCTTGTAAGTGTAGGGATGGGTGGGTGTTTTAAACCTCATGGTAAGTGTAGGGATGGATGGAGAGGTGTGTTGGCTGTTTATACATTTCAACTGCATTCATATGCATCTTATTGATTGTTCTGTGATTACGATTGTTTGATTGTACTATTTGACTGAAAGGAACTTGAGCCTATGTGAAATTGTTAAACTCTGATTGTATTGATCTGACTGAATAGAACTTGTGATCGATTGAGATTTTATACGTGTGGACTATTACTATCTATCGAGACTTCTGTCTCAAGTTTACTATTTGATTCTATAAGTACGATCTGTTTATACTTTCGATAGTTCTTCGTGCTAGACTTTCTGATTGTAACTGTCTGACTGAACTGTTATTGTGACTGTGTGACTGAATGAGAACCATCGTTGCTGTGACTGGATGGTATGTGTAACTGGATGTTTGACTGTGTTTTTAACATTTTTTAAATATTTTTATTTGCCGGTTCTTCCGTTGTGAATGTACCAACTGTATCTGTATAGTGCTGTAAGTATGTTCCGTCTCTGAAGTGCTTACTACATTCTGTTGCTGTTTCTGATTCTATAGATAAATAGTTTAATTTCACACTGAGCTTGTATAGCTCACCCCTCTTCTATTTCCCCTTTCAGGTAATTTCCTAGATTATGTTGCTGGACCTAGTATGCGGAGGCCTCGAATAGTCATGGTTGCGAAAGTTTATTTCAGTTTTATTTTCTGACTTATATTTTGACTACACTATTTTTTGGAAAATATGAAGAATTATAATATTGTGGTGCAATTTTTGTTTTAATTTTTACTCGTTTATTGGTTTCTGACTATTTATTAAACTTATCTGTAATTTTTATTAAATGATTTTTAAGCAAATAAATATTCGATTAGATAAGATAACTTGGTTAACTTTTCCTTAATCACTTTGGTGATCAATGTAGCATTTTGAATTCGGTCTAGACTTCTAGGCCGAGTTTGGAGTGTTACATTTAGTGCTATCAGAGCCAGGTTTGAAAAACCTCGGCCTGTGTTTTTACATGAACGTGTTCGCAAGCGATGGATTTCGGAAAATATTTGAAGAATTGTACTGCAAAACATTGGCCTATGTTTTTACATGAACCTATGTTTTTACATGAACTGTCTGAGACTCTGATGCTGGTCCAAGTAAAATTTAGAATTGTAAGATTAAAAATGTAGTAACTGTATGTGACAACTGTTTATCTAATTTAGTGGTTATGTGTTCTGGGGTGTGTGAGAGGTCTTAAGTTTAAATTAAGCGCGATAATGTTTTGGGATTAGAAAGCGCAGCGGGAGCGTAACGGTGTAATGTGTTTATACTACTGCTCTGTTAGTTGGAAATTTTGGGGATGAAATTTCTTTAAGGAGGGGTGAATTGTAATGCCCTAAATTTTGGGCTAAAAGTTTTGAATTTTGAGCATAGGGTTAGCAAGGAGAATGCACATATGAGTTGAGTTAAGCATTTTAGTGATGAGAATGGGCCTGCTGGTCTAATGGTTAGGTGAGTGTGAGTGAATATCAAGGTTCTGGGTTCAAGTCTTGATGAGCGCAATATAGTGAGACTTTTTATATTTTGATAAATACTGTGTAAATATTTTACAGTTAATTATGTTCTTTTTGGTATTAATTGTTTTATTTATTGTTTTAGTATTATTATTTTTACTTTGATTTTGGGACGTGTTCTTCCTTTTCTTTTTCTTTTGGTTTTCTCTTACTTTTTCAATCAGGGGTTATTGTGACTGCTTTGGAAACAATTTGCCTATGAATTTTAGATTGCCACTCTTCTGTCATCTTCTGTCAGCTTTTCTTTATTGTATGCTAACCAGTTGGTTTTAGGTTATTAGTCGATGGAGGTGATAGGAAATCGACACTTTCTGTTATATGTTGATAAGGCAAATGTTAGGGATAGTTCTGGTGGCTGAAACGATGATTTTGGGGCTACTTTAGGGCAATTTTGTGATCACCCCAATGGCCACATGGCCGTGTGCCAAGGCACAAGGCCATGTGGATTTGGGAACTAAGGTTCCGAGCCAAATTAGGTGTCACACTATCGTGTGGTCGATTTGGGGATTTTGTTGGTTTTCACACAGTCGTGTCTGTGAGGAACATGGGCGTGTGAATTTGGGAATTACGGATTTAGAGTTTTGGGGTCACATGGCCTAACCATACGGCTATGTGACTGAATTGAGGCTTAAGGGATCCTACATAGGCGTGTGTTTCGAAACACATGGTTGTGTTTGATGGCACACGGGTGTGTGAGACCCTCACACTGCCGTGTCTGCCCTGCACCTAATTTTAGTGAAAATGAACAGTGAGTTACACGGCCTTCTCACATGGCCGTGTCCCTGCTTCACACGAGCATGTGCCTTTGTCACACGGCCATGTGCTACCCTTCACACGGGCGTTTGGAGCCCCACACGGCCTGTATTGTCCCACAGGGTTGGGACACACAGGCGTGTGGCCCTTTCTCGCTGGTTTTGGATTTTAGGTCAATTTAATTGTAATCGTTGCTCCGTGTATTTCGATTATAGGGCTAAGCTTAGAGAGTGTATTCTCCCCTCGATACCTGTGATCGTGTACTCTACCTAAGAGATGTTTTTGATTGATGATTGATTTGAAAACTGATTGACTAAATGTGAGAGTCACTGTTATGTGAGATTACTTTGCTATCAAGCCTGAAACTAGGTAAGTGATTATACCCCTCTCTGACTCTGACTGACTAGATGTGAATGACTGTCTGAAATTAGTAATTTGTTTCTGTTTGTTTGTCTACACTCATACATACATATGCATAAAACATTTTTTGATGTGGTTTTGAAAAGAAGAATGACTAATACTGAACTGAACTAACAATTTTACTGCAATTTACTGGTATAGTGGATTACCACATTGTACTGTACCGTATGTACATTAGCTACACTACGTACCTATATTTGATCTGGCAGTTCATACTACGTGACTGTACTGCGGGTTACCGCATGGCACTGTACAGCTTATACGTTAGCATTGCTACGTATTATTATCGACTGATCTGGCAGTTTATCTGCTTACTATTAGCCCCAATTCCCAGAGGGTCACGGGCAGTCCCAATACCCTAAGGGTCGTGGACTTACTAAAAGCGTCTTAAGCCTATTGACTTGTAACACCCCAAACCCGACCCAGACGTTACGGCCAAGTCTGGTGTGTCACATTGAAGTGTTTTTCGAAAACCGTATTTTCATTGAAAACACTTCTTAATGTTTAGAAACTTTTACCGTCAAATTTACATAAAACCTTAGCTTGTGTTTATCTTTCCAAAACGTGAGTTATCATAATAAACAAAACTTTGTTAACAACCTTGTAAAATCTTATGGGAAATTTTGAAAACTCGTAAACATATGTAGTTGCGGAAAACATGTTATTTTAAAAACAGTTTAAGTTATCAGAAAATCAGATCCTCTTGTTTTGGCTTGAAGTGAATGGATACTATGCACCAGGTAGGATTCAAGAGAAGAGGAGGTGGGTCATTTAGACTGCTTAAGTACCAAGCTCTTCCTAGATCCACTCTTAGACATGCACACATCCATTGCCACACTTTAACCTTGTGACTTGTCTACGAACAAATTAAGTTTGAATGTATTGAAGATATACATTTGTGAAAAACACTTACGTTGCGGAAGCTTTGCTCTACTTATCGAGATATTTTGAAAATAAACAGCATTTATAAAACCGTGCCCTAAAGCTAACCCATTAAGAACAATTTATATAATATCATACTTAAGCTAAAACAAATTAAAAATTATTAAAAGGCCCTTATTACAAACCCAAAATCAAAATAAAAGTAATTAAGATTAAATTGAAATAATTAACTTGATTTAAACCATCAGTCCTGTCCAAGTGGCCACTCTGAATCCCTCCCAGCTCCAAGTCCACCAATCTAAGTTCACCTGCGAGGATGGAAGAAGAAGGGGTGAGTTTGGAAAACTCAGTGTGTACAGAAAGCCTATCCAAAGCCCAAATCAGCTCAAGCCCACTGGGCCTAAGCCCTCAACCAGTCACAGTCAGATACTGGGCCGAAGCCCTATCCAGATTACAGATACTGGACCAAAGCCCTACAACAGATACTGGGCCGAAGCCCTATTCAGATAACAGTTTGGCCCATAGGCCCATAACAGTACAGTACAATATAACAGTATGAATGCAACCCAATTGGGGAGACTACTCAACCCACCAACCGCTACACAGCACCCGTACCAGCCAACACACCATGTGGGGAATAACTCGACCCACCTAGCCTACACACCATGTGGGGAATAACTCGACCCACCCAGCCCACACACCACAGTTGCAGCATGGCTGCTCAGATAAACAGTATACGAGGCAAAGCCCCTTTCAGAAACAGTACGAGGCATAGCCCCTTTCAGTAATGTGGCAATGCCACTAGCACTTCCTCCATCAATAAATCCCAAATCCCATGCAACAGATATCATGATATGGCATGCAGTAAACATAAACAGTAAATCATGCAATTCAGTCAAATTCAGCCCTAGGGGTATAATGGTCATTTACACCTAGGGGTAAAATGGTAATTTCGCACCCTAAAGGGTATTTTAGTCATTTACACTATTATCACAAGTTTCAAGCATGTTACAGTCACTAACAGTCATTATTTTCGTCTTAGCATTCAACTTAACAGTTTTAAGCAGTTTCAGTTACTAGGCCCTAAAACCCCTAATGGGCCCTATAGCTCCTATTAGTAAATTAAGCCCATTTTGTCCAAGTTTCATATTCAGTTACCGATCTTAGCAGTTTTAATCCTACAGTCTAATAGAACATAATTATTTCCTATTTTTACCCAATATTACCTATGTTTACCCAATTGGGCCCAAAAGCCCATTGGGCCGACATTCAGCCCATCGAGGCCCAACTTACCGAAGTGCACTAAATTGCACACTCAACTAACTTACCACTTATGGTTACAGATCCCATGATTTCCAATCATCTTGTGAGCATTCGCACATTCACAAGACCACATAATACCAACTTTTGGTTAATTGGCCTCTGCCGAATTAGACTAAAGAAGGGTTCGATACACACCTGATTAATGTCGAAACGTTGACGAGATCCCCACATGATTATCCTATAATCGATCACTAACTTATTAGATTACGAATCCATGAAAACCATTGTAGAATCACTTACCACATTCGGCTAAAATAAAGCATTGACAACGACTTACCTTGTCGATGTCTAACTACTAGATCTAACTGCTTTAGCCTTCAATACTCCTTGATTGCTTGCCCTTAAGTCCACGCTAAACACATTTGAAACCAAAAGAAGAGACTATTAAAGTCCTTAGTCCAAAACGTTAGTCACCCCCTAGGGGTTTCGGCTCTTTTTTTTCCTTAAGGCATCAATAACTCATAAAAAGGTTTGAACACTTACCAAAATGTTATTTTGCTGTAGTACTAATCCCGATCTGCCATAGTTCGAATCACGAATACGAAAAGAGTCATGTTCACGCTCTATAGTTCAGCTTTTGAAACACCACAAATCACGAAGGTTTCGATTAAATGAAAAAAAAGATGAGAGATTCGACTTCTAGAGGATTCGGCTTAGGGACTTTTGAGAAAGATTGAGAAAGAAAAGAGAAATTGAAAAATAGAGATAATAGAAGAGAGGAGATGATAGTATAGGTTTGGTTTGAAAGAAATCAAAAAAAGGAAGAGATGAAATAAAAGAAGAAAATAAGAGGAAAAAGAAGAGTAGAAGAAGATAGGTTCGATTAGAAAAGATGAAAAGGGAATAATTCCTAAAAGAAGAAATTCGGTACTTAATTAATTCTCCCTATCTAAATCAAATTTATATAATTGCTCCTTGAATTTTGCTACCACCGGATTTAAATTCCATCCAAAACAAATTTGAATTGCTTCCAACTTCTTTCTTGATTTTAGCTAAAAAATAAAAGTTTGAATTTAATTCAAACTTTTCCCACCGAATGGCAGCTTATCCACCGCTTGCACAGCAAGTCTCCCGCACAGCACGCTGCTAGGAAGCGCCCCAGCCCCGCACGTCTCCTTCTGCACGCGCACAACAAAAAGGCCTCCCCTCTTGCACGGAGCGCTGCTCGAACCTGGGACATCCAGGTAACCCAGCGCGCTGCTAGCCACTGGGACACGTTTTCTTCTTTGATATAATAGCGTTCCGCTTAACTTTAAACATTACCTGCTGACATCCTGGGTCCTTTTCTAAAAATAAAACAGAACATACATGCGCCTACCTGGACTCGAACCCGTGCCACCCTGGGACTCTTAACGCATCGTTACCACTGTGCCACAAGCTTTTTTGTGGCATAAGTCAGTCGCAACTGTACTTAAACCTTACCTTAGCGTGACCTGGCTTCTAAAAATAAAAAGCAACCTTGCGAGCACCGTGCCTTGAACCCAGGCACTTCCTACAACCTCCTAGTGCCACTGCCACTGGACCAAGCTTCCTTCTGTGTCTAAACTCATCCTAAAATATATATAAGTTCTATTGCCCAGATTCCCCTAAAGAAGCAAAAATTACTAATTTTTTTTTT
Organism: Gossypium stocksii; assembly: GCA_020496765.1. Classification (NCBI taxonomy): domain Eukaryota; kingdom Viridiplantae; phylum Streptophyta; class Magnoliopsida; order Malvales; family Malvaceae; genus Gossypium; species Gossypium stocksii. The sequence continues at coordinate 76,906,985 of CM035624.1, read as the reverse complement.
CTAGAATTTTGGATTAAACCCAAAGTTTCCCCACAATATAAATACTTCCAAATTTATTTAGAAACTAAATTTAAACACCAAATTAATAATAATGTCATATATATTTTTATATAAGTAATAAAAATAAAAATAATAACAATAATAATTTTATAAATATATTTTTATAAAAATTTCAAATACAGTAATTTTTTCTTAATAATAATAGTTATAATTTTCATAAATCAGTAAAAATAAATACAGTAATTTTCTAATAATATTTTAATTTAAACACTAAATTAACAACAATAATTTTATAAACATATTTGTATCTAATAATTATAATGATAATAATAATAATTTATAATTTTCATAAAAATTTAAAATATCAGTAATACAAACAGAAATATTTTATCAATAATAATTAATTAAAAATTTTTTTTAAACACTAGTAATATTTAAAACTTCTCAATATTCAGATTTTCTTCTATCGGAATCCCGACTCAAAGCCCAATTCTTCTAGACCCAAATTCAGGGTGTTACATGACTGGCAGCTCAGCTACATTATACTAATATGTGCCGTATTTGATATAGCTTGTAAGTGTAGGGATGGGTGGGCGTTTTAAACTCCACAGTAAGTGTAGGGATGGATGGAGAGGTGTGTTGGCTGGATGGGTGGGTTATGCATTTCAACTACATTCATATGCATCTTATTGACTATTCTATGATTACGACTGTTTGATTGTATTGTTCGACTAAAAGGCACTTGAGCCTATGTGAAATTGTTAAACTCTGATTGTATCGATTTGACTGAATAGAACTTGTGACCGATTGAGATTTGATACGTGTGGACCGTTACTGTTTGTCGAGACTTCTGTCTCGAATTTACCATCTGATTCTGTAAATACGATCTGTTTATCCATTTGACAATTCTTCATGCTAGACTGTCTAATTGTAATTGTCTGACTGAACCATTACTGTGACTGTGTGAATGAATGAGAACCATCATTGCTGTGACTAGATGGTATGTGCGATTGGATGTCTGAGTGTGTTTTTAACATGATCAAGGTAAGTCTGTTAACATGGATGCATGCCAATGATATGCCATGCTAAATGATAGAAATTGTTTAATTTGAATACTTGAAATGATTGGAATGTGTGTGGTTTGTTTTAGGGCAGGAAAATGGTAAATTTGGGTGACAAATGAGGCTAAGAAGTGGCTTTATTTTGTCCACACGGGTAGATACATGGGCATTTGTCTAGACCATGTGTGATAAACGGCCGGGTACATGGGCATGTAGTTAGGCCGTCTGTACCCTACACTCTAAATTTTGAGAAGCAGAATGCTCGGAATTGGGCACTGGGGCAGAGACACGGGCGTGTGTCTCAGTCGTGTGAGGCACACGACCTAGAGCATAGGTGTGTCTATTTCCTGTGTGAATCCTGCACCTATTTTTTAAAAATTTGAACTAACCACACGACCTAGCCCATGGGCCTGTGACTTGGCCGTGTGACATCAAATTGTTCATGAGTTACAAGTCACAGAATTACACGAGTTAGGGACACGGGAGTGTGATTCAACACGGCCTGACCACAGGTGTAACACCCCTCACCCGTATTCGTCACCAAACTAGGGTACGAGGCATTATCGTACTTAAACATACGTAAACACACAAAACTGAATCATAAAATTTGCATCCAGTTTAAAACTTTTCAACGTATGCATATCGTCCCTTAAATAAGCCTACAAGGCCTTATACATGCATTTGAGGTGGTTAGGGACTAAACTAAGAACTTTCAAAACTTTTATAATACTTAGAAAATTTTCATATTTTGAGAGAGTCACACACCCGTGTGGGTAGGCCGTGTGGTCACACACGCCCGTGTAGCTTGAGACACGCTTGTGTCCTCAACCCTTGTAACTCTTTATTTATGACATCATCAAAAATTGAGGGTCACAGGGCCAAGTCACACACCTGTGTGCTAGGCTATGTGGCAAATTTAATTTTTGCATTAAGGTGCAGACTTCACACGACCTGAGCACACGCCCATATCATGAGGCTGTATCCTTTACACGGCCAAGACACATGGCCGTGTCTCTGCCCATGTGCTTACTATTAAGTATTATATTTTGCAATGATAGGGTGCAGGGGACACACGGCCAGACTACACGCCTATAGGGCTAACCATGTGTCACACATGACCTAGACACACGCCTGTGTGTCTACCCATGTGGACAATATATAGGCTATTTACCAAGCCATTTGCCACCCTGAAACACAAGAGCACATACACCCATTTAACAACACTTATCATGACACAATTGAGCAACCAAATTTTCAAAAACAAGGTATCCGCTCATCATTCCCAAACTACGATCACCAATCATGGACTTTACACAATTATCAACTCATTCATGCAATCAACCACCTTCAAGTAAGACATCATTACTTGATTATACCAATAACCAACTTCTGCAAATTTAAAATAGCCATTTACAAAATTAATTTTCAACTAATTTGGGCCAACACTTTTGGCCAAATCAATATGACTGTAACACCCTTTACCTGAATCCGACCTCGGGATAGGGTTCGAGGCATTACTGTAATTGAACATACTTAAACTTCTTAAACTGGGGCATTAAATTTTTTTCAAAATTAAAACTTTTCAATTTCCATTTCAAAGTCCCTTATATGGGCTTACAAGGCCCAAAAAATGCATTGGTAATGGTGCGAGACTAAACTGATAACTTTTGAAACTTTTTAAGACACTAATAAAATCTCTCTAGTTTGGAGAGTCACATACCCATGTAGGCAGGCCATGTGGTCTCATATGCCTGTGTGGCTCAAAACACGCCCATGTCCTCCACCAGTGTAACTCTCTGTTTATGACATCATCAAATAGTTAGGGGGAAACGGCCAAGTCACATGCCCGTGTGCTAGGCTGTGTCCTCCACACGGTTGAGACACACGGCCGTGTCTCTACCCGTATGGCCAACCCTTAAGCTATTTTCCAAGCCCTTTTTATGTTGCCCTTAATTCTTTACATTCTTGTACACTTCATAGACACGTATAATACTCTCAAATATTCTCAATTTAATCATCAAATACATAAAGTATATATATATCTAACCATTCATGATAAACATACATGATCATATCAAAACATTTCCACATACATACATATGTTGGCTTACATATTCTTAGCCAATATGAGACATATCTCATGGCTATATATAGTGTAGCAATATAAGCCAATACATTTGGCCAATTCATAAGACTAATTTTCACTAATAACTAAGTCTCTATACATGCCACATCACTCATACGTATTTAAAATTTATTCTTACTTCGAATCGACAATTTGATAGTGTGATGTTGCCTACTACGATCTCCAAGCCCGAGCTAACCTGACAACACTAAGAGAAATGGAAAGGAGGGAGTATGCTTCATAGCTTAGTAAGTTGGCATGTAAATAATAATGAACAATTAATCAATATGATTTTCACCAATCCTCACAATGTGATTTTAAGGAAATAAAATCATTATTTCACATGTTTCCTCTTTCTAATCATGTTTATCTTAGGCTATCTTCCTGAGTCATATTCGCTAAATTAATTATATCTTAAGCTATAGAACTCAAAATTAAGTTCTGTAATTTTTCCCTGAAACTAGACTTGTGTATCTTCTTTCTATATAATTCTTAGAATTTTTTATTTTTCCAATAAGTACAGTTTATTCTTTAAATTCTCCCCTGTTTCGTAGTTCAACAGTTCTGACCTCTCTTCACTAAAAATTAATTATTTCATCATAAAGAATTTAGATAACATTTCTGTTTATTTCTCTTGAAAGTATACTCATTTAGAAATTTCATCATACAAAATATGCACCATAAACAGTTTTATACAATTTTTGGTGATTTTCCAAATTCAGAATAGGGGATTCTAAAATTGTTTTGACCTTGTCCCATAAAACCTTAAATATCTCATAATATAAAATTCTTTTGCTTACTCTCTTTCTTTTATAAGAAAATAGACTCAATAATATTTCATTTCATATTTATTTAGTCTCTAATTCAATTCACACCATTTTTGGTGAATTTTCAAAATCACTTAACTGCTGCTGCCCAATACTGTTTGACAGCTAATTTCACTATTTCATAACTTCATTGTTTTAACTTCTTTATAAACACACCAATTATAAATCAAATTTATCTTATTCTCATATATTATAGAGATAGACCTATATTCACAAGGTCATCATAAGATCATCTCGATATGCATTACTTACTAGTTTATAATCACAATAGAAATTCATCCATATATGAAGCACATTGCTCATTCTCATGACTTACTCATGCTTTTGTTACCATTATACTCACATCATTATAATTTCATTTTCTCGTAACTTAGTCATGTGCACTTATATCACTCATAGCAAAACTTTAGTCTTTCTCGTTAAACTCATTAACTCGAATCATTTTCCCGATAAATTATTTAGAATACTGACGGATACCCGAAGGTCATTCTCATGGTAAGATGCCAATGCCATATCCCAGAAATGGTCTTACATGGGATCACATGTCGATGCCGAAGCCATATCCTAGATATGGTCTTACACGGGATCTCAGATCGATGTCGATGCCATGTCCCAGGCATGGTCTTACACGAGATCGAAGGCTCATGCCGATGCCATGTCCCAGACATGGTCTTATATGGGATCTCCCTCTTAGATGCCAACGCCATGTCCCAGACATGGTCTTATACAAGACCACATCTCAATGCCAATGCCATGTCCCAGACATGGTCTTACATAGGATCTCAGTTCGGTGCCGATGCCATGTCCCAGACATGGTCTTACATGGGACCTACAAATGCTCATGTCATGACTACGATATCCTTCGTATTCTTTAATATATGTTTGGGATTTCTCGACAAAAACTTTATCATTTCTCTATAGAAATCATCTCAATATATCTCATGGAAAATAACATGAATTTTGATTAATTATAATGTCATCAAGTCATAGACAGTGTTCTTAACTAAATTCATATACATAGTACTTTAAACATTTAATTCGACATAACCGAATTAATATACCAATTTAGGCTTTAAACACAACTACAACAATATTACATTATTATTATCGCACCAACTTACCTCGGACGCGAAAGTAGCTAATTTTCTCACTTGGTCCATAACCTCGTTCTTTTTCGATCTAAGCCCGAATCTTGTTTTCCATGATCTATAATATCACATTTAGCTCAATTATTATTCACATTATTCAATGTGACCCAAAAATCATATTATTGCAAATTTACATTTTTGCCCTTAAGCTTTCCCATAATTACACATTTTCCCCAAGGCTCGTAAAATGATTTTTATTCAATTTTCTTGTATCTTGGACTTAGCCGAACCATTTTCATAACTATAGAAGTCCCCATTTCTCACTAATTCATACACTTACGACCAATTTTACAACTTTTACAATTCAGTCCTTTTAGACGTTTTCGACAAAAATCACTTAGTAAAACTCATTCCTCTCATCATAGACAAGCATAATGTACCATGTACGAACCTTCAATTTAAAACATCATAGTAATTAGACATTTTTAACATGTAGAACTCAACTTTTGCACTATTTACAATTTAGTCCTTTTTACTAAATTGAGTGCCCAAACGTCGAAATTTTCGAACAAAATTTTGGAAAAATCTTTCTGTCAAATTGTAGACCATAAAAATATAATAGAAATAATTTTTTCCTTGTTGGATTTGTGGTCTGGAAACCACTATTCTGGTTAGGCCCTAATTCGAGATGTTATAATGACACATAACAAAATGACCAAGTCCTTATACATGCCATACTTTAAAAAAAACACAAATATCAGATACCAAAAAAATAATGATTTTGATAGTGGGATGCGAGCCTCCGACATGTCCCTATCCCGAGCTAGCTTGGTGACACTATAAATCAAAGGAGAAGTAAGGAGGAGTAAGCTATATAGCTTAGTAAGTTTATATGAAAATAAATAGCATCTTAACCATGCAAATTCATATAAGGAGAGTTGATACATTTACCATTGAACTCACATATGCTAAACTTACTCAAGCACAACTTACAACAATATCATCACTTATAGCGTTTGTACTTACGAATTTCTCGTACACACCTGTGTCAATCTTCATACAAAACACATATTTTCACATCTTTTGTTATTCCCGTTGAACACGTTGGAATACTATTGGATACTCGAAAACTTGCTCATTAGTGCTAGATATATGTAGCCAAAGCTACCACTTATTATAACAACCCAAAAATCTAAGTCTTTAATTTATGTTTGTTGTGGCACAATTGCATGTTTGCTTTAGTGGCTAAGTGATTTATGAGTGTTTGGGAGTCTCTAAAAAGCCCTGGGTTCAAGCCTTGGCTTATTCAAAATTTTGTTTTTCTTACTTGAAGGAACCCTGTAACACCCCAAACCCAGCCTAAAAGTTAGGCCCGAGTCTGGTGTGTCACATTGAAGTGTTTTTAAAGAACCGTGTTTTCATTGAAAACCCTTCTTAAAGAAATTTTAAAGAAATCACCATTTCGTCTATCTTCGATTAATCAGGTTATGAAAAGTAGTTTACTTTGGAAAAACATAATGATTGCGAAAGCTTTGTTTAAATTCTCGTTTGTTGCGAAAACGTGGTTTTTGGAAAACAGATATCATTTTGTAAAATGCGCTGTAAAGCTAACAGACTATAAACATGCAGATAAATAAACCCAATATTTAAAAGAAATGTAATAGCAACCTTATTATAACCCAAAACAAATACCATAAATAAAATAAATGAAAACCAGAAACAATATAAAAGCAGAGTGTGGCCGCCTCCAAGTCCACGTAGCACCGAATCGCCTATGCCTTGGAATTCCCTATACAGTTAAAATAAATGGGTGAGTATACAAATACAAAGTGTGTAATCCCAACAATAACAATAGGGTAAATCTCACTGCATTTACAGAACCTAATTTCAAAATCAAATAGTCGATTGAGATGGACAACTAAAGGTTAATAACTAATATGGCATTTCAAAATTTAACAAATCGTGTAAATATGCATTAATATACAATATGCCGAATATGATTATAAAAGTATCAAATTTGAACCTTTGCTTCATATAATATATGTACCTATGAAACTAAATTCATGCATGACAATATCAAATTACATCATAACTGGACATGCTATGCATATTGGTATGAACCACAAACAGAGCATCATTTAATAAACCTAAATTTATCAAAATACAAATATCAATACCCAACCACATGTTACTCAATTTTAATCACAATACATGTTCTTTTTTATGAATTTGCTAGCACCTAAATAGTCCAACATGTTAATTAACATTTCAGATTTATTAATAGCTATTGCTAGCATCATATTCGACTATGCATTACACCACCTATTGACAAATAATTCAACCATAAACATTTATATCTCATATACGCATATAAACTCACATTAAAAATATTTGTTTAAAACTGAATACCCAAAAATGCATATATATATATATATATATATGTATATAAAATAAGTAAACCCTACAAGCCAGAACATCTTACTTAAAAAAAAACACAAATATATATATAGAGAGACTATCCACACCGATTGCATCTAATAAGTAAATTTAACACACTAAATCATGGCTAAACATGCTAGCGTTGTGTACATGCATAAGGTGTAATTTACCTTAAAAATGGTAACCATGCGTAGCATTAAATGCATACTAGATATTCGGCCGAAATAAACATAATCCATACCTCTCATTCAACTCAAATTTATATCTATGTATGCGTATATAATGTCCGAATCCACCAAATATATGCATCACTAACAACTTTATATTCAACCATGATTTCCATAGATATATGTAAAGGCCGAAACATCAAACTCACAATTATGCATGACCATACTCTAATATGGCATTAAGTCCAAGCATAGCAAAATATTAGGCCATATTCGTATGGCTTTACTTCTACATAAACCAGAATACAGCATTTCGAAACACACTCTAGTCTATACATGCCATAGGTCCAAAACGTAACTTTTATAAAATATCAAAAGTTGTCGATAGTGTGATAAGCTCCTTTAACGATTCCAGAACTCGTAAATTGGGTTCAGTATCTTCAAAATAGAGACAATTATACACACAGCAAGCTATCATAGCTTAGTAAATCCTAAGCAAATAAACAACTGAGTAATATTATCAAATTAATTAAATTAGTCCCAAGTTAAACTATTATAACACATTTAGACCAAACAAGTATAAGCTCATAGTCTAAATACATATGCATATTCATTCATGAATGTCACCTTGGTCGAATGCCCACATGACCTTATTGATACTTTGTCATAAAATTTCCAAAATCTTGTAATCATTAAAAACCAACTCCACATACACACAAGATACATAACCTCACGTATCAAACCTTTATATCTCAAAATTATACTTAACTTATAATCAAATATACTTCATAATTACTTACCTAGGTTGGATATTCACATAGCTTTTCTAACATATATTGCTCAGTTCCCAACCTAAATTGTCCTTATCATAGCTAGTACGTATACTTCCATATGCATAAGTTCGTAGGTCAAAGAATAACAACCATGCATGTATATATATATATACATAGTCAAACGTACATACATATATAAGTAAAATATGTCTTTTACTTGAAGGTTGAGTACTATTATAAAACACAGGTACTTATACTTATTACTCACATTGTAATATCATATGCACCTTTATAGCAAGGGCCGAATGTTCATGTGGCCAAATTAACATATTATGGTTTAACTTCTAAAGCCAAATAGTCATTAAACCTAGTTCACCTACATTCAAGTATATAAATTCATGTAACACTATATATCTTCATATACATAAATTAGTTACATAACCGAATACACATTATCACATATGCAAACAATTAAGACTCGTTCAATCCTATCCACAAGGCCGAATATACTTATCTAGTTCATATATAATCTTTATTTACCTTACACATGGTTTGTCGTAAGTATCAAGTTGTTCATTTAACTTATTTTAAGTAAATATCAAAGTGATTCATACCTGCCATTTGGCTCGTTTTATACACTCGAACATGACTTAACATTGCCCTATGAACCATTTGGAATTGGATTGGACACTCGGATAATCACATATATCATACAACGCCAATGTCCCAAACGTGGTCTTACATGTAATCACGTATCGATGCCATTGTCCCAGACAGGGTCTTACTCGGACACATTTATCAAAGTTTCACATTGATGCCATGGTCTTACCCGCACACATAAATCAGATCCTATGTCATGACATATGCATCCTAGCTATTCCTAGGGTTCATACGGGGCTTTTGGACGTCGTAACTCGGTCAAAACGAATTCAGAAACTTTGTAGTTTAACTTACTCACATTCGGCTATAGGGTATAATAAATCATACTTTTCATTTCAGCATGTATAATTAACATTTAATTAAATTTAAGTACGTATATTTACCTATGAACTTACCTTGGACGATGAAAAACGGAACGAGACAACTAGTCGATAACTTTTGCTTTTCCCTGATCCAATTCTGACTTCTTTAATTCTTGATCTAAACATATTCAAATTATCCTCATTTAAACATATTTTTATTCATTTTAGTCAAAAACACACAAATGGGAAAATTACCATTTTACCCTTAACATTTACAATTTTTACAATTTAGTCCCTAATGCACAAAACACAAATTTATGCAAAATTAACCACTCCTAGAGTAGGCCGAATACCCCTAGTGCCCAAATAAGCCTATATTTTTCACCAATTTCACATTTTAATCCCCCCACATTTTTATTTTTTTCAATGAAGTCCTAATTACTCAAAATCATTGAAAATTCCTTTACAATATATCTTAACCCAATCCATATCTTACATAATTCATCATCAAACCATAAAAATCACAAGCTCCCATCAATGGCATAACTCAAAATATTCATAAATCAAATATTAAAGCTTGGGTTTTGTAGTACTCGAAGCAACGATCTCAAAAATGTAAAAATTATCAAAAACTGACAAAGAATGAACCTTGATCGAGCTTGGAAAGGATGGCCGAACCTCAACTTCTCCATTCTTTACTTTGTTTCTTGTTTCGGTGAAGAGAATAATAATGTAACAACCCGAACTCGGCCTAGACGTTATGGCCATGTCCGGTGTGCTACATCACCTAGACTATCCTACGCCGCCCTATTTACTAAGTCCGATGGTGAGTTTTAAAAAGCAATGCTTGATTTTTGGAAATTCCCGCTTTAATAATTATTCAACCTAATCTCTATTCCATTTATTAAGCGATGCATTTTAACCTTATTATCTTACTTAGTCTTTTGCAATAACAGGTTGGTTAAGAAAACGTTCATTTACTTTTTGAAAACATGTGTGTTATTTGTAGTCGAAGTAAAGCAATTGAAAATCCCAAATAAAACAGTTATAGTGGCCTTATTACAACCCATAAACAAATTTAAAAGTAGAAACCGATAATTAGAAATATAAAGTAGTAAAACTTATTTTAAACCGTGCTCAGTCCTCGTGGCCATTCTGAATCCCTCCCAACAACCAAGTCACGATCTAGGGCTCACCTGTAAGGATGGAAAGAGAAGGGTGAGTCTGGGAAAACTCAGTGTGTGCAAAACCCATCCAAAGCCCACATCGCCTCGAGCCCACTAGGCCTGAGCCCTTACCAGTCTCAGTTAGATACTGGGCTGAAGCCCTATCCAGATTACAGATACTGGGCCAAAGCCCTATAACAGATACTGGGCTGAAGCCCTATTCAGATGACAGTTTGGCCCATAGGCCCATAACGGTACAGTACAGTATAACAGTATGAATGCAACCCAATTGGGGAGACTACTCAACCCACCAACCGCTACACACCACCCGTACCAGCCAACACACCATGTGGGGAATAACTCGACCCACCTAGCCCACACACCACAGTCGCAGCATGGCTGCTTAAATAAATAGTATACGAGGCAAAGCCCCTTTCAGAAACAGTACGAGGCATAGCCCCTTTCAGTAATGTGGCAGTGCCACTCACACTTCCTCCAATATAAACCCAACCCATGCATCAGACATACATACATCATGATATGTAGTAACAGAAACAGTCATGTCAAACAGTACAGTCGATTTTAGCCGTAGGGGTATAATGCTAATTTTATACTTAGGGGTAAATCAGCAATTTCTCACCCTAAGGGTATTTCAGTAATTTTGTTCTCTTATTACAGTTTTTATTATTATTACAGCCTCTACTATTACAGTGGTTGTTACAGAAACTCATTTAATTTAGTTTATCAGTTCTAGTCCTTAGGCCCTAAAACCCCTAATGGGCTCTACCATGCCATTTTAGCCCATTAGGCCCATTTAAGCCTTAATTTCCAATCCATTATCTTGTTATAAAAGTTTTTATGCCTGCAATCCATATTATTGCCTTTAAACCTATTTTTACGCAAATGGACCCAAATTGCCCATTGGGCCCATATTTGGCCCACCGACGCCCAACTTTCCGTAGCGCCCAAAATTTTGCGGTCAACTTGAGAGCGTTCGCACGCTCACAAGCTCTCGAAATGCCGAAATTTCGGCATTTCAGCTTTTCGGCTTTTACCGATTTGAGCATTGAAGGGTGTTCGAAACACACCTGTTTTGCAGTTCCACTGATGAGATTTCCTACGCGTCCGTTCCTACAATCCATTATCTAAGTGACTAATCAGTAGATCTATGAAAAACTACAACCAAAATCCCTTATCACATTCGGCCATACCCTTAATGGCCATTAAACTTACCTCTGTCGATTTAGATGCATTAGATCTAGATCTGATGATACCGATCCTTTCCACTTATTGCTTGATCACCTTCCTTGCTAATTAACATCCAAAAAGAACCAAAATACTACTTTAAATCACTAATAGACTAAATCGACAACCTCCCTAACTTTAGGGACTTTCGGCTTTTCCAAAGTATGAAATATCTTAAAGATCTGAGTTGATAACCACTTACCACTGCTTTTACCTTGCCTCTAACTCAGATCTGAAGTAGATCTAACCCTTAAACGTTAGTAGAACCCTTATCTCTGAGATCTGAAATTTTCGGCTATCTCTCTAAACTAATGGTGATTTCGACTTTTAGAAAGGTAAGGAAAAAGATGATTCGGTGTGGGAAGTTTAGTATAGGTGTTGTCGACAGGGATTTAGAGTGTAGAAGGAGTGAGATTTGGCCAAAAGAATGAAAGAAAGTTGAGGAATCTTGGCTTAGGAAATTCGGCACCAAGGTGAGTTCTTTTCGGGATTTCGGCTTTTTAAGGAAATTGATTATGGTGATTTTATGGAAGGTGTGATCAAAAGAGAAGATGAATGAGGGAATGAGGGGGTTTTGGCTAAGGAATGAATCAAAGAGGAAGAAGAAAAGTGAAGAAAAGTAATCGTAGAGGTGGAGAGAAAGAATTCAGCTATGAGCTTCCTAGGGAGGCAAATTTCGGCTTTTCTGACAGTAGAAGAGAAAAATAATTCCTAAGGTGGCTAACCCTAATTCTTATGACAGAAAATAGAAAAAGATATAACCCTAATATCACGCTTGAGTAATCAGCCCAAGTCCCTAAAAGCCCTTGCCGAAATTCCTACATAAATTAGTCACATGCCCCGCACATGCTTAAAAATTAAAAAGAACACTACGCTTACCTTGCAACTCAAACCCTTGTCCTTGAATACCCATTTAGGCCCTACTTTTTTAGGAGCTTAGTGGCGCCACCTTACCACTCTACCAAGGCTCCCTTTGTGACATATTTTACACGGTTTTTCTTAAAGGCCCACTTAACCAAGTCCCCTTTCACTTGAAAATCCAACTTAATATTTTACCGGGTTTTAACTTAAGCTTGGGCATTCTAAAGGCCCACTAACACATGTACATACATTTTCAACCTTCAGAACACCAAAATTTTAAAACTCCACTAAAATTCACAAAACCTGAAAAATCCCGAAAATTAGAGCGTTACAACTCTACCCCCTTAAAGAAATTTCGGCCTCAAAATTTACCTGATCCAAATAACTGAGGGTATTGTTGACGCATAGTCTCCTCTGGCTCCCAAGTAGCTTCTTCTCTACCATGATTACGCCATAACACCTTTACCAATGGAACAGACTTCCTCCTTAAGACTTTGACTTCACGATCTAAGATCTCCACAGGTTCCTCCTCGAGGTCAAATTGGTATTTACTACAATCTCCTCTACTGGTACAATATGCGAAGAGTCTAACCGATACCGTCTTAGCATAGACACGTGAAAAATGTCATGGATATGATCCAACTCTGGTGGCAACTCCAACTGATATGCTACTGGCCCAATCCGCTTGAGAATCCTATAAGGCCCAATAAACCGCGGACTTACCTTACCCTTTCTACCGAATCTCAAGATCTTCTTCCACGGTGACACCTTTAGGAACACCATATCCTCAACATCGAACTCAAACTCCTTACGCTTAAGGTTAGCATATGACTTTTGCCGATCAGATGCCTCCTTTAACCGATCTCGAATAAGCTTAACCTTACTTTCAGTATCTGCCACTAACTCTGGTCCAAGCACTTTACGTTCTCCTAACTCTGTCCAACACGTAGGAGTACGACATCTCCGCCTATAAAGTGCCTCATATGGAGCCATCTAAATACTCGCTTGATAGCTGTTGTTGTATACAACTTCCGCCAATGGCAAATAGTCTTCCCAAATACCACAGAAGTCAATCACACATCCTCTCAACATGTCCTCCAACACTTGAATAACCCTCTCAGACTGACCATCTGTCTAAGGGTGAAATACAGTACTAAAGTCCAATAGCGTACCTAATGCCTCATGCAACTTCTTCCAGAATCGAGATGTAAATCTAGGGTCTCGATCAGAAATTATCGAAACTAGCACCCCATGCAAACGCACAATTTCTGCTACATACAATTTGGCCAACTTCTGCAGTGAGTAATTGGTTCTGACCGGTACAAAATGAGCAGACTTCGTCAACCTATCCATGATTACCCAGACAGAGTCTTTCTTCGAAGGTGTCAAAGGCAACCCACTCACAAAATCCATCATTACTCTTTCCCATTTCCACTGCGGAATCTTCACTGGCTGCAACAATCTAAAAGGCAATTGGTGCTCAGCTTTAACTTGCTGACACGTCAAATATTTCCCAACGAACTCAGTCACCTCTCGCTTAAGTCCAGGCCACCAATAAACCTCTCGCAAGTTTTTATACAACTTATTACCACATGCGAAGCATCGCTATAAAATGTAAAGTCCTTCCCAGATTCTGGCTGAATCAACACTGGCGCCTCAGTCAACACCTTTTTCAGGTTGTCAAAAGCTTCTTGCTGCCTCTTAGTCCAATTAAAGGTTACTTCCTTCCTTAACAATTTCGTTAACGGAGCCGCGATGATAGAGAACCCCTCAACAAACCTTCTATAATAACCTACCAAACCCAGAAAACTACGAATTTCAGACACCATCCTTGGCGGCTTCCAATCCAGAACTGCCTCAATCTTGCAAGGATCTACCCTAATCCCCTCAGCAGAAACAACATGACCCAGAAAAGTCACTTCTCGAAGCCAGAATTCGCACTTGCTAAATTTCGCATACAGCTGCTTTTCCCTCAAAACTTGCAGAACAATTCGAAGATGCTCGTCATGCTTCTCCTCTGTTTCCGAATACACCAATATATCGTCAATAAAGACGACCACGAAACGATCCAAGTACAGCTGAAATACTCAGTTCATTAAATCCATAAAAGCTGCTGGTGCATTTGTCAATCCAAATGGCATAACCAAAAACTCGTAGTGACCATAGCGAGTTCTAAATGCCGTCTTTTGCACATCCACCTCCTTTACCCTTAACTGATGATATCCAGATCGAAGGTCGATCTTGGAAAACATAGAAGCTCCTTGAAGCTGGTCGAACAAATTGTCTATTCTCGGCAGAGGGTACTTGTTCTTTATCGTTAGTTTGTTCAACTGGCGATAATCGATGCACATACGCATCGTTCCATCCTTCTTTTTCACGAACAGCACCGGTGCTCCCCACGGAGACACACTCGGTCTAATGAAGCCCCTATCTAACAACTCTTGAATCTGGGCTTTCAATTCCACTAACTCCTTTGGTGCCATTCTGTAAGGCGCAACAGACACTGGAGCTGTTCCAGGCAACAGATCGATCCCAAATTCCAATTCTCGGTTAGGAGGTAATCCAGGAAGCTCCTCAGGAAATACATCTTGAAATTCATTAACAGTCCTCACTGTCTCCATTGTCACCCCTTCGAGTTCAGTTGGACTTACGAATGCCAAGTATGCTTCACAACCTTTACCCATCAACCTTTCAGCCCTTAAGGCAGAAACCACATTGGACAAATAGTCCCTACGTTCACCAATCAACATCACCTCATCGCCTTCGATTGTTCTCAATACCATTCTTTTGGCCTCGCAATCCAGCGTTGCCTTGTGCTTGGTTAACCAGTCCATGCCCAAATCAAGTCGAATTCTCCAAAAGGTAGCTCCATTAAATCTCCAGTAAAGATCCAACCCTGAGTCTCTAAAGGCACTTCCCTAAATAGTTTGTCTACTTTAACAGAGTGACCTAAAGGACTAACTACTGTGACCCCACTCACAGTCTCCTCAGAATACATACCCAACGACCAGAAATTTCACAAGCAACATATGAATGCGTCGAACCCACATCAATTAAAGCAGTATATGGTGTATAAGATATTAAGAACGTACCAGTTATAACATCAGGTGCATCACCCTCCTCGCGACGGTGAGCAGCATACACTAAGGCTGGCTAATGAGCCTCAGCATTACCAGCACCCCTGCCAGGTTTTCCATGACCACGTCCATAACCATTGACTCTTCTACCTTGACCACGGCCCCTTGGCGGTGGCAGTCCTCCTCGCGCAGGCTGAGCAACCCTCTGATCAACAGCTTGAGCCTGAGCTGGCTTCTGTGGGCAGTCCTTAACCTGATGATCCTTAGACCCACAACGAAAACAAGCTCCACTGCATTTCCAGCATTCTCCTTGATGAACTCTGCCATAGTCTCCACAAGCCTGTGGTCTAACAACATTCACTGGCATAGCTCGCACTGGTTCTTCTACTCTAGCCCTCTTAAAATTTCGGTTTGCAGCTCCTAATGTTCCAGAATCTCTCTTAAAACGGTTACGATCCCTATCGTGATTTTTCCTTTCAGCTTGCTTCACTTCTTCGGCTACCTTAGCCTTCTTCACCAGTGCAGCAAAGTCGCGCTCCCTCTACGATGCTATCAAAACTCTCAGCTCATCTCTGAGGCCATCCTCAAACCGAACACTGTATTCATATTCGGTGGAAACAATGCCGCTAGCATACCGGCTTAGTCGCAGAAATTCTGCCTCATATTCAGCCACAGTCTTACTACCCTGGGTCAGGTTCAGAAATTCCTTCCTTCATGCGTCCACATAACTAGCCCTAACATATTTCGCCTTGAAAGACTACCTGAACAATTCCCATGTTACCCTCTCAGTTGGGGTACCCTCTCTCACGGTGATCCACCATTGATACGTCTCGTCCCTCAGCAACGATACCACTCCTTTTAACTTCTGCTCCACTGAACAGTCCAAGTCATCCATAATTCGCTCTGTGGCTTCCAGCTAGTACTCAGCTACATTCGGGGCCACTCCAGATATGCCCCTAAAAACTTCCGCTCCATTGGCCCGTAGTCGCTCAAAAATGGACCCCCTATTCATGGCCCCAACATTGGCTCCAGCCACCCTTTCCAGAAATCTCAGCATGGCCTGGGACAGAGCGTCGTCCCCCGCGGCTCGATCATACGGCCCATTATCCTCAACCGGTGGTCGTGCCTCTCCAGCTGGCATATGCTCAGAAGACGATGATTCAGCTTGAGCACTAACTCGGCCTCGTCCACGGCCTCGTCCACGAGCAGCTCTTGTACTCATATCGATTATCTGTTTTACAAATTTTATGACATCAGTTAATGTTTCAGTTGTTTATTACAGAATATCATATGAACAGATAAAGTTTCAGAGTTGTGTTCGCGCGATCGTAGCCTAGCTACTGTCTCAGTTTCCTAGGGTTTAGTTTACCCTACAGTTTCAGTTTTATAGCCTTAATACTACCTCACCTATAGTATCATATCCAAGGCTCAGTACTATCTACAGTTTTATTTTCAGTACAGTACGGAAGTTAAGGCAGAAAATACTCACAACTTGGTGCCGGGGATTCAGTGTGTTACTTTCCGATTTATCAGATCAAATAGTTTGAGGCCTCTTAAAAATCAATGTTTCAAAACAACTTGTTTTAAAACTACAATTTGAAGGAAAAAAAACCTTTTTAAAACCAAAAATTTTTCGAAAATTTGATTTTCCAAAAATACCCTTTTGGACTCTATTTTTTAAAAAACCCTTTTTAGACCCGATCCACAGCCGAGTTGTTGCAACCTGGCTCTGATACCACTAAATATAACACCCTGAACCCGACCCAGACGTTATGGCCATGTTCGGTGTGCTACATCACCTAGACTATCCTACGCCGCCCTATTTACTAAGTCTGATGGTGAGTTTTGAAAAGCAATGCTTGATTTTTGGAAATTCCCGCTTTAATAATTATTCAACCTAATCTCTATTCCATTTATTAAGTGATGCATTTTAACCTTATTATCTTACTTAGTCTTTTGCAATAAAAGGTTGGTTAAGAAAACGTTCATTTACTTTTTGAAAACATGTGTGTTATTTGTAGTCGAAGTAAAGCAATTGAAAATCCTAAATAAAACAGTTATAGTGGCTTTATTACAACCCATAAACAAATTTAAAAGTAGAAACCGATAATGAGAAATATAAAGTAGTAAAACTTATTTTAAACCGTGCTCAGTCCTCGTGGCCACTCTGAATCCCTCCCAGCAACCAAGTCACGATCTAGGGCTCACCTGCAATGATGGAAAGAGGAGGGTGAGTCTGGGAAAACTCAGTGTGTGCAGAACCCATCCAAAGCCCACATCAGCTCGAGCCCACTAGGCCTGAGCCCTAACCAGTCTCAGTTAGATACTGGGCCGAAGCCTTATCCAGATTACAAATACTGGCCCAAAGCCCTATAACAGATACTGGGCCGAAGCCCTATTCAGATAACAGTTTGGCCCATAGGCCCATAACAGTACAGTACAGTATAACAGTATGAATGCAACCCAATTGGGGAGACTACTCAACCCATCAACCGCTACACACCACCCATACCAGCCAACACATCATGTGGGGAATAACTTGACCCACCCAGCCCACACACCACAGTCGCAGCATGGCTGCTCAAATAAACAGTATACGAGGCAAAGCCCCTTTCAGAAGCAGTACGAGGCATAGCCCCTTTCAGTAACGTGGCAGTGCCACTCACATTCCTCCAATATAAACCCAACCCATGCATCAGACATACATACATCATGATATGCAGTAACAGAAACAGTCATGTCAAACAGTACAGTCGATTTTAGCCCTAGGGGTATAATGGTAATTTTATACTTAGGGGTAAATCAGTAATTTCTCACTCTAAGGGTATTTCAGTAATTTTGTTCTCTTATTACAGTTTTTATTATTATTACAGCCTCTACTATTACAGTGGTTGTTACAGAAACTCATTTAATTTAGTTTATCAGTTCTAGTCCTTAGGCCCTAAAACCCCTAATGGGCTCTACCATGCCATTTTAGCCCATTAGGCCCATTTAAGCCTTAATTTCCAATCCATTATCTTGTTATAACAGTTTTTATGCCTGTAATCCATATTATTGCCTTTAAACCTATTTTTACCCAAATGGGCCCAAATTGCCCATTGGGCCCATATTCGGCCCACCAAAGCCCAACTTACCGTAGTGCCCAAAATTCTGCGGTCAGCCCGCCTGACAGTGCTGATTCCAAAACAACCTTCTCCTACCAACTTGAGAGCGTTCGCACGCTCACAAGCTCTCGAAATGCCGAAATTTCGATATTTCGGCTTTTCGGCTTTTGCCGATTTGAGCATTGAAGGGTGTTCAAAACACACATCTGTTTTGCAGTTCCACTGACGAGATTTCCTACGTGTCCGTTCCTACAATCCATTATCTAAGTGACTAATCAGTAGATCTATGAAAAACTACAACCAAAATCCCTTACCACATTCGGCCACACCCTTAATGGCCATGAAAACTTACCTCTGTCGATTTAGATGCACTAGATCTAGATCTGATGATACCGATGCCTTCCACTCCTTGCTTGATCACCTTCCTTGCTAACTAACATCCAAAAAGAACCAAAATACTACTTTAAATCACTAATAGACTAAATCGACAACCTCCCTAACTTTAGGGACTTTTGGCTTTTCCAAAGTATGAAATATCTTAAAGATCTAAGTTGATAACCACTTACCACTGCTTTTACCTTGCCTCTACCTCAGATCTGAAGTAGATCTAACCCTTAAACGTTAGTAGAACCCTTATCTCTGAGATCTGAAATTTTCGGCTATCTCCCTAAACTAATAGTGATTTCGGCTTTTAGAAAGGTAAGGAAGAAGATGATTCAGTGTGGGGAGTTTAGTATAGGTGTTGTCGACAGGGATTTAGAGTGTAGAAGGAGTGAGATTTGGCCAAAAGAACAAAAGAAAGTTGAGGAATCTTGGCTTAGGAAATTTGGCACCAAGGTGAGTTCTTTTCGGGATTTCAGCTTTTTAAGGAAATTGATTATGGTGATTTTATGGAGGGTGTGATCAAAAGAGGAGATGAATGAGGGAATGAGGGGGTTTCGGCTAAGGAATGAATCAAAGAGGAAGAAGAAAAGTGAAGAAAAGTAATGGTAGAGGTGGAGAGAAAGAATTCGGTTATGAGCTTCCTAGGGAGGCAAATTTCGGCTTTTCTGACAGTAGAAGAGAAAAATAATTCCCCAGGTGGCTAACCCTAATTCTTATGACAGAAAATAGAAAAAGATATAACCCTACTATCACACTTGAGTAATCAGCCCAAGTCCCTAAAAGCCCTTGCCGAAATTCCTACTTAAATTAGTCACATGCCCGGCACATGCTTAAAAATTAAAAAGAACACTACGCTTACCTTGCAACTCGAACCCTTGTCCTTGAATACCCACTTAAGCGCCACTTTTTTAGGAGCTTAGTGGCGCCACCTTGGCAATCTACCAAGGCTCCTTTGTGACATATTTTACACGGTTTTTCTTAAAGGCCCACTTAACCAAGTCCCATTTCACTTGAAAATCCAACTTAATATTTTACCGGGTTTTAACTTAAGCTTGGGCCTTCTAAAGGCCCACTAACACATGTACATACATTTTCAACCTTTAGAACACCAAAATTTTAAAACTCCACTAAAATTCACAAAACCTGAAAAATCCCGAAAATCAGGGCGTTACAAATAAACATGGCTTATTTTATGTTTTAATATAACATATATATTAACATGTTTAATAATTAATTTACTTTTATATTCTTATTAGTTTAATATGAAAACCATATAATATAAGTCTTAACTGTCCCACTAATATTTTTATGGGATATTTACCACATAAATGTCCCAACTTAGAAAGCCACTAACTATTTGGCCCTTATATTTTAAACTATCAAATTTTCAATTGACGCGATTAAGTCCTTTTATTTAATCGGACACCTAAACGACAAAATTAAATCATGAAAATTTCACAAATATAAATTCCCACAAAATAAACACATAAAATAATTTTAAACTATTTTTTTGACTCAGATTCGTGGTCCCAAAACCACAGTTCCCCGTAGGGTCTAAATTGAGTTGTTACAACTCTCCCCCTTAGGGATTTTCGTCCCCGAAAATCTTACTAGTAAATAGGTTTGGATAACATTCTCTTTAATCTCGGGAGTCAAAATACGAATCGATTCTTTCTCGTACGTCATATCGGGCTTAATTTGAATCTCAGATGGACTAATTACATGTGAAATATCTGATCAATATCTTAGAACGATATAACTCAACAAGCTTTTTAAGCTAATATTCTGTACGAACTGGAACAACATGGGCCATTTTAGTCGATCTATTCATAATAATCCAGATTGCATATTTCTTGCTTGAGATCAACAAAAATCTAGATACATAATCCATTGTGACTCCGTCCCATTTCCACTCGGGTATCATAATCGGTTGAAGTAATTTAGAAGGTACCTGATACTCGGTTGACAACTAAACATTTCAAAATAAAGTCAGACATGTCTCATTTCGTACCATACCACCATTTAAACGGTTTTAGAACATTGCACATCTTTGTACTAATCGGATGAATGGATAACCGACTGTTATAAGCTTCGTTCAAAATTATTTGAATCGACTCTGAATTTCTTGGAACTCATATTCAATTCTGAACCTCCAACAACCTTCAACATCAGTTTAGAACAATGAGTTAACATTCAAATCATAAGGGAAGCTTCAATAGCTAATTTTAAATTTTACCATCACATTTCTCAGATAGAATTATTCCGACAAACACGATTCTATATCGAATTCTCAAGAGTACAATCTTTTTTTTCCAGAATATTCCTCAACTCACACATGTATATTCAAATTTCCAGTGAATATATTCAAACACATATAACCCACTCTTCTTTGAAATTAAATAATTTAGATCAGACTAAACCACTAGATCAGTCTTTTCAAAGAAATTATTCCTTCCCGTTAAAAGAATAACCCAAACATATCATTATAAAGAAGCCACAATCATCAAATAGAATCATAATATCATAATGAGACTAACGTTGTACCCGAAATAATAGATAATGTCCCAGTCGTTAATAAAGTATCTGAAGGCAGAAGAAAACTAGATATGATTTGGATAGCAACCCATAGAGAAACACAAATTTTATAAGTCTAAAAATAATATTGCCGGGCTTCTCAAATGCTTCAGAACAGAAATTATGATTATAGTAGAGATACTCATTTTTTTTGTCAGATAGAAATCTCTTACAGATAATCACATGGAAATCATAAAAAGACCGGAAACAAAATTTTTAATGTCTAAATCTATGTAGAATATTAAAAAAAATACAACCTATATAGAATAATATTAGCTTCGATGATATCCCAGAGAATGTCCATAAAGAACAATGTCACTCATAAATATTGGAATCCACAATAACAGAAGCGATATAATCTTTGCATATTTTCCATATAACCATATCTAGTAGAAACAGAATATTGACATTATACCGATTTTATCGTCGATTTTAATATCCACACCATGAAATAAATATAAGAGAAAGACCAAGCAATGTCGAACATAACACAAACAAACCAACGATGCTTGCGTCTAGAAGTATGTTTAGCAAATGTTCTCATACAATAAAAATTCCTTCTGAAATTAAACAGTCGTAGATACTTCTAAGAATAAATGTACACAGAGAATGCCCAAAAGAAATCGTAATAACTGTCTGACTATGTCCACTACACTTGGCCATTAACACAATTCAAACATTATCCCTTCACTGACAGAATTTAATTCAAAAAAGCTTCCAGTTAATACTGTCTTTAGACAATATACCTGAATAAGTCATTTGATCGGAGATAACTCCTTCTGTAGTAATGATTTTATACAACTTGAAAAGTTTTCAGAACTATCTAATGTTTTTTAATACCGTCTTCGTTTGCTGATTCATTCATGTTTCTGACCACATTATCAATCTTCCGTGTATGTACTTCTGTAACTCTACACTCTTGAGCTTATTCAACCCAAAACTTACAAATTTTTCAATAACATTTCACTAATAAGGGGGGTGAGGGTAATAAAATATCAAATTTAACTTGCACATCAGTACACATAACACACATCACGAATAATCATTTCACCAATAATTTCACATTATTCAAACATTAATAAACATTTACTTTCAATCACTTTTGTTCGTAGTACTTAATCCATATACCAACTCAAGTCACTAATTCACAATTAAAACATATTAGATAGCAATCATAACTCAAATATCATAATTAATATGCTCATATAATTATAACACATATTAACATCAATATATCCCACTCTTTAATCCCTACCTTTGTAAGCTTCAACTTATCATCAAGACATTTCCATTTAAGCGTTTGAATACACAGTCTGTACTATCAAAATTAGCTCAGTTGAAAAATTTTATCTGCCTCAACAATACAATTTTCGTCAAAGTCAGGAGATATCACACTATCGCAGGTTAAATATGGCATGATAGTTAGACTCACATATGCTATGGTAGTCCTAGAAGTGACTAAACCATAGCTCTGATACCAATAAAATGTAACACCCTTAACCGATATTCGTCACCGAATTAGGGTTATAAGGTATTATCGAATGAAACACGACTCTCAGATATACACAACCTCACTTGAACAAGATCTGAAAATATAAGTATATTATTCAACATGATGTTAGATTTTTTTCTTTTTAATAAGGTAAATCTCACTGCATTTACAGAACCTAATTTGGAAATCAAAAAGTCGACTGAGATGGATGACTAAAGGCTAATAACTAATATGGCATTTTAAAATTTAACAGATCGTGTAAATATGCATTAATATACAATAAGCCGAATATGATTATGACAATATCAAATTTGAACCTTTGCTTCATATAATATGTGTACCTATGAAACTAAATTCATGCATGACAATACCAAATTACATCATAACCGGACATGCTATGCATATTGGTATGAACCACAAACAGAGCACCATTTAATAAACCCAAATTTATCAAAATTCAAATATCAATACCTAACCACATGTTACTCAATTTTAATCACAATACATGTTCCTTTCTATGAGTTTACTAGCACCTAAATAGTTTAACATCTTAATTAACATTTCAGATTTATTAATAGCTATTGCCAGCATCATATTCGAATATGCATTACACCACCTATTGACAAATAATTCAACCATAACATTTATGTCTCATATACGCATATAAACTCACATTAAAAATATTTGTTTAAAATTGAATACCCAAAAACGCATATATATATATAATAAGTAAATCCTACAAGCCAGAACGTCTTACTTAAAAAAAAAACACATATATATATAGAGAGAGAGACTATCCACACCGATTCCATCTAATAAGTAAATTTAACACACTAAATCATGGCTGAACATGCTAGCGTTGTGTACATGCATATGATGCATTTACCTTAAAAATGGTAACCATGCGTGGCATTAAATGCATACTAGATGTTGGGCCAAAATAAACATAATCATACCTCTCATTCAACTCAAATTTATATCTATGTATGCGTATATAATGTCCGAATCCACCAAATATATGCATCACCAACAACTTTATATTCAACCATGATTTCCATGGATATATGTAAAGGATGAAACATCAAACTCACAATTATGCATGACCATACTCTAATATGGCATTAAGTCCAAGCATAGCAAAATATTAGGCCATATTCGCATGCTTCACTTCTACATAAACTAGAATATAGCATTTCAAAACACACTCCAGTCTACACATGCCATAGGTCCAAAGCGTAACTTTTATAAAATACCAAAAGTGGTTGATAGTGTGATAAGCTCCTCTGACGATTCCCAAACTCGTAAATTGGATTTAGTATCTACAAATTAGAGACAATTATACACACAGCAAGCTATCATAGCTTTGTAAGTTATAAGCAAATAAACAACTGAGTAATATTATCAAATTAATTAAATTAGTCCCAAGTTAAACTATTATAACACATTTAGACCAAACATGTATAAGCTCATAGTCTAAATACATATAAATATTCATTCATGAATGTCACCTTGGTCGAATGCCCACATGACCTTATTGATACTTTGTCATAAAATTTCCAAAATCGTGTAATCATTATAAACCAAATCCACATACACACAAGACACATAACCTTACGTATCAAACCTTTAGATCTCATAATTATACTTAACTTATAACCGAATATACTTCATAATTGCTTACCTAGGTTGAATACTCACATAGCTTTTCTAACATATATTGCTCAATTCCCAAGCTAAATTGTCCTTATCATAGCTAGTACGTATACTTCAATATGCATAAGTTCGTAAGTCAAAGAATAACAACCATACATGTATATATATATATACATAGTCAAACGTACATACATATATAAGTAAAATATGTCTTTTAATTAAAGGTTAAGTACTATTATAAAACATAGGTACTTATACTTATTACTCACATTGTCATATCATATGCACATTTATAGCAAGGGCAGAATGTTCATGTGGCCAAATTAACATATTATGGTTTAACTTCTAAAGCCAAATAGTCATTAAACCTAGTTCACCTACATTCAAGTATATAAATTCATGTAACACTATATATCTTCAGATACATAAATTAGTTACATAACGGAATACACATTATCACATATGCATACAATTAAGACTTATTCAATCCTATCCACAAGGCCGAATATACTTATCTAATTCACATATAATCTTTATATACCTTACACATGGTTTGTCATAAGTATCAAGTTGTTTATTTACTTTATTTTAAGTAAATATCAAAGTGATCCATACCTGCCATTTGGCTTGTTTTATACACTCGAACACGACTTAACATTGCCCAATGAACCATTTGGAATTGGATTGGACATTCGGATAATCACATATATCATACAACGCTAACGTCCCAGACGTGGTCTTACATGTAATCACGTATCGATGCCATTATCCCAGACAAGGTCTTACTCAGACACATTTATCGAAGTTTCACATTGATGCCATGGTCTTACCTGCACACATAAATCGGATCCTATGTCATGACATACGCATCCTAGCTATTCCTAGGGTTCATACGGGGCTTTTGGACGTCGTAACTCAGTCAAAATGAATTCAGAAACTTTGTAGTTTAACTTACTCACATTCGGCTATAGGGTATAATAAATCATACTTTTCATTTCAGCATGTATAATTAACATTTAATTAAATTTAAGTACGTATATTTACCTATGAACTTACCTTGGACGATGAAAAACGAAACGAGACAACTAGTCGATAACTTTTGCTTTTCCCCGATCCAATTCTGACTTCTTTAATTCTTAATCTAAACATATTCAAATTATCCTCATTTAAACATATTTTTATTCAATTTAGTCCAAAAACACACAAATGGGAAAATTACCATTTTACCCTTGACATTTACAATTTTTACAATTTAGTCCCCAATGCACAAAACACAAATTTATGCAAAATTAACCACTTCTAGAGTAGGCCGAATACCCCTAGTGCCCAAATAAGCCTATATTTTTTGCCAATTTCACATTTTAATCCCCCCACATTTTTATTTTTTTCAATGAAGTCCTAATTACTCAAAATCATTAAAAATTCCTTTACAATATATCTTAACCCAATCCATATCTTCCATGATTCATCATCAAACCATAAAAATCACAAGCTCCCATCAATGGCATAACTCAAAATATTCATCAAAATCAAAAATTAAAGCTTGGGTTTTGTAGTACTCGAAGCAACGATCTCAAAAACGTGAAAATTATCAAAAACCGGCAAAGAATAAACCTTGAATCGAGCTTGGAAAGGATGGCTGAACCTAAACTTCTCCATTCTTTTCTTTGTTTCTTATTTCGATGAAGTGAATAATAAACATGGCTTATTTTATGTTTTGATATAACATATATATTAACATGTTTAACAATTAATTTATTTTTATATCCTTAATAGTTTAATATAAAAACCACATAATATAAGTCTTAACCGTCCCACTAATATTTTTATGGGATATTTACCACATAAATTCCCCAACTTAGAAAGCCACTAACTATTTGGCCCTTATATTTTAAACTATCAAATTTTCAATTGACGCGATTAAGTCCTTTTATTTAATCGGATACCTAAACGACAAAATTAAATCACAAAAATTTCACAAATATAAATTCACACAAAATAAACACATAAAATAATTTTAAAATATTTTTCTGACTCGGATTCGTGGTCCCAAAATCACTGTTCCGATTAGGGTCTAAATCGAGCTGTTATAGTGGCCGCCTCCAAGTCCACGTAGCACCAAATCGCCTATGCCTTGGAATTACCTGTACAGTTAAAATAAATGGGCGAGTATACGAATACTCAGTGTGTAATCCCAACAATAACAATATAATAAAATCATAATGGGCTAAAGCCCATAACTGTAGCATTTCACAATCAGTGGGCCTAAGCCTATTACAGTAAGCAGTATAGCATACAATTAGAATCTAAATATAGTATCGGTATGGCATGCAATCAGAATCCTACCAATCCATCCGCTGCACTCCATCTCCTTCCAACCCTACACTCCATGTGGGGATATAATCAACCCACCCAACCCTACACTCCATAGTGTAGTACCGATGTGACACTATCGATAAAATGCAGCAGAGCTACCAGAATATTAGGCTATAAGCCTCAGAATAATGCAGCGAAGCTGCCAGAACAGTATACTTCCTCCAAAAATATATACCCAACCCCATGCAATGCAACATACTCAATGCCATGTAATGTCAAATTACAGGATATACACACATACATATATATCAGAGCATACATAATAATTCAAACATTATAAAGGGTCAAAACGGTTAATTTACCATGAGGGGTATTTTGGTCATTTTACCCTTAGGGGCATTTCAATCATTTATCAGTGTGGTCCTTAGTATGCGAAGGCCTTTTAGTAAGCCCATGGTCGTCTAGCGACACATGCAGCCAAATAGTCCAGAGATTCGTAGATGGTCTAAAACCCATCTAACGGGCCCACGGGTCCATTGGGCCCATTCGGCCCATTTCAGCCCAACTTATGAACTCACTCATGATAGTCATTTTTAGATGTGAGGTCACATGCCGTGGCCTCAATCAAACACATGAACGTTTGCATGCCCATGTGGCCAACAATCGATTTGTCGAGATTTTGGTACTTGCCAATTTGGCATTTCGCCTTAGTATCCAAAAAATGAGATAACACACACCTTATCACGTAGAGTATCAAATAATCCTGAGTGCCGTCACCTAAATTAAACATAAAACATATATAAAAATAATTAAGGAAAAACTAATCCAACCTCTTAGCCAAA
Source organism: Gossypium stocksii (assembly GCA_020496765.1). Classification (NCBI taxonomy): domain Eukaryota; kingdom Viridiplantae; phylum Streptophyta; class Magnoliopsida; order Malvales; family Malvaceae; genus Gossypium; species Gossypium stocksii. The sequence continues at coordinate 76,878,829 of CM035624.1, read as the reverse complement.
GCATTTGCTATCACTTGCCTTCATCAGAGTGATCAATTACGACTTGCCTAGTCAAACCGTAGTTTGACGCGGTCACCCTTCCACATCTTGGCGAAAGGTCTCTAACTGTCGGTACAATCAAACCGTAGTTTGGCGCAGTCATTCTTCCGCATCCCGACAGAAAGTCCCTAACCGCCGACACACTACGTCGCTTGAACTTGGGAGTAGAAACTGCGAGTGCACTTCTCGTAGTTACTCTTCCACGACCTCCCTCAATCCAATTATCACTTGCCTCCATGATATCTTCCAAAAGCCACAAAACCAACGCTTACAAAGAAACAATCTATCCCAAAGGGTATACTTAATATTTCAAAGTCAACACTTGCGATTAAGATACTTACCCCAAAACTAAAGAACGTTCACAGTGGAAAGGAATTCAAGTCGAATACCCTAATCAAACCCCTAGCCAAAACGGTAAATACAAAGTGTTGTAAAACCATTATTTAAGCGAAGGAAATAAAAGCATAAGGACACAAACAACCCTCAAATATTGAAATCCACCCTTGTGATCAAAAACTTACCAATATCCATACGGTCACAAATAAGGGAAAGCAAAACATCAAATGGAAACAAAGTTTTGGCTTTAATTCGGCCCCGTACAAAATAAAAGTGAAAAAGGATAAGAGAAGGCTGTAACAGGGTTCGGCCAAGAACTAATAGGCCAACAAAGGAGAAGAGCAAAGAAAAATCAAGTGAAACAAATCGGCTATCAACACAAAGGTAATCGGCTTAAAAACATTAGAGACAATCGACTAGGATCAAAAGGGTTACGACTATTGAAATTTAGAAGAGAAGAATAGAGAAACAAATGTGGAAAAGAAACAAATAAAGAAGTGCCAAGAAAAAATGAGAAAAAAGGATAACCCCAATCCTATATCGGTACTAAAATGCCTCAAATCGATTCTTACACTCAAGAATACCCTTTGTCAGCACACAAAAGCTTTCCCCCAAACTGTCAAAGCTTCACAAAAAGAAAGAAAAGCAAAACCTCCATTTGGTCCTAGCCTATCACCTTAATTGGCAACAAAAACTTTCCTTCCTAATCGGTCAAAGCTAGAACAAAAAAGGAAGGCAAATCAAAAGCCTTATTAGCTATATCTCAAATGACCGGATGGCAGCAAAATTAATCCCACATTTGGTCAAAATTTCCCATATTCAATCCTTTAGTAGCAGCTTAAATTAAGCTGCCATCAATCCATTTCCATCAATGTCTTCCACCGCTTGACCATTTCACCGACAGTAGCCTTGCACCACTTGACCCAGTCTTTATGCACGAGCAGCAAAAAATTAAACTTATTTGCACAAGAGGGAGCCCGAACTCTAGCCCTCCAGGACCTCATTCACACTACTAGCCACTGCACCACAACTTCTCTTACACTATAATATGGTCATGAATAAATATAACCTTTACCTACTGAAGCCACTATTTTATTTGAGTATAAAAAGAAAATTTCGCCTGCTATGCAACTCGAACCTACGACCTCCAAAACACACCCCTTACACACACCACTGTACCGAACCAACTTTCATGCCAATAACCCCAATGCAACTAATTATAAACATTCCGTCCAGAATGCCGTGCTGCACTAAAAAAACGAAAACATTTTTCCCCTATGCAGTTTCGAACCCCCAACCTCAGCACCCTATGTTAAAAGAGAAAATTAAAAGATTTATGCAATGGCCAGGATTCGATCCTTGGGCTCCGTACATGCTACCAACACTCCTAGCCACCAGACCACAAGCTTCCATGTGTTAAGTTTTAACCAAAATTATTTAAAAGCCTTTCTTTGTGATGCCAATATCCTCTTAAGGTAAAATCTATTTTTTTTAAAGTCCCTTTTTAAACTCGGAACTTCTTCGACATCCCCAAGCACTCCAAATCACTTAATTAACAATCCAAACATGAAATTACAAAATATTTTTTTCTTGATCACAAAAATTTGAATTTCTCCGATACATGAAGCCTATTTACCCTAAGCCCAAAATTCGGGACGTTACAAACCCTGACTCTAGCATGTAGCCTTTTAAATTATTGTGATTAAAATATGACACAAAAGAGGCTGATGGTCTAGTGGGTGTGGCGTGTTAATGCTTCTAAGGGGATTGGGTTCGAGTCACACTATGCACAAAGGAGTATTTATTTTACTTTTTTGTTGTGTAAGTAGTGGAGTTTGACCCAAACACTGCTGAGTGGTAGAGTTTAAATTAGTCATGGAGAGGCTTAAGGAGAGATTTTTGGAGATAATTAGGGATGTTTGGAGAAAATCAAGGGAAGTTTGAAGAGGGAGTTGTTGAAGCCGAATGGGGAACCTTAGGCATTGAGAATTCAGCTAGGGGTATGATTCTCCTTTTCTAATTTTTAGTTTTGGGTTTTGAGTGTTAGCATTTCTTGGAGCCAATTTTCGTTAAGGGTCATTGGGGGTTTCTCTCGGTTTCTCTTTTTTTTTTGTCGTTTCAAGTTTATTCTTCCTCTTTTTCCTACTTTTTGTGACAGAATACTTTCTTTTCCTGACTCTCTTCAAAGTTGGCTGATTCTCTGCCCTTCTCTCCTTCTTTCAACCTAGCTAAATACATCCTTCTCTCCACTCTCTCCATTTTCTTTTCTCCCTTGTCCTTCTTTCTCAACTTGGCTGAATATAGCGTTGTTCTATTCCCCTTTATTTTTTAATTTTTTGCACATTCTCTTCTTTGCCTTGCTTACACTTTCTATTGATTCTCTCCCTCTTCATCTCTTTAATTTACTTTCGGGTTGACAACTGGTCTCTGGCAATCGATAAGTTCACTCGACTCTTTCCTATTTTCCTCTAATCATCTTTAAATCACCCCACTCTTGTACTGCTTTAAGTCAAAGGTACCTTACCCCTCTCTACTATGGTTACCGATTCTTACTCCTCTCTTTTAGATGTAGTGTTTATCGGGTTTTAGAACCTCTTGAGCAGTGGTAGACTTTTCCAAAAAAAATACTGAAGTAGTCGAAACTCTTCTCTCATCTCTCGATTGAAGGTAAGTATTTTGTCTGGCAACCCTGGGTAAGGCCGAATGCTATCTTTCCTTACTTTCGGGTTCTGTTGTTCTCTGGTCATCACAGGTGGGTGTAAGCCACATGATTAATCAATCTAATCTAGTTGAATCCACTTGTAATGCAGATAATCGACAAGGGACGTGTGGTCAATTCTAGCCAGCGATCTAAGAGAAATAAGCGGTTTATTATTCAATCAAGTTGGGTAGCAATTGACAATTTGGGATTAAATGTTTTGTGAACCCTAACAATTGGAAGACTAACTGTATGTCTTGAATGAATGTAGGTTTGGTGCTTGTGGATCTTAGCATATTTTTGCAAACAGGTGTGTACTTACATTGTTTTAACCGTAGGACGGCAAAAGTCGAAAGGCGAAAATATGGCATTTGATGCCACACAGGCATCGAATGCACATGTGGTAATTCGAGCCCATGAAATATGGGTGCATGACTGTAGAGGCCACCATGAGCGAACTCATGGGTTCAAGCCATTTTAGGCCACGTTGGGTAAAAATAGGCCGTGTGGGCTCAATGGGCTCGTGGGCTGCAAATGGGTAAATCTCACGGCCGTGTGGAAAACATTGGGACCGGCTGTTTCGTTCACATGGCCAACGTCATTTCTGGGTTTAGTGGGCCATACGGGCGTGTGGGCCCACATGGGCTGCATAATGGGCTTTGGGCCCATTTACACTATTTTGACTTTTAAGGTAAAATGACCGATATACCTCTACTAGGTAAAATGACTGTTTTACACCTATAAGGTAAAAACGACTGATTTGCCCTATGACATGTATGACTGTATTGAGCATGACATCTTGCGTACACGTATCATATTATGACACGACAGATTGCATGGGGACGGGTTTTTGTATTTGGAGGAAGTGTACTGTACTGATAAGGTCGCACGGTTTGCCAAAGACGATTGTGGACCTACTGATGGCTTTAAGCCGTGCATATTACTAGCAACTTTGCTGCAATACTATTTAGTGCCACAACCAGTACTAATCTTAGTGTGTCTGGCTGGATAGGTCGATTTTATCCCCACATGGTGTGATTGGTAGGACGGAGTGGTGTGTCTGGTTGGATTGGGTGGGGTTTTTCTAATTGCATTACTGTACTGCTACTGTCACTGTAATGGGCTATGGCCCACATTGATACTGTCACTGTAATCAGCTTAGGCCCGAATTGTTACTGTATACCATTTGATGAAGGATTACACTGAGTTTTCGTAAACTCACCCTTCTATTTTTCCGTATAGGTAATCCCCAGCCATAGATGGATTGGTGCCGTGAGGGACTCGGAGGTGGCCACACAATTGAGTCTATTCTATATTTAATTTCTGTTTACTATTAATGTGACAGCCTTAATTTGACCCTAATCAGGAAAGTGGTTTCGTAACTATTAAACTGAGTCAGAAAATTTTTAAAATGCCATTTGCTATGCTTTTATTATGTGAATTATTATATGTGAAAATTTGGTGCATTAATTTTGCCATTTGAATGCTAATTTAGTGACTAAGGACGTAATTGCACGAAAGATAAATTAGAGGGACAATGTGCAAGTGCCGATTTGTTGATGTTCTTTTAATATAGAGGACTTATGAAGCAAATAGACCATGCATAAAATGCATGGACACATTCGGCCCTTGCTTAGTGGAAGAGTAATGATTATAATGAGGTTAATTTGGTAATTCAATTATAATAGTCTTTGCATGCAATAGTAAAACAAATGGTTGCTCATATCACTCATGTTTTTGGCTGAAACTAAAGAAAAGAAAAGAAAAAAAGGAACGAGAAGCATTCGGCTAGCTAAGGATTCAATTAAGGTATGAATTCATGTGGCTTCTTTTGGATTTTTATGAAATTGAGTTGGTTTTGAAGCTAGTAATATACCCTATGTGTTAATTCTTGTGTTTGGAATGCATGGAGCATTCGGTCATGGTTACAAATTGTTAAATTGTTAATGTGTTGATATTATGTGATGAGAAATGATTATAGATGAGTATGGGCTAATTAAATTGCTTTGAGTAATTAATTTGAGCAAGTTGCATTTTGCTATCATGGTAAAATATGCAAATTTGTGCTTAATTTTGGAAATTCATAACTAAATTTCTAGTATGAGGTTATATGCTTACCGAATTTAAAACAAAATGAGTAATAGTAGATGGATGAAGTGTCAGCTAGTAAATGTGCATATAGGTGGATTAAATTGACAAATAGGGATTGGATAATATGCCTGATTAAGTCTAAGTTACCGAATGTGAACCTAGGTAAGGACTTTAGTGATGTTTGTGAAAGTTTGTTAATTTGGTAATGGTAATGCCGAAAGTGAAAATGTGTTAAGGAATTTTGTTTAAATGTTTAATTAAGTGGTATTCGACAATGGTACTTTTTACATGAAGAATTGATGTTAAATGTCTTAAGTGTTAGATACTTGAAGTTGAGTTTAAAGTAGATAAGTTTAAGTAAAGATTAAATTATGATCTTTTATATATATATATATATGGATGTACTCTGTAACACCCTGAATTTGGGTCTAGAAGAATTGGGTTTTGAAGTCTGGGTTCGAATAAAAGAAAACTTGAATAAATTGAGAAGTTTTAAATATTATCGTTTAAGAAAAATTTATTTTGAATTACTATTAGAAAATTCTTACTGAATTTATTATTACTGATATTTTAAATTCTTACTGTATCTATTGATGTTTTTAAATTTTTATGAAAATTATAAATTATTATTATCATCATTATAATTATTAGATACAAATATGTTTATAAAATTATTGTTGTTAATTTAGTGTTCAAATTAAAATATTATTAAAAAATTTTACTGTATTTATTTTTACTGATTTATGAAAATTATAACTATTATTATTATTGAGAAAATATTACTGTATTTGAAATTTTTATAAAAATATATTTATAAAATTATTATTGTTATTATTTTTATTTTTATTACTTATATAAAAATATATATGACATTAGTACTAATTTTGTGTTTAAATTCAGTTTTTAAATGAATTTGGAAGTATTTAAAGTGTGGGAAAATTTTGGTCCAATCCAAGACTTTAGCAAAGAAATTAGTTTTTGTTTGTTAGGGGAACTGGTCAATAAGGCTTTTAAAGTAAATTGTGCAAGTTTAGGCACAAAGGAACGTGCCTGGCTCAGTGGCTAAGCGCGCTAGGGGTTGTAGGAGTACCTGGGTTCAAGGCACGGTGCGCGCGGGGGTTTTTTTTTATTTTTAGAAGCCAGGCCACGCTAAGGTAAGGCTTAAGTATAGTCGTGACCGATGTATGCCACAAGAGCGCCTGTGGTGCAGTGGCAGCATTGTGCTAGGAGTTTCAAAAGGAGCACAGGTTCGAGTCCAGGTAGGCGCAGGTTTTGTTTTATTTTTAATGGACCCAGGTCTGCGGCAGGTAAGTTTTAAGAATTAGCGCGGCGCTATTATATCAAAGAGGAACACGCATCCCAGTGGCCAGCAGCGTGCTGGGCAACCTGCAGGTTCCAGGTTCAAGTAGCGTTGCGCGCGAGGAGAGCCGGTTTTTTGCTGCGCGCGTGGGAGGTGCCATGCGGGACTAGGGCGCTCCCTAGCAGAGTGCTGAAGCAGGTCAGTCGGAGGATGCTGCTGCTGATCAGTTAGAGATAAGGATGAAGTTAATTTGAATGGTTGGCTGCAGCTGGTAGGAAGAATTTGAATTTAAATCAAATTTGGTGGGTGGCTAAAAACAAGGAGATAGGCACGAGATTTAATTTGGAAATTATTTTTAGCCAATTAGCTGAATTTGTTCTGGCATTCAAACTATTTTATTTTGTTTTGTTTTATTTTTGTTGCTTATTTTCTCTCTACCCAAAATCCTTTGCATTGATTCTTTCAATTTGTTTCCCTTGATTTCTTTCCCTATTAGCCGAGGTTGGTTCTCAAGCAAATGATTCTTGGTCTACTATTTTGCTCTTTTTCTCTTCTATTTCTCATCAAGGACGAACCTTCTCCCCTACTTCTATTCTTTTTATTTTCTTCTCAGTAGAACCGACTACAGGGTCCATTTTCTTATAATTAAATCACAACTTACATCCCTTTTATCCATTCAAATACTTCTTCCTCTTTACTCATAAATATTAAAAACCAAAATCTCCATATTTCAGTGATTCGGGAGTTAGTATTTAAATCTGTTCTCTACTCGTATTTTGGGGATTAGATCTACAACAGAGCTGGAAAGAAAGTGGTGCGTGGGAACGTTTTTGGCAAATAAATCTTTGGTAAGTAACTAAACTCCTTCTCATTCGTTATTTTGGAAATTAAGAGTAGCCGAAATCCCTGTATACATGTAGGGAGGCTGTCGACATGGCCTAAGGGTGTTTTAACGATATATTTTGGTTCTTATATGTGTTATTTAGCGAAGAAGGTGATCTAGAGAGGAAATGAAGGAATCTATTCAACCAGATCTAGATCTAGTAGATCCAAATCGATAGAGGTAAGGTTTTATGGCCATTAAAGGTGTGGCCAAATATGGTAAGGAATCTTAGCATCGATTTTCGTAGTTTCTTTGGTTAATCGTTTAAATAATGGATTGTAGGAGAAATCGGGTAGGAGATCTCGTCAACGATCCGACATAAATCAAGTGTGTATAGAACCCTTCCTTAGTCTAATTCGGCAAGGCCAATTAACACAAAAGTTGATATTATATGGGCTTGTGAGTGTGCGACTGCTCACAAGATGATTGGAAAATCGTGGGATCTGTAACCGTAAGTGGTAAGTTGGTTGAGTGTGCAGTTTCGTGCACTTTGGTAAGTTGGGCCTCGATGGGTCGATGTGGGCCCAATGGGCTTTTGGGCCCATTAGGTAAAAATAGGTAATAAGTATGTTCTGTTAGACTGTAGGATTGAAACTGCTAAAATCAGTAACTGAATATGAAACTCAAACAAAATGGGCTTAATTTACTAATAGGTGCTATAGGGCCTATTAGGGGTTTTAGGGCCCAGTAACTGGAACTTGTTAAAAACTGATAAATTGACTGCTAAGACGAAAATAATGATTGTTAGTGACTGTAACATGCTTGAAACTTGTGATAATAGTGTAAATGACTAAAATACCCTTTAGGGTGCAAAATTACCATTTTACCCCTAGGTGTAAAATGACCATTATACCCCTAGGGCTGAATCTGACTAAATTGCATGATTTACTATTTCTGTTTACTGTATGCCATATCATGATATCTGTTGCATGGGGTTTGGGTTTATGATGGAGGAAGCGTTCTGGCAGCCTTGCTGCAATCTGATGGCCTCGTCACATATATATCTGTTCTGGTGGCCTTGCCACATATATCTGTTCTGGTGGCCTCGCCACAATATCTGTATCTGATAACTCTGTCACAATATCTGGCAGCCTCGCTGCAAATTCTGTAGTGTGTAGTGGTTGGGTGGGTCGAGTAGCTTCCCCACATGGTGTGATGGTTGGTACGGGTGGTGTGTAGCGGTTGGATGGGTTGAGTAGTCTCCCAACATGGATCATGGGCTTGCATTCATGCATTGTTATCATTAATACTGTTCTGTTACTGTAATGGGCCTATGGGCCGTACTGCTATATGTAAAGGGGCTAAGGCCCAGTTTACTATTATCTGAATAGGGCTTCGGCCTAGTATCTGACTGAGATTGGTTTAGGCTTAGGCCCAATAGGCTTGAGTTGACTTGGGCTTTGGATGGGCTTCTGTACACACTGAGTTTTCCAAACTCACCCCTTCTTCTTCCATCCTCGCAGTGAACTTAGATTGGTGGACTTGGAGCTGGGAGGGATTCAGAGTGGCCACTTGGACTGGACTGATGGTTTAAATCAAGTTAATTATTTCAGTTTAATCTTAATTACTTTTTATTTTGATTTTAGGTTTGTAATAAGGGCCTTTTAATAATTTTTAATTTGTTTTAGCTTAAGTATGATATTATATAAATTGTTCTTAATGGGTTAGCTTTAGGGCACGGTTTTATAAACGCTACTTGTTTTCAAAATATCTCGATAAGTAGAGCAAAGCTTCCGCAACGTAAATGTTTTTCACAAATGTATATCTTCAATACATTTAAACTTAATTTGTTCGTAGACAAATCACAAGGTTAAAGTGTGGCAATGGATGTGTGCATGTCTAGGAGTGGATCTAGGAAGAGCTTGGTACTTAAGCAGTCTAAATGACTCACCTCCTCTTCTCTTGAATCCTACCTGGTGCATAGTATCCATTCACTTTCAGCCATGACAAAGAGGATCTGATTTTCTGATAACCTAAACTGTTTTTAAAATAACATATTTTCCGCAAGTACAGATGTTTACGAGTTTTCAAAATTTCCCATAAGATTTAATAAGGTTGTTTACAATGTTTTGATTGTTACAATGTATCACGTTTTGATAAAGCTAAGGTTTTATGCAAATTTTCCGATAAAAGTTTCTAAACATTACGAAGGGTTTTCAATGAAAACACGATTTTTGAAAAACACTTCAATGTGACACACCAGACTTGGCCGTAACGTCTGGGCCGGGTTTGGGGTGTTACATTTAGTGGTATCAGAGCCCGGTTGCAACAACTCGGCTGTGGATTAGGTCCAAAAAGATTTTCAAAATATTTTAAGCCCAAGGAGGGTATTTTTGGAAAAAAAATCTAATTTTTATGGAATTTTTTTTAGTCCTCTTAAAGTTAACATGTTTTGAGAAATTGATTTTTTTAAAGGCCTGAATATTTTTGAGTTCTTTCTGAGATTCGATAATTTGAGAGGTGGCACACTAAATCCCCGGCACCAAGTCTGTAAGTATTTCTGCTTTATATTCTGTACTGTACTAAGATAATTCTGTCGATAGAACTGAACCTTTGATATGATACTGTAGATAGGGTTGCTCTGGAAAAAAATTGTAGAGACTGAGACTGTAGCTAGGATATGATCCGGAATAAAATAAAGCATTAAAATACTATCTCTGCATAAGACACAAGAATAATAAAATTTTGAGAACATTGTAGTTATTTGATAAGTGTACTGGTAACGTAGAGTGTTGATATAGATTCTGAGGGTAAGCAAAATTTGCCAATTTTGGGTAGCGGTAACTCGGAGCCTAGTACTGAGGCACTGGTCGAGCTACTAAGGAAGCTGGTAGAAGAAGTTTTGGATACCAAAATTAAGGAAATTAGGGAAACGCGTCAAGCAGGGTGCTTGGAGTGTAAGAAGAGGAAGGATCCTAGTTCACAAAGGACAAAGTCTCATTCGGTGAAACATGGTAGGGCACGACCGAACTTTTCGGCTTGCAAGAACTGCCACAGGCGTCATCTGGGTGAATACGATAGGGAGAAAAGAGCGTGCTTTTTATGTAGGTCCCTGGAACATCGAGCTCTTGATTGCAAAGCTTATTCTAGTTAAGAATGTGGGATGTTTGGTTACGAATTGTGTGCGCTAGTGTTAATGTTTATTTACTTCGGCAATTAAATGTCCTGGGTCGTACTAAAATTATTTAGATTAGAGTGCACAGCGTAGTAGCATAGTGTTGCACAATTATTTTAGTTTTGAAAATTTCGAGGACGAAATTTCTTTAAGGAGTGTAGAGTTGTAACACCCTGAATTTGGGTCTAAAAGAATTGGGTTTTGAAGTCTGGGTTTGAATAAAAGAAAACTTGAATAAATTGAGAAGTTTTAAATCTTATCGTTTAAGAAAAATTTATTTTGAATTACTATTAGAAAATTCTTACTGAATTTATTATTACTGATATTTTAAATTCTTACTGTATCTATTGATGTTTTTAAATTTTTATGAAAATTATAAATTATTATTATCATCATTATAATTATTAGATACAAATATGTTTATAAAATTATTGTTGTTAATTTAGTGTTCAAATTAAAATATTATTAAAAATTTTACTGTATCTATTTTTACTGATTTATGAAAATTATAACTATTATTATTATTGAGAAAAAATTACTATATTTGAAATTTTTATAAAAAAATATTTATAAAATTATTATTGTTATTATTTTTATTTTTATTACTTATATAAAAATATATATGACATTAGTACTAATTTTGTGTTTAAATTCAGTTTTTAAATGAATTTGGAAGTATTTAAAGTGTGGGAAAATTTTGGTCCAATCCAAGACTTTAGCAAAGAAATTAGTTTTTGTTTGCTAGGGGAACTGGTCAATAAGGCTTTTAAAGTAAATTGTGCAAGTTTAGGCACAAAGGAACGTGCCTGGCTCAGTGGCTAAGCGCGCTAGGGGTTGTAGGAGTACCTGGGTTCAAGGCACGGTGCGCGCGGGGGTTTCTTTTTATTTTTAGAAGCCAGGCCACGCTAAGGTAAGGCTTAAGTATAGTCGTGACCGATGTATGCCACAAGAGCGCCTGTGGTGTAGTGGCAGCATTGTGCTAGGAGTTTCAAAAGGAGCACGGGTTCGAGTCCAGGTAGCCGCAGGTTTTGTTTTATTTTTAATGGACCCAGGTCTGCGGCAGGTAAGTTTTAAGAATTAGCGCGGCGCTATTATATCAAAGAGGAACACGCATCCCAGTGGCCAGCAGCGTGCTGGGTAACCTGCAGGTTCCAGGTTTGAGTAGCGTTGCGCGCGAGGAGAGCCGGTTTTTTGCTGCTCGCGTGGGAGGTGCCGTGCGGGACTGGGGCGCTCCCTAGCAGCGTGCTGAAGTAGGTCAGTCGGAGGATGCTGCTGCTGATCAGTTGGAGATAAGGATGAAGTTAATTTGAATGGATGGCTGCAGCTGGTAGGAAGAATTTGAATTTAAATCAAATTTGGTGGGTGGCTAAAAACAAGGAGATAGGCACGAGATTTAATTTGGAAATTATTTTTAGCCAATTAGCTGAATTTGTTCTGGCATTCAAACTATTTTATTTTGTTTTGTTTTATTTTTGTTGCTTATTTTCTCTCTACCCAAAATCCTTTGCATTGATTCTTTCAATTTGTTTCCCTTGATTTCTTTCCCTATTAGCCGAGGTTGGTTCTCAAGCAAACAATTCTTGGTCTACTATTTTGCTCTTTTTCTCTTCTATTTCTCATCAAGGCCGAACCTTCTCCCTTACTTCTATTCTTTTTATTTTCTTCTCAGTAGAACCGACTACAGGGTCCCTTTTCTTATAATTAAATCACAACTTACATCCCTTTTATCCGTTCAAATACTTCTTCCTCTTTACTCATAAATATTAAAAACCAAAATCTCCATATTTCAGTGATTCGGGAGTTAGTATTTAAATCTGCTCTCTACTCGTATTTTGGGGATTAGATCTACAAAAGAGCTGGTAAGAAAGTGGTGCGTGGGAACGTTTTTGGCGAATAAATCTTTGGTAAGTAACTAAACTCCTTCTCATTCGTTATTTTGGAAATTAAGAGTAGCTGAAATCCCTGTATACATGTAGGGAGGCTGTCGACATGGCCTAAGGGTGTTTTAACGATATATTTTGGTTCTTATATGTGTTATTTAGCGAAGAAGGTGATCTAGCGAGGAACTGAAGCAATCTATTCAACCAGATCTAGATCTAGTAGATCCAAATCGATAGAGGTAAGGTTTTATGGCCATTAAAGGTGTGGCCGAATATGGTAAGGAATCTTAGCATCGATTTTCGTAGTTTCTTTGGTTAATCGTTTAAATAATGGATTGTAGGAGAAATCGCGTAGGAGATCTCGTCAACGATTCGACATAAATCAGGTGTGTATCGAACCCTTTCTTAGTCTAATTCGGCAAGGCCAATTAATACAAAAGTTGATATTATATAGGCTTGTGAGTGTGCGAATGCTCACAAGATGATTGGAAAATCGTGGGATCTGTAACCGTAAGTGGTAAGTTGGTTGAGTGTGCAGTTTCGTGCACTTTGGTAAGTTGGGCCTCGATGGGTCGAATGTGGGCCTAGTGGGCTTTTGGGCCCATTAGGTAAAAATAGGTAATAAGTATGTTCTGTTAGACTGTAGGATTGAAACCGCTAAAATCGGTAACTGAATATGAAACTCAGACAAAATGGGCTTAATTTACTAATAGGTGCTATAGGGCCCATTGGGGGTTTTAGGGCCGAGTAACTGGAACTTGTTAAAAACTGATAAATTGACTGCTAAGACGGAAATAATGATTGTTAGTGACTGTAACATGCTTGAAACTTGTGATAATAGTGTAAATGACTAAAATACCCTTTAGGGTACGAAATTACCATTTTACCCCTAGGTGTAAAATGACCATTATACCCCTAGGGCTGAATCTGACTGAATTGCATGATTTACTATTTCTGTTTACTGTATGCCATATCATGATATCTGTTGCATGGGGTTTGGGTTTATGATGGAGGAAGCGTTCTAGCAGCCTCGCTGCAATCTGGTGGCCTCGCCACATATATATATGTTTTGGTGGCCTTGCCACATATATCTGTTCTGGTGGCCTCGCCACAATATCTGTATCTGGTGACTCTGTCACAATATCTGGCAGCCTCGCTGCAAATTCTATGGTGTGTAGCGGTTGGATGGGTCGAGTAGCTTCCCCACATGGTGTGATGGTTGGTACGGGTGGTGTGTAGCGGTTGGATGGGTTGAGTAGTCTCCCCACATGGATCATGGGCTTGCATTCATGCATTGTTATCATTAATACTGTTCTGTTACTGTAATGGGCCTATGGGCTGTACTACTATATGTAAAGGGGCTAAGGCCCAGTTTACTATTATCTGAATAGGGCTTCGGCCCAGTATCTGACTGAGATTGGTTTAAACTTAGGCCCAATGGGCTTGAGTTGGCTTGGGCTTTGGATGGGCTTCTGTACACACTGAGTTTTCCAAACTTACCCCTTCTTCTTCCATCCTCGTAGTGAACTTAGATTGGTGGACTTGCTGGGAGGGATTCAGAGTGGCCACTTGGACTGGACTGATGGTTTAAATCAAGTTAATTATTTCAGTTTAATCTTAATTACCTTTTATTTTGATTTTGGGTTTGTAATAAGGGCCTTTTAATAATTTTTAATTTGTTTTAGCTTAAGTATGATATTATATAAATTGTTCTTAATGGGTTAGCTTTAGGGCACGGTTTTATAAATGCTACTTGTTTTTAAAATATCTCGATAAGTAGAGCAAAGCTTCCGCAACGTAAATGTTTTTCACAAATGTATATCTTCAATACATTTAAACTTAATTTGTTCGTAGACAAATCACAAGGTTAAAGTGTGGCAATGGATGTGTGCATGTCTAGGAGTGGATCTAGGAAGAGCTTGGTACTTAAGCAGTCTAAATGACTCACCTCCTCTTCTCTTGAATCCTACCTGGTGCATAGTATCCATTCACTTTCAGCCATGACAAAGAGGATCTGATTTTCTGATAACCTAAATTGTTTTTAAAATAACATATTTTCCGCAAGTACAGAGGTTTACGAGTTTTCAAAATTTCCCATAAGATTTAATAAGGTTGTTTACAATGTTTTGATTATTACAATGTATCACGTTTTGATAAAGCTAAGGTTTTATGCAAATTTTCTGATAAAAGTTTCTAAACATTACGAAGGGTTTTCAATGAAAACATGGTTTTCGAAAAACACTTCAATGTGACACGCCAGACTTGGCCGTAACGTTTGGGCCGGGTTTGGGGTGTTACATACTCGGTCATATAGGAAATTAAATGAACTTGAGTATGATTTTCACTAATTGAGAAATGGATGAATCTACTAGTATTATTGTAAATGCCGAATGATCCTCTTAGTTGATGTAATGTGTAATTGTTTGTAAATTGAGATGATTGAAGTTATGAATTAGATAATAGGTGATAATCAACTATAGTGTGTATTTATGCATAGTTGCCATATGTGAGTATTGAGTTAGGAGAGTCCGAATGTATATGTTTCATCGAGATATTATTTAGTAGAAATGAACGATTTTATTAAGAATACGATTAGCATAGTACGTGAGGCTAATTGTCAAAGGATATTATTTAAATGTTAGTTTTGAATACTTAGATGTTTGAATGTGTTAAGGAAAAAACCAAATGGTTTAATTTGTAATACATGCTTAACATGAATGGGAAAGGAAAATACTATATGTATTTTGTTGAATGAAACTATTTGTATAATGAGATATAAGTAAATTGAAAATCTAATTAAACGAATTGTCTTGATTTAATTAAGCTTAAGAGCCTCAAGGGGGAAAGTCGGACAAAGGAAAAACTAAGATTATTGAGTAGCCATTGAAGTTAATTCATCGAACCATAAGGTAAGTCTTTAAGCAATTAAGAGTTTGATTATTCGTGTATATATATATGATGTGCATAGTTTATGAAATGGATACATAGGTATATTATGTGTGAGTGATGGTTGAATAAAAGGGAGTTCTCTTGAGTTGATTGAATCATCTTGAAGTATGAATTGAAATGGCACTATGTGTGCGTATATGTATGGGATGAAATAGCACTATGTGTGGGTATATGTATGAAATGAAATGGCACTATGTGTGAGAATTGGGAATAAGCACTATGTGTGCGAATTATTTAACTGAGCACTGTGTGTGCGAATTCGGTTGTTTAGGGCACTTAGTGTGCGAAATTAGTATGTGAAAATCGTTCTTGAATGAAATAATCGGTGGGAGTATATGGTATGTATACGGATATGTGTATGTGTATATATATATATATAAATATATATATATATTCATGATATGATAAAATGTTTTGAGAAGAGATATAAGTGTATGTGGCTACATGTAAGCATGAATGTACAGGTTGTGCAAAATTAAATTCAGATGGAACTTTGTTGTGAATGTTTAGTTGAATATTAAAATTTCATGATTGAGTTAATGATTTTGGTCATATACGGCATGGTTATAATAGTGGAAATGTATAAGAGGAAAAGTTGGTGTATTCAACTTGGTAGTGACTTGTATATGAGTTTTATACATTGATTTATCGATTTGGAATTGAAGTAAAAGTATATGTTTATAATATGGAAGGATAGGCACGGATCTATCAATAGTTAAACTTATACATGTTAAGTTAAATTATTTTATCAAATTGCTTATGACTTACTGAGCAATGTCTCATTCGGGTTGTCTGCTTACTTTTATTTTAGATCTTAAATTTCGGCAAGAGGTCAGGACCATTATCAAAGTCATCGCACAATCTACGACATTTTGGTATCTTGATATAAGTTTAAGGTTTAAACACTATGGCATGTATAGACTATATTTTGGGATATTTGATATTTTGTTGACGTTTCTATATAAGGCCATGCGAATATGGCTCAAACTCTATGTTTGAAAATGGTTATGTTTGAATGTGTTATAAACTCTTTTAATGAAATGAGATATTGAGAAATTGGACTCGACAATTTGATTGAATTATGCTTTTACATAATTGTTAGTTTGGTATATATATGAACTTAGAGATGTTGCTTATATAGAAAAGATTGCTAATCTACTACTTGTTCGTTATAATGATTTGCTAATGGAAGTGTTTCACTTGTGTTTGATTTAGGAGTTTAGGTCTATGAAATGTTTTGCTTCTAATATGAATGAATTAGGTTTATGCATTTAAATATGTATGCATTCGGTGATAGTAATGAATTTACCAAATGAATAGTGACACCTTTAAATGATGCATAATTGTTTCAAGGCATGTTAGTTCACTTTTACGAATACAGATGTTTTTAATTGTTTATGAGTTGTTTAACTTTAGCAAATGAAGTCGGCTTGATTAGTTACATTGAAAAATAGAATTATTTAAAAAAAAAACGAGCTGGTCTGGTAACACCTTGTAACCCCTCCGGCGATGGATTTGGGTTAAAGGTGTTACAATTAATTTCAATTTGGGTAATTTTTATGTAATAAGGCCTCTTTAAGGTTGTAATTGTTAATTTGGGATTCTTGCTTGATTTGTTATAAACTGCTAGATGTAGGAAAGAGATGGGTTTTAAAAGATAAATGCTTTTCAAAACACCACGCTTACGTAAAATATTTTAAAAGCTCCCACTATTAAATGAGATTTTGACAATGTGTAATGTTTTTAAAAGTAAACGGCTTTAAATTATAAACTACGTTTTGAAAATGAACGTACCCTTTCAATTCAGTGAAAGATGAATAAAAGTGAATTAAAGAGTAAAGAGAGTTTTTAAAGTATATTAACAATCCAATATAATCAACAAATTTTTCAATGAGAATATGTTTTCGAGAAACACTTCAATGTGATATAGCCGGATTCGGCCAAACATCTGGGTTGGGTTTGGGGTGTTACATTTATCACATATACACTCGTTCTTGAGCTAGTCATGGGTTTGCTTACACAAGCTGACGGTCGAGATGTAATTACTCAGTGCTGCTCACACAAGTTGACAGCTATCCGCAACATATGTAGGATTACCTAGCCATTGGTAGACGTACAAGACTAGCTAAGAGGCACTTACTATCAATCTTGAAAGTTGAAGAAAACCCTCGCTATGGAGTCGCTCTAATTTCGACACTAGCAAGGAGAAAGATGGACAATTTTGACTTTATTTTCCCTTTTTATTAATTTATTAACCAAATGACCAAATTGCCCTTAAAGCCTTTCATTGAAATTTTACCCTTCCATGTCCATTTTTGTCCATCATGATATAAAATGGTCTAATTACTAAATAAGGACCTCTAATTTGCCAATTCATTTCAATTAAGTACTCAATGCTTCTAGAACACTTATTTTGCACTTTTTGCAATTTAGTCCTACTAGTATAATTGGACACCTTATCGATAAAATTTCTTATCGAAATTCTCACATATGTATTCAATCATATTTTTAACCTTAAAACTTTATCATTTAAATTTTTATACTTCAGATTTGTGGTCTCGAAACCACTATTTTGACTAGACCCTAATTCAGGATGTTACAACACAAGCGTGTCCCATGCCACACAGACGTGTGTTTCTTAATAGTGAGAAAAATTTTGAGATTTTGCAAAAAATTCCCTGAGATCCCGATTTGGTCCCAAATCAATTTTAATGAATGTTTTGGACCTTGAGAGCCCTACTACTGGACGTTATGACTAATCTTAGAAAATGAATAGTGTTCGACTCGATTTCTTTAAAAGTGTCTTGTAAACTCCGACAATACCTCAAAACCCTATTCTGGCGACGAATATAGGCTAGGGGTGTTACAATGGCCCCCATAGATCAAAATGAATATACTCCAACGTTCCCTTAGTGTTATGGATTCCTTTGGTGAATAGAAGTCTCTTTTACTTCCCAAAAACGCAGTGCTCACAAAACAACGAAATTAATTTTCTCTTCAATTCTGGAACATGTCACATGTCACTAAGTGTTTTGACCACTTTGTCAAACATCTTAACTTTAATCGTTCCAACACCTGTGATTTTACATGAAGCATTATTTCCCATCAAAACAACACCTTTAGACATTGTGTCATAAGTTGTAAACCAATCCCAATTAGGACTCATCTGGAAGGTGCAACTCGAATCAAGGACCCACTCCTCACTTACTTTAGAATTGTTGATAGAAGCGACTAGAAGGTCACTATCGCTGTAGTCTTCTACAACATCAGCTTCATCGAATTTTCTTGGTTGATTTCTCTTTTGATTCACAGCCTCCCTTTTGATCTTATTCTGCAGCTTATAGCACTCAGATTTAATGAGCAATTCTTTCCACAATCATCATCAGCATTTTGATCTTGTCTCCTACGAATAATGAGACCCTCTCCCTAAGAGTCAGGTTTAACCATAAGATGCTTTATCTTATCATATGAGGTTAAAGAATCTTAAACCCCATCAACTGTGAAAGACTCGTGGCTATATAAAATCATGTCTCTAAAGGCTAAATAAGACAAGGGCAACGAACAAAGTAGAATTAACCCCAGATCTTCCATATTATACTGAACCTCCATGGCCTCCAAGTTTGAAGGAATTTCTTTAAACACTGTTAAGTGTTCGATCACAGACGCACCATCCTCCAAATAATGAGATAAAGATGCTGCTTCATATGCTTGCTGGTTAGAGTTTTCGACATACATATTTGTTCCAGCCTCTTCCATAATGCAACGACGGTCTTCTCCTTCATCACATCCTATAAAATTTCATTAGACAAATGCAGATGTAACTGTGTTAATGCCTTTCGAACTTTACACCTCTTCTCTTCCTTTGTCAATGTCAAAGGCATCTAATCTATCCATATCAGGGCATCCTCTAAGTCCATCTATGCAGGAACTGCCTACATCTTTGTCTGCCACAACATGAATCTATCATTCCGATCCAACAGTAAAATTTCATACTTCAAATATGCCATTACCGTGATTGATATGAATAACCCGAAAGCTCTAATACCAATTTGTGAAAATTAGAACATCAGTAATGACAATGTATCGCAAATAAAAGAGAAAGGAAAATAAAGAACACAAATTTTTACATGGAAGCCCTTTTGAGAAAAAACCACGGGCAGAGAAGAAGATAATTCACTATGTCGAATTCGAATGATTACAAGAGAAGTAGACTATGTCTATTTATAAGCTTGTAAAACCATATTCTAATAAAATGAGCGTAATAAGATTTAAACACCTTATTCTAATCAATATCAAATAGATGAAGTTTAATAAGGTTTAAAAACCTTATTCTAAAATAAAATAAAAAAAGTGTAGTCCTATATGGATTTTACTTTTATTTTATTTTACCACTATATTTTATTTTAATAAGGAATCGAGTCACTTAATTCTAACACACATTTTGATTACTCAACTCCCAAGCCAATTCCAATACATCGAGTATGATGTATAATTGTACCTGTAAGATAGTAGAGTTGGCCAAGCTTCAGATGCACCTTAATATCCAAGTCTCATAATTCTACCTATAACATATTTAAGTATGTGTTTGCTTTGACTTTTGTATTAGTATTTTAAATGGAGTTAAAAGAAAAGGGGGGAGATGAGGAAACCCATCCCCTTCCTCACTTTGTTGGCCACCTTAAAAAAAAAAAAAAGAGAAATATTGTCTCTACCATTTGTCATTTTCTCTCCATTTTCACCCAAAATTTAATCATAAACCTTAATTTTCACTAAAATAAGGTACAAAATCAATTTTTAAACTCTTCCCTATCATTTTCTTCGCCATTGAAACCTAGGTTCTTGGGTATAGTGAGAGAAAAATGAAGCTAGAGAGAGAAAGTTTCAAATAAGGTAGAAATGGTAATCTCAACATCTTTTAAGTTATTATTTTAGACTTTTTGCATGAAAAAATTATTCAAACTTGTGTTTTGATATTATTGTTTATATTTTCTATATTGAGAAAAGAGGATTGGTGGAAATAAGGTTTACTAGTTGAGAGAAAGGATGATTCAAGTATTGAAAAGCTTGACATTAAATTTTAGTTCATTAAAAAAAGGTAAGTGTCCTTGAATTTTCTAAATTTTCCTTAAATAACATAATTATGAGATTGAATAATTAGTGGAATAAATAGTTGCAGTAATTATGTGTTATTATGTGAAAAACCATGGCTTAATGTATTGTTATAATTGGTAAGAAAATTCTAATAATAATACACCTTGATTTTTATTTGTATCAACAAAGATAAGCTAGTGAAGTGTTATGGTACTTTGATTAACATGAAATAGTGGTAACTTTAAAAATAAATGTTAATTAGAGATGTGATAAATAGAGATAAAATGTAAGTTTTTGTTCAGTACCAAATAAGGCAAAAAATTTGATATGATGAAATAAAATAGAGATAAAATTGAAAATTGAAATAATGAAATGAGAAAAATTTTATGAGGTGATATTATAGAAATTGCTATGAGGTGGCTATAAAGCCTCAATGAGAAATGGTTATTAGAAATATCCCTATATATATATATGTTTGAATGAGAATTAGTGACAGAATTCATGTACATGATATGTGGATATGTAAATGGTTATGAACCAACAACGAGACTTGAAAATGGGATTTTTGTTTCTATATGTGAAACTTGATGGGTGTGTGTAGGCTTATGTGATTGCTTTGTGAAATTGGAATTTGCTCAAATAAATAATAAAGTGATTTCTCTAGTAGACTTAGTAGGATAGTTAGGAAATAATTGTCATGCCACGAGGATTAATGTGCACACTTGTGAGTAGAAGATTTTGATTTGTGTCGTAATGCAACGCACTTATGTGCAAAATGGATCCATTTCTAAGGAGTTTGGATGGATGCACTTCTAATGTAGTGTTTCAAGTTGTTCAGTTGGAATCACAAGTATTCGAGTGTATTTTGCAAAGGTTTACCACGGGAGAAATGTTTAAATTGTAATAATAAGATGTGTTAATGAATATGTTTTGTCATAAAATGATATGCCTTAAATGAATTTATTGAATAATGAATTTACCTAAAAATGTTTGAACATTAGCTTAATGTGAAAGTGGAATTAAGTTTGGCTCTAACCGTTACGTGTGTAACAAAAAAAAAAAAAAAACAAATTGCAATTAAGTAAAAACAAATTAATTTTTGTATCTATAGATTTCAAATTCTCTACTTATCCTAACTAGCATGCAAATATTCACTAATAAATTAGTTTAACACCAAAACCTCCTAGGCAACGATGCCAACAATTTGACCACATCCTGGCGTGCGTACACTGAGGCTTAGAATTATGCCCTGGCTTGTGCTATTTGCAAGCGAACAAGTCAAATTTAATATAGGTTGTACAATAAAATATTGGAAGTACTCTGAGGATTATACCCAGAGAGGCCTATATAAACTAATTTACCAATAAATCCTAACACACTAAGCTAGATGTAGGTAGCTACAACTCTACTCATTATATTATGACTGGATACTAAAATTAGGGTTCTAATTCAACAAGAACTAAATTGCATAATGCTAAAAATTTCAAATTAATAATATATATTAACATGTAGAAGGGTGATTAACATCAATGGTTGTGATTAACCTAAAGTTGAGAATTTTACCAATTATGTAACATCCCAAATTTTGGTTTAAAGAATGTAAAAGTGTATCAAAAATGAACCATTAGCTTAGTGGTTAAAAGAAAATAAGGAGACAATGCAATTAGCTCAAGGACTCAAGGTTGATTCCTTTCCCTTGTAAAATAGTTATTTTTTTTAATTTTTTTCATCCCCTATTTTTATGCTGCCCATGCCTATTAACTTAGGTATAAATACTACTTTTTCACTTAATTTTTAGCTTTTAGTCTTTAATTTTCAGCCCTAGCCATCCCTTCCTTTTTCTTTTTCTCCCTCTTTCAATTTTCTTCTCCTCTCCTTCTTTGTGCCGCCAACTAAAACCCCCACATTTGTTGCCCATCCTTCCTTCATTAATAATGCATTTGTACATGATTTTCCTCCTCTCCATTGTTGTCATTTTACTTAATTTTCTAGCCTCAAATCTATCATTTTTTTTCCAATTGAAAGTAAGCCTCCATAGTTGCCACAAAGATCACCATTGTTGCCCCTTTGTTATCTCTCAAGTAAGTGTCTTTTCCTCTTGTTTTCTTATCAAATATTTTATATAAAGGAATCATTGTTCCATATCTGGAATTTTGATGATTTATAATGATTTAAATGATAAATTCCCATCCTTCAAACCTATTTTTATTAAGCTCCCAATGAAGCTTGATAACTGCCACTGTCAGTGGCAGTTATTGCCCTAAAACTTCTTTTTTTGTGGCTACTATTTTGAGCCTTGATTTCAATTTAAAATAATGATTCCAGTCTTGATATACTCTTATTTTCAAGCCTAAAATAGATTCCTTTCATCCCTAAAACAAATCGCTTTGGTTCTTTTCTAAATAGTCCCTTTTGTGGCTAATTTTGATGGTGTACCTCATTTAGAACCACCGACTATCAATTTTTTAATATTTTTACAACATATGTCCAGAAATATTTAAATATATTAAAATACTTCCAAATCATCCTTTAAATCATATATGGTTTAGAAAAATTCAATCTTAATTGTTTGACAACTTAGATATGACATATCAAGAAGCGTAAGTGCGATTGTTTTATGGGTTAATGCGTAGTTTCAATTTTGTTAGTAGGGAATGTGTTAGTTTAGTGAATTAAGGTTTTAAATGGATGATTAGCTACTGATTTTAAAGCATTTTATTGTGTTAGGTGCTGATTTAAATGCCCCAGACCAATGAAGCCAATTGTTGTCCGTACACACATTTCACATCGAATCAGTGTAAGTAGTCTAGTTGATTTAGATCTGAAAGTTAGTTGTTGTAACACTAATTTGGCCAATCCTTTGGAGACTGTTTTAAGGCTGGTATGAAAGAATATTAACTTGATAAATTTTTTATTTTAACTTAGGTTCAATTCAAGTCTAAAGTGGGAATCACAAATTAAGCAAGTAGTGTTGCGGTTGTGCAAAATTAAGGTGTGGATTCTAATATGTAAACTTGAGTTTTTAAATCATATTTTTAGTGTTTAAAATGAAATTTAAGCTTGCTGGTTTGACTTATCAAAAAGGCTAAGTAAGTGGTTTTAAGATGGTCGAATCAGGTACGTTTTGAGCCTTAGCTAAACGACATGCTTCCTAATTAGTATGGTTGACTGATTAATCATATGGCTTGTTTGAGTATGAAGTGACAGTATGATTTGAATATGTAATGATATTTGGTTGTATGTTTGACATGTACTACTAGATTAAAGAAACAAGTGAATTCTTGAATTGTATGCTTTAGTGAGTTGCCATGAAATGTATTGAATAAATGTCTGCTATACATGCACTTGAAAATTTGTTTATGAAATGGTTGTGAAAATGAGGCATGTTAGAATGTCATCAAATTGATTATGAAATGGAACGCTAGATAAGTGTCACCACTATATGAAAATGAATGATAATGAACGCATGGTAAATCATGTTATTGAAATGCGATTATAATGAAAATAACATCTTGTTTGTATCTTGTATGACATAATACATGTGCATGGGGTGGGATTATAGATAAGGAAGGAGTTTCCTGGAGTAATGGCGGCAGATTAAGTCTGCTATATTGTCAATACACTACATTGGGAGTAACAAGGAGAATGGCAATTATATTGCATGATGAAATGGCAGTATAACAACATTATTTATAATGGTGGTTTAACCATATTTAGCTCAGCCCATAATTTTTGGAGTTTGGTAGATGGGTTATGTGAAACTTGTGGTGTGTAGCGATTGGATGGGTTGGAATCTTTTTACATTATATTATGTTCATGACATACTCAAATGTTAACAATTTATGATATGTATTATGTTGCATTGAAATATTGATTGTTGTCTGTATGATTGATTGAGTGCTATATTGTTTTAGACTTACACTGAGCTAGTTTAGCTCACCCCATAGTTTCAAACATCTTAGGTAATGTTCAAGACTAAGATCAGACACGGCACGTAGAAATATGACAGACTTCGAACTAATGATTTATTATGCTTAAGTTTTTTTTTTTGAAAATTTATTTTGTTTTGGACTGTGACTTGGGGTTTCATGCATGCATACTCGACACGTTAATTTGGATTTAATGCATATTTTGAAATTGGAGAGTGCATGATACTTGGCTTAATATTAAATCTGTCATAAATTGAGTTTTCCTAGTACAATATAAGATGAGCAATATGTTTTCTAAAACCACGATATCGTTAGTAAAATGACTTAAGGATGGTCGACTTAATTAATTAACATTTTCCAAAATAAAAACTGTAAACCACGGTTTTTCTTAAAAGAGAGTAAATAAGGATTTTCAAAAGAACGATAGGGTCATTTAGTCACACAGGTGGCTAACGTGGTCATCACAATTTGACCATAACGTCTAGGCTGGGTTAGGGAGGTTACAAATCAATTAAGAACTAACCTAGTTATGCCATTTGACCTATAACTAAATTAACTAATCAACTTAGTCCACTTACCTTTCGACCTAATGGAAGTAAGCCGGGCTTTGTTGAATTGGTTCTAAATAGAATACCCTTTCGATCTCATCTACCTAAATGACTTCCTAGTGTTGTCAATTCTAGGGTTTAAGCACATTAATTTGTTTACAAACCCTAGCCTTAAGCTAACCACGCCCACTTCAGTCAACCAACCTTCTTAGGGGTTTAGTTACTAGCCATTCTAGATGCAAATAATCCTACGCAATTATCAAACATTAACACAATGCAAAATAATAAGAAAGATAAAAAATTCTCAAGAATATTGGCCATGTACTAAAGCCATGTGTTATATACGGCGAGCCACACGCCCATCTGCTCAGCCGTGTGGACGAAAATGGGATAGTTACAAGCCACATTTCTCACCCAAAATACACATACCTACAATAGCATAAATGATATCATTTTCATACACAAATGGACAACTAAAATTTACCATATTATGTACAATTCATTCCATTTCAAATCCATCCATTCTTGTAACACCCTGAATTTGGGCCTAGAAGTATTGGGCCTTGGGCATGGGTACGGGTGTGAGATAGTTCGAAATAAAATTATTGATGTGTTGAATTCTGTTATGGAAGGTTATTATTAATGGGTTAATGTGGTATTTTAGTGAACTGCGAAGGATTCATAGTGTGGGGAAAAGTCTTGGGCTAATTTCTGGGATTCCGGGATTTTTGTGATATTTGGTGTAATGTTGAAATTTTGATATATGGATGTGTAATTCGTGTTTGGAGTGTGTTATTGGGCCTATGGAAGGGTAAGTGTTGGTTAAAAACCCGGAGAATTCTTGGATTTTTGGACTTAAGGAATAGAGGACTTGGAAAAGAGGAGTTGTAAGGAATTATGTGTATAATAAGACACAAAAAAGGAATGTGGTGTAGTGGCAAAGTAGCGCCACTTAGGGGACAATGAAGCAAAGGGTCCAAGGTTCAAGTCTTGGCTCTTGTAATTTATTTTGGTTTTTCTTTTTAAATAAATCTGGAAGCAAGTAGGTGAGCTTTAAAGTTAAATGTGTTGGACTTATGACACAAAGGAGCTTGTGTTCGAGTGGTGATGGCATGACAGGGTTACTGAGAGGACTTTGGTTCGAATCCCATTGCACGCAAAGGTTGATTATTTTGCTAATGCTTTAATTTTGGGGGGATTGATGGGGAATCCCACATCGGGAAGCTAACATGAGAGCAGGTGAGGAGTTAGCTTTAAATAGAGCAAACCAGGAGGAGAGTAGGCACAGCCTTCTTGGCTGATCCCTTTCGCTTTATGGCGTGCCCGTTTGGGTTGGGCATCGGCTAAGAGTGTTTGGAGCGCGGATTAACTTCAGTCTCCTATCAGGTGTGTATTTCTCACTACTCTAGCGGTAGGACGGCTACTTCAGGCTACGATGGGCCGAAGGGGCCATGTGGGCCCAATGGGCCTACGGCGCCATTTGGACAAGTTGTTTAATTGTATAGTAAATATTGGACTAGACTAGGTGAATCGCATATCTATAGCTAAATTTGGGCTAAAAGGGCCACACGAGCGTGTGGGCCTATTTGGGCCAAGAATGGGCCCTAGGCCCATTTACATTGTTATCTCTGTTTAGAATGCTTTAGTTTACCGAATTACTAAAATACCTTCGACTTGTAAAATTACCATTTTACCCCTGATTTGTAAAATTACCATTTTACCCCTGATTTGTAAAATTACCATTTTACCCATGATCTGTAAAATTACTATTTTACCCTTAATTTGTGAAATTACTGAAATGCCCCTTTAGGGTAGAATTACTGAAATACCCCTTTAGGGTAGAATTACTGAAATACCCCTTTAGGGTAGAATTACTGAAATATCCCTGTAGGGTAGAATTACCGAGATACCCCTGTGGGGTAAAATTACCATTTTGCCCCTAGGTGTTAAATGACTGTTTTGCCCTTCGTGGGTAAATGACTAATTTGTGTGATGATTGGGCTAGTATGACCGTGGATATAAGTTGGTGATATGAATGACTTGACTGTGATCTATTCTTATTTTTGGGATTTGGAAAAGTTGGAATCCCTATGTGTTTAGGGAGGCTGTCAAAATAGTGCCTAACGCTTTAAGGGGCTGTTACCAATTATTTTACTCTGTGCTTGTAAGCGTTAAAGGCTGCTGACTAAGGGCTTGGATCAGTGGAGCGTTCGGATCCAGATTTCGATATCAACTTCAGCAAAGGTAAGGATTTAGGGCCTTGTTCATGGATGCCCGAATATGGTAAGAGTATGTTAAATTTAGTTATCATTGATTCGTGGTCTAATGTTTTAGTAATCGAATATAGGATTGAGTTGGAGCAGATATCATCATCGTTCGTCGTAATCAGGTGTGTATCGAACCCTTCTTTAGTCTAATTCAGTAAAGGCCAAGTAACCGAAAAGTTGGTATTATGTGGGCTTGTGAGTGTACGAATGCTCACATGATGATTGGAAATTCTGAGATCTGTAACCGTAAGTGGTAAGTTAGTTGAGTGTGCAATTTCACGCACCTCGGTAAGTTGGGTCTTGATGGGCCGAACATGGGCTCACGGGCTTTCGGGCCCATATAGGTAAAAATAGGAAATAAATGTGTTCCGTTAGACTGTAGTATCAGAACTGCTAAAACTGGTAGCTAGATAGGAAATTTGGGCTTAATGGGCTTAATTTGCTAAATAGACACTGTAGGGCCCATTAGGAGTTTTAGGGCCCAGTGACTGAAATTGTTAAAATCTGTTAAATTGACTGCTAAGATGGAACTAAAGCTTATATGTGACTGTAACATGCATAAAACTCGTAATATTGGAACAAGTACTTAAATACCCCTAAGTATGGAAAATTACCATTTTACCCCTAAGTGTAAAATGACCTTTATACCCCTAGGGTAAATTCTGTATGAAATGTATGATTTTCTGTTTCTGCATGTCATATCTCATAACATATGTATATATCTGATGCATGTGATTCTGTATGTTATATGTCATAGCATGTATGCCTGTTGCATGGGGTTTGGGTTTATGATGGAGGAAGCGTTCTGGCAGCCTCGCTGCAATCTGGTGGCCTCGCCACATATATATCTGTTCTGATGGCCTTGCCACATATATATCTGTTCTGGTGGAATTGCCACATATATCTGTTCTGGTGGCCTCGCCATAATATCTGTATCTGGTGACTCTGTCACAATATTTGGCAGCCTCGCTGCAAATTCTGTGGTGTGTAGCGGATGGGTGGGTCGAGTAGTCTTCCCACATGGTGTGTTGGCTGGTACGGGTGGTGTGTAGCGGTTGGTAGGTTGAGTAGTCTCCCCAATTGGGTTGCATGCATACTGTTTACTGTTCTGTATTATTATGGGCCTATGGGCCAAACTGTTATCTGAATAGGGCTTCAGCCCATTATCTGTCATAGGGCTTTGGCCCAGTATCTGTTATCTGTATAAGGCTTCGGCCCAGTATCTGATGTTACTGTTAGGGCTTAGGCCCAATGGGCTTTAGTTGACTTGGCCTTTGGATGGGCTTCTGTACACACTGAGTTTTCCAAACTCACCCCTTTTTCCTTCCATCCTTGCAGGTGAGCCTTAGATTGGTGGACTTGGAGCTGGGAGGGATTCAGAGTGGCCACATGGACTGGACTATTGGATTTCTAATTAAGTTACCTATTTGAATTTAGATTTAATTATTTATTTTTGGTTTTGGGTTGTAAAAAGGGCCTCTTTAATTACTTTTATTTTGGGTTTTTTTCTTTACTTATTTAAATTGGTTTTAGCTTACGTAGGATATTATTTAAATCGAGTTGAAAATAAATGATTTTAAGACGCGGTTTTTATAAAAGTTACTTGTTTTCAAAATAACATGATAACCAAGCAAAGCTTCCGCAATTTTAAATGATCTTGTAGATAAATATTTCAAATAGATAAAGTGTGGCAATGGTAGTGTGCATGTCTAGGAGTGGATCCAAGAAGAGCTTGGTACTTAAGCAGTTTATTCGACTCACCTTCTCTTTTCTGGAATCCTACCTGGTGCCCAGCTTCCATTCACTTTAAGTCTTAACGAAAAAGGTCAAATTTATTTGATACTTAAACCGTTTTCAAAATTAACATGTTTTTGCAAACTACAAGGGTTTATAAGCTTTCATAAAACTTTTAAAAAGGTTTTAATGATGTTTGCAAAGGGATGATTATTTCAATGAATTACGTTTTGGAAAAAGACAAGCTAAGTTTAACGGTAAGAGTTTTTAAAACTTCAAGGGTTTTCAATGAAAGCATGGTTTTCGAAAAACACTTCAATATGACACATCAGACTTGGCCGTAACGTCCAGGCCGGGTTTGGGGTGTTACAATTCTACTATTCAACTCATAACCATATTCCTAACCGAAAACATACCAAATCAATATTTTCCATTAGCCAAAATATGCATGCTTTACATACTTCAAAATCTAGTTAAATAACCAACCAAATCATCAACCTAAAACCAAGCCACAACATGGCATTTCTCAAGCAAGTTTCCACCACATAATTAACTAATTGAACAACTATAATTCCATAACTCCAACCACACCAATATAAACCATTTCACAAGTCATTATATGCATCATGCCAAAGTCATTATCAAACTATTTGTAATGGCCAAATACACATAACATTCACATCATTTCCAACCCAAATCTCATGGCTTAAAATCACAACTCAAACATACCAAAATACCATATAGCCTATACATGCCATATACCATATATTTACAACTCAAAACTACCAAATTAGATTCTCTGATAGTGCAATGATGTCCCTGATGATTCCTGGATCTAAGCTAGCTTTGATTCACTATAAAACATGGAAATAAAAATGAAGTAAGCTTTATAACTTAGTAAGCATATGTAAATAAACTTAACACATCAAATAAATATAATTCAACCAATAAGCATTATAAATGGCAAAACATTTATATACCTACACAAACCTTTCCATGATATATACATGATCACATGTCAATATATCAAGCTTCTTCCATTCAATATTCATATGCATTTCGGACATACATGTATTATTTATTTCATTCATACCTTCATTCTCGTATTGACTTTTCCCGTTAAACCATTCGGAATAGCTAAGGATACTCGAAAATCACATATAAATCATACAATGCCATATCCCAAATATGGTCTTACATGTTTTCACATATCAATACCAATAACCTAACTATGGTCTCACACGAAATCTTGTATCGATGCCATGTCCCAGACATGGTCTTACACGAAGTCTTGTACTGATAATCCTAATGTCATGACATTCGTATCCTATACTATTCCTAAGGTTCGTATGGGACTTTCGAACATCGTAACTTTATCGATTTTGGCTCATATTCATGACCATTCAACATTCAATTCAATTCAATAATAAATAAGCATTTATAACACAATTTAAGAATGTTTATTAGCATACGAACTTACCTCGGGTGTGGAATTGATGAAACGAGTCAATTACTCGATAATCTTGCATTCCCCCAATCTAATTCCAGATTCCTCTTTTCTTGATCTAAATATATTCAAAATTCCTCTTTTCTTGATCTAAATATATTCAAAATTAACTTATTCAATCATATATTATTGCAATTTAGTCCAAAACACACATTTAGGAATTTTTGCACATTAACCCCTAGACTTTTACATTTTTAACAATTTAGTCCTTATTTCACAAAAACACAAATTGGTGACATCCTTTAAATACCCATGCTAGGCGAATTATTATAAGGTCCTTAGCAGCCCAAAACTTTCATTTATTTCACATTTCAACCACCCAATTTACACATTTTACAATTTAATCCTTAATATACAATTTCATCAAAAATCACTTTACTAAACATGTATAACTATCATCAAATACTCATTTTCATCAAAAACTATCAAAGAACTCAAATATTCATCAATGGAAACTTTCAAAATTTTTAACAACTTTGCAAAAAAGTCCCTGGGCTAGCTAGTACTAGATGCAACTATCACAAAAACATAAAAATCATCAAAAATCGAGCTAAAATCACATACCTATTGAGCTTACAATGTGCCGAAGCCTAAATAGCTTTAATGGCTATTTTCTTTTCTTAATTTCAGTTGTGGATGATAGATTAAAAGATGATAGCTTTAGTTATTTGTTATTTTACTAAGTAATTTACTAAATTACTTTATTACCCTTTCTTATAAAACATCGAAATCATATAATACATGCCTATTAATGACCATTCCCACTACCAATGGTTTAAAAACATCACAATGACCTTTAATTTAATAAACGATAGCAATTAAGCACTTTAAACTAATAGAACATAAGTTTTGCATTTTATGCGATTTGAACATTTTATCAAATTAAACGCTCAATTGGTAAAATTAATTTACAAAACTTTCCCACATACTTACTAACATGATGTAGACACATAAAATATTATAAAAATAATTTTTCAACCCTAGATTTGTGGTTTCAACACTACAATTCTGATTTAGCTAAAACCGAGCTATTATAACTCTCCCCCTTAGGGATTTTCGTCCCCGAAAATCTTACCAATGAATAGGTTGGGTTATTGCTTCCTCATAGCATCCTCAGGTTCCCACGTAGCTTCTTCTACCACGTGTCGATGCCATAAGACTTTCACTAATGCTATTCTTTTACTTCTCAACTCTTTAATCTTACAAGCTAGAATTTGAATCGGTTCTTCATTGTACGATAAATCTGACTCAATCTTGACTTCAGTCAGAGAAATAATTTGTGAAGGGTCACATCGGTATCGTCGTAGCATCGATACGTGAAACACATTATGTATCTTTTCTAATTTAGATGGTAAAGATAGCGAATATGCAACTGGCCCAATTCGCTCAATAATTTCATATGGTCCGATATATTACGGACTCAACTTCCCTTTTCGACCGAATTTGAGTATTTTCTTCCATGGCAAGAATTTCAAGAACACTTTATCTCCAATCTGAAACTTGATATCTTTCTATTTCAAATCCGCATACGACTTCTGTAGATCTGAAGCTGTTTTCAAACTATCGCAAATTACTTTCATTTTTTCTTATGTTTCTCTAATTAAATCAACATTTTGATTCTTATTCTCATTCAGCTCAGTCCAATACAATGGTGTTCGACATTTACATCCATAAAGAGCTTCATATGGTGCCATTTTAATACTCGATTGAAAGTTGTTGTTATAAGCAAATTCAATCAACGATAGATACTTTTCCCAACTACCTTCGAACTCAAGAATACAACAACGTAACATATTCTTGAGTATCTGAATAACTCGCTCGGATTGACCATTGGTGTACAGGTGAAACGCAGTACTAAAATATAGCTTTGTACCTAAAGTTTCTTGCAATTTCTTCCAAAATCGTGAAGTGAATTGGATCTCTATCTAAAACAATAGTTAGTGGTACCTATTGTAATCGAACAACCTTTGAGATATACAATTCTACTAATTTATCAAGCAAAAAGTCTATACGTACTGGTATAAAATGAGCTAATTTTGTCAATCTATCAACAACAACCTAGATTGCATCTTTCTTTCTCAAAGATAGGAGCAAACCTGATACAAAATCCATTATTACTCTATCCCATTTCCACTCGGGAATCATCACAGGCTGTAGTAAACCTGACGGTACTTGATGCTCAGCTTTGACTTGCTGACAAATCAAACATTTTTGAAACAAACCCTGAGACATCTCTTTTCATGTCATGCCACCAATAAAGTTGTTTCAAATAATTATACATTTTAGTACTTCTCGAATGTACAGATAAACAACTATTGTGTACCTTGTTTAAAATCATGTAAATGAGCTCAAAATTATTTGGTACACATATTCTATCTTTGAATCACAAACAGTTTTCAAAACCAATTTGAAACTCTGAATTAGAATTTGACTCTCACTAAGCTCATTTTGCTAACAAATCATTATAAACTTTCTGAGCTTCAAAAACCTGTTGAATAAATAGCGGTTTCACTCTCATCTCAACTACAAACAAACCATCACAAACAAAGCTAATTATGCGTTCATAGCACGTAAAGCAAATAAATATTTTCGACACAAAGCATCAGCAACTACGTTTGCTTTCCCCGGATGATAGTCGATTACTAACTTGTAGTCTTTTAACAATCCAAGCCATCTCCATTGTCGCAAATTTAGATATTTCTGAGTCATTACATATTTCAAATTTTTATGATAAGTATAGATGTGACATTTCTCACCGAACAAGTAATGACGTTAGATTTTCAACGCGAACACAATCACTACCAACTCTAAATCGTGTGTCAAATAATTCTTTTCAATAGGCTTCAACTGTCTCGAGGCATAAGCTATAACTTTGCCTTCTTGCATCAAAACACATCCCAAACCATTTAACGATGCATCACTGTAAATTATGAATTCTTTACCCGATTCAGGCTGGACTAACACTAGTGCTTCAGTCAATAAAGCTTTCAACTGCTCAAAACTCTACTGACATTTATCGGGCCATTCGAACTTTACATCTTTTTGTAGCAATCTCATCAACGGAGTCGCAATCATCGAAAATCATTCACAAATCATTTATAATAGTCGGCTAGTCTTAAAGCTACGAACTTCATATACATTTATCGGAGCTTTCTAGTCTTAAATCACAAAAATTTTGCTCGGGTCGACTCGTATACCATCAACTGAAATTGTATGCCCTAAAAAACTAACTTCTCGTAGCCAAAACTCACATTTGCTAAACTTTGTAAACAATTGCTTGTCCCGTAGAGTCTGTAATACAATTCTCATATGTTCGGCTTGCTCAAATTCATCACGAGAATAAGTCAAGATATCAATAAATTCAACTACGAATCGGTCTAAATACTGTCTACAAATCTGGTTCATCAAATCCATAAAGACTGCAAGAGTGTTAGTTAGTCTGAAAGGTATAACCAAAAATTCATAATGTCCATACCTTGTTCTAAAAGCAGTCTTCGGCACATCTAAGACTTTAACTCTCAACTGGTAATAACCCGATCTCAAATCTATTTTTGAAAACACAGTTGCTCCTTTCAACTTATCAAACAAGTCATCGATTCGAGGTAAAGGATATTTGTTCTTGATTGTAACTATGTTGAGTTGTTGATAGTCTATACACATTTTCATCGTGCCATCTTTCTTTTTCACAAATAACACTAGTGCATCCCAGGGAGAGAAACTCAGTCTGGCAAACCCTCTATCAGTTAACTCCTGTAACTGAGTTTTCAATTTTTTTAACTCGGTCAGAGCCACTCTGTACAGAGCTATCGATATAGGTGTTGTTCTCGGTACTAACTCAATACCAAACTCAACTTCTCTAATCAGTGGTAAACTAGATAACTCTTCAGGAAATACATCTGGATACTCACACACAACTGGTACTGATTCAATCTTTGTTTCTATCACTTTCGTGTCAAGTACACACGCAAGATAAGCTTCACATCCCTTTCTCACAAATCTCTGAGCTAACATAGACGAGATCACAACTGGCAAACTATTCAGATGATCAGATCCAATTTAAACAGTTTCATTATTCTGACATTTCAATTCAATTGTCTTTTGTCTACAATTCACTATCGTGTCATGCATCGTTAGCCAATCCATACCCAAAATCACAACAAATTTGTCAAATGGAAATAACATCAAATCAACCAGAAAACATAAATCCCAAATCATCAAAGAACAGTTCTTGCAAACTTTGTCAACCAAAACATATTGGCCTAAGGGGTTCGATACTCTAATCACAAATTTAGTAGACTCTATAGGCAAAGTATTATTGGATACTAAATTCACACATATATATATGAATGAGTATCAATGCAATCACATTAATATCATAAAGTCTAAAAGTACCAGTGAGAACATCTAGAGATTATGCTTCTTCGTGAGCGTGAATAGCATAGGCTCTAGCAGGTGCTCTAGACTCAGACCTCAAAGCTGAGTCTTTTGTCCCTCTTTGACTGTCACTCACATTTCCTATGTAATTATGTGGTTTACCTCTGGTTGCAATGTTACTCGGTCTCATGTTCTGATCTTTATCTTTTTTAACTAGTTTCAAGCAATCTCAAATAAAATGATCTAGTGATCCACATTTAAAACAGGCCTGATCATTTAGTCTACAATCACCAGGATGTTGTTTACCACACTGTCTACACTCATGTTGGTTAGGTCTTGCACTGCCAACACTAGCTATCAATGTAACTTGAGCTTTATAATTCGAAGGTTGCCTTTCACGATCTTGACTAAAGTGTCTCACAGATGCATTTGAACGGCTATAATTGTCTCATAATTTCTTTGATGCAAAGTGAAATGATGTACTCGTTGATCTCTTTCTCGAGTCTCTAACTTCTGAATCAGCTTTTCTTTTCTTTTTAATCAATTCTTCAACTTTATGAGCTCGATCAATGAGCACAACAAACTCTTTCAGGTCTAGAATCCCAATTAGCAATCGAATATCATCATTCAACCCATCTTCAAATCTTTTGCACATAATAGCTTCAGTCAAGACACATTCTTAGGCATATCTACTTAATCTTACAATTTCTCGTTCATATTCTGTCATAGTTATGCTGCCTTGTTTCAATCCGAGAAACTCTTTACGTTTATGGTCAATAAATCTCTGATTAATATAGTTCTTTCTGAATTCGGATTGAAAGAACTCCTAGGTAACCCGTTCTTTCAGAACCATAGATACGCAGTATCTTTCAACAAAGATACAACACATTTAATACATTCATCGGGAGTACATGACAATTTATCAAATACTCGAATTGTATTTTTGAGCCAAAACTCAACTCTCTCCGCATCATTATCAATAGTGGCCCTGAACTCTTCAGCCTGTACTTACGAATCTTGTCAACAGGAGGCTTGTTCAACCTTATTAGATCTATAGTTTGAGGAACAACAGGAATTTGTTAAGGAATAGATGGGGGAAGAGGTTGTTGAGTAGCCAGATCCGTGCGAACGAACTCCGTAAACCACTCGTTCATCATTTGGAAGAAGGCTTATTTAGACTCTCCCTCGTAGCTATTCGTTATAGGCTTAGACTCAGATTGCGCTATCCCTTGAGCGGGAGCGGGCACATTACTTTTTACATCATCAACTACAGCTCGTTTGGGATCCATTTACTAGACAAAAACACAGTTTAAACTGTCAAGAATCATCACACTATTGAAGAATTAGATATATGACATGTATATCTAGACTCTAACATGCTATATTAGCCCTAAAATTGACTAAATTGTAGCTCTAGTACCCATATTGTAATACCCCTAACCCGCATCCATCGCCGGAATAAGGTTACATGCTATTACCGATCCATCACATCATAAAAACATGCATTTCTTATACATTAACAAATTTCAAATAAACACTTATCATCAACAATCACAATGTTCCTTACAAGAGCCTATGAGGCCTTAAACATGCTTTATAGATAGTTCGAGACTAAACTGATAACATATGAAAATTTTGGAAAACATAAAAAAATTTCAAGCATACAAGGTCACACGCGCGTGTGAATAGATCGTGTGCCTCACACAGCTACGGACACACCCGTGTCACAGGCTGTGTGGAAACATGGCATACATACTAACTTGCATCAAATAGCCAACCGCATGACAGTGTGCTAGGTCTTGTGAAATCTGGAGGGTATAATGACTTGGCCACAAGGCCGGCCACATGCTTGTGTGTCCAGGCTGTGTAACTCACTAACTTGGTTTTTAATTTAACTTTAGTGGACACACAGTTGTGTACTAAAGCCATGTGTCACACACGGTCGAGCCACACGGCCATGTGCTCAGCCGTGTGGACGAAAATGGGCTAGTTACAAGCCACATTTCTCACCCAAAATACACATACCTACAATAGCATAAATGACATCATTTTCATACACAAATAGACAACTAAACTTTACCATATTATGCATAATTCATTCCATTTCAAATCTATCCACTCTACTATTCAACTCATAACCATATTCCTAACCAAAAACATACCAAATCAATATGTTCCATTAGCCAAAATATACATGCTTTACATACTTCAAAATCTAGTTAAATAACCAACCAAATCATCAACCTAAAACCAAGCCACAACATGGCATTTCTCAAGCAAGTTTCCACCACATAATTAACTAATTGAACAACTATAATTCCATAACTCCAACCATACCAATATAAACCATTTCACAAGTCATTATATGCATCATGCCAAAGTCATTATCAAACTATTTGTAATGGCCAAATACACATAACATTCACATCATTTCCAACCCAAATCTCATGGCTTAAAATCACAACTCAAACATACCAAAATACCATATAGCCTATACATGCCATATACCATATATTTACAACTCAAAACTACCAAATTAGATTCTCTGATAGTGCAATGATGTCCTTGATGATTCCTGGATCTAAGCTAGCTTCGATTCACTATAAAACATGGAAATAAAAATGAAGTAAGCTTTATAACTTAGTAAGCTCGTATGTAAATAAACTTAACACATCAAATAAATACAATTCAACCAATAAGCATTATAAATGGCAAAACACTTATATACCTACACAAACCTTTCCATGATATACACATGATCACATATGAATATATCAAGCTTCTTCCATTCGATATTCATATGCATTTAAGACATACCTGTATTATTTATTTCATTAATACCTTCATTCACATCTTGACTTTGCCCGTTGAACAATTCAGAATCGATATTGATACTCGAAAATCGCATATAACTCATACAATGTCATGTCCTAGATGTGGTCTTACATGTTACCACATATCGATGCCAATAGCCCAACTATGGTCTTACATGAAATCTCATATCAATACCATGTCCCAGACATGGTCTTACACGAAATCTCGTACCGATAATCTTGTAACAGCTTAATTTTAGCTAAATCAAAATAGTGGTTTCAAAGCCACAAATCTGAGGTTGTAAAATTATTTTAATATTATTTTTGGTGTTTACAATATGATATTAAGCATGTGTGAAAATTTTGTGAAATAATTTTAGTGATTGGTTAGTTAATTTGATATAAGGACTAAATTGTGTAAAATGCAAAAGTTGCATTCTACTAGTTAAAGGTGTCAATTAGCTTTGGCTTTCAAATATTTTGGTCTTAAATGGTAATTAGACCATTTTAATTGTAAGTGGACAATGATCGACAAAATTAAATGTTATTTAATAGTTTAATGTTAAGGTTAATTTGGTAAATGTTAAATATATGTTAATTAAATTAAAAACAAATGAAATTTAGTCCACCATTCTTCCAAATAGCTGAATATTAAAGATAGAAGAAGCCATTCTTAGGTTTTAAGCATTCGGCCAACTTCTAGCTTGATTAAGGTATGGTTTGAGCTCCGTTTTTAATAATTTTTATGTTTTTGTGATCGTTGTTTCGTATTCTAACTAGCCCGTGCCGTAATTTCTGAATTTGTTGATGATTTTAAGAAATGCCATTGATGAATCCATTAGTTTTTGTGATGTTTGATAATGAAAAATAAGTATTTGTTGATAAATTATCATATTTTATAAAGTGATTTTTGATAAAATTACATAATAGGGATTAAATTGTGAAATTTATAAATTGAGTGGTTAAAAGTGTGAATATAGTGAAAATATGGGCAGTTAGTATTGTATACTAAATTCGGCTAAGCTTGAGTAAATAGAAATTTGGTGTAATTTGTGTTTTATTGAAATAAGGACTAAGTTTAATAAATGTGAAACTTTAAGGGCAAAAGTGTAAAAAATGCCCAAATAGGTATTTTTGGATGAAATTGAATGAATAGGTGATTAAATGAGCTAAATTTGAATTCGTATAGATCTAGAAATAAAGAAATCGGATTTAGATTGGGGAAATCAAAGGTTATCGAGTAATCAACTCATTTCGCCGTTTTCATTTCTAAGGTAAGTTCATATGCAAATAAATGTATTTAAATTGAATTGTATATGTTTATAAGTTATTGAACTGCTTTGGTTGCTGAATGACTGAATACGAGAAAGTATAGACAGAGTTATGACGTCTGAAAGTCTTGTACAAACCTTAGGAATAGTATAGGATAAAAATGTCATGACATTAGGACTCCAAGATGCTATTACGTGTAAGACCATGTTTGGGACATTGGCATCCTACTATGATTTCGTGTAAGACCATGTCTGGGACATCGGCATCAATATATGATTTCGTGTAAGACCATAGCTGGGCTATTGGCATTGATATGTGATAACATGTAAGACCATGTCTGGGACATTGGCATTGTTTGTGATATATGAGACTTCCGAGTATCCTAAGCAATTTTGAATGGTTCAACGAGAAAAGTCAAGTTGAGAAAAAATATATAAACGAGTTAAATAACTCAGGTGCATATGAAGTTAATATAAATATTGAAAGAGAAGGTAAGTTAAATATGTGTTGATATGAGAAAAGTTGGCATTTACTTATGTGTTTAGCCATGCTTTGTATAGTTGGTTTGAATTACATTTGTTTCATTTGATGACTTAATTTGTATATGGCTTACTAAGCTTTTGAAAGCTTACTTTGTTTATTGTTTCATTGTTTTATAGATTATCGAAGCTAGCTCGGACTCGGGGATCGTTAAGAATCAACGTCACACTATCGATCACTTATTTGGTACTTTGAAAGCTTGTATATATGGTATATGGCATGTATAGGCTAGTTTCATTTTGATATGGTTTGAGTTATGAATCTAGCCATGTGAGTTGGCTTGTAAATGATGTAAGGTTTGGTATGTTTTTGGCCATTTGGTATCGTTTATTATTGTCTTATGTTTGAGGTATAAATTGCTTTGTGAGTTGGCATACTTTGGTATGGATTTGAGATGTTTAAATGGCTAATGGTAGGTGATGTATATATGCCTATGATATGCTTGTTTGTGGTTAGGTATTCAAAGGTCAAGTTGGTTGGTTTAATGCTTGATTATGGTATATGCCATATATGCGGTTTAAGGTTGAGGTAAATGATGAATTTGGATGATCATTGAATTGAGTTTATATGTGGACTATAGCTAATGAACCAAGTTAGATTTGATATGTGTTATGTATAAAAATGATTATGTTTTGAGTAGTAAAATGATGGCTTTGAAATGGTATGAACTGTGCATGAAATGGCTTCGTTTTGGCTACTTATTAAAGTGTGGAAATGGTATAAAATGTCTTTTTATAAGTATTCATGAATAGGGTGAAAAATGTGGCTTAAACCAAGCCTATTTTCGTGCCACACGACCTAGCACATGAGTGTGTGACTTGACTGTGTGATCTCTGCACCTTAGCTGAAACAAGTTAGTGAGTTATATGGCATTGATACACTGGTGTGTCTATAGGCCGTGTGTGGCACACAGGCCGGCATATGGGCGTGTGGTCGGCCGTGTGACCCAAGTTAATAACCCCTCCAGATTTCACATGGCCTGGCACACAGGCGTGCCCACGGCCGTGTGGTGCAAGTCAGTATGTATGCCCTGTTTTCATACAGCCTGTAACACCCCTTACCCGGATTTGAGGCCAAAACCAGGTATGAGGCATTACTGGACTTAACATACTTTACCATACCAAATCGGGCCATAAATTTTCATTCCAACTTAAAACTTTTCATTCTATTCATAACGCCACTATTATGGGCTTACGAGACGCAACACATACATATAGAGAGGTTCGAAACTGAACCGGAAGCTTTTGAACACTAAGAAAATTTTTGCTCATAACAGGGCCACATGCTCGTGTGGAAAGGAACACACCTCTGTGGGCAGGCCGTAT
The DNA here is from genome assembly GCA_020496765.1 of Gossypium stocksii. Taxonomy (NCBI): domain Eukaryota; kingdom Viridiplantae; phylum Streptophyta; class Magnoliopsida; order Malvales; family Malvaceae; genus Gossypium; species Gossypium stocksii. The sequence continues at coordinate 76,838,138 of CM035624.1, read as the reverse complement.
GGTCAGACACACCTATGTCCCTAGTCTGTGTGAATTTTATTTCTCATTTCGAACCTACAGGGGTTTTCACACTACCTGGCACTCGCCTGTGTCTATGGCCGTGTCCTTCACATGGCCATGACACGCCCTTGTCTTAGCCCGTGTGTGAAAACCTTGACATTCTGTTTATGACGTCAGCAAACATTTGGGTCACACGGCCAAGTCACACGCTCGTGTGCTAGGCTGTGTGGTGAATTTAATTTTCGTAATTAATGTGTAGACTTTGCACGGCCTGGGTACACGCTCGCGTCCTGAGGCTATGTCTTTCACACAGCTGAGACACGCGCCCATGTCTCTGCCCGTGTGTTTATGACTGGGCATTCCATTTTGCTAAATTTGGATACAGGGAACACACGGCCTATCAACACGCCCATGGGGCTGACCGTGTGTCGCACACAGCCTAGACACACACCCGTGTGTCTACCCATATGGACAAATATGTAACGCCCCGAAATTGGGCTTGGAACAATAGGCCGTGTGGGCTCACACTTTGGACTTACAGAAATTAGTGGACCGGCTGTGTCGTACACTTGGCTATGGGAAAATCTATCTTAGCGGCCCATACGAGCACGTGGGCCCAACTTAGGTTGCGTAATACAAAAGGAGATGTGATCTAGTGGCAAGGAAGTGACGCCATAGAGGAAGCAAGGGGTCCAAGGTTCAAGTCTTGGCTCTTGCAATTTATTTTGGTTTCCCTTTTAAATAAATCTAGAAGTGAGTAGGCGGGCTTTAAATTTAAATGTGTTGGACTTATGACACAAAAGGAGCTTGTGTCCTAGTGGTGGTGGCGTGACATGGTTATTGAGAGGACTATGGTTCGAACCCTTTTGCACGTAAAGGTTGATTATTTTGCTAATGCTTTAATTTTGTGGGATTGATGGAGAATCCCACATCGAGAAGCTAACATGAGAATAGGTGAGGAGCTAGCTTTAAATAGAGCAAACCATGAGGAGAGTAGGCATACTTTTCTTGGCTTATCCCTTTCGCTTTGTGGCATGCTCGTTGGGTTAGGCATTTTCGTTGGGTTAGGCGTTGGATCATTCGTTGATCTGTATGCCGTTGGGTCATGGTGGTGGTGACCGAAGTTGATCAACACACTCCTTGGGAGTCAAGGGTGCAATTACTGTAGGCTTCTAGGCATAGCAGTGTTGGGAGCGCGAATAAACTTCAGATTGCTATCAGGTGTGTACTTCTAACCCTTGTTTGATAGGCCAGAATCGGCCAAATGGGCCCGACAGGCTGTGGGCCCAGATAAGGAAAAATTGGTAGATTGGTAATAAATGACGAGCTGATTAAGTGGGTTGTATGCCTTGGAATAGGTTTGGGCCTGAGGGGCCGTATAAATGTGAGTAGGCCTAATGGGCCATATAAATGTGATTGGGCCTGATGGGCTTTATGAATGTATGTGGACTCGTTAGGGTTTTGTAGTGGACTTTGGGCTAGTATCTAATAATTGTTTAAGCAGACATAAAACTTAATTAATCAATTAAGTGTGATTGTGGACAAGTCATAGGGTTGAAGTGTGGCAATGGGTATATGCATGTCTAGGATTGGATTAGGGAGAGCTTGGTACTTAAGCGGTCTTAATGACTCACCTCCTCTTCTCTGGAATCCTACCTAGTGCATAGTATCTGTTCACTTTAGGCAACGAGGACTTGTTGACGGGCCAAGATGCGTAATTAGACCCATAGTGTTAAGAAATTACCAAAATACCCTCCCGATTTGCAAAATTACTGAAATGCCCTCAGTTTACAAAATTACCAAAATACCCCTGGTTTCTAAAATTACAAAAATACCCTCGCTTTGCGAAATTACCGAAATACCTCTGATTTGCAAAATTACCAAAATACCCTCAAATTGTAAAATTATAGAAATACCTTTAATTTGCAAAATTACTAAAATACCCTCGAATTGCAAAATTACTGAAATACCCCTGACTCATAAAATTACCGAAATACCCTTGATTTATGGAAAATTACCGAAATACCCCTGGATTGCAAAATTATCGAAATACCCCCGAATTACGAAATTACTAAAATAACCTTGTAGTGTAAGATTACCAAAATACCCTTGTAGGGTAAAATTACTAAAATACCCCTGTAGGTTAGAATTACGATTATGCCCTCGAGGGTAGGTAACTGTTTTGGAACTGTTTAAAGCTATGAATGTTACTGTCTTTCGTAAGCATGCTATGTGATATACATATTAATGTATGGGCCCACATTGGGCTATGTAACGGGCTTTTAGGCCCAGTAAATTTGTAACTTTCATAATAGTAACTTAAATGCTCCGGATAAATATGAAATTGTTAATGGACTAGAATGTGTACTTGGGCCCACGATGAGATGATGACCGATATACCTAAGGGAAAAATAACTAAAATGCCCTTATGTGATATATGTACGATTTGTATGTCATATGTGTATTATGATGCATTCATGAGATATTATGTTGCATTTGGCGGGGATTTTGATACAAAGAAATATATGTGAGGATCGCATAATCGCTAAACGACTGTGGATCCACCGGTGGCCTTTAAGCCTATTATATGACTAGCAACTCTGCTGCAATGATTGAGTTAGTGCCGCAACCAGTGCTACCATTAGAGTGTAGGCATGGGTGGGTTGATATTTATATCCCCACAGGAGTGCAGGGTTGGAAGGGAAAATGGAGTGCAGGGTTGGATGGGATGGGAAAGCATACATCTTGCATTATGCATATGATTCTGCTATATTTGTGATATGGGCCCAAGCCCAACTGAGGCCACTATGGGCTAAGGCCCAAAGGCCACCAATATTGAATAGGGCTTAGGCCCACCTGATTCTATTAAAGGGCTCCAGCCCAGATTAATTCTATTTCTGTTTCTGTTTACTGACTGTTACTCTAATAAGGGGATTACACACTGAGTTTTCGCAAACTCACCCCATTTATTAACCTTTCAGGTAATTCCCTGCCTTAGACGGATCAAAGCTGCAAGGGACTCGGAGAAGGCTACACACTGCTTATGATTTTTGTTTTGGATTATTTACTCTCAAGTACTTTACTTTGGGTTTGGTTTGTAATAAAGCCTTTTATAATTTCTGGATTACAAATTTAGGATTTTACTTGTAGCTTTATAATTGCTAGAGGTGGAAACGGGTTTTTCCAAAACAACAACTGATTTAAATTAAGCTTCCGCAACGATTAAGATTTTATAGGTAATAATGTCTTAAAAAGGGAATAATCTTTTAAATAAACCACGTTTGGAATTGATCAAATGCAAACTGAGGTTTTACACAAATTTTTAAATAATAAGGGTTTTCAATGAAAACACGGTTTTCGAAAAAACACTTCAATGTGACACGCCATATCGGTCATAATGTCTGGGCTGGGTTTGGGGTGTTAAAAAATATAAGGCTATTTACCAAGCCATTTGCCATCCTGAAACGCAGCCACACTTATACCATTTCCAGCAACACATAGCATGACAATAATAGACCTCAATTTCATACTACGCTCATCATGAATATACTTTACACATTATTCATTCAATTGCGTAAGCTTACACTTCATGAATTTCATCATCATTAAATAAATATAATGTAACAACCCTTACCTGGGTTCAACGCCGAAACCAAGTACAAGGCATTACCAAACGATAACACAACCAATCGTACAAAATCGAGCCACAAAAATGCTGTTCCAATTTAAAACTTCTTCATAAAATGTCATGCATTCATTAAAATGGGCTTACTGGGCCCAAAACATAGTTTGGGAGTGCTCTAAGACCAAACGGAGAACTAAGGAAAATTTTGGAAAATTTAGCTAAAAACAGGGCACACGCCCAGGGACACGCCCATGTGGGCAGGCAGTGTGGTCACACACGCCCGTGTCCCTAACCCGTGTGGAATTATTGCAAATTTATTTTTCATTTCAAACCTACAGGGGTTTTCATATGGCCGAGTACACGCCCATGTCCCTCACATGCCTCGACGCGCCCGTGTTCTCACCCCATGTGTAAAACCTTGAGTATTATGTTTATGACATCAGCATGCAAATTTAGTCACACGGCCACGACGCACGATCGTGTGGATAGGCCTTGTGACGTCCTGATTCTCTGAAAATTTCATGCAAGTTTCACACGCCCTACGCACATGGCTGTGGTGGTCGACTGTGTGGCCCTAAGTTAGGCTATTTTCCAAGCTAATTATCACCCTAAAACACATGCATCCTTACACTATCTTCACCATAACACACCACAACATCAATAGGCATCTAAGTGGCCGCATTTGATAGTTTATCAGCACGTATCACTTCATCCACACACAAGCACACAAACCATTCTATGAATTACCTCATATAGGTATACAAACTTTAGTCAACATTAGCCATGTCACATGGCCTTAATACAAAATGATTTATCAAGAGACATATATCCACATGGTAGTCAGCCCAATTTGACACTTATAACACAACTTAGTCCCTATGCATGACATAGTTCAAAAGAATTCATATTAATATACCAAAAAGGATATTGTTGATAGTGTGGGTGATCCTCTGACACTTCCCGATCTCCAAGCTCACTTGACTACTCTATAAAACACGGAAAAAGAGAAAAGTGTAAGCTTTAAAAAGCTTAGTAATTCTATATGTAAATGATCAACATCATACCAACATCCATAATGCCAAAGGTTATATCTCAACATATCAACTTACCCACCTAACCTTACCAATATTCACATACATATCAAGCACATTATTTACATATATTCAAGTTCACATGCACCCTTGCAAACACATACACTTGTCCATATATTCACTTGCTCATATATACACCTGCACTTACATACCACATAACCACACAAGTCTCTTTTAACAAGCATTCTCATTGAACCCTTCAAAATAACATTCAACACTCGATGGTTCTAGCACATAGCTCCACCAACATATAACCCGACTCTCGTGTACACATGGTGAACTCTTGATTTCACCCATGTGACCTATCCATCAAATCCCGTAGCTCTTGTATCTACGTGGTGTCCAACACTCGGGATCACACATGCGACCTAGCTACATGTAACATAGCTCTCGTGTCTACATGATGTACCCTTAGTACCATACATGTGACCTAGCTATCTTTCACCTGTAGCTCTCGTGTACACATGGTACACATCCAGTATTACACATGTGACCTAGCTACCACATAGTATCTCGTAGCTCTCTTGTACACATGGTGTCCTACCCTCGGAACAACACATGTGACCTAGCTACACATTATTCGTATCTTCGGTTTTCTGAAAATTCAATCGGGAACTTCAATTTCCATAGATTTCCAATTCATAAATGTCACCAATAATGTTTCATAATATACATTAATTATTATTATACAATAAAAAAATATCGATGTATTACTTACATATAAATTTACCTTGATTACAAAATATGTCAAATTTGAAATTTAATCCGAAACCTTGCCTTTGCCCCGATTAAGGTCAATTCCACGTTCTTCTCGATCTATAATAACACATTCAACTCATTTAATACACACATTGCTCAATTTAGTCCAAAATCATCCTATGGCAATTTTGCAATTTAGCCCCTAACTTTCTCAAGTTTTACACTTTAGTCTCAAGTTTTACACTGTAGTCCCTAGCCACAATTTCAGAATTTATGCACACAATATTTCATCTTTTACAAACAAGTCCTTTATGCTATTTTCATAAAAAATCATCTAATAAAACATGTTCACCACACTTAAAACTTTCATATTCTACCATTAGACATCAAAATACATGAATGTTACTTATGAGTAAAATTTTAAACATAAGCCTTAGCTCAAATTAGTGGTAGAAATAGCTAAATCAAGCTACGAGAATCTCAAAAATACGAAGAGCATTAAAAACGGGGATAGGAGGTACTTACAATCAAGCTAAGTGAACAAAACCCTATCTATGGAGAACAAGGGATATTCGGCCAAGGAAGAAGATTATGGACACCAATTTTGACTTATTTTTCCCTTTTAATTCATTTATTAACCAAATGACCAAAATGCCCTTTATTAAAGCCCTTGGCATTTTATCCTTCCTTGGGCACTTTTGTCAAAACTAAGTTAAAATAGTCTAATTAGCCAATAAGGACCTTTAATTTAAAACCCCTTTTCAATCAAGTACTTTTATGAATTAAGACACATACTTTTCACTTATTGCAATTTAGTGCCAACTATAAAATTAGACATGCAAATAATGAAATTCATCAACCCACTTTTCCCACAAACATTTAATCACCCAATAAATGTCAAAACTCAATCGAAAAAATATTTTAGACCTCGGATTCATGGTTTTGAAACCACTATTCTGTTTAGCCCCTAATTCGGGCTGTTACATATAACTTAACTAGTATTGGCCTATTCCAATGGCCATTTACAAAATGAAATAAGCAACATTAATAGCCAACACATTGGCTAACCAATATGACATATAACAAAATTGTAACACCCTTACCCGAGACTGTCGCCGGAGTCGAGCACGAGGCGTTACCGGACTTAACTTACTCATTCGGGTATAGAAATTTACTTTTAAAATTAATTTATTTTCATTCATTCAATATATCCCTAAAAAGGGTCATCGAGACCCTAAATCATGCTATTAAAATGGTTCAGGGCCAAACCGAGATTAATAAAATTTTTTCGATTACTTAAACGAACCAAAATAAAATTATTTCTCTGTTCCTTATAAAGCTGTCTAACTGCATCACAGTCACTAAAAAAAATCAAAACTCAAGTTACAAAACTCGAAATCTAATTCCGTAAATTTTCCCTAAAACTAGACTCATATACCTTCTTACTAATTTCTTTATAGAATTTTTATCCAGCCAATTAGTACAGTTTATTAGTTAAAGTCTCCCCTGTTATGCAATTCGACTACTCTAACATCTGTTCACTACAAATTAGTTTTCTCTCTATACAAAATTCAAATAGGCATGTTGTTTATTTCATTTGAAACTAGACTCAATAAGGAACTTAGGCATATAAACTATAATGCCTAATTATTTATGTAAAATTTATGGTGAATTTTTAAAGTCAGCATAGGGGATCACGAAGTCCATCTGGAGCAGTCTCACTCAAATGCAAATAACTCATAATATAAAACTCTTTTACTTACTCTGCTTCTTCCACATGAAAATAGACTCGCTTTAATTTCATGTCTCATTCACTATTTAATTCCATATCTACTAATTTTAGTGATTTTTCAAAATCACGTCACTGCTACTGTTCGAATCTATTTTTAAGCTATTTTCACATTTTTCATGGTTTCCATGTGATAATTACCATTTAGGCATATATAGTATTAAACCTATGTTTGATTAGTCATTCCAATAGCTAATCATCAACAAGTATTTACATACCATTCATTAAACATATCCTAAGGACATTCATACCAAAAGAAGCCAAGTCCCTATACATGCCATACGCGAAATGAAACGTCTAGTTATACCAAAATGATCCTGTTGATAGTGTGACCAGATCTCTGACGTTCCTTGCGATTCCCGAGTTGGCTTGGTAAGAACTATAAAAAGAAGGAAAATAAAGAGAGTAAGCACTAAGCTTAGTAAGTTTACAAGTAAATAAATCACAACATTCACCCTAAATAATAGTTAATCATAATATCATCAAGCATCATAAGCTTTCCTTACACCTCATTTCTTACCCTCTTCCTTATTCACTTACTTTCTTCTTACTTGATTATTCAATAAAATCATGAATATAACTTACCTTTCCTTTGCCGAAAGTTTCTTGTAATTTAACCTGTACAATAGCCCGTTGAACCACTTGGAATACTAAGGATACTTGGGTTTTCCTGTCTGATAATAGCCTGTCAATGCCATGTTCTAGACATGATCTTACATGAGATGTTCCCTGTCCTACCAAAGCCATATTTTTAATATGGACTTACATGGGATATTCCTGTCCTGTCTGATAACCTAAAATGTCACGACATTCCGTATCCCAAACATTCCTAGAGTTCAAACGGGGCTTTCTGATACTTTTTCTCTGTCATCTCGTTTTTAGTTCAACTTCGAATATTTTCATAAAGTAAATGTATATATGCTGAAAATTAACAACATTAATGTAAAATAATGAAATATTGCATTTATTTACCGTAAACTTACCTCGATACAAAATACGGTTAAACTTGATAATTTAGTCCTTTACTTTTTCTCTTCCCCGATCTACTCCTGAATTTCGTTCTTCTTGATCTATAATAGCAATTTAGCTTATTTAATACTCACATTTATCAAAACAGCCCTTAACTCAAACTTTGGAAAAATTACATTTTTGCCCCTAAACTTTTGCATATTTACACTTTTGCCCCAAGGTTCGGAAATTAAACTTTATCCCAAATTCTTATGTTTTAGGACATGCTGATCATTTATTTACCAACAATAACCTCAAATTCCCACTATAACATGTACTTATGAACAATAGGTACTTTTACCGATTAAGCCCTTTTACTCGTTTTTACTTAAAACCGAGTAGCACAAGTTGTCTAGCATAATTTAAAACCTCATATTCTATCATAAAACATCAAAATAAACACTTTTCACCTATGGGTATTTTTCCAAATATGAATCCTAGGTTAAATTATTGCTAGAATAAGCTAAATCAAGTTATCGAGACTCCAAAAACGTAAAGAACATTAAAAACGGGGATTAAAATCACTTACTATGGAGCTTGGAAGCTTGAAACAAACCCTAGCTATGGAGAACCCTTGAAATTTCATGCTAATGAAGAAGATGGACATATTTTGCCATCTGTTTCCCCTTTTTTTAATCTTTTAATTACCAAATGACTAAAATACCCTTCATTAAAAACTTTGGTTATTTCTACCTATGTATGTCCATTTTTGTCCAAAATTTTAGAAATTGGTCAAATTGCTATTTAAGACCCTCTAATTAATATTCCAAGGCAATTTCATACTAAAAGCTCCTAGAATGCAAGTTTTGCAACTTATTCGATTTAGTCCCTAATTTCAAATTAAGCACTTTATGCATAGAATTTCTTCACAAAATTTTCACAAAATCATGCAATCATATCATAAACCTCAAAATAATTATAAAATAATTATTTCTATCTCAGATTTTTGGTTTTGCAACCACTGTTCCGTTCAGGCCCTATTTTGGGATGTTACAAAAATGACCAAGTTCCTATACATGCAATACCCAAAATAATCAAACTTTACTATACCCAAAAGTTTAGCTTCATAGTGTGAATCGAGCTCTGACGTCCTTCAACCCCCGAGCTAGCTTGGCGACACTACAAGAAAAGGGAAAAGAGAGGGAGTAAGCATAAAGCTTAGTAAGTTTGCATGTAATAGATAATAACATAAAAATCTTATAATAACATCCACACATTACATTATGAATTAACACATAAATTTTTCAAGTGAACATTAACATGGCTTACTCATGCTCATTCTTACCGACCACATATCACATACAGGACTCATTTCTCATGAGTTTCGCATATGTGCCTATATCACTCCATCACATAACTTTAGCCTTTTTCATCTTTAACATAAACTTTAATTCCTTTCTCCGTTGAACCACTTGGAATATTGACGGATACTCGAAAAATGTCATACACGTGGTAAGATGCCAATGCCATATCCCAGATATGGTCTTACATGGGATCATATGTCAATGACTATGCCATATCCCAGATATGGTCTTATACGGGATCTCATATCGATCCTAATGCAATATCCTAGATATGGTCTTACACGAGATCGTACATCGATGCCATGTCCTAGACATGGTCTTACACGATTTCATACCGAAGCCAGGTCCCATACATGGTGTTACACAGAATCACAATTCAATGCCGATGCCATATCCTAGATATAATCTTACACAGGACCTTATAAATCTAATGTCGTGACAAGGGTATCCTTTCTATTCCTAAGGTTCAACCAGGACTTTGATATAGCATGACTTCATCATTTCTTCACTAAGACCTCATTAACCAATTTCATAAAAAGAATATACATTTCATGCAATATCAAGCATTTAAATACATAATAACATAATGTTGATTTATTACACACAAACTTACCTCGGTACCAAAATATAGATAATTGTTCAATTTAGTTAACCACCTTGTTCTTTCCTCGGTTTAGGTCTGGACTTCGTGTTTCTTGATCTATAATGACAAGTTTCACTTATTTAATTATTACATTGACTAAAATAGCCCTTGAATCATACTTTGGAAAAATTATAATTTTGCCCCTAAACTTTTACATATTTACAAAATGGTCCCTAGGCTCGTATGATGAAATATACTCATTTTCTTGGTTACCAAAGCCTAGTCGAACCTATCTTATGCTTATAATAGCTCACATTTTCCTTCAAATAAGATTTTTACTACGCATTTTATCACTTTTAAAATAGGTCCTTTTTAGGTGTTTCCATGAAAAATCACTTAGAGAAAGATGTTCATCACACATCAAACTTCCATACTCCTCCATTAAACATCAAAATACATGCATGCCATACATGGGTAAGTTTTTTAACATGAACCCTAGCTTAAAATAGGGGTAAAAATAGCTAGATCATGTTTCGAGGATCTCAAAAATGTAAAGAACATTAAAAACAGGGCTAGGATGCACTTACTTTGAGCTTGAAAATGAACAAAACCCTAGCTATGGCTTCCTTGAGATTTTTCCCTTCCATGTCCATTTTTGTCCATCATGAGATATAATGGTCTAATTACTAACTAAGGACCTCTAATAAATTTTCTAATACTTTTTCATACTTAAAACTTCCAGAATATCATATTTTGCAATTTTTTCAATTTAGGCCTAAAAGACAAATTGATCACTTAATCATAAAATTTCTTCATGAAATTTTCACACAACTATGCAAACATGTCATAGACGTCATAAAAACCATAAAACATATATTTCTACTTTAGATTTGTGGTCTCACAACCACTATTCTAACTAGGCCCTAAATTGGGCTGTTATAATTCTCCCCCTTAGGGATTTTTGTCCTCGAAAATCTTACCGGTGAAAAGGTTTGGATATTGGTTTCTCATAGCCTCTTCAGGCTCCCATGTAGCCTCTTCTACCCCATGTCTTTGCCACAATACTTTCACAAGAGCTATACTTTTATATCTTAACTGTTTGACTTCTGGAGCCAAAATCTTAACCTGCTCTTCGCCATAAGTCATGTCCGGTTGAATTTCAACCTTTGTCGGTACAATCACATGTAAAGGGTCTAACTGATATCTTCTCAACATGGATACATGGAACACATCATGAATCCTTTCTAACCCTAATGGCAAAGCCAACCGATAAGCTACCGTCTCTATCCTCTCGGTGATCTCATGTGGTCCGATAAAGTGCGGACTCAATTTTCCTTTTCGGCCAAATCTAAGAACTTTCTTCCATGTGGACACTTTCAAAAATACATTATCACCAACTTGAAACTCAATCTTTTTCCGTTTCAAATCTGCATAGGATCTTTGTCTATTCGAAGCAGCTTTTAAACAATCACGAATCACTTTTACTTTCTCTTCAGTTTCTCTGGCCAAATAGACCCCGTGAATCTGATTTTCTCTGAGTTCGGTCCAATACAAGGGCATTCGGCACTTACGCCCATACAATACCTCATAAGGCACCATTTTCAAACTCGACTAAAAACTGTTATTCTAGGCAAATTCTACTAACGGTAAATACTTTTCCTAATTACCTTTAAATTCCAAAACATAGCATCGGAGCATGTCTTCAAGTACCAGTATTACCCTCTCGACTGTCCGTCGATTTGCGGATGGAAAGCTGTACTAAAATTCAACTTTGTGCCTAAGGCTTCTTGCAGCTTTTTCCAAAACCATGATGTAAATCTCGGATCTCTATCTGAAATAATTGACAACGTACCCCATAAAGTCTCACAATTTCTGAAACATACAAATCCGCCAACTTGTCAAGTGAATAGTCAATGCATACCAATATAAAATGAGTCGATTTCATAAGCCTATCAACCACAACCCATACAGCATCTTTCTTACTCAGCGTAAAGGCAACCCTCTCACAAAATCCATAGTAATACGGTCCTATTTCTACTGGGGAACCATAATAGGATAAAGTAAATTAGAAGGTACTTTCAACTGATCAAAGCTTTTATGACACTTTTTAGACCATTCGAATTTTACATCTTTCTGAAGCAATTTCATCATTGGAGTGGCTATCATAGAAAAGCCTTTTATGAACCATCGGTAATAACTAGCAAGTCCCAAAAAACTACGGACCTCAGAAACATTTCTCGAAGGCTTCCACTCCAAAATAGTTGAAATTTTGCTCAAATAAACTTGGATACCAGATGCTGATACAATATGGCCCAGAAAACCAACTTCACACAACCAGAATTCACATTTACTGAACCTTGCAAACAATTGCTTATCACGCAGAGTTCGTAGCACAACTTTCAAATGCTCGGCATGCTCCGTTTTATCATGTTAATAAATTAAAATGTCATCAATGAATACAAAAAAATCGATCTAAATACGATCTAAAAATTCTTTTCATCAAATCCATAAAAACACCAAGAACATTTGTTAATCTGAAAGGCATAACTAAAAACTCATAGTGTCCTTACCTCGTTCGGAATACAGTTTTCAGAATGTCTGAATCTTTTACTCTCAACTGATAATAGCCCAATCTCAGACCTATCTTTGAAAACATAGTAGCTCCTTTTAACTGATCGAACAAATCGTCAATTCTGGGCAAAGGATATTTGTTCTTTATAGTCAATTTGTTCAACTGACGAAAATGGATACACATTCTCATCGTGCCGTCTTTCTTTTTCACAAACAGAACTGGAACACCCCAAGGTGAGAAACTCGGTCTAGGAACCCTTTATCGGTCAACTCTTGCAACTGAGACTTTAATTCTTTTAACTTAGTTGGATCCATTCTATACAGAGCTATAGATATCAGAGTAGTCCCCGACACTAATTCAATGCCAAATTTGACTTATCGGATCGAAGGTAATCCGGGAAGTTCTTCAGGAAATACATCAGGGAACTTACAGACAACAAACACTAATTCAAATTTCTTTTCAGTAACTTTTGAGTCAATCACATAAGCAAAGTAGCCTTCACAACCCTTTTTCACATATTCAGAGCTTTCATCGAAGATATCACAATAGGCAACTCATTTAAGTCACTAGATTCAATTTGGACTATTTCATCATTCTTGCATCTCAAATCAATAACTTTTTATTTGCCATTCAATATAGCATTATGCAAAGTCAGCCAGTCTATACCCAAAATTATGTCAAATTCATCAAAAGGTAATAGCATCAGATTAGCCAGAAAATAGATATCTCGAAACATCAACAGGCAGTTCTTGTAGACTTTGTCGACTAGAACACTTTTGCCTAAGGGGTTCAATACTCTAATTACAAATTCAGTAGACTCTACAAACAAAGTCTTATTGCATACTAAATTCATGCATATATAAGAATGCGTTGATCCTAGATCTATCAATGTAATCACAGAAGTAACGTAAAGAGTGAATATACCTGTAATCACATCTGGAGACGAAGCTTCTTCACGAGCTCGGATAGCATAAGCTCTGGCAAGAGCTCTAGCCTCAGATAGAACAGCTATAACTTTAGTAGCTCTTTGACTGCCACTCACATTTCCCGTATTTCTGTGAGGTCTACCTCTAGCTGAGGTGTTACTCGGTCTCAGATTCTGTGTAATCTCTTACTCAATAGGCCCAAGACAGTCTCGAATAAAGTGATCCAAGGATCTACATCTAAAACAAGCTCGATCATTTAATCTACAACTTCCTAGATGTCTTTTACCACAATGTCTACACTTATATCGATCAGATTGGACATTTCCAATACTTGCAACTGAAGTAGCAGGAGCTCTGGAGCTCGAATGTGATCTCGCACGATCTCTAATCGAATGTCCTATATTAGCCTTTTAACGGCTATAGTAATCTCAGAATTTCTTTGACTTAGACTGAAATGATTTACTTGCGGATCTCTTTCTCACATCTCTAGCTTTTGAGTCAGCTTTTCTTTTATCTTTCCTGAGTTCTTCGGCTTTACATGCTCTATCAACAAGCACAACAAACCTTTTAATTTCAAGAATACCAACTAATAGACAGATATCTTCGTTCAAGCCATCTTCGAATCTTTTGCACATTATCTCTTCGGTCGAGACACATTCTTGGGCATACCGGCTCAGTCAAACAAACTCTCACTCGTATTCTGTTACGGACATACGGCCCTGTTTCAGCTCAAGAAACTCTTTACGTTTCTGATCAATAAATCACTGACTGATATATTTCTTCCAGAATTCAAATTGAAAGAAATCCTAGGTTATTCGTTCTTTCAGAACAACAGAAATCAAAGTTTTCCACCACTGATAAGCTGAGTCTCTCAACAAAGAAACAACATATTTAACACATTCGTCGGGAGTACAAGACATTCATCGAACACTCGGATGGTATTCTCAAGCCAAAACTCAACTCTCTCGGCATCATCATCAATAGTGGCCTTGAACTCTTCGGCCCCATATTTTTGGATTTTATAAATTGAAGGCTTATTCATTAGTATCAGATTTACAACCGGAGGTACAAAAAAGGTCTGAGGGGGATTAGGCAGGCGCGAAGGTTGTTAAGCGCTGGATTCGTACGAACGAACTCTGTAAACCACTCATTCATCATTTAGAAGAAAGCTTGTTTAGCTTCTCCCTCGTGGCTACTAGTTACGTTTCTCAAATCAAAAGGCACTGCCCCTTGAGCGGAGCGGGTGCATTACTCTCAACATCGTCAGTTATGGCTTGTTCGGGATCCATTACTATACAAAAACACATTTCATTTGTCAAGATTCATCATACTATCACATTTTAGATATATGGCATGTATAGCTAGACTCACATACGCTACGTTAAACCTAGAATTGACTAAATCGTAGCTCTGATACCAACCAAATTGTAACACCCCTAACTCATATCTATCGCCGAACTAGGGTTAAGAGCATCACCAGACATATTGAAACTTTTACAAACATTTCACAACATATATCACATATATGGTTATATCACATTCAAACATAATCAATAAGTCCCTATCATAGGTCAATTAGACCTTAAACATGCTTTAATAGAAGGTCGGGACTAAACTGAGCTCATACAAAATTTTCCAAAACTTAGAAATTTTTCAAAGGCACAAAGGTCACACACCTATGTGGTCAGGCCATGTGCCTCACGCGGCTTTAGACATACCCGTGTGTCTAGGCCGTGGTAAAACAGGGCATACATACTGACTTGGGATACACGGCCAAGGACATGCCCGTGTGAAAACTAGAGGGTATACTAACTTGGATCACACGGCCAACCACACGTCCATGTGCCAGCCCGTGTACCCTGCCCAGGCTCAATCAAAAGACACTGCAGAGACAACACCCATGTCCTTACTTGTGTAGGCGTAAAATAGGCTATTTACAAGGCCAACTAGCCACCTATTTTGGGTCCTCCCTACAAGCATCAAATATGCACCAATTATACCACAATTTCAGCCAATTTCTCAACCAAAACATGTATAATTCATACTATATATTCCTCATTCACATTCTTACTCAATGATCAAACCAATCATAACAAATCATAAGCCAAATACATACTAAAACATTTGTTACCTAACTCATTATAATCCATCTCATTTCAAGTCAAAACTATACCAAATTCACAACTAAGCACATATCAAATTGACCATTTCTTTTGGTCATTCATAAGCATCCAAAACATACCATTTTTCATCACATATTCCATGTCAAAACAAAGCCATAATTTCAACCATAAGTTAGCCATATCACATGGCATAGCATATATACATCTCAAAAACATATCTCAACTTATCTAGACTATACATGCCATACTTAAACATTTACACTTTCAAAACGTACCAAAGTCAACTTTGATAGTGTGGGATGATCCTCGATGATCCCCGAGCTTCCAGCAGCTTCGATATCTATAGAATAATGCAAACACACACAAAGTAAGCTTGAAAAAGCTTAGTAAGCCATCTATAAATAAACTTATCATCAAAGTAAATATTCATCATATTATACACATGATCCATATCCAAATACATTCCCAAACCTTATTGATCACATATATATATCACATCTTTCTAATTCACCTACACATATATCATATTCTTTTTCCATTCATATTTCACATATCTTAAATAGCACATATGTATACCTTTCATGCTCACATATTGAACATATCTCAAATGTACTTGATTCGAATTTATCTTAACATAGTCATACATTTCTCACACGTTGAACCGTATGAAATCAAATAGGATACACAAATGTTTCAAAAAGCTCGTCCAATGCCAACGTCCCAAACGTGGTCTTACATGTAATCAAATATCGATGCCACTATCCCAAACAAGGTCTTACATGAAATCGAATACGATGCCGATGTCCCAGACATGGTCTTACACGTAAATCACAAATCGATGCCAACGTCCCAGACGTGGTCTTACACGAAATCACACATCGAATCTTATGTCATGAGATATGTATCCTAACTATTCCTAGGTTCGTACGGGGCTTTTTGGACGTTGTCACATTATCAAAATTATCTCAGAATTTCACATATTCTGCTCTCATAGCCATTCAACACAATTCAAATAAGCAATAATAACTCAATTTAACAAATTTCTTTGTATATTGACTTACACCGTACGGATTCGGATGGAATAAACGGCTATTCAACTATTTTTGACTTTTCCCGAACTAATTTCATTCTCTTTGTTTCTTGATCTAAACACATTCAAATTTAATTCATTCAAGCTCATAATCATTTATATCAATCCATAAACATAAATTTAGGGTATTTTACAAATTAGCCCTCACATTTTCACATTTTAACACTTTAGTCCCTATTTCACAAAATCACAAAATATGCAATATTTCTTTATACAAGTGTCTAGCCAAATTTTCCTCAAGATCATACAAGCCTACATATTTCATGAATTTCACATTTTAGTCCTTCAAATTTTCATTTTCACAATTTAGCCCAAATTACTCAAATTCATCAAAAATCCAAAGACAAAACAATTTATCAAACACATATCTTTCATTTTTCATCAACTATCATCACAAAGCTTCCAATTTCATCAGTGGCACATTTTGAAATCTTCATCAAAATCAGAAATTGAGGCATGGGCTTGATAGTAGACTAAACAACAATAAAAAAAACATAAAAATCATCAAAAACCGAAGCTAAAACATACCTTAATTATACTTAGCAATGGCCGAATGAAACAAAGCTTTAAACCCTTTCTTTTTATTATGAATTTTGGCAAACAAGATGATAATGGACTAATTTCATGCATTTATTTTATTTAACACATAATAATAAACCATTTACTATTTTAACCTTACTAAACAAACATATAAAACATATATATTAAGGCCATTAATGTCCACCATCATTTAAAATGGTCTAATTTCCATTTAAGGCCATCATATTTAAAAGCCACTTTCAATTCGACACTAAATCTGTAACACCCTAAATTTTGGGCTAGAAGTATTAGGCCTTGAGTTTTGGATCGGTTAAAAGGCGGCTTAAATAATTCAAATGTGTGATTTTAGAGTGTTTGGAGGGTACTATGAAGTCCCGGGTTCAAGTTAGGCCATAGGAAAAATTTTGATTTTTAGCCTTAGTCGAACCCTGATCTCAAGTGGTATGACTCTTAAATAAATGAACGAAAAATAAGGCACAAAAAGGAGTGTGGTGTAGTGGCAAAGTGGTGCTACTTAGGTGACAAGGAAGTGACGCCATAAAGAAGCAAGGGGGTCCAAGGTTCAAGTCTTGGCTCTTGCAATTTATTTTGGTTTTTTTTTAAATAAATCTGGAAGCGAGTAGGCAGGCTTTAAAGTTAAATGTGTTGGACTTATGACACAAAGGAGCTTGTGTCCAAGTGGTGGTGTTGTGACATGGTTATTGAGAGGACTATGGTTCGAATCCCTTTACACGCAAAGGTTGATTATTTTGCTAATGCTTTAGTTTTGGGGGATTGATGGAGAATCCCACATCGGGAAGCTAACATGAGAATAAGTGAGGAGCTGGCTTTAAATAAAGCAAACCATAAGGAGAGTTGGCATACCTTTCTTGGCTTATCCCTTTAACGTTGTGGCTTGTTTGTTTGGGTTAGGCGTTGGATCATTCATTGATCTATATGCCGTTGGGTTACAGTGGTGGTGACTGTAGTTGATCGACACACCCCCCGGGGAGTCAAGGGTGCAATTATTGTTGGCTTCTGGGCATAACAGCGTTTAGAGCGTGGATTAACTTCAGATACCTATCAGGTGTGTACTTTACCCTACTCTAGCTATAGAACGGCAAATATCGAAATAGGCCATGTGGGCCCAATGGGCCTGTGGGCCCAATCGGGCAAATGTATGATTATGTAGTAAATATTGGACTAGACTAGGTGAATCTCATATCTGTGGCTAATTTTCGGCTAAACGGCCACACGAGCATGTGGGCCCACTTGGGCCGAGAACGGGCCTTAGACCCATTTGCAATGTTATCTCTGTTTAGAATACTTGAGTCGCTCGAGGCGACTATAGACTTTCTGACGGATTGATAAAATTACTGAAATACCCTTATAGGGTAGAATTACTGTAATACTCTTGATTTGCAAAATTACAAAAATACCCTCAATTTGGAAAATTATCGAATTACCCTCGATTTGTAAAATTACAGAAATACCCTCGATTTGTAAAATTACAGAAATACCCCCGATTTTTAAAAGTACTGTTTTACCCCTAATTTGCAAAATTATCGTTTTACCCCTAATTTGTAAAATTACCATTTTACCCTTGATTTGTAAAATTATCGTTTTATCCCTGATTTGTAAAGTTACCGTTTTACCCTTAATTTGTAAAGTTACCGTTTTACCCCTGATTTGTAAAGTTATTTTTTTACCCCTGATTTGTAAAGTTATCGTTTTACCCCTGATTTGTTAGAATTACCATTTTACCATCAGTTTACAAAATTAAAGAAATACCCAAGTTTACAAATTACGGAAATACCCCAAATTTCAAAATTACCAAAATACCCCTGATTTATAAAATTACCAAAATACCCTTAGTTTATGAAATTACCGAAATACCCCTGGTTTGTGAAATTACTAAAATACCCCTGGGTTGCAAAATTACCGAAATAGCCTTGTAGGGTAGAATTACCGAAATGCCCCTTTAGGGTAGCATTATCGAAATACCCCTTTAGGGTAGAATTACCAAAATACCCCTATAGGGTAGAATTACCGAAATACCCCTATAGGGTAGAATTACCGAGATACCCCTATGGGATAAAATTACCATTTTGCCCTTAGGGTGTTAAATGACTGTTTTGCCCTTGTGGGCAAGTGATTGACTTGGACTGTGTGTTTGACGGATTTGACTATGTTTGTATGACAGTGATTTGACTGATGTGACTGTGGTTGTGTGATTGATATGTTTTAATATGTGTTTAAATGACTGATACTGAACATGACCATTCTGCATACATGTGTGATGATTGAGCATAGCATACACGACATATTAGGTTGGGACATTGATATGGAGGAAGTTCTGTTCTGATAGGATGCACGGGTCGCACGAGACGGCTGTGGATCTAGTAATAATCTGATAAGGTTGCACGGGTTGCACGAGACGACTGTGGACCGACTGAGGGCTTAATGCCAGTTATTCTGAGTATGGCTTTATGCCAACCAACATATGGCTCTATGCTATCGGGATCATTGCTTTGTGCCGATTATATTTGCCTAAAGCTATATGCCTATCTTATTTACTAATGACTGTGTGTCGATCACATTTACCCATGGCTGTGTGCCGGTTATATTACCCTAATTTATAGCTATGTGCCAATCCTATTACAGTTACTGATAGCTTTGTGCCAATTATGATACTACTACTAAAGGCTTAAAGTCGCATTTAAATTAGCAGCATGGTTGCGTCATTGGTGTGTAGGGCTGGGTGGGTCGAGTTATTCCCCACATGGTGTGTTGTATTGGTACGGGTGGTGTGATGGCTGGACTAGGTTGGGAGTTCATTCGCATATTGTTCTGATTCTGCTATGGGCTTGGCCCACACTGTTCTATATAGGGCTAAGGCCCAGACTGATCTATTCTATATAGAGCTTCGGCCCAGTCTATTCTGCATATCTATATTATACTGTTACTGATTCTATTTTGGGCTTAGGCCCACTTGATTCTGATTTTGATTCTAATCTGATAATGTTTCTGATTCTGTAATGGGCTAAGGCCTATCAGGTACTATTTGTTATAGTGGGCTAAGGCCCAATTGACATTGGAATTATAGCAGGGCTGGGGCCTAGACTTTTAATTCTTTTGTATGACTGACTGTTTGTTTTATATGGTAGGGGATTACACACTGAGTTTTAATAAAACTCACCCCGCTTAATAATTGTGTAGGTAATCCCTAGCTTTAGGAGGATTGGTGCTGCGAGGGACTCGGAGAAGGCCACACATTGCTTATGCTCTGTCTTGATTTACTTCTAAGTACTTTATTTCGGTTTGGGCTATAGTAAGGCCTTTTAAACTTTCTAGTTTTTACATTTGGGATTTTATTTATTATTTTATAATTGCTAGAAGTCAGACACGATTTTTTCGAAACAACAACTATTTTTCAAAATATCATGTTTTCGCAACTGTTTTAAATTAGGCTTCCGTAACAATTAAGGTTTTAAAGGTAATAACATTTTACAAGAGAACGTCTTTTAATAAACCACGTTTTAAAAATATGCATACGAAATTCAAGATTTTGCTCAAGTTTTAAATGGCAACAAGTTTTAATAAGAAAGGTTTTCAATGGAAACAAGGTTTTTGAAAAACACCTCAATGTGACACGCTAGATTCGGGCCTAACTTCTAGGCCAGGTTTGGGGTGCTACAAAATCAAATAATTAGCGACTTTTATAATTTCTGTAATTTAGTTCTTTTTGCAAATTAAGCATACAAACGGATAAATTAAATCACAGAAATTTCATAGATAGCAATTCACATATTATAAGACAGAAAGTAATATTTAAATATATTTTTGACGCAGATATATGGTCCTGAAACCACTATTTTGACTAGGGTCTAAACCTAGTTGTTACACCAGTGGTTAAGGGTTTTAGGCATTAAGGGTGAGTCATGGGTTCAAGTTCTTGGGGAGAGCTTTGTGCTCATTAATACTTTTTTTTGTGTTGTTTAGTGGAATTTGAATTTAAGTTGACTCTTAATGGGGGATGTTTGTTGCTTAATTATAGGGATGGGAGTGTGGGGAGTTATAGTTGGTTTTAATTTTTAATTCTCAATTTACTTAAAAAAAAAAAAAGAAAAGCAACTATTTCCCTCAATCCTACGTTCCTTTTTCTTTCTTTCCTAGTTTTAATATTTTTTCCATTTCCTCTTTTCTTACGCCATCTTTAGTTTGGAATTTGGGAATTTTTTTAATCTTTCTTTTGTTACTCTGTGTTATTTGATTTCTTGCAATCATGAGGCTGTTCATTTGGCTTCTTTAGCTTTGTGCGTCTTAGGTGATGTTAACGATACTTTAATCATTTAATTTTGGAGTTATGGGATACTAGAGGTGGTGTTATCGTTAATTAATTAGTTCTGCATTTAGGTGAAGGTCATGAGACGTTGGGCGCTTCTTCAACATCATGAGTGTAACACCCCCAAACCCGGCCTAGACATTAGGCCTGAATCTGGCAGTGTCACATTGGAGTGCCTTTTTGAAACCATTTTTCCTTGTCGATAAAACCTGTTTAGAAATTGACAGCCTCTTTGTTAAAATCTCAATTGTCTTTATCATTTGTTAACCAATTTAAAATGTTATTACTTTTAAAACATGGTTCGTTGCGGAAGCTTTTAGAGTAAATTACGAAAACGTGATGTTTTGTAAAGCATTACTCATTTGAAAAATCGTGTCCTACTACTATTAGATACAACTAAAGTAAAAGCCCAAATTAATAGTTAAAAATTAAAGAGGCCTTATTACAAGAATAATACCCAAATTGAAATTAATAGTAACTAAATATTGAATGTAAAAGTAGGAGCAGTTATGTGGCCACCCTCGAGTCCCTCACAGCACCGATCTACCTAACGCTGGGGATTACCTACACAATTAAAAATAAGGTGAGTTTACAAAAACTCAGTGTGTAATCCCCTAATAAGAAAATAGTCAGTCAAAAATACATAATACAGAAACAATCTAGGCCTAAGCCCATTGCAGAAACTATGGCAATTGGGCCTTAGCCTACAGTAGCCTCGGTTGGGCCTTAGCCCATATCAATATCAGAATCGAAATATGTAATGCTTATAAACCCAACCAACCCTGCACTCCATCTCTTGTCCAACCTTACACTCCTGTGGGGATTAAATCGACCCACCCATCCCTACACTCCCAATGTTATCACCGGTTGCGGCACTAACCAATATCGCAGCAGACCTGCCAATCAAATAATCGACTTAAAGCCATCGGTGGATCTACAGTTGTCTCGTGCTACCCGTACGACCCTAACAGATCAATCACTTCCTCCCATCAATGTTCCCAACCCATGCAGTATGCCGTGCATGTATACAAAACACATAAATAAATTAATGGCATGCTTAATTAGTCATACATCATTCATATCATAGAACAAATAAGTCATTTCTACCCCACAGGGGTAATTCGATCATTTTACCTTCTAAGGGTAATTTAGTCATTTTACCCTTCAGGGGTAATTCGGTCATTTTACCCTCCAGGGGTAATTTGATCATTTTACCCTCCAGGGGTAATTCGATCATTTTACCTTTTAGAGGTAATTCAGTCATTTTACCTTCTGGGGGTAATTCGATCATTTTACCCTACGGGGGTAA
This sequence comes from Gossypium stocksii, assembly GCA_020496765.1. Classification (NCBI taxonomy): domain Eukaryota; kingdom Viridiplantae; phylum Streptophyta; class Magnoliopsida; order Malvales; family Malvaceae; genus Gossypium; species Gossypium stocksii. The sequence goes on along the minus strand of CM035624.1, from coordinate 76,815,155 downwards.
TTCGGTCATCTTACCCTTCGAGGGTAATTCGATCATTCATGGCCCCTGAACGGCCTAAGCTCATGAGATCGCACGTGGGCCTTCACAGACATTCGCTTATGATTACGGGCTCGGTTCACCACACGTGCGATTACACGCTCATGTGGCATCAATTGCCAGTTTCCCAACTTTTCAGCTTTTTTCGATTTACAATCTATTCAGTGTGTGTGTACACACTCTTTTGGCTTTTCAGCAGACTATCAGGTACAGGGTAAAAAAATACACACCTGATTACATAGAGTACTAAAAATCCACGAGCGCCAACACCTATATTTACACATAACATACAATTAATCCCCGATCAATAGAGTTAGAAAAACCCTAACCAAACACTTATCCGAAAGATTGACTACCACTTGCCTTGAATATATCGATCGATCGTGATTTGCTTACTTGATCCAGAGTTTGGTGTAGCCACCCTACCGCATCCTGGTGGAAAGTCCCAAACAGCCGACACTTTACGCTGCTTAAACTTGGGACTAGGGACTACGAGTCCACTTCCATAAGCACTTTTCTTGATCCTCCCTCAGCATGGCTATTACTCGCCATCATTGCCATATCTTCTTGTGACATGCGATCGCAACAATTGCAGACTCTTTCATTTTTTGAGGCATTCAAAAGAGAAACGAGAAATACCATGAATAAAATAAAAATTGTGAATCGGCCATGGAAACAAAAGAACAAGAAAAGAAATCGCAAATGGGGAAGTAAGAGAAAGACTTACCACTCAATATTCGGTCAATACAAAATCGCTTGAGGGAAACCAGAGGAAAAATATAGTTGGTCAGAGGATTGAGAAAGGAAGAAGACAGCGGAAACGACCACAATTCTGAGGCTAGAAACTGTAAGTGTTTTAGAGAAGGGAGAAAAAGAGGTATTCAGCTATCACAAAATGAAGAGAAAAGAAAAAAGAAAGAATTGAGAGACGACGAAAAAGAGGGAAGAAAAGGTAGATATTCGGCTAAGAGACCAAGAGAAAAGATCGAACAAAACAACACCTCAATGGACAAAGGCAAAATTTGGCTACCTTTAAACCATGAATGTAAAAACCTGAGTGAAGTAAAAGCCAAAAGTAGAGAGGAGAAAAAGGCTTAAATGACCGAAAAAGAAAAATCGAGAGTCCTCCAAATGACTTTTACGAACACAACTCCCACAAGAATTGCCCAAAATCTCAAAATAGTGAGATAAGGATCGGCACCCCTCCATAATCATTCAAAGCCAAAAATTAAATGAGCACAAAACCCCCAATTCGGCACCAAAAATTCCCCCTTATTCAAAATCCCCTGATATTCTCCCATATCCTTCCTAAAATCTCTCCTTTATCTCCTCCATGATTTGCTCCAAATATCACTCTAAAGACTCTATTCAAATTCCTCCAGACCCATTCAACTTAAAGTCGCAAACCAACTCTAATACCAGTCATCCCATGTTGCAAAATAAATACCTCTTTACTCAAGGCGTGACTCGAACACCAGCCCCCTTGAAACTCCATCATGCCAGTTACCATCAAGCCAATAGGCTCTTTCTGTCATAACTTATCCTCAATAATTTAAAAGCCTATAAGCCAAAGTCAGAGTTCACTTAAATAAGTAAAACAAAAGTTCTGCGCACTCCAAGACTTGAACATCATACCTTATAGTTACACATCACACCACCTTGCCACTAGACCATAAGCTCTCTTTGTATCATATTTTGTCCTCCATTAATTATAAGGCCTACTTCCAAGCACCTAAGATTTTATTCACCTAAAACCGAAAATTTTACTAAAGCCCAGGTTTGAACCCAGGACTTCTTCAACACTCCTAAACACACCCAAACCTCTTAGCTATCACACAAATATGCAATTCAGTATATGTGGGACCAAAGCCTATTATGTAGCCCGAGTGGGGCCGACGTGCTCGTATGGCCCGCTAAGCCAGATTTAACCATAGCCATGTGTACGACACAGCCAGTCCATTAATTTCCCCAAGTCCAATGACAAACACCCGTGTGGGGCCCACAAGCCCATTGGGCCCACACGGTCCATTTTGGCCCAAAACTTCTAGGCCTAATTTCGGGGCATTATAATGATTTTGTATGGTTACATTTTGAATAATAGTAAAACTATGGAAGAGTTTTTGGTGATTGGAAGGTTTTGATTCTTGTTCAACTCGTGCCTCGTTACCATTTTAATATTTTTTTCATGTTTAGGTCTCGGGGGTATTGTGCTTGCGTTTCTGTTAGAATGGAATCAGGTGTCCAACAAGAAACTCAAAAAATGACGATCGACGAAAGTTAAAAATTGGGCTTGTATAATTCTGATTCTGTAAAAGGATTTTGCATATTCGTATTTGTATAATTCTGATTCTTCAAAAGGTTTTACATCTGTATCTATTTTCCATGATATTGAATCTGGATTTCTATTTATATACGCAGTACACACTGAGTTTCAAAACTCACTCTTTGTTTGCTTGTTCTATTCAGGTAACCCTCAGATTTAAACGAGTCGGTGTGATAGAAGCTCTATGGTGACCACATTTTTGTAAAATTTTATTCTATTAAAATTAGTTTAAACTTTTCTGGTTTTTTAGAGTTTTGTAATTTTAGGACTCTCTAGACTTTTTTGGGACTATTTTTGGTTTTAGATTTTATTTTCGTTTTCTAAGCATAACAACTGATAAAATGAGTTTTCTAAAAATGACAACTTTTCTGAAATAACGGTTTTCAAGAAACAATTTGATTTTCCAAAATATGACATTTTAAACAAACTCTAGTATGATGATTTGTGAGTAATGAAGAAGTTGTTTTTAAATTCTCTTCATAACACTTCTAGATTCAGCCATAATATCTAGGCCAATTTTGAGGTGTTACATTTAGTGGTATTACAGCCAAGTTATAAAACTCAGGCTATAATATTTTGGGTTTAAAATTTTATTTGTAAAAAACTAGTTTTCGAGCAAAGTTTATTTTTACAATTTGAAAAGTATGTAGTACATCAAGCCTCCGACACTGATCCTGTAAGTACTTCTAAAATTAAAATACTATATTTAGAAAACTCTAAACTGTTTAAAACTGCATATAGTTAGTTAGAGACTGAAAATTCTAAACTTTTTGAACTTTCTAAAACTACTTTTGATAATTATTTGAAGTATAACATATTGCTAATAAACACTGAAACTGATTCATAAAACTTCATAATGTAGGTAAAACTTTAAAGACAATGAGTGCTCGTGGAACATATGGTTATGGTACTCGTGGGCATGAGGGCACCGTAGAGGGACTACAGTTGAGTCATCCTTGATGGGCAGTATGCCTAATTTGGATACAAGCAAGACACCAGCTTCACCTTCAGTTGGGACTAGGTCTTAAAGTCGCTCGACTGGGTATGATGTATTGTCCCAAGCCATGTTAAGAGTATTGGAGAGGGTCATTGGGCCTTATTATGGTTCTTGGAGCCGTGGGTTGGTAACTGAACGACTTTGATCTAATGGTGCTAAGCTATTTTGGGGTGTCACTAGAGTCACCCCTACTATGGCTGAATACTAGTTGGAGGCCATAAAGAGGATAATGAATGAGATTGATTGCAGCCTTGAACAGAAGTTGACTGGTGTAATATCTTTGCTTCGCAATGAAGTGTACCAGTAGTGGTTATCGGTTGAGGAGCGTACTCAGCCAGATCAGGTTAATTAGGAATATTTTAAGACTTCTTCCAAAGGAAACATGTGAGGGTGAGTTATGTGGATGCTTGCAGACGTAAGTTCATAAACCTTACTTAGAAGGATAGGACAATGGCCAAGTATGAAGCTGAATTTTTGAGATTGAGCTGTTATACTCGTGGGATGGTGTTGTCTGAGTGTGAGAAATGCGTCTGTTTTGAGGATGGTCTAAGAGAAAGACTAAGAGTTCTAATAGCTCTACAGAGGGAGAGGGAGTTCACTGTTTTGGTGGACAAGGTGAAGATTACAGAAGAGGTTAAATGTGTTGAATTCTAGAACAGAGACCAATAGAGAGGTAAAAATAAAATGGATTTGGAGCCCTCTAGTTTTGTTTAGAGGCTTAAGAAATGGGCCAGATCTGATTGGCCTTCAAGGGTTACAGTTCTAGTTGCTCCTACTATGGCATAGCTGTGCAGTGACTATGGTAGATGCCATCCAGGCGAGTGTTGGAGGAGGTTGGGAGCATGCTTACGATGTGGGTTGATGGAGCATCATATTAGAGATTGCCCATAGCATTCTAATCAAATACAAACTTTAGTTTCAGGTTTTGTTTAGCCTCAGAGGGCAGTTCAGCAACCGCCTAAGGGTCGTGGTCCAGTCAGGGGTAGTAATGGTATGGATAGAGGACAGAAAGCACTGGACAGAGGTGCTAATCAGGCTAAGGTGTGGCAGTCTATGCTGGTTTATGCTACTAGACGTCATGAGGATAGCGACACCACTGATGTGATTACAGGTACGTTCCTTATTTATGATGTTCCTAATTTTGCACTGATAGACATAAGGTCAATGCATTCTTATATAGCTAGATCTATTTCTATAAACTTGGGGATTTTAGTTGAGAGCACTTCCGGTAAGATTATTATACTAAGTCTATTGGGTCAATCTGTTCGGGTTAATAGATTATATAGGAATGTACCGTTAGAGGTGTAAGGGGTTGTGTTTCTGGCTAATCTGATGAAGCTACCGTTTGAGGAATTTAATCTAATTTTGGGTATAAACTGGCTTATAGAGCATCAAGTCAGTCTGGATTGTGTTACTAAAAGGGCGGTTTGAGGCTTGGGAGTGATGTGGAGGTGGTTATGATCAACGAGCATCAAAATTACTTATCTAATGTGCTCTCTGCTCTTGTAGCTGAAAAATTGGGTCGAAAAGGGTGTGAAGCGTATTTGGCCTATGTAAGTGATTCAGCTTTTGTGGTCTCTTCTATTGGGAATATTCAAATAGTTAAAGAATTTCCAGATGTTTACTCCAATGAGTTACCGGGTTTACCTCCAAATCGGGAAGTTCAAATCGGCATCGAGCTTCTACTAGGTACAGGTTTGGTGTCTATCGTTCCTTATCGTATGGCACTGAAAGAGCTTATAGAGCTAAAGGCTCAGCTTCATAAGGTCTTGGATCGTGATTCATTCATCTTAGTATGTCTCCATAGGAGGCACCAGTTTTGTTTGTTAAGAAAAAGAATGGTACCATGAGAATGTGCATCGACTACCGATAGTTGAATAAGCTAACTATGAAGAATAAGTACCCACTTTTAAGGATCGATGACCTATTTTATCAGTTTCGTGAGGCTTCGATATTTTCCAAGATAGATCTCCATTCTAGGTATCATCAGCTTAAGGCTAATGAAGTTAATGTTCATAAGACGACCTTTAAGACTCGTTATGGGCATTGCGAGTTTCTAGTCATGCCCTTTGGTTTAACGAATGCTTCGGCTGCATTCATGGATCTGATGAACCAAGTTTTTAAGCTGTATTTGGATCAATTTGTCATAGTCTTCATTGACAATATTCTGGTATACTCTAATACCGAAGAAGACCATGATGAGCACCTTAAAGTAGTTCTTTCGATACTTCGAGAGAAACAACTCTATGCTAAGTTGAGCACTTGTGAATTTTGGTTAAGAAAATTAATGTTTTTTAGGCATGTGGTTTTTGCAGAGGGGATCTAAGTTGATTCTAAAAAGATTGAAGTTGTAATTGATTGGAAATAGCTTAAGAACGTTTCTAAGGTCTGCAGTTTTTTTAGTCTTGCGGGCTACTACTATAGGTTTGTTGAAAGGTTCTCGTTAATTGAAACTCCTTTGACTAAGTTTTTACATAAGAACGCTCCTTTTGTATGGACTAATGAGCAGCAATTGAGCTTTGAGAAGCTCAAGGCCCATTTTGACTCAGGTTTCTATTTTGATATAGCCTGAATCTGGTAAAGAGTTCGGGATTTATAGTGATGCATAGCATGTCAGATTGGGATGTGTTTTGATACAAGATGGTAAGGTTGTGGCTTATGCGTCCTTACAGTTTAAGTCACATGAGGGGAATTATCCAACGCATGATCTCGAGTTAGCTGCTGTGCTTTTTGCCTTAAAGATTTGGAGGCACTATCTGTATGGTGAGAAGTGTATCATCGACACTGATCACAAGAGCCTTAAGTACCTCATTACCCAAAAGGAGTTTAACCTTAGGCAGCGTAGATAGATTGAACTGCTCAAATATTATGATTGCATTATAGAGTATCATCTAGTAAGGCCAATGTAGTGGCTGACACTCTTAGTTGTAAAGCAATGTTTTATCTGATGGTAATGTTTGCTCGCCTAAGTCTATTTGATGATGGGAGTCTTTTAGCTGAGTTGCAAGTTAAGCTGACTTGGATTGATTAAATTCGGGATAAACAGTTAGGGGATGACTCTCTAGTTCTACGTTCTCGTCAAGTAGAAAATAGTAATACTTATGATTTTGGGCTGAATAGTGATGGAGTTTTGTGTTTCTGAGGACAGTTTTGTGTACCGAATGACTCTGATTTGAGACAGTCTATTCTAGGGAAAGCGCATTGTAGCCCATATGCTATGCATCCTGGTGGAAATAAGATGTATTGGGATCTTTGAGAACTGTATTGGTGGCCAAGTTTGAAACGGAAAGTAACGAATTTTGTTTCTCGATGTCTGACGTGCCAGCAAGTTAAGGCTAAGCATCAGTTGTCTTTGAGTTTGCTTCAACCTGTTAAGATTCCTATGTGGAAATGGAAACGTGTGACTATAGAGTTAATTGGTAGGTTGCCTTTAACACCTATTAAGAAGGATTCTATATGGGTCATCATGGATCAGTTAACCAAGTCTACCCACTTCATACCTGTTCAGACAGATTATCCTATTCAGAAGTTGGCCAAGCTATACATTTCTGAGATTGTGAGACTTCATGGAGTTTTGGTTTCAATAATTTTGGATAGAGATCCTCGTTTCACTTCTTGGTTCTAGAGAAAGCTTCATAAGGCTTTGCGTTCAAGGTTAGATTTTAGTACTGCGTTCTATTCTCTAACAGATAGACAGTCCGAGAGGGTGATTTAGATACTGGAGGATGCGCTTCGGAGTTGTGAAATCAATTTTCAGGGTAGTTGGGAGCATTTTCTACAATTAACCGAGTTCGCCTAAAATAATAGGTTTCAGTCTAGCATTCAGATGACACCTTACAAGGCTATGTATGGTTGTAAGTGTCGTACTCCACTGTATTGGACTGAGTTGGGTGAACGACGAGTTTTTGGGTCCTAAGTTAGTTTTTGAGACTGAAGACTAATTTAGACTGATTCAGGATCGTCTTCAAGTAGCTTTAGATAGATAGAAGTCCTATGCAGATCTGAAGAGGGACATTAAGTACTCCGTGGGTGATTTCGTGTTTCTTAAGGTATCTCCATGGAAGAAGGTTCTACAGTTTGGACGTAAGGGCAAGTTGAGCCCTAGGTTTATTGGGCCATATCAGATTCTAAAGGGTGTGGGACCAGTTGCTTACCAGTTAGAGCTACCTCTAAAGTTAGACCGTATCCACGATGTGTTTTACATCTCCATGTTGAGGCGATATCGGTTGAACCCATATCTTATTGTTCCTATTGAAAAGATCAAGGTTAGACCGAATTTGACTTTTGGGGAGGAGCAGGTTCAAATTTTGGACCGGGATATTAAAGTTTTAAAGAAGAAATCTATTCTGTTAGTGAAGGTTCTATGCTGGAGCCATGGCACTAAGGAATCCACGTGGGAACCTGAGGACCCGATTTGCCAGCAGTATCCGTATCTGTTAGAGTCAAGTAAAATTTAAGGCTGAAATTTCTTTTAGGAGGGTAGAGTTGTAACGCCCTGACATCTTAATTTTGTTTTTACAAATTTTGTCATAACTTGATACCTACTTCAGTGCTTAAGGGTTTTTGGTGTTAAGGGTGAGTCGTGGGTTCGAGTTCTTGGAGAGAGCTTTGTGCTCATTAATACTTTTGTTTTGTGTGTTCTTTAGTGGAATTTGAATTTAAGTTGACTTTTGAGTGGGGGATGTCTGTTGCTTAATTATAGGGATTGGAGTGTGGGGAGTTATAGTTGGTTTTAATTTTTAATTTTAATTTATTTAAAAAAAAGAAACAAATGAAACAACTCTTTCCCTTAATCCCGCGTTCCTTTTTCTTTCTTTTCCAGTTTTAGTATTTTTTTTTCATTTGCTCTCTGTTTGCACCATTGTCAGTTTGGAATTTGGGAATTTTTTTTAATCTTTTTTTGTTACTCTGTGTTATTTGATTTCTTGCAATTGTGAGGCTGCCCATTTGGCTTCTCTAGCTTTGTGCGTCTTAGGTGATGTTAACGGTGCTTTAATCGTTCAATTTTAGAGTTATTGGATGCTAGAGGTGGTGTTATTTTGTAGTCATTAATTAATTAGTTATGCGTTTAGGTGAAGGTCGTGAGACATTGGGCGCTCCTTCAACATCGTGATTTTCTGTGGTTGCGGTTTGAATAATAGGAAGGCCATAGAAGAGTTTTTGGTGATTGGAAGGTTTCAATTCTTGTTGAACTCGTGCCTCATTACCACTTTAATCTTCTTTTGTCGTGTTTAGGTCTCGAGGGTATTGTGGTTGTGTTCCTGTTAAAATTGAATCAAGTGTGTAACGAGAAACTTGAAAAAGGGCAATCATTGAAAATAAAAAATTGGGCCTGTCAATACTATACAATCGTGTCTTGGTGTGTGTGACACACAGCCTAGGCCATTTTGGGCCGTGTCGGTTGTGTGCCAAGCCACGTGGGCCACATGGGCATGCTATTTTGGGCGTGTGGGCCCACACGGGCAAGCTACATGGGCATGTGTGGCCCAAATTTTAAATTTTTTCCCTAGGTTCATACATGTCGTCTTGATCGACTATGGGCCTTCCATAGGGACGGTATGTGTAGTATAAGCCTTAAAGCATGAAATCTACTACTTTGTTAGATTGAAATTAAAGTAAATAACATTAACATGAGTATTATGAAATACAGTGTGTATGATCTATTCTGTTATGTATAAGCATATGTAATATCTATTATACGAGCATGCATGATATGTTAATTTTGATATATGTTAATCTATTTTATCTGATATTCTGTCTGTATCTGGCTATAGGGTAGGATTCATATTATGAGGAGGAAGTGTTCTATGTGAGGTGATATCTCACCATTATATTGACAGCATTGCTGCGATTATTTCTGAAAAGTTTCGTATAAACACCACATGGTGTGCAGGGTTGGGTGGGTGTTTTATACCCCACGTGGTGTGATAGGATGGTCGGAGTTGGTGTGTACAAAATGGAGGTAGGTGTAACAGCCTATTTTTGTTCAAATTAGAATAATGGTTTCGGAACCACAAATTCAAGGTCAAAACATTTATTTTATTATTATTTTGAGGTCTACAGTATGATAGGATAATTGTGTGAAAATTTCGTGAAGAAATTTTATCGTTTGAATGCTCAATTTGATAAAAATGACTAAATCGCGTAAAGCGTAAAAGTTGTGTTCTATTAGCTAAATGTGTTTAATAGCTAAAGAACCTTAAAGTGAAGTCCTTAAACGGTAATAGCTAAATGTATTTATAACCAATGTTAAAATAGTAAATGTTTAAATAACTTAGTAAAAATAATAGAAACCTAATATTATCTTTAATTTTCTATCATCTTCCACTGAAAATTGAGCTAAGAAACTCTATGGAAATAACTTCAACATTCGGCCTTCACTTCTAGCTTTGCATATGAGTATTTTTCGATCCGTTTTTAATGATTTCTATGTTTTTGTGATCGTTACAACTAGGTCTAGCTAGCCGAGTGACTATTTTACAAAATTGTTAAAGGTTTAGGATGTTGCAATTAATAAATATGTGTGAGTTTTAGTGTTTGATGATAGATTATAAAAGTTTAATGATAGTTAAACAAATTTTATAAAGTGATTTTTAATGAAAATGTCAATTAAGGATTAAATTGAAAAATGTGAAAATTGTATGGTTAAATGTGTGAAATAATGAAAAATGTGGGTTGTTATAAGTATAGATGATATTCAGCTAGCTTGTGTTAAGGCTAAATTGAATGAATTTAATGAGATAATGACTAAATTGTAAAGAAATTGAAATATTAGGGGTAAAAGTGTAAATTTACAAAAATATGAATTGTGGACTGAATTGAATAGAATGTGTTTTAAATAAGTTAAATTTGATTACATATAGATTAAGAAAAGTGAAGTTCGAATCTAGATCGGGGGAAAACAAGATGTCGGACTAATCGACCTATTTCGTCGTTTTTGTGAATCAAGGTAAGTTCGTATGTAATAAGTATTATTATATTTGTGTTTTAAATGTTTTATTATTGAAATTAATTGTGAATATGATCATTCGAAAATGTTCAACGAACATTTGACAGTGTAAAAATCTCGGTTGAACCTTAGGAACAGATTATGATATAAATGACATGTCATTAGGGGTTACTATGATTATGTAATTTGGGTGCTGGTCCTATACGTCCTACTGGTGGCTAAGTTACTGGCATGTGTTGCGGTATTCAATAGCTTGTGTGAGCAACACCATGTAGTTACGTCTTGACATAGCTTCAGCTATGTATTTGGCATTTAGGGTGCAAGATTCCCAAGTATCCGATAGTATTCCGAATAGTTCAACGGATAAATCAAAGATGTGGATGTGTATGAAATTGATACAAGATGGTACAGGTATGTATATAAACCGTACAAGCATTGAGTCGAAGAAACTTGTGATATTTATATCTAAACTTGTGAATGAAAATGTGGTAGGTTGATGGTTCAATATGAGATATGTTATGAAATGTTTAAGTTACTTAATTTGTGCATATTTGGTAAGCTAAGTTTATTGCTATACGAACTTATTAAGCTTGTTAGCTTACTCTATTTATTTTTCCATGTTTTATAGTGATATCGAAGCTAGCTCAAATTTGGGAATCATCAGAGATTTCATCACACTATCAAGCTACCCCTTTGGTACTTTTGAATCCATGTTTTTGGTTATATGGCATGTACAGGAGTTTGGTCATTTTGATATAAAGTTTAGTAATGAATTTAATCATTTGGAATGGCTTGTCAATGTTAAGTGTTTGGTTTTGTAAATAGCCATGTTAGTTGGCTCATTTTGGTTTTTTTACCCATGTATATATATATGTGTGTGTGCTTATGACTTTGATATGTGGTTTGAGAAATGCTATGTGATGTTGGTTGTGTAGTTTGGTATTGAAAGTAGTAAATGGTTGAAATGGTGAATGTGATAGCATACTAAGCATTAGGCAAAATAATGTATATATGAAGTTAATCACTTAGGTGACTTTCGGATGTGAAATATGTATGAACTTGAATGGCTAATTGTGATACTTATGTGTCTTGTAGTTGTTGGTATTGAAATAGCATAATTTAGGCTCGGTTGTGATTGGTTTGATTGCTTATTTATGCAATGATTATATGCCATTTAGTTTGTGTAGGTAAATGAAATTTGGGTAAGAAATGTGGCTTGTAACATAGCCTATTTTTGTCCACACAGGTAGAGACACGGGCGTGTAACTCAGCCGTTTGTGACACGAAATCAGGTGAGACGGCTGTGTGTCCCCTGTAGTTTCTATTAGAAGCAAGTTAGTGAGTTACACAAGCTAGTCACACGGGCGTGTGATTGGCCGTGTGACATAAGTCAAAGAGTTACACAGGGTCGGATACGGTCTGGGACATGGCCATGTGATTCCATTTCGAATGTCCACACGGCCTGTGACACAGACGTATCTTTTGGCCGTGTGAGACATACGGCTTGGCCACACGAGCATGTGTCCCATATACTTAAAAGTTTTCAAAGTTTTCCTAAAACTTTTATAAGTTATCAATTTAGTCCCGAACCATTTCTAAATCATGTTTTAAGCTCCATAGGCTCGTACTAGGGACAATGTGAATGAAATTGTATTATGTTCATTTAGAATTAATATTTTTGTATGAAATGTATGCTAAATTATGATATAAGTTTGGTTGTAACATCCCGAATTAAAGCCTAGTCGGAATAGCGGTTTCGAGACCACAAATCTGGAGTAGAGATATTTATTTTATGGTTTTTATGAGGTCTATGACATCGTTGCATGATTGTGTGAAAGTTTTATGAAGAAATTTTGTGAATAAGTGCTTAATTTTATTTTTAGGACTAAATTGCAAAAGTTGTAAAATATGAGATTCTAGAAGCTTTAGGGTACTTAATTGAAATGCATGTGTAACTTAGAGGTCTTTATTTAGTAAATAAACCATTTTATGTCATAATGGACAAAAATGGGCATGGAAGGGAAAAATCTCAAGAAATTGCCTTAAGGGCATTTTAGTCATCTGGTTAATAGAAGAATAAAAAGGGAAAAGGAAAGCAAAAATTGCTCATCTTCTCCAAGCTAGGGCCAAAACTCCTAAGGGTTCCATAGCTTGGGTTTTGTCACTTTTCAAGCTTCATTGTAAGTACATCCTAGCCCCGTTTTTAGTTCTTTTTACATTTTTGAAACCCTCGTAGCTCGATTTCATTATTTCTAGCCATATTTTGAGCTAGGGTTCATGTTGAAAAATTTACCCATGTGTGACATGCATGTATTTTGATGTTTAATGAAGAAATATGGAAGTTTGATGTATGTTAAACATCTTTTACTAAATGATTTTTCATGAAAACACCTAAAAGGGACCTTTTTGTAAAAGTTGTAAAATGAGTAGTAAAAGTTAGATTTAAAGGAAAATATGGGCTATTATAGCATGTGTTAGGTTCGGCTAGGTTTGGGTAACAAAGAAAACAGACACATTTCATTTTACGAGCCTAGGGACTAACTTGTAAATTTGTAAAAGTTTAAGGGAAAAATTCTAATTTTGTCAATGTATGATTTATGGACTGATTTGAATAATGTGATGATTAAATAAGTGAAACTTGCTATTATAGATCACGAGGAAAGAGGTCTGAACCTAAACCGAGGGAAGAACAAAGTTGAGGACTAAATCGAATAATTAGTCATATTTTGTTACCAAGGTAAGTTTGTGGGTAAATAATGCAACATTTCTTCATTATGTATTAAATGCTTTATTATTGTATGATATGTATAATTGTTCCATTAATTTTGAACTATAATGACTCGACAACAATGTGACGAGGTTTTAATGTTTCGAAATCCCGGTTGAACCTTAGGAATAGATAGGCTACAAATGTCATGACATTAGAGTTATGTGAGATCCCATGTAAGACCATGTCTGGGACATGGTATTGGCATCGATATGAGATCCCATGTACAAGCATGTCTGGGACATGGCATTGGCACTGATATAAGATCCCATGTAAGACCATGTCTGGGACATAGCGTTGGCATCGTGATAAGATCCCGTATAAGACCATATCTGGGATATAACATTAGCATCGAATTGTGATCCCATGTAAGATAATATTTGGGATATGGCATTGGCATCCTACCATGTGCACGAGATTTCCTAACATATCCTTAGTATTCCAAGTGGTTCAACGGGTAATTCAAGAGTATGTCAAAGTAATGACTAGGTATGAACATGTTGAAAGGGTACACGTATGTACACGAAGCTCAAATTTCTTGAGTTTATGAATTGATGAGATCTCGGTAAAAAGTGAATGAATAAAACATGACTATGAGTTTTGTGGTATACTATGAAATGGGTATGAGTAAAGATGTATACATGATAGTTATTGACATTTGTGATAAGTTATAAATGTGTTATGTATATGATATTACATGATTAGTGTTGTTAATTATTTACATGCAAACTTAATAAGCTTTATGCTTATTCCCCTTTTCTTTTCCATTTTTCTTATAGTGTCGCCAAGCTAGCTCGGGGATTGTAGGATGTTAGAGCTCGATTCACACTATCACTTGAAGTATTTGAGTATAACTAGATCTAACATTTTGAGTATGGCATGTATAGGGACTTGGTTTTTTTGTTATGTGTCATATTGATTTAGCCAAAATGTTGGCTTATTTTGATGAATGATCATTTTTGTATAAGGCCATATGAAATTGGCCAATATTGGTTAATGGTATATGCATATGATGATTTTATTCATGGAAGTGATGTCTTGCATGTTTAAGTGGCTAAGTACATGATGTGTGGATGACTTGGTTTTGAGATGTTTGATAATTTGAATATGTTATGTTGTGTGTCTTTGAATTGGTGTGGATGTGCTTGTTTTCCAGGGTGGCAAAAGGCTTAGTAAATAGCCTTATATTTGTCTACACGGGTAGGCACACGAGCATGTGTTTAGGCTGTGTAAGACACACGGTCAGCCCCATGGGAGTGTGAATAGGTTGTGTGTCCCCTGCACCCTAATTTTGCAAAATAGAATACCCAGTAGCAAGAACGCAGCAGATGCCCAAGCCGTGTGAAGTCTGTACCTTAAATGTGAAAAATAAATTCGCCACACAGCCTAGCAAACGAGCATGTGACTTGGCCGTGTGACTCTAAATTGTTGATGACATCATAAACAGAGAGTTACACAGGCTAAGGACACGGACGTGTCCCTAGCCACATGGGCGTTTGTGGCCGCACGGCCTACCCACACAGCTGTGTGACCCTCTAAAGCATGAAAATTTTCTAAATTTCCTAAGAGTTCCAAAAGTTCTCGATTCAGTCTCAAACCACCCCCAAAGTATGTTTTGGGCCTCGTGGGCCCATAAAAGGGACGTTATGCAGGTAAATGAAAAGTTTGAATTTTATGGCCCGATTTTGCATGGATGTTTATGTTTAAGTCAGGTAATGCCTCAAACCCTATATCAGCGTCGGATACAGGTAAAGGGTGTTACATTTAGTGGTATCAAAGCTAGTGTTTAGTTTATTCTCAGACTAATGCTATATACATTAATATTATTATGATAGTGTGATGACTCCTGACGATTTTAAAATGTGCTTTCATATAGTAAATGGATCCCGACCAAGCAGTGGTGGATGATGTAGAAAATAACGCGTCGGCTCTCGCTCAAGGGATGGTGCCGGCTAATAATGAGGATAGACATGTGACTGTGAGCCAGGGAGGAGAGGCTCGAGAAGCCTTCTTCCAGATGATGAATGAGTGGTTCTCAGAGTTCGTTCGAACGAACCCGGCCACTCAACAACAAGCTCCACCCCTTCAAACCCTCAGCTTATCCCTGTAGCTCCCCAAGTTGTGGAAATGGTAAGAAGGGAAAAGCCCCCAGTTGACAGAATTCGAAAACAATGAGATGAGGAAGTTTGAGCTAATAAAGACGATGACCCGGAAAGAGCAAAATTTTGGGTTAAAAATACCATCCGGGCATTCTATGAGTTGTCCTGCACACCAGAGGAGTGTATGAAATATGTTGTGTCCCTCTTGAGAGACTCGACTTATTAGTGGTGGAACACCCTTGTGTCGGTTGTACCGAGGGAGAGAGTTAACTGGGAATTTTTCCAAGAAGAGTTTCGTAAGAAGTATATCTATAACAAGGAATTTCTTGAATTGAAGCAAGGCCGAATGATCGTAACTGAGTACAAGCGTGAGTTTGTGAGGCTTAGCAAGTACGCTTGAGAATGTGTACCTACTGAAGCCATTATGTGTAAAAGATTTGAGGGTGGATTAAATAAGGACATCCGATTATTTTTTGGAATTCTTGAATTAAAGGAATTCATTGTGCTTGTTGAGAGAGCTTGTAAGGCCAATGAATTTGCTAAATAGAAAAGAAAAGCTGAGTTTGGGTCTCGAGATTCAAAGAAGAGACAGATGGGAAAGTCATTTCAGTCTATATCCAAGAGATCGGAAGAGTTCATCACTCAGTCAAATGCTTCAATGGCTTCTCAAATAGAAATAGGAGTAAACAGCACTTGGTCTCTAAAGCTCAGACCACTTCAATAGCGAGTGTTGGTAATACCCGACCAAGTAAGCCAGAATGTCCACAGTATGGCAGACGTCACCTTGGTGAGTACCGAGCGAATGATAGGACCTGTTTCAAATGTGTTTCACCTGATCATTTTATTCATGAATGTCTCGAGATGGTTAAGAAAGATATAAATCAAAGTGTGAGATCAATCAATGCTCCCTCTAGGGGTAGACTACAGAGAAATCTGGGAAATAGAGTTAGTAGCAAGAGTGCACCTAGAGACTCGGTTGTAAGGTCCGAGGGTAAAGCACCTACAAGAACTTACGCCATTCGTGCTCGCGAAGAGCTTCATCCCCTGATGTGATTATGGGTACTTTTTCTCTCTATGATACTTCTGTTGTTGCTTTAATTAGCCCAAGATCTACCTATTCGTATGTTTGTATGAAATTGGTATCTAGTATGAATATGCCTGTTGAGTCTACAAAATTTGTGATTAAAGTGTCAAACCCTCTAGGTAAGTATGTATTAGTTGACAAAGTATGTAAGAATTGCCCTTTGATGATTAGATGTCACTGTTTTTCGGGTAATCTTATCCTATTGCCATTTGATGAATTTGATATATTTCTTGGTATGGATTGGTTAACTACCCATGAAGTGATAGTAGATTGTGGAAAGAAAATTATTGAACTAAAATGTGAAAATGGGAATATTCTTTAGGTTGAACCAGGTGAATAGGACAACTTGCCTGTAATGATTTCTTCTATGTTTGCTTAGAAATGTATAAGAAAGGATTATGAAGCTTATCTTGCCTTTGTACAAAATACAAAAGAGTCTGAGTTGAAAATTGAATCAGTGCCAACAGTATGTGAGTATCCGGATGTGTTTTCGAAAGAGTTGCCAGGAATGCCCCTATTAGAGAAGTAGAATTTGGTATTGATTTGATTCCCGATATGGCACCTACTTTGATTACCTCGTATAGGATGGCTCCGACTGAATTAAAGGAGCTGAAAGTTCAGTTACAGGAGTTAATGGATAAATGGCTTTGCGAGACCTAGTTTTTCTCCATGGGATGCACCAGTACTATTTGTGAAAAAGAAAGATGGTTCAATGAGACCATGTATATATTATCGACAGTTAAACAAGGTAACCATAAAGAATAAGTATCCTTTGCCAAGGACCGATGATTTGTTTAATCAATTGAAGGGAGCCACAATGTTTTTAAAGATAGACTTGAGGTCTAATTACTACCAGTTGAGAGTTAAAGACTCAAATGTGCTAAAAACTGCATTTCGGACGAGGTAAGGTCATTATGAATTTCTTGTCATGCCTTTTGGTTTAACGAATGCTCCTGTTGTATTTATGGATTTAATGAACCATATTTTCCGACCATACTTGGACAAGTTTGTTGTTTTGTTTCTATTGATGACATACTGATTTACTCTCGTGATGAGACTGAGCATGCCGAGCACTTGAGAATGGTTTTACAAACTTTGAGAGATAAGCAATTTTAGTAAAAGTGAATTTCGGCTTAGAGAAGTTGGATTTTTTGGGCCATATCATTTCGGGTGATGGTATTAGAGTTGACCCGAGTAAGATTTTAGCTGTTGTGGAATGGAAACCGCCAAAGAATGTGTCAAAGGTTAGAAGCTTTCTAAGCTTAGCCGGCTATTACAAACTATTTTTTAAAGGATTTTCCATGATTGCTACCCCGATTTTGAGTTTGTTACAGAAAGATGTCAAGTTTGAGTGGACAGAAAAGTACCAACAGAGTTTTGAGAAACTAAAGGCATTTTTTACTGAAGCACCAATCTTAGTACAACCTGAACTAGGAAAAGAATTTATGGTTTATAGTGATGCATCCTTGAATGGATTGGGTTGTGTACTTATGCAAGAAGGCAAAGTAATAGCGTGTGCCTCGAGACATTGAAGCCGCATAAAAAGAATTATCTGACACACGATTTGAAGTTAGCCACCATTGTGTTTGCATTGAAGATCTAAAGACATCATTTGTATGGTGAAAAATGTCAGGTATTCACTGATCACAAAATTTTAAAGTACTTAATGACTCAAAAGGATTTGAATTTATGACAACGGAGATGGCTAGAGTTGATAAAAGATTACGAGCTAGTGATTGACTACCACCTGGGAAAGGTGACCATTGTCGCTGATGCCTTGAGTAGGAAATCTTTATTTGCATTGAGAGCTATGAATACACGATTGGCTTTATCGGATGATGGTTCTATTCTAGCTGAGTTGAGAGCTAGACCGATGTTTCTTCAAGAAATTTGCAAAGCTCAGAAAAGTGACAGTGAATTGCAGGTCAAGAGAGTTCAGTGTGAGATGGGTGGTGAGTCAGATTTTTGGATTAGTTCCGATGAATATTTAATGTTCTGAGATAGAGTCTGTGTACCGAGAGATGATGAGCTTATACAGAAAATTCTACGTGAGGCACATAGTAATTGTTTGTCTATCCATCAGGGTAGTACGAAGATGTACAACAACTTGAAGAAATGGTATTGGTGGCTGAGTATGAAGAGAGATATTTCCGAGTTTGTATTGAGATGCTTGATTTGTTAGCAAGTGAAAACTGAACACCAAGTACCTTCTAGTTTACTTCAGCCTATTATGGTTCCAAATGGAAATGGGACCGTATTACTATGGATTTTGTAACAGGATTGCCTTTAATGCCGAGTAAGAAAGATGTCGTATGGGTTTTGGTTGATAAGCTTACGAAATCAGCTTATTTTATATCGGTACATACTGACTATTCCCTATATAAGTTGGCTGTCTCGTATGTTTCAGAAATTGTAAGACTTCACAGGGTACCTTTGTTGAATATTTCGGATAGAGATCCGAAATTTACATCACAGTTTTGGAAAAAGTTGTAAGAAGCCTTCGGCACAAAGTTGAATTTTAGTACAACATTCTATCTGCAAACCGACGGTCAGCCGGAGAGGGTAATTTAGATACTTGAGGACATGCTCTGATGTTGTGTATTGGAATACCAAGGTAGTTGAGAAAAGTATTTACCGGTAGAATTTGCTTACAACAACAGTTTCAGTCAAGTTTGAAAACGGTGCCTTATGAAGCATTGTATGGACTTAAGTGTCGAACACTCTTGTATTGGACCGAATTCAGAGAGAATCAGATTCACGGGGTTGATTTAGTCAGAGAAACTGAAGAAAAGGTAAAAGTGATTCGAGATTGTTTAAAAGCCACCTCGGATAGAAAGAAATCCTACGTGGATCTAAAATGAAAAGAGATTGAGTTTCAAGTCGGTGATAAGGTATTTTTGAAAGTATCTCTATGGAAAAAAGTTCTTAGATTTGGCCGGAAAGGTAAGTTGAGTACGTGCTTTATCGGACCGTATGAGGTCACCGAAAGGATAAGGCCGGTAACATATCGATTGGCTTTACCAACAGAATTAGAAAGAATTCACGATGTGTTTCATGTGTCTATGTTGAGGAAATACCGATCAGACCCTTCACATGTGATTTCACCTACAGAGGTTGAGATTCGACCGGATATGACTTGTGGTGAAGAACCGATTAAGATTTTAGCTTGGGAGGTCAAACAATTGAGAAACAAGAGTATTTCCCTTGTGAAAGTGTTATGGCAAAGACATGGGGTTGAAGAGGCTACATGGGACCCCGAAGAGGCCATAAGAGAACAGTACCCAAACCTTTTCACCAGTAAGCTTTCCAGGGATGAAAATCCCTAAATGGGGAGAATTATCACATCCCGAATTAGGGCCTAGTCATAATAGTGGTTTCGAGACCACAAATCTAGAGTAGAGATATTTATTTTATGGTTTTTATGAGGTCTATGACATGGTTGCATGATTGTGTGAAAGTTTCGTGAAGAAATTTTGTGAATAAGTGCTTAATTTAATTTTTAGGACTAAATTGTAAAAGTTGTAAAATATGTGATTCTAGAAGCTTTGGGGTACTTAATTGAAATGCATGTGTAAATTAGAGGTCCTTATTTAGTAAATAAACCATTTTATGTCATAATAGACAAAAATAGACATGGAAGGGAAAAATCTCAAGAAAGGGCCTTAAGGTCATTTTAGTCATTTGGTTAATAAAGGAATAAAAAGGGAAAAAGAAAGCAAAATTTGCTCATCTTCTTCAAGACAGGGTCGAAACTCCTAAGGGTTCCATAGCTAGGGTTTTGTCACTTTTCAAGCTTCCTAGTAAGTACATCCTAGCCCCGTTTTTAATGCTATTTACATTTTTGAAAACCTCGTAGCTCGATTTAGCTATTTCTAGCTATAGTTTGAGCTAGGGTTCATGTTCAAAAATTTACCCATGCGTGATATGTATGTATTTTGATGTTTAATGAAGAAATATGGAAGTTTGATGTGTATTAAACATCTTTTACTAAATGATTTTTCATGAAAACACCTAAAAGGGACCTTTTTGTAAAAGCTGTAAAATGAGTAGTAAAAGTTTGATTTGAAGGAAAATGTGGTCTGTTATGAGCATGTGTTAGGTTCAACTGGGCTTGGGTAACAAAGAAAATAGACACATTTCATTTTACGAGCCCAGAGACTAATTTGCAAATATGTAAAAGTTTAGGAGCAAAATTGTAATTTTGCCAATGTATGATTTATGGACTGATTTGAGTAATATGATGAATAAATAAGTGAAATTTGCTATTATATATCAAGAGGAAAGAGGTCCAAAGCTAAACCGAGGGAAGAACAAAGTTGAGGACTAGTCATATTTTGTTACCGAGGTAAGTTTGCGAGTAAATAATATAACATTTTTTCATTATGTATTAAATGCTTTATTATTGTATGATATGTATAATTGTTCCATGAATTTTGAACTATAATGACTCGACAACAATGTGACGAGGTTTTGATGTTTCGAAATCCCGGTTGAACCTTAGGAATATATAGGCTACAAATGTCATGACATTAGAGTTATGTGAGATCCCATGTAAGACCATGTATGGGACACGGTATTGGCATCGATATGAGATCCCATGTACAAGCATGTCTGGGACATGGCATTGGCACTGATATGAGATCCCATGTAAGATCATGTTTGGGACATAGCGTTGGCATCGTTATGAGATCCCGTATAAGACCATATCTGGGATATAACATTAGCATCGAATTGTGATCCCATATAAGACCATATCTAGGATATGGCATTGGCATCCTACCATGTGTACGAGATTTCCCGACATATCCTTAGTATTCCAAGTGGTTCAACGGGTAATTCAAGAGTATGTCAAAGTAATGACTAGGTATGAACATGTTGAAAGGGTACAGGTATGTACACGAAGCTCAAATTTCTTGAGTTTATGAATTGATGAGATCTCGGTAAGAAGTGAATGAATAAAACATGACTATGAGCTTTGTGGTATACTATGAAATGGGTATGAGTAAATATGTATCCATGATAGTTATTGACATTTGTGATAAGTTATAAATGTGTTATGCATATGATATTTCAAGATTAGTGTTGTTAAGTATTCACATGCAAACTTACTAAGCTTTATGCTTACTCCTATTTTCTTTTCCATTTTTCTTATAGTGTCGCCAAGCTAGCTTGGGGATTGTAGAACGTTGGAGCTTGATTCACACTATCACTTGAAGTATTTGGGTAAAACTAGATTTAACATTTTGAGTAAGGCATGTACAGGGACTTGGTCTTTTTGTTATGTGTCATATTGATTTAGCCAAAATGTTGGCTTATTTTGATGAATGATAATTTCGTATAAGGCCATATGAAATTGGCCAATATTGGTTAATGGTATAGGCATATGATGATGTTATTCATGGAAGTGATTGCTTGATGTTTAAGTGGCTAAGTTCATGATGTGTGGATGACTTGGTTTTGATATGTTTAATAATTTGAATACGTTATGTTATGTGTCTTTGAATTGGTGTAGATGTGCTGTGTTCTAGGATGGCAAAAGGCTTGGTAAATATCCTTATATTTGTCCACACGGGTAGGCACACAAGCATGTGTCTAGGCCATGTGAGACACACAGTCAGCCCCATGGGCATGTGAATAGGCCGTGTGTCCCTTGCACCCTAAGTTTTGCAAAATAGAATACCTAGTAGTAAACACAAGGGCAGAGACACGGCTGTGTATCTCAGTTGTGTGAAGGGCACGGCCTTAGGACATGGGTGTGTGCCCAGGCCATGTGAAGTGTGCACCTTAAATGTGAAAAATAAATTTGCCACACGGCCTAGCACACGGGCTTGTGACTTGGTCGTGTGACTCTAAATTGTTGATGACGTCATAAACAGAGTTACAAGGGCTAAGGACATGGGCATGTCCCAAGCCACACGGACGTGTGTGACCACATGGCTTACTCACATGGGCGTGTGATCCTCCAAAGCATGAAAATTTCTAAATTCCGTAATAGTTCTAAAAGTTCTCGGTTTAGTCCGGAACCACCCCCAAAGTATGTTTTGGGCCTCGTGAGCCCATATAAGGGACGTTATGCAGGTAAGTGAAAAGTTTGAAATTTTATGGCCCGGTTTTGCATAGATGCTTATGTTTAAGTCTGGTAACGCCTCGAACCCTGTCTCGACATCAGATATAGGTAAGGGGTGTTACACTGGTAATGCTCTGTAACCCTATTCCGGCGATGAATATGGGTTAGGGGTGTTACAGTGGGATTTTGTATATTTGTATCTATATAATTCTGATTCTGTAAAAGGTTTTAAATTGTATCTACTCTTCATGAGATTGAATCTGAATTTATTGTTTATATACACGTTAACACTGAGTTTCAAAGCCCACTGTCCATTTGTTTGTTTTGTTCAGGTAACCCTTAGATTAAGACGGGTTGGTGCGACAGAAGCTCTGTGGTGACCACATTTTCGTAAAATTTCATTCTTTTAAAATTAGTTTAAACTTCTTTGGTTTTTGAGAGTTTTGTAATTTTGGGACTCTCTAGACTTTTTGGGACTATTTTTTATTTTGGATTTTTTTTTTGTTTTCTAAGCGTAACAACTGATAAAACAATTCTTCTGAAAATGACAACTTTTCCAAAAAAATGGTTTTCAAAAAACAATTTAATTTGCCAAAATATGACATTTTAGAGAAACTCCGCTACAAAACATTCGGTTTAATAGAAAGGCGTAAACGAGCAATGATTTTAAAAAGTATATCAATAAGTTTTCCATACAAATTGGACCTAGTAAGTAACAACAACTACGATGATTTGTGAGCAATAAAGAAGTTGTTCTTAAATTCTCATTATAACACTTCCAGATTCGACCATAACGTTTAGGCTAGGTTTGGGGTGTTAGAACTGTAGCATACAGTACGCCATTCATTTATTCATCAAATCACAACCATGGTTTTAGACACAACTTAGAGCAAATATGGATGTAGATCAAGAAAATGAAGCAATATCATCAATCACTCAAAGTAAGTACAAAACCTCACTTGCTTCATTTATCCTCGTCGGCTTAGCTTGTGCAAACACCGGAGCCTCTTTCATCCTAGCAACTAAGCATGAAAACCATTTATCGGTTAAATCAAAGGTATTTAAACCTTAAAAAATCCAGAATCTATAATTATACAATAACTTTTCGAGATTTCTTACTTCTCTTTCCTTTAATCCACGAGCACAGAGAGGCTTAGGGCCTTACCAACTTATCAAATTTTCGGCTTCCCAAACTCGAATCTCATATTTACCACCTCCTACAAAACTTTCTTGAACTTCTTCTTCTTCTTCTTCTTATTCTTCAGAGCAACTGAAGAAGACGTTGCAGACGAGAAGGAGATTACTGGTTAATTCAGGAGAATTCTTTTCTCTCCACCCATACATATATATCCTAATTTGCATGGTCTCCTTAGACTGTAGCCATCTATTGCTAATTATTCTATCTCCCACTAAGGAGTCAATCGTTTCCAATCTAACTAAACTAGAATTGAAATTCAACTACTCATAATTCAACCACTAAAATTTTTGAATTTCCCGGTAGAGCCCATCATCTTATCATTCTATTCAAATAACTCCTAACTTTATTTTTGAGACATAAGGGGAAACCGAGTGTGACACAGAAAACATTGAACAAATAACATCATTCATGTCCTTCCCGATTTTTCTTCCTGATCTTAAATTAATTCTTTCTTCTAAAGTTGCTAAGTGGTGATTATGATAATCATTGAAGCAACAAACAACCCAAACACATTTTTCTATAGTAAAACGAATTTTAGCTTGACAATTTGTCCTTGTCTCTAAACGATTAAATTTTTTCGCTTTGATAGCATCTTTGTATTCATGACACCCAGATTTCGAGCATAAAAATTCATATTGTCTTATAGGTTCAATCATATTTCGTCTCTTATTCCCTCTTTGAATACTTAATCCCTTACTCAAAGCACACTGATTATAAAGATTATAAGCCTCTTCTTTGGAATGCACTTTTAGTCTCACTTTTATTTCTTCAACGGAATTTATCTTTTTTTCTCAACAAGATGAACTATTTCTTCTTGACTTGTCTCCATAAATGAAAATTATAAATTAACAAAACTTGGGAAGAAATTTTCGATAAAATATCTAATAAAAAATCATGATAATACAAGAAATCATTAAAAAATTAAAAAATAATTAAAATCTAATAAAAACACAGCTCGAAAATCATATAGGTCTTTTTTTTTTCCAACTAAGCTAAATCATTATTATTAAAAATCACAATACTTTCAAAGATTTTAGATACAACTATATTTCAAACAAATCAAAATCAAGTGGAAATACTTAACATCCCAAACAAACATAGTTCCACACCAAACTAAAAAAAAAAAAAATCTCTAGAACATGTACATGGTCACTAACCAGAAAATCTCCATGATCTGTAATAGTGTAATGCATATTTAATTTAATCACATGTCTAATATAAAAAACAAAACAAAAACTTCAATCAATAGCTAGCCAACAACTTTGAATCATTATATATTCTTCTTATTTTTCATGATTCAATCATCATCATCATCATCATCATTATCGTATCTTCTTAAAGTAATTGTGAAAATAGAAGCTGTTAAAAATAAAACTTACCTTCAAACAACAATTGAATAGCAATAGCCACCAGTTGTTGAGATATCTTGTCTACAAGAAGTTCAAAAAAAAAGTTCAGAGAAGTGTCGAGAAAAATAACAATTGAATAGCAGCAGCCAGTAGTTGCTGAAAAAGGCTGCCGATAAGAAATTTAAAGAAGTTAAAAAAAAAGGTTCAAAGTAGTTTCGAGAAAAACAACAATTGAATAACAGTAGCTAGCAGTTACAAAGAACTGCAAAGAAATTTTTAATTAGGGTTGAGTTATGGTAGAAATTTTTTAAGTTAATTTTAGGGATTTAAGGTTAAAAAGTTAATAAAACGATGTGTCAATAACATGCAAAAGACATGTCATTAAATAATTAGAAAGTGATACAAATGATGTGATGCCATTGTTTTATACTATCTTTTTCCATATTTGAAAATAATTTTGACAAATAGTACAAGTTTAAAAGCTAAAAAAATGGAAATTTTAATTTAAGAATAAAATAATTTTTTTTTATAAAAATGGAATTCAAAATAAATCAATGTACCTAAAATTAATAATCATCAGCCGTGTTTTCTTTCACTCTTTGAAATGGCAAGGGCAATATGACATTGAAATTCAGACACAAGTTAGTATTTATTTATTTAATGATATGTTTAAATTTTAAAATAAAAAATTTAAATTTTCCAAAGAGTTATGAAAACAAAAGTTAAAAAGTAATTTTTTAATTTATACAATTAATTACTCCAAACATTTCTAAAGAATTAAATTTTCTTTCGATGAAATACAATAATAAGGTAAAGTCTGAACAACCAATATAACTAGCAGAACTCGGACCTAGGCCATACCTTAGACAATGAATGCCTTAACTATCATGCCATCACGTGAGGTTCCTAAAGAATTAAATTTTAAATTAATCTTTAAAATTTTCCACATTTTCATTTAATCATATACTAAAAATTGTTTCTATCGAATACTGCCATCTAGGGGTGAGCGTTCGGTCGAATCGAATTGAATCGAATCAAATGAAAACATTTCTAATTAATTGAGTTGATGAATCATATTTTTTCATCCTAACTCAATTTGGAATTTTCTCAAATCGAGTTGAGTGAGATGAAATTTGAATCAAATCGAATCGAATCGAATCGAATCGAATATATTTATTCGAGTTAAATTAAAAAAATATTTTAGGTCCTTGTAATTACTGTCACCCACCGTAATCAAATTTGTTATTAACTTTTATCCTTTTATAATTTATTTATTAATCTTTTATATACATGTTAACTTCTTTAATTTCTTAGTTGTTTCAATTATTTTCTGATTCTTATCACTATGAATAAAAATTATGTTAAAGATAAAATGCAAAATTGATACCAACATAAAATTTTAACACAAATATTTTATGGCATTATTAATAATTCAATTTTAACAAAAAAATTATAAAGATTCAATATGTTAAAACAATTCAATAATATAAATAGTACAAATATGAAATTTAATTTAATAATATAGATAATAGATATAAATAAAATTATTATTTAGGTTTAAGAATTTTTTTAGATCATTTTAATTTCTTATTTTGGGGTAAAAGGTGAGAAGTAAAAGTTTAGGGAGAAAATAAAATGTTTTGAAGGTTGAGGGAGTAAAATTTTGAGGGGAAATAAATAGGAGGAATAAAATTTTGGGAGAGAAATATTCAAAAAAAAATATGAGAACGGGGGAATAGATTTGGGGTAGAAGGGGGGTGGGATGGGAGGGGAGCAAAAGTTCTTGGGCAAAAGTGGGAGGGAATAAAAGTTTTGAGAGGAAAGTGAAGAGGTTTAGTAGTTTGAGGTAATAGTATAAATTATTATAATTTAATATTCTGTTTATTCGAATTATTCAAGTTATTTGAATTTGAAAATCAAACCCAATTTTAACTCGAAATTCAAAAAAAAATTCGAGTTGACTCGAATAACTCGATTAATTCGAATAACTCAATTCGTTTAACTTGATATTCAAATTTTTTTTCAAATTTTTCAAATCAAATCGAGTTTTGCTCACCCCTAAGTCTTAACTCCTAAAAGTTTGGAAATTTTGGATTATGTCTCTAAAAGTTTTGATAATTTTAATTAGGTCTTAAATTTTTTAAACTTTTAGTCACTTTTCAAAAATTTTGAAAATTTTAATAAAACCTTTCAAAAAAATTTAGAATCCTCTTAAAAATTTTGAATTTTTTTATTAAAATCCAGTTTTAAAAAAACTTGATTAAAATTCTTTAAATTTTTGAAAATTTTAAACACGACATAAGGGACAAAATATGTGGTAATGTATTTTTTTCAAAAGAAAAAAAAAATGGTAACGTAACCAAGTCCCGCCAAATTACCATAACAAATAACAGAACTAAACAAAACACATAAAAAAAACCATAGAACAAACAGTCCCTATCTCGTAGATTTTAATTGCATACGTGGCGTGTTGAACCGGCTCAAAAACCCCAAGAAAAATTCATTGACCAACAGGCAGTTAAGAAAAATAAGAAACATTCCCCTCGTCGGAGACAAAGTGGGACAAAAAGAAAAATCAAACCCTTTTTTTTCCCTTTAGTTCCTGATTCAAATGAGGGATTTGTAAAATATAGGAATTTGAAAAAAAAAAAAAACCCTCTTAAAATCTCATAATTCTCGTTTCGTCAACTTCTAAGATCTCGAATATATGTAGTTTTTTTCCACAGCTGTTGAAATTATTTGTCAAAAGTTCAGGGGGTGAAATTTTGGCATTGTAGGTAAAACTTTCACCAGCATTGTCAAGATTGAAGCTTTTTCTGGTAATGTGGAATAATTGCAAAGTTTGTTGTTACATTTGGAAGATAAAGATAAGAAATTCTAGGGTTTGAAGTAGAATTTAAGCTATCTTGTTTTTTAGAGTTAAAATTGTTGAATTAATGGGTTAGACAAAAAAAAAAAAAAAAAAAAAAAGGGAGGAAAATTCATACCCGTTTTATTTGTGAAACTTTACACAATGGGCTAGCTCTCTGAAGTGGAGGTGTTTTCATGGAGCAAAGTTGGAAAACAATAATATGGGAAGGTTGGTAGTCTGATGGCTTCACCTTGAATGGCTGATTTCCAGAAGAATGGTCTCGCCGAGAAGGACATCGACCAGGTTTCTTATTCCTTTTTCACATATTTTGATTGTATATTTTCTTAGTCTTGGAGACTAATGAAGGTTTTCTCTTTTCTTTTCTTTTTTTTTTTTAAATGGATTTATTGTACAGGCCATTACTACGCTTAAGAAAGGAGCCTCCTTGCTTAAGTATGGACGCAGAGGGAAACCTAAGTTTTGCCCTTTCCAACTCTCCAATGTATGTTGTCTTTATACATTTTCCCTTTTGAAGTTTTAAAGGCTGTTGTTTCTATTCTCATTTTCATTTGTGCACTAGTCATTTATTGAGGTTTTATGCTTTTGGCATTGCTAAACATTGAACGGTCAATCTAAAACCTCGAGCTGAGTTATCATTAGTAGAGAAGACAAATTGTCGCTAGAAAATTACTTCATTTTTTTCATTCTTTATAGTCAGATACTTTATTTTGATTTTTTCAGGATGAGTCTAAATTGATATGGTACTCTAGGAAGAAAGCGAAACATATTAAGCTCAGTGAAGTTTCCAAGATCATTCCTGGACAGCGTACAGTGAGTTTTATACTTTTTACATATATTTGATTCCCAACAATTTCATAACCATAATGGTTTTTTCTCCTTTTTTTTTTTTTTTTTTTTTTTTTTTTTTACTCTATTTGGCTTGCAGGCAATTTTTCAACGATATCCTCGGCCTGAAAAAGAGTATCAATCATTTTCACTGCTATGCAATGACAGGTCCTTGGATTTGGTGAGTGTTTGTTTATGGATCTTTTCATTATACAGAGTTGTTAAATGTATCAATGCTAGTAAAATGTACTGAAGCTACTATGGTGTCTAGATGCTTTGATTTGATACCATCCTTAATACAAACAGATATGTAAAGATAAGGATGAAGCTGAAGTTTGGTTAATAGGTCTTAAGGCATTGATTTCTCGTGGTACATATCACAAGCAGAGAACTGAAGTAAATGGCAATGCATCAGTAGATAGTTCTCAACCATGCGACCAAAAAGCTTCTCCCAATTCGCCATTGGTATCGTTTTCTACTTAATGAAGCTTGATAACTTTACTTGTTTAGTATTTTCTATAACTCTTTTCTCATTATTACAGGATCCAGAAGATGCTCAAGGAATTCAAGCACCTTATGAGGCACACAATAGATTGGGAAAGGCATTTGCTGATATAATTACACATACTTCTTTAGTCAAGAGTATCAGTGAACCAGATTTAGTTGGCTTCGGCTTAGTATCAGCTGGGTCTGTAGAGAACTCAAATAGTCGGAGTTCTGGAGCTGATGCAATTAGAATTAGTTTATCTAGTGCTGTAAGTTCATCAAGCCATGGTTCTTCCCGTGAAGACTTTGATGCCTTGGGAGATGTTTTCATTTGGGGACAAGGTATTGGTGATGGAGTATTGGGTGGTGGTACTGATAAAGTTGATGATTCGTTTAACACGAAGTTGGATGCACTTCTGCCAAAAGAATTGGTAACAACAGTGGTTCTAGATGTGAATAATATTGCTTGTGGAGATAGGCATGCAGTTTTGGTCACAAAGCAAGGCGAGATTTTCAGTTGGGGGGAGGAATCAGGAGGCAGGCTTGGGCATGGTGTGGAAGCAGATGTTCCCAAACCTAAGCACATAGATACTCTCAATGGCATGAAATTTGAATCGGTAGCATGTGGGGAGTATCACTCTTGTGCTGTTACAGTCTCTGGGGATCTTTTTACATGGGGTGATGGAACACACAACGCAGGTCTTCTTGGGCATGGAACTGAAGTATGTCACTGGATCCCCAAAAGGGTTAGCAACATGGAAGGTAAACATGTCTCACATGTATCCTGTGGACCGTGTCATACAGCTCTGGTGACATGTGGTGGCCAGTTGTTTACATTTGGAGATGGATCTTTTGGTGCCCTAGGCCATGGGGATCACAGTAGCTCAAACATTCCACGGGAAGTAGAGACTTTAGGTGGATTACAGACGACAAGGGTTGCCTGTGGTGCTTGGCACACTGCTGCGGTTGTTAAGATTATGTCCGAATCATATGATTCAGGGTCTCCTAGTAGCTCTTCTTCAGCAAAGCTGTATACATGGGGGGACGGAGATAAAGGCCAACTTGGACATGGTGATAACAAACCAAGACTTTTTCCTGAATGCGTTGTTGCTCATTTTGATGAAAAAATCTGTCAGGTTGCCTGTGGATATAACCTCACAGTTGCTCTAACAACCTCTGGGCGAGTATATACAATGGGGAGTTCTGCTTATGGTCAGTTGGGGAGTCCTACAGCTGACGGCAAGGTTCCAGCTCGGGTTGAAGGTAAAATAGCAGATAATTTTGTGGAAGAGATTGCTTGTGGATCATATCACATTGCTATTTTGACTTCCAAAACAAAGGTTTATACTTGGGGAAAGGGCTCAAATGGGCAATTAGGTCATGGAGATATCAATGACAGAAATACACCAACCCTAGTTGAATTTCTGAAAGACAAGCTAGTCAAGAGCGTAGTTTGTGGTTCAAACTTTACTGCAATTATAAGTCTTCATAAATGGATATCCGCTGCTGATCATTCTATGTGCTCTGGCTGTCGAAATCCTTTTGGTTTCAGAAGAAAACGTCACAATTGTTATAATTGTGGGCTAATCTTCTGTAAAGCATGCAGTACTAGAAAATCTCTGAAAACTTCTATGGCTCCGACTACAAACAAACCATATAGAGTGTGTGATGAATGTTTTGTTAAATTGAGAAAAGCTGCAAAATCTGTTTCTGTAGTATGGACTTCAAAAGCCAAAAATGGAATTTTGCCTCGTAAATCCATGGATAGAGAACTCTGCAGACTTTCTCTTGACTCAAGCTATCAGGCTGAAAGTCGGAATTTCAAGCATGAATTGAAACTAGAATCACAGGCTCGCCCCCTCTTCCCAGTACAAAATGGAAATTTTCATCTCGGAGGATTTTTTTCACCAAAGATGTCAATTTGTCCAGTTAGAGATTCCAAGAAAATGTTACCAGCTTCCATTTCAAGTTCCAAAAAGGCTTCTCGGGCAACATCTCCTGCTTCAGGGAAGTTGAGCCCAAATCGCTGTTCTGAAGTAACCTTTGATGATTCAAAGAAAATGAATGACAGTCTTAACCGAGAGATCATAAATTTAAGGGCACAGGTAGCCTATTGAGACAACTTTATCACTTATTAAATTCAATGTTAAGCATTGACATTACCAAGCAATGAGCTTGCTTTATTCTTTCCATGGTTTTAAAAACAAAACAGAAAGAGTGTTTTATTTAGAATTTATTTTTTATATGCTTCAACAAAAAGGAAAATGATGCTTTTGCATTAGTTGGAAAATTTTCTGTTAATTGTATGTATCTATGGGCTTAATCGCAAATTGGAGAAGGGGATAACACCGACAGGATTTGAACCCTAGCCTTTTGGGTGCCAACAGGGGCTTAACCACTGTTTCCTTATGTTGGCTCTCAGATATTTAATATGAAGAAACTTTGTTTGTCGACTAGGCACTAGGGTAAGAGACTAGTATCTCTCATATTTTGTTTTAATGTAAAGAACGAAGTCTAGGGTTGATTATGCAACAACTTATTCATTATAAATATCAATAAAGTTGTTTTAGAGGAAACTTATTCTGCTTAAAATATTGGAAGTAATCTAGAGTAATCTAGAGCAGGTAATAAGGATGTTTTTTTGGCCAAAAAAAATAAAAATGCTTTTTTTCAAGGTTGCTTCATAGGACAACTGTTTCACTAGAAAGATCATGTTCAGAATATTCCCATTCATAGAACAACTCATATACAGAATAGCACCTTTGGAAAGAAAACCTTGAAGGAACAACTTCACATAACAACTCTCAGTGAACAACACTTTCATAGAAAGCACCTCCACTGAGAATTATTCTGAGAAGACTTTTCACCTAATAGTAATTCACCAAAGTAGAAAAAGCTAGAAATAACCTTGAAATATGAAAATTTTCAATATTAGGATGTTATGGTAAGCTTGACTTGATGGATCAAATATGAAAATATTTAACAGATTTCGCATTTATCTTGAAGTTGAGTGCTTCTCACTCCCTTTCATAGCAAATAGTGGTTTTTTTTTCATCGTTTTCCGGTACCAAAAACAATTTAAATTCTCAATTACAAAAACATTAATACCTTAGTAACTGACATCTTCTCTCTTTACCTATTAAATGTTCATATTTTGTAACTCTTATTGTAGGACCTGTAAGGGTTTTAGCAACTCATTTAGGGAGTTTTGTCTTTTGGGTAAACTGCCTTTAAAGTTATATAATCTCAATTCTTTCCTCTGCCTTACTCTTTGCCATACTCAAGGTTTGCTCTCAGTCTTCCTCTTTGCCTTTTCCTAACATCCTGTTTCATTTGTTTACAAGCTTTTCGTTTATTTATTTGGTACCAAAGAACTCTCTACAAGAGGTTAATGTTTGCGATCATGTTTTGGCAAAAACATGAGCTTCCTGATGACAGGAATTTGTTATTTTTGTTGACCCCCATGATCTTGGACTTTCTTTGTTTGCTGATATTTTTGGGCTTTTACTATACTGGGGATTGTTCGTTGTTACT
This sequence comes from Gossypium stocksii, assembly GCA_020496765.1. Classification (NCBI taxonomy): domain Eukaryota; kingdom Viridiplantae; phylum Streptophyta; class Magnoliopsida; order Malvales; family Malvaceae; genus Gossypium; species Gossypium stocksii. Next base: position 76,782,569 of record CM035624.1, on the reverse strand, counting down.
TGAACTCAGTTTATTTTATTTATTGAGTGAAACTTCCACTGCTATTGACCTTTTGATTAATTTGTTTAATTGTTTCACTTATCTAAACTGATAGGAGGGTAAGAAGATAAATATGCTGGATATTTCTTGCAGGTTGAAGATCTTAGTAGCAAATCCAAACACCTTGAAGCTGAACTTGAAAAGACATCAAAGAGATTAAAGGAGATCACTGCAGTAGCAGAAAATGAAGCTAAAAAATCCAAATCAGCAAATGAAGTTATTAGATCTCTTACTGCTCAGGTTGAATATATTTGCTCATGATGTTACGGTTAAGAGTTAGGAAAATAGATAAATATATTTTCAATCGTTTGAAGGGAGTATTAGTTTTATTTGTTTCAAATTTTATGACATTTAACAAGGACAGATACAACATACAGTCAACGTCCTAAATATTAGTCAACGTTGTCAACCGAGTAGTTATATCTTGGTTTTGAAGGGTATGCTGCTAAAAGATGTAAACTGAATTGTCTTTGTTATTGAACCATTGAAGCAACTAGTTAGGCTGTAATCAGACAATTCCAGTAAAATTTTAGATACGGGAAGCGTTCTTGCAGATATTTCTGTAACAAAGAAATATAGAGAAGATAGGAGTGGGAAAGGAAATCCTACCATCATGCATGCATAAATTTTCTTCTGAACTAGCCACTAAAAGCTTTTTTTTTTTTTTTTTCAAATAGCATAAGCCGTGTGAATCATATAGTACTCGTTTTCTAGCTTACCATTATGTAATATGTTCTTATACTTATTATGTTTAAAATACGAGAAATCATAGAACCAGCAGTGTGCCATAAATTCTATCATTTGCTTTTTAGCTTGTATGATGCTTTCACAAGCTGAAACTAAGACAATGACAAAATGAGAATATACTCGAGTAAAATTCAACTTTGCATCGCAAAAAGAACTAGTATGCCTGTACTTTTCTTCATTTCCCTTGAGTGCAGGGGATTGTTGTTGATTCTTGTGCAGTCACATGCTCCATAACTTTCTCTGATATTGTTGTTTATATTTAACTGATCTTGCAGTTGAAGGAGGTGACTGATAAAATTCCAGCAGGCAAGAGTGCGCTCCACAATTCCAGTTCTATTGTCACAAACACCCAGCGCATGCACTCGGATAATAGCCATGCAACCAGCATAAGGCTTCCACGAAGCGAAGTAAGTTGTAATCTAGACAACATCATCTCCATGTCTCATGGAACCAAACGACAAACCGAAAAGTCGGAGACAATAATACAAGATGAACCTGGAGTGTACTTAACTTTGTCACCCTTGCCTAATGGCAATAATGAGCTCAAGCGTGTTCGCTTTAGGTATGTTTTTGTGATCCTTTCTTTTAAAGTCAACAATTTGATTGATCAACCAACGAATCTTGACATTTGCTGATTGCTTTCTATCGGCTTTTACTTCAATAAACTCACATCCAATCATTGTGTTGTCAATTGCCTATTTTCTCCGTTTTTTGTGCTATGATTAAGTAATGTGTGGGGACATGAAAACAAGGTCTCCGTTTTGGAGGTAAGATGTTCTTGGATCTTCTTGCAATGTTACAGTCAGAGTTTGTATCCTAAACTTGCAAAAAGAAGATACTCTGGATTTATTCAAGCCTTTGCCTTTGCATTTACTTGAGTAACTTGAGAAAAAAGAAGGTTGAGTCTAAAAGGATGATATGCTCCTTTTGCAGTCGGAAACATTTCACAGAAGAACAAGCAGAAAACTGGTGGGCTGAACATGGGGATAAAGTATGCGAACGCCATAATATCCGAAATGCATGTTAGTCGTGAAGCTTGGACACCATTAGATTTTCTAAGAACACTAGATTGGGTACTGCCATCGCCATTTTACTTGAAGCTTATATCGAACATTTTACTTGAAACTGTTGATTTCTTCTCCAAAGTACATGGAGGAGCTTATATCAAGGATCATGTCAGAAATTATCAGGTAGTGTGAGTTATTGAAGCATATAGGAAGAAAATGAAAGGATACAAGAAATTGCATTTTTAACTTTTGTTGTTGTTTTTTCTTTCTTGGAACCTGAGATTAGTTAACAGATTATTTTCTTCGTTGAAGCAATTTTGTTGCCTTCAGGCTAGCGCAACATATCTTTTTCAATTCAAGAACACTATTCAATTTTAATCTTTTTTTTTTTGGCATTCTTAAAACATATTTCTCTGATGCTATGCACATGCACAGTACAAACTTATCTTCGAATGCACTAAGTTGTTTCAAGGACTGCCAAAATAACATTTCAGTTTAAAATATAAATAATCACAGAGCTGAAAGAATGCCATTATTGTTAACTCAACTAAGCACCGTTAACTAGGCCTATTTGAGACTTTCCATTTACTATGTAGAGGGAGGAGTTCAAGTCACTTGAGTTTGTTTAAAAAGATTAAACATATTATAACGAGAGGGGACGAAGATCTTTTCACGACCCGGGCAACCTCCTATTGTATTCAGACTCAACAAGTGATGGATGAATGCAAGTGATATTCCTCATGAATTCATTAAAATATTACCCTATGCACTAGTTAAACAGTGGTACTTGCAATATAGTTCAGACATACATCACCTTGCCTCGTGAAGCTCATTTGCAAATTCTCATGTTGGATAAGAATATAACATATCAATCTGTTACAACCAGTAGCAGAGAATATGTAATGATCTTGGAATAAGTTTGGGGTTAGGGATGAATCAAACTACCCTCCCTTCAAGCCGAACATACATTGAATTTGTAACTTCTTAAATGGTTTGTGTCAATGCATCTGACGCACTTGGTAACCTTGAACCACTGCCTCGGCTTTCCATGGACTAGCTCCTATCTCCTCTATCATGAATTTCCACCCATCGATCGGTATCCTCCGGCTAAATATGTAAGTCTTAATAAAACTGGCTAGCTGTATGATTCAAGAAAACCAAAAGCAAACTTCAATATTACAAGATCAACAGATCAAAGAACTAGTAACATAAAGCTCAAAAATAACAACACAGATCAAATTATTGGAGGAGAATATCTTCTTCCCCCTGCCACGTCTCCCACAGGTGTCCATCAAGAGCTTTTGATGTTGTTTCGGCTTGTTTTCTAATTCAGTAAAGCTTGGAACTTTTGAATTCTCCGAGTCAGCATCGGTAGAGTAAAGAAACCCTTAAAATTATACACGTGTTAAACCCCATAAGTACAACTATAAATGGCTTCTAGAACATATTGTTAGCTGTGATGATATGAAGACGCCAACTTAGTTGTACAAATTTCAAAATTATCATTCAAGTTTAGAGATGTATGGAAAATAACAAAAACCAAAACGCTTGCCAAGATATCTACTAATTCGAATATAGCAAGAAATAAAATGTATAAAAGAAACCATAATCACAGAAATTGTATCTATCAAATTTCATTCGCAAAATCTTTGACGGGTGTCTAATTTATCGAAAATAATATTCCTATGTCTAAAAAATAAATAAATAGCTATATAGGAAATAGGTCTACCTTATAGAAATTGAGATATCTAAAATTACTATTAAGTTTAATTAGGTTGTGTACTAGACAACTGTCGTGCCATGACAATCTACACAAAAATAAAAAGGAGAAAATTAAATTTGATTAAAGTAAAAATAATGGAAATAATTTAAATCGAAATAATATTAAATATAGAAAAAATGGAATTAGATTGAATAAATCGATCCTTAACAACAAATTTTTCCTTCAACCAGTAAGTTAGTTATAATGGTCGAGGATGCCTCATAGCACAAATCCTTCTGTCTGTAAATTATTAATTGCAGGAAAGCCTAATAACTAATCCTTACTGAAGAAACAACAACGAAAAACGTGTCCATGATTTAGCTCTCTAATAGCCTTGAGAACTAGAAGGGCCCAACTTGAACCAATTGCCTTAACCGCATTAGTTGTTTGAATTTGATTACTATTCCCCTTGACAAATCCAACTAGCCACTTAATTTAGCACATGGGACTACTTAAGGAGCTTCGAGATATGCAACTTTTGTTAGACCAACAATTGGAAGTAGATGTATGTATTTTTTAATTTTTAATTATACAAATTAATGTAATTCATTTAAAAATTCGTAGTATATAGATAAATAATTTTATTATTATTTTAATATAGCTTGAATGGATGCATACTCCAATTCGCGATTTAAGAAGGCATCCCATCGAAATTCTTGGTCAATCCCAACATCTAGCACGTGAAGGTGTCATTGGTAGTGTACGCTACTGTGGAGATGCACAAGTCGGATAGATTGTTGTGGCAATTTGGGTTTCGATAATCAATTCCAGTGGCACTCCAAGACATTGATAATCTGCGTCTTGTCGGCTTGCGGGGAAGGACATATAAGAATTGGACTACATTCCACACCCAATATATCAACATGTGGAACAATAGGTACAGGTTTTTACCTACTCGTGAGCCCATTGTCGTTCCCGACTTAGCCTGCTATCCGTAGTATATGTCATGGTTTAGGGTCCATGGCAAGCTATATCTGCTAGGTAAAGAGGCGAGGGGCAGGTCAGCATAGATGAGGAGGCCACAATAGGCTCCTAGGAATCCAATGCGATGAGGCCACGACGAAGGTAACCGACACCGATAGTCACACCACCTCCTGGTCAATATGACCCAACTTATGTTGGTGTTTATACAAACCCCTTATTTTTTACACAAGCACAACATATTGCACCACATTTTCCTGCTTCTACTTCGATGTCAAGTTTTGCTTATGGACCTCTATCCCTGGCATATTACACGCTGATGCTATCAACATTTTCGACAACCACGATGCTAACGATGACATATAGGTCATTTATGTTTGGCACATCGACTGGGAGTTCGATTGCTATACCATCAGTGTATGGGACATAATATAGTTATACCCTTACGCCGATGGTGTCGCAAACACCTTTGGGGTCATTGTTCTACCAAGGTGGACCGCCTTCGCCACCACCTATTTCTAGATCGGATGATACACAATGGCAACTGTAGACCAACCAATTACAATCAACTATGGACGAAGTCGAAGAAGATGAGAGGCGGAGACCACAACCTATACTGGAGGTTGAACCAATAAGGAATCTGGATCACAACCTTCGACCACCGTGATGTGGCACAGATTCTAACCAAGGATTCGATTGATTTATTTTATTTTTGTACTTATCATGTGAAAATTTTAAATAAATACGGAATGTTTTTATTGTATCGATGTTGTACATCCTTATAGTTTTAAATAAACATCGTCTTGCATCAAAACTGTTTGTCAATGTCTTTTCAAATTATTAAATCAAGTATGCACGAAAACAATGGAACAAAGTTTTATTAAAAACATGTGTTTACAAATTACAACAAAATATGTGTAGGAATGAAAAAAATCAACAAATAGATTACAATTACTAAATTAATAAATATGTTAAAAAATTAATAAATCTCTTAATGAGTTGTTGTCCTTATATCATCCTATCAATGTGGATATGATGACATTGTATACCCCGGGTTCCTACACCAACTGCATAACCTCAGTTGGTCTGACTTCTCCTGAATGTCCATGTTGTCATGTATTTGAGTCGATGTCGGTCAACCTTTTGGTTTGCGACACAATGATCTATCAGGTAACAACTTAAATTGAACTGTCAATACAGGCGGTCACATGCATTCATTTGGGACCAATGGGAATACGTTTCTCCACATGTTATACAGGTGTTTTAGTTTTTAAGCTTCGTCCACAAAACTCATGTGATACAAATGTAGACTGCTACATGTTGTAATTGCATGAATGCATGGAAAACGAAGCGTGTAAAATCTCCTAGACCCGTAGATTCATTGCCTCAAGTCTACTCGGTATTCTCCCCCGATAATTGATAACTCTTGAAAAGAGTTATATTTAATGCCTTTAAACCTAGCTCATTGCTTGTACTTAAGTACATTTTGTTGCATTTAAGGACATTTTAGTTAGCATTTTTTAATATTGCATTAGGACTTGGACTGTGTTGGAATTATGTGCTTTTAATGGCTTGCAGTGGAGTTTTTTGTGTGTTGGTGTGACAGGAACAAGTTTTGGATCAAGAAAATAACTGAGTAAAGTTTTGTCAAGGCAAAGTGCAAACAGTTTTGCTAGCACGGATGTTGTGGCAATGTTGGGAAGACCAATTCAACATTTTTTGCACAGTAATCTCAGTTCAAATTCAAACTTGTACCAGATAAATCCCTCTAAAAGAGGATAAGATAAGCACGAGTTATTAGCCAACCCTAGCCTAATCTATCTATAAAAGCCAATGAAGGGGACCTTAAAAAGGCAAACAAAAAAGTGGGAGAGATCTTTAGGCATGAATAAGGGTTCGACTATGTAAAGGAAAGGAAGTCAAAGGTAGTCCTTCTTATCCATCACAGGACATTGTGTTGCCGAAGTGTGGACTGGGCAAGCAAAAGCTGTTTCCTAAAGTTCTTCCATTATTTCCATTAGTATTCCTTTTGAAGATTGAATTGAAGTAGTTGAACACAATATCGGATAATATTTTGGTTTGAAATTTTATTTCCCAACCCATGAGCTAAAGCTTATAGGGTTGGGATTACTTTCGATGAAACTTTAAACTATTTTTACGGATGCATTATATATCTAATTTACTTTATTATTTCATTTTATTGTTCTTATTTCTTAATTAAAATGCAAATGATCTCTAAACATAGATGACTGTTCACATACTTATAAATTGATTCTAATTCTAAAAGGGTTGGATTGGTTGGATTAAAATTAAATGAAATGAGCAAGTATTGGATAGACACTTGTAGTCGACTCCAGACATAGAGTAACGATCATACCGAAAGAACCCATGCAAGATATCTAAAATGCCTATAGGCACAAGAAAAATAACTTAAGGTTTTGCTCTTGTAAGAGGCAGGCCATTTTAGAACTATTCTATGTAGTAAAGTAGATACAATTTTGCTAAGGCATTATTGACAATAATGGTTAATTCTGGGTAATCTCGACCTTCCGAATCAACATCACCTTATCCTTATTCTGTGTTGTAGTATTTTTCCATTGCATATTTAGTTGTTTATTTCTTTGTTTACAATCTATTTGGATAATCACTCTCATTATTACCATTACATTTCTACTCTCACTTTTTCCATAGCATTTCCAATTATTCATCAATTCCATCTATCGCATATATCATCATTCCTTTGAATTATCACTGCATACTTACCTTAGTTTACCATATCATCTTATTCGTCAGTCTTGCCATAACATTAACCATGTTACCATAACTTGACCAATTTTGTGCCTCAATTTCATCCTCGTAGGAACGATACTCACTCATCACTTTATTACTTAAATTAACGTGTATACTTGCACAAAATCACAAATCATTTTCCACAAGACGAGTTTTGGCATCCTTGCCGGGGATCAGCAATTTGGTGAAATTTGGTTTGGTTATTTTACTTAGTAGTTTTATTTAACATAATGTATTTACTTTTTACAGGTTTGCCATCAGTGCATAAGAAGAGGCATTCCTGCTAACACAAAATACCTTTTTGATTCGAAGATTGATAGAACCTTGCGGAGAAAGAGAAAAGAATTGAGAAAAATGGTTGGAAATAGGAATGATCTTAATGGTAATCCAAATGATCGCAATGAAAATCCTCCCATTGGACGTGTGGTGCATGACCGAGATAGGCCAACTAGAGAGCATGTCGTCCTAATGCTGGAAGATCTGAATCCAGGGATAGTTAAACCAAATATACAAGCTCAATAATTCAAGTTGAAACTAGTAATATTCCGTATGTTACAAACCGTATGACAGTTCGGAGGACTCCCCACTGAAGACCCACGATTACATTTAAGACTCTTTTCTAGAAGTATTTGATTTATTCAAACAGAATGGTTTTCTTGAAAATGCCTTAAGACTTAAGCTATTCATATATTCTTTGAGAGATTGTACAAAGCATGGCTAAATGTTTTGCCTTGAGGAATAGTGGCATCATAGAATGATCTTTGCTAGGGATTCTTGCCATGGTATAACCCGTGTGTAACACCCCTTACCCGTATTCGATGTCGAAATAGGGTACGAGGCATTACTAGACTTATCACACGAACGAAAATACAATTTCGGGTCATAAATTTGTGTCCAAATTAAAAACCATTCTCATTTAATCATAAAGTCCCTAATACGAGCCTACGAGGCCTATAATGTACATTGGAAGTGATTTGGGACTAACCGAGAACTTTAGAAATTTTTACAAAACATAGAAAAATTTTCCACTAAACCGGGGTCATACGCCCGTGTCCCGACCCCATGTAACTCTCTGATTTGTAACTCATGACGAAATTGAGCTCACACGACTATGTCACATACCCGTGTGCTAGGTCATGCCGTCTACATGGCTGAGACACACGCCCATGTCTTTGCCCGTATGCTAAATTCTGAGCATTTTGTTTCTCAAAATAAAGGTGCACGGGACACACGGCCTAAACACATGCCCGTAGAGTTGACCGTGTGTCACACATGGCCTAGACAAACGCTTGTGTGTCTATCCGTGTGGGCAAAAACAAAGCTATTTACCAAGTCATTTTGCCACCCTCACTTGCTCACATCTACACAACCTCACATGTCACAAATTTAATCATGTAAAAGAAACCAAACAATCACAACCAAGACAATAACATGTCATTCTTATGCCATTATTAATCACACTTAGAACATCTACCTTTCCACATCAAATTATGCAAATTTCCACATTCACAAGTGGTATTAATATAAATACACTCATAACCAACATTAGTCAACTTCAAAGGCTACATACAAATTGAACCACGAACCATTATAAGCCAACACATATGGCCACAAGACTGAGTCCCTATACATGCTATAAACTCTAAATACTTAAATTCATCAATACCCATAATGATAGTTTGATAGTATGATAGGATCTCCGGCGATCTCCAACCCGAGCAAACTTGACGACACTATAAAACATGGGAAAGGAAGGGGAGTAAGCTACATAGCTTAGTAAGTTCATATGCAAATAATGAGCATCTTAAACACAACTTAATCATACAATTTATATAATGAAAGATAACGTAAATGTCATTAAAAATCTCATAGTCATAACTTCCTTAATCACAACCTTACCGAGAGCCCATCGCTTATTGGTATCACTTATGAGTTTTATTACCAATCATTTACCAAGACTATCAAGATAAGCACAATGTAAAATAAGTTGCTATAATGCTCACAGTTATAACTTATTCAGTCACATTGTTTGCTCTATCAATTTACAAGCATAATTTAATATGACTTGACATTAGACTATCAACCGTAATCTTTCCATTATAATAGGTTACCACAATCATCCAATCATTATCAACATCATAATAAACATGCACATTATTTATGAGTATTCACTTTCAAACATATATTTTAACATCTTTCAATTGTTTAAAACACATATTTTCTCGTAATCATTTTGATAGACAATTTTGCATATTTTTCCTTTTTCTCATATTAGATAAATCACAATTGTGCGAATAAAACATGTTAGAACATAAAATAATTTGACCCGAAAGCTAAATTCACGATCACCAACTGAATTTACTATGTATTTCATACATCACAAGCATGGACCAATAATCACAAAGCCTTCACAAAACATTCTCATGGAAACCATAAACTCACAATATCATGAAGTCAATGATTATAAACGATATGCACATACCTGTACCAATTCGTAACATAACCATATTCTTTTTACATCTTTTCCAGTCCTGTCGAACATTCAGAATATTAACGGATACTCAGAAATTTGCACATAAGTGCCCCATATGTAGCCAAAGCTACCTCATAACTCATAACATACATAAGCTCACTCTTGAGCTATTCGCAGGCCTGCTCACACAAGTTGTCGGTCAAAACGTAGCTACCTAATGCTGCTCACACAAGCTGTCAGGTATCTGCAACAAATGCCAGAGTACCCAACCACTGGTAGGACGTACTAGACTAGCACCCGGACCACATAAACATAGATATACACATGGATTCCTAGTGACATGTCACTTGTATCCTATTCTATTCTTAATGTTCAATCGGGATTTCTCTCTTATCGAAACTTTGTTGAATATGTCCAAAGAGTCAATCGCACAATTTATACAATATTAAAGCATTAAAACATAACATAATGATGCATTATTTACATACAAACTTACCTCGGCAAAAAAGTGGCAAAAAATAGCTAACTGTCAAATACTTGTTTTTCCCATATTCTAATTCCGAGCTTTGTTTTTCTTGATCTATAATGCCACATTTAATTATTTAATCATTACACTATTCAAATCAGCCCAAAATCACATTATGACAAAAATTATATTTTTGCCCTTAAAGTTTCACATTTTTTTACATTTTAGTCCCTAGGCTCGTAAAATGAAATGTACTCAATTTCTTCAATACCCATGCCTAGTTGAACCTTATACATGCTTGTAGCAGCCCACATTTTCCATTTAATCACACATTTACTACTCATTTTATAACTTTTTACAAATAGGTCTTTTTTGACATTTTTACCGAAAATCACTTAGCAAAAGTCGTTTATCACACATATAACATATATTTTCTACCATTGACATAAAAATACATGCATGTCTAACATGGGTAACATTTTAAACTATGATAATACTTCAAAATAGTCCTTGGAAAAGCTAGATTAGGTTACAAGGATCTAAAAAATGTAAAAATCGTCAAAAACGGGGCTAAAACGGACTTGCAATCGAGCTTGGAAGCTTGACAAACCCTAGCCATGGTTTCCCCTTGAGAAATTTGGCCATGGGTGGAAGATGAGCAAAAATTGGCTTTTAATTTGGCTTTTTAATTCATTTAATCACCAAATTACTAAAATGCCCTTAATGAAAAACTTTAGAAACATACCTAACCATGTCCATTTTTGTCCACCAATTTAACCAATGGTCTAATTACCGTTTAAGCACTTCCAATTTAAAATTTCATAACAATTAGACACCTTTAACCCATAGAACTCACATTTTTCCACTTATTACAATTTAGTCCTTTTGACTAAATTGAGTGCCTAAACATCAAAATTTTTGAATGAATTTTTTGCGAAATCATTCCATAAAACTGTAGACTATAGAAATATATTAAAAATAAATTTTTCTGTGTCGGATTTGTGGTCCCGAACCACTGTTCCTACTAGACCCAAAATTGGGTTGTTACAACTCTCCTCCCTTAGGGATTTTTCGTCCCCGAAAATCTTACCAGAAAAGAGGTTAGAGTAACGTTCTCATAGTTTCCTCTACCTCATCGAAGAGTCTTCTTTACTTCCAGAAGCACTCCGACATTGATATAGAATCCAGTATCTTAAAATTTTAAATTTGTATACTACTTTTGTCAGTATGAAGTTGCTTTCAATTTTCATGAATCACTTTCACCCTTTTACCTCAAAAACACAAATCAATTCCACCTCGTACATCTCTTTCCAATCACCTTTGAACTTTGAAACACAATGTCAGAGCATATCGTCAAAGATCTGAATTATTCTCTGAATGAACCAACGAGCTACTACTGAGTCTTGTACAACATTTTCTGCATAAGCTCTGGATAATTCATTGCGCAAATTCTATCTCGGAGTAATAATAACATAAATTAGAATAAAAAATTATCTCCCACTGTACTTGTTTAGTTTACCACTCACTATCAAAATCTTGAGACTCTCAATCTTGCAAAGAAAACATTGCTTTAGCTTTTTTTTTTAGCTAAATTTAGACTTCCATCAAATAAGATAAATCATGTAACCAACACTCACAAAATGAACAAAGGATTTCCATTCAAACATCTGCAACTACATCTACTTCCCCAAAGGTTAGTCGTTAGTTACTCACAATCTTTCAATAGTTCAGGCCATCAACTTTGTCTTAATTTCAGATTTTTCCACTAAAGGTAACATTAGATACTTTATACTCTTGGAAATCAAGAAGCACATAACGTTTTTCGTCAAACAAATGATGTCATCAATTACTCAACACAGATATACTAGCGACCGACTCTAAGTCACTCATCGAACAATTCTTTTAATGAGATTTTAGCCATTTGAAAGCATAAACTATTACTTTACATTCTTGTAATAAAACATATTCTAATCCGTTCAATAGTGCATCGCTAAAAAATCACGAATTCTTTACTCAATTTAAACAGAACCCAGAACTAGTGCTTCGGTTAATAACACCTTCAACTATTTTCAACTTGGCTAACATGTAACAGACCGTTCAAACTTTCATAAATGTCATAACTTTTGTAACACCCCTAATCCATATCCGTCGCCGGACTAGGGTTAAGAGGCATTACCAGACGAATCAAAACTTTTACAAACATTTGACACACATAACAATTGTCATACACATATCATAGTCAAACATACACATTGAGTCCCTTTAGAAGGTCTACAAGACCTTAAACATGCATTAGAAAGGGATCGGGACTAAACCAAACTCGTACAAAAATTTTCGAAACTTAAACATTTTTCAAAGGTATAGAAGTCACATGCCTGTGTGGGCAGGCCGTGTGCCTCACACGACATTGGACACGCCCATGTGTCTAGGCCATGGCAAAATAGGGCATACATTCTGACTTAGGTCACACGGCCAAGGATACGCCCGTGTGCCAGGCCATGTGAAATTTGAAGGGTATACTAACTTGGGTCACACAACCAATTTAAGACATATGTTACACAACTCATTCATAACATGTTCAATCTCATACTAAAACTTACCATTGTTCATACCAAAATGACCATTTCTCAATAGGCCATATATGCAATATAGAACAAACTGAATTTGCATCACATGTCACATACCAACTTCAAACATTACCACATCTTTTAGTTAGCCATATCACATTGCATAACATATATACATATCAAAATCATATCCCAAATTATCTAGACTATACATGCCATACTTAAACATTTACACTTTCAAAATGTACCAAAACAAGGTTCGATAGTGTAGTGATGATCCTCGACGACCCTTGAGCTCCCCGTAGCTTCGAAATCTATAAAAGAATGAAAACACACACAAAGTAAGCTACAAAGAGCTTAGTAAGACATATACAAATAAATTCAACTCATGAATCACATATAATTCAAATCATTGGCATAAAGATCATAACCATTTCACATAGGTATATCATGAATCATATCATGCACACTTGCTCACATATATCACATCTTCCGAATTCAATTACAATAAAACATCTTTTATTTCTATGTACGCATACGTATATCACAAATAATTGATGTCACAAATGCCTACCTTTCGAGATCAAATATCAAACATATCATAACATACCTGATTTAGATATACTTTAACATAGTCATACATTTCTCGAAATTGCTCGTTGAACCGTACGAAATCAAATAGAATACGTGGATGGCTCTGAAAGCTTGTACAATGCAAACGTTCTAGACGTGGTCTTACTTGTAATCAAATATCGATGCCACTGTACACAAAATCAAATAATGCCAATGTCCCAGACATGGTCTTACACGTAAATCACAAATCGATGCCAACGTCCCAAACGTGGTCTTACACGAAATCACATATCGAATCCTATGTCATGACATATGTATCCTAACTATTCCTAGGTTCGTATGGGGCTTTTCGGACGTTGTTACATACTCGAAATTTCCTCGATTTCACATATTCAACTTTCATAATCATTTATCACATTTCATTATCAATTATAAACATAATTTAACCATCTCAAACACATTTATTTGTATATTTACTTACCTCATACGGATTCGGATGGAGTCCATCGCTATTCAACGATTTTCAACTTTCCCCGATCTACTTTCGTTTTCTTTGATTCATGATCTAAACACATTCAAATTTAATTCTTTTGTTCACCAAATCATTCAATTCAATCTATAAACTCATATTTAGGGCATTTTACAAATTAGCCCTCACATTTTCACATTTTGACATTTAAGTCCTTAATTCACAAAATCACTAATATGCAAAATTTCACTACATATGTGTCTAACCGAACTTTCATGGTATTCATATAAGCCCATATAACACATTTATTTCACATTTTAGTCCCTCAAAATATCATTTTCATAATTTAGCCCAAAATGCTCAATTTCATCAAAAATCCAAAGACAAAATATGTTAATCTAACACATATCTTTCATATTTCACAAATTAACATCACAAAGCTCATAATTTCATCAATGGAACATTTCAAAATCTTCATCAAAATCAAAAATTGAAACATGGGCTTGATAATATACTAAGCAACAATCACAAAAACGTAAAAATCATCGAAAACGAACCAAAACACATACCTTAAATCAAGCTCACAATGTCGAAACCTTAGCTATCTTTTTCTTTGTTATAATTGGCCAAAGATGAATAATGAAGCCACAAATTAAGTTTTGTTTAATTTAATTCACATTAATAAGCCATTTACCAAAATAACCTTTTTATTTTCATTTAAAATCCACTAACATATGACCAACTTTGTCCATTCCACCTTTTAATGGTCCATTAGCATTTTAAGGACCTAATAATTAATAAGCCATGTCAATTCGGCACATAAATAAATAGAAGGACAATTTTGTAATTTCTATAATTTAGTCCTTTTTACAATTAAAACACATAAACGGATAAATTAAATTACGAAAATTTCACGGATATAAATTTACATGCTCAAAATACAAAAAATAATATTAAATTATTATTCAAACTTGTATATGAGGTCTCAAAACCACTATTCTAACTAGGGTCTAAACCGGGCTATTACAACTCTCTCCCTTTAGGGATTTTCATCCTCGAAAATCTTACCATTGAACAGAGTCAGATATTGTTGTCTCAAAGCATCTTCAGGCTCCCAAGTAGCCTCTTCAACTTTGTGTCAATGCCACATTACCTTTACTAACAAAATTTTCTTATTTCGCAATTCTTTAACCTCGCGAGCTAAGATATGGATCGGTTTTTCTTCATAAGTATATTGGATTGAATTTCTATCTCGGATGGAGAAATGACATGTGAGGGATTAGATCTGTACCTTCAAAGCATCGATACATGAAATACATTGTGTATCTTTTCTAGCTCAGGTGGTAGCAACAGTCTATACGCAACTAGTCCGATACGTTCAATGATCTCATACGGTCCGATGAACCTTAGACTGAATTTGCCTTTTCTACCGAATCAGAATAGTTTCTTCCATAGAGATACTTTTAAGAATACTTTATCACTGATTTTAAATTCAAAGTCTTTTCATTTTAAATCTGTATATGATTTTTGACAATCGGAAGCTACTTTCAGACTATCACGGATTACTTTCACCTTCTGTTATGTCTTTTTTTATCAAATCAATCCTGTAAATCTTATTTTCACTAAGCTCAGACCAGTATAACGAAGTTCTATAGTTTCTATCGTATAAGGCTGCTCGATTGAAAACTGTTATTGTAAGCAAATTCAATCAATTGTAGATACTGTTCCCACGTCCTTTAAACTCAACAATGCAACATCTTAACATATCCTCAAGTATCTGAATGATCTGCTCAAATTGACCATTCATCTGAAATGCAATTTCGTACCTAAAGCCTCTTGCAATTTCTTCCAAAACCACGAAGTGAATCTCGGATCTCTATCTGACACAATAGACAAGGCATTCCGTGTAATCTCACAATATCGAAAATGTATAATTAGCTAACTTTTCGAGTGAGAAGTCAGATTGTACTAGAATAAAGTGAGCTGATTTCGTCAATCTGTCAACTACAACCCAGACCGCATCTTTCTTTCTCAGAGATAGGGGCAAACCCGAAACAAAATCTATCGTTACTATATCCCATTTCCATTCGGGAATCATAATTAGTTGTAACAAACTAGATGGCACCTGATGTTCAGCTTTAACTTGCTGACAGATCAAACATTTCGAAACAAAGTCAAAAATATCTTTTTTCATTCTCGGCCACCAGTATAGCTATTTCAAATTGTTATCCATTTTCGTACTTCCCGGATGTACAGAAAATCTACTACTGTGATCTTCACTCAAAATCATCTAAATCAACTCTGGATTTTTCAGAGCACAATGTCTATCTCAGAATCTGAAACAATTGTCAATATCAACTTGGAATTCAGAATCAGAATCGGAATCACACTGAGCTCATTTTGCTAACAATTCATTATCAACTTTCTAAGCTTTTGTAAATCTGTTGAATAAATCACTTTTAATTCGGCTAAAACTGAATCATCATCAGACAGAGCTAAATGAACATTCATCCCACGTAATGCAAACAATGCTTTCCGACTCAAAGCATCAGCAACAACATTTGCTTTTCCTGGATAATAATCAATAACAAGCTTGTAGTCTTTTAGCAGTTCTAGCCATTTTCTCTGTCGTAGATTCAAATCTTTCTGAGTCATTAGATATTTCAAACTTTTATGATCTAAATACACGTGACATTTCTCACCAAACAAATAGTGGCGCCAGATTTTCAAAGCAAAAACAATTGTAGCTAACTCAAGGTCGTGCGTCGGATAATTCTTTTCATGTGGTTTCAATCGTCTCGAAGCATAGGCTATAACTTTACACTCCTGCATTCAAATACAACCAAGGCCATTCAATGAAGCATCACTATAAATGAAAAATTCTGTACCCGATTCTGGTTGTACAAGTACCAGAGCTTCTGTCAACAGAGCTTTCAACTGATCAAAGCTTTTTTGACATTTATCATACCGCTCGAACTTAACATCTTTTTGTAGCAATCTCATCAATGGAGTAGCAATCATAGAAAAACCTTTCACAAATCTTCGATAGTACCCACAAGTCGTAGAAAACTGCGAACTTCAGAAATATTTCTCGAGGCTTCCAATTCAAAATAGCTAAAATTTTACTTAGATCAACTCGGATACTAAATGCTGACACAATATGTCTTAGAAAACTGACTTATCGTAACTAGAATTCACATTTACTAAATTTAAAAAAAACCTGTTTATCACGCAGAGTCTATAGTACAACTCTCAAATGCTCAGTATGTTCATTTTTATCCCGTGAATAAATCAAAATGTCATCAATGAACACGACAAAAAAATTGATCTAAATAGGGTCTGAAGATTCTGTTCATCAAATCCATAAAAACAGTAGGTGCATTCGTTAATCCGGAAGGCATAACTAAGAATTCATAGTGTCCATACCTCGTTCGAAAAGCTATTTTCGGAATGTCTGAATCTTTCACCCTGAACTGATAATAGCCCGGTCTCAAATCTATCTTTGAAAATGCAGTAGCACCTTTCAGCTGATCGAACAAATCGTCAATTCTGGGCAAAGGATATTTATTCTTTATAGTTACTTTATTCAACTAACGGTAATCAATGCACATTCTCATTGTGCCATTTTTCTTTTTCACAAACAGAACTGGAGTACCCCAAGGTGAGAAACTCAGTCTTGCGAACCCTCTATCGGTCAACTTTTGCAACTGAGACTTTAATTCTTTCAACTTAGTCTGAGCCGTTCTATACAGAGCTATCAAAATCGGAGTAGTTCCCGGCACTAGTTTAATGCCAAATTCAACTTCTTGAATTACAAGTAATCCCAGAAGCTCTTCAGGAAATACATAAGGAAACTCACAAACAACAGGCACTGGTTCAATTTTTTTTAGTCACTTTCAAATCTATCACATAGGCAAAGTAAGCTTTACAGCCATTTTTCATATATTTCAAAGCTTTCATTAAAGATATCATAGCAGGCAACCCATTTAAATTATTAGATTCAATTCAGACTATTTCATCATTCTTGCATCTAAAGTCAATAGTTTTTCGTTTGCAATTTACAATAGCATCGTGCAAAGTTAGCCAATCCATACCCAAAATTATATCAAACTCATCAAAGGGTAATAGCATCAGATCAGCCAGAAACAGATATATCGAATCATCAACAGACAATTCTTGTATATTTTATCAACTAGAACACTTTTGCCTAAGGGGTTCGATACTCTAGTTATGAATTCAACAGACTTTAGAGGCAAAGTCTTACTGGATACTAAGTTCATGCATATATACGAATGTGTAGATCCTGGATCTATCAATGCAATCATAGAAGTATCGTAAAAAGTGAATGTACCCGTAATCACTTCTAGAGACGAAGCTTCTTTACAAGCTCGGATAGCATAGGATCTGGCAGGTGCTATGGCCTCAGATCAAACTGCAGTATCTTTAGTAGCTTTTTGACTTCCGCTCACATTTCCTGTATTCCTGGGAGGTCTACCCCTAGTGAGGTGTTGCTCGGTCTCGAATTTTGTGCAATCTCTAGTTCAACAAATTTGGGACAATCTTGAATTTAATGATCCATAGATCCACATCTAAAGCAAGCTCGATCATTCAGCCTACAACTTCTCAGATGTCTTTTACCACAGTGTCTACATTCATGTCTATTAGATCAGACATCCCGACACTTGCAATTGAAGTAGCTGGAGCTTTGAAGCTCGAATGTGATCTAGCACGATCTCTGCTCGAATGTCCCATATTAGCCTTTGAACGGCTATACTCATCTCGAAACTTCTTTGATGCAGACTGAAATGATTTACTTGAGGATCTCTTTCTCACATCTCTAGCTTCTAAATCAGCCTTTCTTTTCTATTTCCTAAGTTCTTCGGCTTTACATGCTCGATCAACAAGCACAACAAAGTCTTTGATCTCCAAACTACCAACTAACATACGAATATCTTCATTTAGGCCATCTTCAAACCTTTTACACAAAATTGCTTCAGTTGAAACATACTCCTGTGATAAAGGCTTCGTCAAACAAACTCTCGCTCATATTCCGTTAGGGACATACGACCTTGTTTCAGCTCAAGAAACTTTTTTCACTTTTGATCAATAAATCTTTGATTGATATACTTCTTACGGAATTTAGATTGAAAGAAATCCTAGGTTATTCGTTCTTTCGAAACAATGAAAATCAAAGTTTTCTACCACTGATAAGCTGTGTCTCTTAGCAAAGAAACAACACATTTTACACATTCATCAGGAGTACACGACATTTCATTGAACACTCGAATGGTATTCTCGAGCCAAAACTTAGCTCTCTCTGCATCATCATCACTAGTCGCCCTGAACTCTTCGGCCCTATATTTTCAAATTTTATTGGCTGGAGGCTTGTTCAATGGAATCATATTCGTAATCGGAGGTACAAGAGGTGTCTAAGGGGGATTAGACAGGGGTGGAGGTTGTTGAGTAGCCAGATTCGTATGGACGAACTCCATAAACCACTCATTCATCATTTGGAAGAAAGCTTATTTAGCTTCTTCCTCGTGGCTACTAGTTACGTTTCTTGAATCAGAAGGCACTACCCCTTGCATAGGAGCTGGTGCATTATTTTCAACATCCTCAGGTACGGCTCATTAGGGATCCATTACTATACGAAAAACACGTTTTATTTGTCAAGATTCATCACACCATCATAATTCACATATATGGCATGTATAGCTTGACTCTCACGTACTACGTTAGTCCTAGAATTGACTAAACCATAGCTTTGATACCAACCAAATGTAACACCCCTAACCCGTATCCGTCGTTGGACCAGGGTTAAGAGGCATTACTGGATGAATCGAAAATTTTACAAAAAATTCACAAACATAACAATTTTCATACGCATATCACAGAAACATACACATTGAGTCCCTTTAGAAGGTCTACAAGACCTTAAACATGCATTAGAAAGGGGTTGGGACTAAACCAAACTCGTACAAAATTTTTTCAAACTTAAACATTTTTCAAAGGTACAGAGGTCACACGCCCATGTGGGCAGGCCATGTGCCTCACACGGCATTAGACACGCCCATGTGTTTAGGCCGTGGCAAAACATGGCATACATTCTAACTTAGGTCACATGGCCAAGGACACGCCCATGTGCCATGCCGCGTGTAACGGCCAGAAACCTAGCTTAGTTGTAATAGTGATTTTGAAATCACTTTCTGAGGTTTGGAAAAATTATTTTAGCATTATTTTATGTGTTGTAGTATTTTTATAAGTATGCATGAAAATTTTAGTGAATTAACCTATGAGATTGAAGGCTTAATCGTGAAAGAAGACTAAATCGCGTAAGGGCCAAAAGTTGTATTTTATTTGTTAAAGCTGTTAAATGGATTCTAAATTAAAGTTTGGGGGTTTTCAAGGTTAATAGCCCTTCTCTCTTGAGGTGGCCGGCCATAAGGAAGTAATAGGGATAAGGAAATGTTGTAAAAAGTCAAAATTTTGTGGAGTTAGGTGACCTATTTGACTAGTTTGGTTTAAAAATATTAAAACCTTATTTTATTTTTATCTCCTTTATCCTTCCACCAAATTTTGCAACAAGAAAAAGAGTTTAGAAGCTTGAAAATTTGCAGCAATATTTAGTCCTCAAAGGTAAGTGATTTTAATGTCTTTTGTAAAAAAATTTAGTATTTTTGAGACCCTTACTTCATAAGCTATCTTTTGAGGGGTATATCTTGTATTTTGGTTGAAAGTTTTGAATTTTTCCATGAATGTATAAGTGATGTTTTGTGAAATTTTTGGGAAGAAAATAAGCTATTGTTGTTAAATAAACAACAATGTGAAGGAAATTGTATGAACACACTTAGAGAGGGCTTAGTTGTAGAAGTTGTAAAATAAAGGGTAAGTGTTGGAAATAATGAGAAATTGGGGCATTAATGAGAGTAAAAAGAGTTGATTAGGCTTGGTTAATAAGGAAATTCGGTAAAAATTAAATTTCGAGCCTAGGGGCAAAATGATCATTTTTGCCAAATTGTGTATTTTGGATTGTTTCAATTAATTTAGTGATTAAATGGAAGAATTTGTATTCATGTAGATCAAGAAGAGCATGGAATGTCTTATATGGTGTGTGGTTAAATGTTATGGACATAGAGTGAAATTGTAAGAAATGAGAGTAAAGTTAAGTTTTCATAAATCATGAGTAAAGGTGGGCTATGTGCGAACCATCGGATATTTGTTGAGATTAGTGAGTTAGGTGCAAATCGCTTGGTTGGCGATTATTACTGATGGTCTAAGTGTGAAACCATTGAAAACCAAATTGATGAAGGTTGGCTAAGTGCGATACCACCGTAATTTAATTATGAAGGTGGGCTATGTGCGATACCATCGTAACTTATCGATATGATGGGCTAAGGGCGAAATCATCTTAATTTTGCTAATGTCATTATGAATGACTATGTATGAATCTATCATGTATGGACATGTGTGTTGTGAAAAATTACTTGATTGGAATTCTATGTGTGTTGTTATGATAGAAAAGTGCAAGGATTGTATGTGCTAAGCAATATGAGCCTTGAGCATAAAAAAATTGTATTGAGAATGTTGGATAAACTGTGAGAAGAGTAAGTGAACTCATGGTAAGAGGTATTGGTATGGTTGATGTAATAGTTAATTTCCTAATGCATGGTTTTGGTATTAAATGTTTGCATATAGACTGACTAAGCTTATTTCTTACCCCTCTCCTTTTCCATTTTCCTATAGTGTTGCCTAAGAAGTTTGAGGATCCAAGGACATTGAAGGCATTGTACACACTATGAACCGAAGCACTCGGTATAATTATATTTTGTGTTTGAGTAATGGCATGTATAGGTTGTGTGGTCATTTTGTGTAATATACTCTAGTTAGCCAATTGTGTTGGCCATTTGTTTTATGAAGTTCATTTTGTAAATGGCCTTTGAAATTGGCCTAAAAATATCCCTTTTGCTTAATGAGATGAGAATGATTTACATAGAAATTGAGCAATCTTGCTTAATAGTTTATGCATGCATATTGAACATGAATTGGTTGCTGTATGGGCACCTATTTAGGAGCATTTAAATGAGTGTTTGTAATGCCTTGATTTTGGGCCTAGAAGAATTGGGCCTCGGGCGTGGGTGTGTTTAAAATTTTTGAGACTATGATAGCGGCACAAATTGCATGTTAGAATGGTTGGGCTAGTGATTTTGAAGTATTTGGGGGTCTCTATGGAGTTTTGAGTTCAAATTTTAGGTTTGGAAAATTTTTATTTTTCAGCCTTTAGGGAACCTTAACCCCAAGAGTTATGGCCTTTAATTAAATGGAGAAGAAATAGGACACAAGAGAGGTTGTGGTGTAGTAGCTAAGTGGCGCCACTTATGGAGTAGAGAGGTGGCGTCATTAGCTGGCAAGGGGGTCCTAGGTTCGAGTGCTAGCATGGTAATATTTAGGGATTTAATTTTTACGCTATGGACGGCTAGTAGTGGCATTGGAGTTGAACTCTGAAGGAGAAAAATTCAAGGAAGAGATTAATAGAGTGATAAGGGAAGAATATCTTAGAGTAAAATTAGGAGATGGGGTGTGTGAAGAGTTGGTGCCGATTTAGGAAGTGAGGGGTGTGTAAATTCGGCTTAGGGGAGTAAATGAGTGTCGGTTTTGGGTCTTTGAAGGGGTATTGTTGGTTCTTAATGGGTATTGCCAAATTCTCTCTTTCTTTATTGTCTTTGCCGAAAGCTTCTCCTCTCAATTTCCTTGTTGCTTTATCATTCTTTTCCTTATTCCTCAACCTTGGCTGATTGGGTGCTAAACCAATTAGCCAATTTCTTTTCTTATTTTGTGCCGAATGCTCTCCTCTTCTGTGTGGCCGAATCCCCTGTTGTGCCATCACCAACTTTGTTTTTGTTTCTAAACACCAAAACCAACATCTCATCTCTTTCTTCTTAATTGTGGGATCAAATCTTTTTCTAAAGTCTCTGCCAAATTACTCTTAGTGCGCTTTGGGTTTGGTAAGTGCGTTTCTCTCTATTTTCGATTTTAGTGGTTGGCTGAATGTTATTAGGAGTTGTAAGGGTGACTACGATAGATGTTAGTCATCTGCTAAGTCAATCTTTAACAATAAGAATTTCTAGAACACAGATCTGGGAATCGATTGGGGCTAGCAAGCGGTGAAAGTTTGATTAGGTTCAATCGCGCATGGTAAGGAGAAGTGGTATGATTTCGGCTTTTGGTAATAGTATTTGATAAGTGTATGATTAACTGTTGAGAGACATCGGTTGTAGGTTCATGGCTAAGGAGTTTGCAGCGCATTTTGTTAGCAAGTGTGTACAAACACTGCATAGACACAATAGATCGACAAATCCCGAAATGCCGAAAAGCCAAAATGCCGAAAAGTTTGAAGTTTGGCTACAGTAGTCTTGCGAGTGTGCGAACACTCATATGAGGGTAATAGATACAATACCAGAGACCCCATAAGCAATCTCATGGACTTGGGTCACGTTTGGCCAATTGGTCTAGAACGGGCCAAATGGGCCGATGGGCTCGTGGGCCCAGATAAGCAAAAATTGGTAAATTGGTAATAAGCGACGAGCTGATTAAGTTGGTTGTATGGCTTGGAATAGATTTGGGCTTGATGGGCCGCATAAATGTGACTGGGCCTATTGGGCCATATAAATGAGATTAGGCCTAATGGGCTATATGAATGTATGTGGACTCGTTAGGGTTATGTAGTGGACTTTTGCACCTAGTAGCTAATAATTGCTTAAGCAAACATAAAACTTAATTAACCAATTAAGTGTAACTGTGGGCAAGTTATAGGGTTAAAGTGTGGCAATGGGTATATGCATGTCTAGGATTGGATCTAAGGAGAGCTTGGTACTTAAGCGGTCTTAATGACTCACCTCCTCTTCTCTGGAATCCTACTTGGTTCAAATATCTATTCATTTTAGCCAACGGGGATTTGTTGACGAGACAATGTACGTAATTAGACCAAAAGTGTTAAGAAATTATTGAAATACCCTTGTAGGGTAGAAATTACTGAAATACCCCTATAGGGTAGAATTACTGAAATACCCCTGTAGGGTAGAATTATTGAAGTACCCTTGTAGGGAAAAATTACTAAGATACACTTGACTTACGAAATTACAGAAAACATTTAGTTGCAAAATTACCAAAATACCTCTATGTGCCATGAGTATGACTTGTGCATGCTATATGTTATCTATTGCATTCATGTGTTATTATATTGCATATGGACTGAGATTATGATTAGAGGAAGTGTATATAAGGCTCGCACAGTTGCTTGACGACTATGGATCCACCGCAGGCTTTTTAGCCACTGAAGGCTTTATAGTCACCGTAGGCTTTTTAGCCATCAAGTAGCTATGCGGCACCGGTAAGTAGTGCCGCAACCAGTGTTACATAGAATATAAGCAGCTATACTACAACGTTAAGTGATGCCGCAGTTGTGATTTGGGCTAAGGCCTAAGGCCACAGTATGTTGAGATATGGGCTTAGGCCCAACCGAGGCCACCGTTATTAAATAGGACTTAGGCCCAAATTGTTTAATGCATGTTATGTGTCTGTCGAGGGACGTACACACTGAGTTTTCATAGACTCACTCCCTCTTTTTAATTTTTTAGGTGACCCTCAGTAGGCGGCTCGACGATGGAGGGGATTCGTTGGTGGCTACACTACAACTTGTTTTAATGATCAGTAGTTTTATTTATTTACCTTATTTTAAATTATCTTTTTTTTTGGGTTGTAATAAGGCTTTTATAACTTCTGTATTAATTTTTTAAAATTTGGGATTTTATTGTGATTTTATAATTGCTAGTGGTAAAAATGAGTTTTTCCAAAACAACCTCTATTTTAAATTAAGCTTCCGCAACGATTAAGATTTTATAATTAATAACATCTTTAATAGAGAATAATCTTTTTAATAAACCACATTGGGAATTGATCAAACCTAAACTAAGGTTTTACACAAATTTGTTTTACAAGAAGGGTTTTTAATGAAAACTTGGTTTTTGAAAAACACTTCAATGTGACACGCCGGATTCGGGCCTAACCTCTAGGCCGGGTTTGGGGTGTTATAGTGTTGATGTTTGAAGATTGGGTTATACTTGTATTTGTTTTAGGGTGGACAAGGGCTTGGAAAATAGCCCTATATTGCCCACACGGGTAGACACAAGGGCGTATGTCTAGGCCGTGTGAGACACACGGGCTGCACACGGGTATGTGGCTCAACTGTGTGTCCCCTGCACCTTGCATGGATTAAATTAAATACCCATCAGTGTTCCACATGGGCAGGAGACACAGTCGTGTGTTTCAGCCATATGGAGGACACAACCAGCACAGGGGCATGTGTCATGGCCGTGTGATTGATGACGTCAGAAACAGAATACCTAGGTTTTTGCACACGGGTGGCGCAACGGGTGTGTCATGGCCTTGTGTTAGACACGGGTTAAGCACGCGAGCATGTGCCACGGCCGTGTGTTTGTTGACGTCAGAAACAGAATGTCAAGATTGTTTTACACGGGCTTCGACACGGGCGTGTCGTGGCCATTTAAGGGACACAGGCTAGGCACATGGGCGTGTGCTAGGCCGTGTGGAAACCCCTGTAGGTTAAATGTTAGAAACTAAATCTGTATCGGTGAGGGGCACGGGCGTGTCCCTAGTTTGCTTAGGCCGTGTGAGGTACATGGGTCATTAGCACGGCCATGTCTTGAGGCCACACGGGCATGTTGCCCTTCAACACGGGCGCGTGTCCCGTTTTTAGTGGAAATTCTTGAAAATTTTCTAAGTGCCTGAAATGGTCCCGTGTTGTTTCAAAATGATGTTTTAGGCCTCGTAGGCCCATGTGGAGGATTGAAGAGTTATGTTTGAAAAGTTTTAATTTAGGACGTATTTTCGGAGGTACAAGAATGAAAGGTTGTATGTGTTGTAGTTAGGTACTGCCTCGTACACCATTCTGGTGTTAGATATGGGTAAGGGGTGTTACATGTAGTGGTATCAGAGCTATGGTTTAGTTGATTCTAAGACTAACCTTGCTTGTGTACGAGTCTAGATATACATGCCATTATTGTTTGATGATAGTGTGACGACTCTTGACGGTTAAATTGTGTTTTTCATATAGTAATGGATCCCGACCAGCCTATGGTGAACGATATGGAGAGTAATGCACCGGCACCCACTAAAGGGACCGCGCTAGTAGAAACCGAGCCCGTGACGATGAGTCAGGGCAGAGGGGCAAGAGAGGCCTACCTCCAAATGATAGACGTTTGATACACGGAGTATGTTCATATGAACCCGAACACTCTACCTCCCCCACCTCCTCCAATTTATCACCATGCCTTAGTAGCTCCTCAAGGAATAGAAATCGGTAGGGGAGACAAACCTCTAGTGGATTGAATTAGAAAACATGGCGTCAAAGAATTTCGGGCAAACAAGGATGATAACCCAGAGAGAGTAGAGTTCTGGTTGGAGAATACCATCAGGGTGTTCAACGAGCTGTCATGCACCCCTGGGGAGTGCATAAAGTGTGTAGGATCGCTTTTGCGGGATGCGGCGTACCAATGGTGGAATACTCTCATGTCGGTAGTACCGAGATAAAAAGTATATTGGGAGTTCTTTAAAGGAGAATTCTACAAAAAGTACGTCAGTCAGAGGTTCATCGACCAAAGGAGAAAAGAGTTTCTTGAACTGAAGCAAGGTCGCATGACAGTCTACGAACAAGAGTTAGTGAGGCTGAGCAAGTATGCACGGGAGTGTGTGTCTTCCAAAGCCATTATGTGTAAATGGTTTGAGGATGATTTGAATGAGAACATTAGGCTATTGGTGGGAATTATAGAGATTCGAGAGTTTGTAGTGCTTGTTGAGAGAGCATGTAAGGTTGAAGAGTTGGCCAAAGAGAAGAGAAAGGCAGATATAGAGTTTCGTGACTCCAAGAAGAGATAGATCGGGAAATCAAATCAATCCTCATCTAAAAGATCGAGAGATTTTGCTCCACGATTGACCGCTTCAGTGGGATACTCGGGCAGAAGCAAGAATAAACAATACACAGTGCCTAAAGATCAGACTACCTCCATTGCGAGTGTTGGCAGTGCTCGATCGGATAAACCTAAGTGCTTACAATGTGGTAGATAGCATTATGGCGAGTGTTGGGGAAATAGTCGAGCCTGTTACAAATGTGGTTTCCGGGACCACTTTATTAAAGACTGGCCTGAGAGAGCTGAGGAAGAAGAATTTCAAGATGCCAGACCGAGTAGTGCTCCGTCGAGGGGTAGACCACAAAGGAACACGGGAAGTGGGGCCGATAGTTAGAGTATGCCTAGAGACTCAGCCGTAAGATCCGAGCGTCGAGCACCGACAAGGACTTATGCCATTCGCGCTCGTGGGGATGCCTCATCTCTAGATGTGATTACAGGTACCTTTTCTATCTATGATATATCTATTCTTGCTCTAGTTGATCTAGGTTCTACCCATTCTTACATTTGCATGAAGTTGGTACCTAGTATTAATGTACTAGTTGAGTTTACGAAATTTGTAGTAAAAGTGACTAATCCACTAGGCAAGCACGTGTT
This sequence comes from Gossypium stocksii, assembly GCA_020496765.1. Lineage (NCBI taxonomy): Eukaryota > Viridiplantae > Streptophyta > Magnoliopsida > Malvales > Malvaceae > Gossypium > Gossypium stocksii. Next base: position 76,755,178 of record CM035624.1, on the reverse strand, counting down.
AGTTGACCAAGTATGTAGAAATTGTCCTTTGACAATTAGTGGTCATTTTTTTGGGCCAATCTTATGATATTGCCGTTTGGAGAGTTCGATGTGATCCTTGGTATGGATTGGTTGTCTACCCATAGTGTAGTAGTGGATTGTGGAAGGAAAATTATCGAATTGAAATGCGGGAATGGAGATAACCTTCAGGTAGAGGCGAGTGGACCTAACAACTTGCTAGGAATAGTTTCGTGTTTGATTTTAAAAAATTATTTGAGAAAAGGGTGTGAAGCTTATCTCCTTTTGTGTTGAGCACCCAGGTGTCAGAGGTAAAGATTGATTCAGTACCAGTGGTATGCGAGTATCAAGATGCGTTTTTAGAGGAGTTATCTGGATTACCTCCAAAGAGAGAAGTAGAGTTTGGCATCGAATTGATTCCAGGCACAACACCTATTGTGATCACTCCTTATAGAATGACTTTGACAGGACTTGAGGAATTGAAGGCCCAGCTGCAAGATTTGATGGATAAGGGATTCGCTAGACCGAGCCTTTCTCCGTGAGGAGTGCCAGTCTTATTCGTCAAGAAAAAGGATGGATCGATGAGATTGTGTATAGACTACCTTTAGCTCAATAAGGTTACAGTGAAGAATAAGTACCCATTATTGAGGATCGATGACTTGTTCGATCAGTTGAGAGGAGCAACGGTGTTTTCCGAAATCGATCTAAGGTTAAGGTATTATCAGTTGATGGTCAAAGAACAAGATGTGCCAAAGACTGCCTTTCAGACGATGTATGACCACTATGAGTTCCTAGTCATGCCCTTTGGCTTGACAACTGTGCTTGTAGTGTTCATGGATTTAATAAACCGCATCTTTCAACCTTACTTGGACAAGTTTGTTGTCATCTTTATTGATGACATACTCGTATATTCTCGTGACGAGAGTGAACATGCGAAGCACTTGAAGATCGTGTTGCAAACTTTGAGAGATAAGCAGTTGTACGCCAAATTCAGCAAGAGTGAATTTTGGCTACGAGAGGTCAGATTTTTGGGACACATTGTGTCAGGTGATGGAATCAGGGTTGATCCGAGCAAGATCTCAGCAATTATGGAGTGGAAACCGCTGAGAAATGGGACAGAGATTAAGATCTTCTTGGGACTAGCGGGCTACTACAGGCGTTTTGTCAAGGGGTTGTCAATAATCGCCACTTTTATGACGAGGCTACTACGAAAGGATGTTAAGTTCGAGTGGATCGAAAAGTGCCAGCAGAGTTTTGATAGGTTAAAGGCCTTATTGACCGAAGCTCCAGTGCTGGTGCAACTGGAATCGGTAAAGGAATTTGTAGTGTATAACAATGCATCCTTAAATGGATTGGGGTGTGTGCTCATGCAAGAAGGCAACTAAAACCACATGAGAAAAATTATCCAACCCACGATTTGGAGTTAGCTGCCGTAGTGGTCGCACTGAAAATTTGGAGACACTACTTGTATGGCGAGAGATGCTAGGTTTTCACGGGCCACAAAAGATTAAAGTACCTGATGACACAAAAAGAGTTAAATCTAACGCAACAAAGATGGCTAGAGCTGCTCAAAGACTATGAGTTGCTAATTGACTATCATCCCAGAAAGGCGAATGTAGTCCCCGATGCATTGAGCAAAAAATCATTATTTGCCTTGAGGGCTATGAATGCTCAGTTGACTATAGGTGATGATGGATCGATCTTAGCTGAAATGAGAGCTAAACCGGTGTTTTTAGAAGAGATAGTTGAATCTCAGAAAAATGACAAGGATTTACAAGCTAAGACGGTTCAGTGCGAGATGAGAAGTGAATTAGACTTCATAGTTAGTGTCGATGGTTGTTTAATGTATCGAGACCGAATCTACGTACCTAAGGATGATGAGCTCATTCAGAGAATTTTGTAAGAGGCACATAGTAGTCGCCTTTCGATTCACCCAGGTAGTGTGAAAATGTATAATGACTTAAAGAAAGTGTATTGGTGGTCGGGGATAAAAAGACACATTTCAGAGTTTGTCTCAAAGTACCTAGTGCGCCAGCAAGTAAAAGCCAAACACCAAGTACCTTCGAGTCTACTTCAGCCTATAATGGTTCCTGAGTGGAAATAGGATTGCATTACTATGGACTTTGTTTCTGGGCTACCGTTGTCGCCAAAGAAGAAAGATGTAGTATGGGCTATCGACTTGAGAAGCTATATGAGCTATACATCTCCGAGATAGTGAGGTTGCACGGAGTGCCCTTGTTGATAATCTCAGATAGAGATCTGAGGTTTACATCTCGGTTTTAGAAAAAGGTACAAGAGGAGTGAGGGACAAAGTTGAATTTCAGCATAGCTTTTCGCATGCAAACTGATGACTAGTCAGAGAGGGTTATTCAGATTCTTGAGGACATGTTGAGATGTTGCGTCCTCGAGTTCCAAGGGAGTTGGGAAAAGTATTTACCACTTATCGAGTTCACCTACAACAACAGTTATCAGTCAAGTCTTAAGATGGCGCCTTATGAGGTTTTGTATGGGCATAAGTGTAGAACGCCCTTGTATAGGTTAGAGCTTAAAGAGAATCAAATACACGGGGTTGATTTAGTCAAGGAGACCGAAGAGAAAGTTAAGGTCATTCGAGATTGCTTGAGAGCCGCCTTAGATCGACAGAAGTCTTACAAAGACTTGAAATGAAAAGAGATTAAATTTCAAGTCAGAGATAAAGTGTTCTTAAAAGTCTCCCCGTGGAAGAAATTCCTTTGGTTTGGTAGGAAGGCAAGTTAAGTCGACGGTTTATTGGACCTTATGAGATAACCGAGAGAATTGGATTCGTAGCTTACCGGTTAGCTTGCCACCTGAGCTAGAGAAGATTCACGACGTCTTTCATATATATGTGTTGTGCCATTATCGTTAAGACCCTTCACACGTGATTGCGCCGATCGAGGCCGAGATTCAACCAGATATGACCAATGGTGAAGAACCGGTTAAGATTTTGGCTCGAGAGGTCAAGCAATTGAGAAACAAGAGTATAGCGTTAGTGAAGGTGTTATGGCATCAGCATGGATTTGAAGAAGCCACGTGGGAACCAGAGGAGATGATGAGAGATCAATACCTAAACCTCTTCAATGGTAAGATTTTCGGGGACGAAAATCCCCAAGGGGGAGAATTGTAACGGCCCAAAATCGAGCTTAGTTGGAATTGTGATTTCGAAATCACTTCCCGCGGTTTGGAAAAATTATTTTAGCATTATTTTATGTGTTGTAGTATTTTTATAAGTATGCATGAACATTTTGGTGAATTAATTTATGCGATTGAGGGCTTAATCGTGAAAAAGGACTAAATCGCGTAAGGGCCAAAAGTTGTATTTTATTTGCTAAAGTTGTTAAATGGATTTTGAATTAAAGTTTGGGGTTTTAAAGGGTAAATAGCCCTTCTCTCTTGAGGTGGCCGACCAAAAGGAAGTAATAGGGACAAGGAAATGTTTTAAAAGTCAAAATTTTGTGGGGTTAGGTGACCTATTCGACTAGTTTGGTTTAAAAATATTAAAACCTTATTTTCTTTTCATCTCCTTCATCCTTCCACTGAATTTTTTAGCAAGAAAAAGAGTTTAAAAGCTTGAAAATTTGCAACAATATTTATTCCTCAAAGGTAAGTGATTTTAAGGTCTTTTCTAAAAAAATTTAGTACTTTTAAGAGCCTTACTTCATAAGCTATCTTTTGAGGGGTATATCTTGTATTTCGATTGAAAGTTTAAAATTTTTCCATGAATGTATAAGTGATGTTTGCTAGAATTTTTGGGAAGAAAATGAGCTATTGCTGTTAAATAATTAATAATGTGAAGAAAATTGTATGAAAACACTTAGAGAGGGCCTAGTTGTAAAGTTGTAAAATAAAGGGTAAGTGTTGGAAATAATAAGAAATTAGGGTAGTAATGAGAATAAAAAGAGTTGATTAGGCTTGATTAATGAGGAAATCCGATAAAAATTGAATTCCGAGCCTAGGGGAAAAATGGTCATTTTGCCAAATTGTGAATTTTGGATTGTTTCAATTAATTTAGTGATTAAATGGAAGAATTTGTATTCATTTAGATCAAGGAGAGCATAGAGTAAACCTTGACCGAGGCAAGGGAAGAACTTCGGAGTAAATTCCACATTTTTTGTATTTTGTATAGCGAGGTAAGATTATATGTAAATGATACCTTTTTTATTTAATGTTTTTGCTCATGAATGTCTTATATGGTGTGTGGTTAGATGTTATGGACATAGAGTGAAATTGTGAGAAATAAGAGTACAGTTAAGTTTCCATAAATCATGAGTAAAGGTGGGCTATGTGCGAACCACCAGATATTTGTTGAGGTTAGTGAGTTAAGTGCAAATCACTTGATTGGCGATTATTGTCGATAGGCTAAGTGCGAAACCATCAAAAACCAAATTGATGAAGGTGGGCTAAGTGCGATACCATCGTAACTTATCGATGATGATGGGCTAAGGGTGGAATCATCTTAGTTTTGCTAATGTCATTATGAATGACTATGTATGAATCTATCATGTATGGGCATATGTTTTGTGAAAAATTTCTTGAATGAAATTCTATGTGTGTTGTGATGATAGAAAAGTGCAGGGATTGTATGTGCTAAGCAATATGAGCCTTGAGCGTAAAAAACTGTATTGAGAATGTTGGATAAACTGTGAGAAGAGAAAGTGAACTCATGGTAGGAGGTATTGGTATGGCTGATGCAATAGTTAATTTCCTAATGCATGGTTATAGTATTAAATGTTTGTATATAGACTTACTAAGCTTATTGCTTACCCCTCTCCTTTTCCATTTTTCTATAGAGTCGCCTAAGAAGTTCGAGGATGCAAGGACGTCAGAGGCATTGTACACACTATCAACCGAAACACTCGGTATAGTTATATTTTGTGTTTGATTAATGGCATGTATAGGTTGTATGGTCATTTTGTGTAATGTACTCTAGTTAGCCAACTATATTGTCCATTTGTTTTATGAAGTTCATTTTGTAAATGGCCTTTGGAATTGGCCTAAAAATATCCCTTTTGCTTAATGAGATGAGCATGATTTACATAGAAATTGAGCAATATTGCTTAATAGTTTATGCATGCATTTTGAACATGAATTGGTTGGTATATGGGCACCTATTTAGGAGCATTTAGATGAGTGTTCATGTTTCAAGATTGGGTTATACTTGAAGTTTTTTTAGGGTGGCTAAGGCCTTGGCAAATAGCCCTATATTGCCCACATGGGTAGACACACGGGCATGTGTCTAGGCCATGTGAGACACAGGCTACACATGGGTGTGTGGCTCGACCGTGTGCCCCCTACACCTTGCATGGATTAAATAAATACCCATTAGTGTTCCACAGGGGCAGGAGACACGGCTAGCGCACGGGCATGTGCCATGGTCTTGTTATTGATGATGTCAGAAATAGAATATCCAGGCTTTTGCACACGGGCAGTGCCACGGGTTGTCATGGCCATGTGGTAGACATGGGTTAAGCAGACGGGTGTGTGCCATGGCCATGTGTCTACTGACGTCTAAAATAGAATGTCAAGGTTGTTATACACGGGCTTTGACACGGGCGTGCCGTGGCCGTGTGAGGGACAAGGACTAGGCACACGGGTGTGTGCTAGGCCGTGTGGAAACCCCTGTAGGTTAAATGTTAGAAATTAAACCTATCTGGGCGAGGGGCACGAGTGTGTCCCTAGTTTGCTTAGGCCGTGTGAGGTACACGGGCCATTAGCACGGCCATGTCTTGAGGCCACATGGGTGTGTTGCCCTTCCACACTGGCGTGTGTCCCGTTTTTAGTGGAAGTTCTTGAAAATTTTCTGAGTGCCCGAAATGGTCCTGGGTTGTTTCAAAACCATGTTTTATGTCTCGTAGGCCCATGTGGAGGACTGAATAGATATGTTTGAAAAGTTTTAATTTGGGACGTATTGTAACACCCCAAACCCGGCCCAGACGTTATGGCCAGATCTGGTGTGTCACATGGACGACGAATGACACCTCATTCTTTTATTAAGAAGTTTGGAAAAATCATTTTAAGAGTTTGGAGAAAATAAACATGTTATTTAATGAAAGTCCTATCCACTATCAGTTGGAGTCTATTTCTTTAAAAGACCTTATCTTATCATTAGGTTATCCATTTGTTGCATATGATATGTTTTGAAAACGTTGATTAGTTTTGGAATTAAAATCCACGTAGCCTTAGTCTATCAAGTTTAAACAAGCAATAACTAAATAAATAAAACCAAAATAATTAATGAGCAGCCTTATTACAAATTTAAACCCAAAAATTTAAAGAATACTAGAATAAAGAAAACTTTAGGAAAATTTAAACCGAAATTAAAACAGGTCACGTGGCCACTCCAAATCCTTCACAGTTCCAAGTCCTCTAAGGTTGGGCTCACCTGTATAGATGAAAAGAATGGGGTGAGTTTGTGAAAGCTGAGTGTGTAAGCTAACCCAACAAGGGTCCAGATCAGTACAAGTCTAACTGGGCCTTAGCCCTATTCAGATATAGTAGTTACTGGGCTTTAGCCCTATTCAGAAAACAGTGTGGCCTTAGGCCCAATACAGTAATAGAACAGTATTTATGCATGAATGCAAAGCCTAACCCAATCCAGCCCTACACACCACCCGTACCAGCCCTACACACCATGTGGGGAATAACTCAACCCACCCAGCCCTACACACCACAGTCGCAGCTTAGCTGCTTAATCAGATAACGTGGCCAAGCCACTAAAATAGTGAAACGAGGCAAGGCCTCTAACAGTATACGTGGCATTGCCACTTAGCACTTCCTCCATCAAAACCCAATCCCATGCAACAGTATATATTATGACATGACATACATAGAACATATACATTTTAGCATGCAAATCCGTCAACTTAACCCTAGAGGTAAAATGGTCTTTTAGCACTTAGGGGTAAAACAGTAATTTTCCACCCTTAAGGGGTATTTCAGTAAATTTACCAGATTTTAGGGTTTCATGCTCATTACAGTTTGCTAACGGCCCTACATTATCTAAGTAACTTATTTCGCCCATTTTATCAAAATAGAGTTATCGGGGCCCTAAAACCCTAATGCGCCCAACGGTGTCCACTAGCTATTACGGCCTACTAAGCCCAAATTTTACATCTGTTTTAGTAGATTTAACAATCAGACTACTAGAATATGCTTACCGGTCATTTCCACCCATATGGTCCCGTAAGCCTATTGGGCCTAAATTTGGCCCTTTGAGGCCCAAAACCACCAACGTGCATGAAAATGCGCACACATCATTCTTACCATTTGCAATTACTGATTTTACCGATTCAACCGACCCACAAGCGCTCGCACGCTCACAGGCCCACAAAATGCCGAAATTTTAGCATTTGGGCTTTTCGGCTTTTACCGATCTAGTCTACTAGAGGGTGTCGATTACACACTTGGTTACATACTACGTCGAGATCCGCACCGAATTAACTTACAATTATTTTAATCATACTGCTAACCAAAACCCGATGGATCCAATGAAATCAACATCTACCCTATTTTGCCAACTTCATCTAAAACCCTTAATCACTTACCTCCGCCGATTCTTCAACTAGATCTAGATCTAGTTTGCTCTAACGGTCCTAGCCTTCAATAGTCCTCGATAGATAGCCTCTATTCCACACTAGCACATAAGAAACCGAAAAAGAAGACTACTATAAATCAGAACCAAAATCAACAGTTACCCTAAGGAATTAGGGGTTTCCAGCTTTTCTTAAATCGCAAGTTTACGGAAGAAAGGGGTTTCGAATACTTACCAACGTTTATTCTGCCAAAGAGAAGTCCCCAAATTCCAACCTAGTCCAGATCTGTTGTAGATCTAACCAAAATGCGAGTAGAGAATAGGTCTAAGTGATTCGGCTTTTGGAACCTACTCTAGAGTATGTTTATTTCAGTTTTGAGAGAAAGATAGAAGAAGAAAAGTTTACGAAATAAAAGAGATGATTGGCAGAGAGATAATAGGTTTGAGATTCGGCTCTTGAAAAATTAGCAATGGGAAGAAGAAGAAGTTTGGACAAAGAGGAAATCGGCAGCAGTGGATTCGGTTTTGACTTTTGAGAGTATTCGGCTACCAAAGCTTGAAAAGGGGGTTACTTTAATCGGTGATGCAAAGAAAAAGAAGAAGAGAGTGGAGAAAGAAAAGGAGAGTACTTGGTTCGGCTTTAGAAGAAAAGAGATGAGAGGGTTTGGTTTTGGGGTAATTCGACAGAAGAAGAGCTAACACTTTCGGGATTTCGAATTTTTAGAAAACTGAGAAGAGAAGAAAAGAAAGAACTAGGATCTCTCTCAAAAGAACTAACCCAATTGGCCACCAAGAAAATGCCCAAATTTGCCAAGAGAAATCGGCACACAACAGCAAATGCCGAAAATGTTACCTAAGCCCCCAATTATCGAATATGCTCTCTAACACTCCCTCATTCGGCCAACTCTAGCTTCCCTTTCAAAATTCCTAAATTTTCTCCTATATAACCTCCCCTTATCACTCTACACCTAATTCCATGAGCACTTCAAACTCCTCCCCTTCAGAGTTTCACTTAGAATCCACCACATGCCTTGCACATGCATAAAAATAAATGACACCTTGCTACACCATGGATTCGAACCTTAGCTCTTGTACAGCTTCCACACGCCACCCCCTTGTCTCTTAAGTGGCGCTACATTGCCACCTTACCACAGGTTATCTTGTGTCTTAGATTCCCAATTTTTGTTTAAAAGCCTACTTAATCAAGGCCCTTTCCTTTTAAGTCTAAAATTTTTAGAGATTCTACCGAGCTTTCACTTAAGCTTAGGCCTTCTAAAGGCCCACTAACATACTAAAAGCATAAATTAACACATCTAGACAAGCAAAGATTAAATTCAAGCAAAAACCCAAAAATCCCAAAAATTAGGGCGTTACAACTCTACCCCTTTAAAGAAATTTCAACCTCGAAATTTACCTGGTCCAAACAGGAGAGGGTATTGTTGCCATACCACCTCTTCCGGCTCCCAAGTAGCTTCTTCCTTGCCATGATTGCACCAAAGCACTTTCACTAAAGGAACTGACTTCTTGCTTAATACTTTGACATCACGGTCCAAAATTTGCACAGGTTCTTCTTCGAAAGTCAAATCAGCTTCCATCTCAATCTCTTCTACTAGTACGACATGAGAAGGATCAGATCGATACTGTCTCAGCATGGAGACATGAAAAAAGTCATGAATTCGGTCTAACTCTGGTGGTAATTCTAGCTGGTAAGCTACCGAACCTACCCTTTTAAGAACTCGATAAGGTCTGATAAACCGCGGACTCAACTTGCCCTTCTTACCAAACCTTAATATCTTCTTCCAAGGCAAGACCTTTAAGAAGACCATATCCCCTACTGAGTACTCAATTTCCTTACGCTTTAAGTCGGCATAAGATTTTTGTCTATCAGATGTTTCCTTTAACCGATCCCTGATCAGCTTAACCTTGTCTTCTGTATCTGCCACCAACTCTGGCCCAAGAATCTGACTCTCTCCCAACTCTGTCCAAAAGGTAGGCGTACAACACCTTCGTCCATACAACACCTTATATGGAGCCATTCGAATACTTGCCTGATAGCTGTTTCTGTAAGCAAACTCCACTAATGGCAAGTAATACTCCCAACTACCTCGGGAGTCGATAACACATCCCCTCAACATGTCCTCTAAAACTTGAATCACCCTTTCCGATTGTCTATCCGTCTGAGGGTGAAAAGCAGTACTGAAATCTAATCATGTACCCAGCGTCTCATGCAACTTCTGCCAGAATCGAGATGTAAACCTTCGATCCCAATCAGAAATAATCAAAACTGGCACTCCATGAAGTCGCACTATCTCCGCCACATACAACTTGGCTAACTTTTGAAGTGAGTAGTCGGTTCGGACAGGTATGAAATGAGCAAATTTGGTTAACCTATCCACAATCACCCAAACCGAGTCTTTCTTGGTAGGCGTCAAGGGTAGCCCAGTCACAAAGTCCATGCTTACCGTCTCCCACTTCCAAAGTGGAATCTTCAGTGGTTGCAGAAGGCCAGAAGGCAATTGATGCTCAGCCTTCACTTGCTGGCATGTCAGACACTTCCCCACGAATTTCGTTACTTCATGCTTAAGTCCAGGCCACCAGTACATCTCTCGTAAATCTCGATACAACTTATTCCCTTTAGGATGCATTGCACAAGGCCCGCCATGAGCCTCTCTCAAAATTGACTGCCTCAAATAGAGTCCTTTGGAATACAAACTCTTCCTCTTCACTGTTCAATCCAAAATCCGAGGTCTCATCATTCCCAACTTGTTGGAATTAAGGAACTAGTGACTCATCCTCTAACTGCTTTTTCTTAATCTGCTCTATCCAAGTTGGTCTCACTTGTAATTCCGCTAACAAGCTACCATCGTCATATAGACTTAGACGAGCAAACATTGCTCTCAACTCAGTTACAGCTCTTCGACTCAGTGCATCAACTACCACATTCGCTTTGCCTAGGTGGTATTCAATGGAACAGTCGTAGTCCTTAAGCAACTCTATCCATCTTCGTTGCCTAAGGTTCAACTCCTTCTGAGTCAACAAATACTTGGGACTCTTATGGTCCGTGTATATAATACACTTTTCTCCATACGAGCAGTGTCTCCAAATCTTTAACGCAAAAATAACCGCTGCCAACTCTAGATCATGCGTCAGGTAGTTCACTTCGTGAGGCTTAAGCTGTCGCGATGCATAAGCGACCACCTTACCCTTTTGCATCAGTACACAGCCCAAACCAACATGCGACGCATCACTGTACACAGTGAAATCTTTCCCAGACTTCGGCTAAATCAATACTGGCACCTCAATCAAAACCTTCTTCAACCTATCGAAAGCCTCTTGCTGTTTCTCAGTCCATACAAATGGTATTCCTTTCCTTAAAAGTTTCGTTAACGACGCAGCAATCAAAGAGAATCCTTCCACAAACCTTCTATAGTACCCTACTAAACCCAGAAAACTCTGAATTTTTGATACGGATCTCGACGGCTTCCATTCCAGAATTGCCTCAATTTTATGAGGATCCACCCTAATCCCCTCTGCAGAAACCACGTGATCTAAAAACGTCACCTCTCGCAACCAAAATTCACACTTGCTGAATTTCACATACAGTTGCTTCTCCCTCAATACTTGCAGAACAATACGGAGATGCTCATCATGCTTCTCATCATTTTTCGAATACACTAGAATATCGTCTATGAAGAAGACTAAGAATCGATCCAAGTAAGGTTAGAATACCCGATTCATCAAATCCATGAAAGCCGTAGGTGCATTTGTCAATCCAAACGGCATCACTAGAAACTCGTAATGACCATACCGAGTTCTAAATGTTGTCTTATGAATATCCACCTCTTTGAGCCTTAACTGATGATATCCAGATCGAAGATCGATCTTGGAAAATATCGAAGCTCCTTTTAGCTGGTGAAACAGGTCATCGATCCTTGGTAGAGCGTACTTGTTCTTAATCGTCAGTTTGTTCAACTGGCGATAATTGATGCACATACGCATCGTCCCATCCTTCTTCTTCATGAACAGTATTAGTGCTCCCCATAGAGACACACTTGGTCTAATAAAACCTCTATCCAACAACTCTTGGATTTGTCCTTTCAACTCTACTAACTCATTTGGTGCCATTAAGGTGCGATGGATACTGGAGCTGTTCCAGGGAACAAGTCGATTCCAAATTCGACTTCACGATTCGAAGGCAACCTAGGAAGCTCCCCAGGAAAGACATCTTGAAATTCCTTGACAGTCCTAACCTCTTCCACGGTCAAACCTTCAGCATCAAACGGACTCACATATGCCAAATACGCCTCGTAACCCTTGCGAATCAGCTTCTCATCTCTCAAGGCCGAAACAACATTGGACAAATAATCCCTTCGTTCCCCTATAACCATCACCTCCTTCTCCTCCGCGGTCTTTTACACCATCCATTTAGCAGCACAATCCAGAGTCGTCCTATGCTTAACTAGCCAGTCCATTCCCAAGATGAGATCGAAATCTCCAAACGGTAGCTCCATTTAATCCGCAGAGAAAATCCTACCTTGAGTCTCTAAAGGTACATGTCTAAAGAGTTTGTCTACCCTAACCGAGTGACCCAGTGGACTTATCACAGTTAACCCACTCACGTTTTCCTTAGAGTGCACACCCAACGCCCCAGATACATCACATACAACATAAGAATGGGTAGAACCAATATCTATTAAGGCATTGTATGGCATGCTAGAAATAAAAAACGTATCAGTTATGACGTCAGGTGCGTCACCCTCCTCTCAGTGACGAGCAGCATAAACCAACACTAACTGTCGAGCCTCAGCATTTCCAGCACCCCTGCCCAATGCTCCACGTCCACGACCATTTCCATTACTGCCCCTTCCTTAACCATGGCCTCTCGGTAGTTGTGGTCCACCTTGCACTAGTCGAGCAACCCTCTGTTCAGCAACTTGCCTCTGAGCCGGCCTCTGAGGATAGTCCTTAACTCTATGCTTCTTGGACCCACACCGGAAACATGCCCCAGTACACTTCCAACACTCTCTCAGATGCACTCTACCACAATTCCCACAAGCCTGCGGTCTAACCACATTCACCGAAACTGCTCAAACCGGTTCATCCACTTTAGCTCTTTTAACATTCCTGCCAACAGCACCCAAGGGTCCAAAATCCCTCCTAAATTGATTTTGGTCCTTCTCACGGTTCTGCCGCTCTGTGCGTTTCACCTCCTCGGCTATCTTAGCCCTTTCCACCAGAGCCGCAAAGTCACGCTCCCTCTGTGGATCTATCAGCACCCTAAGCCCATCCCTAAGGCCATTCTCAAATCATACGCTATGTTCATACTCTGTAGCAACTATTCCACTAGCATAGCGGCTTAACCTTAAGAACTCAGCCTCGTACTTTGCAATAGACTTATTACCCTGGGTCAGGTTCAGAAATTCCTTCCTTCGGGCGTCCACATAGCTTGCCCCGACGTACTTCCCTTTGAAGGCCATCTTAAACAACTCCCAAGTGACCCACTCAGTTGGGGTACTTACATTCTCAATCTCATCATATCCTCAATTTATCTTACTTTCCTCAAATTATGCTATTTAATACTTTCTTGATCTTATACGAAGCCATATTACCACTATGGTCTTATATGTAAACTTATTCGAATTCTCACTTTTAATGTCGAATCATTTCTCAATTATTGTCATTTTATTCAAAAATCAATACCAAAACATTTATAACTAATATATCAATATAGCACTCAAACATGCTTAATTAAATGCTTATTAAACACATGAACTTACCTCGATACCAACACGGCCATTTTGACCAACTTTCCCGATTTTCAGTTTTTCTCCTGTTCTAGATCCAAATCTCATTTTTCAGGATCTAAAACATCATATTTCACTTATTTAATCAATGCACTAATCATTTCGGACCTAAAACATATTTTTACAAAATTTATATTTTCCCCCCTAAACTTTTGCATATTTATACTTTTTCCCCAAAGCTCGGAAATTAAAATTTATCCCTAATTCTTATGTTTTAAGACATGCTGATCATTTTTTTCTTCTATGCCCATCAAATTCTCGCCCTAACATGCACTTATAAACAATAATAATTTTTACTCATTATGTCGTTTTACTCGTTTTCACTGAAAACTGCTTAGCAAAAGTTGTTTAACATAATTCTAAGCTTCATATTCTATCACAAAAATCAAAATACACACTTTTCACCTATGGGTAATTTTCCAAATATAAACCCTAGCTTGAATTAATGGTAGAATTAGCTTAATGAAGTTACCGGGATTCCAAAAATGTAAAGAACATGAAAAACGGGGCTAGAACGAACTTACTACGAAGCTTGGAAGATGAACAAACTCTAGCCATGGTGTTCCCAACATTCGGCCATGGAGAAAAGAAATGAAGAAGATAATAGCTTATTTCATGTTATTTTGTCTTTATTCATTACTTAAGGCATTTTACCAAAATGCCCTTAAATATCTTACTTACTAAGCATGTATATTTTTGTCCATCAAACTTTAATGATCTAAATACTATTTAAGGACCTCTACTTCAAACTCCTATTTCAATCAAGTACTTTATAAACTAGAATAAATATTTTGCAACTTTTGCAAATAAGCCCTAATAGACAAATTAAACATGCAATCTATAAAAATTTTTATCGGCAGTCTAACACATGCATCCAATCAATCGGTAAATCACGATAATTCATTGTAATAAACTTTTCTATCTCGTATTTGTGGTTTTGCAACTACTATTGCGTTTAGGCCCTTTTTTGGGATGTTACATCCTATATCATGACATATGTATCCTAATTATTCCTAGGTTCGTACGGGGCTTTTCAGACGTCGTTACATACTCGAAATTTCCTCGATTTCACATATTCAACTTTCATAATCATTTATCACATTTCATTATCAATTATAAACATAATTAAACCAGTGCAAACACATATATTTGTATATTGACTTACCTCGTACGGATTCGAACGGAGTAAACGACTATTCAACGATTTTCGACTTTCCCCGATCCAATTTCGTTTTCTTTGGTTCTTGATCCAAACACATTCAAATTTAATTCTTTTATTCAAAAAACCATTCAATTCAATCTATAAACTCATATTTAGGGCATTTTACAAATTAGCCCTCACATTTTCACATTTTGACATTTAAGTCCTTAATTTACAAAATCACAAATATGCAAAGTTTTACTACACATGTGCCTAACTAAATTTTCATAGTATTCATATAAGCCCATATAACACATTTATTTCACATTTTAGTCCCTCAAAATATCATTTTCACAATTTAGCCCAAAATGCTCAATTTCATCAAAAATCCAAAGATAAAATATGTTAATCTAACACATATCTTTCATATTTCACAAATTAACATCACAAAGCTCATAATTTCATCAATGGCACATTTCAAAATCTTCATCAAAATCAGAAATTGAAACATGGGCTTGATAATATGCTAAGCAACAATTAAATAAATGTAAAAATAATCGGAAACGAACCAAAACACATACATTAAATCAAGCTCAAAATGTAACACCCCTATCCTGTAACTGTCGCCGGAATAGGAAAGAGGCGTTACTGGATATTCAAAACAAATCATAATAGAATATTCACATACTATAATAAGATTCGAATATAAAGTCCCTTTCAGAAATCTACTTGACCCCAAACATACATTAGGATATGGTCGGGAGTAGACCGAACACATTCAGAAACTTCAGAACACATGCAAAATTTTCCAAATCTAAGAGGTCACACGCCCATGTGACTAGGCCGTGTGTCCCACACGAGACTTAGGCATGCCCATGCACCCAGACCATGTTAAAACAGGGCAAATGTGACAGCCTTAACTTGACCCTAGTAGGAAAGTGGTTTCAGGACCACCTAATCGAGTCACAAAAATAAATAAATGCTATATTTTATGTCTATTATATGTGAAATCGCATGTGTGAAATTTTCCTACTTTAAATATGTCATTTGGTTGTGGAATTAATTAAATAGACTTATATGAGAAACTTTGAAAATGTGCTATGTCTATTTGTAATGGCCAAATATTGCATGGGTTGGAAAATGGGGATTTACATGTCAAATCTCCCATTTTTAACTTAGTGGCTGGCCATAATGGTGATGTTTATAATATATGCACTTTGTTTTATTTCATTTTAATTTATTATTAGTTAAAGGCTTTATTTTATAAGCAAAGAAAATATTATAATAAAGGAAAGGTGATGAAAACAAAGTACATGTTTTCTTCATCCTCACTTAGCCAAAAATAAACAAAGAAAAGAGATAAAAAGAGTATGAAGCATTCGGCCATGGTCCTTGCATGAATCAAAGCTCAAGAGCATAGAGGGCAAAATTCGGACAAAGGGAAATCAAAGTTGGATGAATAGCATATCCGTAATCAGTCGACGACAGTTAAGGTAAGTTTTAAGTAATCAAACATAAATAACATTTGATTATAATTTGATATATTACATGAATTGGTATTCTTTGTAATCTATGGATTGAGCCGAACTTTAAAGATAAAATGATGAGGTGTTGTATTATGCTTATATGGCCTAATGGCAAGCATATCATATTGGTAACTGTGAAATGTGCTTTTAAGATCGTGTGATAAGTATGAAATGAATGTGAGCCAAATGCTATGCATAAACTATCAAATGCTAAGTGTGAAGATGAAATGAAAGAAAGATGATTGAAATGATATGTGAATGTAGTGGTTTGAATTAATCCTATTAAGTCAAATCAACGAATTACATCGAGGCGGTTAGATGTTGTGATTATGGGACTTTGAGATTTAAAGAAATGATATGTCAATGAAATGAATATAATGTGGCCATGCATATATGGCCAATTGGTATTACATATTGAATATGTTATATGTGAATAATGTGCATAAGTAAGTTCTTAATAGACTTAGTTGATTCTATGTGTTTAATGATTAAATGAATATAGAAATTTGAATGTTAAGCTTATGTGATAATATTTATATATATATGCATATGAATGAATAGCAATGTTAACGTTATGAGTCGAAAGTGGCTAGCTTGTTTGATTGAATTGTGGATGGCAATGAATTATATGTTAAGAGTTTTATACCGAATGATAAATGACAATTGTATTTCGAAGAAGCAAGGGTAAATAATATGAGCAGGAATCTATAAATGGCCTAGTTGCCATTGAAATAAATCGAGTTAAAACCTAGCAGGCTAAGTGCCGTTGAATTATTCAAAGCATGATATTAACGATATACCTACAAGGTAAGGTTACAATTTGCTAATTGAAGGCCTATCAAATTGAGTGGTATTCGGCCAAATATGTAAATGCAAGGTATGGGTTATATTCGGTTACTTTATATGTGTGACAAGAATATGTTTGATCTTTTATGTTCCTATATGGAAATCTATTAGTTGTTTAAATGATTCATTTGAAGATATGGAAGTAACGATGAACTAAAGAATTAAACTACTATAAGCATATATGTTTATATGTACATGTATGAAAGGAGTGCATCAAATAAGTGATTAGAAGTATTGATACGTTAAGTGCAATTATAAAAAGGTGATGAAGTTGATTGGTGATATTCATGTTAAATAATATGAATGCAAAGAATGTGTTAAAGAGTAAATTTGTAGTACATTTGCTTGGGACAGCAGCAGTAATGTGATTTTAGAAAATCACTATAAATTATTGGAGTTGAGTTAGAGGCTGAATAAATTATGTAATTAAACCTTAATGAGTCTAGTTTCTTATAAAATAAACTATGTAAGCAAAAGAATTGCCGATAATGAGATATTTGATGTGACGTGGGACAAAGTCAAAATGACTTCGAGATTCCCTGCTCTGTATTTAGGAAATCATTATAAATTTTACAAAAATGGTTATAAGATAAAATTTATATGTTTAGACTCCTTAATGAGTCTAGTTTCACATGAAATAAACAAAAACATATTTTGAATTCTGTACAATGAAAAATGTGATTCATAGAGAAGAGTGTTCAGAATAGTCAAATAGTGAAATAGGAGAAACTTTAAGAAAAATATGGTATTGATTGGTCAAACCAAAAATTCTGAAAGTTTAATGGATAGAAGATATAAAAATCTATTTTCAGGGAAAATTAACGACACTTGATTTGGAGTTTCGTAGCTCCAGTTATAAATGATTTAGTAACTGTTGCTCAGGAAGATAGCTTGCAGTGAATTTGTGGTTTTGTTGCAAATATTGTTAAAACTTGTTAACGGGTTGCTTCTTGTTTTCTTATGAACTTACTAAGCTTTAAAACTTACTCCCCGTTCTCTTTCCTTATTTCTTATAGGTTTGTACGATAGCTCGAGTTGGAAGGGCCAGAGATAACATCACACTATCGAGTTATCATGTGAGGAGTGTTACATGGCATGTATAGATAAACCTCTTTTCTTTTTTTTTTGAAAAGCGTATGATTTTGAATGTCGTATGTATATGAAGATGAATTCGTGAGTAATTTCTTATATACTAACTTATTAAGTATAGTTGAGATCATGACTTATGTGTATCAGTGAATGTCTGACAGCTGTGTTTTGTTGAGTAATATCTTATAACCCTATTCTGGAGACGGATAGGGGTTTAGGGTGTTACAGCAAGTATCTTGGCTGTGTGATTTTTTGTATCAATACTGGAAAATTTGCACGGTTATAAGGTAGGCTCGTGTGCCGTAGCTATGTGGCAATAAGCAAACTTGGTTTAAGTCATACCTTCCACCCACTAAGGGTCATTCCCTATACGCCAATTCATGCCACAACAATACCACAATCTCAACTATAATTCAATGCCAAATTATACCTCCACAGGATCAATCCATTCATATATATATATATACATTCATGTACAAATCTCACACCAAGCATGTCTGTCTCACAAACAATGTTCATGACTAAACACATAGTACCTATCTCATTCATACCACATCCAAATCTTACCAATTCATCACATTGACAAGTTTCAAGATGACCAAAACAACTAGATCATATAACCATTATGAGTTTATAAGATTTGGCATCATAATATACCAAAACCAAACACCAACTTACCATTTCTTAGCAAATTCTCATGGCATTACAAATAAACATATCGCAAGCTTAATATATAGACATTCTAGCCTATACATGCCATACTTAAACTTTATATATTCAAAAGGTACCAAAATCAAGCTCGATAGTGTGGTGACGATCCTTGACTATCCTCGAGCCCTCAGTAGCTACGATATCTGTAAAACAGTTGAAAGAAAATACAAAATAAGCTACAATGAGCTTAGTAAGCCAAATACAATCATATACAATCCTTAAACACCATATGATAGCAATCTCATATAGATAATCCATGAACCAAAAATACTCATTTGCCACATTCTCATAGTTCACAATAGCATACCTTACATGCTTCTAATTTTAGTACAGAACAAACGTACCTGAATCAGATATATATAATATGCAATCATTCATTCCTCAAAATTTCTCCTTATATCATTCGGAAATGTTACAGAGATCATATAGGCCTTATACAATGCCAACGCCCCCGACGTGGTCTTACATATTATTCAATACCGATGCCACTGTCCTGGACAGGGTCTTACACGAAACATATACAATGCCAGCGTCCCAGACACAGTCTTACACGTAATTCTCTAATCAATACCTACGTCCCGGACGAGGTCTTACATGATATATTTTTACTGTTGCTCATTTGAAAATGACTCGAAATAATACTTCAGGCTCTCATGGCCGTCCAAATACAATTTAATAATCAAGAATTTATAACAGACAACAATATAACACATATTTGTATTTTGACTTACCTCGTACGGATTTAATGAATTTGAACTGACTATTCAACGATTTTGGACTTCCCTCGATCTAAATCCTCTAAATCAATTTAAATTCAACCATTCAATTATTCATTTCATTCAATTAAATCCATAAATACATAACTAGGGCATTTTACATTTTAGCCCTCACATTTGCACATTTCCACAATTCAGTCCATTTTTCACAAAATCACAAATATACCAATTTCAACAAGACTATGGCTTGACCAAATATACATGTAACTCATACCAATTAATACATTCCATTTATTTTACAAATTAGTCCTCCAAAAATTTCATTTTCATAAATTAGCCCATATAGTTCAAATTTATCAAAATTTCATGGCAAAACATGTTTATTCAATGCCTATCCATCATAATTCAACTAAATGTATCACAAAGCTTCAAAAATCATCAATGGCACTATTCATAAACTTTATCAAAAACAGACATTGAGACATAGGCATGAAAGATTTTGAAGCAACGATTACAAAAATGTAGAAACTATCAAAAATTGAGCTCAAAACATACCTTAATTACTAATCAAAAGTGCCGAAACCTAGAAAGCTTTATTTCTTTCTTTTATTTTGTAATTTCGGTTGAAGAACATGCATATGAGACCATGTTCTTTTGTTTAATCAATTATATCTCTTTAAAATTCTGATTTAGTAAATTACCCCTACATAAAACCATGCAAAATCACATGTAAAAATGTCATTTATGACCACTTAACTATTCAATGGTATAATTGCCCCACATGGCCAACAAATCCAAAGCCATTTCCAATTAAACAC
Source organism: Gossypium stocksii (assembly GCA_020496765.1). Taxonomy (NCBI): domain Eukaryota; kingdom Viridiplantae; phylum Streptophyta; class Magnoliopsida; order Malvales; family Malvaceae; genus Gossypium; species Gossypium stocksii. The sequence continues at coordinate 76,734,981 of CM035624.1, read as the reverse complement.
ACTGAACATATGGCATGTTAATTTGACTTATTATACGATTTAATCCTTTTTCATAATTAAGCACAGAGACAGACAAATTAAATCACTAAAATTTCATAGATACTAATTCATATACCACAGACACAGAAAATAATATTCGATATTTTTCATACTCGGATATGTGGTCCCGAAACCATTATTCCAACTTGGGTCCAAACTGGGCTGTTACAATTCTCCCCCTTAGGGATTTTTGTCCCCAAAAATCTTACAATTAAACAGATTCGGATATTGCAGTTTCAGGCTCCCAGGTAGCCTCTTCCAATCCATGACGATGCCATAGTACTTTTACTAGTGGAATTTTCTTGTTTCCAAATTCCTTCATTTCTCAAGCTAAGATACAGATCGGCTCTTCATCATAAGACATATCAGACTTTAATTCAATCTCAAAAGTGGATATCACATGAGACGGATCAGATCTATAACATCGAAGTGTCGACACATGAAATACATTGTGTATCTTTTCTAGCTCAGGTGGCAACATCAGTTTATAAGCACCTGGCCTGGCTCGTTCAATAATTTCATACGGCTCGATAAACCTCAGATTCAATTTTCCCTTTTTGACAAACCGAAATAGTTTTTTGCCACAGAGATACCTTCAGAAATACTTTATCGCCAATCTCAAATTCAATATCTTTCCGTTTCAGATCTGCATATGATTTTTGACGATCAGAAGCTGCTTTTAGACTATCTTTGATCACTTTCACCTTCTGTTTGGTTTCTTTTATCAAATCTATCCCGTATATTTTACTTTCACTAAGGTCTGGCCAGTATAATGGAGTTCTACATTTTCTACCATATAGGGTTTCATACGGGGCCATTTTAATGCTCAATTGAAAACTATTGCTGTACGTAAATTCAATCAGAGGTAGATATTGTTCCTACGTACCTTTAAGCTCTAGAATACAACATCTAAGCATGTCTGCAAGTATCTGAATGATCCTCTCAGATTGACCATCTGTTTGCGGGTGAAAAGCAGTACTGAAATGCAATTTTATACCTAAAGCTTCTTGCAACCTTCTCCAGAATCGCGAAGTAAATCTTGGATCTCTATCAGATACAATAGATAGTAGCACCCCGTGCAATCTCACAATATCAGGAATGTAGAGTTTAGCTAATTTATCAAGTGAATAGTCAGATTGTCCCGAAATAAAATGAGCAGATTTTGTCAAATGATCAACAACAACCCAGATTGAATCTTTCTTTTACAGAGATAGAGGTAAACCAGAAAAAAATCCATAGTTACTCGGTCCCATTTCCACTCGAGTATCAAAATCGGCTGTAATAAGCCAGAGGGCACCTGAGGTTCAGCTTTTACTTTTTGACAGATTAAACATTTCAAAACAAAGTTTGAGATATCTCCTTTCATTGTTGGCCACCAGTATAATCGTTTTAAATCATTATACATCTTTGTGCTACCTAGATGTATAGAGAGTTTACTATTATGTGCTTAATGCAAAATCATCTGAATCAATTCGAGATTTCTTGGAACGCAAATTCTATTCCTAATTCTCAAGCAATCATTAACATCAATTCAAAAATCAGAATCAGAATCACACTAAGCTCGCTTCATTAGCAATTCATTATCTACTTTCTAAGCGTCAATGATTTGTTGCAAAAACAAAGGTTTCACTTTTAATTCAGCTATCACTGAATCATCAACAAATGGATCAACACTAGCATTTAATGTACATAATGTAGATAGTGATTTTTGACTTAAATCATCAGCTACAACATTTGCTTTACGTGGATGATAATCAATAACAAGCTCATAATCTTTTAATAGTTCTAACCATCTTTGCTGTCGCAGGTTCAAATCTTTCTGAGTCATCAAATATTTCAGACTTTTGTGATCTGAAAATACATGACATTTCTCACCAAACAGATAGTGACGCCAAATTTTTAATGCAGAAACAATGGCAGCTAACTCAAGATCATGTGTCGGATAATTCCTCTCGTGTGGCTTTAACTGTCTAGAGGCATACGCTATAACCTTGCCCTTTTACATTAAAACACAGCCTAATCCATTCAACGAAGCATCACTATACACAATGAATTCCTTGCCTGATTCAGGTTGTACGAGTATTGGAGCTTTAGTTAACAGAGCTTTCAACCGATTGAAACTTTCTTGACACTTTTTAGACCATTCAAAGTTTGCATTTTTCTAAAGTAGTCGATTCAATGGGGTTGCTATCACAGAGAAATCTTTTACGAATCGACGGTAATAGCCAGCAAGTCCCTAAAAACTACGGACTTCAGAAATGTTTCTTGGAGGTTTCCAATCCAAAATAGTTGAGATTTTATTCGGATCAACATGGATACCAGAAGCTGATACAATATGACCCAAAAAACTAACTTCGAGTAGCCAGAATTCACATTTGCTAAATTTTGCATAAAGTTGCTTATCACGCAGTGTCTGTAGTACGATTCTTAAATGTTCCGCATGATCACTTTCATTCCGTGAATTGATTAAAATGTCATCAATGAATACGACAACAAATTGATCTAAATACGGTCTGAAAATTCTGTTCATCAGACCATAAACACAGTAGGAGCATTCGTTAATTCGAAAGGCATAACTAAGAATTCATAGTACCCGTACCTCGTTCGAAAAGCTGTTTTCAAAATGTTAGAATCTTTTACTTGCAACTGGTAATAACTCGATCTCAAATCTATCGTCGAAAATACAGAGGCACCTTTTACTTATTAAATAAATCATCAATTTAGGCCAGAGGGTATTTATTCTTTACAGTCACTTTGTTGAGCTGACGGTAATCAATGCACATTCTCATCGTGCCATCCTTCTTTTTCACAAATAGAACGGGAGTACCCCACAGTGAAAAACTCGGTCTAGCAAAGCCTCGATTAGTTAATTCTTGTAACTGAGTCTTTAATTCTTTCAATTTAGTCGGTGCCATTCTATAAGGAGCTACTAAAATCGGAGCAGTTCCCGGAACCAACTCAATCCCAAACTCAACTTCTCGAATCGAAGGCAAACCCATAAGTTCTTCAGGAAATACATCAGGAACTTCACAGACGACCGGCACAGATTCAACCTTTTTATCAGATACTTTAGAATCAATCAAGTAAGCAAGGTAGGCTTCACAACCTTTTCTTACAAGGTAGGCTTCACAACCTTTTCTTACATACTTCTGAGCTCTTAATGCAGATATCATAACTGGTAAACCATTCAATTCATTAGACTTTATTCTAACGATTGTACCATTCTTGCATTTCAAGTCAATAACTTTTCGTTTGCAATTTACAACAGCATCATGCAGAGTTAACTAGTCCATACCCAGAATTATATCAAATTCATCAAACGGCAATAGCATCAAGTCAGTAGGGAAATAGATGTCTCGAATCATTAATAGACAATTCTTGCAAATCTTATCAACTAGGACACTTTTACCTAAGGGGTTTGGTACTCTAATAAAAAATTCAGTAGACTCTACAGGCAAAGTCTTACTATATGCTAAATTCACATAGATATAAGAATACGTTGATCCAGGATCTATCAAAGCAATTACAGAGGAATTATAAAGAGTGAAAGTACCAGTAATCACATCAGGAGATGAAGCTTCTTCCCGAGCTCGAATAGCATAAGCTCTAGCAGGCACTCGAGCCTCAGATCACACAACCGTATCTTTAGTAGTTCTTTGACCCACACTAGCATTTCCCGCATTTCTAGAAGTTCTGCATCTAGTAGAGGTATTACTTGATCTCGAATTTTTCACTATCTTTTGATTAATAGATTCAGGGCAGTCTCGAATAAAATGATCCAGAGATCCACATCGGAAACAAGCTCGATCTTTCAATCTATAATTTCCTAGATGTCTTTTTCCACAATGTGCACACTCAAGTTTATCAGATCTAACATTCCCGACACTAGCAACAAATGTAGCAGGAGTTTTAAAACTTGAACGCGATCTATCACGATCCCTGTCAGAATGTCCCATATTAGTCTTCAAACGATTAGATTCATCTCGGAACTTCTTTGACACAGACTAGAATGATCTACCCGAAAATCTCTTTCGAACTTCTCTAGCTTCAGAATCAGCTTTCTTCTTTTCTGTACTAAGTTCTTCGGCTTTACAAGCCTTTTCAACTAACACAACAAGCTCATTCAGATTGAGAATTCCAACCAGTAGTTTAATGTCTTCATTCCAACCCTCAATGAATCTTTTACACATAATGGCCTCTGAGGCTACTCACTCCCGTGCATACTGACTCAATCTTACGAATTCTCATTCGTATTTCGTAACAGATCTACTACCTTATTTCAATTCAAGAAACTCTTTACATTTTTGATCAATGAAACGTTGACTGATATACTTCTTTCTAAACTCAGTTTGAAAGAAATCCCATGTAATATGTTCACCCGAAACTACAGATGTTAGTGTTTTCCACCAATGATATGCAGAGTCTCGTAACAATGAAACTGCACATTTAACACTTTATTTCAGGGTACACGACAATTCATCAAGGACTTGGATCATGTTTTCCAACCAAAATTCAGCCCTCTCGGCATCGCCATCAGTAGTAGCTGGAAATTCTTCGGCCCTATACTTTCTAATTTTGTTTACCAGAGGCTTATTTAGTCGAATCGGATTAGTCACAGATGGTACAACAGAAGGTTGTTGAGGAACAATCGGGGGTGGGGGCTGAACAGCCGGATTTGTCCGGACATACTGACTGAACCACTCACTCATCATTTGGAAGAAAGCTTGCTTAGCTTCTCCCTCATTACCACTTGTACCCAGTCCAAAATCAGATGGCACTGTCCCTTGAGTGGGAGCAAGCGCATTACTTTCAACATCGTAGCTACGACTCATTCGGGATCCATTACTATAAGAAAAACACATTTGAATCGTCAAGATTCATCACACTATCATAATTCAGATATATGGCATGTATAGCTAGACTCAAACATGTTACGTTAGTCCTAGAATTGACAAAACTATGGCTCTGATACCAATCAAATTGTAACACCCCTATCCCGTAACCGTCGCTAGAATAGGAAAGAGGCGTTACCAGATATTCAAAACAAATCAGAACAGAATATTCACATTGTAATAGGGCATTTTTGCCCGACCTTTTACAAAAATAAACCAAAATTAAAACCCACATCCCTTTTCAATAACCCCAGGCCCAAACAGTAGCCCAAAACTAAACCCACCTAGCCCAACCCTAATCAGAGGAAAAGGAAACAAAAACAAACGCTAGGTGCACCGCACCTAGGGTCTTCTGGCCTCTGCCACCGCCGCTCCTCTTCGAGCGCGTCACTCGTGCCTCGTCCCGAGGCCTGGCTCTTCTCAGCCCCGTCCTATCGCCCAGCACCTGCAAAGGAAAGGATCAAAGTAGAGGCAGGAAAAACAGAGCAAATAGAATCGAAAGCAGTAGCTAAAGAATACAGAAAATAACCTCATTTGGCTATAAGATCCACGGGAAACGAATGTATTAGGGGGGATTCAAAATTTCTTAATTTTCCTATCATACTCGGCTAGAAACAGAAGCCGAAAGCTATTGTAAAGAACGGATCCCATCTTGTACACAGACCTTCAAAAATAAAAAAAAAGAAATAAAAGAGAAGGTTGTTTTGATTTTCCTTTTTCTTTCTTTTCGTTTTTCTGTTGCTATTTTGTTATTTTTATTTGTAAATCTATTTTAAATAATAAGTAACCAAAAGAAAGAGAGGAGAAGAGGGCTTACCCGAACCTTAGGTGACCTCATCAGAGTCTCCTCTCCGTCGTCAAAGTTGAACCCAAAAGGGAAGAGGGGAGCCCTCATTCGCCGACGAGCCTGGATCTTGAGAACCCAGCCCTTCGGGCTGCTGGGAACTAGGCAAAAGGGTCCTCTTCCGAACAACATCGACCGATGGCCTGGATGGCAGCGTGATGGGCCTCCGGCATTCTGCAGTCGGCGATGATGGGTTTTCAACCCTAGCCTTCACATCTGAAGAGAGCAAAAGGATGGGGGCTTCTGATTTTTCTTTCTTTGTTTTGTTTAAAATCAAATAAAAACAAGAGAAACAAAATGGCTCTTAAACAGCAGAAACGGTGCCGTATGAGGCACCAAACCTGCGCGACCCAACCCGGGTAACCCAGGATCCGCGCATTCCCAAGCAATGGGATATTTGCGCTATCGATCCTTCCTTTTTTCATGTGTGTTTTGATCAGGCCCTATTTATTATTTGTTTCTTCGAGAGTTGGCCACCTGATTTTACATGTTTTTCAATTTAGCCCATTGGCTTGTGGGTTTGAATGCGCACAATTAAGATTTGGGATATTATCCCCTTTGGCCCTTCTAATGTCGCGCGCACCTCGTTTTGGTCCTTTTATCTTTATTTATTCCTGATTTCGCCCAACTAGTTTTGTTTTAAGTCTGATTTAATCCTCTTTCTGTTTACTTTACCTTTTTAATTTCAAATTAATTTGTTTGTTCATTACTGTTTTTGTTATTATTATTATGTTTTCTTTTCATGCTTATTGACTTATTATTGTTATTCTTATATTATTAATATATTATTATTACTAATATATATTTTGTATATATTTTATATATTTATTTTACTATACATTGCATACATTGTATTTATATACTTTTTCAATATTATAGTTATATATATTCTTTTATATTATTTTATGTACATATTTTCAATAATTTTTATATATGTTTTATTACACCTATATCTTTTGAGGTTATATTTTGTATATTATGTATACACTATGTTTTTATATGTATTATATATGTATTTTTCATTTTAATAGTTACATACATTTTTATACTATCTCACATACATACTTTAATATTATTTATGTATAAATATCTTGGTGTATTACATACATACATATTTTAACATTTTTATGTATATTATGTATATATTTTTATATCATACTACTCATTTTATTGTTATCTCATGTATATACTTTAATGTTATTATGTATAAGTATTTTCGTGTATTACGTATATATATTCGAATATTTTATATATTATGTATATTATATTTTTACATTATGTATTTGTCATTTTTTTATATATTACACTATATAAATATTTTAATTACTACATTATGCATGTATATACACATTTTATAGGTATATGATTTCTTTTCTTTAAAGACCTTATCTTTTATTATATAACATATTACTCGTTTAAAATCTTATTGGAATTCTTATAGTCCTAAATCTTTTCCTATAATCATACATTCTTGTTTGTTAAGACCTAATTAGGTTTCACTTATTTTTATCTTTATTTTTATTTTGTTTTATACCTTTTTTTTCAATTTTTAAATTTGCCTTAGTCCTTGAATATTAATTTTATTATTTGTGTTTGATGACATGCTACCTAATTATTGTTATTACATGTATTCATTGGTTATTGTGATTCATCGATGCGATATATGTTATTTCTTTGCTTTGTATGTTATTATTTCATATATGCCTGTATTGTCCTGAAAAGTCATATTTAATATCACTTTAGTAAAAACTTCCATTCAAAAGTTTTTGATAACATGACTTGTGTTTGGGAATTTCGAGAAAATCGAGCCTTAACTTACTAGGTTCTGGTTTTCCTCATTAAACCCGAGCTATCGAGTACCGCTTTCTAAATCAAAACACGTGAGTTTTAAAATAAAACCTATTCTCGAAGCCTCGAAATGCTACATCCTAACTCACTGAATGTGGCGTTCAGCGTCTCGAGATAGGAATTTCAAAATTAAGGTAATATTTTATGTTTTGGAACTTCGATAAATCGAGCCCTAACTTACTGGGTTCCGATTTTTCATTCGATCCAAGATAATTAAATATCCCTTTTTCAATTTAAATACGTGAATCTCTTTAAAACAAAAAAGGAGGAGCTTGATTTCGAGAAATTGATATGTTGCACCCTAGCTTACTAGATGCGACATTCTTATTTCTTTGAGATAAGTGAGCCTCGATTTTTACTCCGACATATTCAAATCCCCTTTTTAAACAAAGGATCGTATTTTTAAAATCTTTTCAATCATTCGATGATAGGACATTAAGTAACCAATTAGGTACCAATTTTGGGCATTACGAGGGTGCTAACCCTTCCTTGTACGTGACCGACTCCCGAACCCGTTTTTCGAATTTCGTAGACCAAAATTAATTGTTTTAATAAATCAAAATGTTTTATTAAAATAATTTAAGGTGACCCAATCGCACCTCGAAAAGGTCGATGGCGACTCCATTTTCAAATTTTAAAGTCGATCCCCTATTTTTCAAAACGCTAGAAAAAAATGGTTTCGACAGCTTGGCAACTCCACTGGGGACTTAAAAAGAGAGTCAAGCCATGTATTGATTAACTTTTGTCTTTTTGTCGAAAATTGACATTATGATTTTAATATACGATTCTTTCGTTGCATTTCATCTTTTTTGCATTGCAATCTTCATTATTTTTATTCATTTTTCCTTAGTTACTTTAATCTTTTTGTATATATCCGCATGATATTGCATGACCGCCGGGTCACACCTTTTAAGTGGAAGCAAGAAGCTACTCCTTCGTGAGGTTTTCACCTCCGTGCAGGATAGTGAACCGCTTCTGGAATACATCCGTGCCTATGTGCTTCGTGAGATTTTCATCTCTGTGCAGCCATAGGGAAATGTGTTCCCTTAAACTGAACTCGATCCATATGAGCCTATAATGGGTGAAGATCGAGGAATCTGCTGGTTCAGGTACCCCAACTCTAGAACCAAACCTCATGTAGCAAACCTTAGGAGCCCACCCTAGGTAGAGCTATGCCAAACCCTAGCGGCCACCCAATTAGGTGCTCTATTTTGTTATTTATCTCTCCTGTGCTAACATGTTTTCTTTTGTTTTGATTGCATTGCATTGCATTGCATTGCATCGCATCGTTATAGAAAAGAGGTGTTGATTCATATTCGATTCCTAAATAGGAGAGTTCGTCATAAGGGGACGGATTTCTTGATAAAGTGAATTATAATGCGATCTTCCTGATATATATGGCCCAAGTAAGCACAAGAAAAGAAGGTTGATAGTTCGTGGAGGAATACAAAGCTTTGCCCGAGAATTCAAACCAACAAGAAGTATTCGAGAGCCATTACGTCAGAGGAGCTAAGGAGCATCATGAGGATAAGAGAACCATGGGTTGCGATCAAGCAAAAGAGAGTTAGTGGAGGCATCTATCGAAAGCTCGCAGGACTCGACCATAACATCCAAATATGAAGAAAGGAGCGGTGTCTTCACTTGGATTCTAAGGGCAAGACCGCATATGTAATCAGTTTTATGTAAAGAAATCTGTTTTCTAGAAAAAGTTCTTCTAATGGAACTGAATATAAGGTCGACGCCTCTCTTTCTTGCATTCATTTGTATTTCATGCATTTGCATTGCATCATTTGCATAGCATTATTTACATTGCATCATTTGCATCAGATTTTTACAAAACGACCCTAATTAGATAAAATTATTTTAGTTAACCTAAAAGCCATGGAACGAAGGTTAGAGAGAATAGAGCATAGGCAAATACAGATGCAAGAGCAATTATGCAGAATTCAACAGGATATGCAGAGCCAAATGTTAGAGCTCCAAAGAAATATGAATAGCCAACTAAGATAGTTATTAGTCGAAGGGTCGAAATGAGGAAAGATCTAGTGGACAATAGCGAGGATAATAATGAAGACATCGTTTATTACCCTCCAATAAGCATCCAGATTCAACCAGATGCACCTTCGTGATGGGTACCCGTTACTACCAAACCCCAACAGCATCAGGCCAGTATGTTAGCACCAGCAAACTCTTCAGTAGGCTCAGGTTCCAATCTAGAGAGCAATCTGACCAATCCCATTGTCATTGATCTGGATGGTCTAGCAAGAACAAAGAAGGCCAGTATGAAGCGTCTGAAACAGTGCGAAGCTTTTAAAAAGCGAAAGTGGAGCTCCCGAGATAATACTTCAAGGGAAATAAAAGAAAATAAGGTGAAATTGATTACCATGGGTCAGCTAAGAATGACAGTTGCTAGCCATCAGGTTCCTCAAAAGCAAGAACCCAATCCAAAATTGAATTCAGAAAAACCCTAATTCTCACCCATCCCAATCTCGTATGGGGAATTGTACCAGATTTTGTTTAACGTACATATTGTAGCCCCCTTTTACATGGAACCAATACATCCCCCATACCCTAAATGGTACAATGTGAACTCTCAATGCAAATACCATGCGGGAATCACAGGGCATTCGACCGAGAACTGCATCGCTTTAAAAAAGATAATCGAAAGATTGATCAAAATTGGAGTTATAAAATTCGATGATCCCTCTAAGGAAGAAAATCCATTACCCAACTATTCTGTTCAAGGGATGAATATTGTGAATACCACGATGAATAGGGGCATGGGATCCAAGAGTACATCAAGTTCAGAGCTCTAGTGTAAGACGGGAAGCTGGGGAATTTGAACATTAATGACGCATCTGAAAAGGGAACTGAGGACTTAAAGGCTTCCAAACCTTTATGTACTGGGAAATGTTTTGAACAAAGGGACTGCGAATAAGATCCCTATGTTTTTAGAGCTAACTTAGGTAATATTCAGAACACGCTTATTGCCTTAAGCCTAGAAGCAGTAAGAGTCCTTTTGTGAAAATAGGCTCGTGTCTAAAATTTTTATTTCAATAAGAATGCATCTTTTTGAGTAAATTTTCATTTATTCTCATTTCATACTATATAACGATTATTCTTAGATTCTCTTATTCTTTTATTCATAACCATACTGCACAATTGTTCTTAGATCCTTTTGTTCTTTGGACTTTTTTTTCGAATATTATTTTACTCGTTCTTCATGATCATGCCACATAAATAATCATTCTTAAATTCATTTATTCTTTGAAACCTTTCTCTGTACCTGCAAAAGGGTCTCTAGATATCAATAACACGAGCGACAATGTTGCTAAACTAGAATCTCCTTTGGAAAGATATGTGTGTTTAGAGGAGTCACAGGACTTTGAAAACGATAAAGATTGTGACCTATCTTCTGATTTGTCAAGGATGGTAGAACAAGATGAAAATGAATCCCAGAAGATTAGTGGATATCGCGAGCAAACAAAGATTGAAGCTTAGCTCACTACCAAAAAGGTGAGACATCGTTAAGTGATTTCAAAATTCAAATATGTCTTCGCACAGCTATATCAAGACATGCCTGGGCTATCGAGAGACGGGCGCACCGAAATTTTAAAAGAGTTCCACAAGAATATCTGTAGGACACATGCTAGTGGCCAGGCTGATCATGAGGCTAAGATATTACTAGCTCGCCATGAAAGAGGACTACATCAGTGTGTCGTAAAGGTCAAATTGAGGGAGAAAAGATTTATGTTTTTTTAAAGACTCTCTGTATGGGGGCACGGATGTCGCTGGGCCAGCTTCACCGACTTCAATTCACCTTCACCGTGGTCAATTACTTCACCGAAAGAGTAAGGTCGTTACACGTGCCAAAGTTACCAAGTAAACAGTTATTAAATTCAAATTCAAATTCAAAATCCAAATTCAAAGCCGAATCCAAATTCAAGTTTGAATTCAAAAAAAAAAAGAGATCATGTCCAACTACACAGTGTCAAAAGTTTGCAGTCTGTTCAAAGACGAGGCGCCATACAACAAAGGTTGCCAAAAGAAAAGAAAAAGAAGAAGAAATAAATTAAAGAAGATAACAGAGACTAGTAAAGATTGGTATTGGAAACTACCACTTACTCTCTATGCTTATGCTGGAGCAAACACCTTCAAATCCCTATGATTTCAAGGGTTCCAATATTTCAAGGGTTCCAACTATTATCCTTGGAATGAATGTATTACATGACTCCCTTAGACAGTTTGATGTGCCATCAATAGTTACGGTGGTTAACTTAAGGCAATGGCCATTGATTTTCTGCTATAGGGCATCAGTCCGCACACAGTCTCTGAAGCTTGAAATGATAGATTTTCCCTTCAAACCAGTGTTTGACAAAGTAGATGAAGGTATCATGAGGGAAGACTTCTATACAATTTCAGGGAAGAGGAAGCCTGATCAGCTTATTATTTTTAAGGATCGAGTTAGCGAGTCTCAGTTCAATCAAGTTTTGAACAAAGAACTTGATCAAGTTCTTTGACGAGAATGGGAACCCCAAGTTCATGGTCATTATGGCACAGAAAAACCATTATACTAAGTTTTTCCAGCAGAGATTTCCTGACAATATCCTGCTTGGAACCGTTATAGACAACAAAGTCTGTCATCCTAAGAACAATGACTTCTGTCTTTGAGCCCATGCTGGAATGATTGGAACCATGAGGTATATTCATTATCATGTTCTCTTAGATCAGATTGGGTTTTTGGCTAATGATTCGCAGGAGATAGCCCATTCTCTAGTGTATGTATACCAAAGGAGCACCACTGCCATACCTGTAGTTGTTCCTATTTGCTTTGGTAGCTTCACAGTTGGGGAAATTTATGAAGTTCGAGGATGCTTCAGAGACGTCATCAAGCCATGGTGGGTTGACTGCTCCGGGAGCAATTTATGTACCTCAGCTTTCCAGGTTGAAGGATAATGTCAGCAACTTCATTCTTTCTTGCTGAGAATCGTTGAATCTTCTTTTGTATAGGGCTTGTCAAACGAGAACTAGGATTGCTACTGGGGCAACCCCTTTCTCATGAGTTTACAAATTGAGATTTTTTCCTCCAAGCCTTGATGGAGTCAAGAATTGAATATCTCTAGTGAACTTAACTTGAAAGTATTCATCCTAGTCAAGCGTACGAAAATGGATGATACAAACTTATGACGAAAAGGATTCGTCCACAAGAATTTTTCAAGAAAGTCAAGGTGAAAACCCGTAAAGGGCGCTTTGAGACTTCTAACTCAAAAAAAAAGGAAAAAGAAAAGAAAAAGGAGAGGCCAAGGCGAAAACCCGTAAAGGGCGCCTTGAGACCAAAGGGGTTTAAGGGGCACACGGTAGTCTTGCCGTGCTTGAATTGATAGTGAAGAAGTATGCTACGTCTTGGGGCATCGACAAAGTACTCCAGATCCCCTAGACACATGTTGAACTCAAAATGGTCACTAAAGAGTTTTGTATAGAGAAACTTAGGTTGCGATATCTGGGGCACATAGCTTTCATCCTGCTTATTATATTTACTTCGATTCATGTCGGGCTATGCTTCCGATCAATTCCTTCTTAATGATTAATTTATTCGTGTCGAGCTATGCTCCTAATAAATTCTTCCTTGATTGCATTTGCTTAACTTACTTGTTCCGAGTTATACTTTCATTCAATTTCCTTCTTGTCCATTGTCATGATCGTTTTCAAGAATTTTGTATTGAAATAATGATTAGTGGACTAATAACACTCTCATAAAAGGAGTTTTGCGTATTACCCTGGAAGTTTCTAAATAGTACAGGAACCTAAAACAGGACCATTGTTTAGGACTTTCCACGCTTAAGGGTTGGAAATGTTTAAGTCTAAATTGAAATCATCTCTTCAGATTTTTAGTTAAAGATATTTGCTGGACAAAAGATAAAATATTGAGTCGGTGATACAATCCTGATAAAAAACAAGTAATCGGGATTATTCTCAAAAGGATATTCCGCTTCTACGTGAGTATCAGACATACACATCCGGTCAGGTCACCTAGAGCGTGATCAGTTGATGGAACAAGTCCCTATACCCTTGATTTGTAGTGGGATGGAAGGAAGTGGATATGGATCCTATAGCCACGAATTGCAGCGGGATGGTTTAAAGACGGTACAAACCTTATGTCCTCAAGTTACAGTGAAATGAACCCTGAAGTTATAGTGGGGCAAGTTGTTCCAGTAGAATACGATCATTGTTGGGCTTGCTAGCTGAAAAAAAGAGCAGCATACTACGTCAGTGATAAAGCCCTGAGGGCCAACGAGTGAAGAGTCCCTAAAATATTAAAAATAATCATTCTCATGACATTTTGCATTCATACAAGTGTCATTCATAATACATTTAGTTAGGAGCACTTGATTCATTCCGATCACAGTACCCTAATCATTTTGCACAGGCATAATCACATTTTACAAGACAGGTCTCCCGGAAGATGGGTGACAACATTGATAAGTTCACAATCTGACATCCTTGAGATTGCAAGGAGCAAATTGAAGATTGAAGATTTGGCTTTCCTTGAGATTGCAAGGACCAAATTGAAGATAGAAGATTTGGCTTACCTGAAGATGCAGGAGCAGATAGAAGAAGAATCTGGCTTCCAGAGGTGACTGGAGCAGATTGAAGATAGAAGATCTGGCATCCAGAGGTTACTGGAGCAGATCAAAGAAGAATCTGGCATCCAGAGGTTACTGGAGCAGATTGAAGATAGAAGATCTGGCATCCAGAGATTACTGGAGCAGATCGAAGAGAATCTGGCATCCAGAGGTTACTAGAGCAGATTGAAGATAGAAGATCTAGCTTCCAGAGGTTATTAGAGCAGGTTGAAGATTTGAGTTTGGCATCCAGAGGTTACTGGAGCAGATTGAGGATTTGAGTCTAGCATCCAGAGATGCAGGAGCAGATCAAAGATTCAAGGCTAAATTGAAGAAAAGAAGTGCCAAGAAATTAAGACTCGGTAGGACCAGGCAAAATTGGCCCTTTTAAAGTCTTTGCTCTATTCTCGTTACACGACAATGAGCAAAGAGGGGCAGTTGTAATAGGGCATTTTTGCCCAGCCTTTTACAAAAATAAACCAAAATTAAAACCCACATCCCTTTTCAATAACCCCAGGCCCAAATAGTAGCCCAAAACTAAACCCACCTAGCCCAACCCTAATCAGAGGAAAAAGAAACAAAAACAAACCTTAGGTGCGGCGCACCTAGGGTCTTCTGGCCTCTGCCACAGCCGCTCCTCCTCGAGCGCATCGCCCGCGCCTCGTCCTGAGGCCTGGCTCTTCTCAGCCCCGTACCATCGCCTAGCACCTGCAAAGGAAAGGACCAAAGCAGAGACAGGAAAAACAGAGCAAACATAATAGAAATTAGTAGCTAAATAATACGGAAAATAACCTCATTTGGCTATAAGAGCAACGGGAAACGAATGTATTAGGGGGGATTCGAAATTTCTTATTTTTCCTATCATACTCGGCTAGAAACAGAAGCTGAAAGCTATTGTAAAGAACGGATCCCATCTTGTACATAGACCTTCGAAAATAAAAAAAGAAACAAAAGAGAAGGTTGTTTTGATTTTCCTTTTTCTTTCTTTTCGTTTTTCTCTTGCTATTTTGATATTTTTATTTGCAAATCTATTTTAAATAATAAGTAACCAAAAGAAAGAGAGGAGAAGAAGGCTTACCCAAACCTTAGGTGACCTCATCGGAGTCTCCTCTCCGTCGTCGGAGTCGAACCCAAAAGGGAAGAGAGGAGCCCTCATTCCCCGACGAGCCTAGATCTTGAGAACCCAGCCCTTCGGGCTGCTGGGAACTAGGCAAAAGTGTCCTCTTCCGAACAACATCAGCCGATGGCCCGGATGGTGGCATGATGGGCCTCCGGCGGTCTATAGTCGGTGATGATGGGTTTTCAACCCTAGCCTTCGCATCCGAGGAGAGCAAAAGGATGGGGGGCTTCTGATTGTTCTTTCTTTGTTTTGTTTAAAATCAAATAAAAAAAAGAGAAACAAAATGGCTCTTAAACAGCAGCAAACGGTGCCGTATGAGGCACCAAACCCGCTCGACCCGACCCGGGTCACCCAGGATCCGCGCATTCCCAAGCAACGGGATATTTGCGCTATCGATCCTTCATTTTTTCATGTGTGTTTCGATCAGGCCCTATTTATCATTTGTTTCTTCGAGATTTGGCCACCTGATTTTACATGTTTTTCAATTTAGCCCATTGGCTTGTGGGTTTGAATGCGCACAATTAAGATTTGGGATATTAT
Source organism: Gossypium stocksii (assembly GCA_020496765.1). Classification (NCBI taxonomy): domain Eukaryota; kingdom Viridiplantae; phylum Streptophyta; class Magnoliopsida; order Malvales; family Malvaceae; genus Gossypium; species Gossypium stocksii. Next base: position 76,719,075 of record CM035624.1, on the reverse strand, counting down.
CCTTTTTGGCCCTTCTAATGTCGCGCGCACCTCGTTTTGGTCCTTTTATCTTTATTTATTCCTGATTTCGCCCAACTAGTTTTGTTTTAAGTCTGATTTAATCCTCTTTCTGTTTACTTTACCTTTTCAATTTCAAATTAATTTGTTTGTTCATTACTGTTTTTGTTATTATTATTATGTTTTCTTTTCATGCTTATTGACTTATTATTGTTATTCTTATATTATTAATATATTATTATTACTAATATATATTTTGTATATATTTTATATATTTATTTTACTATACATTGCGTACATTGTATTTATGTACTTTTTCAATATTATAGTTATATATATTCTTTTATATTATTTTATGTACATATTTTCAATAATTTTTATATATGTTTTATTATACCTATATCTTTTGAGGTTATATTTTGTATATTATGTATACACTATGTTCTTATATGTATTATATATGTATTTTTCATTTTAATAGTTACATACATTTTTATACTATCTCACGTACATACTTTAATATTATTTATGTATAAATATCTTGGTGTATTACATACATACATATTTTAACATTTTTATGCATATTATGTATATATTTTTATATCATACTGCTCATTTTATTGTTATCTCATGTATATACTTTAATGTTATTATGTATAAGTATTTTCGTGTATTACGTATATATATTCGAATATTTTATATATTATGTATATTATATTTTTACATTATGTATTTGTCATTTTTTTTTATATATTACACTATATAAATATTTTAATTACTACATTATGCATGTATATACACATTTTATAGGTATATGATTTCTTTTCTTTAAAGACCTTATCTTTTATTATATAACATATTACTCGTTTAAAATCTTATTGGAATTCTTATAGTCCTAAATCTTTTCCTATAATCATACATTCTTGTTTGTTAAGACCTAATTAGGTTTCACTTATTTTTATCTTTATTTTTATTTTGTTTTGTACATTTTTTTTAATTTTTAAATTTGCCTTAGTCCTTGAATATTAATGTTATTATTTGTGTTTGATGACATGCTACCTAATTATTGTTATTACATGTATTCATTGGTTATTATGATTCATCGATGTGATATATGTTATTTCTTTGCTTTGTATGTTATTATTTCATATATGCTTGTATTGTCTTAAAAAGTCATATTTAATATCACTTTAGTAAAAACTTCCATTCAAAAGTTTTCGATAACATGACTTGTGTTTGGGAATTTCGAGAAAATCGAGCATTAACTTACTAGGTTCCAGTTTTCCTCATTAAACCCGAGCTATCGAGTATCGCTTTCTAAATCAAAACACGTGAGTTTTCAAATAAAACCTATTCTCGAAACCTCGAAATGCTACATCCTAACTCATTGAATGTGGCGTTCAGCGTCTCGAGATAGGAATTTCAAAATTAAGGTAATAATTTATGTTTTGGAGCTTCGATAAATCGAGCCCTAACTTACTGGGTTCCGATTTTTCATTTGATCCAAGGTAATTAAATATCCCTTTTTCAATTTAAATACGTGAGTCTCTTTAAAACAAAAAAGGACGAGCTTGATTTCGAGAAGTTGATATGTTGCACCCTAGCTTACTGGATGCGACATTCTTATTTCTTTGAGATAAGTGAGCCTCGATTTTTACTCCGACATATTCAAATCCCCTTTTTAAACAAAGGATCGTATTTTTAAAATCTTTTCAATCGTTCGTTGATAGGACATTAAGTAAACAATTAGGTACCAATTTTGGGCGTTACGAGGGTGCTAACCCTTCCTCATACGTAACCGACTCCCGAACCCGTTTTTCAAATTTCGTAGACCAAAATTAATTGTTTTAATAAATCAAAATGTTTTATTAAAATAATTTAAGGTGACCCGATCGCACCTCGAAAAGATCGGTGGTGACTCTATTTTTAAATTTTAAAGTCGATCCCCTATTTTTCAAAATGCTAGAAAAAAATGGTTTCGACACATATACTATAACAAGATTCGAATATAAAGTCCCTTTCGGAAGTCTACTTGACCTCAAACATACATTGCGATAAGGTCGGGACTAGATTGAACACATTCACAAACTTCAGAACACATGCAAAATTTTTCAAATTTAGGAGGTTACACACCCATGTGACCAAGCTGTGTGTCCCAAACGAGACTCAGGCACGCCCATGCACCCAAACCGTGTCAAAAAAGGGCAAATATACGGGATTTTTCCCACAACCATAAGACACGCTCGTGTGTATTGGCCGTGTGAGTTTTTGTGTCAATACTGGAAAATTTGCACTGCCATAAGGCACACCCGTGTGTTGTAGCCGTGTGGCAATAAGCAGGCTTGGTTTAAGTCATACCTTCCACCCACTAAGGGTCATTCCCTATAAGCCAATTCATGCCACAACAATACCACAATCTCAACTATAATTCAATGCCTAATTATACCTCTACATGATCAATCCATTCATATATATATACATTCATGTACAAATCTCAAACCAAGCATGTCTATGTCACAAACAATGTTCATGACTAAACACATAGTACCTATCTCATTCATACCACATCCAAATCTTACCAATTCATCACATTGACAAGTTTCAAGATGACCAAAACAACTAGATCATATAACCATTATGAGTTTACAAGATTTGGCATTGTAAACCATATACCAAAACCAAACACCAACTTACCATTTGCTAGTAAATTTTCATGGCATTACAAATAAACATATTGCAAACTTAATACATAGACATTCTAGCCTATACATGCCATACTTAAACTTTATACATTCAAAAGGTACCAAAATCAAGCTCGATAGTGTGGTGACAATCCTTGACTATCCTCAAGCCCTCAGTAGCTACGATATCTGTAAAACAGTTGAAAGAAAATACAGAGTAAGCTACAATGAGCTTAGTAAGCCAAATACAATCATATACAATCCTTAAACACAATATGATAGCAATGTCATATAGATAATCCATGAACCAAAAATACTCATTCGTCACATTCTCATAGTTCACAATAGCATACCTTACATGCTTGTAATTTCAGTACAGAACAAATGTACCTAAATCAAATATATATAATATGCAATCATTCATTCCTCGAAATTTCTCCTTATATCATTCGAAAACGTTACAGAGATCATATAGGCCTTATACAATGTCAACGTCCCTGACGTGGTCCTACATGTTATTCAATATCGATGCCACTGTCTTAGATAGGGTCTTACACGAAACATATACGATGCCAGTGTCCCAGACACGGTCTTACACGTAATTCTCTAATCAATGCCTACGTCCTAGACGAGGTCTTACATGATATCATTTTACCATTGCTCATTCAGAAATGACTCAGAATAATACTTCAGGCTCTCATGGCCATCCAAATACAGTTTAATAATCAATAATTTATAACAGACATCAATATTTTGGACTTCCTTTGATCTAAATCCATTTTTCTTTGTTCTTGATCTAAATCAATTCAAATTCAACCATTCAATGATTCATTTCATTCAATTAAATCTATAAATACATAACTAGCGCATTTTACAGTTTAGCCCTCACATTTGCATATTTCCACAATTTAGTCTATTTTTCACAAAATCACAAATATACCAATTTCACCAAGATTATGGCTTGACCAAATGTACATGTAACTCATACCAATTAATACATTTCATTTATTTTACAAATTAGTACCAATTAATACATTTCATTTATTTTACAAATTAGTCCTCCAAAAATTTCATTTTCATAAATTAGCCCATATAGTTCAAATTTATCAAAATTTCATGGCAAAACATGTTTATTCAATGCCTATCCATCATAATTCAACTAAATGTATCACAAAGCTTCAAAAATCATCAATGGCACTATTCATAAACTTCATCAAAAACAGACATTGAGACGTGGGCATGAAAGATTTTGAAGCAACGATTACAAAAACGTAGAAACTATTAAAAACCGAGCTCAAAACATACCTTAATCACTAATCCAAAGTGTCAAAACCTAGGAAGCTTTATTTCTTTCTTTTATTTTGTAATTTCGGATGAAGAACATGCATATGAGACCATGTTCTTTTGTGTAATCAATTATAACTCATTAAAAGTCTCATTTACTAAATTACCCTTACACAAAACCATGCAAAATTACATGTAAAAAGGTCATTTATGACCACTTAACTATTCAATGGAAAATTGCCCATAAGGCCAACAAATCAAAATCCATTACCAATTAAACACATTGAACATATGGCATGATAATTTTACTTATTATATGATTCAATCCTCTTTCATAATTAAGCACAGAGACAGACAAATTAAATCACCAAAATTTCACAGATACTAATTCAGATACCACAGACATAGAAAATAATATCAGAATATTTTTCATACTCGTATTTGTGGTCCCGAAACCACTATTTCGACTAGGGTCCAAACCGGGCTGTTACACAAAATGCCAAAACCTTAGCTATCTTTTTCTTTTTCTTTGTTATAATCGGCCAAAGATGAATAATGAAGCCACAATTTAAGTTTTGTTTAATTTAATTCACATTAATAAGCCATTTACCAAAATAACCTTTTTATTTTCATTTAAAATCCACTAACATATGACCAACTTTGTCCATTCCACCTTCTAATAGTCCATTAGCATTTTAAGGACCTAATAATTAATAAGCAATGTCAATTCAGCACATAAATACATAGAAGGACAATTTTTCAATTTTTGCAATTTAGTCCTCTTCGCAATTTAAACACATAAACGGACAAATTAAAATACAGAAATTTCACGTATATAAATTTACTATGCAAGGGAACATTTAGGTGATAGCACATAAGTATTTAATTGTGCAATAAAATGACACAATTGATTGCCTGCTTTAATGTTAAGTGATTTAGGAATGTTTGGGAGTGTTTGAGAAGTCCTAGGTTCAAACTTGGGCTTTAGCAAAAAAATTATTTTTAGTGTATAAATCCCTAGGATCTGGATTAGAAGGCTTTTAAATTGCTGTGATTAAATCATGACATAAGAAGAGCCTATAGTTTAGTGGTAGGTGGCGTGTCAGTATGTTTAAAGGACTAGAGTTCGAGTCACGTTATGTACGCAAGGATATTTACTTTGCTACTCTTCCATGTGAGAAGCAGAGGTGGGCTGAAACTCTGCAAGGTGGAGTTTGAATGAGTCTTATGTGGAGAAAGTTAAGAAGGAAAAATAGGGATGTGGATAGGATGGGTTGTTGGGTTGTTGAGGAGAGTTATTGGGAGAAAAATAAGGGAGTTTGAATGAGAGAGAGAGGAGTGTCGAATAGGGACTCTTGTTACTCAAGGATTCGGCTAGGGGGAGTTGAGTGCACTTTTGGAGTTTCTTTTCAATTGCCAAATTCCCCTAGTGCATTTTTGTTTTGGCTTTTTTTGTTCACCTTCGGCCATAGGGTGTTTGAGCATTGTATTTTCGAGTTTTGAAAATTGATTGTTTTTAAAGTTGAATTTAGTTTGGACATTTCTGGTATTTTTCTCCTTTATGCTACATTTTTGAGCTCTCTCTACAACTATTTTTCTCGTGTTTGTGGTTGACTTCTTTTCCTCTTCTTTTGGTTTTAGTCTTCCTTTGTTGCCAATTGCTCCTAATTCTTCTTTTCCTCTCAACATTTTTGGCATTTCTCCTCTTCTCTAGGCCGAATATACATTCTCTCTCCCATAATCAGTTGTAGTCTCTGGGTCGACTACTTTGTCTATTCTCCTCTCCTTCTCTTTTGTTTCTCTACTCTCTCTCAATTCTTCCTTTCACTAGTGGTGACCGTACACTAATTGGTAAGCCTCTATTTATCTCTGCTCTTCCGGCTTTCTCCTCTATTTCTCTGAATGCTGGCTCTTTGTCCCTTCTATTATGAGTGTGTTCCTTGAGTTTCTAGAACTCTCGATGAGTGAAGGGGTGTTCGATGGTATGTCACTTAAAGGGATATCAATAGAGGCGAGTGGTGTCTTTTTTGATGAGGGATCAGGAAGGGTGCCAACTGGAAATGGACTCATGGCCCCTGCCCTCAAATTTAAGTAGCCTAAAGTGTCAGCGGTTCGAGATTTTCCGCTAGGGTGCGGTAGGTGGCTACACCAGTCGCTAGACCAAGTGAGCAAGCCATGAGCAACTGATCTAGTCAAGTGATAGGTAAGCCTTTGTGTAAGTTAGGGTTCTCTTCAACTCGTTTTTTAGCCTATTAACCGAAACTTGGGATTGAATGTAGGTTTGAAGTACTCATGGATCTTAGCACATTTTCGTAAACAGGTGTGTACACACACACTGATTTGACTGTAGATCCGCAAATGCCAAAAATCTAAAAAGTTGGTGATTGATGCTGCACGGGCATGCGATCGCACGTGTGGTAAACTGAGCCCACAGAACATGCGTAAAGGATTGTAGATGCCACTATGAGCGATCTCATGGCTTAGGCCATCATGGGCCACGTTGGGCTGAAATGGGCCGTGTGGGCCCAATGGGCTCATGGGCCCTACACAGGTGAATCTCACAAACATATAGGAATAATGGACCCAGCTGTATCGCACACATGGCTAGGGCCATTTCTGGGCTTAGAGGGCCACACGGGTGTGTGGGCCCACATGGGCCACATAATGGGCCTTGGGCCTATATACACTGTTATGCATGTTGAGGTTACGCAAGTCGCCGGAGACTACTATGGACCTTCTAACAAGTTGGGAAGTGAGTACAGATCGATTCTGTTAAAAATGACCAAAATACCCCCATAGGGTAAAATGACCATGATACCCTTGTAAGGGGAAGTGACTGTTATGCTCCTTATGCTATGTATGACATATTTGCTATATGATATATATATGACTATGATTGAGCATGACATTCTGCATTCACATATAATGGTATGACATGACATTCTGCATAGGGATGGGTGATTTTTGACTGAGGAAGTGCATGGCTTTTAGCCATCCTAGTTATGGCTCTGTGCTGTCCTGATTATGGCTTTTAGCCATCTTGATTATGGCATTCTACCATTATAATTATGGCCTCTAGCCATCCTGCTTATGGCTTTTAGCCATCCTGTTTACTGGCAGCTTTGTTGCGATATCGATTAGTGCCACAACCAGTGCTAATCTTGGTGTGTTTTGATGGGTGGGTCGATTCTATCCCTACATGGTGTGACTGGCGGGACGAATTGGTGTGTTTAGCTGGATTGGGGTGGGATTTCTGTTGCATTTCTACTCTATTTACTGATACTGCATTGGGCTTAGGCCCACTTGATTCTATTCCTGATTTTGTAATGGGCCAAGGCCCACCTGACACTATTACTGTAATGGGCTTAGGCCCAGATTGTTACTGCATTCTGTATGTCTGTCTGATTATATATTAGGGGATTACACACTAAGTTTTCATAAACTCACCCCACTGTTTAACTGTACAAGCGATCCCTAGCGTTAGGCGGTCCGGTGCTGCGAGGAGCTCGAAGGTGGCCACACATCCATAATGGTTTATATTAGTTTCTGGATTACAAATTTGACTTTTGGGTTCTTGTTATGTAATAAGGCCTCCAAACGTATATTATCTTATCTTGGACTTTTTTATTTAGATTGCTACTTAATTGATAGAAGTAGAAGGTTGGTTTTCATAAAAAGGGTTAACTATTTTTAAAACACCGCGTTTTCGCAAAATTTTTGGAAATGCTTCCGCAACAAACATTGTTGTAAAAGTAATGACGACTTAAAATGATTAACAAATGACTAAGATGTTTTGAAAATTTTCATAGAAGCTTTAACATTCAACGAGTTTTTATCAATAAGATTAAGTATTCGAAAAGCACTTTAATGTGACATCGCCAGATTTGGCCATAACGTCTAGGCCGAGTTTGGGGTGTTACATTCACATGCTCAAAACACAGAAAATAACATTAAATTATTTTTTTACTCAGATATGTGGTCCCAAAACCACTATTCCGACTATGGTCTAAACCAGGTTGTTACAACTTTATCAATCGGAACAGCTTTAACTCATAACAACATCATTCAATTAGAACAAATCTAATAGGTATATCTTCGTATCATACTTTCTAGGATATGAATTCTTCCTTCAAACTGTCCGTCTATTCACCCATGGATGTACAAGATTTTGTTTTCTTACCGGAGGATGAACTTAAATGCGTATAACTCAAATTACCTTTCAACTAACCAGCTCACTCATATAAAACAACTAAGTCGATCTCAACTATCAAATAATAACATATCAAACTACTCTTTTCATCATGTTGTTAAACAACTCAAACATGCAATCTTTTACAATTTCCTTCACATGGTAATCAAAGATCTTCACAACTAAATAAGCTCAAGAGAACGAAATATCTTGATTGAACTCATTGACCTTAATCAAACTTACCTGAGAAAAGGAAACCATCATACAATTTGAGCTTGAGCTTCCACTATCTATACTTGTGCTGATGTCAATTCCTTTCATGAAAATTAGAGAAATCCCTATACCAGGAGCACCATGTTCCTATGATCAAACCAGAAATACACCCATAATAGACATAGTTATCATAAGCCAAAGAACACACTTTAAAGATGAGCCATGATTGATAATTTACGAAACAAGGATAATGAGAAAACCGAGATAAAGAAATCCAAGATATGATACCACACTGGAAGTCTGAGAACGTAACTCACAAGAAAATAATAAAGATCTTGATTATCCCTCAGAGAAATCCAAAAGAAAAACAATGCTTACACACTCTGAAATCAATTGTAACAAAAATAATATATTTTCCAAATATATATAGAACAAAACAACATCCAATAAAAATAGAAGAATAGCCTTACATAAATTTTCACCATAAACTTTTATTAAAAAAACATAGTTGAATAAAACCACAAAAAGAGAGATAAGATATATTGATCATCAACCATCCAGACCAACAGTGCTTTCTTCTAGCATTATAATCAGCTAGCATTCTCATATAATAAGAATTTCAGCAGAAAACAAAAAATCACATATATCTCTAAGGATATATGAATAGATATAATACCTAGGAGAGATCATCATAATCTATTCAATTACAACTGTTACACTCATACATATGTATGATTCAAATACCATTTCTTTGACTAATTTTGTCATCACTAACCCTATATTATTCCATTCACTAACAAAAATCAATCCGAAAGAAATTCCAACAAATACATACTTTAGACATCATACCTGAATGAGTTAATTAGTTGAGATTAATTTTTTTGAGATTAATTTTTTCTTTAACTGTGACACTGCGAAATTAGAATAGTCTTTAGAATAACCTGGCATCTTTTCCAAAATTGCATTCACTTGCTAAACTACTCTCAATTCTAACCACATTATTTGTTATTCCGCTACTAAACTCTTTAGTCTCTCACTTGTGAACTCATTCAACATAAATCTAGTTAAATTTCGTTATAAAATGACACATTGATAAGGGGGTGAGGTCGTAAAGCCTCTAACTTGACTCTCATATATACACGCATGTGAGTTAACATTCATCATCATCATGATATCATCACAGTTACAAAATTCACTTTATGCAAATTAACATACATATTTATGTTACATGAACTTTTCGATTATCTTATTCAAACAAGTGCACTTATACATACATTCCATAAATTTTGAATAATTTACTTATCGAATTCACTTTATCAAATAAGTTAGGCACATAACATTATATGAATGCCAAACAACATGGATGCTTATCACAGTATAAATTTTCATTTTGTTTCACTTTTCCATATTTCAAGGACAATTCCCATTGAACTATTGTAGCTTTGATGGATATTCAAGTAGTATACTCAAGGTATGCATGTAAACAATTCGTCGATTCATATTCAAAAATGCCCTTTTTGCACATATCCATAGAGCATACTCTTGAGTCACATATGATATAACATAATTGCCAATCCAAGCTAAATCCTTTCAGTAACATATACTCTAAAAGCTTACTCTAGATTTCCCGTCCAGGCTAAATCCATTTGATAACACTTATAACATTTTATCTGTTTTGTAAAATCACCATAATCCATCGAAATACAATGTTCAACCAGAACAATGACATTTTACCCATATTTCTCAACTTATGGTTATCTCATTTTGTACATCATCACATACATATCATGTACTATTATTCATACCTTTCCAAGTTTTGACTCATCACAAACTCATTTTCAAATATCTTAGTATCACTTTCAGCGTTTTCAAAAATAGCTCTGTTGGAAAGCATCTCTATCTCAACAAAACAATTTCGGCAGAGTCAGGAGATAGCACATTATCACAGGTAGTAATATGGCATGTATATTTAGACTCACTCACGCTACGTTAGTCCAAGAATTGACTAAAACATAGCCCTGATACCATTGAATGTAACACCCCTTTACCAGTATTCGACTATGGAATAGGGTACGAGGCATTACCGAACTTATCACACAAACGACCATACAATTTCATGTTATAAATTTGCGTCCAAATTAAAAACCAATCTCATTTAATCATAAAGTACCTAATACAAGCCTACGAGGCCCATAATGTACCTTAGAAGTGATTTGGGACTAAACTGAAAATTTTAGAAATTTTTACAAAACTTAGAAAATTTTTCCACTAAACTAGGGTCACACGCCTGTACGGATATGGGACACGCCCGTGTGGGTAGGCAGTGTGGTCAACATGCCCATGTCTCAACCCCGTGTAGCTCTCTGATTTGTAACTATGACCAAATTGAGCTCACACGGCCATGTCAGACACCCGTGTGATAGGCTGTGCCATCCACACGACTGACACACATGCCCGTGTGCTCAAATTCTAAGCATTCTGTTTCTTAAAATTAAGATGTAGGGGACACACGACCTAAGCACATGCCCGTGGGGCTAACTGTATGTCACACACGGCCTAGACACATGCCCATGTGTCTACCCGTGTGGAAAAAAACAAGGCTATTTGTGAAGCCATTTTGCCACCCTCACTTGCTCACATCTACACAACCTCACATGGCACAAATTCAGTCATGTAAAAGCAACCAAACAATTACAACCAAGACAATAACATGTCATTCTCATACCATTATTAATCACGCTTAGAACAACTACCTTTCCACATCAAATTATGCAAATTTCCACATTTACAAGTGGTATTAATATAAATACACTCATAAGCAACATTGTCAACTTCTAAGGCTACATACAAATTGAACCACGAACCATTCTAAGTCCCTATACATGCCATAAACTCTAAATACTTAAATCCATCAATACCCATAATGATAGTTTGATAGTATGATAGGATCCCCGGCGATCTCCAACCTGAGCAAACTTAACGACACTATAAAACATGGGAAATGAAGGGGAGTAAGCTACATAGCTTAGTAAGTTCATATACAAATAATAAGCATCTTAAACACAACTTAATCATACAATTTATATAATGAAAGATAACATAAATGTCATTAAAAATCTCATAGTCATAACTGGCTTAATCACTACCTTACTGAGAGTCCATCACTTATTGAGTTTATCACTTATGAGTTTTATTACCAATCACTTACCAAGACTATCAAGATAAGCACAAGGTAAAATAAGTTGCTATAAAGCTCACAGTTATAAGTTATTCGATCACATTGTTTGTTCTATCAATTTACAAGCATAATTTAATATGTCTTGACATTAGACTATCAACTGTAATCTCTTTATTATAACAGGTTACCACAATCATCCAATCATTCCCAACCTCATAATAAACATGCACGTTATTTATGAGTATTCACCTTTCAAACGTATATTTTGACATCTTTCAATTGTTTAAAACACATATTTTCCCATAATCATTTTGATAGGCAATTTTGCAAATTTATCCTTTTTCTCATATTAGATAAATCACAATTGTGCGAATAAAACATGTTATAACATAACACAATTTGGCCCGAAAGCCAATTTCAGAATCACCAACCCAATTTACCATGCATTTCATACATCATAAGCTTGGACCAATAATCACAAAGCCTTCACAAACATTCTCATGGAAACCATAAACTCACAATATCACGAAGTCAATGATTATAAACGATATGCACATACCTATACTAATTCGTAATATAACCACATTCTTTTCACATCTTTTCCATTTCGGTTGAACACTCGAAATATTAATATATACTCAGAAATTTTCACATAAGTGCCCCATATGTAGCCAAAGCTACCTCATAACTCATAACATACATAAGCTCACTCTCGAGCTATTCGTGGGCCTGCTCACACAAGCTGTCGGTCAAAACATAGCTACCCAATGCTGCTCACACAAGCTGTCAGGTATCTGCAACAAATGCCGGAGTACCCAGCCACTAGTAGGATGTACTAGACCAACACCCGGACCACATAAACATAGATATACACATGGATTCCTAGTGACATGTCACTTCTATCCTATTCTATTCCTAAGGTTCAATCGAGATTTCTCTCTTGTCGAAACATTGTCGAATATGTTCAAAGAGTTAATTACACAATTGACACAATATTAAAGCATTAAAACATAACATAACGATGCATTATTTACATTCAAACTTACCTCAGCATAAAAGCGGCAAGAAAGAGCTAACCGTCAAATACTTGTTTTCCCCCCGTTCTAATTCTGAATCTCATTTTTCTTGATCTATAACGCCACATTGAGCATATTTAATCATTATACTATTCAAATCAGCTGAAAATCACATTATGGCAAAAATTACTTTTTTGCCCCTAAAGTTTCACTTTTTTTACATTTTAGTCCCTAGGCTCGTAAAATGAAATGTACTCAATTTCTTCAATACGCATGCCTAGCCGAACCTTATACATGCTTGTAGCAGTGCGTATTTTTCATTTAATCACATTTTTACTACTCATTTTATAACTTTTTACAAATAGGTCCTTTTTGACATTTTTACCCGAAATCACTTAGCAAAAGTCGTTTATCACATATCTAACATACATTTTCTACCATTAGACATAAAAATACATGCACGTCTAACATGGGTAAAATTTTAAACGATGATAATACTTCAAAATAGTCCTTGGAAAAGCTAGATTAGGTTACAAGGATCTCAAAATGTAAAAATCATTAAAAATAGGGCTAAAACGGACTTACAATCGAGCTTGGAAGCTTGAACAACCCTAGCCATGGTTTCCCCTTGAGAAATTTGGCCATGGGTGGAAGATGATCAAAAATTGGCTTTTAATTTGGCTTTTTAATTCATTTAATCATAAAATTACTAAAATGCCTTTAATGAAAAACTTTAGAAACATACCTAACCATGTCTGTTTTTGTCCACCAATTTAACCAATGGTCTAACTACTATTTACGGACATCCAATTTAAAATAACATAACAATTAGACAACTTTAACCTATAGAACTCACATTTTTCACTTATTACAATTTAGTCCTTTTGACTAAATTGAGTGCCCAGACGTCAAAATTTTTGAACGAAATTTTTGCGAAATCATTCCATAAAACTGTAGACCATAGAAATATATTAAAAATAAATTTTTCTGTGTCGAATTTGTGGTCCCGAAACCACTATTCTGACTAGATCCAAAATCAGGCTATTACACTATGGATGCCAAGTTGAGAAATGATATGACGTCTTTTTAGTAGATACAGGACGAGACACTATATGAAGCTTGGGAATGATTTAAAAAGTTAATTCAAAAATGTTCGATGCATGTATTGTAACACCCTAACCCGTATCCGTCGCCGAAAAGGGTTATGGAGCATTACAAAAATTTATAGAACAAATATAGATAATTCATGTCATTAACTATTTATATCTAAAACTAATCATATCATCCCTTCATTGGACCTCGAGGCCCAATTTAAACATTAGAAACAAGTCGAGACTAAATCAAGAACTTAAAGAATTTTTCGCGAAATTTCAATTTTCCCCAGGTTCAGGGGTCACACACCTATGTGGTCAGGCCGTGTGGCTCACATGGCCAAGTGACATGCCCATGTCCTAGGCCGTGTGGCATATAAGGTAGAGCACACGTCTGTGTCCCTAGCCCATGTAACTCTCTGTTTTACATTTTATTTAAGTGTAGGGGTTACATGGCCAAGTCACATGCCTGTGTGTCAGGCCGTACGGTTAATTTTGAGCATTCTATTTTTCAATTTTAAGATGCAGGGAACACACGACCAAAATACACACCCATATGCTAGGCCGTGTGTCACACACGACTGAGACACACGCTCGTGTCTCTGCCCGTGTGGACAGAATAAGGCTATTACCAAGCCCTATTCCTCACCCAAACTTGTCTTTCTATCCATTTTAACACTTAAACACATTTCCAACCCATGTCAAGGCTTTTAAACATACCAAAATCATGTCTTAAACTTGTCATAATTCCACTTTTAACCAATGTGCCTTTAGGCACCTCAAGTGACTATACATTTTCACATCTACCTAGTCTTGTAAATAAATATACAAACTTACTTAACTTATCAAATTCACTTATATGCATGTTTCATCATATATGTTAACATGATATCTATTAATCAACCATTTAAGCACACATCAAATATGTTATAGCCTCATTTATACATATCAAAACATGTTCAACACAAGCTATTCCAATGGCTAGCAATATCCAAAACATTTACAAGCTAACATTAGCTAATCAACCTATACATGCCATTATAACTTTAATTGATTTACCGTATATACCTAAATGGGACGATGGATAGTGTGAGTGATCCATGCCAAGCTTCCAATCCAACGAGCTTTCAAATTACTATAGAACAAAGGAAAATAAGAAAGAGTAAGCATATAATGCTTAGTGAGTCCGTATAACATGGCAATTAACTTACCATTCCTTTTTATGCTAAAAAAAAAACATACAAGGCACATTCAATTAATTTGATCACAAGCCCTAACATATAATCTCACCACCCTTGTTAGCCATATATTTCATTCATACATAAAGAAACATGTTTGGGCTCAACAATAACCAAATTTCCATGTACATATACTTTTCATGTCATGTATTTATATAACACATACAAATCATATTCTCGTATTTCAAGTACATTTTCACAATATTTCATCTCGAGTTTAGGTTATTTCATATCAAAACTTTACTCATTTAATCATATGAAATATCAATTTCATACAAATAGTACACTCAAGGTGTACAATTTTAAAGTCATGGATGAACATATTCATCAAATAAATTCTATATTCATATATTATCACCTCATATTATCAAGTATCATCATTTTCATGTACTTCGGGCAAATTCATATAATAATTCATTTCATGTTCGTATCTCCTCAAGTAAGACTTTTACCCGTTGAATTATTGAAAATGTCAACGGATACATTGGTAGTACACTCGAAGTGTAAATCAAAATTTGTCAATTCATGTCCGGGAGTACTCATTAGAGCACTTAAACAGAAAGCTCTCTCTCAAGCATTATAATAGGAAGCTCACACACAGCCATTTCAGGAAGCTCATAAAGAGCCTAACGGGAAGCTTATCTAGGCTATATAACGTGATCGGGAAGTTCACAAATAACCATATTAGGAAGTTTACGAAGAGCCATGTAACGGGAAGCTTGGAGAGCACTTATCAGGAAGCACCGGATAGCTTATAACAGGAAGTTCAAGCGATCACTAATAAGACGCTCATATAGAGTTGCGTTTGTGTCCACAACTTATGCAGGATCACAACCAATCACATAATAGGATGCTTACAGAAAGCTGCATTTGTGTCTGCAACATATGCAAGATCACAACTGATCAAATAACAGGACACTCACAAAAAGCTGCGGTAATGCGCAACACATGCAAATCGCTACCGATCAGGATGCTCGCATGAACACTATAACGGGAAGCTTGAGAGGGCTTATATTAGATGCTCTTTTGAGCTACGGTATGTCTGCAACATATGCAAATTAATACCAATTGGGAAATCAAGTATCCACCAACTTTCATTCATTCAAGCCGGACTTAACATTTTCTGGTATAGTGATCATTTCTTATATTTATTACATTTATAAAATTGGCATATACACATTCATTAGAAATTCAATCAATTTCACGTACATGGCAATTCTACAATTCACATATAAATCATTCATATCAATTCAAACATATAATTACATAATTTAGTTACACAAACTGACCTCGTGACCTCGTGTAACACACTAACCCATATCCGTCGCCGAAATATGGTTTCGAGGCATTACTGGATGTACAGAACACTTTTGAATAAATTAAGCCAAACACTATTTATTTTCAGAGATTAGTCGTAACGTCCTTTAGTAGAGCCCTCGAGGTCCAAAACATGCATTAGGATCGATTCAGGACCAAATCAGGATCTCGGGGAATTTTTCACAAAATCCCAAAATTTTTCTCACTATTTAAGTCACACGCCCGTGTGGTATGGGACACGTCAGTGTGGTCAAGCAGTGTGGGTTCACACACCCATGTCTCTAACCGTGCAACTCTCTAACTTGCAACTTATGAACAAATTGATGTAACACGGCCAAGTCACACACCTGTGTGCTAGGCTGTGTGGTTAGTTCAAATTTTTGAAAAATAGGTGAAGGATTTACACGGCCAAGAGACATGCCCATGTTCTAGGCCATGTGCCTCACACGGCTGAGACACACACCTGTGTCTCTACCCGTGTACTCAATTCTGAGCATCTTATTTCTCAAAATTAAGGTGCAGGGGACACACGCCCTAACTACACGCCCATGTACCCGGCCATATGTCTGCTTGTGTAGACAAAATAAAGTCATTTCCTAGCCGCATTTGTCACCCAAATTTACCATTTTCCTGCACTAAAACATACCAAACAAATTCCAACCATTTCAAGCATTCAAATTAGACAATTTCTATCATTCAACATGGTATATCATTGCATCCAAACATGTTTACAGTCTTACCTTGATTCAATCCATGTGTTAAACATGATTTGATCAACTACTTAACGCATATATATATAACTACCATTGCATGACATTTCATGTATATCGAAACAACCACCACTAGCCATTCAAATGGCTAGATTACAAACATTATTATCAAGAATCAAGCCACTAAGGGCCAAATTGTCCTATACATGCCATTATACCAAAATGATTTTTACTATATGTACCCAAAATAGCTAGTAGATAGTGTAACCCCCCAAACCAGGCCCAAATGTTATGGCCAGATCTGCTGTGTCATGTAACACCCCCACGCCCGAGACCGTCACCGGAGTCGAGCTTGAGGTGTTACCGAATATAATTTATCATTTAAACAACTTTACATCATTTATTTTGACTTTTGGAATAAGCAGTTTTTCTGCATCATGGTCGCTAAAAAATCATATCTCGAGTTACGAAACTCGAAATCAAGATCCGTAAATTTTCCCTGAATCTATGCTCACATATCTATCTACTAATTTTTTTCAAAAATTTTTGGTTCGGCCAATTAGTACAGTTTATTAGTTAAAGTTACCCCTGTTTCAGGACTTGACTGCACTGACCTCTACTTACTACGAACCACTTTTCTCCATGTAAAAACTTCATATAACTATAAAATTTATTTCTCTTAAAATTAGATTCAATAAGGAGTCTAAGAATATAAATTAAATCTCCTAATTATTTTTTTACAATTTATAGTGAATTTTCAAATTTGGAATAGGGGATCCAGAAATCGCTCTGGCCCTATTTCACTAAAACTCAAATATCTTATAACATATAACTCTTTTACCTATTTCGCTTTTTCCATTTTAAAGTAGACACAATAAGATTCAATTTCATAGTTAATTCTTCACCTAATTCGTTTTCTACTATTTTTTGTGATTTTTCAAACTCACGTCGTTGTTGCTGTAGTGTTCTATTTTATGGCAAGTTTCATCTTTTTATGAATTCTCATGAACTATATAACATATTAAACTCACAAGGCATCCAACATTATCTAGGCTAGCCATACCAATTACTAATCATTATCAAGCATTTTCTCAACCAAACCACAACCATATCACAAGATTATTTACACAAAACAAGTATATTGCTATACATGCCATACATCAAAACATACAAACCAATATACCAATTCTTCCTCGGATAGTGTGAGCGTTTCTTCGACCTTCCCGATATCCAAGTTGGCTCGCTAAAAACTACAATGAATGAAAAGGAGGGAGTAAGCATAAATGCTTAGTAAGTTCACATGCAAATAACAAGGAACATAACAAAGCAATTATATCAACAACAATAGCATGATATCACCAAGATACAAACCACATTTCTAGCTATCGTGTATCATCTTACCACCTTATTTTTGTTATATCAAGTTTCAACCCGAGGGTTAAGTACATACCTGTCCAAATTGTCCATTTCACAACACTTACCAAACCATTTTCATCTCGACTATTCTTCCATTCCGCTAGAATTTTACCCGTTGAACACATCGGAATATAACTCGGATACATGGATCATTTGCACATAAGTGCCACATATGTAATCAATCAATCATGTAACCCGCCCATAAGCGAACTCGGACTCAACTCAACGAGCTCGGATGCCTAGTTACATCTCACAAACTCGGACTCAACTCAACGAGTTCGGACATTTGCATCCATAAGTGAACTCGGACTCAACTCAACGAGTTCGGATGCCCAACCATCCTAGTGACATGTCACTTGTATCCTAATCTATTCCCAATGTTCAAACGGGATTTTCCTCAATCACACATTTCCCCGTCGTTCTCCTCGGAATATCGGAACCAATACATTGCTTGCATCTCATACTTTTCATACCAATACATAATATTTCACAAAGCATAATATTCATAATAACAAGTATCATATCATATAAATAGCATTAAATCACTTAAAATAGCAATTATGTTACATTATTTGCACATGAACTTACCTCGGTACAAAATATAGCAATTTTGCAATTTAGTCCAAAATCTTTTCTTTTCCTCGATCAAGGTTGATTCCACGTCTTTCTTGATCTAAAATAACACATTTAGCTTATTTAATACTCTCATTATCAAAATAGTCCTAAATTCAAATTTTGACAAAATTACAATTTTGCCTTTAAACTTTTGCATATTTACACTTTTGCCCCAAAGTTCGGAAATTAAATTTTATCACAAATTCTTATGTTTTAGGACATGCTGATCATTTATTTACCATTAGCAAGCTCAAATTCCCACTAAAACACATACTTATGAAAAATATGTACTTTTACCGATTAAGCCGTTTTACTTGTTTTTACTTAAAACCGAGTAGCACAAGTTGTCTAACATAATTTAAAACCTCATATTCTATCATAAAACATCAAAATACACAAACTTAACCTATGGGTATTTTTCCAAATATGAACCCTAACTTAAATTATTGCTAACATAAGCTTTATCGAGTTACCGGGACTACGAAAACGTAAAGA
This sequence comes from Gossypium stocksii, assembly GCA_020496765.1. Lineage (NCBI taxonomy): Eukaryota > Viridiplantae > Streptophyta > Magnoliopsida > Malvales > Malvaceae > Gossypium > Gossypium stocksii. Next base: position 76,699,635 of record CM035624.1, on the reverse strand, counting down.
ACATTAAAAACGGGGCTCGGAATCACTTACTATGAAGCTTGGAAGCTTGAAACAAACCCTAGCTATGGAGAACCCTTGAAATTTCGTGGTAATGAAGAAGATGACCAATTTTGTGTTATTTTTCCCTTTTTATTTCATGTTAATATCCAAAAGACCAAAATGCCTCTCATTACTAAACTTTCAAAAATTCCATCCATGTCCAAATTTTGTCCATGAGTCAAATTGCTATTTAAGACCTCTTAATTAATATTCCAAAGCAATTTCATACTAGAAACTTCTAGAATGCAAGTTTTGCAACTTATTCGATTTAGTCCCTAATTTCAAATTAAGCACTTTACGCTTAGAATTTCTTCACGAAATTTTCACACCATCATAAAATCATATTATAAACATCAAAATGATTATAAAATAATTATTTCTACCTCGGATTTGTGGTTAGGAAACCACTATTCTGATTAGGCCCTAATTCGGGATATTACAACTCCCTCCTTTTAAGGATTTTCGTCCTCGAAAATCTTACCGGTAAACAGGTGTGGGTATTGTTTCCTTATAGTTTCCTCGGGTTCCCATGTAGCCTCTTCTATTCCATGCTTTTGCCACAACACTTTCACAAGAGCAATACTTTTGTTTCTTAGTTGTTTGACCTCTCGAGCTAAAATTTTAATCGGTTCTTCTTCGTAGGTCATATCTTGTTGTAATTCAATTTCTGTCAGTGAAACCACATGTGAAGGATCCGAACGATACCGACGTAGCATAGATACATGGAACACATCATGAATTTTCTCCAACTCTGATGGTAATGCTAACCGATAAGCTACCGGTCCAACTCTTTCAATTATTTTATACGGCCCGATAAAACGTGGACTTAATTTACCTTTCCGTCCAAATCTGAGGACTTTCTTCCATGGAGACACCTTTAAAAATACCTTATCACCAACTTGAAACTCAATTTCTTTTCGTTTCAAATCTGCATAAGATTTTTGTCTATCCGAATCAGCTTTCAAACAATCTCGAATTACTTTCACTTTTTCTTCGGTTTCTTTTATTAGATCAACTCCATAGATTTGATTTTCCTTGAGTTCGGTCCAATACAAAGGCGTCCGACACTTACGACCATACAATGCTTCATAAGGTGCCATTTTCAAACTCGTCTGATAACTGTTATTGTAAGCAAATTCCACCAATGGTAAATATCTTTCCCAACTTCCTTGAAATTCTAATACACAACATCGAAGCATGTCTTCAAGAATCTGAATTACCCTTTCTGATTGCCCATCAGTTTGTGGATGAAAAGCAGTACTGAAATTTAACCTTGTACCTAACACTTCTTGCAACTTTTGCCAAAACCGCGAAGTAAATCTCGGATCTCTGTCTGAAATGATTGACAATGGTATTCCATGTAGTCTAACAATTTCTCTATCATACAATTCAGCTAACTTGTTAAGAGAATAATCCGTACGTACTGGAATGAAATAAGCCGATTTAGTCAATCTGTCAACTATTACCCAGATGGCATCTTTTTTTCCTGGAGTCAACGGTAACCCTGAAACAAAATCCATAGTAATCCGATCCCATTTCCATTCTGGAACCATAATAGGCTGAAGTAATCCTGAAGGCACTTGGTGTTCAGCTTTCACCTGTTGACAAATTAAGCATTTCGATACAAATTCTGATATATCCCTTTTCATTCCATTCCACCAGTACATTTTCTTCAAATCATTATACATTTTCGTACTGCCTGGATGAATCGACAAATAACCACCATGTGCTTCCTGCAAAATCTTTTGAATTAACTCCTCATTCTTCGATACACAAATTCGATCTTTAAACATCAAGCAACCATCAGGACCGATTCTGAAATCTGACTCTGTATCAACCTCACATTGCTTTCTTTTGGCTTGCAAGTCTTCATCGCTTTTCTGAGCTTCACAAATCTCTTGTAAAAACATCGGTCTTACTTTTATCTCGGCCAGAATGGAACCATCATCTAACATTTCCAACTGAGTGTTCATAACTCTCAAAGCAAACAACAGTTTTCTACTCAAAGCATCATCAACTACATTTGCTTTTCCTGGATGATAGTCAATCACAAGCTCGTAATCTTTTAATAACTCCAACCATCTTTGCTGTCTCAAATTCAAGTCCTTTTGTGACATCAAGTATTTAAGACTCTTGTGGTCGGTATATACTTGACACTTTTCACCATATAGATAATGTCGCCAAATCTTCAAAGCAAACACCACTACAGCCAATTCCAAATCATGAGTCGGATAATTCCTCTCGTGAGGTTTTAATTGCCTCGAAGCATAAGCCACAACCTTTCCTTCTTGCATCAGTACACATCCCAAACCATTTAGAGAAGCATTGCTATATACCACAAATTCTTTACCTGACTCGGGCTATACTAACACTGGTGCCTCTGTTAATAACTTTTTCAATTCTTCAAAACTTTGTTGACATTCTTCCGTCCACTCAAATTTAACATCCTTACGAAGTAATCTAGTCATAGGAGCAGCAATTATAGAAAATCCATTTAAAAACCGTCGATAATATCCAGCTAGTCCCAAGAAACTCCTAACCCCGGTTACATTCTTCGGTGGCTTCCAATCAACAATAGCTGAAATTTTACTGGGATCAACCCGTATACCATCACCCGAAACAATATGACCCAAAAATCTAACTTCCCGGAGCCAAAATTCACTTTTACTAAACTTGGCATATAACTGCTTGTCTCGCAAGGTTTGCAAAACTATCCTCAAGTGCTCAGCATGCTCTGTCTCATCTTTCGAATAAATCAAGATATCATCTATAAATACCACAACAAACTTGTCCAAGTATGGTCGAAATATTCGATTCATCAAATCCATAAACACGGCAGGAGCATTTGTTAATCCAAACGGCATAACTAAAAATTCATAATGACCATACCTTGTCCTAAAAGCAGTTTTAGGCACATCTGACTCTTTTACCCACAGCTGATAGTACCCAGATCTCAAATTAATCTTTGAAAACCATGTTGCTCCTTTCAGCTGATCAAACAAATCATCAATTCTCGGCAATGGATACTTGTTCTTAATTGTCACTTTGTTTAATTGCCGATAGTCTACACACAATCTCATTGAACCGTCCTTCTTTTTCACAAACAATACCGGAGCACCCCAAGGTGAAAAACTCGGTCTCACAAAGCCTTTGTCGGTCAACTCTTGCAATTGCGACTTTAATTCTTTCAACTCTGTTGGTGCCATTCTGTACAGAGCAATCGAGATCGGAGCTGTTCCCGGCATCAAATCAATACCAAACTCTACTTCTCTAACTGGAGGCAAACCCGACAATTCTTCTGGAAATACATCTGTAAACTCACATACAATCGGCACTGATTCCACTTTCTTTTCAATTTCCTTTGTATTCAACACATACGCTAAATAAGCTTAATAACCCTTTCTCAAATATCTCTGAGCCGACATTGAAGAAATCACACTAAACAATGCCTCTAATTTATCTAATTCGACCTGCAAAGTTTCACCATTTTCACACTTTAATTCAATAACTTTCTATTTACAATTTACTATAGCATCATGCAATGTCAACCAATCCATACCCAAAATAACATCAAACTCATCAAACGGCAACAACATCAAGTCGGCCGAAAAGTAATAACCCCGAATCATTAAAGGACAGTTCTTGTATACTTTATCAATTATAACACATTAGCCTAACAGGTTTGACACTTTAATCATAAATTCTGTATTCTCAACAGGTATATTCATGCTAGATACTAATTTCATGCACACATATGAATGAGTAGAACCGGGGTCAATCAAAGCAGTAACATTAACATCATAGAGAGAAAATATACCAGTAATCACATCGGGTGAGGAAGCATCTTCACGAGCTTTAATAGCATAAGTTCTAGCCGGAGCCCTTCCTTCAGGTCTAACTATTGCATCTCTGGCTACATTCTTGCTGCTTGCTTCACTTCCAGCTTTCTTGGATACCTTCCTCTCGAATCTGCACCACCTGCTTTTGTACTCTGAAATTTTTCTTTTTCAATCCTCTCTGGGCAGTCTCTAATAAAATGATCTAGAGAACCACATAGGAAACATTCATTTGCACTACACGGACCAAAATGATTTCTACCACACCGCTGGCACTCGGGTTTAACAAATCTCGAATTCCCTACACTAGCTACCGAAGTAGTCTGGGACTTAGGACCTATATTTTTCTTCTTAAAATTCCCATATGACTGTCCAGCTGAAACTTGGGAACGAGGATTCATATTTCTTGATTTTCCAGGTTGCTGTGAGGGTGCATTACTCATTGGTCTTTTCTTCCAATTTCGTGTCTCAAATTCTACCTTTTTCTTCTCTTTAAGTAGTTCTTTAGCCTTGCAAGCTCGATCGACAAGTACCACCATTTCTTTTAATTTAAGAATCCCAACAAATACCTTAATTTCTTCATTGAGCCCACCTGCTCTGATACCACCAAATGTAACACCCCCACGCTCGAGACCATCGTCGGAGTCGAGCTTGAGGTGTTACCGAATATAATTTATCATTTAAACAACCTTACATCATTTATTTTGACTTTCGAAATAAGTAGTTTTTCTACATCATGGTCGCTAAAAAATCATATCTCGAGTTACAAAACTCAAAATCAAGACGCATAAATTTTCGCTGAATCTAGACTCACATATCTATCTACTAATTTTTTTCTAAAATTTTTGGTTGGGCCAATTAGTACAGTTTATTAGTTAAAGTTACCCCTATTTCAGGACTTGACTGCACTGACCTCTACTTACTACGAACCACTTTTCTCCATGTATAAAATTCATATAACTATACCGTTTATTTATCTTAAAATTAGATTCAATAAGGATTCTGAGCATATAAATTACACCTCCTAATTATTTTTTTATAATTTATAGTGAATTTTCAAAGTTGGAACAGGGGATCCAGAAATCGCTCTGGCCCTGTTTCACTAAAACTCAAATATCTTATAACATATAACTCTTTTACCTATTTCGCTTTTTCCATTTTAAAGTAGACACAATAAGCTTCAATTTCATAGTTAATTCTTCACCTAATTCGTTTTCTATTATTTTTTGTGATTTTTCAAACTCACATCGTTGTTGCTATAGTGTTCTATTTTATGGCAAGTTTTATCTTTTTATGAATTCTCATGAACTATATAACATATTAAACTCACAAGGCATCCAACATTATCTAGGCTAGCCATACCAATTACTAATCATTATCAAGCATTTTCTCAACCAAACCACAACCATATCACAAGATTATTTACACAAAACAAGTATATTGCTATACATGCCATACATCAAAACATACAAACCAATATACCAATTCTTCCTCGGATAGTGTGAGCGTTTCTTCGACCTTCCCGATATCCAAGTTGGCTCGCTAAAAACTACAATGAATGAAAAGGAGGGAGTAAGCATAAATGCTTAGTAAGTTCACATGTAAATAACAAGTAACATAACAAAGCAATTATATCAACAACAATAGCATGATATCACCAAGATACAAACCACATTTCTAGCTATCGTGTATCATCTTACCACCTTATTTCTGTTATATCAAGTTTCACCCCGAGGGTTAAGTACATACCTGTCCAAATTGTCCATTTCATAAGACTTACCAAAATATCATTTTCATCTTGACTATTCTTCCATTCCGCTAGAATTTTACCTGTTGAACACATCAGAATATAACTCGAATACACGGATCATTTGCACATAAGTGCCACATATGTAATCAATCAATCATGTAACCCACCCATAAGCGAACCCGGACTCAACTCAACGAGCTCGGATGCCTACTTACATCTCACGAACTCGGACTCAACTCAACGAGTTCAGACATTTGCATCCATAAGTGAACTCAGACTCAACTCAATGAGTTCGGATGCCCAACCATCCTAGTGACATGTCACTTGTATCCTAATCTATTCCCAAGGTTCAAACGGGATTTTCCTCAATCACACATTTCTCCGTCGTTCTCCTCGGAATATCGGAACCAATATGTTGCTTGCATCTCATACTTATCAATTTAATCGCATACTTTTCATACCAATACATAATATTTCACAAAGCATAATATTCATAATACAAGTATCATATCATATAAATAGCATTAAATCACTTAAAATAGCAATTATGTTACATTATTTACACATGAACTTACCTCGGTACAAAATATAGCAATTTTGCAATTTAGTCCAAAATCTTTTCTTTTCCTCGATCAAGGTTGATTCCACGTCTTTCTTGATCTAAAATAACACATTTAGCTTATTTAATACTCTCATTATCAAAATAGTCCAAAATTCAAATTTTGACAAAATTATAATTTTGCCCCTAAACTTTTACATATTTACACTTTTGCCCCAAAGTTCGGAAATTAATTTTATCACAAATTCTTATGTTTTAGGACATGTTGATCATTTATTTACCATTAGCAAGCTCAAATTCCCACTAAAACACATACTTATGAACAATATGTACTTTTACCGATTAAGCCGTTTTACTCATTTTTACTTAAAACCGAGTAGCACAAGTTGTCTAACATAATTTAAAACCTCATATTCTATCATAAAACATCAAAATACACAAATTTCACCTATGGGTATTTTTCCAAATATGAACCCTAACTTAAATTATTGCTAACATAAGCTTTATCGAGTTACCGGGACTACGAAAATGTAAAGAACATTAAAAACGGGGCTTGGAATCACTTACTATGAAGCTTGGAAGCTTGAAACAAACCCTAGCTATGGAGAACCCTTGAAATTTCGTGGTAATGAAGAAGATGACCAATTTTGTGTTATTTTTCCCTTTTTATTTCATGTTAATATCCAAAAGACCAAAATGCCCCTCCTTACTAAACTTTCAAAAATTCCATCCATGTCCAAATTTTGTCCATGAGTCAAATTGCTATTTAAGACCTCCTAATTAATATTCCAAAGCAATTTCATACTAGAAACTTCTAGAATGCAAGTTTTGCAACTTATTCGATTTAGTCCCTAATTTCAAATTAAGCACTTTACGCTTAGAATTTCTTCACGAAATTTTCACACCATCATAAAATCATATTATAAACATCAAAATGATTATAAAATAATTATTTCTACCTCGAATTTGTGGTCAGGAAACCACTATTCTGATTAGGCCCTAATTCGGGATATTACATGTCACATGGACGATTGACTAAGCTGTGATCTTCTTTTTTAAAACATTATGTGGTTTGATGGGAAAATCCATGTTTAGTAGCAGGTGCTTAAGAATCAATATTAGTTTTAAAGCGTATCTGTTACTACGTAAAATTCACTTCTTAAAAGATCATATTGTTGTGTTTTCGTTGTTAAGTAATCTAATCGTTACGTAATATATGTTTTGAAAATGTTTGATTAAGTTTGGAAAACCCGCATAGACTAGTCTACTACTGTAAAACAAACAATAAAGAAAACCTAAAACAAAATACCCGAATGGCCTTATTACAACTTTAATCTGAAATTTAAAAATGAAATATAAATAAACTAAATTTAAGAAAACACTAGAAACCGAAAATATGAACCTCGTGGCCACCCCGAATCCTTCGCAGCTCCAAGTCCTCTATGGTTAGGGTTACATGCGTAGATAGAATTAAAAGGGTGAGTTTGTGAAAACTCAGTGTGTAAAGAAACCCAACCAGTGTCAGAGATTAGAGATACTCAGTTTGGGCCGAAGCCTTATTCAGTTATAGGTCATACTGGGCCTTAGCCCTTTTCAGAAATAGAGTGGGCCTTGGGCCCATTTTAGATATAGAACAGAATGTATATATATATATATATAAATGTATGTATGCAAAGCCCAAGCCCAGTCCAGCCTTATGCACCACCCGTACCAGTCCTACACACCATGTCGGGAATAACTCAACCCACCCAGCCCTACACACCACAGTCGCAGCAGAGCTGCTATTACAGAAATCGTGGCAGAGCCACCAGAACAGAAATATGAAGCAAAGCCTCTAAGCAGATTACGTGGCAATGCCACTTTTAGGACTTCCTCCGTATCCATAACCCAACCCTATGCAAATTAACGTGCTACATGTCATGGCATACAGAATATCAGATACAGTAACATGCAAATCAGTCAACTATTTTTAGGGGTAAAACAATCATTTAGCATCTAGGGGTAAAACAATAATTTTCACCCTATAGGGGCATTTAGGTAATTTAGCTACGTTTTTAGGTTTTATGCTTAATACGACCTTTTAATAGATCTAACGTCACTCCGAGCGACTCAAATAGCCCATTTATTCATACAGTGCCATCAGACCCAAAAACCCTAATGGGCCCAAGGGAGCCGACATGCTACCGTGGCCCGCTAAGTCTATTTCTTACACATATTATCGTAGATTTAAATTCAGTTTACCAGAAATCACTTACCGCATACTTTTACCCATATGGGCCCGTAAGCCTATTGGGCCCAATTTCGACCCATCGTGGCCTAAAACATTCTAAGTGCACGGAAACGCACACAATGACCTTTACAGTCCAAATTTCCAATTTCATGATTTCGTACCGACCCACGAGCGCTCGTACGCTCATAAGCCCTCAAAATGCCAGCATTTTGGCATTTCAGCTTTCGACTTTTTACCGATCTAAGCTACCAGAGGGTGTTGTTACACACCGTTTGCAAACTACGTCGAGATCCCGCGAATGATTAACCTACAACCATTTAACCACACGTTAACCCACAATCCAATTGAATCAATAAACATGACCTTAACTTACTTATTCGGCAACCACCAAAATATCACCATCACTTACCTTTGCCGAAATCTAGCTCCAACCACTAGATATAGATTGCTTCCCTTTTATCCAAACACTAACCACCTTTAACGAGATCCGTCTCCACGAATAGCTGAAACACAATCAATGACAAAAGAAGGGATTTAAATCGACCTACTAACAAGAGCCCAAAATCGAATAGCACAAGAGAGATAGGGGTTTCGGCTTTTTATAAAATGCTTGAAAGAAAAAAAGTAAGGACAAAATACTTACGCTAAGAATTTGCTTGATAAAATTGGTGTCACCGAAGTCGCCTTATCCTAGACTAAGCCCCGATCTCTTATGGATCTACTCAAAACTTGAAGTTGGAGAAGGGATCTAAAGTATTCGGCCAAGGGAAATTGTTTGCAAAATGGACAACAAGGTTTGGCTACTAGAGAGTGCAAGAGAGGGAAGGATAGAGAAATAGAGACAAGAAGAAGAGGTTTGACTTGAGAAGAAGAAAAGAAATAGAGAGGTTTGGCCAAAGAAGAAATCGGCTAGAAGAATTTTGGGTTTCAGCTTTTGAAGCAATTGGCTAGAAAGGTTTTAGGGAGATCAATTCAATCAATGAAGAAAAGGAGAAGAATGAGAAGAAGAAGAAGAAAAGAAAGAAGAAAAGAAAGAAGAGAGTAGGTTCGGCTCTTTAGTCAATCGGCCAAGAAGAGATTGAGAGTTTAGGGTCTTTCAGCTTTTGGAGAGAGTAAAGAGGAGAGCAAAGAAAGAAAAGAGATGAATTGTCGATTCTGTATTAAACAAAAATGCAAATCCCGAAAGTCCAAAGAATGAAAATCGGCACCTACCTACCAAAATACCGAAAACCAAGACACTAAAAGTACCCAAGAAGAATTCAGCATACACACACACACCCTAATTGCTGAAATACACTACCCTTATCCCCTTAGCCAAATATGCTGTGAGCCATTCAAACACCTCAATTTTCTCCTTGATTATCTCCCCTTATCACTCCTTAATCCAATCCCATGAGCCATTCAAACACCTTCCCTTAGAGTTTAACTTGGAGCCTACCTCTTACCATGCTCATGCAGTAAAATAAAATGACTACCTTACACACAAGGGGATCCAAACCTAGCTCCCTTCACAAGCTACCACACGCCGCCCCCTTTTCTTTTAAGTGGCGCTACCTTAGCACTTTATCATAGGTTTTCTTGTGCTTTAAAACCCCAACATTTATTTAACAGCCCACTTTGCCAAAGTCCCTTTTCACATAGAGTAAAAATTATAATTCTGCCAGGCTTTAGACTTAAACCTAGGCATTCTAAAGGTCCACTAACCACACTCAAATCATTAATTCAGCACAACAAGTCATGCAAAAATGAATTCAAGAAAAATCCAAAAAACCCTAAAATTTAGGGTGTTACAGATAGTATGATGATACTCTAATAATCTCCAACCTTCACGAGCTTTCGAGCACTATAAAACAGGGAAAATATAAAACAGAGTAAGCATTACATGCTTAGTAAGTTCAAATAATGGAATCTAAACTTACCAATCCCATTTATTAAATCTAAGCAGACAATATCATGTTTTCCATCTATTTGGCAAAATTGCCTAAACACATGCATCCAATCAAACATGTTAGTCACAAACTTTACATATACATTAAGTAAGGATAGATGAACTCATCATGCAATATTTTTTCATTCCATTATCATTTCATCTCATATTTTTCATACCATGTCAAGAGTTGTGTCCATCGAATCATTGGAATTTTGATGGATGCTCAAGTGGTACACTCGAGGTGTACGATTTAATAACCCATCAATACTTTTTCAAGAGTACCCATTAGAGCACTTAATCAAGGAAAAACACTCTCTAGCCACATATCGTATAACAGGATTACTAGTCTAGGCTAAATCCTTTATATAACGTATGCTCAGAAGAGCTCAAGTAGGATTACCAGTCTAGGCTAAACCCTAATCGTAACGTATACTCGAGAGGTATTATATCAGGATTACCCATCCGAGCTAAATCCTTTCTATAATGAGGTCAATAGGATTACTTGTCCGAGCTAAATTTGTCAGCAACAAATGCAGGACCTCATCCATTTCGGGAAAGCATGTATACTCATTGGAATTCAATACTCAATCAGGACTTAACCCCCTGTTCACCATTTTCAAACATGTATTAAATTGTTCATTATAGCATTCAAATAATGTTCATCAATATAAGTCACATTCCATACAAACATAAAATTCAATTGAACATATTTACATGCTCGATTATGTTACACAAACTTACTTTGACACTTGTTCGCGTAAATAATCTACTAATCCACAACCTTTTCCTTTCCTCGATCTAACCTCAAATTTATGTTGTTTGGATTTATATAAATAATTCTAATTATCAATTTCTCATATTTCATACTCATTTGGACTCAATTATGTCCTAGGTAAATTACCATTTCGCCCCTAACTTTTCCACAAATTCCAATTTCATCCTTAGGCTCAGAAAATGAAACTTGTGCAATTTACTCCCTATCCCAAGCCTAACCAAAATCCCATTACAATATTTATATCACAAGTATTCATAAAAATTTAGCATTTTTCTTTAATTTCACAATTTTGCATTTTAGTCCCTAAATCATGTTTTCATCAAAAATCACTTTGTAAAAGTTGTTTATCTATTAACAACCTTTCATTTTCTACCATAAGTTTCTAATTTTCAGCATATAAATCCATGATCCATTTTCCATACTTTGATAACTTTCCAAATTAATCCCCCAAATAGATAGATTAGGCTATCCTAGTTTCAAAAATATCAAAATTACTAAAAACGGGACAAGAAAACTTACCCAATTAAGCCATGAAAATTTCTTCTCTCTCTCCTATGGTTTCCATGTATATTTTGGGGAAGATGATGAGAAAATAAGATGATATTTCCAATTTAGTCCTTCCATTTTTTTCTAAATTTCTATGGATGAGTCACCAAAATATCTACATACTTTTCTTAATGGTCTAATTACCAAATAAGGACCTCAAATTTTGAATTCCATAGCTATTTACTCCTTATAGCTATTAGAATTCAACTTTTTCCTTTTATGTATTTTAGTCCTTCTTGTAATTAAGCACAAAACCAGTAAAATTTTCTTATCAGAATTTTCACATGACATTTCTAACATAATACAAACCATATAATAAAGTAAAAATAAATTTTATTTTTGGATCATATTTGTGGTCTTGAAACAACTATTCCGATCTCACTAAAATTGGGATGTTCGACCTTGACTACTGTTCGTGTTCGTAAAGTCTACTAATCCAAAATTTTTCTTTTCATCATTCTAACTTCGAATTTGGTCTATCCGGATCTATATGAGGAATTTTAACATCAATTCATATTCAATTCAGTCCAATTTACATTTTAGGCAAACTTACCATTTTGCCTCTAAACTTTTAATAAATGACAATTTTGTCCCTAGGCTCGGAAAATGAAATTATTGCAATTTAATCCTTATTTAAAGCTTATCCAAATTTTACATGTAACATTTACAGCCTTGTATTTCATAAATTTTAGAATTTTTCCATAGATTTCACCTTATTACAATTTAGTCCCTAAATCATAATTTCATCAAAATTCCTTTTGTAACGCCCCAAACCCGGCCTAGACATTAGGGCCGAATCTAGCGTGTCACATTGAAGTGTTTTTTAAAAACCATGTTTTCATTCAAAACCCTTCTTATTATTTAAATAATCTTGTCATTTGAAACTTGTAAAAACCTCAATTTTCGTTAGTTATTTTCAAACTCGGTTCATTGAAAAGTTAATCCCTTAATAAAAATGTTGTTATCTTTGAAAACCAAAGTTGCAGAAGCTTTTGCGAGGTTTTGCAGAATCGTGGTATTTCGAAAACAGTTATCATTTTTGGAAAAACCCATGTTCTACTTCTAACAGATACGGTTCATAACAAACCATAAATCCAAATTTAAAAAGTCTGAAAATTAAAAGAAGCCTTATTACAACCCAAATTAAAATCAAAGCACTTAAAAGTAACTAAACGTAAATGGAAAACAAAAGCAATTGTGTGGCTATCTCTGAGTACCTCGCAGCACCGATCCTTCTAATGTTAGGGATTACCTAAAAAGTTAATAAACGGGGTAAGTTTACAAAAACTTAGTGTGTAATACCCTACTATATAAAAAGAACAGACAATCATGCAAAGAATAGTAAAAATCTGGGCCCAAGCCCTACTTTAGTTCCAAAATCAATTGGACCTTAGCCTATTATAGCAAATAGTAACAAATGGCCCTAGCCCATTACATTATCATTTGGCTCACAATCTATAACAGAACCAATCGGGCCTAGCCCATATCAGTACAGAAACAAAATCAAATTGTATGTGGGCCTAAGCCCATTAGTATAACAGAATTAGGATACAAAATGTATAGTGTATGAATGATGCATGTATCCCATCCAACCCTGCACTTGCCTCCATCCAACCCTGAACTTAATGTGGGGATAAAATCAACCCACCTATCCAGCACACCAAGCTTAGCACCAATTATGGCACGAAGTCAACAGAACGGCTCAAAGCCATAAACAAAACGGCAGAGAGCCGTGATCAACAGAATGACACAAAGCCATAAACAGAATGTCACAGAGCCATAATCGAAATGGTTATAAACCATTAATAGGATGGCACAGAGCCATAAATACGACACAAAGCCTTTAGCAACGAACATGATCTTTCGGTAATAGGAAAGGTACTAAGCCTTCGATATCATGCGTGGCACAAAGCCTTTGGTAAAAAGGGATAGCATTGAGCCATCGGTAATGTGCGTGGCACAAAGCCATTGATAAAATTATCGGCACTCAGTAATCGATCGGTCCACAGTCATCTCGAGTGACCCGTGCGACCTTAACAGATCAATGCGAATGTATGGCTTTAAGCCTTTGGTGGATCCACAGTCATCTCAGCGACCCGTGCGACCCAAATAGAACAGATCTTCCTCCGTACAAAACCCCAACCCCATGCAACATGTCATGTATGCAGAATGTCATGCCTATAATACAATCACAGTTAAGGCAGTCAAATCATAGCCATACAATTACAGTTAAATTACATTATAAGGGTATTTTGGTAATTTTCTATAGGGGTATTTTGGTAATTTTACACTATAGGAGTATTTTGGTAATTTTTCACTACATGGGTATTTCGGTAATTTTGCACTATAGGGGTATTTCGATGATTTTCCATTACAAGGGTATTTTGGTAATTTTAAAACCTCCCAAAAGGTCTATAGTCATCTCGAATGACTTCAGTAACCTAAATAAACATAACGGTCTAAATGGGCCTAAGGCCCATTACTCGGCCCAAGTGGGGCCCACATACACAATTGGCCCGCTAAGCCTAAAATCGACCTTAGCCATGAAGACGATATAGCCAGGTCTAATATTACTACATATCCATGACAAAGGCCCGTGTGGGGCTCACGAGCCCATGGGGCCTGGATGGCCTGCTTCGGCCCAAAATCGGCCTAAGCCTATGAGGTTGCTCACGGTGGCCTCTACTATCGTATCGATCCTCCACATGTGTGTTCGCATGCTCGTGTGGCAACAATTGCTGATCTTACGGCTTTTTGGCATTTCGACATTTGCCGATTTACGTTCTATTTAGTGAAATACATACTTTCAGCTTTTCAGTCGCTCAGCTACCAAAACAGTGTGGATACACACTTTCGGCTAAATAGCCGATAATCATGTATGGCATATCATTAATACACACGCATTCGGCTTCTAAGCTGATCAACAAAACAAGGTTTGATACATACTTGATTTTGAGATCACACGAATAATCCAAGAACAGCACAACCTACATTCAAGTCAAGACTTCCAATTAACCGCAGACAAAAGATTAACAACCCCTTAAACACTTATCACGAAATAAATACCAGCTATATACCTATTGAGTAACGAAAGGAAAGAGGTGTGTGACTACTTCCAAAACACTGGTGCTTCTCCACTTGACTGAAAGATCTTAGAACCCCCAACACACCAGGCCGAAAACCACCAGAGGCACAGGAGTAAACGATTGATGACCAAATAATAGGGAACACCAAGGAAGAATAGAGAGTAAAGAAAGACAACAAACAGCTTACAAAAGAACCCACCATTACAGAGTCTGAAATAAGAATGATAAGAATGGTAGGTGTTCGACTAACAATACAAAGAAAAGATTGTTTGAAGATGATGGCAGAAGGGAGGTGAAGGAAGAAGAATTATTCAATTTTGGCTCAATCAAGATGGAAGAGAACAAAGCCGAAAAAAGAGGTGGAAAATAGGGAGATTCGTCTAGGCAGAAACAAATTAAAGAAGAGAAAGAAATGGTACTCCACCTTGGAGAAAGAAGCAATCGGTCTTGGAGTAAAGATTAAAAATTAAAAATGAGAAGAGAGGCAAAAATAGAGCAAGTAAAAGAAAATAGTTCGGCACTTCGGGATTTTAGAGTAAAAGAAAAAAATGACAAAAACTATAAAAGAAACAAATATATGACCAAAAAGAACCCCCTAATTGCCAAATATGCTCACCTCTAAACCTCTAGCCGAACTCACCTACTCAAGTTACCCAATTCGGCTCCAACTTCTCCAATTTTCAAATCCTTTTCGAATCTCTATAAATACCTGTTTGATATGTGGCATAATCTTTTCCCAACAACTTAAGACCAATTCAAACTTCCTCCCTAGTAGTCTTTCACTCGAATTCCACCTCCTCACAGCAAAGGAGTAAATTAAGTACTCATTTGAGCACAGGGTGACTCGAACCCAAGATCCCTTACCACTTTAATGACGCCACAACCACTTGACCACAGATGCTTCTTGTGTCACATTTTATCCGAATTATTTATAAAACCTTCCTACTAATATCTAGGTTCATTCAAGAAACAATCAAAAATTCTGCTCATGCCATGACTTAAACCTCGAACCACATGCATACTTTTAATGTCTCCTTGCCACTAGACCACATGCTTCCTTATGTCATGCTTTCACCAACAATATTCTTAAGGCTTACCCACTAACATTAAGGTTCATTTAAGAGAAAAACATAAATTTTTGCTAAGGCCTAGGTTTGAACCTAGGGCTTCTATGACACTTCTCAGGACCCTTAATCCATTGAAACAAGCCTTCATTTATGATAATTCTTGTACACATAAACTTTTATATGTAGCCTCCTAGCGGCTCCCACCCACAAGGCCTATTCCTACTAGGCCCAAATTCAGGGCGTTACACTTTGATCTCGTAATTGTGATGAAGTAATAAAATTGATCGTACCTAAAAACTAACTATTATCACGATAAAAGGCAAGCGCACCTATCGAATAGTAGTATAGTTTGTGGCAAGATCAGAATATCGAATCTAAGGAACTAAAAGTACTAGTAATGATTTTCTTCCTATTATCTAGCCTAAGAATAAAAAAGGTTTTGGTTGTAAACTAATTAACTCTAAACTAAACTAAAGATGCGACAAAAAGTAAATTGGGGAATTGCTTTAGAAAAACTAAATGATAAAGACAATACATAAGGAAGAATCCACCTAGACTTCACTTGTTATCTAAATCTGAACTAGATGATTTCTTCATTCAACTTGATCCATAGAGATCCCTAAATTATGTTAATATCTCCATCGAGAATAAGAACAACTAATCCTAGGTTGAGTAATTGAAATCTGTTTCTAATTAAAACCCCTAGTCTTGCATTAACTCGATCTATGGATCCCCATATTAGATTTGACTCTAATCCGGTAGATTTTCGTCGTCCTATGTCTAAGATTGTGGTTAACTCCGCTTAATTGTGTTGGATCTACTCTTAAACAGGGACTTTTGCTCCTCTGCCTAAGTACATTTGACTTAAATTAATATCCTGGAAATACCAATTCAAGAATTAAAAACACATAAAAACAAATCAAATATTTATCATATAGTTCAGATAAGAATAACGAGATTCATCTTAGGTTTCATTCCCCTCATTTATTTGGGGGTTTAGTTCATGTTTATAAAAAGAAACATCTCAGAATAAAGAAAATAACAAAACATAAGAAAACCCAAAATTCCTTAAAGGATGGAAGGGAGATCCTCTATCTTGATGTAGATCCTGGCTTCTAAGATGGATCAATTGGCTTTCCTTTGAGTAATTCCCTGCCTTTTACTCTTCGTCTTGGCGGGAATACTGTACACCATTGTAGTTGCCTCCTAGGGTCTTTATATAGATTGTGGAATGTCTTTCTTATCCCCTAAGTTGCCTTTTCCACGTGAAATTAAACTTCATTATGACAGGGACACGCCCGTGTGGCACGCCCGTGTGAGTCGAGTTTGGGCTGTGTTCAAGCCTGTTAATGTGGCACGACCGTGTGGGTTGCTCGTGTGCTGAACTCCAGGCCATGTTGATTATTGATTTGGGCCTAATTTGCCCCTTTTTGGCCCGTTCCTTGCTCTTTTCTCTTCCTTATGCTCACCTAAGTATAAAACATGAAATTAAAGGATTAGGAGCATCAAATTCTACAAATTCAATGATAATTCATCCATAAATGTGCTAAATGTGGGATGGAAGTATGTATAATTTACAGTTTATCAAATACCGCCGCACTTAAGCCTTTGCTTGTCCTCAAGCAAAATCTCAACTCACAATTAAAAATCATTCTTCTCAACTTATAATCCTTATCAATAATGTTTCGAACTAATTCACAAGGAATCATACATTGAGAATTCAACCGAAAGAACATTAAAGTCTCAAACAATCTAAGTTGAGAATTTTATCATAGAAACATAGATTTTCTCCCCTCTTCTAGGTAATTACCTTGAACTTAAAATCAACAAGAGTTACATCCTCACTAAAGATTCACTATATCCACTCGAAGTGTTTAGGGTTCAGAAATTAAGCACTCATCAGTGAACATGAAAAGTTATTACCATAAGCTTGCAGGAAAGTCAAATCTCCACCATTATGTATTGACATGATACATCGATCAAAAGGTCTTTCAAGGGTTGTAACTTGGCCTTGGTTAGGGGTGTGGTCTCAAGCTGAAAAAGAGGGTTAGAATCGAGATCGAACTGAAAAATCATCTAACTAGAAAAATCTCTATCATTAAAACATATTCCTAGAGTAAAGTCTTTTTTCCTTTGGATAACATTGTTTAAGAAAAGAAGCTAAAAAATTATATGGAAATATGCGAAACATTGAATTACAATAGAAACATACATATGTTTTTTTAAGAACAAATCAAATATTTATAAACTTACAAGCTGGAAAGGAGAACATAGCTAGATAATTATTCAACTGAAATCTCCACAAAAATAAGGATCAAAATAATTGAAGGGATTTCAACAAAAAAATGGGTTATATGTTAATATTGAGGGTAAGTCAATGAATGGTTTGTTATGCTCAATGAGGTTCACTAGAGATTAATTATGAATGTAGGCTTTTATGGAATAAGTGGGTTAAAACCTAGGTGCCTTTATCATTTCTGTATATCAAACCAATGATGTGGTCTCGACATGTATAATCGAAGCAAGTTCTAGAATAACATATCAATATTGACTCACTCAAAGTAATAATAAAAGTGAGCACGAAAGGATGTATGCTCAAAAGGCTCAAAAATCTCACCAGAATTATGGCTTTTGATGTCAATCCTATGAATTTCAAATTTCAATATAACACTTAAAATTGGGGAAAACAACCTAGAAAAATTTAAATTCTCCAAAATTTCAAATTATCATGCTTGATTCCCTAATGTCTTAAAGTTTGAATAATCAAAGCATAAGTACCTATGTCTTAGTCCTCAACATATCAACAAAAATCATAAATCAATCAGAATTTATTCTATTTGTTAAGGCCAAGATTCAGGGATTTGAGAATAATGCAAAAAGTTAGTGAAAGTGAATTCCCCCCACACTTAAGATGTATATTACCCTCAATGTACATAGATAAAGTTAGTGAAAATAGAAGCATAAAATCATAAGATAGGGAGAGAAGTGAAACTCCCTAAATATTGAATGAATTCCTTGAGTTGGAGGTGTGAAGATTTGTAGGGAAGGATGTTGATCCACAATTTTTGTGCCAGAAGAATATGATGATCGGTGTCGTGGTGGCTAGAGTTGTGGTCATGTAGGAACCGGTAGTTGTGGCTGGGTTTTCCCATTAGAGATGGATTTGAGCTGTAAAGCTTCTTTGAAACTGTGATAGCATTAATAATATTTTAGGGAATTTAGATTAGCACAATGTACTCGTTAGGAAATAGCTAATATGAAATGTTTGAAAAAAATTAACTAAGTTCTTAAAATACTAAAATTCAAATAATGAAAATGATAAAGCTTAAATAAAATAAAAGGAAAAAGAAAAATAAAAAGGAAAATAAAGAAGAAGATAAGAGGACTCATGAGTCCTAATCTTCAGATGGTTCGTGAGGTGGGAGCAGCGATGTGAGATGGAGATGCTGACAAATCTGATATAAAGTAGCATCAATGTGATTAAGGTGCTGAAACACTGTTGCTCAAATCGTGTAAAGCGCTCAGAAGTGATAGAATCTGAAGCTGCCACATGAACTGGACGGCGAGTGGGTTGTGGCTTCTCGTGGGATGGAAGGACATCATCAGGAATGTCCTCTAGGTCCTCCTACTCGATGGGCTAAAATAAACGATATTGAGGAGGGTCGGTCCCGCGTCGGTCCTCATATGAAGCATGCTTTGGATGCCCTACGGGGACATCTGGCCGATGAGAGTGGAGAAGGATGTCTGGGCCGCTGTGTTGAGGAGGCCAAAGTAGTAAGCCAGACGAATCACGTATGGGACCATCGAGATCACACCCCTACGATGTCACTCGTCTAGTGCTGAATGGCATGGGCGATAAAGTAAGTAAGGTCGAGCACGTGCCCGTGTGGCATACTTCAAAGGAAGTAAGCGTCGTGGGTGTTGACGACGTCGATGCTCTCTCGTCTACTCGTGAGTGTATGTGCGAGTAGGGCATGTAGGTACCTCAGTGATGGTGCGAGAGCTGTCACCTTGGAGCGACTAGGGTCATATGTGGTCAGAGTATGGACTAGGGCCTGCCAACACTTAGAAGGTGAGAAGTGGATATGGTGGTGAAGCTTGGAGAGGTTTTCCTCCTCCAAAAACTGCTTAGTGTATAGACCCAGTGCTGTACTGAACTCTAGTACACTAAGCTGTCGAACAGTGCCCCCGAGGCGAAACTGGACCGTCCTTGGATCGTCATATCTGGACATTACCGTCCGGAGGTGGAAAGTGGAGTAGAGCTCTAAAGTAAGCTCGAGGTATGTGGGCTCGGCGATCTGGAAGAATTGGTCCCATAGGTCCGTTGTTTACAGGGCCTGAACTACGTTTGCTAATTGGACTTGCTCTAATGCGGTGCAATCAATACACCTCCCCACTCCGAGGGGTTTGCTCTAAGAAGTTGAAATAGTTCCTCTTGAGAGTTTTGCGGGAACTGGAGGTAAGGGTGTCAAATTTCAATAGTGGCTTTGGAAGAGGAACCACCGGGCCCCTTTCACTTTTTAGAGGTGGGGACAGTGGCTTTCTTTCCTCTTGATGACGACATTGTTCCTGAAAGCAAATAAGAGTTGCGGTTTAATGGAAATAGAGAGAATGAACATATGCTATGAATACTCATAAGTTACTAAACTAACTGACAAAATAAGCTAATCAAAACTATTGCGGATTCAATGCCAAAGATAATTTCGAAACAAATAAATTTAGTGTTTGGGTTTATCTTAATCATGGAACTGAACAAAATAAT
Organism: Gossypium stocksii; assembly: GCA_020496765.1. NCBI lineage: Eukaryota > Viridiplantae > Streptophyta > Magnoliopsida > Malvales > Malvaceae > Gossypium > Gossypium stocksii. Next base: position 76,679,055 of record CM035624.1, on the reverse strand, counting down.
GAAGACAATGGTTGCTAAAATGAGTTTTTATCATCTATATGTGCTAAAATCAATTGCATGAGATAGCTTAAGGTGGCAGCAAGAGAATGATTCAAAATGGCATTATTCTAAATCAATAGATCATGGGTATTGCATGGATATCAAATAAGCATTGAAAATAAATTAAAAGAATAAAACATGTATGAATGAATAAAATAATAAGGAAATAGAAATAATTAAAAATAAGAACAAAGATTAAGAGAAAAAGGAGAAAGGGGAACTAAAAATATAGGAGTTGGGGCGGAGCACTGTCGTGGTGGTGCTACATAGGCGTGGTGGCATGGGCTAGGTAAGCGGCGGTGCTAGGAGGGGTTGGTATGAGCTATGGTGGGAGAGGATTTAGGGTTTTGAATGAGGGAGATGATGAATAGTAAGGGGTTTATATAAAAATTGGGGCACACGGGCATGTCACACGCCCGTGTGATTTTAAGGGTTTTGGCGTGCCTGAGTTGTGGCACACGCTCGTGTTCTTTGGGCATGTTAGGGTACACGGCCGTGTCGCACAGCCGTGTCCTTCGATGTTCGCTTCTCCCACGCCCAAGTATGGGGTCACACGCCCGTATATGAATTAGCAGGTTTGACCACGGGGTTAGGGCATGGGCATGTCTCCTGCCCATGTCAATTTAGCAGGTTTGACCATGCTTTGGGGACACGGGCGTGTCCTATGCCAGTGTCGATTTGTCAGGATTTGCTACAGCCACATCACACGGCGGTGGTTATTTGTCGCAACCCGAGTGTGGGGAATGTTTTGTCCTGCTTGTACACGGCCGTATCGCACGGCCGTGTCTTTGCCCATGGTGTCCCCACGGCCTTAGGTACACCCGTAGGCATGGCCATGTGGCTTGATAGACCTGCATTCAGGAAGTTAGTTGATGAATTAGAGTTTGAGAGCTTAAATAAAGGAAATTTATTATGTTAGTGCTCGAGTTGCCTCCCAAGAAGCGCTTGTTTATAGTCTAAGCTTGACTTCCTTCAAGCTTCCACGATCACGGTGGTTTGAGGAGTTTGAACTCCTCTCTCCTACTATCAGTTTCAATATCAAAATAAGTTTGAGTCGAGTATAATTTACCTTGAAAGTGCCCAACATCTTATGTGTTATCTCGACTGTACCACAAGGGAAAATTTTCATTATCGTAAAGGGAGGTGTATCACCTGTATGAAGTTTTAAAATTCGAGGATCCTCCCATTCTAATAAGACTTTATCCCCTACCTTAAATTGATTCGTTTTTACCTTAGAGTCATCATGGTAATGCTTTGATTCGACGTGTCATATTTTTGGTTTCTCTTGGTGGTAGTTTAGCCACTCGTTTAGTTCTTCAATTTGTAGTATTCGTTTTTCATCTATTGTTCCCTTGGATGGATTCGTCTAGGGTTCGGTCGTACTTATGTGAGAAGTATCCTGCAAAGAAGGTTGGACGGTGTGATTATTCTTATTACAAGAACTCGTAATAATATCTTTATCACTAACAGTCTTATTAGAATTACGAGCTTGCAAAGTAATTGTATCATCACCTATACGAAGTGTGAGTTCGCCTGTGCCTACATCAATTATGGTTCTAGCAATTGCTAAAAAGGGTCACCCTAGAATTAGGGGTACATTGCTATCCTCATTTATGTCTAGAACAACAAAATCGACTGGGAAAATAAATTTATCAATTTTGACAAGCACATCTTCGATTATACCCCTAGGAAATGTAAGGGTTTTATCAGTTAATTGAATGCTCATCCTAGTTTGTTTAGGTTTCCCAAGACCCAGTTGTTTAAATAATTTATATGGAATTACATTAATACTTGCTCCTAAAACAGCTAAAGCATTTTTAACATCTAAGCTACCAAGTAAACAAGGAATTGTAAAACTCCCTGGATCTTTTAGTTTGTTGGGTAGCTTATTCTGCAAAATTACTGAGCACACTGCATTCAGTTCCACATGAGACGACTCATCTAGCTTTCGTTTGTTCGTCAGAAGCTCTCTTAAAAACTTAACAGCGTTTGGCATCTATGAAAGAGCTTCAATAGACGGTAAGTTAATATGTAATTTCTTTAAGAGTTTAAAGAATTTACCGAATTACTCGTCTGTGTGGTCTTTCTTTATAGCATTAGGATATGGGACACGAGGCTTATATTCGTTGATAATTGGTTCTTTGTGACTTACCTCATCCTTACCTCTACTTACCACAGTCTCCTTACTTGGCTCTAGTTTGGTTTTAGCTAACCCTTCTTCATCAATCGTGTCGATGGTTGGAGTTGCTCCTTAGGGTTAGTCTCAGTGTTGCTCGGTAAACCACCTTATGGTCTTTCAGAAATTAGCTTAGTGGGCTGGCCTATTTGAGTTTCGAGTCCTTGAATGGATGCTTGCTGGTTCTTAAGTGCCATCTCAGTGTTCTGGAAATGGGTTTCTAACACGGAGATGACTTTCGTGAGCATTTCCTCAAGGTTAGGCTTTTTCTCTTGCTGGTAAAGTGGTTGCTGACATCCCAGAAGAGGTGGTGGTCTCTAATTTCCTTGGTTACCTTGTCCTCCCAATGAGAAATTGGGGTGGTTCCTCCAACTTGCATTGTAAGTGTTACTATAAGGGTTATTTTGAGATCTAGGATTGTTACCCATATAGTTGGCTTACTTGTTTTCCATGCCATATCCATAGGTGGGGTACTTAGAATTGCTCATGTCACACTGCATCATTGGATGTACTTGCGTAGAACCAATGAAATTATCAAACTTTTTATTAAGAAGTTCTACCTGATTAGAAAGCATGGTGACCGCATCAATATTAGAAACTCTGGCAGCTTTTTGCAGTTTTGTTCTCATAACTTGCCACTGATAATAATTCAGTGACATCTCCTCTATAAACTCGTAAGCTGCTTCTGGTGTTTTGTTATTGATTGTTCCACTGGCAACTGCATCGATCATCTGTCTCGTTGAAGGGTTCAAACCATTGTGAAAAGTTTGAACTTGTAACCAAAGAGGTAACCCATTGTGAGGGCACCTTCTCAATAAATCCTTGTATCTTTCCCAAGCATCATAGAGTGTCTCTAAATCCATCTGCACAAAACAAGAGATATCATTCCTTAATTTAGCCATTTTAGCCGGCAGAAAAAATTCGAGTAAAAATTTTTCGGTCATTTCCTGTGACAGCCCTAATTTGACCCTAGTCGGGAAGTGGTTTCAAGACCACAAAATTGAGTCATGAAAATAATTAAATATTAAGTTCTACGTCAAGTATATGTAAAAATGCATGTGGAAATTTTAAATTGCTTTGATTTTGTCAAATTGAATGTGAATTTTTAAGATAAGGACTTGTGTGAGAACTTTGAAAATGTGTTAGGCATTTTAGAAATGGCCTATTATTGTATGGCTTAAAAGTATAAGGAGTTGCATGTCAATTTACCACTTTTGGAGATAGTGGCCGGCCATGTGGTTTAATGAATGAAAATGCATAAATTTTATATGTATCTTTAATTTATAAATGCTTTTTAATAAGTGAACAATAATTTTATGTTATGAATTTAATATTTTGAAATATTGGTGATAAAAACAAGGGGCATTTTGTTCTTCTCTCTTTGGTTTTCTTTCGATAGCTGAAACTAAGAGGAAATAGAGAAAGAAACACAAGCATTCAGCCTTTAGCTAGCTTGCATTCAAGGTAAATTTCATGTGTTTTATTTAGTGTTTTTGGTGAAATTAGCATGGCTAGAGCATGGTTTAGAAGGCCCATGTTTGGAATTTTGAATGTGTTTTGTCATGGGTATTCGGCCATGAGAAGGATTGAAGAAATGGTTGTGATTTCCATGCTTAGAAGTAGAAATGGTGGTAATAGACATGGTAGACTTGTTATTTTGCTTCTATATGTGATTTTTAAGTCATTGGGTTGTACAGTCCTTATGGAAATTGAGAGAAATTTTTTATTAGAAAACCGAATGTTGGTGAGTAAAATGTTCAATGTCCTTTAGAAAGACAATCGGCAATTGAAAGTTTGGGATTTTAGTAAAATGTTAAAATTATGCATTTGTGTGAGTATTTACCGATTTTTAACTTGAGGATGAGTAGAGTTTATATGCTCTATGTAAGTGTTATGTCTTGCAATTGTTAAAGGCTTGGATGTTAAACTTAGTTACTTTTATAATGGTCGAATGAGCTTACAAAATTGAACAGAGATTAGTTGATAAATAAAGGTTGATTTGAGTTTACTTTGAGCTTTTGTAATCTTGTTTTGTAAAGTATATTTATATTTATAAATCATCTTGTGAATTCGGCTATTGAAGTATTTGAAATTCGAGCATGTGGTGAGCGTGTGTTAACGGTAGGGAAATTGATTAATATGTGTTTGAAGCATGTTTTGTGATGAATTGAATTGGAGTGTTTGATGCTTTAGTTTATAGATGGTCATTAGATGAGCTTGTTAAATTTTTGTAATTAGGACTTTGTAAATTAAATGGTCTTCGGCAATGGTACTTTTATATGAAGAATTCAGTATTAAATGATATAAGTGTTTTTGAGCTAGCATGCTTGTATGTATGTGCAATGACCGATTGAGAACTTAAATGAATTGGTAACATTCGACTAGTTTGATAAGTAAAGCAATTTGAGTTAGATGTTTAATCGGTTGGTGAAATGGCTAATAAGAATTAGTAAGGAAATTTGTTAAGGCTGAATATGCCATGGAAATTAGTTTGAAAATGGGTTGAGTTGCTTGAATGATTTGCCGAATATGAGCTAAGTAATGGTTGTGTTTTATTTAGCTATAAAAGGAGTTTTTGAAATGTACAATTGTGAATGGATTTAGTAACATATTTTTTGGTAGTCAAAAAGAGGTTTTGACACTAGTTTATATGCTTGTAAAATGTTTAGTTAAAGGCTAGAAATTGATATGTGAATTTTAATCTATGCTTGAACATTTGACTGAATGGTATTTGTGTGAATGAAATGAGTAATGTCTACATTTTAAAACAATTGTGGTCATGACTAAAGTGATGTCTTAGAAATCTTATGTGATATGCATATTATATATATATATGTATATGTTTTATGTATGTACCTTGTTAAAATCTTAAGGGACATTCGGCTATAAGTAAGCATGGTAAGATTTTGATAAGTGAACTTTGTTTAATTTTAGCTTAAGAGCAAAGGACTTCAAATACGGATAGAGGGAAAAGCTAAAGTACTCGAATAATTATTTCCAATCGTTTAACAACTATTAAAGGTAAGTTCTTGAGCACTAAAATTAAAATGTTTATGTTAAATTATGGAAGAAATGAAATGAACCTCTAAAATATAAGCATAGCATGATAATTTCCGAATGTAAATTGATAAAGTAGCATACGTGATTGATAAAGTTACGATATGTTATATGCACAATTAAGTGAAAACATGTGTGGAAGCGTGATATAAAGAATAAAGGTGGGATTTGATGTATAAGCCGAATGTGGCATAAATAATTCAATGAGAATTTTGAATATGGAATGAGTACCGAATGTATTATGAGATGAATTATGGTTTAATGTTATAAAGTAAGTGGAAATACTAATGTGATTGAGAAATTGAGACTTTAGTAAATTTTAAGTGTTTAAACATAAGTATTAGTGAAGGTTACAAGCTATATCTTGATAATTAAATGTCTCGAATTATATATATGTATTATCGAATGATACGTGCATGTGGAATAAAAGCTATATAGTTGACATGAGTAAATTATCAAATGGTGAGTATGATATAGAAATGCCATAATAGATGTGCTTATTTGCCAAATGGCTAATGTGGAAAAATGTATAAGATATGTATATGTGGGGAGGCCAAAATGGCTAATGTTAAATGTGTGTAAGTTATATATATATGTGAGTACTTAGTGAGGTCAAATGGCTAATGAGAATGTTGAATGGCCTAATGGTTATTATAGAATGAAAGCAAATTATGTGTTGTATTAGTAGGTGCGAATAAAAGTTTCATCCTATTTAAGACATTTGTGTTAGGTGAATATTAAAAGTATATGAAATGATATATGAATAATTTTGGGAATTGACTATCGTATGATTTTATTTGGGTCTATGACCTATTAAGCTTTGTGCTGGTAATATATCAGGGCTAAAGTCCCACAGGCTTTGTGCTGGTAATATATCCGGGCTAGAGTCCCACAGACTACATGCTGGTGATATGTTCGTGTTTTAAAGTCCTGTTGGTTTTCAAGCCGGTAATGAATACATGTTCTTGAACCTAGCAAGCTAAGTGCCGTCAAATTATTTCAAACTAAAGATTATTTGCATATCTATAAGGTAATGATAAAATTAGTTACATGAAAATCTATCAAGTTGAATTGTATTCAGCTAGATCTGCAAATACAACGTATGAATTGTATTCAGTCATTTTACGTATATGTGATAAGGAATATGTGTGGTCCTTTAGGTACCTATACGGCAATTTAATATTTGTCATGTTGAATTATCTGAAGATATTGATGTGATTATGAACTAGAGAATGTAATTTCTATAAATGTATATACATACGGGTATGTGCACGAAGTTAGTGCATATAAACAATAGTTAGCAATTGTAGGCGAGTAAATACTAAGTATTATGTACATGATGCTTACTTACTATGTGAATTTGACTTCGGGTGATTTATGAATGTGCTTTGGGAGTCAATTATGAAAGGGCTATGTGTTATACTAAATGAGTATTGATTCTATAAAATTATTCATGAAAGATTATGACATGAATATGTGAATCCAAATATGGAAATTGAATGTGGTTATAGAATTATGATTTAGTCCGATTGATTGAATTAGAAGTAGCAATGAAGCTTTTAGATACAAAAGAATATATGATCTCAAATCTGGAAGAGATAAATAAATTATATGTGCGTACATAGGGTTTGAACTATTTGACTGAATGGCGATATCCCTTGATATTGTTAAATGTGATTTGTGCAAGGTCTAAGACTATGAGATTTAGTAATGAAACAACAATTAAAGATGTTCCGTACACTAAGTTGGCCAGGTATGTATCATGTACTCGTATGTGACCTTAATTTGGATTGAATCAAAAGTATATAAAATAATGCATGTACGAATATAAATGTGATCACAGTACATGTGACTATGATACATTTGGCCAATATGTTATGTCATGAGAACATATTTGATTAAACTATAATAAAGGGATTTAGATTTAAGTGAAATTATATGCTAATGATGTCTTGTGTGCTTGTGAATATTCGACCATCTTGGTTATTATCATGAAAATGTATGTGTATTAGTTAAGCGAAGTGTTTATTGACATTATAGTTCGTTATGAAGCTCTAAATTGACCTCATCGAATAGAGGAAATGGATGATAAATGATGTTGGATGAAAACATTTTGTGACGTTAAACTGAAGGCCAAAGAAAATGTCAATTAAACTATGTGCAATTATGGTTAGGTATATTCGGCCAAATGAGACTTTACTTAGATCTTTTGTACAAAAGATAATTGTATTTGATTCAGCAAAGTTACTATTTTGCTTAAGACTTACTAAGCTTATGAAAGCTTACTCTGTTTGTTTCGTGTTTCTATTTTATAGATCGTGGACTCCTACTACCAGCTCGGGGATCGTCAGCAGTTCATCACACTATCTACTATTGTGGTAATCAAATAATTCGGACTTAGCTTATGGCATGTATAGGATAGACTGTAGTAGAAGGATATCTTGACTATCGTTTATAAGCCATGCGAATATGGCATCCTTTGGAAGTTTACTTTTATAAGTTATAAATTTGATCTTTGTTTGTGTCTAGAAATTTTGTAAATGAATGATCTTTATTCAAGAAAATGTTCAAAATTTTACTGTTTTGATCTGTTTTCTAATTTCCGGTAATGCCTCATCCTATTCCGGTGACGGTTATAGGATAGGGGTGTTACAGTCAGTCTAGTTTTTGGGAAAATTAGTAGATCTTAATTTGGAGTTCCATACCTCTAGATACAAATAATTTAGTGACTATGACTTGAATAGTCAGCTTGTGTTGAACTTGAGTAAATAGTGGATCTATGTGTAGTAATGATTACATTATTTGGAGGACATATTGTGAATATTTATAATATTATGTTAATGAATTGCTTATTATTTGCATACTTACTTACTAAGCTATAATTCTTACTCCCTTCCTTTCCTTTTTCGTATAATGTCACAGATGCTAGCTCGAGTTGGAGGCGCCGGAGACTCAATCACACTATTAAGCTATTGGTTGATATAAAAAGGTTTTCAAGTATTTATAAGTCTATGGCATGTATAGGGACTTGGTTAATTGTTTATATGTTATTATGAATTAGCCTAAAATATTGGCCTATGCTATTTGAAGGTCTTTGTTTTATAAGGCCATGTAATGTAGCTATTATTGGTTATGTTATAAGTTAAAATGATGCAATTTATGAATGAGCATGCTTGCATATATGTGTGGATGAATTAGTGCATGATGTTGATATGATAAATGTAGCATGTGAATGGTTGTGTGAAGACCACGGCCTTAGAGACGAGCGTATGCCCCTATTTTTCAAGAAATTTTTCAGTGCCTTCAAACATTCTTGGTTTAGTCTTGGACCACTTCCAAGGTATGTATTAGGCCTCGTAGGCCCTATTTTGGGACTCAAAGATAAAACTTTGAAAAGTTTTAGTTTTAAGTGGAAATTGTATAGCCTGATTTTGCATAGATGTTAATGTTTAAGTTCAGTAATACCTCGAAACCTATGCCGGCGATGGATACGGGTAAGGGGTGTTACATTTTAGTGGCATCATCAGTTCTCGGACAACCGTAGCATATGTGAGAGAGTCTAGCTATACGTGCCATATGTAAACTGTGATAGTGTGATATCTCCCTTCCCTGATGAGATTATTTTGTTACACAAAGATGCTTTCCAACTGAGCTACCATCGATAATGCGGAAAGGGAATAAGTAAGTTTGTATAACTTAGTGAACATATTAATTTGTTTTAATGGACCTTTGTGATTTGAGATGATAGGCATGTGTTAATAGATAGAATGGATCAATCATAAGTTGAGAGATATGAATAAAATGTTATCGTTCTGATTGAACGTTGCATTTCGATGAATAAGAGTGACTTTTTGCAGTGGATAAAGCGAAAATATTTGTTTTTTGATGAGCTTATTACGAATGGTCGATATTTATATGTGATAATGTTGAATGTGTTACCAAAAAGTTTGAAACTGTGTTTATGACGAGTTGAAATCGAGAGATGTGTGAATCAAAATGTGTGATATTATGTTGATATGAAATGCTATACTGTATGTGTGTATGTATGAAAGTCAAAATTTTAAAGGCTTTACAATCTTCACCCCTTTACCGATATAGTGTTATATGGCGAAGTTCACAAGATTTACATTGGATAAGCTCACAAGTGGGAACTAAAGAGTTCAGTGGTGGAATAATTAATAATGTAATTAGAGATGGGAAATGACTTAGTGAGGAAAGACGGTTATGAAAGAAAGATCAAAATTTTTCTAAAGATCATTTGGAATGCATAATTCCTCATCTAGAGAAGTTAAACTCGGCTAATTAACTCATTGAGGTGTGATGTCTAAGGACTGCACATACTGGGAATTCTTCTGAAATTGATTTCTGTTGATGAATGAAATATTATGAGATTAGTGATGACAGAATTAGTTTGAGGAATAATGTTTGAATTGTAAAGATGTTTGAGTGTGACAGTTATAGTTGTGTAATTTATGACTATCTCTTTTGGGTATTTGTTTGTATATTCTCAGAGGCATTTGCAATTTCTTGCTTTTTGATGAAAGTATCATTGTTCTGATTGATCTATGATTGGCTTTCCACTATGTTCTATTGGTATTCTATTCCGTTATGTCTGAGATAAAAAGTTGACGGTGAATTCATATGAAACTATTCTTCTGTTTCTTCTGGCTATTGTTCTATTTATATCTAAATGGAATATATATTATCTCTGTCACAATTGATTTCAGAATGTATGAATAGTGTTTCTCTTTCTTCTGGTTTTCTTTGAAGAATCATCAAGAGTCTTTATTATTTCAAATGAGTGGTGTTCCCGAACATTCATTATGGTCTTATATCTCTGATTTCATCATCTTGGTTTTCTTATCACCCATATTGTTTAATTTATCAAGCATGGATTATCTTTGAAGTCAAAACCAGCCAAAGTGTGGATTATGATAGTTCAAGTTCAAACTGTATATTGATTTTTTTTCCTCGGGTAATTTTGATTATTATCAGTGAGTTCAAGCAAGATGTTATGTTTCGTCTAAGTTAATATAGTTAGTAAATATCTATGACTGGTATGTTGAAAGAACTATGAAAGATTTTATGTTTGAACTGTCCTAACAACATAAAGAAGTGATCACTATGGAATGTTATTGAAAAATTAAGATTAACTCAGTTATTTTAATCAGAGTAGGCTTGCGTTATTTTAATCACTGTGCAGGCATATGTGTGTGAAAATTTATGAATAATGCGCTCGATAGTTGATCAAACTTTCGGTAAGATGAAATGGAGTAAGTGAAATTATGTAAGAGTGAAATTTGAACAGTTTTGGACAGCAGTAGTTGTGTGATTCTAAAAAATCACTTAAAATGGTAGAAATTGAATTAGAGGTTGAATGAGATATGAAATTAAAGCTTATTGAGTCTATTTGGACATAAAAGAAACGTGTAAGCAACAAAATTTTAAATTCTGAGATATTTGATTTTTTGTGAGATAGGGCCAGAATGATTTATGAATCCCCTATTCTGAATTGGGAAAATCATTAAAATTTGTACAAAAATAATAATGCGATCTAATTTAGATTCTTAAATTTATTAATAAGTCTAAATTCAAAAGAAACAAATGGGAACATCATCCGAGTTCTGTACAATAAGATAATTATTTTTTAGTGAAGAGGGCCGGAACTGTCAAATAGTGGAACAGAGGAGAATTTAATGAATAAATTGTACTTATTGGCTAAACTAAAAATTTTAAAAATTTTATGGTAAGAAGATATGTGAGTCTAGTTTCTGGGAAAATTAGTAGATCGTAATTTGGAGTTCGGTAGCTCCATATATAGATAATTTAGTGACTGTGACTTGAATAGACAGCCTGTTTTGAACTTGAGTAAATAGTGGATCTATGTGTAGTAATGATTATATTATTTGGAGGACATATTGTGAAGATTTATAATAGCATGTTAATAAATTGGTTATTATTTGCATACTTACTTACTAAGCTATAATGCTTACTCCCTTCCTTTCCTTTTTCCTATAATGTCAAAGATGCTAGCTCGAGTTAGAGGTCGTCGGAGAGTCAATCACACTATTAAGCTATTGGTTGATATAAAAAGGTTTTCAAGTATTTATTTGTCTATGGCATGTATAGGGACTTGGTTAATTGTTTATATGTTATTATGAATTAGCCTAAAATATTAGCCTATGCTATTTGAAGGTCTTTGTTTTATAACGCCATTTAATGGAGCTATTATTGGTTATGTTATAAGTTAAAATGATGCAATTCATGAATGAGCATGCCTACATATGTGTGTGGATGAATTAGTGCATGATGTTGATGTGACATATGTGGCATGTGAATGGTTGTGTGAAGGGCATAGTGTAATGCCCTAATTTTTAGGATTTTTGGGATTTTGCGTAAATTTAATTTTTGCTTGTCTGGATGTGTTGATCCGTAACACCCCAAACCTGGCCCAGACGTTATGGCCAAGTTTGGTGTGTCACATCAACGATGAGTGAAAACACATTCCTTAGTTGTTACAATTAGGGTGAGTTTACAAAACTGTTGTTGGAAGCTTGGAGAGAAAACCAGGTTTTTAATTTGGCAAAAATCCTATCCACTGCCGGTTTATAGTTTAGTTTAATTCAGAAGTCTTGTTTGACTTTACGCTATCCATTTGATACGTGTTGTATTCTTGGAAATTGTTACTTAATTTTATAAAAACTCGCGCAGCCTAAGTTTATCCATTTTAAGCAGGTTAAAATAAAAGAAATGAAAACCAGAATAAAATACTGAAGAGCGGCCTTATTACAAAACAAAAAAACCGAATAGAAAATAATTTTAAAAAAATGCTGAAAATGAAAATAAAATAACTTAGGAAAGAGAAACCAACTTCAGCTCACGTGGCCACTCCGAATCCCTCCAGCTCCAAGCCCACTAGTTTAGGGCTCACTTGCATAGATGAATATGAAGGGGTGAGTTTGGAAAACTCAATGTGTAAAGTAAACCCAACTAGAGCCCAAATCAGTTCAAGCTTTACTGGGCCTTAGCCCTATCCAGATTTAGTATTAACTGGGCCTTAGCCATATTTAGTAAACAGTATTAACTGGGCCTTAGCCCTATTCAGAATTTAGTACGGGCCTTAGGCCCATTACAGTAACATAACAGAAATTATGCATGTATGCAAAGCCCAGCCCAAATCCAGCCTTACACACCACCCGTACCAGCCCTACACACCATGTGGGGAATAACTCAACCCACCCAGCCCTACACACCATAGTCGCAGCTCAGCTGCTTAATTAGATAACGTGGCCAAGCCACTAACAGTAAAACGAGGCAAAGCCCCTATCAGTAAACGTGGCATTGCCACTTAGCACTTCCTCCATCAAAACCCAATCCCATGCAATAGTATAATATGTCATGGCATATAGTGAACAGATTTAGCATGCATTTCAGTTAATTTAACCCAAGGGGTATAATGGTCATTTTGCACCTAGAGGTAAAATAGTAATTTTCCACCCTCGAGAGGTATTTCAGTAAATATACCAATTTTTAGGGTTTCATGCTTATTTCAGTTTATTAACAGTCCAATTTTCATCTAAGTAGCTTATCTAGCCCATTTACCAACTTCAGAGTTATCGGGCCCTAGATCCTCTAATGGCCCTACGGTGTCCACCAACTATTATGGCTCACTAAGCCCAAATTTTTATGTCTATTTTAGCAAATTTGTTACCCAATCTATCAGAATGAACTTACCACTCGTTTTCACCCATATGTGCCCGTAAGCCTATTGGGCCTAAATTCAGCCCTTCGATGCCCAAATTCACCCATGGGCACGAAATCGCGCACACATTCTTACCGTTAGCGATAATTGATTTTACTATTTTTAACCGACCCAGGAACGCTCGCACGCTCACAAGCCCACGAAATGCTGGAATTTCGGCATTTCAGCTTTTCGGCTTTTGCAGATCTAGCCTACTAGCGGGTGTCATTTACACACCTGATTTGCGATTACTATGACGAGATCTCCCACGCGATTAACCTACAATCGTCTATTATGATGTTAGACCATGAGCCAATGATAACTAAAGTAACAACCATCACCATATTCGGCCAACACCCTTTAAGGCCCTTGAATCCTTACCTTGCTGAAATCAATGACTAAATCTAGATCTAGCTCGCCTCCATGACTCTAGCCTCTACTGCTCCTTGCTAGAACACCCTTTTCACGAACTAAAGGACATATAATCGAATAAAAAGACCAGCATTAATCTTAACCAAAACCGACAGCCTCCCTAGGGAGTTTAGGGGTGTTCGGCTTTTCTTGAATCACAAGAAAGAATGAGAGGAGTTGTGACAGCCCTATTTTGACCCTAGTCAGGAAGTGGTTTCGGAACCTCAAAACCGAGTCACAAAAATAAGTTAACGCTATATTCTATGTCTATTATTAGTGAGAAGACATGTGTGAAAATTTCATGTTTTAATTTTATAAATTGAATGTGGAATCATGGAAAAAGGACTTATGTGATAAGAGTTTAAAATGTGCTAGGAAGAATAGGGATGACCGAAATATGCATGAGTTAATAATGGAAGGTTTTGCATGTCAAATTGCCCAAATTAAAATGACTGGCCGACCATGCTATTGTTTTGTAAGAAATACATGTATTTTATGTTATAAAATAATAGTTAATGGTTGTATAATAATAAAATATAATATATTAAGTTAAATGGGAGATAAAAACAATGTTTTCTTGGTCATTTCTTTCTTCTTACTAAAACCATAAAAAAGAAAAGTGAAGGGAAGAAGCCATAGCTTTTGGCTTGGTCTTTGATTCAATTCAAGGAATGTTGCTTGGATTTTTCTTTGAAACTATGACAATTGAGGTGGTAAATAGGTCCTTAGCATAGCCCACATATTGAATTTTTTTTAAAAATGGGAGTGTTATGAACATTCGGTGATTGAATTGATTAGAAGAAATGATAGTTGTTTTATGTAACGCTTAATTGTAAATGTTACCTTGTATGGTGAAATTAACCAAGAAGAGCATACGGTTACGGTTCCTTTGTACAAAGATCTAAAGTTGGATGTTATAAGGATATAGATGTATGGGATAAGGGTCACATTCGGCCTTGAATCTATATAAATGAATCATGTTAAGTGTTTTGAGTATGAACTTGTGAGTAGGGATTATAATTGAGGTATATTTTTTTAGTAATATATATGTATATATATGTGCATACCACTTGATAAGTATTATGAGCATGGAGTTTATGAAATCTCAATGAATGGTAAAATTTGTAATCGGTTATGTGGTTATAAACATAATCTTTAAATGTTTGATGCCTTGAGTTATAAATTGATATGTGGATGATTTTGTGATGATATTCGGTGGTAATATATTTTTTTTAAGAAGAAATAGAATGTGAAGTTAGATGTATTTAGGCCAATGCCGAATGCATCCTAAATTACTTGCAAGCATAATAGTTAAAATATATTTTAATACAGAAGGAATTGAATTATTTTTATTTGGTTAATTTAAGCTCAAGATCATAAGGAGCAAAGTTCGGCCAAAGGGAAAGCAAAGGTGGTTGAGTAGCTGATCGGAGTTGTTCATCTAATACAAGGTAAGTCTATAAGCAATTAAATAATGTTTATTTTGTAGGCAATTGTCGAATGGGCAATTGATAATGATTTATTGGAAATTATACATGTAATTTGTTGGTCGGGTATGTGATGTTTCATGGAATTATTTATGTCCTTTTTAGATGTTTGTAATGAATAAGACCGAGCATTGGTGTACTTGAACTAAGGCACTATGTGTGCAAAGAACTAAGGCACTATGTGTACGAAGAACTATGGTACTATGTGTGCGAAGAATTATGGCACTATGTGTGCGAGAGAATAAGGCACTTTGTGTGCGAGTAAATATATGCACTATGTGTGTAAAATATTTGCCGAGCACTAAGTGTGCGATATCGGTCATATGGCATTATGTGAGTTAATTGATAGAGAAAATACAAGTTGTAAAAGAAAAGGCATGTACGATGTATGTATAGAATTTATATGATTTGTACTTACTTAGTTATGTTAGATTATATGGATTCGAGAAGTGGATTATAAGGTTATGGATAATTAAGATTAAGATCCATTAAAGTATAAAATGCTTGGGAGGAAAGAAAAGAAGAAAGTGGTATTCGGCTAAGTAATGGCATAATTGAACAAAGGTTGATATAGTGAAAAAAAAAAAGGTTAAATGGAGTGGAATTGGATTAATAGATAGAATAGCATGGTTGCAATTTAATTAGATAAATTGGACAATTGTATGTCATTCATATATACACATTTTTCCTTTTTATGACATTGGTCACTTTATTTTCGATGTGTGAATTAAGGCATAGGAGTGCTTAGTAAATTTGGATAAGTATGTTTTAGGTCTACAAAGGAGATATGAGGCATAAGATTTTCTTTGTAATACCAAGAATAAATTCAGTTAGTAATGGATTGATATCTTTAATTTACTAAGTCAATTGAGTTATTTCATTTAAGGATTGCTTAGGACTTACTGAGATGATAACTCACTTTGTGTATTTGGCTGTTTTAGTTAGATCATCGTACCGTGGCAAGCTCGGAATTGTTACGAAGTCATCGCATCTATTGATAACATTTTGGTACCTTTGTAAATATCTATTAGCTAACACTATGGCATGTATAGAATATATTTTTGGGATGTTTGCTTTGTTATGATATTGTAAATATTTCTAAAGCCTTGCGAATATGGCTAAAGATCTATATTTAGATGTGATAATAGTTTAATTATAAGTCTTGAAGTATTGTTGAATAGAAAAATGTGTGTGCATACTTATGAAATGAATGAGGTAATGTTATGTCCAAATTAAATGTTGTGTGTTTGTGAATGATCATGTCCATGTATCCGGTCAAAATGAGAAAATTTCCATATGGATAGTAAGATTTTATTTTGGTTGATGATAGCCTTTAAGCATCTAAGTTTTGCTCCTCTTCTTATGGTATGCGCATATTTGGTATGCATCTGATGGAAATGAATTTTACCAATTGTTTTTGAATAGTTTTATTTACATTAGATTTGGGACTAAAGAATTTAAAAGTAATAAAATTTCCGGTTTTCTACTTATGAGAAACGTTCAAATGTTGAGTTGAGTTCATTATGTCTTGAGACCCTACTCTAGCGATGGTTAGGGGTATTAGAGTGTTACATTTTAATAGGTATCAGAGCTACGGTTTAGTCGATTCTAGGACTAACGTAGCGCGTGTGTGTCTAGCTATACATGCCATAATGTGAATATATGAGAGTGCGATAACTTCTGGCGGTTAAACTGTTGTTTTCGTTTAGTAAATGGAACCTGATCCCGAGCAAGCCATAGCAGATGATGTTGAGAGTATAGCGCCTGCTCTCGCGCAAGGGACAGCGCCGATAGATTCTCGACCATCCGCGACTAATCAAGAGGATGGGGTTAGGCAAGCTCTCTTTTCCTTAATGAATGAGTGGTTTGCCAAGTGTACTCATACAAATCTGACTGCTCAACAACCTCCTAACTCAAATAATCCTCTCCTGGTACCGTAATGCCTATGACCACTGATCCGACGAGATCAAGCAAACCCCTTGTTGATAAGATCAGGAAGTACGGGGCCGAGGAGTTTAGAGCCACAGCTACCTATGATGCTGAGAAAGCTAAATTTTGGCTTGATAATACCATCCGTGTCTTTGACAAGCTATCTTGCACACCCGATGAGTGTTTGAAATGCGCTATATCCTTATTGCGAGATTCAGCCTAGTATTGGTGGAGAACTCTGAGTTCAATTGTTCCGAAAGAACGGGTTGCGTGGGATTTCTTTCAGGTGGAGTTTCGCAAGAAATATATCAGCCAGAGATTCATTGATCGAAAGCGCAAAGAATTTCTTGAACTTAAACAAGGCTGTATGACGTAGCTGAATATGAGCGTGAGTTCATGAGACTCAGTCGTTATGCCCGGGAATGTGTTGCTGATGAAGTTGCCATATGTAAAAGGTTTAAAGAAGGATTGAATGAAGACTTGAAGCTGTTTGTGGGTATTCTTGAAATAAAAGAGTTCGTAATACTGGTTGAACGAGCTTGCAAGGCTGAAGAGCTCGGAAAAGAGAAAAGAAAAGTTGAATCTAAAGCTAAAGATTTCCGTAAGAGAACAGCGAGTAAAGCTTCTTTCTCTGTTGCGAAGAAGTTTAGAGACAACAGTAATAGATTAAAGGCGACTGCGGGGATTTCTATTCAAGAGCGACCTCCAGTGGATTCTCGAGCTACCTCGGTAGCTAGTGTTGCCAACAATCGACAAGATAAACCTAAGTGTTTACAGTGTGGTAGACGACATGTGGGTGAATGCTGGGGCAAGTCTATCAACAGAACTTGTTATAGATGCGGTTCGCGAGACCATTTCGTTCGAGATTGCACATAACCTGATGAGAAAAATAAGATGCAGAGTGCGAGATCGAGTGGTACAACAGCTAGGGGTAGGCCACTGAGAAACGTAGGAGGCAGAAGTGGTAATCAGAGAGGGAATTCTGATGCAGCAGTTCGATCTGAGGCTCGTGCACCCGCCAGAGCCTATGCCATTCGCGCACGCGAGGAGGCATCCTCCCCTAATGTTATCACTGGTACATTCACTCTCTATGATACTAATGTGCTTGCTCTGATTGATCCTGGTTCGACTCATTCTTATGTGTGTGAAACGTTAGTATCCAGTAGGACTCTACCTGTTGAGTCTACTGAGTTTGTGATACGGGTGTCAAATCCTTTGGGCCAATATGTGTTAGTTGATAAGGTGTGTAAGAAATGTCCCTTAATAATTCGAAATTCCTGTTTTTCGGCTGATTTGATGTTACTACCCTTTGATGAGTTCGACATTATTCTCGGAATAGACTGGTTAATCGTACATGACATGGTGGTGAATTGCAAGCGAAAAATAATAGATTTGCGATGTTCGAATGGTGAAATGATTCAAATTGAATCTAATGATAGAAGCGGATTGCCGATGGTGATATCTTCTGTATTGGCTCGAAAATATGTGAAAAAAGGCTATGAAGCTTATCTTGCATACGTACTGGATAGCAAGATATCGGAACGAAAGCTTGAAACTGTGCCTGTGGTTTGTGAGTATCCAGATGTGTTTCCTAAGGAATTATCGGGATTGCCACCTGTTATAGAAGTTGAGTTCAACATAGAGTTGGTTCCGGGTACGACTCTGATTTTAATTACTCCGTATCGTATGGCACCGACCGAGTTAAAAGAATTGAAATCCCAATTACAAGAGTTGACCGACAGAGGCTTTGCACGACCTAGCTTCTCACCCTGGGGTACACCAGTCCTGTTCGTGAAGAAGAAAGACGGAACTATGCAAATGTGCATCAATTATCGTCAACTCAATAAAGTTACGATAAAGAACAAATATCCGTTCCCGGAATAGATGACTTATTTGACCAATTTAAAGGGCCTTCAGTGTTTTCGAAGATTGATTTGGGATCTGGCTATTATCAGTTGCGAGTTAGAGATTCCGATGTGCCTAAGACCGCCTTCAGAACGAGGTACGGACACTATGAGTTTTTAGTGATGCCGTTTGGGCTCACTAATGCCCTCGCGATTTTCATGGATCTAATGAATCGGGTGTTCATACAGTATTTAGATCGATTTGTGGTTGTTTTTATAGATGATATTTTAATTTATTCTCACGATGAGTCCGAGCACGCCAAACACTTGAGGCTTGTGCTTCAATTTTGCGAGATCATCAGCTGTATGCAAAATTCAGTAAATGTAAGTTCTGGTTGCGCGAGGTCAGCTTTCTAGGACATGTTGTGTCCTATTCGGGTATTCGAGTCAATCCGAACAAAATTTCAGCCATTCTTGACTGGAAGCCTCCAAGGAATGTTTCTGAAGTTCGTAGTTTTTATGGGACTCGCCGGATATTATCGATGATTCATTAAAGGTTTTTTGATGATCGCAACACCGTTGACGAAATTGCTTCAGAAAGATATCAAGTTTGAATGGTCTGAGAAGTGTCAGACAGGTTTCGACCGGCTAAAAACCCTTTTGACAGAAGCTCCAGTGTTAGTTCAGCTAGAGTCTGGTAAAGAGTTTGTAGTTTACAGTGATGCTTCATTGAACGGTTTGGGTTGCGTGTTGATGCAAGAAGGTAGAGTTGTCGCGTATGCTTCGAGACAACTAAAGTGTCATGAGAAAAACTATCCGACGCACGATCTCGAATTATTTGCTATTGTGTTTGCTTTAAAAATTTAGCGTCATTACCTGTTTGGAGAGAAATGCCACGTTTATTCTGATCATGAAAGCCTAAAATATTTAATGACTCAGAGAGACTTGAATTTGAGACAACGACGGTGGCTTGAATTACTGAAAGATTACGAACTTGTCATTAATTATCATCCAGGTAAGGCAAACGTGGTTGCCGATGCTCTCAGTCGAAAATCGCTATTTGCATTACGGGAGATGAATGTGCACTTGTCTATGTCTGCTGATGACGTGATAATAGCAGAGCTAAAAGCAAAACCCGTGTTAATTCGACAAATTAGTGAGGCTCAGAAAATCGATGGTGAGTTGGTTGATAAACGGGCTCAGTGCGATTCGAATGTGAAATTAGAATTTCAAATTGACGATAATGACTGTTTAAGGTTTAGAGGTCAATTGTGTGTTCCAAAGAATTCAGAGATTGTTTCAAAGATTTTGAGTGAGGCTCATAGCAGCCGAATGTCTGTTCACCTAAGTAGTACAAAAATGTATAATGATCTGAAAAGTCAGTACTGGTGGCACGGTATGAAACGGGACATCTCTAATTTTGTTTCTAAGTGTTTGATATGCCAGCAAGTAAAAGCAGAACATCAGGTGCCTACGGGATTGTTACAGCCGATTTTGATACCCAAGTGGAAATGGGATCGTGTCACGATGGACTTCGTATCTGGTCTACCGTTGACTCCGAGCCAAAAAGATTCAATCTGGGTTATTGTTGATAGATTTACGAAATCCGCTCATTTTATTCCCGTTCGTACCGATTACTCACTCGATAAGTTGGCTGAGTTGTATATTTCTCAGATCATGAGATTACATGGGTGCCCACTTCTATTATTTCGGATAGAGATTTGAGATTCACATCGCAATTTTGGAAGAAATTGCAAGAAGCATTAGGTACTAAGTTGCATTTTAGCACTACCTTCCATCCCCAAACCGATAGTCAATCGGAGCGAATTATTTAGATACTTGAGGACATGATGAGATGTTGTATTCTCGAGTTTAGGGGCTCATGGGAACGATACTTACCTTTGATTGAATTCGCTTACAACAATAGTTTTCAATCAAGTATCAAGATGGCACCCTATGAGGCATTATACGGTCGTAAATGCCGTACACCACTATTTTGGACTGAACTGAATGAAAATAAGATATACGGAGTTGATTTAATCGGGGAAGCGGAGGAAAAGGTGAAAGTAATTTGTGATAGTCTGAAAGCAGCATCGAATCGTCAAAAATTAGATACAGATATGAAACGCAAGGATATTGACTATCGGATTGGTGACAAAGTATTTCTGAAGGTCTCACCTTGGAAAAAGTTACTCCGATTTGGCCGTAAAGTTAAATTGAGTCCGAGATTCATCGGGCCGTATGAGATCTCAGAACGAGTTGGACCAGTTGCATATAGATTGATTTTGCCTCCCGAACTCGAAAGGATTCACGATGTTTTTCATGTCTCAATGCTCCGTCGATATAGATCTGACCCTTCGCATGTGATCAGCCCATTAGAAATTGAGATTCAGTCTGATTTGAGTTACGAGTAAGAACCAGTCAGTATTTTGACTCGAGAGGTGAAAGAATTGAGGAATAAGAAAATTTTGCTAGTTAAAGTATTGTGGATAAAACATGGAGTTGAAGAAGCAACTTGGGAGCTCGAGGACTCGATGAGAGCACGTTACCCAAATCTATTCGCCGGTAAGATTTTTCGGGGATGAAAATCCCAAAGGGGGGAGAGTTATGACAGCCCTATTTTGACCCTAGTCGGGAAGTGGTTTCGGGACCACAAAACCGAGTCACAAAAATAATTTAACGCTATATTCTATGTCTATTATTAGTGAGAAGACATGTGTGAAAATTTCATGTTTTAATTTTATAATTTGAATATGGAATAATGGAAAAAAGACTTATGTGATAAGAGCTTAAAATGTGCTAGGAAGAATAGGGATGACCGAAATATGCATAAGTTAATAATGGAAGGTTTTGCAAGTCAAATTGCCCAAATTAAAATGAATGGCCGACCATGCTATTGTTTTGTAAGAAATACATGTATTTTATGTTATAAAATAATAGTTAATGGTTGTATAATAATAAAATATAATATATTAAGTTAAATGGGAGATAAAAACAATGTTTTCTTGGTCATTTCTTTCTTCTTACTGAAACCATAAAAAAGAAAACTAAAGGGAAGAAGCCATAGCTTTAAGTTTGGTCTTTGATTCAATTCAAGGTATGTTGCTTGGATTTTTCTTTGAAACTATGAAAATTGAGGTGGTAAATAGGTCCTTAGCATAGCCCACGTATTGAATTTTTTTTAAAAATGGGAGTGTTATGAACATTCGGTGATTGAATTGATTAGAAGAAATGGTAGTTGTTTTATGTAATGCTTAATTGTAAATGTTACCTTGTATGGTGAAATTAACCAAGAAGAGCATACGGTTACGGTTCCTTTGTACAAAGATCTAAAGTTGGATGTTATAAGGATATAGATGTATGGGATAAGGGTCACATTCGGCCTTGAATCTATATAAATGAATCATGTTAAGTTTTTTGAGTATGAACTTGTGAGTAGGGATTATAATTAAGGTATATTTTTTTTAGTAATATATATGTATATGTATGTGCATACCACTTGATAAGTACTATGAGCATGGAGTTTATGAAATCTCAATGAATGGCAAAATTTGTAATCGATTATGTGGTTATAAACATAATCTTTAAATGTTCGATGCCTTGAGTTATAAATTGATATGTGGATGATTTTGTGATGATATTCGGTGGTAGTATATTTTTTTTAAGAAGAAATAGAATGTGAAGTTAGATGTATTTAGGCCAATGCCGAATGCATCCTAAATTACTTGCAAGCATAATAGTTAAAATACATTTTAATACAGAAGGAATTGAATTATTTTTATTTGGTTAATTTAAGCTCAAGATCATAAGGAGCAAAGTTCGGCCAAAGGGAAAGCAAAGGTGGTTGAGTAGCTGATCGGAGTTGTTCATCTAATACAAGGTAAGTCTATAAGCAATTAAATAATGTTTATTTTGTAGGCAATTGTCGAATGGGCAATTGATAATGATTTATTGGAAATTATACATGTAATTTGCTGGTCGGGTATGTGATGTTTCATGGAATTATTTATGTCCTTTTTAGATGTTTATAATGAATGAGACCGGGCATTGGTGTACTTGAACTAAGGCACTATGTGTGCAAAGAACTAAGGCACTATGTGTGCGAAGAACTATGGTACTATGTGTGCGAAGAATTATGGCACTATGTGTGCAAGAGAATAAGGCACTTTGTGTGCGAGTAAGTGTATGCACTATGTGTGCGAAATCATTTGTCGAGCACTAAGTGTGCGATATCGGTCATATGGCATTATGTGAGTTAATTGATAGAGAAAATACAAGTTGTAAAAGAAAAGGCATGTACGATGTATGTATAGAATTTATATGATTTGTACTTACTTAGTTATGTTAGATTATATGGATTCGAGAAGTTGATTATAAGGTTATGGATAATTAAGATTAAGATCCATTAAAGTATAAAATGCTTGGGAGGAAAGAAAAAAAGAAAGTGGTATTCGGCTAAGTGATGGCATAATTGAACAAAGGTTGATATAGTGAAAAAAAAAAGGGTTAAATGGAGTGGAATTAGATTAATAGATAGAATAGCATGGTTGTAATTTAATTAGATAAATTGGACAATTGTATGTCATTCATATATACACATTTTTCCTTTTTATGATATTGGTCACTATATTTTCGATGTGTGAATTAAGGCATAGGAGTGCTTAGTAAATTTGGATAAGTATGTTTTAGGTCTACAAAGGAGATATGAGACATAAGATTTTCTTTGTAATACCAAGAATAAATTCAGTTAGTAATGGATGGATATGTTTAATTTACTAAGTCAATTGAGTTATTTCATTTAAGGATTGCTTAGGACTTACTGAGATGATAACTCACTTTGTGTATTTTGTTGTTTTAATTAGATCATCGTACCGTCGCAAGCTCGGAATTGTTACGAAGTCATCGCATCTATTGATAACATTTTGGTATCTTTGTAAATATCTTTTAGCTAACACTATGGCATGTATAGAATATATTTTTGGGATGTTTGCTTTGTTATGATATTGTAAATATTTCTAAAGCCATGCGAATATGGCTAAAGGTCTATATTTGGATGTGATAATAGTTTAATTATAAGTCTTGAAGTATTGTTGAATAGAAAAATGTGTGTGCATACTTATGAAATGAATGAGGTAATGTTATGTCCAAATTAAATGTTGTGTGTTTATGAATGATCTTGTCCATGTATCCGGTCAAAATGAGAAAATTTCCATATAGATAGTAAGATTTTATTTTGGTTGATGATAGCCTTTAAGCGTCTAAGTTTTGCTCCTCTTCTTATGGTATGCGCATATTTGGTATGCATCTCATGGAAATGAATTTTACCAATTGTTTTTGAATAGTTTTATTTACATTAGATTTGGGACTAAGGAATTTAGAAGTAATAAAATTTCCGGTTTTCTACTTATGAGAAACGTTCAAATGTTGAGTTGAGTTCGTTATGTCTTGAGACCCTACTCCAGCGATGGTTAGGGGTATTAGAGTGTTACAGGAGTTTTAAGCACTTACCAAAGATCTACTTGCCAAAAACGTTCCCAAGTACCTTCCTATTCCAGATCTATTGTGGATCTAACTTAAAGTGCAAGTAGAGAAGAGATTTAGAGGTTCAGTTCCCAAATCACCATAAATATAGATTTTTCAGCTTTTGATATATTGAAGGAGAAGAAAGATAAAAGTTTTGTAAGGGTGAAGAGAAGATGTCGACAAGGGTTAATGAAGTTGTGAGATTAGGCTAATTGGATTAAAGAAGGACTAGGGTTTCGTCTAATATGGAAAATTGACACAGGCTTATATCTCGGGATTTCAGCTTTTAAGAAATCGGCTAGCTAAGGTTCCAACCAAGTCTAAACTGATTATGAAGTGAAGACGAAAGAAAAGAAAGGAGGATAGCTTTCAGTTTGAGAAGAAAGAAAAGAGAGAAAAGAAGTTTGGCTTACTTGCACAAATCGGCAAAAGAAAAAAGGTGTGGTTCACGTTTCTGGCTTTTAGAACGAGGGAGGAGAAAAGAAACGAAAGAGAACCCTAAAAACTTAACTAGTTGGCACACACTTACCTAATGTACCAAAATAAGACCCCAAGAAGGACACAAAAAGCATTCGGCTAACTCTCTAAACTCCCCATTACCGAATATGCCAAAACCGATAGCCAAAGTCCAAATGACGAAACTGACAATGCTTCCTCAAGAGCCCCATATTTGGCCATCACTTGCTCCTCTTTCAAATTCCCTAAGTTTTCTCCCCCTTATCCCTCCTTAACTCAATCACATGAGCATCTCAAACTCTTCCCAACAAAGTTTCACTTGGAGTCAATCACATGCCTTGCAGATGCCTAAAATAAATAAAACACCAAACTGCTTACCATAAGACTTGAACCTTGGCCCTTGCATAGCTTCCACACGCCACTTCCTTGTCCCTAAGTGGCATCACACTGTCATCTTACCACTAGCTCATTTGTGTCTTAAATTACCCACTTTTTTCTTAAAAGCCCACATACTCAAGACCCCTTCTCTTTAAGTCTAAAATCTTAAAATCATACTAGGTTTTAATTTAGGCTTGGGCCTTCTAAAGGCCCACTAACACACTTCAAGCATAATTTAACATAACCAGACAACAAAATTTTAAGCTCACACCAAAATCGCAAAGATCCCGAAAATCCCAAAAATTAGGGCGTTACAACTCTACCCCCTTTAAAGAAAATTCGGCCTCGAAATTTACCTAATCCACATAGGTGAGGGTATTGTTGACACATCGCCTCCTCTGGCTCCCAAGTAGCTTTTTCTCTACCATGATTGCGCCAAAGTAACTTTACCAAAGGAACTGACTTCTTCCTTAACACTTTGACCTCTCGATCCATTATTTGCACAGGTTCTTCGTCAAAAGCCAGGTCAGTTTTCACCTCAATCTCTTCCACTGGAATGACATGAGAAGGATCTGATCGATACCGTCTCAATATGGAAACATGAAAAACGTCATGAATTCGGTCTAACTCCAGCGGTAACTCTAGCTAGTAAGCCACTGGCCCTACTCGTTTAAGAACTTGATAAGGCCCGATAAAATGCAGGCTCAACTTGCCCTTCTTACCAAACCTTAATATCTTCTTCCAATATGAGACCTTCAAGAAGACCATATCCCCTACTGAGTACTCGATTTCCTTACGCTTTAAGTAAGCATAAGATTTTTGCCTGTTAGATGCTTCCTTTAACTGATCCCTGGTCAGCTTAACCTTGACCTCAGTATCTGCCACCAACTCTGGCCCAAGTACCTGACGTTCTCCCAACTCCATTCAACAAGTAGGCATACGACACTTTCGCCCATATAGCGCCTTATATGGAGCTATTTGAATACTTGCCTGATAGTTATTGTTATAAGCAAACTCCGCTGCGGAAGTCTATAACATAACCCCTCAACATGTCCTTCAGAACCTGAATAACCCTTTCTAACTATCCATCCGTCCGGGGGTAAAAAGCAGTGCTGAAATCCAACCGCGTACCCAACGCCTCATGCAACTTCTACCAAAACTGAGATGTAAACCTAGGATCCCGGTCAGAAATTATCAAAACTGGCACCCTATGCAATTGTACTATCTCCGCCACATACAACTTGGCCAATTTTTAAAGTGAGTAGTCAGTTCAGACAGGTATGAAATTAGCAGATTTCTTTAACCTATCCACAATTACCCATACTGAGTCCTTTTTGGAGGGTGTTAAAGGTAGCCCACTCACAAAATCCATGGTTACCCTCTCCCACTTCCAAAGTGGAATATTCACTGGCAGCAGAAGTCTAGAAGGTAGTTGATGCTCAGCTTTCACTTGCTGGCATGTCAGACATTTCCCCACAAATTCTGTCACCTCTCGCTTAAGTCCAGCCACCAGTATAACTCTCGTAAGTCTTGATACAACTTATTCCCTCCAGGTTGCATGGCACAAGGTTCGCCATGAGCCTCTCTCAGAATTGACTGCCTCAAATCAGAGTCCTTCGTAATACAAACTCGTCCTTGAAAACACATAATTCCTTCACTATTCAATCCAAAATCAGAAGTCTTATCATTTACAGCTTGCTGAAATTGAGGAATTAGTGACTCATCCTCTAACTGTTTCTTCTTAATCTGTTTAATCCATGTTGATCTCACTTGTAACTCCGCTAACAAGCTACCATCGTCGTACAGACTTAGACGAGCAAACATTGCTCTTAACTCAGTTACAACCTTTCGACTTAGTGCATCAGCCACCACATTTGCCGCCAACTCCAGATCATGCTTACGGTAGTTTGCTTCGTGAGGCTTAAGCTGTCGCGAAGCATAAGCAACTACCTTGCCCTTTTGCATCAGTACACAGCCTAAACGCACATGCAACGCATCACTATACACTGTGAAGTCCTTTCCAGATTCTAGCTGAATCAATACTGGCACCTCAGTCAAAACCTTCTTCAACTTATCAAAAGCCTCTTACTGTTTCTCAGTCCATACAAACGATATTCTTTTCCTTAGAAGTTTCGTTAACGGCACAGCGGTCAAAGAGAATCCTTCTACAAACCTTCTGTAGTACCCTGCCAAACCCAGAAAACTTTGAATTTTCGATACTGACCTCGGCAGCTTCCATTCCAGAACTGCCTCAATTTTTAGAGGATCTACCCTAATCCCCTCAACAGAAATAACGTGACCCAAAAATGTACTTCTCGCAACCAAAATTCACACTTGCTAAACTTTGCATAGATTTGTTTCTCCCTTAACACTTGCAGAACAACGCAGAGATGCTCATCATGCTTTTCCTCAGTTTCTGATTACACCAGAATATCGTCGATAAAGACGACTACAAATTGGTCCAAATAAGGTTGGAATACCTGATTCATCAGATCCATGAAAGCCGCAAGTGCATTCGTTAGTCCAAACGGCATCACTAGAAACTCGTAATGACCATACCAAGTTCTAAACACTGTCTTATGAATATCCACCTCTTTGACCCTTAACTGGTGATATCCAAATCAAAGATTGATCTTAGAAAATACCGAAGCTCCTCTAAGCTGGTCAAACAAATCATCGATTCTTGGCAGAGGGTACTTATTCTTTATCGTCAATTTGTTCAACTGGCGATAATCGATGCACATACGCATCGTCCTATCCTTCTTCTTTACGAACAATACTGGTGCTCCCCATGGAGACACACTTGGCCTAATAAAACCTCTGTCCAGCAACTCTTGGATTTGTGCTTTCAACTCCACTAACTCCTTTGGTGCCATCCTGTAAGGTGTGATGGACATTAGAGTCGTTCCAGGCAACAAGTCGATTCCAAATTCGACTTCATGATTTGGAGGTAATCCAGAAAGCTCCTCAGGAAAAACATCTTGAAATTCCTTGATAGTTCTAACTTTCTTTACAGTCAAACTCTCAGCTTATGTCTAGCTCACAAATGCCAAATATGACTTGCAACCCTTGCGAATCAGCTTCTTAGCCCTTAAGGCTGAAACAACATTGGACAAGTAGTCCTTTCGCTCCCATATAACCATCACCTCCTCATCCTCTATTGTCTTTAACACCATCCATTTAGCAACACAATCTAGAGTCGCCCTATGCTTAGCAAGCCAGTCCATCCCTAAGATGAGATCGAATTCTCCAAATAGTAACTCCATTAAGTCCCCAGAGAAAATCCTACCTTGAGTCTCTAAAGGCGCATTTCTATAGAGTTTGTCTACCCTAACCAAGTGACCCAGTGGACTTATCACAGTTATCCCACTCACCGTTTTCTCAGAGTGCACCCCCAATGACCCAGATATATATTAGATGCAACATACGAATAGGTAGAACCAACATCTATCAAGGCAGTGTATGGCATGATAGAGATAAAAAAAATGTACCAATTATGACGTCAGGTGCGTCACCCTCCTCTCGGCAACGAGTTGCATACACCAATGCTGGCTGACGAGCCTCAACATTTCCAGCACCCCTGCCAGGTGCTCCACGTCCACGACCATTTCTGTTGCCGCCCCTACCTTGGCCATGGCCTCTTGGTGGCTGTAGTCCACCTCACACTAGTTGAGCAACCCTCTGTTCAGCAACTTGCGTATTAGCTGGCCTCTGAGGACAACCCTTAACTTTATGCTCCTTGGATCTGTATCGAAAACAAGCCCCAGTACGCTTCCAGCAGTCTCCCAGATAAACTCTACCATAGTCTCGACAAGCCTACGGTCTAATTGTATTCACCGGAACTGCTTGGACTGGTTCATCCACTCTAGCTCTTTTGACATTCCTGCTTGCAGCACCAGAGGATCTAGAATCCATCCTAAATCGATTTCGGTCCTTCCCACGATTCTGTCGTTCAGTTCGCTTCACCTCCTCGGTTATCTTAGCCTTTTCCACTAATGCAACAAAGTCATACTCCCCCTACGGAGCTATTAGCACCCTAAGCTCATCCTTGAGGCCATCCTCAAATTGAATGTTATGTTCGTACTTAGTAGCAACTATTCCACTAGCGTATCGGTTTAACCTTAAAAACTCGACCTCATATTCAGTAACAGACTTGTTACCCTGAGTCATATTCAGAAATTCCTTCCTTCGAGCGTCCACATAGCTCGCCCAGATGTACTTTCCCTTGAAAGCCGTCTTAAACAGTTCGCAGGTGACCCGCTCAGTTGAGGTACTATCCCTCACCGTAATCCACCACTGAAACGTCTCGTCTCGTAGCAGAGACACCGCTCCTTTCAGCTTCTGTTCCACTGAGCAGTCTAGATCATCCATGATCTGCTCCGTGGCCTCTAACTAGTACTCAGTCACATTTGGGGCTACTCTAGATATGCCCTTGAAAACCTCTGCTCTGTTGGTACGGAGTCGCTCAGAAATGGATCCCCTATTCACAGTCCTGGTACTTGCTCTAGCAACCCTCTCTAGAACCCTTAACATTGCCTAGACAAAGCATCGTCCCCTAGAGCCCGATCATACGGCCCATTCTCAGCTACTGGCGATACCAGTGCCCCCTCAGCTGGCATATGTCCTGAAGATGAAGACCCAACTTGTACACTACCTTAGCCACGTCCACGGCCTCATCCACGAGCTACTCTCGTACTCATCTCGAATTAACGGATTACGAATTTTATGAAAATAGTTTAGTATTTCAGTGTTTATTACTAATGTCTTATGCATAGATAGCTTTTCAGAGTTTGTTTTCGTGAAATCATAGCCTAGCTACAGTCTCAGTCTTCTAGGGCTTAGTTTCCCTACTGTCTCAGTCTCTACAGTTTCAGTATTGCCCTAACTACAGTATCTTGGTAGGGTCTCAGTACTATCTACAGTAGTGTTTCAGCACAATATAGTATAGAGAAAAAGAAGTACTTACAGACTTGGTGCCAGGGATTCGGTGTGCCACTCTTTAGAAACCAGAATTCAGAAAATTCTAGTAGAACTTAAACTTTGTTTTTGAAATAAGCCTTAAAGAAGTATGTTTAGAAGAAAATAAGTTTGAAAAAAAATTTTCCTTAAAGATTTCCCAAAACCGTTTTCAAAATACCTTCTTGGGCCTCAATTTTTAAAATTTTATGAAAAACTTTTGGACCCAATCCAAAGTCGAGTAGTTGCAACTGAGGTCTGATACCATTAAATGTAACACCTCAAACCCGGCCCAGACGTTATGGCCAACTTTGGTGTGTCACATCAACGATGAGTGAAAACACATTCCTTAGTTGTTATGTTTAGGGTGAGTTTCCAAAATCGTTGCTGGAAGCTTGGAGAGAAAACTAGGTTTTTAATTTGGCGAAAGTTCTATCCACTATCGGTTTATAGTTTATTTTAATTCAGAAGTCTTGTTTGACTTTACGCTATCCATTTGATACGTGTGGTATACTCAAAAACGTTATTTAATTTTATAAAAACTCGCGCAGCCTAAGTTTATCCATTTTAAGCAGGTTATAATAAAAGAAATGAAAACCGTAATAAAATACTTAAGAGCGGCCTTATTACAAAACAAAAAAACCGAATAGAAAATAATTTTTAAAAAAATGCTGAAAATAAAAACAAAATAACTTAGGAAAGAGAAATCAACTGCAGCTCACGTGGCCACTCCGAATCCCTCCAGCTCCAAGTCCACTAGTTTAGGGCTCACCTGCATAGATGAATAAGAAGGGTGAGTTTCGAAAACTCAATGTGTAAAGTAAACCCAACCAGAGCCCAAATCAGTTCAAGCTTTATTGGGCCTTAGCCCTATCCAGATTCAGTATTAACTGGGCCTTAGCCCTATTCAGTAAACAGTATTAACTGGGCCTTAGCCCTATTCAGAATTCAAGACGGGCCTTAGGCCCATTACAGTAACATAATAGAAATTATGCATGTATGCAAAGCCCAGCCCAAATCCAGCCCTACACACCATGTGGGGAATAACTCAACCCACCCAGCCCTACATACCACAGTCGCAGCTGAGCTGCTTAATCAGATAACATGGCCAAGCCACTAACAGTAAAATGAGGCAAAGCCCCAATTAGTAAATGTGTCATTGCCACTTAGCACTTTTTCCATCAAAACCCAATCCCATGCAACAGTATAACATGTCATGGCATGCAGTGAACAGGTTTAGCATGCATTTCAGTCAATTTAACCCTAGGGGTATAATGGTTATTTTGCACCTAGAGGTAAAATAGTAATTTTCCACCCTTAAGGGGTATTTCAGTAAATATGCCAATTTTTAGGGTTTCATGCTTATTTTAGTTTATTAGCAGTCCAGTTTTCATCTAAGTAGCTTATCTAGCCCATTTACTAACTTTAGTGTTATCGGGCCCTAGATCCCCTAATGGCCCTACGGTGTCCACCAACTATTACGGCCCACTAAGCCCAAAGTTTTATGTCCATTTTAGCAGATTTGTTACCCCGTCTATCAGAATGAACCTACCGCTCGTTTTCACCCATATGGGCCCGTAAGCCCATTGGGCCCAAATTTAGCCCTTCAAGGCCCAAATTCACCCATGGGCACGAAATCGCGCACACATCATTCTTACTGTTAGTGATAACTGATTTTACCTTTTTTTAGACGACCCACGAGCGCTTGCACACTCGTAGGCCCACGAAATGCTAGAATTTTGGTATTTTGGCTTTTCAGCCTTTGCCGATCTAGCCTACTAGCAGGTGTTGTTTACACACCTAATTTGTGATTACTACGACAAGATCTCCCACGCGATTGACCTACAGTCGTCCATTATGATGTTAGACCATGAGCCAACGATAACTAAAGTAACAATCATCACCATATTCGGCCAACACCCTTTAAGGCCCTTGAATCCTTACATTTTCAAAATCAATGACTAGATCTTGATCTAGCATGCCTCCACGACCCTAGCCTCCACTGCTCCTTGCTAGAACACCCCTTTCGCGAACTAAAGCACATAAAATCGAATAAAAAGACCAGCATTAATCTTAACCAAAATCGACAGCCTTTCTAAGGAGTTTAGGGGTTTTCGGCTTTTCTTGAATCATAAGAAAGAATGAGAGGAGTTTTGAACACTTACCAAAGATCTACTTGCCAAAAACATTCCCAAGTACCTTCCTATTCCATATCTATTGTGGATCTAACTGAAAGTGTGAGTAGAGAATATATCTAGAGGTTCAGTTCCTAAATCACCAAAAATATGGAGGTTTCGGCTTTTGATATACTGAAGGAGAAAGATAGAAGTTTTGTAAAGGTAAAGAGAAGATGTCGACAAGGGTTAAGGAAGTTGTGAGATTCGGCTAATTGGATTAAAGAAGGAATGGGGTTTCGGCTAATATGGAAAATCGACACAGGCTTATATCTCGGGATTTTGGTTTTTAAGAAATCGGCTAGCTAAGGTTCCAAACAAGTCTAAACTGATTATGAAGTGAAGAAGAAAGAAAAGAAAGAAGAATAGCTTTCAGTTTGAGAAGAAAGAAAAGAGAGAAAAGAAGTTTGGCTTACTTTCACAAACAGGCAGAAGAAAAAAGGTATGGTTCACGTTTTTGGCTTTTAGAACGAGGGAGGAGAAAAGAAAAGGAAGAGAACCCTAAAAGCTTACCTAGTGGGCACACACTTACCTAATGTATCGAACTAAGACCCCAAGAAGGACCCAAAAAGCATTCAGCTAACTTTCTAAACTCCCTTTTACCGAATATGCCAAAACCGATAGCCAAAACCCAAATGACCAAACTGATAATGCTTCCTCAAGAGCCCCATATTCGGCCATCACTTGCTCCTCTTTCAAATTCCCTAAGTTTTCTCCCCCTTATCCCTTTTTAATTCAATCACATGAGCATCTCAAACTCTTCCCAACAGAGTTTCACTTGGAGTCTATCGCATGCCTTGCACATGCCTAAAATAAATAGAACACCACACTGTTTACCATAAGAGTTGAACCTTGGCCCTTGCATAGCTTCCACATGCCACTTCCATGTCTCTAAGTGGCGTTACATTGCCATCTTACCATTAGCTCATTTGTGTCTTAAATTATCCACTTTTTCTTAAAAGCCTACATACTCAATACCCCTTCTCTTTAAGTCTAAAATCTTAAAATTCTACCGGGTTTTAACTTAGGCTTGGGCCTTCTAAAGGCCCACTAACACACTTAAAGCATAAATTAACATAACCAGAAAACAAAATTTTAAGCTCACACCAAAATCGCAAAGATCCCGAAAATCCCAAAACTTAGGACGTTACATAATCTATATTTTGAGTGTGTTAGTGGGCCTTTAAAAGGCTCATGTTTAAGTTAAAAACCCGGTAGAATTTTAAAATTTTGGACTTAAGGGAGAAGGGGCCCTGACTAAGTGGGCCTTTAAGAAAATGTTGACAAATTAAGACATAAGTAAGCTTGTGTTAAAGTGGCAAGGTGGCGCCACTTAAGACACAAGGGGTGGCGTGTGGAAGCTATGCAAGAGCTGAGGTTCAAGTCTCATGGTAAGCAATATGGTGTTTTCTTTTTAATGCATGTGCAAGGCATGTGATGGACTCCAAGTGAAACTATGTTAGGAAGAGTTTGAGATGCTCATGAGATTGAGTCAATGAGGGATAAGGGGAGAAAAGTTAGGAAATTTGAATGGAAAGCAAGTGGTGCCCGATTGTAGGGGTCTTGGAAGAGCAAATTCGGCATTTGGGGTGTTGAACTTGCAATTTTAGCAAGTGTAGCTTTAGTGTGCGGAATGTTCTCTTTGGTTTTTTTCGGGACTTGTTTTGAGTCAGGTTTTAGTGCCAATTAGGTAAGTCTCAAGGGGGTTCCATTCTTTTTCTTTCTTTTCCTCCTCTTTTATGATCTAAAAGCCAAAAACAAGACCCATACATACTCTCATTATGCCGAATTGTGCAAAGAACCAAACCATCATCTCTTTTCTTCACTTTTTCTTCTAAAAGCCGAATTAAGAACTCACCTTTTCTTTCCATTCTCTCATTCTTCTCTTCTCCATTAATTAAGGCAATCTCTCTTCTCAAAGCTTCCTTGCCGATTACTACAAAAGCCGAAACCAAACCCACTATTGCCGATTTCCTTTTTGTTCCAAACTTCTTCTTCTTCTTCTTCCCATTTCAAATCTTTCAAGAGCCGAATCTCAAACCTCTCATCTCTCTGCCGATCATCTCTCTTTTATTTCGTGAACTTTTCTTCATCTTCTTCTTCTATCTTTCTCTCAAAACCGAAATAAACATACTTTAGAGTAAGTTCCAAAAGCTGAATCGTTTAGATCTATTCTCTACCTGTGTTTTGGTTAGATCTACAACAGATTTGGACTAGGTTGGTATTTGAGGACTCTTCTTTGGCAAATAGATCTTTGGTAAGTACTCAAAACCTCTTTCATTCATTAGCTTGTGATTCAAGAAAAGTCAAAAACCCTTAAACTCCTTAGGGTGGCTGTCGATTTTAGCTAAGGTTAATATTAGTCTTTTTATTCGTTTCTTGTGTGTATTAGTTCGCGAAAGGGGTGATCTAGCAAGGAGCAGTGGAGGTTAAGGACGTGGAAGCGAGCTAGATCTAGATCTAGTGGTAGATCTCGGTAAGGGTAAGTGGATATCGGCTTTGGGTAAGGATGGCCGAATATGGTGATATTTGTGATTTCGGTTATATTGGTTATCATTGAATCATAGACTAATATCATAGTGGACTATTGTAGGTTAATCGCGTAGGGAATCTCATCGTAGTATATCGCAAAATAGGTGTGTAATCGACACCCTCTAGTAGACTAGATCGGCAAAAGCTGAAAAGCTGAAATGCTGAAATTCTGGCATTTCGTGGGCTTGCAAGCATGTGAGCACTCGTGGGTTAGTTTAAATCGGTAAAATCAGTAATCGCAAATGGTAAGGGTGTTCTGTGTGCGTTTTCGTGCATGTTGGCAGTTTTAGGCCTCGAAAGGTCGGAATTAGGCCCAATAGGCTTACGGGCCCATATGGGTGAAAATCAGCGGTAAGTTTAATCTAGTAGTTGGACTATTAATCCTGCTAAAACGAGCATAAAATATGGGCTTAGTGGCCCATAATGATTAGTGGACACTGTAGGGCCTATTAAGGGTTTTATGGCCTGATGACTCTGTAGTAATAAAGTGGGCTAAATAAGTTATTTGGATGCTATTAAAACTATTAACAAACTGTAGTGAGCATGAAACCCTAAAAACTGGCAAATTTACTAAAATACCCCTTAAGGGTGGGAAATTACTGTTTTATCCCTAGGTGCTAAAAGACCGTTTTACCCCTAGGGCTAAGATTGACTGTATTGCATGCTAAATTAAAACTGTTCATTGTATGCCATGTCATTATTTACACTGTTGCATGGGAATGGGTTTTGATGGAGGAAGTGCTAAGTGGTAATGCCACGTTTACTGTTAGAGGCTTGCCTCGTTTTGCTGTTAGTGGCTTGGCCACGTTATTTGATTAAGCAGCTATGCTGCGAGTGTGCTGTGTAGGGCTGGATGGGTTGAGTTATTCCCCACATGGTGTGTAGGGCTGGTACGGGTGGTGTGTAGGCCTGGATTGGGCTAGGCTTTGTATACATGAATAAATATTGTTCTGTTACTGTAATGGGCCTAAGGGCCACACTGATTTCTGAATAGGGCTAAGGCCCAGTAATTACTGTTTACTGAATAGGGCTAAGGCCCAGTTAATACTGCATCTGGATAGGGCTTAGGCCCAGTTAGGCTTGAACTGGTCTGGACTCGGGTTGGGTTTCGCTTACACACTGAGTTCCCAAACTCACCCCCTTTTCTTTTCATCCATGCAGGTGAGCCCTAACCTTAGAGGATTGGGAGCTGGAGGGATTCGGAGTGGCCACGTAAACTGCCTTTGGTTATATTTTTCTTAAATTTATTTATTTCAGTATTACTTAGTTATTTGGGTTTAAATTTTGTAATAAGGCCACTCATTGGTTATTTTTATTTTTATGTTGGTTTTTAATTATTAAATTATTACTTGTTTAAAATTGATAGAATTAAGTTGCGCGGGTTTTTATTCCAAAATTAATCAACGATTTCAAAATATATCATACGCAACAAATGGATCACCTAATGGCAAGATAAGATCTTTTAAAGAATAAACTCCAACTGGTAGTGGATAAGACTTCCATAAACTTAATAACCTATTTTTTTTTATAACTCTTAAAAATGATTTTGCAAAGTCACCCTAAACATTTTAATTAAAGAATGAGGTGTAATTCAGCGTCCATGTGACACACTAGATTTGGCATTAACGTTTGGGCTGGGTTTGGGGTGTTACATATAGCCTTAGACACGGGCATGTGCCCTTCTTTTTCAAGAAATTTTTCAGTGCTTTAAAAGTTCTTGGTTTAGTCCTAGACCACTTCCAAGGTATGTATTGGGCCTTGTAAGCCCTATTTATGGACTCAAAGATAAAAAATTTGAAAAGTTTTAATTTTAAGTGGAAATTTTATGGCCCGATTTTGCATCGATGTTAATGTTTAAGTTTGATAACTCCTCGAACCCTCTGCCGGCGTCGAATATAGGTAAGGGGTGTTACAAATATGGTACTGAAATGTAACTATGTACCTAAAACTTCTTGCAATTTATTCCAGAATCAAGATATGAACCATGGATTTCTATTAGAGATAATAGATACTGGCACACCATGTAATATGGCAATCTCAGAAACATATAATTCAGAAAATCCATTTAAGAAGAAATCCTTTAATACTAGAATAAAATGGGTAGACTTTATCAAACAATCACCGATTACCCAATAGCATCTTTCTTTTTTCAAAGGCAGGGTCATCCCGATACAAAATCCATAATAACTTTATCCCATTTCACTATCTTCACTTACTGTAACAATTCTAAAGTTACTAGTACCTGATGTTCAAATTTAACTTACTAACATATCAAACATTTAAATACAATTTCAAGAATATCACCTTTCATTCCATGCTATCAACACATCTTTTTCGAATCATTGTACCTTTTATGTTTCCCCAGATAACAGACATATTACTATTATAAGCTTCATAGAAAATTTTTGTACAAACTCTGAATCCTTTAGTATACAAGCTTTGCCTTTGAATAACAGGCATTTATCAGATCTACTCCGAAAATCTAAATCAAAAGTTGACTTACTCTGTATCCATTTAATTTGCAATCCGTTATCACTTTTCTAAACTTTACAGATCTATTGTAGAAACATCAATTTAGCTTTAAACTCAACTAAAATTAAAGCATTATCAGACAATTACAATTGGTATCTATGGCTCAGAAGGCAAATGTAACACCCCTAACCCTGTGTCCATCGTCGAATTTGGGTTAAGAGGAATTACCAGGCATAAACACAGTTCCAAACATTTATTTATTTTATACGAGTCAATTGCAAGTACATATATAAGCACTTAACTAATTTCATATCAAACATGCAAAAATAATCAAATGATAAATATAATTTATTTAACTTCAACATTAATGGCACACGCTTATTTAAAACTCATCCAAGCATATAACATCACTTTACATATTTCTAAAATATATATAAATATATATATCAATACGTTCATTTCATTAGCTATATATTAGACATGTCATTTTATAAATTTCTGTACATGCACATATTGAAACAAAGCAACATAGTTAAATATGCCAATAATGCTATCATGTTAGACGCATTTTATCTTAAACAACAAAAGTTATTGACAAGCACTAATATTGAATCAATACCATTCAAACCTTAAGAATTAGGCCGAATACAATATAAGCTTTAATGGTCCTTAACCAAAATATTTACTCATCAATATACACCTACTTAAACCATTTATCAAAGTTACACGCAATTATCAATCATCAAAAAACTAAATTTATTATTCATTTGGTCAAAATTTCCATCAAAAAATCATTTTACAATTTACTCACCCAAATACCAATCATGCATGACAAAACATAGATCCCAAATCAAATCATTTCTCAAATTCATTACCCAAAAGCTGATTGTACCATTATCTAATTATACAACAATTTAAATTATTCAAAGACATACATAGTTCATGTCAATTACTCCATTTTTATATAATAAACAAACCACTCAACCAATACATATCATACCATAAATCAAATAACATTCATGATCTACGTTATGAATGAAACACATAATTAAACTTTTTCCAAAACATACCAAGCATTTATCACTCATATCTATACTAACTGAACCATTAAACTCAAACCATAATTAAACCAAACATGGAACCGAAATTAACTTTATAAACAAGTCGTTTTTTGCATGGCTTAGTTATATATACAATTCAAGATCAACTAAAACAAATTACTAGACTATACATGCCATAAGTTCAAGTTTAACTTTCAAAAGTACCAAATTATAGACGATAGTGTGACGATCTTCACTGACAATCCCCGAGCACGTAACGATATTCTAAATCTATAAAATAGAGACATGTAAACACATCCAAGTAAGCTATCTTAGCTTAGTAAGTCTAAAGCAATTCAACTTTCAAATAATCTTAATAATCAAACTTAATTCCATTAATTCATATTACTAAGCCGCATAATCTCAAGCTTACCTCACTAATTCAAACGTACATTACTCAACCTCAAATTATTCCTTTACTCCCAAGCATAATAGTGAATACATAATAGCATCCCATTATCATATACTAACTTTATAATTAGCACATAACATTTCATTTCATCTCTGTACATCATTCAACTTTCATTTTCGTATGCATTCACACAAATCATATATATATAACTATCAACCACATAGGTTTAAACTTATTTACATCAACCAAATAAATTTGATACATAATTACAATCTCATGAAATTATGAAAAATACTTGCCACCTTCAGAATTCAAGATATAAACTCTTTTGATAATTGTTTTATCCTCAAATATAACCGCACACTTAGTGCCAAATAATTATTCATAGTTGAAATAAGCTCGCACACTTAGTGCCTGCACATTATACCCAAATGATCTCGATAACTCACACTTAGTGCTCGATACTTAATCATCAATATAGTTTCGCACACTTAGTGCCATTCTCAAAAACTGTAACTAAATTATAAACGTACACATAGTGCTAAAATCTTATTCACATACATGCATATTA
The DNA here is from genome assembly GCA_020496765.1 of Gossypium stocksii. Taxonomy (NCBI): domain Eukaryota; kingdom Viridiplantae; phylum Streptophyta; class Magnoliopsida; order Malvales; family Malvaceae; genus Gossypium; species Gossypium stocksii. The sequence continues at coordinate 76,639,857 of CM035624.1, read as the reverse complement.
ACTTATTTATTTCTCCATCAATTTCACATTCAGCTATCAAAGATATATATACATATAATTCAATTGAATGCATTTAATTCATATATAAATAAACTCAACATAGCTTAATTGCTTAAAAACTTACCTCGGATATCGATGGACCACATTGTTCGACTACTTGATTATTTTTGTTTTTCCTCGATCCACATCTGATCCTTTTGGTTCTTGATCTATTCAATTTCAAATTGAGCTCATTCAATTTAATCCCAAAAACACACATAAATGGGCCAATTAACATTTTTCCCCTTATAATTCACACTTTTACATTATAGTCCAAATTTCATAAAACACCAAATATACAAAATTTCAATACAACAAGCTTTGGCCGAATACTTCCCATGCTTATACAAGTCCCCACATTTTATTAATTTCACAATCTAACCCCTCAATTTAATATTTTACCAATTATCCTAATATACTCAAAATCACTAAAAATCTTAATACAAACTTTGAAAATCTAATACCTAGCTTTTATTTTCTAACATCAATATAAACAAATTTCAAGTATTCAACCATGGCCGAATGCAATATCATCATCCATTTATAAAATTGAAACATGGGCTTTGTAGATAACTTGACAACAGTCTAAAAAATGTACAAATTATAAAAAACTAAGCTTAATGCTTACCTCAATTAAGCTTGTATTATGCCAAAATGCCCAACTCTTTTTGTTTCTTTTGTTTTTTAAATTCAGTCAAGAACATGCACTCAATCTCTATTTTCTTCTTATTTGTTTTATTAAATTGCACAGAGGAATATTATTTTACTTAATTAACCTTAAATTATACATACAAAAACATCATGCATAATGCCATTACCGTCCATCTATTTTATTAATGGCATATTTTCAATTTAAAACCCCAACATTAAAAAGTCATGGCAATTTAACATTTTCATAATTGCATACTTACTAACCACTTGATGCAATTTAATCATTTTTTAATAATCAAGCACTCAAACCTCAAAATTTAAACATGAAACTTTAACACACACAAATTCACAAATTCAAAGCACAGAAAATAATATTTAAATATTTTTCTAACTCGAATTCGTGGTCCCGAAACCACCGTTCCAATTAGGGTCAAAATTGGGCTATTACAACAAACATACACTTTGTACTCAAAACATCAACAATTACACTTGCTTTTCCTAAATGAAAATCAATTATCAAATCATGGTCTTCAATAACTCAAGCTATCCATGCTATCTCAGATCCAAATCATTTGCTGACATCAGATAATTTTAAACCTTTATAATCAGTAAACATATAACATTTTTCACCAACTGGTAATGTCACCAATTTTTAGTGCAAATACAATAATTGCCAATTCTAAATCTTGAATAAATTAATTCTTTTCATATGTTTTAATTATCTGGAAGTATAGGCTATTACTTTGCCTTACTGTATCAAAACACAGTCTAACCTATTCAATAATACATCATTGGAGATCATAAATTCCTTACCCGGTCCAGGCTAAATCAGAATTGATGCTTCGGTCAACCAGGATTTTAACTGATCAAAACTTTATTAATACTTATCAAATCATTTAAATCTTGCATCTTTCTATAATAACCATGTCATCAGATTAGCTATTTTAGTTATCATCATCGAAGTTTTGAATTTTTTCGAAGCCACAATCATTAGATAGATTAAACCACAATATCATAATAGAAGTGAAGTTTCAACAGTATAACATCAATAATACTCTCCAAAATAGGAGAGGAGAACCAAAAGTAGTCCCAATAACAATCAGCGCAGTACTACAAATCAAAAACATCCCTGTAACATCCCTGTAACATCCCGAAACAGGGCCTAAATGGAACAGAGGTTGCGAAACCACAAATCTGAGTAGAAAGGTTTATTACAATGAATTATCATGATTTACTGATTGACTAGATGCATGTGTTAGAGTACCGATAAGAAATTTTATAGATTACATGTTTAATTTGTCTATTAGAGCTTATTTGTAAAAGTTGTTGTAACAGCCTGATTTAAGGCCTAAACGGAACGATAGTTTTGGAACCATGAATCCGAGGTCAAAAAAAAATTATTTCGATTTAATTTTAAGGTTTATTTATTGATTGAGTAATTGTGTGAAAATTTTGTGAAGACATTTTATGTATAGGTGCCTAATTTCATAATTAGGACTAAATTGTAAAAATTGTAAAATATGAGTTCTAGATGTTAAAGGGGATTTAATTGAAATGATTCTTAAAGTGGATGTCCTTATTTAGTAACTAGACCATTTGATAATTTGGTGGACAAAAATGGGCATGAATAGGACAAATTTGAAAGAAAAGCCTTTAAGGGCATTTTTGTCATTTGGTAATTAAAAGAATTAAAAAGAGAAAATAAAGCCAAAATTGGTCCATCTTCTTCATGGAGGCCGAATATAGCATGGGGGAAGCCATGATTAGGGTTTCCAAGCTTTCCAAGCTCAATAATCCCAGAAAATGAGATTTGGACCTAGAATGGGAGAACAATCGAAAATCGGGAAAGTTGGTAAAATGGTCCTTTTGGCATCGAGGTAAGTTCGCATGTTTAATAAGAAATTAATTATGCATATTTGGATGTTAAATTGGTATTTCAGCTATAAATATTTTAGTAGTGAATTTCAGATATAGTAATTATTGTTCAATAATAATTCGACATTGAAAAGATAAATTATAAAAGGTTACATGTAAGCCCATATATGAAATATTGCCATGTATGATATTGAGAAAGTATAGAAAAACATAGTTTGAAGGGGATAAGTTGAATCGAAGAGGATTCGATAGATAAAAAGTATCAAAAAGCCCCGTATGAACCTTAGGAATGTTTGGGATACGAATATCATGACATTTGGGGTTATCAGACAGGACAGGAATAATCCATGTAAGTCCATATCAGACATATGGCTTTAGAAAGACAGGAATATTTCATGTAAGTCCATTTCCAGAACATGGCATTGACAGGCTATTATCAGGCAGGAAAACCCGAGTATCCTTAGTATTCCAAGTGGTTTAACGGGCTAATGTAAATGTTAAATTACAGGAAGGTTCAGGTAAAAAAATGATAAACAGGTCCAAGTGAGTTCGTAAGAACACCATAGTTATTAGTTGAGGAAACTTTCAACAAAGGAAAGGTAATTTATGTTTATAAGTTTTCAGTTTACACCATGAGAATGACATAAGTTGAAATATCTTAATATCAAGAAGGACTATGACTATGATTAGTGAGATGATGTAGGCATGCAAGGGAAATTAGTAAGTGATGAGCCTATAGTATATAGAGCCTTTGGTAAGGCCACAGATAAGTAAGTTGGGAAAGTAACAATTTAGCAATATTTATTCAAGCTGAAACAGCTTAGTAGTAAGCTAAATTTATTGTTACTGCTTATTACTTTACACGTGAACCTACTAAGCTTTATAAGCTTACTTCTTTTCCTTCCCCATATTTCAGAATACTTAAAAGCAAGCTCGGGTTGGAGGTCGTCGGAGATCGCTTCACACCATCGACTATCAAGTTACCAAATGGGTATCTTCATTTACAAATGTCCTAGTTTATGGCATGTATAGGGACTTAATATTTAGTAAGTGTTAATTATGTTATGGCCAATGTATGGCAGGTAAATATTTGATAAGGATTAGATATTGAAATAGCTAATTAAGAATATGTTTTGATGTTATGTATGCCTAAATGAAAGTGAATACATGGAAATCATGAAAAAGTAAAGTTGGCATTAAAACAGTATTAGATAGCAGCAGTGACGTGAATTTAAAAAAATTACTAAAAAATAGTAGACATGGAATTAGATGGTGAGTGAGATATAGAATTAAAGCTTAATGAGTCTATTTCCATGTGAAAGAAACAAGGGAAGCAAAGGAGTTGTAAATTATGAGGTATAAGAATTTGAGTGAGACTGCTCCAAATTGATTCCTTATTGAGTCTAGTTTGTAATAAAGCAAGCGGCATTGTTATTTGAATTTGGTACTGAGAGAAATCTGTTTTGTAGTGAACAGAGGTCAGGGCAGTTGAGTAGTGAAACAGGGGAAACTTTAAGTAATAAATTGTACAAATTGGCTAAGTCAAAAATTCTAGAAAAAATTAGTAAGAACATATATGAGTCTAGTTTCAGAGAAAATTTACGGAATTGAATTTTGAGTTCCGAAACCTGAGTTATGATTTTTTTAGCGATAGTGATGCAGTTAGACAACTTTATTATGGAACAGGGAAATGATATGTTTTGTTCCATTTAAGTAATCGGGAAATTTTCATTAATCCTGGTTGGTCCCGAATCATTTCAATTGTATGATTTAGGGTCTTGATGACCCTTTTTAGGGACATATTGAATGAATGAAAATAAATTAATTTTAGAAGCAAATTTTATACCCAGGTTGAGTAAGTTAAGTCCGGTAATGCCTCGCGCTCGACTCCGGCAACGGTCTCGGGTAAGAAGTGTTACACTCCTATGATCGAGTCAGTATTTATAATAGTAAATGTAATTTCCCTCCGGCCAATGAACACCTTTTACAGATAAATCGTGTTTGCTAAATAAGATTAAGCCATAGGAATGATAAGAAAACTAAGATAATGAAATCCAGTATGTAAATTTTTACTGAATTTTCAAGAATAAAAATGACATTGAATGATGAAGAGATCAATGATATACCAGAAAAAGTCGAAAAGAGTAATATCGCACATACATAATAGAAACAACTGTGATAGGGGCAATATAAATTGCATGATTGCAATTTAGAACTTCAACCAGTAAAACTAGAAAATAGTATCATGTGAATCTTATCATCAAGTCTTCTCTCAAACATAATTTATTAGAAAACCAAAGGAGAATAGAGCAATACCGGTCATGAGTGATCCAGACTTTCAGTAGTTTCCTTCTAATGTTATAATTAATTAGCCTTTCTATATGATAAGCATAACATCTGAAAATGAACATTTACATTTGCCTTTAAAAATATCAGAACATGTAGAATACCCGGAAGAAATCACTATAAGATATCCAATTTTAACCACTGCATTCAAATATCTTTACAATTTCATCACTACTCCACTGACTATTAGAGTCATCAATAATCTCACGTTATTCGGTTTGCTAAAGGAACTAATTCTGAAGAAATTTCTGGTTAATCCGATCTGTAGATACCATAACTGAATAAATTAACTATTCATAAATAACTTCTTCCTCAACAGTGACATTGCGTATTCTGTATAATCTTCAAAATAAATCTGATATCTCTCTTTAAAATCATCTTTGCTTACTAACCCATTCTCAGTTCTAACTGCATTATTGATCATTCAGTTACTAAACTCTTCAGTTTCACACTTGTGAACTTAATCAATATAAATCTTGTAAATTTCATTGAATAATACTTTACCGGTAAAGGTGTAATAGCCTGATTTTGGGCCTAGTAGGAACAGTGGTTTCGGGACCACAAATTCGACAAGGAAAAATTTCTTTTTATTATATTTTTATGGTCTACAAATTCACGAAATGATTTCGTGAAAATCTTGTTTGAAAATTTTGACGTTTGGGCACTAAGTTTAGTCAAAAGGATTAAATTGTAAAAAGTGCAAAACTAGAGTTCTAGAAGCTAGAGGTGTCAAATTCCTATGGAATTTTAAATTGCAGGTCCTTAAATGGGAATTAGACCATTAGTTAAATGGTTGGACAAAAATGGACATGTGAAATAGAATATTTTTAAGTTAGGGGCATTTTAGTCATCTAGTAATTAAAAGAATTAAAAAACCAAAATTAAAGCCAACTTTTGTCCACCTTTAAGCTATGGCTGAAATTACAATGAAGAAACCATGGCTAGGGTTTGTCAAGCTTCCAAGCTCCATAGTAAGTCCGTTCTAGCCCCGTTTTTAATGCTCTTTACTTTTTTGAAGTCGTTATCACTCGATTTACCTATTTCCACCATTTATTTGAGCTAGGGTTCATGTTCAAAAATTTACTCATGTGTGGCATGCATGTGTTTTGATTTTTCATTGTAGATTATGAAAGTTTGATTGTAATAATTGACTTTTACTAAGTGATTTTCAGTGAAAACGTCTAAAAGGACCTATTTGTAAAAGTTTATAAAATGTGTAGTAAAAGTTTATTCTAATAAAAAATGTGGGCTGCTACAATTATGAAAATGGTTTGGCTAGGCTTAAAGCACAAAGAAATTGAATGAAAATCATTCTACGAGCCTAGGGACTAATTTGTAAATATGTCAAACTTTAGGGGCAAAAACATAATTTTTCCATGATATATTTTTGGGTCTCATTGAATAATGTGACTAATAAATAAGCTAAATGTGATATTATAGATCAAGGAAAATAAGGTTCAGAACTAGAATGAGGGAAAAAGTGTTCGACGGTTAGGTCCTTTTTCACCATTTTTGGTATCGAGGTAAGTTTGTGTGTAAATAATGAAACATTTCATTATTATGTATTTAATGCTTTAATATTGCATAAATTGTATAATTGTCTTTGTGGAGTTGATTAATGATGACACGATGACGATTTGACAAAGATTTGATACTTGAAATCTCGGTTGAACCTTATGAATAGATAGGATAAAAATGTCATGACATTAGGGTTATTGAGATCCCGTAAAAGACCATATCTGGGATATGGCATCGACATGTAATTTCATGTAAGACCATGTCTAGGACATGGCTTCGAAACGATACTTTATATAAGACCATATCAGGGATATGGCATTGATATGAGACATCGTGTAAGACCATAGCTGGGCTATCGGCATCGATATGTGATCCCATGTAAGACCATATCCGGGATATGGCATTGGCATCTTACTATGTGTATGAGATTTCCCGAGTATCATTTGGTATTCCAAGTTGTGACAGCCCTATTTTGACCCTAGTCGGGAAGTGGTTTCGGGACCACTAAACCGAGTCTTTGAACTAGTTGATTTTAATCTCCTATGTGTAATTTATGTGCTAAATGTATGTGTAAATTTTTAATGTTTGAATTTGACAAATTAAATGCGAATCTATTAACAAGGGCTTAGTTGAGAAACTTAGAAACTTAGATGGACAAATTATAATGACTAAAATAAGGAAAGCTTTGAAATAATTGGATTTGCATGTCAAATATGCATATTTGCACATTAGTGGCCGGCCATGCAAGTTTTTCAATGATTATTTTTGTATTTTGTGTTATTAAATAAAATGTGATTGGTGGTTAAAATATTAGATAATTAATTAATAAAAGAAAAGGGTGAAAAGAACAAAGTTGTTCTTATTTGTTCATCTTTGCCGAATTTGAAGAGAAAAGGGGGGAGAAATAGTTTCTTGCAATCGGTTTTGATTAAGGCTTGATTGGGGTAAGTTTAATTGTTTTCTTTGAAAATTTTAGGTGCATTTTGGTTGTTAACTTGTATTCTATCTAGCCCATGGCTTATAATTTAGTTAATTTGGAAGAAACTTGTTCGATCAAGGTTGTGGTTGTATGAAACCTTGTTAGTTGATATTGAAAATAGCTAATGTAGTTAATAGGTGTTATAGAGGATAATTTTGAGGTTTGGTATAGGCAATGGCGCAATTGCCAAATGTGAAGGTGTTTATAGTTGAGGGAAATTTGTGTGCTTGAGTGTTAAATTTGATAAATTTTGATTTAGAAAATAATTTAGATTCGGTTTAGGTGAATTATGGTATAAAATACTTTGAATTCTATGTGGAATAGGGATATGCTATTGCCGAATGTGGTTTTAAGTATCTACTTGAACAATTGTTGTTGTTAAGTCTTTGAAAGTAGAGAATGTGGCCATTCGGGTTGTGGGAAGTTGAATTAGGAAATTTAGGTTTGATAAGTGTCGTTTTAAAGATAGATTTGAGGGTTATAAGCTTTTGGTCATAGTAGTTATATGCCAACTTATGTTGTTTTAATGCCTTAAATTAGGAAATATGCATGTCTTAAAAATTCATGTAAGTCGAGTGGGTTAGTAAGTAAGACTAGGTGTGACTTATGTATACCAAGCATAAAGATGCATATTCGGACAACTTAAGGTAATACAATTGATGATAAGACTTGATGTGATTAAGTGTATACCTTGAAAAACGTTAAGTGTTAAGGTATGTGTAACCGTGACTAAATATGATATTGTTGGGAGTATGCTAGATACTCAAGTATTTAGCAAATGAGAGAATAGATCTCCTTGCTTAAAATGTGATAAATTGAATGAGTTGGTGATTATAAATTTTGTGACTTTAGTCTTGAATGAAACTTTGATAGTGATTAAAGTGGCCGAATACTTGATATAATAGGATTTTGATTAGCACATTCTTTCATTGTTTAAACCAAAGCTCAAGAGCACATAGGGACAGCTTCGGATAAAGGGAAGGCCAAGGTCACGGAATAGTCAAATCGAAATTTCTTAGAAAAGTACAAGGTAAGTTCTTGGGTAATGAATTTTAGCTCATGACATGACAAATTCATAGTATTTGTGCATATTATATTAATATAGACTTATAGATTATACTTGAATAATGTTGTGGAAAAGAATATTTGTGAAATTGTTGGAAGTCAAATGCTAATTAAGTTTGGTTATCATTTGGAATGAAATGTGCTCTTTTGGTTATGACTTGTAAATCGAATGTTGTATGTGGGTAAACATGTCATGATTGTATTCGAATAATGAGAAAAATATTCAAATGTGATATGATCAGAGCTTAGTCTCGAAGCGCTTACGAGCCAGTGTTAAAATCTGAGTTTAGTCTCGAAGGGCTTACGAGCCAGTGTTAAAATCTGAGCTTAGTCTCGAAGGGCTTATGAGCCAGTGTTAAAATCTGAGCTTAGCCTTGAAGGGCTTACAAGCCAGTGTTAAGAAACAGGTTTGGTCCTGAAGACCATCTGTGGGGCATCATATCTGGGTTGAAACCCTGTAAGTATTCTTACGAGAATTCATTTACTAAAGGTCAGAAATAATTTCAAACAAATGTGCTACTTACTGTAAGATAGCCAGGTATGCATTTTACTCTTGTTGAGAATTTGATTATCTTTGAATTGTGACTTTTGAAATTCGGTAAGGATGCATAGAACATTGTTAATCATTCAAATGTTTACGATCCGATTATGAGGCATGAGTTTTGATTTTTGGAGAGTTCAACTTTGTAAATATGAGATACATGTGAATATGTAAGGGATAGAAATAGAAATTTGGAATGAATGTACTCGGTTATGTGTTGAGCTTTATTGGACACATTGATCTGTTCTTTGTGATATGAATGATATATGTGGTATTTTAGTTATGTCCTTACTCGACCATAGAATGAATTTAACAAATTTAGATGTTACTATGCCATCTCTTTTTAAATGATTTTTGTTACTTAAGAACTTACTAAGCAAATGATTGCTTACCCCGTTGCTCTTACTTTCTGTTTTATAGATCTCTCTTGATAGCTACGATCTCGGGAGCTCCAGGGTAGAAGTCATCCACACTATCAAAACATCTTTTGGTATTTTGAATCTTAACCTTCAAAATGGCATGTATAGACTTGACATTTTGTTGTAATTTGAAGACGATCTTGAAGTTGTAATTAAGTTAGCTATACAAAAAATGGCTTACCGAATGCTTTTCATCCATAACTATGGTTTAATACTTGATTAAGTTATATGTGTTTGGAAGTTCAAGTATGCATTGTATAAAATAGGTTCGAATTATATCATTTTCTTGATATCTATGTCTTACAAAACTATAAGGTTTAAATGTGATCGAAAATAATTTTGAATGTAACCTTTTTGATATGCTTATAAGGACTATAGAAAGTTACACGAAATTTGTGGGCATGATACATTTACGTTGTTTTGAATTTGGTAATCGGCCTAGTTGATCTTGATTTTGAGTCTTATTAAACTTGGATATTCTTCGTATCATCTGAGTAGAAATGGTCTTGAATGAAATGGTTAGGTGTGATCATTGATCCGGTATATGAGTGTTAGAATATGAATGTGCTAATGACTTGAATTGTTTGAGTGACATCTTGCTAAGTTAAAATGAAGGTCGGGTGATGCCTCTTGACCCTCCTGCGACGGGTACGGGTCTAGGGGTGTTACACAAGTGGTTCAACGAGTGATTCAAAGATTATGTCAAAGATGTGACTGGGTTATGAGTTCTTACAGGTATGTTCGTAAAGTTTATAAGCATTGGCTTCATGATATTATGAGTTCATGATCACTATGAAAGTGACCTTAAGGTAATCTTGTGAATAAGTATTTATGTTGATGGTGGGTAAATTCATGGTAACTTCAGTTAAGAATCATGTGTTAGGCTTTTGAGCCATATCAAATTGAGAGATAAGATGTTTATTTCACTTGATTTGTGATTCATTGGATATGTGTGAAAAATGAAAGATTTGCACAATTGCCTATTAAAATGGTTATGAAAGTATGTGAAGTTAAGATGTTAAGCGTTGGGCTTGAAAATATGAATACGTATAATTATTATGCATGTTACTACAAGGCTTGAAACGATTTGTTAATGATTATTATGGTATGTTATATTGGAGAGATTATGACCTTCTGGAAAATCTTAAGATGTATTAAATTATGTTTATAATTTGAAGGGGGTAAGCATTGTGATTGAGTAAGTTACGCCTATGGAGATTAATGATGTTTATGTTGTGTTACATTATGTTTATTATATAACAAATGTATGACTATTGTTGCTTATTATTTTCATACGAACTTACTAAGCTTTGTAGCTTACTCCCCTTCCTTTCCTATATCTTATAGGGGTGTATGTTAGCTCAAGTTGGAGATCGCCGGAGATGTTATTACACTATCAAGCTATCATCGTGGGGTAAAAGTGAATACAAACCTCTTAAGTTTATGGCATGTATAAGGACTTGGTCTTTTTGTTATATGTCATGTTGGTTTAGCCAAATGTGTTGGCTTATGATGATAATTAATTCATTTGTATAAGGCCATGAGATGTGGCTCATACTGATTATTGGGTTGTAAACCTATTCATATATGCATGTATGTGCCCATGCCATTATGACATTGCCTATAGTTATTGATGGTTGAATGATGATATGTTGCTTGTAACATACTAAAATTGAGTTGGATGAAGGATGATAGTTTTGTGTGTGTATATGTTGGTATGAAAATGCATGCAAGCAAGTGAGTGAAGTTTAATTGTATGTGAGGTGGTGTAATTGGTCTTGATAAAGTATGAAGTCTTATGCACGTATAAGTAGAGATGAAATGATCATGATCATGTCTTGTTAGTGTATGTTATGTGTTCAATCATGCCTTGTTAAGTGTCATTAAAAGTGTACAAGTAATGCCCTAGATTTTAGGGCTTCTATAATTTTGCTTATTTTCAGTAACTGCATATTTGGGTGTTTTATGTTGGTGTTTGGGTATGTTTAGGGGGTCTTTGGAAGGCCTGGATTAAAGCCTAGGTCTTGGTGGAATTTTGATTTTTGGCTTAGGAAAGTAGGGATGTTAGCTCACGGAGTTTAAGTTTAATTTTCGTGAACTCATGTCACAAGGAGCCTAGTGGTGGAGTGGCTGTGCCGTCATTAGCAAGGTGGGGAGCAAGGAGTGTGGCGCCATGAGCAAGGGGGACTGGGGTTCAAATCCCCTTTCAAGCAAGTATTTATATATTTTTGCTAGGAGTGTACGGTAAGTGGTAGACTGGGGTTCGAACTCTGAAGGTGGTTATTGACTGGATCATGGCAAGTTTGAATTGAGATTTGAATTCGAAGAAGAGTGGATTAAGGAGCAAATCAAGGAGGAAATTTGGGGATTGAGGAATGAGGAGGGAGTTGGCTAAATTTGGGTGTCTAAGGGGTGTGTATTCGGCCATTTGTTGCCAATTTTGATTGAGGGACTTTTAGGAATTTGGCATTTTGTTTTGTCGTTTAGGTGATCTCGTTTTGTCCAATTTGGTGCTTTTTCGTTAGTGGGTTCTCTACTTTTGCTTCATTGCTAAAACTTGCCATGCCACAAGGGCTCTACTTCACTTATCTTGCAAGAGCCGAACCTATACTTTCCTTCCCTTCTCCTTTGTTTCATTGATAGAGCCGAATCTCATATTTCCTCTAGTTTTCGCATAACCTTTCTCTCCTCTCTTTGAATCTTTTTATTCATCTTTCTTTGCTCTAGCTAGTGGTGAATCAATTCCCTGTTTATCTCTTGGAGCTGAATCTTATTGCTCCGCCCCTCACTCGTTCTTTTCTAAGTCAAATTCAATTCTCTGTCTAGCCGAATCTAGGCCATCATTTCGATGTATTCCTTCAAAACCGAATACCCTAGTTCATACACCTCCTGTTGTGATTAAATTAAGTTTAGATGGAATCTAGGCTTAGAGAGTGGTGGTTCCTTCTATCGTCATTTCGGCCAAGCAATCGTTCGGGTAAGAACTTTAGCCTTTATTTCCTTTCTTATAGAAGATTATGGGAAAAAGCCGAAAAACGCCTATCTCCTTGATGCCAATCAGTTTTGAGGCTTTTTCTTTTAGGTCAATTTAAATCACTTCTCGTTTGATTTGTTATATTTTAGTTACTCGTGGAATCGAAAGTCACAAAGGTGGTGCATCATGTGATTTAGGGGAACAACTGAGATCTAATGATAGGGTTCGACAAAGGTAAGTAAAGATAAGTTGGTTGGATATGGCCGAATGTGGTAGGTGTTAATTTTGTTGATTTCGATAGATGATAGTTAACAGTGCGTTGTAAACAATTGTAGGATAAGTTAGTGCGGATCTCGGCGGGGTATTGCAAAATAGATGTGTAACTACACCCTCTGTAGTGTAGGTCGGCAAAAGCCGAAATGCCGAAACATGGGCATATCGAAGCCCATTAGCGTGCTAATGCTATTGGGCCAATCTGAGCCTATAAAATGAATTTTAGTTCATGGAGAACATTAGAGGTGAATCTACACATTTAGGCTATATTAGGCTCGATTGGGCCGAAGCGGGCCCAATAGGCCTATGGGCCCATAGGAGAAAAATGTCCGATGAGTGATTATTAAAGGTAAATTAGTAAAAATCTGGAATTTTGAGCAGAAAATTTGGCGTAGTAGATCATGTAAGAGCATGCCCAAAGATCAATCACGAGATAGTTGTGATAACATACTTGATTTATCATGTTTATTAATATAAGGCTTTGCCATTATTATTTCAGTTTCATTTCTGTGTGCATAAATAAACTGTTTTATAATAATGTCCTAAGAATAATATGATTATTCTTAAAAGATCCTTAGTCAAGTATTATTGTTGGCTAGGACAATAATAATGCATTAAGACTAACATGTAGTTGATTGATGATAAAGAGTTGTCATTGATATGGAGTATTAGAATCAATGCATGAATATGTGCGTTAGAGAACAACATATTGGACTGACCCGCTATGAGTATGTTTCTTGGATTATTTTGTAATTGTCACAATATTACTCATAGTGATTAATATGTATATGATCCTCATACTTGAGATCATCATCATTCCAACATCGTGAGTTGTATATTTTGATATAGTCAAACGAACACCGTAATTGGTTGTTCTATTAAGACTAATGTTGGATATACCACAATCTATGTAGAGGGATATGGTTGATCAATATAGGATAAGTCCCTCCTACATAATAGGAGTAATATCTCAGGCCACTTGATTGAGTGAGACTAGAAATGCATGGCCATGCTCAAATAAGTTGATATGAGATGTCATACTTATTTGTATATCATAGTCTACTCAAGGTATCAAGAAACATGGGATGGACTATGCAAGTGTGACTATTCCATGACTTGTGTCCATTCCAAAGATATAGGACTTAAGGATTAATGCATGAAAAGTTAATCACAAAAGGTTATGTCGAATCATGACTTCTTGTAACTTAGGTAGCAATGATGCATTGCTAGATGCCACTAATTGTTTGTAACATTAGAATAGTTCTAATATTACTGCTAACGTTACAAGAACCTATAGGGTCACACCCTGCGATTGAAATGAACGGAGTAAAACATAGTTGGTATTGTGTCTGGTTGTCATATGAATTAAATTAATTATAGAATTAATTTAATTGGGCAATCAAACTATTGAACATACTATATGTACAAGGATGTTGTACACATAATCAGAACATAATTTTTCTAATATATCAATTTTGTTCATATATATATAAATTTAAATAAATATAGTTTACCGAAATCTTTATTATAATTAACGTAATTATAATTTTCGGTTAAACGTTATTATATTTATTTTAATGATGACTATTATGATTCAGATTATATATGGCAATAAATATTTGTTATGAATATATACCAATTAATACAGAGTTATATATAGCAAGGGTAAAAACCCTAAAGAGCTAATATATAGGCAATCCCGAAACTATGTTAAAGGGTCTAGTAGCCGTCAAAACAATATAATCTCTAAAAATAGTTTTCTGGGATATTACCGTTTGTTGTCAATTGGGTGGACTACGTAGAGGCCTACATCGGTAAAGGTTGCGGCTTGGTTCGATAGTGCTTCAGGATTCTCGTTGCCTTGGCATCGCTGTCTACTCAGATTGAAGTTTCGGTAATTTCGAAACCTTTATCACCCCGATTCGTTCCTTACACATGGATCTATGGTATGGATCGCCGGAAAAATTTTATTATTCTAATTTTCCACTGCACCTTGGAGGCACCGGTGTTCCTTCAGATCACTCAGACGAGTGGCCCTGCATGGGCCGATAGGGGCTTCAAGGCCCAAAATTATGTTTAACCTAATTAGTGAATCTGGGGTGCTAGGCATGATGTGGGATCTGTTAAGAGGTTGTATCTAGTGTTAAGGAATTAAAATCTAAGGGTAAGAATTAAAATATCGCTGAGGGGTAAAATTACCATTTTACCCTCAGTGCTGGAAATGACTATTATATCCATGGAGGGTAGGTTGATGACCATGCATGATTAATTCTATATCTACTATTCTGTAAGCATGACATATATATGTATTCTGTTTTGTGTACTTGCATGGGGTTGGGATTATGATAAAGGAGGAAGTTCTGTTATAGTGGCTACGCCACATCTTCTGTTAAACAGTGGCATTGCCACTCATTCTGACTCTGGTGGCTCTGCCACAATTTTCTGTACTAGCAGCTTTGTTGCACATTGGTGTGTGGGCTTGTAACACCCCAAACCCGGCCCAGACGTTACGGCCGAATCATGTATGCCACATCACCTACAACTGACCTAGTTACTAAGATTAGGGTGAGCTTTGCAAAAACTATTATTTTGAAGTTTTAAAAGAAATTGCCGATTTACTTAATGAATATCCTATTTACTACCGATCATTAAAGGTTTATTTAAAAACATGACTTTTATTACACTTTTGGAGTGTGCATTTGGTTTTGAACACACATGTTTATCATGCTATTTTAAAAACAAGTAACTTTTATAAAAACACGCCTTAGGGCTATCCGATTTCATAAACAATTTAAACAATATTAATCTTAAGTTAACAACAATTTAAATAAGTAAAAAAAATTAAAACCCGAAATGAAAATAAATAGAGCGGCCTTATTACAACCCAAAACCATAATAAAATAATTTAAAATAAATACAGAAATTAAATGAATTAAAATAAAACTTAGTTAAAAACCAGAACTTTAATCTTTGTGGCCACTCTGAATCCCTCCCAGCTCCAAGTCCACCAACTAGGGCTCACCTGCATGGATGGAAGAAAGAGGGGGTGAGTTTGGAAACTCAGTGTGTATAGAAAGCCCATCCAGAGCCCTAGTCAGCTCAAGCTTATTGGGCCTAAGCCCTATCTAGATACAGTATACTGGGCCTTAGCCCTTTTCAGATAATAGTAATTTGGGCCTTAGCCCTTTTCAGATAACAGTACGGCCCATAGGCCCATTTCAAAACAGAACAGATATTAAATATAGATGCAAACCCAAACCCAACCTAAATCCAGCCGCTACACTCCACCCGTACCAGCCCTACACACCATGTGGGGAATAACTCAACCCACCCGGCCCTACACTCCACAGTTGCAGCATAGCTGCTCAGATATCAGTAATTTGAGGCGAAGCCTCCAGTACATGGTCAAGCCACTTTCAGTACTTCCTCCATCAATATCCCAGTCCCATACAATAGATAATCATGTAATGAACAGAAAACAGTAACACATGTAGTTCAGTTAGGTCAAACCCTATGGGTATAACGATAATTCTACACCTAGGGGTAAAACCGTAATTTCTCATCCCTGAGGATATTTCAGTAATTCTATCAGTTTTTAGGGTTTTTATGCATATTTTAGTCTCCAATAATCTAACTTTTGTCTCAGCGATTATTTAACTTGTTTTAACAGTTTTATGCTATTGGTCCTAAAACCCCTAATGGGCCCTATAGTGCATATTAGCTACTTAAGCCCATTTAGTTCAGATTTTATGATCAATTTATCAGTTTAACCAGTTTTGAACTTACAGTTTATCAGTACACATTAAGTACTCATTTTCACCTATATGGGCCCGTAAGCCAATTGGGCCGACTTTTAGCCCATCAAGGCCCAATTACCAAAAAACACGAAATTACACATACAACTATCTCAGCACTTGCGATTTTAGATCCAACGATTTCCAACCATCTTATGAGCATTCGCACACTCACAAGCACACAAAATGTTGGAATTTCAGCATTTCGACTTTTCAGCTTTTGCCGATTTGAACTAAAGAAGGGTGTTCGATACACACCTAATTCGCAACGACTACTAACAAGATCTCCCACGATATCCTACAACCAATTACCACAACTCTTAGATTACAAATCTTCAATAACCAATCCCAATATTCACTTACCATATTCAGCCATCAACACCTAGGCCCTTAAGATCTTACCTTTGTCGAAACTAGTGACTAGATCTAGATCTAGATCAAGTCGTTCCAAAGATCCAAGCCCTCGTCAGTAATCTCTGAATCACACTAACACCAAAAGAAACCGATTAATACAACCCCTTAGAGTCTTAGGCCCTAATCGATAGCCTCCCTAAACTATATAGACTTCGACTTTTTCTAAATCACAAAATAACGTATAGATCTGGGGTGATGAGCACTTACCACTAATTCCCCTTCCATTTCTACTTAGATCTGATGTAGATCTAGCCCCTAAATGCTAGTAGAACTCGAATCTAGGAGATCTAAAGTTCTAGCTATAAGCTCTTAAGAATGTGGCATTTTTGGCTTTTAACTGGTGAAGAAGAAGATGATTTGGGGTAGTAGTTTTGGAGTAGTGTTGCCGACAAGTACTAAGGGTTCACAGGATGAAAGAATCGGCTACCACAGATGAAGAAAATAAGGGAAATCCAGCTTAAAGAAATCAGTAGCAAAAGGCAGTTTTGGGGATTTTGACTTTTATGGCAATCGGCTATGGTGGTTTTGAGAAGAATGGGATTGAAAGAGAGGATGATTTGAGTAGTAGAGATGTTTGGCTAGAGAAGAAATCAAAAAGAAAAAGAAAAGAATGGGAGAGGAGAAGAGAAAAGAGGAATTGGCACAGAGGAGGCTTGTCTTGCATTTTCGGCTTTTGGCACACTAAGGGAAGAATAGAACTTTAGGTGGCTAACCCTAATTTACCAATACAGAAAAAGAAACGAAACTAACTCTAATCACTACTTAAGCAATCGGTCCAACTTCCCTAAGGCCCTAGCTGAATGTCCACTTAACTTTATCACATGCCCAGTACATGCTGAAAAATAAAAGTATCAATACGCTTACCTTGTGACTTGAACTCAGGCTCTCAACCCTCATCCACATGCCACTTTTTTAGGAGTTTAGTGGCGCCACCTTGCCACTTTACCAAGGCCCTATTTGTGTTATAATTTACGAAGTTTTTCTTAAAAGCCCACCTAAGCAAGTCCTATTTCACTTAAAAACCAAAATTGTTATTTTTGCCGGGTTTTAACTTAGGCTTGGGCCTCCTAAAGGCCCACTAACACATTTAAACACCATTTCAGTATCTAAAACTCAAAATTTTTAGAATTTCACCAAAAATCACAAAAACCTGAAAAATCCCGAAAATCAGGGCGTTACAGGGCTGGGTGGGTTGAGTTATTCCCCACATGGTGTGTTGGTTGGTACGAGTGGTGTGATGGCTGGCTAGGGTGGGCTTTGCATATTCTCTATATCTGTTATGGGTCTGGGCCTGATCTATTTCTGTTTGGGGCTTTGGCTCATTCTGTTCTGATGGGAGGTTGCATACTGAGTTGCCATCAACTCACTCTGTTAAATTTTGACATATGCAGGTAACCCCCAGATTTAGTGGATTTAGAGTCATGACCGACTCGAGGTGGCCACATGTTTTCAACTTTCTGCATCAGTTGGATTTTCACTATTTACTTTTCTATTTTCGTTTCTATTTGGGTTTGAGTTTTGTAATAAGGCCATTATGGGGTTTTAAATTTTTAATTTGGGTATTTGTTTATTTTGAATGACCATGGTATGAAATCAGTTAATTAATCAAGTTGGGCTTCTAAAATGGGTGACAAATGTTTTGAAGGAAAAACCACGTTCTATATTTCTTTTGTTTTCGCAACCTAACTCGATAACTTGATTTTCGTAACGATTTAAAAACTAAGGAAAGAGAGTTTTTTTCTAACTAGACGGACTTGTGGTAAACAGGACCCTATCTTATGTATAGTTCTTTAAATGGTTTGGGGTGTTACATTTAGTGGTATCAGAGCCAGTTTGCAACAACTCGGCTGTGGAGGGGTTTGAAAAAAAATGATTTCTTTTTTTTAAGCATTTTCGAAAAAGTTATAAATTACAAAGGATTTTCTAGCAAACTTCTTTTAAAATTTCTAGCCGACATATCAAAAGGTTTCTCTCATGTAGTTTTAAATGATCTCTGAAATGTGGCATATCAAGTCACTGGCCCAAATCTGTAAGGTTTCTGAATCATTCTGATATATTCTATTATATATGTAAAATAACTGAGACACTGCTTTAGTTAGTACTAAGACTCTGTAGTTAGGGAAAACTTAAACTGTAAGGAAAACTGAAACTTTAGAAGCTCGAAAACTATAGAGAGATCTGGATTTGTGAGAATAGGCCCTAAAAATCTCTGATTTTTGCATAAGAGATCTGTAATAAATATTGAACAATGACTAAGGCATAAAATTTCTTAAATCAGATAAAGTGAGATGAGCACGAGAGCGGCACGTGGACGAGGCCGTGGTAGAGGCTGAGGAAGTGCGCAAGAAGGATCTTCTGAATCAGGGCACATGCCTGCTGCAGAAGCACCAGTGCCGCCAGCGATAGAGACTGGGTCTGATGATCAAGTAGCCAGGGATGATGCTCTATCCCAGGCAATGCTCCGTGTTTTGGAAAGGGTTGCCAGAGCAAGTACTAGAACAGTAAACCGTGGGTCAATTTCTGAACGGCTTCGAGCAAATGGAGCGAAAATTTTCAGGGGCATTTCTGGTGTAGCTCCGAACGTACCCGAATATTGGTTGGAGGCCACTGAACAAATTATGGATGACCTAGACTGCTCGGTGGAGCAGAAGTTAAAAGGAGCAGTATCTCTACTGCAGGAAGAGGCCTATCAATGGTGGCTCATTGTAAAAGAAGGTACAATAGCTGATCAGATAACGTGGGATTTCTTTAAGACAGCATTTCAGGGAAAATATGTTGGGGCAAGTTATGTGGATGCCCGTAGGAAGGAATTTCTAAACCTAACTCCGGGAAATAAGTCCGCAGCGGCGTGTGAGGCAGAATTCCTAAAGTTAAGTCGGTATGCGCACGGAATCATGGCGACCGAATATGAGCATAGTGTGCATTTTGAGGATGGGCTAAGAGATGAACTGA
Source organism: Gossypium stocksii (assembly GCA_020496765.1). NCBI lineage: Eukaryota > Viridiplantae > Streptophyta > Magnoliopsida > Malvales > Malvaceae > Gossypium > Gossypium stocksii. The sequence goes on along the minus strand of CM035624.1, from coordinate 76,620,017 downwards.
GGGTACTGATCGCTCCGCAGAGAGAACGTGACTTTGCTGCCTTGGTTGAGAAAGCTAAAATAGTCGAGGATGTCAAGTGCTCAGAACGGCAAAATTGGAAAAAGGAGAGAAATAGGTTTCGGAGAGATGCGGGTCCGTCTGGGAGGCCTGTCAAGAGGACTGGGGCCGCAAAACCAGTTAGAGCAATGGCAGCTGAAGTGGTAAGGGCTCAGATTTGTGCTGAATGTGGGAGGTCAAATCCAGGCGAGTGTAGGAGGAGCAAGGGTGCATGTTTCCGATGTGGGGCTATGGATCATCAAGTGAAAGATTTCCTCAGAGGCCGATTCAGGTACAACCTACAGAAAGGAGAGTCGCTCAACCTGTGAGAGGTGGACTGCCACCTAGGGGTCGCAGACAGGGTCGCGGTGATTATGGTAACGAACAGGGTCGTGGAGCACCAGGCAGAGAAGCCGAAAATGCGGTGGCTGGATAACCATTGTTGGTCTGTGCTGCTCGTAGGCGTGAAGAAGGTGATGCACCAGATGTCATTACTAGTATGCTCCTAATTCATAGTGTTCCTTATGTTGCTTTGATTGATATTGGTTCCACGCATTCTTATGTGGCTTGTGATGTATCTGAGAAATTGGGTATGCAATCTAAGAACACTGTGAGTGAGGCATCTGTAGTTAGTCCCCTGGGTAACTTGGTTAGAGTAGACAAACTTTTTAGAGATGTACCCCTAGAAAATCAACGTAAAATCTTTTCTGCGTTTGGAGAATTTGATCTCATCTTGGGGACGGACTGGCTCGTGAAGCATTAAGCAAACGTGGATTGTGCTACATAGCGCATTGTACTGAAGACTTCAGAGGGTGACGAGGTAGCTGTAATAGGGGAACGAAGGGATTATCTGATAAATGTTACTTTAGCATTAAGGGCTGAAAAGTTGATTCATAAAGGTTGCGAAGCGTTTCTAGCTTATGTGAGCAATTCTGAGTCCAAAGGTCCTTCAGTAGGAGAAGTAATGACTGTTAAGGAATTCATAGATGTTTTTCCTGACGAGTTGTCTGGTTTGCCTTCAAATCGTGAAGTCGAATTTGGTATTGATGTGCTACCAGGAATAGCTCCCGTGTCCATCGCCCCCTACAGGATGGCACCCAAGGTGTTGGTTGAGCTAAAGGCATAGATCTAAGAACTTCTGGATCGAGGTTTTATCTGACCGAGTGTGTCTCCGTGGAGAGCACCAGTACTTTTTGTTATGAAGAAAAATGAAACGATGCGTATGTGCATAGATTACCATCAGTTGAACAAGTTGACTATCAAGAATAAGTACCTTCTGCCAAGGATTGATGATCTGTTTGATCAGCTCAAGGGAGCCTCGATATTCGCCAAGATCAATCTTCGATCTAGTTATCATCAATTAAGGGTTAAGGAGGCAGACATCTACAAGATGGCATTCAGGACGAGGTACGGGCACTCCGAGTTTTTGGTAATGCCGTTTGGTTTAACGAATGCACCAGCGACCTTCATGGATCTTATGAATCTGGTTTTTCAACCTTACTTGGATCAGTATATGGTTGTCTCCATAGATGACATTCTGATATATTCAAAGTCTGAGGAGGATCATGATAAGCATCTTCATATAGTTCTGCAAATTTTGAGAGAGAAGCAACTCTACGCCAAATTCAGTAAGTGTGAGTTTTGGCTTCGAGAAGTAACATTTTTGGGACATGTCGTTTCTGCCGAGGGAATTAGAGTTGACCCCCAAAAGATAGAAGCGGTGTTGGAGTGGAAACTGCCAAAGACGGTGTCTGAGATTCATAGTTTTCTAGGCTTGGCAGGGTATTACAGGCGGTTCGTGGAAGGGTTTTCTATCATTGCTGCACCGTTGATGAAGTTGTTATGAAAAGGGGCACCATTTGTCTGGTCTGACCAACAACAAGAGAGTTTTGAGAAACTGAAAAGGGTGTTAACGGAGACGTCTGTTTTAATTCAGCTGGAGTCTGGAAAGGAGTATACCGTGTTTAGTGATGCGTCGCATGTTGGGCTAGGTTGTGTGTTGATGCAAGAAGGGAAGGTAGTTGTGTATGCTTCACGGCAACTTAGACCACATGACGAGAACTACCACACTCACGACTTGGAGTTGGTAGCAGTCGTGTTTGCATTAATGATCTAGAGGCATTATCTCTATGAGGAGAGGTGTACTATTTACACAAACCATAAGAGCCTCAAATACCTCCTTACTCAAAAGGAGCTGAATCTTAGGCAGCGAAGATGGATCGATTTGCTTAAAGATTATGACTGCTCTATTGAGTATCACCCTGGAAAGGCGAACGTGGTAGCAAATGCTTTGAGCCGTAGGGTTGTATCTGATCTGAGAGCGTTGTTCGCTCGTCTTAGCCTTTATGATAACGGAAGTCTATTGGTAGAACTTCAGGTAAGGCTAACTTGGACAGAGCAGGTCAAGGAAAAACAAATGTTGGATGAATCTTTTGTTCCTCGGTTCTAACAAGTGAACAGTGGTGAGAATTCTGATTTTGGGTTAAACAATGAAGGAGTTTTGTGTTTTCGAGGGAGAATCTGTATGCCAAAGGACTTTGATCTGAGAAAGTTGATTCTGAAAGAGGCTCATGGCAGCCCATATGCCATGCATCCTAGAGGGAATAAACTTTATAGGGATCTACGAGAACTGTATTAGTGGCCTGGACTTAAGCGCGAGGTAACAGAATTTGTGAACAAGTGTCTAACATGCCAACAGGTGAAAGCTCAGCATCAGCTACCTTCTGGGCTTTTGCAACCTATTAAAATTCCACTGTGGAAGTGGGAGAGGGTAACCATGGATTTTGTAAGTGGGTTACCATTGACGCCTTCCAAGAAAGACTCGGTCTGGGTAATAGTTGACAGGTTAACCAAATCCGCCCACTTCATACCAGTCAAAATGGATTATTCTCTTCAAAAGCTTTCTAAGTTGTATGTATTTGAGATAGTTCGTCTTTACGGTGTGTCGGTATCGATTATTTCTGACAGAGACCCCAGATTTACGTCTCAGTTCTGGAAAAAGTTACACGAGGCGTTGGGTACGCTAGATTTCAGCACTGCCTTCCACCCACAGACGGATGGGCAGTCAAAAAGGGTAATTCAAGTGTTGGAAGACATGTTAAGTGGTTGTGTTATTGATTTCCAAGGTAGCTGGGAAGACTACTTACTGTTAGCAGAGTTTACTTATAATAACAATTACCAGGCAAGTATTCAGATATTACCATATGAAGCGTTATATGGTCAAAGGTGTCGTACACCTATCTGTTGGACCGAGTTAGAGGAACGATAGATGTTGGGGCTAGTGTTAGTTTCCAACACAGAGGATAAAGTTAAGCTGATTAGAGACCGGTTGAAGGAAGCATCTGATAGGCAGAAGTCATACGTAGATCTGAAGCACAAAGAAATTGAGTTTGCGGTAGGGGATTTGGTGTTCTTAAAGGTTTCACCTTGGAAGAAAATCCTGAGATTTGGAAAGAAGAGCAAATTAAGCCCTCGTTTTATTAGACCTTACCGGGTTTTGAAAAGAGTGGGTCTAGTGGCTCATCAACTTGAGTTGCCTTCAAAGTTAGATCGAACCCATGACGTCTTCCATGTATCTATGTTAAGCCGGTACCGTTCTGATCCCTCCTATATCATACCAGTTGAAGAAATAAAGGGTAAGTCTTGTGACAGACGTAATTTGACCCTAGTCGGAAAGTGGTTTCGGGACCACAAAATCGAGTCACGAAAATAATTAAATGTTAAATTTCATGTCTATTATATGTGCAATTGCATGTGTGAAATTTTGATTTATTGAATTTTGTCATTTGGATGTGAAATTAACTAAAAAGGATCTATGTGAGAAATTTTAAAAATGTGATAGATAGATGTAAACGGGACCGATTATTGCATGGACTTAAAAGAGGGGATTTGCATGTCAAATTCCCCCTTTAAAGCTTAGTGGGCGACCATGTTAATGATGAATTCCATTATATGCATTTTATAATAATAATAAATTAGTTAATGGTTTAAACTATGTAAAAAAAAAAGCTTGTCCATCTTTGTTCATGTTAGCTGAATATTGAAAGAAAGAAAGAAGAGAACTCAAGCTAGGTTTCGGCCCTTTATTTACGGTATGTTCAAGGATTTTCTTGATACTCTTGTGAAATTTTCATAATTAATGCATGGTTTATTTAGTTCATGTAAAAATTTGTAATATGGTTGAGGAATGCATGTTCGATCATGGTGGTTTTATGATGAAAATCGGCCATGGATGTTTATATTTTTGGTTGGTGTTTTTAGTGTTGTGTAATAGGGTTGATGATGGATGAGCTAATAAGTGCATTGAGTATTTAACCCATGGTTTAAAATTCATGAGTTGATAAGTATAGTAGTAGCATACAGTAATGTGTTAAATATTGAGTAACTCATGTTGAATGTTAAATTGAGTCTTGAGGTATTGACAGTTGTTTGAATTTTTATCAAGTTAATTGTGAGTTAGCCGAATTGGAGCTTAAGGTTGTATCATAATTGGTGAAATTTGTGCATTATATTTAAATAGTGTAAAGGACCATTCGGCTAAGAAACATTATGCATGGAGAATTTCTATTAAATGATATAATTGAATTTTGAAGTCTATTAGGGATTGTTAATGAAATAATGCCAAGGCCGAATTTATCATAAAGTTAAATATATATATAAATTATGCATTATGTGCTTACACATGCATTCGGCCAAGGAAGTTGATATTAAATTTTTATAGGTTTGAGTGGTTAAGGGCCGAATGGGTTATAGATTATGCATAGATGAATTTTATGCATTTGTGTGTGTATGTGTGTGTGTGTTGCATTAGTAGTTAATGGCATTCGGCAATGTGGAATTAAAATTAGAAAGCAGTGCTTGAAAGTTGAATAGGCTGCTCAAATGACCAAATATGCTAAAAGCAAATATATGATCTAGTTGATAAAAAAAATGTGCTATGGAAATGTGATAAATATCTATTAATTTGACATTTCAGCTATGACTATATTTTATGAAATTTATTGTGTAAATTGAGAAAAATAGGTGTATGTGATAATTGTACTTATTTTGTGATTAACAAGTAAATATTCAGCCATAAGCTAGTATAATGGACATTAATAAATTAAATTTGTTTCCATTAGCTTAAGAGCCTAAAGAAACGGGATCGAGTAAAGGAAAAACCAAGGTTGACGAGTAGCCGGTTGGAGCTGTACATCCGACGTAAGGTAAGTCCTTAAGCAATTAGACTATTGCTATTTATATATATAAATATATATATATGCAAATGTCGCGTATGAATTTGAAATGTCATCTTTGTATGTATATATATATAATTGATGATTGAATATGTGGTGATTTGAGGACTCATTTAAGTTATTTTGGTGCATAAATAATGAAAGAATATAGCACTATGTATGCAGAAGATAATGGCACTATGTGTGCGAATGAGTGTAAGCACTATGTGTGCGAATTTGTTAACCGAGCACTATGTGTGCAAGATCGGTTGTGTGGCACTATGTGTGTGAATTTGTGAACCGAGCACTATGTGTGCGAGATCAGTTGTGTGGCACTATGTGTTCGAATTTGGTTAAAGAATATAAATCTAAAAAGGGCACAAAGGATATGTAAGTGGAATGTATATGTGTGTCTCTGCTTATTAAAAATAGTTCATAGAAGTTTGAGAAGTGTTTTAAAAGTATACGGTTATATAAGATGAAGAGTAAATGAGGTGTACAAGGTGGTTAACTATGGAGTTCTTGATTCAATTGGTTGTGGAATAGTACTATAGCTTGCGGTTGAGCTGAATAATTCTTATGACCTGTGACCTAATGTGCATTTCGTTTTTGAAATGAAAAGCTAGATACAAACGTTAACCATTATCATCTTTTGTACTCATTAGTTTGGATTACTCTGTCAATTGCTTATGACTTACTGAGTATTATCTCTTTGAGTTGTTTGTTTATCTCTACTTAGATTATCGATCTATTGTGAACTCGGGACCACTGCTGAAGTCATCACACTCACCGACATCATTTTGGTATCTTTAAAGAAGTTTTAAGTTGAAAATATGGCATGTATAGGATAGGTAAAGTTGTAATGTTATATTTTGAATGATGTAATTATACTTATGATGAGCCATGCGAAAATGGCACATTACCTAGTTTTGTGAACTTAAAAATGCTAAAGTCATATTAACTAGCGTATATGGTTATGATATGGATAATATGTTCATACTATTATAAGTAAAGTATCTTTGTGTGATTCGTAAGTCATAGTAGAGTTTAAGGTGCTTTCTTAATGTTCGTATAATGGTTTGAAAGAATGAAAGTTTCCTTTTGCTAAATTGAATTCGGCTAGAGAGCGGTTTATACCAAATGAATAGTAAAAAAATTTGTTTGGTTTGCATGATACAACTCTATGAGATAATATATATATGCGTATGCACTTGTATATAGTTCATTAGATTTTGGGTAATCGTTTTGGATATTGGATGTTGTTAAGATCGTATTAATTATAATTATACTTTAAATTCCTAATTGATAAGTATATGAGATGTTCTAAGGTCAAGTTTTATTTTATAATGCCTTATGACCTTATTCTGGTGACAGTTTTGGGCATAGGGTGTTACAATTAAATTGGTATCAGAGCTACGATTAAGTCAATTCTAGGACTAACGTAGCGCGTGTGTGTCTAGCTATACATGCCACAAGGTGATAATGTGATAGTGTGATGACTTCTGACGTCTAAAATTTTGTTTTGTATAGTAAATGGAACCAGACCCCGAGCAAGCTTTAGCGGACGATGTTGAGAGTATAGCGCCTGCTCCCGCGCAAGGGACAGCGCCGGTTGATACTCGACCATCTGCGAGTAACCAATAAGATTGGGTTAGGCAAGCTCTCTTTTCCATAATGAATGAGTGGTTTGGCCAGTATACTCGTACAAATCTGGCTGCTCAACAACCCCCTAACTCAAATAATCCTCCCCTGTACCTATAATGCCTATGACTACTGATCCGTTGAGATCGAGTAAACCCCCTGTTGACAAGATTAGGAAGTATAGGGCCGAGGAATTCAGAGCCACAGCTATCGATGATGCGGAGAGAGCCGAATTCTAGCTTGATAATACTATTCATGTTTTTGATGAGCTGTCCTGCACACCTGATGAGTGTTTGAAATGCACTATATCTTTATTACGAGATTCGACCTATTATTGGTGGAGAACTCTGAGTTCCATTATCCCGAAAGAACCAGTTACGTGGGATTTCTTTCAAAGGGAGTTTCGCAAGAAATATATCAGCCAGAGATTCATTGATCGAAAGCATAAAGAATTTCTTGAACTTAAACAAGGTCGTATGATTGTATCTGAATATGAACATGAATTTGTGAGGCTCAATCGTTATGCACAGGAATGTGTTGCTAATGAAGTTGCCATGTGTAAAAGGTTTGAAGAAGGATTGAATGAAGACTTAAAGCTACTTGTGGGTATTCTTGAAATAAAATAGTTCGTAATACTTGTTGAATGAGCTTGCAAGGCTGAAGAGCTCAAAAAAGAGAAAAGAAAAGCTGAATCTGAAGCTAGAGATTTTCGTAAGAGGACTGCGAGTAAAACTTCTTTCTCAGCTACGAAGAAGTTCAGAGAGGATAGTAATAGATCAAAGACGACTGCGGGGATTTTTATTCGAGAGCGACCTTTAGTGGATTCCTGAGCTACCTCGGTGGCTAGTGTTGGCAGCAATCGACAAGATAAACCTGAATGTCTAAGTGTGGTAGACAACACGTGGGCAAATGCTGGGGCAAATCTATCAACAGAGCTTGTTATAGATGTGGTTCGCGACACCATTTCGTTTGAGATTGCATGGAACCTGATGAGAAAAATAAGATGCAGAGTGTGAGATCGAGTGGTGCAACAATTAGGGGTAGGCCACCGAGAAATGTAGGAGGCAGGACTGGTAATCAGAGAGGAGACTCTGATGCAGCAGTTCGATCCAAGGCTCGTGCACCCGTCAGAGCCTATGCCATCCGCGCACGGGAGGAGGCATCCTTCCCTAATGTAATCACTGGTACATTCACTCTCTATGATACTAGTGTACTTGCTTTGATTGATCCTGGTTCGACTCATTCTTATGTGCGTGAAACTTTAGTATCCAATAAGACTCTACCTGTTGAGTCTACTGAGTTTGTGATATGGGTGTCAAATCCTTTGGGCCGATACGTGTTATTTAACAAGGTGTGCAAGAAATGTCCCTTGATAATTTGAAGTTCCTGTTTTCCGGCTGATTTGATGCTATTACCATTTGATGAATTTGATATTATTCTCGGAATGGACTGGTTAACCGTGCACGACGCTGTGGTGAATTGCAAGCGAAAGACAATAAATTTCCGATGTTCGAGTGGTGAAATGATTCAAGTTGAGTCTAGCGATCTGAGCGGGTTACAGACAATGATATCTTCTGTGTTGGCTCGAAAATATGTGAAAAAGGGTTGTGAAGCTTATCTGGCATATGTACTAGATAACAAAGTATCTAAATGAAAGCTCGAGACTGTGCCTGCGGTTTGTGAGTATCCGGATGTGTTTCTTGAGGAATTACCGTGATTACCACCTATTAGAGAGGTTGAGTTCGGCATCGAATTAGTTCTGGGTACGACTCTGATTTCGATTGCTCCGTATCGAATGGCACCGACCGAGTTGAAAGAGTTGAAATCTCAGTTGCAAGAGTTGATCGACAGAGGTTTTGCACGACCCAGTTTCTCACCCTAGGGTGCACCAGTGCTATTTGTGAAAAAGAAGGACGGAACTATGCGAATGTACATCGATTATCGTCAGCTTAATAAAGTCACGATAAAGAATAAATCTCTATTACCGAGAATTGATGATTTGTTTGACCAACTAAAGGGAGCTTTTATATTTTCGAAGATAGATTTGAGATCCGGCTATTATCAGTTGCGAATCAGAGACTCAGATGTGCCTAAGACTGCTTTCAGAACGAGGTACGGACATTACGTGTTTTTGGTGATGCCGTTTGGGCTCACTAATGCCCCAATAGTTTTTATGGATCTGATGAATCGAGTGTTCAGATAGTATTTAGATCGATTTGTGGTTGTGTTTATGTAATAGCCCACTTTATACCCTAGTCAGAACTAGTGGTTTCGGGACCACTTAACCGAGTCAAAATATTATTTTTATTGCTTCAATATGTTTTACAGCATGATAGAATTACCGTGTGAAAGTTTCGTTTAGAAATTTTATCGTTTGACCGGTTGGTTTGAGAAAAAGGATTAAATCGCGTAAAGCGATAAATTAGAGTTCTATTTTATAAATGGCTTATTGGATGATGGCTTTATAAGTGGAACGCCTTAAATGGTTATTTTACCATTTCTTTTGCTAGTGGACAATTATGTCCTTAATGAATTATTTTTAAATGGCTTATTTTTTTTAAGGTTATATTTGTCATTTGGTTAATAATATGTTATATGTTTAAAAATATCATAAAATTCTTTCATAACTGCTTCTTCTCCACCGATTATAAAAACAAAAACTAAGGGTTTTCAAGCTTTTATCATTTGACTACTTCAAGCTTCAAATTGAGGTTCGTTTTTGTTCCGTTTTCGATAATTTTTACGTTTTTGAGATCGTTGCTTCGTATACTAGTCAACCCATACCTCAATTTCTGATTTTGAACATGTCTTTGAAAAATGCCATTGATAAATTCATGTTATTTTGATGGATTTTGATGATTTATAGAATATTATGTGGAAAAATACAAGAATTTTGAAGTGATTTTTGATGAAAATGAGTTTAAGGATTTATTTGCAAAAAGATAAAATTTTTGAGGTTAAATTTGTGATTAATTAAAAGATATATGCTTGTATAAGTCCCTTGAATATTCGACCAAGGGAAATTTAGGGATTAATTGTGTAATTTGCTATTTTGTGTTAAAAGGGCTAAATTGTAAAGCGTTGAAAGTATAGGGGCTAAATTGCAAATATGTCAAAATATATGTTTTTGGATTGAATTGAATATGTGAGTTAGTAAATAGCTGAATTTTGCATTAATTTAGATAAAGACGATCGAATCCTGGAACTTGATTAGGGAAAACGAAAAATAGACGAGTAAATACGGGATTTCGAGGTAAGTTCGTATAATGAAATTTAATGTGTTTATGTTTATAATTATTGTTAATGGAATAGATGACATATTAGTTGATTGAATAGCCTATTTGGATGTATACATATGAAATTGAAATGAAATTGTTACAAGTGAGAATTGAATACCGAGCCCCGTTAGAACCGTAGAAGTCGATAGGATACGAGTGACATGTCACTAGGGCTACAGGGTGGTTTGAGCTCCTGCATTTGTTGCGGACTCACCACGTGCTCATGAGCTACAGGTTTATCCTTCGGGATTACATGTTCAGCCTACGGGCTTACCGATTATCCTTCGGGATTATATGTTCAGCCTCCGGGCTTACCGTACAGGCTCGAAAGAGCATATATGACGCATTGACGGATTACAGGTTATCTGTATATACACTGTGTGTGTATCACCCGAGTATCTTTCGATGTTCTTATAGGTTCAACGGGCAATTACCGATACATGTTACATGAAGATTGAATGATATATTTATTACATGTTATATGAGACATGAGAATTTCCTGGATTATATGGTATAAGTTATATGAAATACATGTACAAGTATTTGAGCAATGATATGATACATGAATGTTGTGGTTGGTACATGAATGAATTTATATGCTACATGAACTAACAAGTGTAGGCTTGTGAAATGGGCAACTTGAGTATATGAATTGAATTGGCATTGTTGTTGTAATTATCGCATTGATTCGGTAAGGTTTAATTTCTATATTATACGGACTTACTAAGCTTTAGAAGCTTACTCTGTTCATTTCTTTCACTGTCTTATAGATTCGAAAGCTAGCTCGATAATCGGACGAGTCGGAGATCGCCATCACACTATCTATCAAACTTTGGTACTTTTAAACCTTTTGTAAATGAAATGGTCATGGCATGTATAGGCTAGTACTTTTGTGAACATGATATGTTTTGGGAAATGATCAAGCTATGAGATGTGGCTTGGGTCATATGTGTTTATAATCAAGTATTAGAGTTATTCTTTGGCTATATGTGCTTATGGAAAGATATGTGATTTTGATTAGACTCTAAGCTTGCATAATTGATATGTATATATGTGTGGATGAGTGCATGGAAATGGTCATTTAGGCCTTTGAGTTGGTGTGCTTGATTTGTGAATGAATTGAGATGATTTTGGGTCCTTTTTGTGCTTGAATTGGTATGTTTTAGGTTGGTAGAATGGCACGAAATGTTGTTGGTTAATGGCTAGTAGAAATGGCCCATATTGGGTGGCAAATTTGGCTTAAACCAAGCCTATAACGTGCCACACGGCCAGGGAACACGGGCGTGCGCTTCGACCGTGTGTCCCCTGCACCTTGATGTTTTGGTCAGTTTTGGTACACGGCCTAGACACACGGGCATGTTTGGTAACTTGTGGCCGTGTGAAATTTGGCAGTATAGTCACACGGTCTGCTCTGTTTTGTACACGGGCGTGTCTGGCAGCTGTGTGATATTTGACAGTTTCGACCACGGGGTAAGGGCACGGGCTTGCCTAGGTCGTGGGCGACACACGGCCTAACCCCATGGGCGTGTTGGACAGCCGTGTGGGATAAGTCAGATTCGACCACGGGCTAAAAGGTTTGGGCGTGTCTGGAGGGACATGGCTGTGTGTAGAACACGGGCAAGGGGCACGGCCGTGTGTCCCTAACTTTGAAATTTTGCAAATGATCTCCTTTCTTTTAGCATGTTTCCAATTAGATTTCCAATAGTTATATGCATCATTTTATGGTCAATTGAAGCATGCTCTAATGATAGATGATACGCGATGGTTCTTGGTTAAAAAGTTTAAAATTTTACTGCTCCGGTATATGTTACAAGTCCGGTAATACTCCTTACCTATTCCGGCGACGGTTACGGGATAGGGGTGTTACATTTGGTTGGTATCAGAGCTATAGTTTAGTCGATTCTAGGACTACCGTAGTGAGTATTAGTCTAGCTATACATGCCATGTACATGAAATGTGATAGTGTGATATCTCCTGACATCCTCTGAAAATCTGTTTTATATAGTAATGGATCCGAATCGAGCTTTAGCTGATGATGTTGAAAGTATTACGCCAGCACCTGCTCAAGGGGCTATGCCTTCTGAATCGGGCCCTGCTGTGGCCAATCAGGAAGAAATTAAACAAGCTTTCTTCCAAATGATGTCTGGTTGGTTTAGTGAGTTTGTGCGAGCAAACCCGGCTGCTCCGCAACCTCCACCCCCTCCCGTCCCACAACCTAACCCTGATAATGTACGAATTGTGGATCCTCTGAGATTGAACAGACCTCCTGTCGATAAGATACGAAAGTATGGTTCCGAGGAATTCCGAGCTTCAGCAGGTGATGATACTGAGAGGGCTGAATTTTGGCTTGAGAATACGATTAGAGTTTTTAATGAACTGGCTTGTACTCCTGATGAGTGCCTGAGATGCGCTATTTCTTTGCTTCAAAATTCAGCATATCAATGGTGGAATACATTGACCTCGGTTGTACCACGAGAACGAGTCGATTGGGATTTCTTCCAGACGGAATTCAGAAAGAAATACATCAGTCAACGATTCATCGATCAGAAAAGAAAAGAGTTTTTAGAGCTGAAACAGGGTCGAATGTCTGTAACTGAATACGAGAGAGAGAGTTCGACTCAGCAAATATGCTCACGAATGTGTTTCTACCGAAGCAACAATGTGCAAAAGGTTCGAAGATGGGCTAAATGAAGAAATTCGACTATTAGTCGGAATACTTGAGCTGAGAGAGTTTGTAGTTCTCGTTGATCGGGCCTGTAAAGCCGAAGAGCTTGCTAAAGAAAAGAGAAAAGTGGATTCTGAATTCAGAGAGGCTCGAAAGAGGTTTGCGGGTAAATCGTATCAATCTGGATCCAAGAGATCAAAAGATTTTCATCCTCGTTCTACTACTTCTACGGGCATATCTATCCGAGACAAAAATGTTAAATCTTCTTATTCGAGACCTCAAGCAACCTCGGTAGCTAGTGCTGATAGTGTGAGAACTCCCGGACCTGAATGCAAGTATTGTAATAGGAAACATTTTGGTGAATGCCGATTGAAAAGCGGAGCTTGTTTTCGATGTGGATCGTTAGATCACTACTTACGTGATTGTCCTGAAAGATCTGTAGCTGACAAGGAATAATCGACTAAGACGCATAGTGTTGCATCGAGGGGTAGACCACCTCGGAATACTGGAAATCAAAGTGGAAATCGCAGTGTGGCGAGAGATGCTAATGTGAGATTTGAGATGCGTACTCCTGCGAGAGCTTATGCAATACGTGCACGCGAGGAAGCCTCGTCACCTGATGTTATTACCGGTACTTTTTCTCTCTATAACACTGATATTGTTGCGTTGATAGATCCTGGATCAACTCATTCATATATCTGTATGAAATTAGTGTTTGAAAAGAATTTGCATGTTGAGTCTACTAAATATGTAGTTAAAGTATCAAATCCGTTAGGAAAGTTTGTGTTAGTTGATAAGATATGTAAGAAATATCCATTGATGACTCCGGAATATTGTTTTCCGGCTGATCTGATGCTCCTCCCTTTTGACGAATTCGATGTAGTACTGGGCATGGACTGGCTAAATGCGCATGAGGCTATTGTGAATTGTCGAAGTAAGAGTATAGAATTGAAATGTCAGAATGGTGAGATTCTTCGGATTGAATCAAATGATTCGAATGAATTACCGATAGTGATTTCTGCCATGAAGGCTCAGAAGTATGTCAGAAAAGGCTATGATGCGTATTTAGCGTATGTGATGAATTCTAGCAAGACAGAATTAAAAATTGAGTCTGTACCAGTTGTTTGTGAGTTTTCAGATGTTTTTCCGGAAGAATTACCGGGTTTACCGCCGATTAGAGAAGTTGAATTCGGTATTGAATTGTTACCGAGCACTACTCCGATATCGATAGCTCCATACAGAATGGCACCGACAGAATTAAAAGAGTTGAAAGCACAGTTACAAGAATTGACGGATAGAGGTTTCGCGAGACCGAGCTTTTCACCTTGGGGTGCTCCCGTATTATTTGTGAAAAAGAAAGATGGAACGATGAGAATGTGTATTGATTACCGACAGTTGAACAAGGTGACAGTGAAAAATAAATACCCTTTTTCGCGGATTGATGATTTATTCGATCAGTTGAAAGGAGCTACAGTATTTTCAAAGATTGATTTGAGATCGGGTTATTACCAGTTGCGAGTTAAAGATTCAGATATACCGAAGACTGCTTTCAAAACACGATATGGACATTATGAGCTTCTAGTCATGCCTTTCGGTTTAACAAATGCTCCGGCAGTGTTTATGGACCTGATGAACCGTATTTTCAGACTGTATTTAGACAAGTTCGTTGTAATACTCATTGATGACATTTTGATTTATTCGCGTGATGAGGTAGAGCATACTGAACATTTGAGAACTGTGTTACAAATTTTGAGAGATAAGCAGTTGTTTGCCAAATTCAGCAAATGTGAATTTTGGCTTCGAGAAGTTGGATTTTTGGGTCACATTGTTTCTGCGGAAGGCATCAGAGTAGATCCGAGTAAAATATCTGCTATTATAGACTGGAAACCCCCGAGAAACATATCTGAGATTAGAAGTTTTCTGGGATTAGCGAGATATTACCGAAGATTTGTTTAAGGATTCTCGATGATTGTAGTGCCGTTGACTCGATTGTTACAAAAAGATGTGAAATTCGAGTGGACTGATAAATGTCAGCAGAGTTTTAAACAGTTGAAAGCCCTGTTAACAGAAGCTCCGGTTTTAATTCAACCTGAATCGGGGAAAGAATTTGTTATATACAGTGATGCATCTATTATTGGACTGGGCTATGTATTGATGCAAGACGGGAAAGTCATAGCTTATGCCTCCCGACAGTTAAAGCCGCATGAGAAGAATTACCCAGCACATGATCTTGAGTTAGCTACTATAGTATTTGCATTAAAGATTTGGCGGCATTACTTATATGGTGAGAAATGTAGAATTTTTACCGATCATAAAAGTCTGAAGTATCTGATGTCACAGAAAGATTTGAATATGCGACAGCGGAGATGGCTCGAACTACTAAAAGACTATGAATTGGTAATTGATTATCATCTAGGGAAAGCTAATGTTGTAGCTGATGCGTTAAGTCGAAAGTCTCTATTTGCTTTGCGAGCTCTGAATGCTCAAATGACGTTATCTGATGATGGATCTATTTTAGCTGAGCTAAAGGCTAAACCGTTGATTCTGCAGTAAATTTTCGAAGCTCAAAGGACTGATCCCGATCTACAAGCTAAACGACTTCACTGTGAGTCTAATTCTGATTCTGACTTTTCTATAGGGAATGATGATTGTTTAATGTTCCGAAATAGAATCTGTATACCGAAAAATAGTGAACTCATTCAGAAAGTTCTGCACGAGGCACATGATAGTCGATTTTTAGTTCATCCGGGTAGCACTAAGATGTATAACGATTTGAAATAGCAATACTGGTGGTCAGGAATGAAACGTGACATATCAGAATTCGTATCGAAATGTTTAATCTGCCAACAAGTCAAAGCTGAACATCAGGTACCGTCAGGTTTATTACAGCCTATTATGATTCCGGAATGGAAATGGGACAGAGTCACTATGGATTTTGTATCTGGACTACCTCTGTCTCCGAAGAAGAAAAATGCAATCTGGGTTATCGTTGACAGGTTGACGAAGTCTGCACATTTTATATCGGTACGTACTGATTATTCCTTGGATAAATTAGCGGAACTATATGTATCTGAAATTGTGCGATTACATGGTATACCATTATCCATTGTGTCTGATAGAGATCCGAGGTTTACCTCGAGATTTTGGAAGAAGTTTCAAGAGGCTTTGGGAACGAAATTGAGTTTCAGCATAGCATTTCATCCCCAGACTGACGGTCAGTCTGGAAGAGTTATTTAGATTCTGGAAGACATGTTACGGTGTTGTATTCTTGAATTCGAAAGTAATTGGGAGAAATACTTACCTCTGATAGAGTTTGCATACAATAACAGTTTTCAGACGAGTTTAAAGATGGCTCCATATGAAGCTTTATATGGTCGTAAATGTCGAACACCGCTATACTAGACAGAATTGAGTGAGAGAAAGTTACACGAGGTTGATCTAATCCGAGATACAGAGGAAAAAGTGAAAGTGATACGTGAAAGTTTGAAAGCAGCTTCAGACAGACAGAAATCATATGCTGATTTGAAACGGAAAGAAATAGAGTTTCGAGTCAGAGACAGAGTATTTCTAAAAGTATCACCGTGGAAGAAAATTCTTCGTTTCGGTAGAAAAGGGAAGCTAAGTCCTCGTTTTATCGGGCCGTATGAAATTGTGAAACGAATTGGACCTGTAGCTTACCGATTATCGTTACCGTCTGAGCTTGAAAGGATTCACGACGTATTTCACTTTTCAATGCTTCGAAGATACCGATCTAATCCGTCTCATATCATTTCTCCCACTGATGTGGAGATACAGTCTGATTTATCGTACAGTGAAGAACCGATTAAAATTCTAGCTCGAGAAATCAAAGAGTTGAGAAATAAGCGTATAGCACTCGTAAAAGTTCTTTGGTGTAAACACGGAATAGAGGAAGCTACGTGGGAACTCGAGGAAACTATGCGAAAGCAATACCCTAACCTGTTTACCGGTAAGATTTTAGGGGATGAAAATCCCTAAAGGGGGGAGAGTTGTAACAGCCCACTTTATACCCTAGTCAGAACGAGTGGTTTCGGGACCACGTAACTGAGTCAAAATATTATTTTTATTGATTCAATATGTTTTACAGCATGATAGAATTACCGTGTGAAAGTTTCGTTTAGAAATTTTATCGTTTGACCGGTTAATTTGAGAAAAAGGATTAAATTAAGTAAAGCGATAATTTAGAGTTCTATTTTCTAAATGGCTTATTTGATGATGGCTTTATAAGTGGAAGGCCTTAAATGGTTATTTTACCATTTCCTATGCTAGTGGACAATTATGTCCTTAATGAATTGTTTTTAAATGGTTTATTTTTTTTAAGGTTATATTTGTCATTTGGTTAATAATATGTTATATGTTTAAAAATATAATAAAATTCTTTCATAATTGCTTCTTCTCCACCGATTATACAAACAAAAACTAAGGGTTTTCAAGCTTTTAACATTCGGCTACTTCAAGCTTCAAATTGAGGTTCGTTTTTGTTCCATTTTCGATAATTTTTACGTTTTTTAGATCGTTGCTTCGTATGCTAGTCGACCCATACCTCAATTTCTAATTTTGAACATGTCTTTGAAAAATGCCATTGATAAATTCATGTTATTTTGATGTATTTTGATGATTTATAGAATATTATGTGGAAAAATACAAGAATTTTGAAGTGATTTTTGATGAAAATGAGTTTAAGGATTTATTTGCAAAAAGATAGAATTTTTGAGGTTAAATTTGTGATTAATTAAAAGATATATGCTTGTATAAGTCCCTTGAATATTCGACCAAGGGAAATTTAGGGATTAATTGTGTAATTTGCTATTTTGTGTTAAAAGGGCTAAATTGCAAAGTGTTGAAAGTATAGGGGCTAAATTGCAAATATGTCAAAATATATGTTTTTGGATTGAATTGAATATGTGAGTTAGTAAATAGCTGAATTTTACATTAATTTAGATAAAGACGATCAAATCCCGGAACTTGATCGGGGAAAACGAAAAATAGATGAGTAAATACAGGATTTCGAGGTAAGTTCGTATCATGAAATTTAATGTGTTTATGTTTATAATTGTTGTTAATGGAATATATGACATATTAGTTGATTGAATAGCCTGTTTGGATGTATACATATGAAATTGAAATGAAATTGTTACAAGTGAGAATTGAATACCGAGCCCCGCTAGAACCGTAGAAGTCGATAGGATACGAGTGACATGTCACTAGGGCTACAGGGTGGTTTGAGCTCCTGCATTTGTTGCGGACTCACCACGTGCTGATGAGCTACAGGTTTATCCTTCGAGATTATATGTTCAACCTACGGGCTTACCGATTATCCTTTGGGATTATATGTTCAGCCTCCGGGCTTATCGTACAGGCTTGAAAGAGCATATATGACGCATTGACGGATTACAGGTTATATGTATATACACTGTGTGTGTATCACCTGAGTATCTTTTGATGTTTTTATAGGTTCAACGGGCAATTACCGATACATGTTACATGAAGATTGAATGATATATGTATTACATGTTATATGAGACATGAGAATTTCATGGATTATATGGTATAAGTTATATGAAATACATGTACAAGTATTTGAGCAATGATATGATACATGAATGTTGTGGTTGGTACATGAATGAATTTATATGTTACATGAACTAACAAGTGTATGCTTGTGAAATAGGCAACTTGAGTATATGAATTGAATTGGCATTGTTGTTGTAATTATCGCATTGATTCGGTAAGGTTTAATTTCTATATTATACGGACCTACTAAGCTTTAGAAGCTTACTCTGTTCATTTCTTTCACTGTCTTATAGATTCAGAAGCTAGCTCGATAATCGGACGAGTCGGAGATCGCCATCACACTATCTATCAAACTTTGGTACTTTTAAACCTTTTGTAAATGAAATGGTCATGGCATGTATAGGCTAGTACTTTTGTGAACATGATATGTTTTGGGAAATGATCAAGCTATGAGATGTGGCTTGGGTCATATGTGTTTATAATCAAGTATTAGAGTTATTCTTTGGCTATATGTGCTTATGGAAAGATATGTGATTTTGATGAGACTATAAGCTTGCATAATTGATATGTATATATGTGTGGATGAGTGCATGGAAATGGTCATTTAGGCCTTTGAGTTGGTGTGCTTGATTTGTGAATGAATTGAGATGATTTTGGGTCCTTTTTGTGCTTGAATTGGTATGTTTTAGGTTGGTAGAATGGCACGAAATGTTGTTGGTTAATGGCTAGTAGAAATGGCCCATATTGGGTGGCAAATTTGGCTTAAACCGAGCCTATAACGTGCCACACGGCCAGGGAACACGGGCATGCGCTTCGACCGTGTGTCCCCTGCACCTTGATGTTTTGGTCAGTTTTGGTACACGGCCTAGACACACGGGCGTGTCTGGTAACTTGTGGACGTGTGAAATTTGGCAGTATAGTCACAAGGTCTGCTCTATTTTGTACACGGGCGTGTCTGGCAGCCGTGTGATATTTGACAGTTTCAACCACGGGGTAAGGGCACGGGCGTGCCTAGGCCGTGGGTGACACATGGCCTAACCCCATGGGCGTGTTGGACAGCCGTGTGGGATAAGTCAGATTCGACCACGGGCTAAAAGGTTTGGGCGTGTTTGGAGGGACACGGCCGTGTGTGTAGAACACGGGCAAGGGGCACGGCCGTGTGTCCCTAACTTTGAAATTTTGCAAATGATCTCCTTTCTTTTAGCATGTTTCCAATTAGATTTCCAATAGTTATATGCATCATTTTATGGTCAATTGAAGCATGCTCTAATGATAGATGATACATGATGGTTCTTGATTAAAAAGTTTAAAATTTTACTGCTCCGGTATCTGTTACAAGTCCGGTAATGCTCCTTACCTATTCCGGCGGCGGTTATGGGATAGGGGTGTTATAGTTTATAAACGATATTTTGATTTATTCTCACGACGAGATCGAGCATGCTTAACACCTGAGGCTTGTACTTCAGATTTTACGAGATAAACAATTGTACGCAAAATTCAGTAAATGTGAGTTCTGGTTACTTGAGGTCAGCTTTCTGGGACATGTTGTGTCTGCATCGGGTTTACGAGTCGATCCAAACAAAATTTCAGCTATTCTCGATTAGAAACCTCCAAGGAACGTTTCGGAAGTTCGGAGCTTTGTGGGACTTGCCGGATACTATCGACGATTTGTGAAAGGTTTTTCGATGATAGCAACCCCGTTAACAAAGCTGCTTCAGAAAGATGTCAAATTTGAATAGTCTGAAAAGTGTTAGAAAAGTTTCGATCAGTTGAAAACTCTTTTGACGGAAGCCCCAGTGCTAGTTCAACCTGAGTCCGGTAAAGAATTCGTGGTTTATAGTGATGCTTCTTTGAGTGGTTTGGGCTGTGTTTTAATGCAAGAGGGAAGAGTTGTTGCTTATGCTTCGAGACAGTTAAAGCCTCACGAGAGAAACTATCCGACGCTTGATCTCGAGTTAGCGGCCATTGTGTTTGCTCCAAAAATTTGGCGTCACTACTTATTTAGAGAGAAATGTCATGTTTATTCAGATCATAAAAGCCTCAAGTATTTAATGACTCAGAGAGACTTGAATTTGAGACAACGATGGTGGCTGGAATTGCTGAAAGGTTACGAGCTTGTTATTAATTATCATCCGGGAAAGGCTAACGTAGTTGCCGATGCTCTTAGCCAGAAAACACTATTTCCGTTGCGAGCGATGAATGTGCATGTAAGAGTATGCCCAAAGATCAATCACGAGATGGTTGTGAAAACATACTTGATTTATCATGTTTATTAATATAAGGCTTTGCCATTATTATTTCAGTTTCATTTCTGTGTGCATAAATAAACTGTTTTATAATAATGTCCTAAGAATAATATGAGTATTCTTAAAAGATCCTTAGTCAAGTATTATTGTTGGCTAGGACAATAATAATGCATTAAGACTAACATGTAGTTGATTGATGATAAAGAGTTGTCATTGATATGGAGTATCAGAATCAATGCATGAATGTGTGTGTTAGAGAACAACATATTGGACTGACCCACTATGAGTATGTTTCTTGGATTATTATGTAATTGTCACAATATTACTCATAGTGATTAATATGTATATGATCCTCATACTTGAGATCATCATCATTCCAACATCGTGAGTTGTATATTTTGATATAGTCAAACGAACACCGTAATTGGTTGTTCTATTAAGACTAATGTTGGATATACCACAATCTATGTAGAGGGATATGGTTGATCAATATAGGATAAGTCCCTCCTACATAATAGGAGTAATATCTCAGGCCACTTGATTGAGTGAGACTAGAAATGCATGGCCATGCTCAAATAAGTTGATATGAGATGTCATACTTATTTATATATCATAGTCTACTCAAGGTATCAAGAAACATGGGATGGACTATGCAAGTGTGACTATTCCATGACTTGTGTCCATTCCAAAGATATTGGACTTAAGGATTAATGCATGAAAAGTTAATCACAAAAGGTTATGTCGAATCATGACTTCTTGTAACTTAGGTAGCAATGATGCATTGCTAGATGCCACTCATTGTTTGTAATATTAGAATAGTTCTAATATTACTGCTAATGTTACAAGAACCTATAGGGTCACACCCTACGATTGAAATGAACGATGTAAAACATAGTTGGTATTGTGTCTGGTTGTCACATGAATTAAATTAATTATAGAATTAATTATAGAATTAATTTAATTGGGCAATCAGACTATTGAACATACTGTATGTACAAGGATGTTGTACATATAATCATGAACATAATTTTCTAATATATGATTTTGGTTCATATATATATAAATTTAAATAAATATAGTTTACCGAAATTTTTATTATAATTAACGTAATTAAAATTTTCGGTTAAACGTTATTATATTTATTTTAATGATGACTATTATGATTCGGATTATATATGGTAATAAATATTCGTTATGAATATATACCAATTAATACAGAGTTATATATATGGCAAGAGTAAAAAACCCTAAAGTGCTAATATATAGGCAATCCCGAAACTATGTCAAATATAGGTCTAGCAGCCGTCAAAACAATATATCTCTGAAAACAGTTTTCTGGAATATTACCGTTTGTTGTTAATTGGGTGGACTACGTAGAGGCCGACATCAGAAAAGGTTGCGGCTTGGTTCGATAGTGCTTCAGGATTCCCGTTGCCTTGGTGTTGTAGTCTACTCAGATTGAAGTTTCGGCAATTTCGAAACCTTTATCACCCCGATTCGTTCCTTACACATGGATCCATGGTATGGATCACCGAAAAAATTTTATTATTCTAATTTTCCGCTGCGGCTTGGAGGCACCGGCGTTCCTACAGTGGTATCAGAGCCACTTGTGTGATACGAACTCGGGTTTAAATACTTGGGTGATGCAAATTGTATGAGATACATGTTTTATTTTTATTTTGCTTTTCTTGTTTAAATCTTTTAAGCGAAATCTGATAACTGTTCCTTTCGATAAGTGATTAAATGTTAATCATGCTGTTATGGCCTATTCGGTTTTATGTTATTACTGTAAACATTAACAAGTCTGTTATGATGTAGCAGTGATTTTTACAATTTCCAGTAAGAGTTTACTGGCCAGTGGAACAAGAGTTGTTCTGATATGAAACCTCAAGGATTAAAATCCTGAAAACACGATTCAGTTGATAAAAGTAATCAAATTGTGAGGTTTCATTTGACTGGGGTATGCGGTTCGTGCCGCTCCTGGTCCATACCGCGGGGGCTCCGCTCCCTCTAACCGCCTTTAGATCCCCATCATCTTCCAGTATGTTTTGTAATAAAACTTAATGGGCCATAAAAGGGTTGAAAGGATATTTTAATATGTCACGTAACCAAAACGTTGAATGGTACTTGCTATTTTTGAAATGCACGGTGTTTGAAATGCATAGTTATAGCCCGTTGACCTATTTCTTAAAAAGGTTGTAATTTTATAAATACGGCCTGCGTGTCGTGCCTTACTACTATTCTCTTGTATTTCTCTTCTCATCTTACTCCCTCGTATGTAAAACGAGTTTCAAAATTTTGTAATTTGTAAAAAAATTGCTGCAGAGAGTAGACGAGAAGGAAGATGGGCTGAATAGTGTGGATCGACAGCTTGTGAAACGACTTACACCTTTAGGTTCCCTATTGGTTCTCCCATTGGCTTGGGTTGAACCACCATAGTTTATGGGCTATAACTATTGCATTATTTTTTGCTTTACTTATTCATGTATGAGATGCTATGGATGTCTAAAGCATGCAAATTTGGTAATAATAAACCCCATTAATTGATGAGATCAATTAAAAGATTAAATGGACTAAAGTAGACCATAATTAGTGAGATGTAACGTTCTAATAAAATCCCTCTATTAAAATATTAAGTCAACATGGCCTTCCAATTTATGCCCTCGTTAAGGCCTCGATCAATACTATGTAGGTTTTGCCAAAGCGAAGTACTAGTATTTATCTTGGTTAAACGCGAAGAATAAACAAGTGATATTCGCTGGTTAAAAATTGGTTAATGACTTAACTAGGTTACTCTAATAGGATTAGAAACCTAGAGGCAAGTAATTTGGATATATCATAAGATGATTAGAACAAGAGTTGTTCACCAAATTGTAGGAGTTACATATGATGTAATTAGCAAGTGTTGCTTACCTAAATAACCATAATCTTGAGAGTAAAGCTAAAGCTGACTTAAGAGGAGGTGAAATATGGATCCTTGACCCACTAGAAATTCTTTCAAGAAAGTCTTTCCGAAATTAATATATGAGGGTTATTAATTTTGAAATAGTGGGAAACATCATATAATAAAGTCCTTTTAATGATTGATATAAACTTGGTAAATCTATTCACACGCATATTTTATTGTTGTAGATATATTATGGCTGCAAACACTAATACACTCTCATTGCGATCGGTCCTTGAGAAGGACAAATTGAATGGTTTGAACTTTCTTGACTAGTTCCGTAACTTGAGGATTGTCCTCAAATAAGAACGAAAATTATATGTCATTGAAAAATCACTTACTGATGAACCACCTGCTAATGCCTCGAGGGCTGATAAAGATGCTTACAAGAAGCATCTCGATGATATGGTAGACGTTGGATGTCTTATGCTTGCCACTATGAATCCTGATCTTCAAAAACAACATGAGGATATGGTTGCTTATGATATGATCGAGCACTTGAAAGAACTATATCAAGGGCAAGCAAGGCAAGAGAGGTTCGATATCTCTAAGGCCTTATTCCAATGTAAGCTGGCTGAAGGAAGCCCAGTAGGAACTCATGTCCTTAAGATGATTGGTTATATTGAAAGCCTGTCTAAGCTTGGGTTTCCATTGGGCCAAGAGTTGGCCACTGATGTTATTCTGCAATCGTTGCTGGATAGCTACAGCCAGTTTGTCCTCAATTTCAATATGAATGAAATTGACAAGACTCTACCACAATTGCTCAGTATGTTACGAACTGCTGAAGGCAACATGAAAAAGGTTGGACCCAAGCCCATACTGATGGTCCGTAACAATAAGGGCAAGGGAAAGGCCAAAGTCCCGACAAAGCCCAAGGGCAAAGGTAAGCCTAATCTTGGAAAAGGAAAGGCTACACTGAAACCTAAAGGTAGGGTATCTAAGGAAGGAAACTGTTTTCATTGTGGTGTGACTGGACATTGGAAGCGGAACTGCCCTGTCTATCTTGAGGAAATCAAGAAAGCCAAAGCAAGTGGAACGTCTGCTTTAGGTATTTATGTTATTGATATTAATTTATCAACTACTACTTCTTGGGTATTAGATACTGGTTGTGGTTCTCATATTTGTACTTCTGTACAGGGACTACAAAGGAGTAGGACTTTGGCTAGAGGAGATGTGGACCTACAAGTTGGAAATGGAGCAATAGTTGCTGCATTAGCTGTGGGAACATATACTTTATCTTTGCCTAGTGGACTTGGTTTAATTTTAGAGGATTGTTATTTTGTGCCCAGTTTGACTAAAAACATTATTTCAATTTCTTGTTTAGACAAAATTGGTTTTGAGATAATAATTAAGAATAATTATTGTTCCTTTTATCTCAATAATGTTTTCTATGGTTCGGCACAATTAATTAATGGCCTCTATATTTTAGATCAAATGAATCCCATTTACAACATAAATACTAAAGATCTAAAATAAATGACTCAAATCAAACTTACCTTTGGCATTGTCGTTTGGGCCATATAAGTGAGAAACGCATATCCAAACTCCATAAAGATGGTCTCTTGGATTCATTTGTTTTTGAACAGTTTGAAGTATGTGAATCTCGCTTATTAGGAAAAATGACTAAATCTCTTTTTACTGGTAAAAGTGAACGAGCTAGTGATTTATTGGGCTTAATACATTTAGATGTATGTGGACCAATAAATACACAGGCCAGAGGTGGATTTCACTACTTCATTACTTTCACTGATGATTTAAGTAGATATGGATATATTTATCTCATGCGCCATAAGTCTGAGGCCCTTGAAAAGTTCAAGGAATTCAAAAATGAAGTACAAAATCAACTAGGCAAAACTATCAAGACACTTCGATCTGATCGAGGTGGAGAGTAATTGAGCCTAGAGTTTGATGATCTTTTGAAGGAATGTGGGATTGTCTCACAACTTACTCCTCCTACTACTCCTCAATAGAATGGAGTTTCTGAGAGAAGAAATCGAACTCTGTTAGACATGGTTCGGTCCATGATGAGTCATGCTGATCTACCGACTTCCTTTTGGGGACATGCACTTGAAACAGCTACTTTCACACTAAATCGTCCTCCATCTAAATCGGTTCAAAAGACGCCATATGAGATGTGGACTGGGAAACGTCCCAGTATGTCTTTTATGAAAATTTGGGGTTGCGAAGCTTATGTTAAACGTCAGACGTCTACTAAGCTTGAACCCAAATCTGAAAGGTGTAATTTTGTGGGGTATCTGAAAGAAACCAAAGGATATTATTTCTTTAATCCCACTGAGAACAAAGTGTTTGTTGCTCGAACTGGTGTCTTCCTAGAGAGAGAATTTGTTTCTAGAAAAGGAAGTGGGAGAAAAATTGAACTTGAAGAAATTTGAGAATCACAAGATACCACCGAACCAGAGATAGAACAACAGCAAATTCCACAAGAAATTGAGGAACAAGTAACTGCTATAGAAACACAACCACCGCGTAGATCTTTAAGAGAACGCCGTGCACCTGAGAGATATGGATTTCTCATTACAATGCATGGTGACATTCTTCTTTTAGATCAAGATGAGCCTAGGACTTATCAAGAAGCGGTGACGAGCCCAGACTCTGAGAAATGGCTCGAGGCCATGAGATCTGAGATGGATTCCATGCATGAAAACCAAGTATGGACTTTGGTTGACCCACCCGAAGGAGTTAAACCTATAGGGTGCAAGTGGGTTTTCAAAAAGAAAACTTACATGGATGGTAATGTACAAACATACAAGGGGGGATTAGTCGCTAAAGGTTTTCGTCAAATTCATGGTGTGGACTATGATGAAACTTTTTCTCCTGTAGCTATGTTTAAATCCATCAGGATCTTGCTCACTGTAGCTGCATTTCATGATTATGAAATCTGGCAGATGGATGTCAAAACAGCTTTCCTTAACGGGAACCTTGAAGAGGATGTGTACATGACACAACTTGAAGGTTTTGTCAATCCAAAGGATGCTAGAAAGATATGTAAGTTACAAAGATCCATTTATGGATTAAAGCAAGCTTTTCGAAGTTGGAATCTTCGTTTTAATGATGCAATCAAAGAGTTTGGTTTTATCAAAAATGAAGATGAGCCATGTGTTTACAAGAAAGTTAGTGGGAGCATAATCACATTCTTGGTACTGTATGTGGATGACATACTTATCATGGGAAATGACATACCTACCTTACAGTCTATTAAGACTTGGTTAGGAAGTTGTTTTTCTATGAAGGACTTGGGCGAAGCCACTTACATCTTAGGAGTCAAGATCTATAGAGATAGATCGAGACGACTACTAGGTCTAAGTGAAAGTACATACATAGACAAAGTATTGAAAAGGTTCAATATGGAAGAATCTAAGAAAGGATTCCTACCTATGAGACATGGTATTTCACTCTCGAAGGAAATGTGTCCTTCAACTCCACAAGAGAGAGAACGCATGAGTAAAATTCCATATGCTTCTGCTATTGGATCTATCATGTATGCCATGTTATGTACCCGTCCAGATGTCTCATATGCCTTAAGTATGACGAGCAGGTACCAAGTAGATCCCGGTGAAAGTCACTGGATCACAGTCAAGAATATCCTTAAGTACTTAAGAAGAACTAAGGATACGTTCCTAATATACGGAGGTGAGGAAGAGTTAAGTGTAAAAGGTTACACTGATGCTAGCTTCCAAACAGACAAGGATGATTCTCGATCGCAATCAGGTTTTGTGTTTTGCCTTAATGGTGGTGCTGTGAGCTGGAAGAGTTCAAAGCAAAGTACAGGAGCTGATTCTACAACAGAGGCCGAGGATATTGCAGCTAGTGAGGCAGCAAAAGAAGCAGTTTAGATCAAAAAGTTCATTACTGAACTAGGGGTTGTGGCTAGCATATCGGATGCTATAGAACTCCGATGTGATAACAATGGAGCTATCGCACAAGCTAAAGAACCCAGATCTCACCAACAATCCAAACATATACTTAGGCGCTACCATCTTATTTGAGAGATTATCGATCGAGGAGATGTAGAGATATGCAGAGTACCTACAGATGATAACATTGCTGATCCTTTGACCAAGCCTCTGACACAGCAGAAGCATGATCGTTACACTAAGTCACTTGGTATTAGATATATGAGTGATTGGTCTTAGTGCTAGTGGGAGATTGTAAGAGTATGCCCAAAGATCAATCACGAGATGGTTGTGATAACATACTTGATTTATCATGTTTATTAATATAAGGCTTTACCATTATTATTTCAGTTTCATTTCTGTGTGCATAAATAAACTGTTGTATAATAATGTCCTAAGAATAATATGAGTATTCTTAAAAGATCCTTAGTCAAGTACTATTGTTGGCTAGGACAATAATAATGCATTAAGACTAACATGTAGTTGATTGATGATAAAGAGTTGTCATTGATATGGAGTATCAGAATCAATGCATGAATGTGTGTGTTAGAGAACAACATATTGGACTGACCCACTATGAGTATGTTTCATGGATTATTATGTAATTGTCACAATATTACTCATAGTGATTAATATGTATATGATCCTCATACTTGAGATCATCATCATTCCAACATCGTGAGTTATATATTTTGATATAGTCAAACGAACACCGTAATTGGTTGTTCTATTAAGACTAATGTTGGATATACCACAATCTATGTAGAGGGATATGGTTGATCAATATAGGATAAGTCCCTCCTACATAATAGGAGTAATATCTCAGGCCACTTGATTGAGTGAGACTAGAAATGCATGGCCATGCTCAAATAAGTTGATATGAGATGTCATACTTATTTGTATATCATAGTCTACTCAAGGTATCAAGAAACATGGGATGGACTATGCAAGTGTGATTATTCCATGACTTGTGTCCATTCCAAAGATATTGGACTTAAGGATTAATGCATGAAAAGTTAATCACAAAAGGTTATGTCAAATCATGACTTCTTGTAACTTAGGTAGCAATGATGCATTGCTAGATGCCACTCATTGTTTGTAATATTAGAATAGTTCTAATATTACTGCTAACATTACAAGAACCTATAGGGTCACACCCTACGATTGAAATGAACGGTGTAAAACATAGTTGGTATTGTGTCTGGTTGTCACATGAATTAAATTAATTATAGAATTAATTTAATTGGGCAATCAGACTATTGAACATACTGTATGTACAAGGATGTTGTACACATAATCAAGAACATAATTTTCTAATATATGATTTTGGTTCATATATATATAAATTTAAATAAATATAGTTTACCGAAATTTTTATTATAATTAACGTAATTATAATTTTCGGTTAAACGTTATTATATTTATTTTAATGATGACTATTATGATTCGGATTATATATATGGTAATAAATATTCGTTATGAATATATACCAATTAATACAGAGTTATATATATGGCAAGGATAAAAAACCCTAAAGTGCTAATATATAGGCAATCCCGAAACTATGTTAAATATAGGTCTAGCAACCGTCAAAACAATATATCTCTGAAAACAGTTTTCTGGAATATTACCGTTCGTTGTTAATTGGGTGGACTACGTAGAGGCCGACATCGAAAAAGATTGCGGCTTGGTTCGATAGTGCTTTAGGATTCCCGTTGCCTTGGCGTCGCAGTCTACTCAGATTGAAGTTTCGGTAATTTTGAAACCTTTATCACCCCGATTCGTTCCTTACACATGGATCCATGGTATGGATCGCCAGAAAAATTTTATTATTCTAATTTTCCGCTGCGCCTTGGAGGCACCGGCGTTCCTACAGTGCACTTGTCTGTATCTGCTGATGAAGTGTTGATAACAAAATTGAAAGCAAAACTGACATTGATACGATAAATCCGGGAAGCTCAAAAAGTTGATAATGATATGATAGCAAGACGAGCACAGTGTAATTCGAATGAAAATTTAGAGTTATTGATTGATGATGATGATTGCTTAAGATTCCGAAATAGATTGTGTATTCGGAGAAATTTCGAACTTATTTCGATGATTTTGAGTGAGGCTCATAATAGCCGAATGTCAGTCCACCCGGGTAGCACGAAAATGTACAACGATTTGAAACATCAGTACTGGTGGCATGGTATGAAACGAGACATCTCTTACTTTGTTTCTAAATGTCTGATATGTCAACAAGTGAAAGTAAAACATCAGGTGCCTTTGGCATTGTTACAGCCGTTATGATACCTGAGTGGAAATAGGATCGTGTCACGATGGATTTTGTATTTGGTCTACCTTTGGCTTCGAGCAAGAAAGATTCAATCTGGGTTATTGTTGATAGATTGACTAAGTCAGCCCATTTTACTCCCGTTTGTACCGATTATTCACTCGATAAGCTTGCTGAACTGTATGTCTCTCAGATTGTGAGATTGCACGGGGTGCCAACTTCTATTGTGTCAGATAGAGATCCGAGATTTACATCACGATTTTGGAGGAAATTACAAGATGCGTTGGGTACCAAGCTACATTTTAGCACCGCTTTTCATCTCCAGACTGATGGTCAATCAGAGCGAATTATTTAGATACTCGAGGATATGTTAAGATGTTGCGTCCTTGAGTTTAGTAGTTCGTGGGAACGATACTTACCTTTGATTGAATTCGCTTACAATAACAGTTTTCAATCGAGTATCCAGATGGAACCTTACGAGGCTTTGTACGGTCGTAAATGCCATACACCATTGTTTTGGACTGAACTCAGTGAGAATAAGATTTATGGGGTTGATTTGATCAAAGAGGCTGAACAGAAAGTGAAAATGATTCGAGATAGTTTGAAAGCAGCATTGGATCATCAGAAATCATATGCAAACTTGAAGCGTAAGGATATAGAGTATCAGATTGGGGATAAAGTGTTTCTAAAGGTCTCACCATGGAAAAAGGTACTCAGGTTTGGCTGTAAAGGCAAATTAAGCCCTAGATTTATCGGACCATATGAGATTTCAGAACGGATTGGGCTGGTTGTTTACAGATTGATTCTGCCACCTGAACTCAAAAAGATTCATAATGTGTTTCATGTTTCAATGCTTAGACAGTATAGATCCGATCCTTCACATGTGGTTTGCCCGTCAGAGATTGAAATTTAGTTTGATTTGAGTTACGAAGAGGAACCGATTCGTATTTTGACACACGAGGTGAAAGAATTGCGGAATAAGAAAATTTCGTTAGTGAAAGTGTTATGGGTCAAGCACGGGGTGGAAGAAGCTACTTGGGAGCTTGAGGACTCTATGAAAGAACAATACCCTAATTTATTCGCTGGTAAGATTTTCGGGGATGAAAATTTCTAAGTGGGGGAGAGTTGTGACAGCCGTAATTTGACCCTAGCCAGAAAGTGGTTTCGGGACCACAAAACCAAGTCATAAAAATAATTAAATGTTAAATTTCATGTCTATTATATGTGCAATTGCATGTGTGAAATTTTGATTTATTGAATTTTGTCATTTGGATGTGAAATTAATTAAAAAGGACCTATGTGAGAAATTTTAAAAATGTAATAGATAGATGTAAAAGGGACCGACTATTGCATGGACTTAAAAGAGGGGATTTGCATGTAAAATCCCCCCTTTAAAGCTTAGTGGCTGGCCATGTTAATGATGAATTCCATTATATGTATTTTATAATAATAATAAATTACTTAATGGTTTAAACTATGTAAAAAAAAAAGCTTGTCCATCTTTGTTCATGTTAACCGAATATTGAAAGAAAGAAAGAAGAGAACTCAAGCTAAGTTTTGGTCCTTTATTTATGGTATGTTCAAGGATTTTCTTGATACTCTTGTGAAATTTTCATAGTTAATGCATGGTTTATTTAGTTCATGTTAAAATTTGTAATGCGGTTGAGGAATGCGTGTTCGGTCATGGTGGTTTTATGATGAAAATCGGCCATGGATGTTTATGTTTTTGGTTAGTGTTTTTAGTGTTGTGTAATAGGGTTGATGATGGATGAGCTAATAAGTGCATTGAGTATTTAACCCATGGTTTAAAATTCATGAGTTGATAAGTATAGTAATACCATACGGTAATGTGTTAAATATTGAGTAACTCATGTTGAATGTTAAATTGAGTCTTGAGGTACTGATAGTTGTTTGAATTTTTATCAAGTTAATTGTGAGTTAGCCGAATTGGAGCTTAAGGTTGTATTATAATTGGTGAAATTTGTGTATTATAGTTAAATGGTGTAAAGGACCATTCGGCTAAGAAACATTATGCATGGAGAATTTGTATTAAATGATATAATTGAATTTTGAAGTCTATTAGGGATTGTTAATGAAATAATGCCAAGGCCGAATTTATCATAAAGTTAAATATATATATATATATATAAATTATGCATTATGTGCTTATACATGCATTCGGCCAAGGAAGTTGATATTAAATTTTTATAGGTTTGAGTGGTTAAGGGCCGAATGGGTTATAGATTATGCATAGATGAATTTTATGCATTTGTGTGTGTATGTGTGTGTGTGTTGCATTAGTAGTTAATGGCATTCGGCAATGTGGAATTAAAATTAGAAATCAGTGCTTGAAAGTTGAATAGGTTGCTCAAATGACCAAATATGCTAAAAGCAAATATATGATCTAGTTGATAAAAAATTGTGCTACGGAAATGTGATAAATATCTATTAATTTGACATTTCAGCTATGACTATATGTTATGAAATTTATTGTGTAAATTGAGAAAAATAGGTGTATGTGATAATTGTACTTATTTTGTGATTAACAAGTAAATATTCGGCCATAAGCTAGTATAATGGACATTAATAAATTAAATTTGTTGCCATTAGCTCAAGAGCCTAAAGGAACGGAATCGAGTAAAGGAAAAACCAATGTTGATGAGTAGCCGGTTGGAGCTGTACATCCAACGTAAGGTAAGTCCTTAAGCAATTAGACTATGGCTATTTATATATATAAATATATATGCAAATGTCGCGTATGAATTTCAAATGTCATCTTTGTATGTATATATATATAATTGATGATTGAATATGTGGTGATTTGAGGACTCATTTAAGTTATTTTGGTGCATAAATAATGAAAGAATATAGCACTATGTGTGCAGAAGATCACGGCACTATGTGTGCGAATGAGTGTATGCACTGTGTGTATAAATTTGTTAACCGAGCACTATGTGTACGAGATTAGTTGTGTGGCACTATGTGTGCAAATTTGTTAACCGAGCACTATGTGTGCGAGATTGGTTGTGTGGCACCATGTGTGTGAATTTGGTTAAAGAATATAAATCTAAAAAGGGCACAAAGGATATGTGAGTGGAATGTATATGTGTGTCTCTGCTTTTGAAAGTTAGTTCATAGAAGTTTGAGAAGTGGTTTAAAAGTATACGGTTATATAAGATGAAGAGTAAATGAGGTGTACAAGGTGGTTAACTTTGGAGTTCTTGATTCGATTGGTTGTGGAATAGTAATATAGCTTGCGGTTGAGCTGAAAAATTCTTATGACGTGTGACCTAATGTGCATTGAGTTTTTGAAATGAAATGCTAGATACAAACGTTAACCATTATCATCTTTTGTACTCATTAGTTTGGATTACTCTATCAATTGCTTATGACTTACTGAGTATTATCTCATTTGAGTTGTTTGTTTAT
Organism: Gossypium stocksii; assembly: GCA_020496765.1. Classification (NCBI taxonomy): domain Eukaryota; kingdom Viridiplantae; phylum Streptophyta; class Magnoliopsida; order Malvales; family Malvaceae; genus Gossypium; species Gossypium stocksii. The sequence continues at coordinate 76,586,844 of CM035624.1, read as the reverse complement.
CTCTACTTAGATTATCGATCCGTTGTGAGCTTGGGACCACTGCTGAAGTCATCACACTCACTGACATCATTTTGGTATCTTTAAAGAAGTTTTAAGTTGAAACTATGGCATGTATAGGATAGGTAAAGTTGTAATGTTATATTTTGAGTGATGTAATTATACTTATGATGAGCCATGCAAAAATGGCACATTACCTAGTTTTGTGAACTTAAAAATGCTAAAGTCATATTAGCTAGTGTATATGGTTATGATATGGATAATATGTTCATACTAGTATAAGTAAAGTATCTTTGTGTTATTCGTAAATCATAGTAGAGTTTAAGGTGCTTTCTTAATGTTCGTATAATAGTTTAAAAGAATGAAAGTTTCCTTTTGCTAAATTGAATTCGGCTAGAGAGACGTTTATACCAAATGAATAGTAAAAAAATTTGTTTGGTTTGCATGATCCCACTCTATGAGATAATATATATATATATATATGCGCATGCACTTGTATATAGTTCATTAGATTTTGGGTAATTGTTTTGGATATTGGATGTTGTTAAGATCGTATTAATTATAATTATAATTTAAATTTATAATTGATAAGTATATGAGATGTTCTAAAGTCATGTTTTATTTTGTAATGCCTTATGACCTCATTCCGGCGATGGTTTTGGGCATAGGGTGTTACAAGCTTGATCTGACTTTTGATGAGGAACCAGTGAAAATTCTGGACCATGATGTGAAAGTACTAAGGAGGAAGTTTGTTCTGCTGGTTAAAGTACTCTGGCGTAATCATGGTACAGAAGAAGCTATGTGTGTACCTGAGGATATTAGGTAAATTTCGAGGATGAAATTTCTTTAAGGGGGTAGAGTTGTAACGCCCCAGATTTTAGGGCTTCTGTACTTTTGCTTATTTTTAGTAACTGCATATTTGGGTGTTTTATGTTGGTGTTTGGGTGTGTTTAGGGGGTCTTTGGAAGGCCTAGGTTAAAGCCTAGATCTTGGTGGAATTTTGATTTTTAGCTGAGGAAAGTAAGGATGTTAGCTCGCGGAGTTTAAGTTTAATTTTCGTGAACTCACGTCAAAAGGAGCCTAGTGGTGGAGTGGCTATGGCGTCATTAGCAATGTGGGGAGTAAGGAGTGTGGCACCATGAGCAAGGGGGACTGGGCTTCAAATCCCCTTTCAAGCAAGTATTTATATATTTTTGCTAGGAGTGTACGGCAAGTGGTAGACTAGGGTTCAAACTCTGAAGGTGGTTGTTGATTGGATCATGGCAAGTTTGAATTGATATTTGAATTCGAAGAAGAGTGGATTAAGGAGCAAATCAAGGAGGAAATTTGTAACACCCCAAACCCGGTCTAGACGTTATGACCAGATCTGGTGTGTCACATGATCCTACAACTAAACTTATGATCTTTTTGCTTGTTGTGACTGAGATGGTATTTTACTAAAACGGCGAGTTTGTGAGAAACCAATTTGTTAATCCTTAACTTATCCATGTTTTAAACTTGTTGCGTTTGAAAACGTTGTTAATATTTTGAAAACCCGCACAGCCTATAACTAGCAGTTTCGATAAAATATGAATTAAACCTATTAAAGAAAATAAACCAACAAGAGAATTTAAATAGCGGCCTTATTACAATTAAAAACCCAAAATAGCATAATGGATTACTTAAAATGAAACAAAAACCGAATTTGCGGATGTTGTGGCCACTCCGAATCTCTCGTAGCTCCAAGCCCACTATGGTTGAGGGTTACCTGCAGAGATAAAATAAAAAGGGGGGTGAGTTTGATAACTCAGTGTGTAACATAATCTCAACCATAGGCCAAAACAGATAAAGCCTCAGAATCAGGCATAATTAGGCCTTGGCCCATTATGGAAATCAGGTTAAGCCCATAGGCCCATAACAGATACAAATTAGAAATAATATGCAAACAGAAACCCAACCCAAATCCATCCATAACACCCCCGTACCAGCCTTACACCATGTGGGGAAACTACTCGACCCACCCAACCGCTACACACTACAGATATTTGCAGCGAGGCTGCCAGATATAATTTACAGCGAGGCTGCCAGATATTGTGACGAGGTCACCAGATACAGATATTGTGGCGAGGCCACTAGAACAGATGTATATACGTGGCGATGCCACCAGATTGCAGCGAGGCTGCCAGAACAGATATATATGTGGCGAGGCCACCAGATTGCAGCGAGGCTGCCAGAACGCTTCCTCCATCATAAAACCCATACCCCATGCAACAGATATAAACATACTATAGCATGCATCATATAGCATCTCACGCATCAGATAGATTCATATTAAATGGTAACTCATGCAGATACTTAAAATTATACATTTCATTCAGAAGTGACCCTAGGGGTATAATAGTCTTTTTACACCCAGGGGTATTTTAGTAAATTTCCATATTCAGGGGTATTTTAGTCCTTATTCACATTTTCAGAGATTTTTATGCAAGTTCAATAAATTAACAGTCCCTAAATAACCACAGAAGTCCATTTAAGCTAAGTTTCCAGTTTTACCCTTTTTAGCTTAAAACCCCTAATGGGCCTTACTAAGTCCATTATCGTCTCAAGCCCGTTAAGCCCAATTTTAGGTTTAGTTTACCAACTTAACCATGTATTATTAACCATGTCACCAGAAAGCCCTTAACAGCCACTTTACCGTTTAGGGCTCGAAAGCCCATTGGGCCCACCTTGGCCCATCGAAGCCCAACCTACCAAAACGTTCAGAATTGCACCTTCTGCAATTCCTTCACCACCGAATTCATGGTTAACCCCAACGGAGTAAACAATTACTCTTAAATATTACACGAGTGCGTTTTCGATCACTTCTCTTCAGTTGTCGGTCACTTTATGGCCATTTCGACTTTTACCACTTTAGTCTAAAAGTTGGGATTCCTTACACACCTGTTAGATGTCGAAACGTTGACAAAATCCACATATGAAGAGCCTACAATCGAATGCTAACTTTTAGTCTAATAATCGATAACCAAAGAGCCATAAACCCTTACCATAATCGGCCTACATGGCCTAAGTCATTAAAATCTTACCCTTTCTTCGGTTATGGACTAGATCTCAATGTCCAACTGCATTAGCCCTCCAAAACTCCTCGCTTGATCACTGTTCCTTGCTATCCAATACGCACAAGAGTCAAACTATAGCATTAGAATCTTACAAATAATGCCGACATGTCCCCTAAGGATCCATGGGTTTCAGTTTTCCTTTAAGAGTTTAATAAACGAATGTACTTAGTGATTAGATCACTTACCGATGCCACCATTCGAAGAGTATTGCTCCCACGTTTCCACTACCTCCGATCTATTCTAGATTCACCGTAAATCTAACTCTAATGTCCCAAAGTGTCTCTAGAGATATTCAGCTTTTGAATGGTTAGAAGGAGGTGCTTTCGGCTTTTGAGAAGGTGGTATGGTGCCCTTGTTGTTTCAACCAATAAGGTAGGTGGGGTAAAATGGCAACTAGAAGGGATGAAAGAATAGGGGTTCGGCTAATTGAAGGCTTTGAAAGAAGAGAAGGCAGTTGACTTTGACAAAAGGGGTAATCGGTCACTAAGAGTTTCGGCCTCTTTCACAGTTGTCGGCAAAGGTTCAGAGAAGAGGGAGACAGGGAAGGTTAGATTCGGCTAGCAGCAGAATGGTGATAAGGGTCGGTTTATGGTTTGAGAAGAAGAGAAGCAAATAGATGAGAACAGAAAGAAAACAAAGGAGGTGTTTAGTCGAATACAGATTCGGTTCAAGGGTGGTATAAGGTTCAGTTACTAGGTTAATGAGAGGAACAAAGTGGCAAAAAGGGTACCTAATAGGCTATGTGAACTTGACAGAAGAGGGGAGCTTTCTCACTTAAGGAAAATCGGCACAAAATCATAAAAGACTAAAGGAGAATTCGGCACACTCTAGCACCTATTTGCCGAAAATGCTACCTAAGCACAAAGCCGAATTTGCCTTCCCCAAGAGTCCTCTAGCCGGCCACCATCTTTCAAAATTCAAACTCCCTCAACCTCCTCCTAGATTTGCTCATTGACCGATTCAAACTCCTCCAAAAACAGAGTTTAAATCTACTTCAAACTCCTACCTGCTCAAGCTCAAAAATAAAACGCCATCTTTGCCAACTCTGGAGCTTGAACCTTGGACCTCCAAGCTCACTTAGGTGCCACTTTTTAAGGAGCTTAGTGGCGCCTCCCTTTCCACTTTACCAAGACTTGTTTTGTGTCTTATTTCACAATTATTTTCTTATAACACCTATCTTCAAGAGACCCCTATCTCCTAAGTCAAAAATACAAAATTTTGCCGAGCTTCCAACCAACACATGAGTTTTCCATAGGCCCATTAACACCCTCCAAACATGCATTACACACCCAAATACTAGAATTTAAACATTTTATCAGATAAAGAAAAATCTAAGAAAAACCCGAAAATTAGGGCGTTACAACTCTACCCTCCTTAAAGAAATTTCGTCCTCGAAATTTACCTTATCCAAACAAATGGGGATATTGCTGACGTATTGCTTCCTCTGGTTCCCAAGTTGCTTCCTCTCTTCCATGATTACGCCAAAGTACCTTTACCAATGGGACTGATTTTCTTCTTAGAACCTTTATGTCTCGTTCTAGAATCTGCACAGGCTCTTCCTCGAAAGTCAAATCAGGCTGTACTTCCACTTCTGTAACTGATAGGATATGAGTAGGGCCAGAACGATATCGTCTTAGCATGGATACGTGAAACACATCATGGATTCTATTTAACTCTGGAGGTAATTCCAACTGATACGCTACCGGACCTACTCGCTTAAGAACCCGATAAGGCCCAATAAACGGCGGACTTAGCTTGCCTTTCTTACCAAATCTTAGTATCTTCTTCCAAGGCGAAACTTTCAAGAAGACCATGTCACCCACTGAGTACTCAATCTCCTTACGCTTCAAATCCGCGTAAGACTTCTGTCGATCAGATGCCTCTTTTAACCGATCCTTTATTATTTTAACCTTCTCTTCAGTCTCTGCTACCAACTCAGGTCCAAGAACTTGCCGCTCGCCCAGCTCAGTCCAACAGCTAGGTGAACGACACCTGCGCCCATACAGTGCCTCATAAGGTGCCATACGGATACTAGCCTGATAACTGTTATTATATGCAAACTCTGCCAACGGTAGATAATCCTTCCAACCGCCTCGAAAGTCGATAACACATCCCCTCAACATATCTTTCAGAATCTGAATAACCCTTTCTGATTGACCATCAGTCTGAGGATGGAAGGCCGTGCTAAAATTCAGTCGTGTTCCCAATGCCTCATGCAACTTTTGCCAGAACCGAGATGTGAATCTAGGATCTCGATCAGAGATAATAGACACTGGTACCCCATGCAGTCGCACAATCTCTGCTACATACAACTTGGCTAACTTTTGAAGCGAATAATCAGTATGTACAGGGATGAAATGAGTAGATTTAGTCAACCTATCCACAATCACCCAGATCGAGTCCTTCTTTGATGGCGTTAAGGGCAACCCACTTACAAAATCCATGGTCACCCTTTCCTACTTCCAGAGTGGTACCTTTACTGGTTGCAGAAGTCCAGAAGGTAACTGATGTTCAGCTTTCACTTGCTAACAAGTCAGACATTTCCCCACAAATTCTGTTACCTCTCGCTTCAGCCCAGGCCACCAATACAACTCCTTTAGGTCATGATACATCTTATTACCTCCTGGATGCATAGCACACAATCCTTTATGAGCTTCATTCAGAATTGCTTGCCTCAAATTGGAATCCTTAGGAATACAGATTCTACCATAGAAACATAGGACTCCCTCACTGTTAAGTCCAAACTCAGAAGTACTCCCATCCTTAACCTGCTGAAATCGAGAAACTAGAGACTCATCCTTCAACTGCTTTTCCTTAATCTCATCCACCCAGGTCGGTCTTATTTGCAGTTTTGCTAACAGACTCCCGTTATCATACAGACTCAAACGTGCAAACATCGCTCTTAGATCAGATACAGTTCTACGACTTAGGGCATCAGCCACCACATTAGCTTTGCCTGGATGATACTCAATCGCACAATCATAATCCTTAAGCAACTCAATCCACCTCCGTTGCCTCAGATTCAGCTTCTTCTGAGTTAGCAAGTACTTAAGACTCTTATGATCTGTGTATATAATACACCTTTCTCCATACAGATAATGCCTCCAAATCTTAAGGGCAAAGATTATGGCTGCCAACTCTAGATCATGGGTAGGGTAGTTCACCTCATGAGGTTTAAGCTGTCGCGATGCATAAGCAACCACTTTACCTTCTTCCATCAACACACAGCCCAACCCAACATGTGATGCATCACTGTACACGGTAAAATCTTTTCCAGACTCTGGTTGAATCAGTACAGGTGCCTCGGTCAGAACCTTCTTTAGTTTCTCAAAAGCTTCTTACTACTGATCGGTCCAAATAAATGGCACTCCTTTCCTTACGAGTTTTGTCAATGGCGCTGCCATCACAGAAAATCCTTCTACAAACCTTCTATAGTATCTAGCTAAACCCAGAAAACTTTGAATTTCTGCCACTGAGCTCGGTGGTTTCCACTCCAGAATTGCTTCAATCTTTCGAGGGTCTAGCTTTATCCCCTCAGCAGATACAACATGCCCCAAGAAAGTTACCTCCCTCAGCCAGAACTCACACTTACTGAATTTCACAAAAAGCTCCTTTTCCCTTAACACTTACAGTACAATACGGAGATGCTCATCATGTTTCACCTCAGATTCAGAATAGACCAAAATATCGTCGATAAAGACAACCACGAATCGATCCAAGAATGGCTGGAATACGCGATTCATCAGATCCATAAATGCTGCAGGTGCATTGGTCAGCCCAAATGGCATAACCAAGAATTCATAGTGACCATATCGAGTTTTGAATGCTGTCTTGTGAATATCCACCTCTTTCACCCTTAACTGATGGTACCCAGATCGAAGGTCAATCTTGGAAAATACTGAAGCTCCCCTAAGCTGATCGAACAGATCATCGATTCTTGGCAACGGGTACTTATTCTTAATCGTCAGTTTGTTCAACTGCCGATAATCGATGCACATTCGCATTGATCCATCTTTCTTCTTTACGAACAGCACTGGTGCTCCCCACGGAGACACGCTTGGCCTAATGAAGCCTCTATCCAACAGCTCTTGAATCTGCGCCTTCAACTCCACCAACTCTTTTGGTGCCATCCTATAAGGAGCAATGGACACCGGTGCCGTACCAGGCAACAAATCGATCCCAAACTCAACCTCTCAACTCGGAGGTAAACCTGGAAGCTCTTCTGGAAAAACATCTTGGAAATCCTTAACGATTTTGACTTTGTCCACAGTCAATTCTTCAATTTCTGCTTGACTTATGAATGCCACATAAGCCTCACATCCTGTTCGGATCCACTTCTCGGCTCTTAATGCCGACACCACGTTGGACAAATAATCTCTACGTTCATCTATCACCATAACTTCCTCATCCTCTGTGGTCTTTAATCTCATTCGCTTTGCAGCACAATCTAGAGTAGCCCTATGCTTAACCAGCCAATCCATTCCCAATATAAGATCAAATTCTCTGAAAGGTAGCTCCATCAAGTCTCCAGAAAAGATATTTCCTTGAATCTCTATAGGCACGTCTCTATACAGTTTGTCTACCCTAACCGAGTGACCCAAAGGACTTAATACAGATACCCCACTCACTGTCTCCTCAGAACGCACACCCAGAGACCCAGATATAGCACATGCCACATAAGAATGGGTAGATCCAACATCTATCAACGCAGTGTATGGCATACTAGAAATAAAAAACGTACCGGTTATGACGTCAGGAGCATCACCCTCCTCTCGGCGACGAGCTACATAAACTAGCGCTGGCTGACGAGCCTCAGCAAAACCAGCACCCCTGCCAGGTGCTCCTCGTCCTCGACCATTACCATTTCCGCCTCTACCTTGTCCATGACCCCTCAGAGCTGGTGGTCCACCCCTCACCGGTTGGACAACCCTTTGAGCCATAACTTGTCCTTGATCTAGTTCTTCGGGACAGTCCTTAATCCTATGCTCCATCGACCCACATCGAAAATAGGCTCCAGAACGTTTCTGACACTCGCCCATATGTATCTTACCACAATTCTTACAACCCGGTGGTCTAACAGCATTCATTGGCACCGCTCGCACTGGTTCTGCCACTCTTGCTCTCTTAACATTCCTATTAGCCCCACCTGATGGTCCAGAATCTCTCCGGAAGCAGTTTCTATCCTTTTCGCGATTCTGCCTCTCGGTACACTTTACTTCCTCAGCTATCTTAGCTTTCTCAACCAACGCAGCGAAGTTACGCTCCCTCTACGGAGCAATTAGTACCCTTAGTTCATCTCTCAGACCATCCTCGAAACGCACGCTACACTCATACTCAGTGGCAACTATCCCAGAAGCATATCGGCTCAGCCTTAGAAATTCAGCCTCGTACTTAGATACTGTCCTACTTCCCTGAACCAGATTCAAGAATTCTTTCCTGCGGGCGTCCACATAGCTAGCCCCAACATATTTTCCTTTAAAGGCTTTCTTAAACAGCTCTCATGTTACCTCACCAGCTGAAGTTCCATCTCTTACCGTGAGCCACCACTGATAAGCTTCATCTCTAAGCAACGACACGGCTCCTTTCAGCTTCTGCTCCATAGAGCAATCCAGATCGTCCATAATCCGCTCTGTGGCCTCCAACCAATACTCGGCCACATTCGAGGCTACACCAGACACGCCCCTAAAGAATTCTGCCCCATTAGCCCGGAGTCGCTCAGAAATAGAACCTCGAAATCCATTACCGGTACTTGCCCCAGCAACCCTTTCCAAAACTCGAAGCATCGCTTGTGATAGGGCATCATCCCCCACACCCCTATCATGAGATTCTACCTCTGTTGCCGGTGGTACCGGTGCATCAGCTGCTGGTGCATGTCTCGAAGATGAAGATTCAGCTCGTGCACTACCTCGGCCACATCCACGGCCCCTACCACGAGCTGCTCGCGTACTCATTTCGTACTTTCTATTTTAGAAATTTTATGAGTCAGATTAATATTTCAGTGTTTATTACAGATGTCTTATGAATAAGTAGCATTTCGGAGGTTATCTTCTTCCGCGGCAGCCTAGCTACAGTCACAGTCCACCTATCAGAGTCTCTATAGTTTCAGTAATACCCTAGCTAAAGTATCATAATAGAGTCTTGGTCAGGCATATAATCAGAATTTCAGAAACAATCAGAAAAGTTCAGAAAACTTACAGGCTTGGGCCAGAGATTCAGTGTGCCACTCTTTAGAAAGATTACATAGGAAAACATAATTTATTCTTTGAAAATAAATCATTTATATACGAAAATCTTTGTTTTGATTGTTTGAAAGCTCCCATTTTTAGACCCGATCCACAGCCGAGTTGTTGCAACCTGGCTCTGATACCACTAAATGTAACCCCCCAAACCCGGTCTAGACGTTATGACCAGATCTGGTGTGTCACATGATCCTATAACTAAACTTATGATCTTTTTACTTGTTGTGACTGAGATGGTATTTTACTAAAACGGCGAGTTTGTGAGAAACCAATTTGTTAATCCTTAACTTATCCATGTTTTAAACTTGTTGCATTTGAAAACGTTGTTAATATTTTGAAAACCCGCACAGCCTATAACTAGCAGTTTCGATAAAATATGAATTAAACCTATTAAAGAAAATAAACCAACAAGAGAATTTAAATAGTGGCCTTATTACAATTAAAAACCCAAAATAGCATAATGGATTACTTAAAATGAAACAAAAACCGAATTTGCGGATGTTGTGGCCACTCCGAATCTCTCGTAGCTCCAAGCCCACTATGGTTGAGGGTTACCTGCAGAGATGAAATAAAAAAGGGGGTGAGTTTGATAACTCAGTGTGTAACATAATCTCAACCATAGACCAAAACAGATCAAGCCTCAGAATCAGACATAATTGGGCCTTGGCCCATTATGGAAATTAGGTTAAGCCTATAGGCCCATAACAGATACAAATTAGAAATAATATGCAAACAGAAACCCAACCCAAATCCATTCATAACACCCCCGTACCAGCCTTACACCATGTGGGGAGACTACTCGACCCACCCAACTGCTACACACCACAGATATTTGCAGCGAGGCTGCCAGATATAATTTGCAGCGAGGCTGCCAGATATTGTGACGAGGTCACTAGATACAGATATTGTGGCGAGGCCACCAGAACAGACGTATATACGTGGCGATGCCACTAGATTGCAGCGAGGCTGCCAGAACACTTCCTCCATCATAAAACCCATACCCCATGCAACAGATATAAACATACTATAGCATGCATCATATAGCATCTCACGCATCAGATAGATTCATATTAAATGGTAACTCATGCAGATACTTAAAATTATACATTTCATTCAGAAGTGACCCTAGGGGTATAACAGTCTTTTTACACCTAGGGGTATTTTAGTAAATTTCCATATTCAGGGGTATTTTAGTCCTTATTCACATTTTCAGAGATTTTTATGCAAGTTCAATAAATTAACAGTCCCTAAATAACAACAGAAGTCCATTTAGGCTAAGTTTCCAATTTTACCCTTTTTAGCTTAAAACCCCTAATGGGCCTTACTAAGTCCATTATCGTCTCAAGCCCGTTAAGCCCAATTTTAGGTTTAGTTTACCAACTTAACCATGTATTATTAACCATGTCACCAGAAAGCCCTTAACAGCCACTTTACCGTTTAGGGCTCGAAAGCTCATTGGGCCCACCTTGGCCCATCGAAGCCCAACCTACCAAAACGTTCAGAATTGCACCTTCTGCAATTCCTTCACCACCGAATTCATGGTTAACCCCAATGGAGTAAACAATTACTCTTAAATATTACACGAGTGCGTTTTCGGTCACTTTTCTTCAGTTGTCGGTCACTTTATGGCCATTTCGGCTTTTACCACTTTAGTCTAAAAGTTGGGATTCGTTACACACCTATTAGCTGTCGAAACGTTGACAAAATCCACGTATGAAGAGCCTACAATCGAACGCTAACTTTTAGTCTAATAATCGATAACCAAAGAGCCATAAACCCTTACCATAATCGGCCTACATGGCCTAAGTCATTAAAATCTTACCCTTTCTTTGGTTATGGACTAGATCTCAATGTCCAACTACGTTAGCCCTCCAAAACTCCTCGCTTGATCACCGTTCCTTGCTATCCAATACGCACAAGAGTCAAACTATAGCATTAGAATCTTACAAATAATGCCGACATGCCCCCCAAGGATCCATGGGTTTCAGTTTTCCTTTAAGAGTTTAATAAACGAATGTACTAGTGATTAGATCACTTACCGATGCCACCACTCGAAGAGTATTGCTCCCACATTTCAACTACCTCTAATCTATTCTAGATTCACCGTAAATCTAACTCTAATGTCCCAAAGTGTCTCTAGAGATATTCGGCTTTTGAATGGTTAGAAGGAGGCGCTTTCGGCTTTTGAGAAGGTGGTATGGTGCTCTTGTTGTTTCAACCAATAAAGTAGGTGGGGTAAAATGGCAACTAGAAGGGATGAAAGAATAGGGGTTCGGCTAATTGAAGGCTTTGAAAGAAGAGAAGGCAGTCGACTTTGACAAAAGGGGTAATCGGTCACCAAGAGTTTCGGCCTCTTTCACAGTTGTCGGCAAAGGTTTAGAGAAGAGGGAGACAGGGAAGGTTGGATTCGGCTAGCAGCAGAATGGTGATAAGGGGGTCGGTTTATGGTTTGAGAAGAAGAGAAGTAAATAGATGAGAACAGAAAGAAAACAAATGAGGTGTTTAGTCGAATGCAGATTTGGTTCAAGGGTGGTATAAGGTTCGGTTACTAGGTTAATGAGAGGAAAAAAGTGGCAAAAAGGGTACCTAATATGCTATGTGAACTTGACAGAAGAGGGGAGCTTTCTCACTTAACGAAAATCGGCACAAAATCATAAAAGACTAAAGGAGAATTCGGCACACTCTAGCACCTATTTGCCAAAAATGCTACCTAAGCACAAAGCAGAATTTGCCTTCCCCAAGAGTCCTCTAGCCGGCCACCATCTTTCAAAATTCAAACTCCCTCAACCTCCTCCTAAATTTGCTCATTGACCAATTCAAACTCCTCCAAAAACAGAGTTTAAATCTGCTTCAAACTCCTACCTGCTCAAGCTCAAAAATAAAATGCCATCTTTGCCAACTCTGGAGCTTGAACCTTGGACCTCCAAGCTCACTTAGGCGCCACTTTTTAAGGAGCTCAGTGGCGCCTCCCTTGCCACTTTACTAAGACTTGTTTTGTGTCTTATTTCACAATTATTTTCTTATAACACCTATTTTCAAGAGACCCCTATCTCCTAAGTCAAAAGTACAAAATTTTACCGAGCTTCCAACCAACACATGAGCCTTCTATAGGCCCATTAACACCCTCCAAACATGCATTACACACCCAAATACTAGAATTTAAACATTTTATCAGATAAAGAAAAATCTAAGAAAAACCTGAAAATTAGGGCGTTACAAAATTTGGGGATTGATGAGTGAGGAGAGAGTTGGCCGAATTTGGGTGTCTAAGAGGTGTGTATTCGACCATTTGGTGTCGATTTTGATTGAGGGACTTTAGGGAATTCGGCCTTTTGTTTTGCCATTTGGGGATCCCGTTTTGTCCAATTTGGTGCTTTTTGTTAGTGGGTTCTCTACTTTTACTTCATTGCCAAAACTTAACATACCACAAGGTCTCTACTTCACTTATCTTGCAAGAGTCGAACCTATACTTTCCTTCCCTTCTCCTTTGTTTCATTGATAGAGCCGAATCTCATATTTCTTCTACTTTTCGCATAACATTTCTCTCCTCTCTTCGAATCTTTTTATTCGTCTTTCTTTTCTCTAGCTAGTGGTGAACCGATTCCCTGTTTATCTCTTGAAGCCGAATCTTATTGCTCTACCCCTCACTCGTTCTTTTCTAAGTCGAATTCAATTCTCTTGCTAGTCGAATCTAGACCATCATTTCGATCTATTCCTTCAAAACTGAATACCCTCATTTATACACCTCCTGTTGTGATTAAATTGAGTTTAGATAGATATAGGCTTAGAGAGCAGCGGTTCCTTCTATCGTCATTTCGGACAAGCAATCGTTCGGGTAAGAACTTTAGCCTTTATTTCCTTTCTTATAGAAGATTATGGGAAAAAGCCGAAAAATGCCTATCTGCTTGATGCCTGTAACACCCTGAATTTGGGCCTAGAAGAATTGGGCTTTGAGTCTAGGTTCGGATAGAAGAAAATCAGAATAATTGAGAAGTTTTAAATATTATCGTTTAAGAAAAAAATTTTGAATTAAATTATTCTTAGAAAATATTTCTGTATTTATTATTACTGATGTTTTAAAATTTTATGAAAATTATAATTATGGTTATTAGAAAAAAAATATTACTGTATTTAAAAATTATTATCATTAGATAAAAACATATTTATAAAATTATTATTGTTATTATTATTATTATTTTTTATTATAAAAATATAAATGGCATTATTACAATTGGTGTTTAGTTTAGTAATTAAATAAATTATGAATGAATTATAGGATTTTCGGGATTTTTTTCAGGTTTTTGTGCCTTTGGTGAAATCTTGGAATTTTGGTGTTCTGATTGTTGAAATTATGTTTAAGTGTGTTAGTGGGCCGTTAGAAGGCCCAAGTTTAAGTTAAAACCCGGTAAAATATTAAGTTGGATTTTCAAGTGAAAGGGGACTTGGTTAAGTGGGCTTTTAAGAAAAACCGTGTAAAATATGTCACAAGTGAGCTCTTGGTAAAGTGGCAAGGTGGAGCCACTAAGCTCCTAGAAAAGTGGCGCCTAAGTGGATATTCAAGGACAAGGGTTCGAGTTACAAGGTAAGCGTAGAGTTCTTTTTAATTTTTAAGCATGTGCCGGGCATGTGCCTAACTTAAGTGAATTTCGGCAAGTGGGCTTTAGGGACTTGGGCCGATTGCTTTAGAGGGACTACTAGGGTTATATCATTTTCTATTTTCTGTAATAAGAATTAGGGTTAGCCACCTTAGGAATTAATCTTCTCTTTTACTGTCAGAAAAGCCGAAACTTGCCTCCCTAGAAAGCTTCTAGCCGATTTCTTCTTCTTCACCTCTACCATTATTTTTTTTCACTTTTCTTTTTCCTCTTCGATCTCTTCCCTAGCCGAATACCCTCCTTACTCAGATTCACTCTTTCTTTTGCTTCCACCCCTATCAAAATCAACCATAGCCAATTGCTCAAAGTGCCAGAAGTCCCGAAAACTGCTTTCTTTTGCCGAATCTTTCTAAGCCAAATTATCCCTGTTCCTTTCACCTGTTGTGGCCGATTACTACATCCCCTTGAGCCACATCATTGTCGACACCATCACTCAAAATCATAGCCCAAATCACCATCTTCTTCTCTAGTTGAAAAGCCGAAATCACCATAGTTTTAGGGAGATAGCTGAATTTGCAGATCTCATAGATAAGGGTTCTACTAACGTTTAAGGGTCAGATTTACATCAGATCTGCATAGGAATCGAAGAGAAATCGTTGGTAAGTGCTTAATACCTCAGATCTGTACATTATTTCATGTTTTGGAAAAGCCGAAAGTCCCTAAAGTTAGGGAGATTGTCGATTTGGACTTTTAGTAATTCAAAGTGGTATTTTTATTCTTTTTGAGTGATAGTTAGCGAGGAAGGTGATCAAGAAAGGAGTTGAAGGCATCGGTATCACCAGATCTAGATCTAGTGCACCTAAATCGTCAGAGGTAAGTTTTCATGGCCATTAAGGGTGTGGCCGAATGTGGTAAGGGATTGTGGCTTTGGTTTTTCGTAGATCTATTGATTAATCAATTAGATATTGGGTTGTAGGAACTGTCGCATAGGAGATCTCGTCGGTGAAACTGCAAAACAGGTGTGTGTTTCGAACGCCCTTTAATGCGCAAATCGACAAAAGCCGAAAAGCTGAAATGCCGAAGTTTTGGTATTTCGAGAGCTTGTGAGCATGTGAACGTTCTCAAGTTAGTAGGAGAAGGTTAGTTTTGGAATCGGCACTGTTAGGCGTGTTGACCGCTAAATTTTGGACATTACGGTAAGTTGGGCCTCGGTGGGCCAAATATGGGCCCAATGGGCGATTTAGGTCCATGTGAGTAAAAATAGGTTTAAAGGTAATATTATGAACTGTAGGCGTGAAAACAGTTAAAACAAGATAACTGATTATGAAATTGGGACTAAATGGGCCTAATGGGCCAATCGACGTAATAGGGCTCATTAGAGGTTTTAGGGCTTGAATGCTAAGACTGAAAAACTGAGTTAACCGGACTTCTGTGACAACTATGTGATTAATAAATATTGTAATAAGCATAAAATCTGTAACATGAGAGCAAAATTACTGAAATACCCTTAGGGTAAGAAATTACTATTTTGCCCCTAGGTAGAAAATTATCGTTATACCCTTAGGGCTAAAATTGACTGTACTGTTTGACATGACTGTTACTGTTATTGCATGCCATGATATGTATCTATTGCATGGGTTGGGTTTTGATAATGGAGGAAGTGTGAGTGGCACAGCCACGTTACTGAAAAGGGGCTATGCCTCGTACTGTTTCTGAAAGGGGCTTTGCCTCGTATACTGTTTAACTGAGCAGCCATGCTGCGACTGTGGTGTGTGGGCTGGGTGGGTTAAGTTATTCCCCACATGATGTGTTGGCTGGTACGGGTGGTGTGTAGCGGTTGGTGGGTTGAGTAGTCTCCCCAATTGGGTTTGCATTTATACTGTATTACTGTACTGTACTGTTCTGGGCCTATGGGCCAATCTGTTATCTGAATAGGGCTTCAGCCCAGTATCTGTTATAGGGCCTTGGCCCAGATTACTGTTCCCTGAATAGGGCTTCGGCCCAGTATCTGACTGAGACTGGTTAGGGTTTAGGCCCAGTGGGCTTGAGCCAATTTGGGCTTTGGATGGGTTCTGCACACACTGAGTTTTCCCAAAATCACCCTTTCTTTCCATCCTTGCAGGTGAGCCCTAGATCGTGACTTGGACGCTGGGAGGGATTCAGAGTGGCCACGAGGACTGAACTTTCATCATAGTTGGTTTTTTTTTTATTTAATTACCTTTTATTGGTTTTATTTTGACATGGGTTGTAATAAGGCCGCTATAACTGTTATTCGGGATTTCTCTACCGCTTTATTTCAAACACAAACCTACACCGTTTTCAAAATTAAACAAACATTTTATTAACCAACCTGACTTTACTGAAGACTAAGGAGGACAATAAGACTAAAATGAAACGATTAACAAATGAGATAGAAATTAGGTTGAATAATAATTAAATCGGGAATTTCAAGAAAAACAAGTACTACTTTTCAAAAATCTCAAACATCAGACTTAGTATATAGGACGGCGTAGCATAGTCTAGGTGATGTAGCACACCGGACATGGCCATAACGTCTGGGCCGGGTCTGGGGTTTTACAATGCCAATCGGTTTTGAGGATTTTTCTTATAGGTTGACTTAAATCACTTCTCATTTGATTTGTTATATTTCAGTTACTCGTGGAATCGAAAGTCACAAAGGTGGTGCATCGTGTGATTTAGGGGAACAACTGAGATCCAGTGACAAGGTTCGACAAAGGTAAGTAAAGATAAGTTGGTTGGACATGGCTGAACGTGGTAGGTGTTAATTTCATTGATTTCGATGGATGATAGTTAACAGTGCGTTGTAAACGATTGTAGGATAAATCAGTGTAGATCTCGGTGGGGTATTGCAAAATAGATGTGTAACTACACCCTTTGTAGTATAGGTCGGCAAAAGTCGAAATGCCAGAACGCAGGCATATAGGAGCCCATTAGCGTGCGAATGCTATAGGGCCAATCTGAGCCTATAAAATGAGTTTTAGTTCATGGAGAACATTAGGGGTGAATCTGCACACTTAGGCTATGTTGGGCTCGATTGGGCCGAAGTAGGCCCAATGGGCCTATGGGCCTGTAGGGGAAAAATATCTGGTGAGTGATTATTAAAAGGTAAATTAGTAAAAATCTGGATTTTTGAGCGAAAAATTTGGCGTAGTAGATCACTCGGACGAGTGGGCCCGCATGGGCTGATAGGGGCTTTAGGGGCCAAAATTTCGTTTGACCTAATTAATGAATCTGGGGTGCTAGGCATGATGTGGGATCTGTTAAGTGGTTGTATCTAGTGTTAAGGAATTAAAATCAGACGGTAAGAATTAAAATATCGCTGAGGGGTAAAATTAGCATTTTACCCCCAGTCCTGGAAATGACTATTATATCATTGGATTGTAGGTTGATGACCATGCATGATTAATTCTGTATCTGCTATTCTGTAAGCATGCCATATATATGTATTATGCTCTGTGTACTTGCATGGGGTTGGGATTATGATAAAGGAGGAAGCTTTGTTATAGTGGCTACGCTACATCTTCTGTTAAACGGTGGCCTTGCCACTCATTTTGACTCTGGTGGCTCTGCCACAATTTTCTGTACTAGCAGCTTTGCTGCACATTAGTGTGTGGGCTGGGTGGGTTGAGTTATTCCCCGCATGGTGTGTTGGTTGGTACGGGTGGTGTGATGGCTGGCTGGGGTAGGTTTTGCATATTCTCTGTATCTGTTAGGGCCTAGGCCCGATCTGTTTCTATTTGGGGCTTTGGCCCATTCTGTTCTGATAGGAGGTTGCACACTGAGTTGCCACCAACTCACTCTGTTAAATTTTGACATATGCAGGTAACCCCTAGATTTAGTGGATTTGGAGCCGTGACGGACTCGAGGTGTCCACATGTTTTCAACTTTCTGCACCAGTTGGACTTTCCCTATTTACTTTTCTATTTTCATTTCTATTTGGGTTTGAGTTTTGTAATAAGGCCATTACGGGGTTTTAACTTTTTAATTTGGGTATTTGTTTATTTTGAACAACCATGGTATGAAACCGGTTAATTAATCAAGCTGGGCTTCTAAAATGGGTAACAAATGTTTTGAAGGGAAAACCATGTTCTATATTTCTTTTGTTTTCGCAACCCAACTCGGTAACATGATTTTTGTAACAATTTCAAAACTAAGGAAAGAGATTTTTTTTCTAACTAGACGGACTTGTGGTAAACAGGACCCTATCGTATGTATAGTTCTTTAAATGGTTTCCAACTTTAAGCCATGTGACCCTCCAGATCTAGGCGTAATGTCCAGGCCCGATTTGGGGTGTTACAGTACATGTGAGTGAGGAATTGTAACACCCCAAACCCGGCCCAGATGTTACGGCCAAGTCTGGTGTGTCACATTAAAGTGTTTTTCGAAAACCATGCTTTCATTGAAAACCCTTGAAGTTTTAAAAACTCTTACCGTTAAACTTAGCTTGTCTTTTTCCAAAACGTGATTTATTGAAATAATCCTTGCAAACATCGTTAAAACCTTTGTAAAAGTTTTATGAAAGCTTATAAACCCTTGTAGTTTGCAAAAACATGTTAATTTTGAAAACGGTTTAAGTATCAAATAAATTTGACCTTTTTTTGTTAAGACTTAAAGTGAATGGAAGCTGGGCACCAGGTAGGATTCCAGAAAAGAGGAGGTGAGTCGAGTAGACTACTTAAGTACCAGGCTCTTCTTGGATCCACTCTTAGACATGCACACTACCATTGCCACACTTTAACTATTTGAAATATTTATCTACAAGATCATTTAAAATTGCAGAAGCTTTGCTTGGTTATCGTGTTATTTTGAAAACAAGTAACTTTTATAAAAACCGCGTCTTAAAATCATTTATTTTCAACTCGATTTAAATAATATCCTACATAAGCTAAAACTAATTTAAATAAGTAAAGAAAAAACCCAAAATAAAAGTAATTAAAGAGGCCCTTTTTACAACCCAAAACCAGAAATAAATAATTAAATCTAAATTCAAATAGGTAACTTAATTAGAAATCCAATAGTCCAGTCCATGTGGCCACTCTGAATCCCTCCCAGCTCCAAGTCCACTAATCTAAGGCTCACCTGCAAGGATGGAAGGAAAAAGGGGTGAGTTTGGAAAACTCAGTGTGTACAGAAGCCCATCCAAAGCCCAAGTCAACTCAAGCCCATTGGGCCTAAGCCCTAACCCATCACAATCAAATACTGGGCTGAGACCCTATTCAAATATTAGTAAACTGGGCCTTATCCCTTTTCAGGTAACAGTACGGCCCATAGGCCCATTATAGATACAGATCAGATATGATATGCAAACAGAAAACCCAACCCAGATCCATCCATAACACCCCCGTACCAGCCTTACACCATGTGGGGAGACTACTCGACCCACCCAACCGCTACACACCATAGAAATTTGCAACGAGGCTGCCAGATATTGTGACGAGGTCACCAGATACAGATATTGTGGCGAGGCCACCAGAACAGATGTATATGTGGCGAGGCCACCAGAACAGATATATACGTGGCGATGCCACCAGATTGCAGCGAGGCTGCCAGAACAGATATATATGTGGCGAGGGCACCAGATTGCAGCGAGGCTGCCAGAACGCTTCCTCCATCATAAACCCAAACCCCATGCAGCAGGCATACATACTATGACATATAACATACAGAATCACATGCATCAGATATATACATATGTTATGAGATATGACATGCAGAAACAGAAAATCATACATTTCATGCAGAATTTACCCTAGGGGTATAAAGGTCATTTTACACTTAGGGGTAAAATGGTAATTTTCCATACTTAGGGGTATTTTAGTACTTGTTCCAATATTACGAGTTTTACGCATGTTACAGTCACATATAAGCTTTAGTTCCATCTTAGCAGTCAATTTAACAGATTTTAACAATTTCAATCACTGGTCCCTAAAACTCCTAATGGGCCCTACAGTGTCTATTTAGCAAATTAAGCCCATTCAGCCCAAATTTCCTATCTAGCTACCAGTTTTAGCAGTTCCGATACTACAGTCTAATAGAACACATTTATTTCCTATTTTTACTTATATGGGCCCGAAAGCCCGCGAGCCCATGTTCGGCCCATCGAGACCCAACTTACCGAGGTGCGCGAAATTGCACACTCAACTAACTTACCACTTACGGTTACAGATCTCAGGATTTCCAATCATCTTGTGAGCATTCGCACACTCACAAGCCCACATAATACCAACTTTTCGGTTACTTGGCCTTTGCCGAATTAGACTAAAGAAGGGTTCGATACACACATGATTACGACGAACGATGATGATATCTGCTCCAACTCAATCCTATATTCGATTACTAAAATATTAGACCACGAATCAATGATAACTAAATTTAACATACTCTTACCATATTCGGGCATCCATGAATAAGGCCCTAAATCCTTACCTTTGCTGAAGTTGATATCCAAATCTGGATCCGAACGCTCCACTGATCCAAGCCCTTAGTCAGCAGCCTTTAACCCTTACAAGCACAGAGTAAAATAATTGGTAACAGCCCCTTAAAGCCTTAGGCACTATTTCGACAACCTCCCTAAACACATAGGGATTCCAACTTTTCCAAATCCCAAAAATGAGAATAGATCACAGTCAAGTCATTCATATCACCAACTTATATCCACGGTCAAACTAGCCCAATCATCACACAAGTTAGTCATTTACCCACGAAGGGCAAAACAGTCATTTAACACCTAGGGGCAAAATGGTAATTTTACCCCACAGGGGTATCTCGGTAATTCTACCCTACAGGGATATTTCAATAATTCTACCCTAAAGGGGCATTTCAGTAATTTCACAAATCAAGGGTAAAACAGTAATTTTACAGATCAGGGGTAAAACGATAATTTTACAAATCATGGATAAAATGGTAATTTTACAAATCAAAGGTAAAATAGTAATTTTACAAGTCGAAGGTATTTCAGTAATTCGATAAACTAAAGCATTCTAAACAAAGATAATAATGCAAATTGGGCCTAGGGCCCATTCTCGGCCCAAATAGGCCCACACGCTCGTGTGGCCCTTTTAGCCCAAATTTAGCTACAGATATGCGATTCACCTAGTCTAGTCCAATATTTACTATACAATTAAACAACTTGTCCAAATGGCCTCGTAGGCCCATTGGGCCCACATGGCCCCTTCGACCCATCGCAGCCTGAAGTAGCCGTCCTACCGCTAGAGTAGTGAGAAATACACACCTGATAGGAGAATGAAGTTAAGCCGCGCTCCAAACACTCTTAGCTGATGCCCAACCCAAACGGGCACGCCATAAAGCGAAAGGGATCAGCCAAGAAGGCTGTGCCTACTCTCCTCCTGGTTTGCTCTATTTAAAGCTAGCTCCTTACCTGCTCTCATGTTAGCTTTCCGATGTGGGATTCTCCATCAATCCCCCCAAAATTAAAGCATTAGCAAAATAATCAACCTTTGCGTGCAACGAGATTCGAGCCAAAGTCCTCTCAGTAACCTTGTCATGCCATCACCACTCGAACACAAGCTCCTTTGTGTCATAAGTCCAACACATTTAACTTTAAAGCTCACCTACTTGCTTCCAGATTTATTTAAAAGAAAAACCAAAATAAATTGCAAGAGCCAAGACTTGAACCTTGGACCCCTTGCTTCCTTGTCCCCTAAGTGGCGCTATTTTGGCACTACACCACATTCCTTTTTTGTGTCTTATTACACACATAATTCCTTACAACTCCTCTTTTCCAAGTCCTCTATTCCTTAAGTCCAAAAATCCAAGAATTCCCCGGGTTTTTAACCAACACTTGGGCCTTCCATAGGCCCAATAACACACTCCAAACACAAATTACACATCCATATATCAAAATTTCAACATTACACCAAATATCACAAAAATCCCGGAATCCTAGAAATTAGCCCAAGACTTTTCCCCACACTATGAATCCTTCGCAGTTCACTAAAATACCACATTAACCCATTAATAATAACCTTCCATAACAGAATTCAACACATCAATAATTTTATTTCGAACTATCTCACACCCGCACCCAGGCCCAAGGCCTAATACTTCTAGGCCCAAATTCAGGGTGTTACAGGAATTGAGGGTGGCCAATGGCTTGGAAAATAGCTTCAAAATGGTCCGTACGGCTAGCCCTACGGGAGTGTGAATAGCCTGTGTGTTCCTTGCAACTTATTTTTGAGAAACAAAATGCTCAGTATGGAGCACACGGGCAGAGACACGGCTGTGTGCCCCAGCCGTGTGAAGGGCACGGTCATAAGACATGGGCGTGTGCCCTGGCTATGTAAAGTCTGCGCCTTAAATGCGAATATTAAATTCACCATACGGCCCAGCACACGAGCGTGTGACTTGGCTGTGTGACCTTATTTTGCTAATGACGTCATAAATAGAGAGTTACATGGGTTAAGGACATGGGCGTGTCCTGAGCCACACGAGCGTGTATGACCACACGGCCTACCCGTACAGGCATGTGACTCTCTAAAACATGAAAATTTTCCAGGTGTTCCAAAGTTTCCGGTTTAGCCTCGAACCACCTCCAATGTATGTTTAGGGCCTCGTAGGTCCATATAAGGTACGATTTGCATGTGTATGAATGCTTTTGAAATGAATGAAATTTTATGGCCTGATTTTGTACAATTGGTTATGTTTAAGTCCGTAATGCCTCGTACCCTATTTCGGTGTCGGGCTCGGGTAAGGGGTGTTACATTTAGTTGTATCAGAGCTATGGTTTAGCCGATTCTTAGACTAGCATAGCGTACGTGAGTCTAGCTATACATGCCATATTACCACTTGTGATAGTGTGATATCTCCTGATCTTGACGAAAATTGTTCTATTGATTATTAATTATATTAAAAGATTTTTATATGATAAATAAATTAAATTCATGACAAGTGGATGGTGATGATAATATACAAATGTAACAATGTATAAATGTACATTTGTAATGTATGTATTTGTGTATTAAATAGATACTTATTATATTTATTATTATTTAATTGATATTATATTATTAAATTAATGAATAAATTAATAAATTGACAAATGTAAGGTGATAGTAAAATATAAGTGTGATAAATCATGTACATACAAATGTAATATTCTTATTTAATTACTTATTATTTAAGTAAAAATATATTTATTATTTATTAATATTATATTATTATATTATGAAATATATTAGATCAAGACAAATGTAGGGTGGAGATAATGTACAATTGTAACATAAAAATTTGCTATCAAATAGATATTTATAAATTAAATAGTTAATATATATATTAAGTTACAAGTATAAAGTAAATACGAAAAAGAAGCAAATAAAGGAAATAAAGGAAATAAAATAGAGAAAGAAACAGAGAAAGGCATTCGAAAGTGGGAAAGGAAAGAAAGATAGAAAAGAAAAGGAGAAACTAAGGTTTTAAAGCTTCAAGTTTAATTTGGTAACTCAATTAAGTCCTTTTTACTTAATTTTGATGTTTTAGAAGTTTTAGAACAAAGTTTTGTAGAAATTAAGTTGAGATTTTGAAAGTTCTTAGGTTTTTGAGTATAGTTCATGTTGAAGAAATGATTCAGTTAGGGATTAAATTGATAGAATTCTTAATTAGAATTGATTAAAGAATTAAATTGTAAAGTAAGCTATAAGTTTTGTGTTTGAAGGATTAAACTGAAAGAAATTTTAAATTAGGGTTTTATTATGAACATTAGATAGTTAAGTAGAAAATGGAAGAAAATTGAATAGAAATAAAGTATGAATTGAGTTAGAAAAGTGAATGAGTTAATTAGGGTATAAATTGGATAGAAATTCAATTATTATTATAAATTAGTGCTGTAATGTGACAGCCAGATTTTGGCCCTAATCAGAACGGTGGTTTTGGGACCACGAATTCGAGTTAGTTGTGTTTATTATATGTGAGTTTGCATGTGTGAAAGTTTCGTATGAAAATTTGATTGTTTATGTGTTTAATTTAAAAATAGGACTTAATTGCGAAAAGTAAAAATTAGAGGAGATTATAGTAAAGGAATTGAATTGATTAAGTCTTTTTAATATGGAGCACTTAAGTGGATATTAAACCATTAGTAAATGCATGGGGTGGGATTAACCTTGTTATAACATGATTTTTAGTTAAGGCCATTAAGGCTAAAATGGTAAATCAATTATATTATATGTTAAATAAAACATAAAAACATTTTGTGCACATGCATGTTCATCTTTAGAAAGCCAATATTGGCTAAGGAAGAAATAAAATATCATTCGGCCCTTGTGTTCTTCAATAGAGGTATGTTTTGTTTCCAGTTTTTGATAATTTTTATGTTTTTGAGATCATTGCTTCGAATACTATGAGACCCATGTTGGAATTTTTGCTATTATTGTATGTGTCGAATCGTGCCATGGTTGAGAGCTTGAAGAAATTTATGATTTAAGTAGCTAAATGAAATTTTGTGTTGAAATTATAATTTTATATTAGAAATTTTGATGAATTTGAATTTATGAGGATTTATTTGTTAAATTAGTAAGTAGAGGGACTCAATTGCTAAATAAATGAAAAGTGAGGACTTTTATGTATATAGGGAACATTCGGCCTAAAGGTGATTTAAGAAGAACTTGTTTATTTTGTGTGTTTGAAATTTGGATTATAGTGCAAAAGTATGAAATAGTGGGAGCAAAAAGGGTAGATGCCAAATTCAGTAATTGTGGATTATTTTGAATGAAATTGAGTTTGAATAGATCTTATTTTGAAATTTGAAGCTCAAGAATTAAAGCAATCGGGTTCGGATCGGGGAAAGGCCAAGACAGCCGAGTAGTCTATTTTACGTACGTGGATATCTGAGGTAAGTCATTAAGCTATTTTATGCATTAAATTTTAATAATGATTAGATATAAGTGCTAAATTGAATTTTTAGAAATTGTTTATATTGTTGTCGAATGTGAACAACAATGGTGAATAATATTTGCTATGTTTTAAATGTGATTGCCGAATGTGAATTAAATGAGCAATGGTATGTTTATATTTGATGATGATGAATTTAGTTGGAGAGTTCTTCTAGCAATGGTGTTTATTAGCATTTCAGCATATGAAAATTGTATACTTAGCATAGAAAAGTATGAATGTTAATGATTTTAAAATGTGAGAGTATGAATTTTTGAGTTGGAACATAATCGGGCTTTGTGCCTAGTAGGCTTAGTGCCGGTGAACATAATCGGGCTTTGTGCCTAGCAGGCTTAGTGCCGGTGAACATAATCAGGCTTTACGCCTAGCAGATTAAGTGCCGGTGAATAAATATCAGACTTCGTGTCTAGAAGGCTTTGTGCTATTGTATAAATCAGGCTTATGCCTAGCAGGCTTATTGCCGGTGATTTAATTTTCAAGTTTATATTTATAAGGATTCAAGTGAAATGGAAGAAATGTTCAAGTGAAATTGAGATAAGGAACCTTATATTATATTCGCCCATATAAGTACGTATATGTGTAAGGTTATTTAAATATTAAATATATTATGCTATGAAGGTATGTATGAATGTGATTTGGTATTCAATGTTGAGTAGTTAAGTTTGCGAATATGATATAGGTTTGTAATGGGTTGATCAATGCTTAAAGTGTGCGTAGTTGAGATGTGTCATAAGCATATGTGCATTGATTTAATGTAATCGGCTTGTAATTCATATGACTACAATTTAAGACAATGATATATGAATGTGGGGATTTACTCTATAATTTTATTGAAATTACGTGTACATGATAGTTTTCATTGGAGGCGGTTTATAAGATGTAAAAGTATAGGTTAAGTATTCGACTTAATGATATTTGAGTATGATATAGTTTAATATGGTTAATTTGCTACTCGAAACAAGCTATTAATATTTTGTCTATTTAGCTAATGACTTACTAAGTTATGAAAACTTACATTTGGATGTTACGTTTCTATGTTTTATAGACTTTTGAAGCTAGCTACAAGCTCGGGGATCGATAGAAATCTCATCACACTATCTTTTGTTTTGGTAGTATTTACTTAAACTCGATCTATGGCATGTATAGGTTAGACAAGGTTGTAATGTTATATTTTGAATGATGCGTATATCATGTGCCATGCGAAAATGGCTTATTATCTAGTTGTGTGAATTTATAAAGTTTAAGTTATGTTGGTTTAGTATGGAAACGTATTATACAAATTGAAATGTAGTTGTCTTTAACCTTGAATGATTCAGTCATGGTTGATATTTATATGGTGTGAATGATATGTTTTGTAAGTCTTTATGGAAATATTAGTAACTTGGTTGATGCTTATATGAGGTGATTATTAAATGACATAAATGATTATACTTGTTACGAATAGGTGCATATATTTTATATCAATGATAATATTGGATTTTTGGTTCAGCTTATTGAGTATTAAACAAGCGATTATATTGGATGTTTTGATTATATGTGAGAACTTAGTCGATTATTCTAGCTGAAAAGTTAATGGAAATCTTTTTGACAAGATGTTTTATTTATAAACGATGCATGTATCAAAAGCAAATTATAGTAAGCTTTCGTATGTTTCCTTATGTGATAGCATATTGGTTTAGATGATGGCTTTTAAATTAAAAGTGAATCGGTCATATGCTTGTGTGTATTCGGCTAATGAAGTGGCATTTGACCAAATGAATAGTAACACCCTTATATATAGTGCTAAAATGGTTTATGATTTATTTGATCATTCATGCTCATATACTAGTATTTAAATGATGAGGTTTTGGTTTGTGTTAGTTTTAGCATAAACTCATATTAGGATTGTGTATTCTATGAATTAAAGGCATAATTGTCAATTAGGGATTTGGTTGAAATGAGATATTTATACTTTTACATTTGGATTATATGACTGTATTTTTGCCCATTACAAGACATGAAATGTTTTACAAATGAATTATTATAGTAATATGTTTTAATATTAAAGGGATGTGTTCATATGCATGTGTATTGTTCAAATGTTGAGTTTGGTTTTGTAATGCCTCGTGACCCATTCCGGCGACGGATAGGGTTAGTGGTGTTACATTTTATTGGTATCAGTGCTACGGTTTAATCGATTCTAGAACTAACGTAGCGCGTGTGAGTCTAGCTATACATGCCATATATCTAAAAATGTGATAGCGTGATGACTTCTGACGCTTGAAAATGTGTTTTTATATAGTAAATGGATCCCGATCGTGCTGTAGCAGATGGTGTTGAGAGTATAGCGCCTGCTCCCACGCAAGGGGCAGCGCTAGTGGAATCTCGACTGACCTCGAGCAGCCGTGGGGGAGAGGCTAAGCGAGCCTTTTACCAAATGATGAACGAATGGTTTACTCAGTATATCCGAACTAATCCAGCTGTTCAACAATCCCCACCCCCGAATAATCCATCTTTGATACCTACGATACCCCCGAAACCCCTTAGAGGAGGCTAACGTTGTGGACTAAGGGACGTTCAGCAAAGGAGTTTGAAAGGCTTACGGGGTCAATGTGACAGCCCTATTTCGACCCTAGTCGGGAAGTGGTTTCGGGACCGCTAAACCGAGTTAGAGAACCTCGAAAATATTATTATACATGAAATTCTTTGTAGTAAATAGTATGTGCAAATTTTGGTGCCTTAAAATTTTTGATTTAATGGTTAATTAGTGAGTAGGACTTTAGTGATAAAAATTTGGAAATGATATAGGTTAAATTAGAAGGACCGAATATTACATGGCTTTAAAATACTTGGCCTTGCATGTCAAAATCACCAATATCCTTTTAGTGGCCGGCCATGCAAGCTTTTAAAGCTTTAATTTTTACATTTTCTTATATTAAGAGATATTTGATTGGTGGAATAATATGATGTCAATTTTTAATGATAAAGAAAATGGTGAAAAGAACAAGGCAAAAATTTATTTTCTTTCTTGTTCTTCAATTGCCAAAAGTGAGAAGGGAAAAAGGGGGCTAAGGCATTCGGCTATAGTTCTAGTTGAATCAAGGTAAATTCAATTTGGTTTTAGATAAATTGTTTATGAAATTTAGTTGCTCACTACATTATTGTCATGGCCCATACGATTGATTTCCTTGAAATTTGGTGAGTGTTGCATTCGACAATGGGGAAAATGCATTGATGCTATTGATAAATTTGAAGTTTGATTTTATAAATAGTTGAACGAGTGTTTAATGTGTCAAATGAGGCTATTAACCGTGTGTTTTGAGTTATATGTTCAAATGAAGGGAAATGATGTCTTTATGATTCAATTTGCTAAGGAGGGTTTCGGTTGAGGTCTTTCTTTTCCTTCTTGAGGAAATGTTCTTTTTTTTTTTTGAAAACTCTTTGGATAAGTGAACGGCTAGGAAATTAGATGTAGCTTGGGGGAATTTTTGGTTAAAAGTGAAATATAGAAATCTAGGGGACTTTCGGCTAAGAAGGTTTATGGATAAAAGAATATATATATATTTATATACTCACTCATAATCGGCCTTGGTATGAATATATTGGTTTAGTTGAAATTTACTTGTTAAAATAATTGTGCAAATATAGGTACTTTGCCGAATGTGGTTGTAGGAAGAAAATGGATGAATTATACTTATAGGGATGTTATTTGTTATTGAGGAATTTGGTCAACGTGGGTTCATTTGATGAATTGAATTTTGAGCTAGAAAATACATTAGACTTTCGGCTATGGAGATTTTAAATTTAGATGTTTTCCGTATAATTATAAGATAGGGAGTTTAGTTGAGAATTGAGCTAAATTATATATGCTTCCATGTGATTTTTAATGTTAATTTAGAAATAGTTAATTTGTGACGAATTCTTACTTGTGAATAGCCGATTTTGAATTTAGAAATGTATTGATAGAATTTCTATGTCCTTAGTAAATTTTGTTAAGGGTGATTTTAAATGTTTTAAATATTCGGTCAGGGTAGCATTGTGCCAACTTTATGATGTTTGGTGTTTTGAATTGAAAATATATATGTGTTATGCATTTCATGTGGACCGAATGAATTGGTAAGTAAAACTATGTAACACCCTACGCCCCTGTCCGTCGCCGGATTAGGATTTAAGGTATTACAAAATCGAAACACAAACTACCGAGGTTCATAGATACCAAGCTAGACGCGAATTCGTTGAGTTCAATAGTTGAATATAACACTTGGGTCGGTTCGATCAGAACAACGTATCTCATTAAAATCGTTCTATAAGCATACTAACAAATTGGCTAAAGCGAACAAATTCAATAGCCAAACATCGTCGTAGAAAAGTCATTGCATATTAGGTACCAACTAAACATCATGCCACAACATCGAATAGTATAAGAATCATTCCAACCCATATAATCAAACTCGAAGACTAAGCAAGCCATTTTCGCATGGCTAGAATAATTACAACTCAAAATGTAGTCTAAAACCAACAAAGGACATTAGCCTATACATGCCATTGATCCAAAATAACCATCAAATGTACCAAAATAACAGCGATAGTGTAGGTGATTAAGGCTTCAATCCCCGAGTCCGTAGCTTCCAAAAAGAGATCTATAAAACAGAGGAAATAAGGGAAACGGAGTAAGCATTACAATGCTTAGTAAGTTTTAAGCAATGACATCAAATAAATCATCAAATTAAAGCATAGTTGTTCGTATTTTTGGTTTCCCTATTCTCTTAGGTAAGTCACCCTTTTTCCACACATATACATTCACGTCATATACGAAAGTGGATAGCTTTCACTTATAGTAAATTCACGTAAACATACACATGTCACGAAATTCACATAACATTTCCCATAGGCTAAACGTACTTTGACCATATTAATAATCTCATTTCATGCAAGCATATGCAATCACACAATGACCTCAGTATTCGGTCCAAAAATTCCGCTTGCATATAAGCCAAGGGTACATACCTGTATAACTTAACACTTTCAGCGCAATTCATTTGCGATCGTTACCTTGAAGACCATTAGTCTTAGGCTTTACTCGCATCATCATCGAGATCTTTAGCTCGGGTAAACTCTATTCATAGCCATCGGGTCTTTACCCCGGATATAATCTTCGCATATAGCCTTCGGGTCTCAACCCGGACATCATCTCTGCATATAGCCTTCGGGTCTTAACCCGGACATAGTCTCCACATATAGTCATCGGGACTTTAATCCCGGATTCACATCACAAATTCTCATACATATATTTATATATATGTTCACATGTAACCAAATTTCACATAGCAAGATTTCATTTGCAATTCAATCCATTCATGTGTATACAACATATAACATGCTTCTCGACTTTATATAACCAATGTACATATAATTCAAGACTCATACACGTATGCTCTTCTTTTCTAGACTTTCGGCCCAATGATCAAGTATACATAAGCAACGCATTTCAAATTTCAAATTTATGGTCCTTTTTCTCTAAGAGCCATTCGGCTATATAGCAACATGAATAAGGTTTCTTTTTCAATGGTACATCTTCAAATATCAGCATGTATGTCATGGCATTTTAACTTAAATACCAAATTCGATTACTCAAAACTTACCTCGAACTTTCCCGAGAAATTGCGAGTTGGCTATTCGACCACTTTGGCCTTCCCTTTATCCGAACTTGTCCCTCTATGCTCTTGAGCTTAATCAAACATTTAATTTTATTAATCCTTATTCAAGCATCTCAATGAATCATTTTCACTCATAGTCAAATAATACATGCATATTCTTCTCATTGCAAACACATACGCACATTCGGTCATTTCACATGCATATCACAAGTCACAACAAGCTGATTTTTCTGGGCAGCATTCAATAATTTACTCATAACTGGAGCTACAAGACTCAAAATGAAGTGCCGTTAATTTTTCATGAAAGTAGACTCATTTATCTTTAATCCATAAAATTTTCATAATTTTTGGTTTGGCCAATCAATACCAGAATTTTCTTAAAGTTCCCCTAATTCACTGTTTGATTAAACTGACCACTCTATACTTCGAACCGAATTTATCCTTGTACAGAGTTCCAAATATGTCCTCACTAATTTTATTCGAAACTAGACTCATTAAGGAGTCTAAGAATATAAATGTGGTCTCATAACAATTTTTATACAATTTATAGTGATTTTCCAAAGACAGAGCAGGGGACTTCGAAGTCAATCTGACACTGTCTCACTCTACTCTAAAAATCTATTTGTAGGAAATTCCTTTGCTTGCAAGGTTTCTTTCATAAGAAACTAGACTCATTAATCTTCAATTACACAGTTTATTCAGCCTCTAATTCAATTTACACAATTTATGGTGATTTTTCCAAAACACGTTACTGCTGCTGTACCAAGCAGATTTTTATACAAAATTCACTCTTTAATGTTCTTAAGCACATACTTGAAATATAGCATTTTCTAAGGCACCATTTAGAGAAGTCATTGCTCTTAACACAATGTACATATTTCATATTCATTACATCCACAATCAAATCAACATTACCAAGTTAGCCAAATACATGCATATACACATAAGGCATTTAGCCACTTCATTCACCTTTGTTCATTTAACAATTTTACCACTAAATGCTTGAGTCTAAAATTGGCAATCATTGGCACAAGGATACACTAGCCGAATGTTACTCAACATGAATCACAAGCTCAACCATCCAAATCAATCAAGATAATACATACTAAGTTCATGTATAATTTTTTTTCCTTAGCCTATTACTTAGTGAACTTATGAGTAATGCTCAATTAGCTCACGTTGCAAAATATGTATCATAATTTCCATAATCAATTTATCAAATTCAAGATCAAAATACAATCAAAAGCACAACAACTCAATCATTCAAAGAACCGAAGGTCCCTTAGGCTTTAATCCTCTCTAAAATTCTAATCTTACTAATTTGAACTCACAAATCCAACTCTTATGAATTTTAACATCATAGAGTTTATTAACAAGCTTTAACAAGCTCTTAAATGCAAAACAAAACTCCCTAACCACAACTTGACAAGGCCGAATGCCTTCATCCTTCAAAGCTCAAGAAAATTTTCACATTAGACAAAGGAGAGGACCCTTTAGGCAAGCTCAAACAACACCCATATTCCATTATTTAACACAAGCATTAAAGAAAGCACAATTTACCCCCACCCTTGCTCATATGGCCGAACATTACATCTTGTTTATCACACAAGGGTTTTATGCTTATGAAGCTCAATCTCCCTTAGTAATCATCTTCAAAACAAGGAAAATCTAACAAATCATCACCCAAGAAGACATGCATCATGACCGAATGTTTCTAGCACTTAGGGCTCAAGAAATTCAAACATGGACAAGTAGAGAGCTTCAAAACCAACTAGATTTCATGAAATGCAAAGAAAATCATCTAGAAATTTTACCTTAATCAAGATTTCCCCCAACCAAATTGCTTGAACCCTATTTCTCTTCTCCCTTAGTCACATACGGCAATGAAGGAAAAAGATGAACAAAAAAAAAATGTTGTTTTTACCCTCTTTTTCTTATTTTTTTAACTATATTATTTCTATTTTATGACAACTTATTTTATTTAATATAAACAAATTTATTTTCATCATTATTGTTATTAATTAGCTACAAACAAAACATAAAATGACAAACTAAGTCATCATTACCATCCACTATCATAAAAGTGGGCAATTTGACATGCAAGTCCTTGATTTTGCATGCATGCATTTATTAGCCATCACACATCTAGCTAGTTTACTTCCAAAGTTTACAACTAAGCCCTTTTAAGTGAAATTCCAATTTATAACTCTAAATTGGCACACCAAACATGTCACACATGAATTAACACATATTATAGGCATCTAAATGAACATTAAATATATTTTATGCCTTGGTTTTGTGGTCCCGAAACCACATTCCGACTAGGGTCATTTTAAGGCTGTCACAACTCTCCCCCACTTAAGAAATTTTCGTCCCCGAAAATTCTTACCGGAAAATAAGTTTGGGTAACGTTCTCTTATCGACTCCTCAAGCTCCCAAGTAGCTTCTTCGACCCCGTGCTTGATCCATAACACTTTCACCAATGAAATCCTCTTATTCCGTAACTCTTTAACCTCGTGTGCCAAAATACGAATTGGTTCCTCCTCGTAACTCATATCCGATCGAATCTCAATGTCAGACGGATTAATCACATGCGATGGGTCGGATCTATATCGTCGGAGCATCGAAACGTGAAAAACATTGTGAATCTTTTCAAGTTCGGGAGGCAAAATCAGTCGATATGCTACCGGTCCAATCCGTTCAGATATTTCATATGGTCCGATGAACCTCGGACTCAATTTGCCCTTACGGCCGAATCCGAGCGCCTTTTTCCAAGGTGACACTTTAAGAAATACTTTGTCTCCGACCTGGTACTCGATATCTTTCCGCTTTAAATCTGCGTAAGACTTTTGACGATCAGAAGCTGCCTTAAGGCTATCACGAATCACCTTTATTTTCTGCTCGGCATCTCTAATTAAATCGACTCCAAAGATCTTACTTTCACTGAGCTCGGTCCAAAACAACGGTGTACGGCATTTGCGACCGTACAAAGCCTCGTAAGGTGCCATCTTAATGCTCGATTGAAAACTGTTGTTGTATGCGAATTCAATCAAAGGCAAATACCGTTCCCACGAACCACTAAATTCAAGTACGCAACATCTCAACATATCCTCGAGTATCTGAATTACTCGTTCCGATTGACCGTCTGTCTGAGGATGGAACGCGGTACTAAAATGTAGCTTAGTACCCAATGAATCTTGTAGTTTCTTCCAAAACCGCGATGTAAATCTCGGGTCTCTATCTGACACAATAGAGATAGGGACCCCGTGTAATCTGATGATCTGAGAAACATACAACTCCGCTAGCTTATCGAGTGAGTAATCCGTACGCACAGGTATAAAGTGAGCGGATTTAGTTAATCGGTCTACGACAACCCAAATCGCATCCTTCTTGCTCGATGTGAACGGTAGCCCAGATACGAAATCCATCGTGACTTTATCCCACTTCCACTCGGGAATCAAGATCGGTTGCAACAAACCCGACGGCACCTGATGTTCCGCTTTTACTTGTTGGCATATCAGACACTTCGACACAAAATTTGAGATGTCTCGTTTCATACCATGCCACCAATATTGACGTTTCAAATCATTGTACATTTTAGTGCTTCCTAGATGAACCGACATTCGACTATTATGAGCTTCATTTAAAATCATCGAAACTAATTCTGAACTTCTCGGAATACATACTCGGCCTCGAAACCTCAAACAATCATTGTCGTCAACTTGGAACTCAGGATCCGCACTTACATCGTATTGAGCTCGCTTGGCAATTAAGTCGTCATCCGCTTTCTGAGCTTTACAAACTTGTCGGAGAAATACCGGTTCGGCTTTTAATTCCGCTATCATCACACCATCATCAGATACCGATAAATGCGCATTCATGGCTCGTAAAGTAAACAATGATTTTCGGCTAAGAGCATCAGCAACTACATTCGCCTTTCCAGGATGATAGTCAATGACAAGCTCGTAATCCTTTAGCAATTCAAGCCACCGTCTTTGTCTCAGATTCAAATCTCTTTGCGTCATCAAGTATTTGAGGCTTTTATGGTCGGAAAAGACATGACATTTCTCACCAAAAAGGTAGTGACGCCAAATCTTCAAAGCAAAAACAATAGCAGCTAATTCGAGATCGTGAGTCGGATAATTTTTCTCATGAGGCTTTAATTGCCTCGAAGCATAAGCAACAACTTTGCCTTCTTGCATCAAAACACACCCCAAGCCATTCAAGGACGCATCACTATATACTACAAACTCTTTACCGGATTCAGGCTGAACTAAGACTGGAGCTTCCGTCAATAGGGCTTTCAAATGGTCGAAACTCTTTTGGCACTTCTCAGACCATTCGAATTTAACATCCTTCTGCAATAGCTTCGTCAACGGGGTTGAGATCATCGAAAAGTCCTTCACAAACCGTCGGTAGTATCCGGCAAGTCCTAAAAAGCTTCGGACTTCCGAGACATTATTAGGAGGCTTCCAATCGAGGATAGCAGAGATTTTATTCAGATCAACTCGGATACCCGCAGCAGATACAATGTGTCCCAGAAATCCGACCTCGCGCAACCAAAACTCACACTTGCTGAATTTTACGTACAACTGGTTATCACGCAAAACCCGTAGCACAAGCCTTAAATGCTCGGCATGGTCGATCTCATCGCGAGAGTAAACCAAAATGTCATCGATAAATACGACTACAAATCGATCTAGGTACTGCTTAAACACTCGATTCATCAGATCCATGAAAACAGCGGGGGCATTAGTCAGCCCAAACGGCATCACTAAAAATTCATAGTGTCCGTACCTCGTTCTGAAGGCAGTCTTGGGCACGTCTGAGTCTCGAACTCGCAACTGATAATAACCGGATCGCAAGTCAATCTTTGAAAACACTGAGGCTCCCTTTAACTGATCGAATAAGTCGTCGATACGAGGCAATGGATACTTATTCTTTATAGTCACCTTGTTCAGCTGCCGATAGTCAATACACATTCTCAAAGTCCCGTCCTTCTTTTTCACGAACAAGACGGGTGCACCCCAGGGAGAAAAGCTCGGTCTTGCGAAACCTCTATCGGTCAACTCTTGCAACTGGGATTTCAACTCTTTCAACTCCGTCGGAGCCATACGATATGGAGCAATTGAAATCGGAGTTGTACCCGGAACTAGCTCAATGCCGAACTCAACCTCTCTAACAGGCGGTAATCCCGGTAATTCTTCTGGAAATACATCCGGATATTCACAAACCACAGGTACTGTCTCAAGCTTTAGTTCGGATATTTTGCTATCCAAAACATAAGCAAGATAAGCCTCGCAACCCTTCTTCATAAACTTTCTAGCCATAATTGAAGATATTACTGCCGGTAGCCCGTTTAGATCAGACGATTCAACACGAATTATCTCATTATTCGAACATCGCAAATCAATAGTCTTTCGCTTGCAATTCACTATCGCGTCATGCACAGTCAACCAATCCATTCCGAGAATAACGTCGAATTCGTCGAATGGCAAAAGCATCAAATCAGCCGGAAAACATGAATTTCGAATCATAAGGGGACATTTCTTACACACTCTATCGACTAACACACAACGACCCAAGGGATTGGACACTCTAATCACAAACTCAGTAGACTCAATAGGAAGAGTCTTACTGGATGCCAAAGTTTCACATACATATGAATGAGTTGAACCAGGGTCAATCAAAGCAATTACATCAGTATTAAAGAGAGTAAAAGTACCAGTGATAACATCGGGCGAAGAGGCATCCTCTCGTGCGCGAATTGCGTAAGCCCTAGCAGGAGCATGTCAGATCTTGTCGTAGCATCTTTAAACCTTCTCTGACCACCGCTAGCATTCCCCGAATTTCTAGGTAGCCTCCCTCGAGCTGAAGTAGTATTCGATTTTCCACTCGGATTCACATTTTGTTCGGACCATCTAGGGCAATCTCTTATAAAGTGATCAGCCGACCCGCATTTATAACAAGAGCGATCACGAAATCTACAGCTCCCCGAATGCCATTTTCCACAATACTTGCACTCGGCTCTATCTCGACGGTCGTTCCCAACACTAGCAGCAGAAGTAGCACGTGAACTTATAGGGGGTCGATCACGGTCTCGCCTAGAAAAACCCGAAGTGGCCCTTGATTGGTCCGATTCACCTCAAAATTTCTTTGATGATCCTTGAGTAGACTTCCCCGAAAATCTCTTACGGAACTCCTTGGCCCCGCTATCAGCTTTTCTTTTCTCATTTCTAAGCTCTTCGGCCTTACAGGCTCGCTCGACAAGAACAACAAACTATTGTATTTCCAAAATGCCCACCAGTAGTTTGATGTCTTCATTTAACCCGTCCTCGAAGCGTTTACACATAATAGCTTCGGATGCTATGCACTCGCGAGCATATCGGCTAAGTCGTACGAATTCCCTCTCATATTCGGTTACTGACATTCGGCCTTGTTTAAGCTCGAGGAATTCCTTCCGTTTTTGATCGATAAACCTTTGGCTGATATACTTCTTTCGGAACTCAACTTGGAAAAACTCCCAACTAACTCGCTCTCTCGGCACCACCGAAACCAATGTGTTCCACCAATAGTAGGCAGAATCACGCAGCAGAGGTACGGCACACTTCAAGCACTCTTCGGGCGTACATGACAACTCATCAAACACACGGATTACATTATCGAGCCAAAACTCGGCCCGCTCAGCATCGTCATCAACTGTAGCCCGAAACTCTTCAGCCCCATATTTTCTATTTTATCGACTGGGGGTTTACTCGACCTCACAGGGTCGGCCTCAGGAGGAGCCACAGGGGTCGGAAGTGGGTTATTCGGGGGAGGAGGTTGTGGAACAGCCGGATTACTTCGTAGGAATTGAGCGAACCAATCACTCATCATTGCATACAAATTCTGCCTCATGTCATCATCTCGACGACTGGCATTCGGCTGAGAGTCGGTCGGCGCGGTCCCTTGTGCGGGAGCAGCCGCTACACTCTCAATATCTTCCGCTACGGCTCGATCGGGATCGGAATCCATTACTATACGAAAAACATATTTCAAATGTCAGAAATCACCACACTATCGCATTATCACAAAATGGCATGTATAGCTATACTCACACACGCTACGTTAGTCTGAGAATCGACTAAACCGTAGCTCTGATACCAATAAAAATGTAACACCCTACGCCCCTGTCCGTCGCCGGATTAGGATTTAAGGTTTTACAAAATCGAAACACAAACTACCGAGGTTCATAGATACCAAGCTAGACGCGAATTCGTTGAGTTCAATAGTTGAATATAACACTTGGGTCGGTTCGATCAGAACAACGTATCTCATTAAAATCGTTCTATAAGCATACTAACAAATTGGCTAAAGCGAACAAATTCAATAGCCAAACATCGTCGTAGAAAAGTCATTGCATATTAGGTACCAACTAAACATCATGCCACAACATCGAATAGTATAAGAATCATTCCAACCCATATAATCAAACTCGAAGACTAAGCAAGCCATTTTCGCATGGCTAGAATAATTACAACTCAAAATGTAGTCTAAAACCAACAAAGGACATTAGCCTATACATGCCATTGATCCAAAATAACCATCAAATGTACCAAAATAACAGCGATAGTGTAGGTGATTAAGGCTTCAATCCCCGAGTCCGTAGCTTCCAAAAAGAGATCTATAAAACAGAGGAAATAAGGGAAACGGAGTAAGCATTACAATGCTTAGTAAGTTTTAAGCAATGACATCAAATAAATCATCAAATTAAAGCATAGTTGTTCGTATTTTTGGTTTCCCTCTTCTCTTAGGTAAGTCACCCTTTTTCCACACATATACATTCACGTCATATACGAAAGTGGATAGCTTTCACTTATAGTAAATTCACGTAAACATACACATGTCACGAAATTCACATAACATTTCCCATAGGCTAAACATACTTTGACCATATTAATAATCTCATTTCATGCAAGCATATGCAATCGCACAATGACCTTAGTATTCGGTCCAAAAATTCCGCTTGCATATAAGCCAAGGGTACATACCTGTATAACTTAACACTTTCAGCGCAATTCATTTGCGATCGTTACCTTGAAGACCATTAGTCTTAGGCTTTACTCGCATCATCATCGAGATCTTTAGCTCGGGTAAACTCTATTCATACCCATCGGGTCTTTACCCCGGATATAATCTTCGCAAATAGCCTTCGGGTCTCAACCCGGACATCATCTCTGCATATAGCCTTCGGGTCTTAACCCGGACATAGTCTCCACATATAGTCATCGGGACTTTAATCCCGGATTCACATCACAAATTCTCATACACATATTTATATATATGTTCACATGTAACCAAATTTCACATAGCAAGATTTCATTTGCAATTCAATCCATTCATGTGTATACAACATATAACATGCTTCTCGACTTTATATCACCAATGTACATATAATTCAAGACTCATACACGTATGCTCTTCTTTTCTAGACTTTCGGCCCAATGATCAAATATACATAAGCAACGCATTTCAAATTTCAAATTTATGGTCCTTTTTCTCTAAGAGCCATTCGGCTATATAGCAACATGAATAAGGTTTCTTTTTCAATGGTACATCTTCAAATATCAGCATGTATGTCATGGCATTTTAACTTAAATACCAAATTCGATTACTCAAAACTTACCTCGAACTTTCCCGAGAAATTGCGAGTTGGCTATTCGACCACTTTGGCCTTCCCTTTATCCGAACTTGTCCCTCTATGCTCTTGAGCTTAATCAAACATTTAATTTTATTAATCCTTATTCAAGCATCTCAATGAATCATTTTCACTCATAGTCAAATAATACATGCATATTCTTCTCATTGCAAACACATACGCACATTCGGTCATTTCACATGCATATCACAAGTCACAACAAGCTGATTTTTCTGGGCAGCATTCAATAATTTACTCATAACTGGAGCTACAAGACTCAAAATGAAGTGCCGTTAATTTTTCATGAAAGTAGACTCATTTATCTTTAATCCATAAAATTTTCATAATTTTTGGTTTGGCCAATCAATACCAGAATTTTCTTAAAGTTCCCCTAATTCACTGTTTGATTAAACTGACCACTGTATACTTCGAACCGAATTTCTCCTTGTACAGAGTTAAAATATGTCCTCACCAATTTTATTCGAAACTAGACTCATTAAGGAGTCTAAGAATATAAATGTGGTCTCATAACAATTTTTATACAATTTATAGTGATTTTCCAAAGACAGAGCAGGGGACTTCGAAGTCAATCTGACACTGTCTCACTCTACTCTAAAAATCTATTTGTAGGAAATTCCTTTGCTTGCAAGGTTTCTTTCATAAGAAACTAGACTCATTAGTCTTCAATTACACAGTTTATTCAGCCTCTAATTCAATTTACACAATTTATGGTGATTTTTCCAAAACACGTTACTGCTGCTGTACCAAGCAGATTTTTATACAAAATTCACTCTTTAATGTTCTTAAGCACATACTTGAAATATAGCATTTTCTAAGGCACCATTTAGAGAAGTCATTGCTCTTAACACAATGTACATATTTCATATTCATTACATCCACAATCAAATCAACATTACCAAGTTAGCCAAATACATGCATATACACATAAGGCATTTAGCCACTTCATTCACCTTTGTTCATTTAACAATTTTACCACTAAATGCTTGATTCCAAAATTGGCAATCATTGGCACAAGGATACACTAGCCGAATGTTACTCAACATGAATCACAAGCTCAACCATCCAAATCAATCAAGATAATACATACTAAGTTCATGTATAATTTTTTTTCCTTAGCCTATTACTTAGTGAACTTATGAGTAATGCTCAATTAGCTCACGTTGCAAAATATGTATCATAATTTCCATAATCAATTTATCAAATTCAAGATCAAAATACAATCAAAAGCACAACAACTCAATCATTCAAAGAACCGAAGGTCCCTTAGGCTTTAATCCTCTCTAAAATTCTAATCTTACTAATTTGAACTCACAAATCCAACTCTTATGAATTTTAACATCATAGAGTCTATTAACAAGCTTTAACAAGCTCTTAAATGCAAAACAAAACTCCCTAACCACAACTTGACAAGGCCGAATGCCTTCATCCTTCAAAGCTCAAGAAAATTTTCACATTAGACAAAGGAGAGGACCCTTTAGGCAAGCTCAAACAACACCCATATTCCATTATTTAACACAAGCATTAAAGAAAGCACAATTTACCCCCACCCTTGCTCATATGGCCGAACATTACATCTTGTTTATCACACAAGGGTTTTATGCTTATGAAGCTCAATCTCCCTTAGTAATCATCTTCAAAACAAGGAAAATCTAACAAATCATCACCCAAGAAGACATGCATCATGACCGAATGTTTCTAGCACTTAGGGCTCAAGAAATTCAAACATGGACAAGTAGAGAGCTTCAAAACCAACTAGATTTCATGAAATGCAAAGAAAATCATCTAGAAATTTTACCTTAATCAAGATTTCCCCCAACCAAATTGCTTGAACCCTATTTCTCTTCTCCCTTAGTCACATACGGCAATGAAGGAAAAAGATGAACAAAAAAAAATGTTGTTTTTACCCTCTTTTTCTTATTTTATTAACTATATTATTTCTATTTTATGACAACTTATTTTATTTAATATAAACAAATTTATTTTCATCATTATTGTTATTAATTAGCTACAAACAAAACATAAAATGACAAACTAAGTCATCATTACCATCCACTATCATAAAAGTGGGTAATTTGATATGCAAGTCCTTGATTTTGCATGCATGCATTTATTAGCCATCACACATCTAGCTAGTTTACTTCCAAAGTTTACAACTAAACCCTTTTAAGTGAAATTCCAATTTATAACTCTAAATTGGCACACCAAACATGTCACACATGAATTAACACATATTATAGGCATCTAAATGAACATTAAATATATTTTATGCCTCGGTTTTGTGGTCCCGAAACCACATTCCGACTAGGGTCATTTTAAGGCTGTCACAAACTAAGTGTGAATTATGTGTATTAATTATAAAGATACATATATTTAGTCTTATAATGGCTTTGTGACCTTGAAAGGGAATGATGACTACGTTAAGAATATATGTGAACTATTGGCATTACGTAAGCATTATCCTATATGTTTTGAAAGAGTAATATTATGACCGGTTTTGATGATTGGATGATTCACTAGTAACTAGTTAAAATTTGTTTAATTCTTAGCTCAAGAGCCTAGAGGAGCACTTCCAGATAAAGGAAAGGCTAAGGTGGTGGAACATTGAGAACCTTAATTATTCAACAACAAATCGAGGTAAGTTTTAGGTATTGAGAACCTTTTATGTGAATTAAAATTGGCAAAAATTATGTGCTAAATTGCTCGTGCGAATGATTCAATATAATCCGTCGTTCATGGCCGATATAATGAGATAGTGAAATAAAGTTAGAATCGAATGATTTTTTAGACACATGAAGGTTTTAGAAATTTTATGACATTAGATTTGCCTAGAGGCTCATTGACCGAATATGTAGAGGGGGTTCTATACCTTGTGATTATGAGTAATGGGGTGAATGAATAGTATCTAGTGCCAAGTTGTATGATATAATCTATATAATGGATCCGAATATACATATAATAAGTATCTGTGATAATCCGGGTCGAAACCCGAAGGACATAAATGTCAAAGTTTGTCCGGGCCGAGTCCCGAAGGGCCTTCGTGCCAGAGATACATCCAGGATAAATCCTGAAGGGCATTTGTGCCAGTGTTTCATCCGGGTTAAATCCCGAAGAGCCTAAAGGCTAGAGTTATTCCGGGCTAAGCCTGAAGGGCATTTGTGCCAGTGTTTCATCCGGGTTAAATCTCGAAGAGCTTAAAGGCTAGAGTTATTCCGTGCTAAGCCTGAAGGCAATTATGCTGGAATTATGAATTTAGCAAGGGTAAGAATAAGCTTATGGCTTAAGTATCCAGGTACGTACTATGTGTTAATCAAGGACTCGATTCTATTTAAAGTACGGTATGTAATTTGGGTACAACCGAATCTGAATTTTATTTGCATCGATATATTGGCTTGATGTTTAACTATGTGTAAAAAAAAAAAAGGTGTTATAACTAGTTTAACGTACGCATATGTCGAGTTCGGCTTATAATTAAATAAGTCTTCATGAACCTATTATTCTATATAGAGTTAGCAGTATAACCGAATTTATTATATTTGATCACATATTAAAGTACATCGTCGTACATTTCTAATATAGTTTATTTCCCTCTTGCTGGTCAAGGTTGAAACTGAAATAGATAAATACCGAAAGATCTATGCTTTAGTTTTATAATGAGTTTTCAATGATTTAAAACTTACTAAGCATATGTTTGCTTACTTGGTTGCTTTAACTCTCTGTTTTGTAGATTCCGTTCGTTAGCTACGGTATCGGGAATTTCACGGCTGAAGT
The DNA here is from genome assembly GCA_020496765.1 of Gossypium stocksii. NCBI lineage: Eukaryota > Viridiplantae > Streptophyta > Magnoliopsida > Malvales > Malvaceae > Gossypium > Gossypium stocksii. The sequence goes on along the minus strand of CM035624.1, from coordinate 76,543,893 downwards.
CATCCACACTATCAAAAACATCCTTTGGTATTTTGTAACTAAACCTTGTGAATGGCATGTATAGATTAGACGTGTGGTAGCTAAACGAGTTTGCTTTTAAAGTTGTAATTAAATTAGCCATGCGAAAATGGCTTAACCGAATGTCTTATGTCCACATCCATGGTTCTAAATTTGGTCGCGTATTATGGAATGGTAATTAAGTCATGCGTTTTGTAAATATGTTTGAAGTAGTGTATAGATATGTAAAAAAATATATATATATCGATGTCTAAGTGAATTTCTTAATACATGTGATATAGTGATAGAATGAATTTTATGTGCATGAAATGCTTGTGTGACGGTTATGATGTGATATCAGGTATATATATATACAAGTGGAATGCCTCTTAACCCTCCGGCGACCGGAATGGGTTTAGGGGTGTTACAGTCAAGCATCTAGATCTAGTTCGTATTCGGTAGAAACGTGAGATTTTTAGGGACTTAGTCTATGTTGGCCGATTCTGTTAATGCTTTAGTATGGTCGATTTTAGACTAACGTGTTAGTGACTGATTATAGGCTTTACGTGTGGGGACCTCGTCAATGTTACAGCAGTTAACAGGTGTGTATCATACCCTTGCTATAAACCAGATCGGCAAAGGCCGTAATGACCAAAAAGGTGATCAAAAAGTGGCTGAAAGTGACTGAAAGGTCGGCACTGTGAGGATCTATGAGTATGCGATTACTCTTTGATGGTTGGATCTGAAATCATAGATGGTAGGATTACAGAGAGTGCAATTCTCTGTGTTTTGGCAAGTTGGGCCTCGACGGGCCGAATTTTGGCCCAATGGGCTTCCAAGCCCATATGGGTAATATAGTCATTAAAAGGTGTTCTGTCAGACTGTAGGAAATAATACGGTTAAAATCTGTAATTTGATCGTAAAACTTGGATTAAATGGGCTAAAGATACCGATAGACACCGTAGGGCCCATTAGGGGTTTTGGGCCTAGTTGCCAAAACTGTTAAGCTAAGTTAAAATAGACTACTATGACGATAAATGGAATAGGAGTGACTGTAATATGCGTGCAAACCCTAAAGAACTGATAAATTACTAAAATACCCCTAAGTAGGGAAAATTACCATTATACCCCTAGGTGCAAAAATGACCGTTATACCCCTAGGGTTAATTTTATCTGAGATGCATGATATTCTGATTCTGTATGATGTATGCCATGACATGTATATCTGTTGCATGGGTTATGGGTTATATTGATGAAGGAAGCGTTCTAGTGGCCTCGCCACATATATCTGTTCTGGTGGCCTCGCCACATATATCTGTTCTGGTGGCCTCGCCACATATATATATATATTTGTTCTGGTGGCCTCACCACACTATCTGTATCTGGTGACTCTGTCACAATATTTGGTAGCCTTGTTGCAAATTCTATGGTGTGTAGCGGATGGGTGGGTCGAGTAGTCTCCCCACAAGGTGTAAGGTTGGTACGGGGGTGTATGTGGATGGATCAGGGATGGGCTTTCTGCATACATGATATATCTGTTCTGTATCTGTTATGGGCCTATGGGCTTCATTCTGATTTCTATACTGGGCCAAGGCCCAAATAAATCTGACTTTGAGGCTTGATATGTTTTGGGCTATGGTTGGGTTATGTTACACACTGAGTTTACCAAACTCACCCTTATTCTCATCCATGTAAGTAATCCCCAACCATAGTGGGCTTAGAGCTGTGAGAGATTTGGAGTGGCCACATCATTTGTAAATTTGATTTTCATTCTAGCTAGGTTATTTTAAATATCTTATTTTACTATTTGGGGTTTTATGTTGTAATAAGGCCGCTCTTTAAATGTCTTTTTCTTTTATGGTTTTATTTACTGGTTTTATTTATACTTTATCGAAATTGTTAGTTATAGGCCGCGCGGGTTTTTAATCAAACTTAATGAATGTTTTCAAAACACAAACAAACGTAACAAATGGCTAACTTAAAGACTTAATAGACTGTCTTTTCGCTAAACCACTATTTTTACAAAGAACACACACTCAATCGTAAGTCCATGTGACACGTCAGATTTGGCCATAACGTCCAGGCCGGGTTTGAGGTGTTACATTTTGATGCAAAAAGGTAAAGTTGTAGCTTATGCCTCGAGACAGTTAAAGCGTCATGAGAAGAACTATCCAACCTATGATCTTAAATTGGTTGCTATTGTTTCGCTTTAAAAATTTGGCGCCACTATTTTTTTGGTGAAAAATGTCACGTTTATTCCGATCACAAATGTCTCAACTACTTGATGACATAGAAGGATCTGAATTTGAGACAACGACGTTGGCTAGAGTTACTCAAAGATTACGAGCTTGTGATTGATTATCATCCAGGAAAGGCTAATGTGGCTGCCGATGCTTTAGTCAAAAATCACTATTTACTTTGCGTGCTATGAATGCGCATTTGGCTATATCCGTTGATGGTGCTTTAGTAGCTGAATTAAAAGCAAAACCGGTACTTATGCAACAGATTTGTGAAGCTAAGAAAGTCAATAATGAGTTAGCTACAAAACGGGCTCAATGTGACTCAAAAGCTGATTTAGAGTTTCTGATTGATGTGAATGACTATTTGAGATTCAGAAATCAGTTATATGCTCTGAGAAATATAGGGTTGGTACAGATGATTTTGAACGAAGCTCATATTAGTCGAATGTCTATTCATCCAGGAAGCACGAAAATGTATAACGATTTGAAACAACATTATTGGTGGCATCGTATGAAACGAGACATTTCTGACTTTATTTCGAAATGCTTAGTATGTCAGCAAGTGAAAGCCGAGCATCAGGTGCCTTTTGGATTACTTCAGCCAATCATGATACCTGAATGGAAATAGGACCGAGTCACGATGGACTTTGTATCAGGTTTACCATTGACATTGGGCAAAAAGGATGCAATCTGGGTTATTGTTGATAGATTGACAAAATCAGCTCACTTTATTCCGGTCCATCCAGATTACTCGCTCGATAAACTAGCGGAATTAATTATTTTTCAGATAGTGCGATTGCATGGACTACCTGTTTCTATCATTTCGGATAGGGATTCGAGATTTACATCGCGGTTTTGGAAGAAACTGCAAGATGCATTAGGTATTAAACTACAATTTAGCATCACTTTCCGTCCCCAAACAAATGGTCAATCTGAATGAATCATTCAGATACTTGAGGGTATGTTGAGATGCTGCATCCTTGAGTTTAAAGGTTCATGGGATCGATACTTGCCTTTGGTTGAATTTGCGTACAATAATAGTTTTCAATCAAGTATCAAAATGGCACCCTACGAGGCTTTGTACGGTCGTAAATGTCGTACACCCTTGTATTGGAATGAACTCAACGAAAATAGGATTCACAAAATTGATTTTGTTAAAGAAATGGAACAGAAGGTGAAAGTGATCCATGAAAGTTTAAAGGCAGCATCGGATCGTAAGAAATCATACGCAGATTTGAAACATAAAGATATAGAGTTTCAGATCGGAGATAAAGTGTTTCTAAAGGTTTCATCGTGGAAAAAACAATACTCAGATTCGGTTGTAAAGGCAAATTAAGTCCGAGATTTATTGGGACGTATGAGATTATTAAATGTATCGGACCTGTTGCGTATAGATTGATATTACATCCGAAACTAGAAAAGATCCACAATGTTTTTAATGTCTCGATGCTTCGACGATATAGATCTGACCCTGCTCATGTAATTAGTCCGACAGAGATTGAAATTCAGTCTAATTTGAGTTATGAGGAAGAACTGATTCGTATTCTAGCTCACGAAGTGAAAGAGTTACGAAATAAGAAAATTTCATTAGTAAAAGTGCTCTGGCACAAGCACGGGATCAAAGAAGCAACTTGGCAGTTAGAAGATTCGATGAAAGAACGTTATCCAAACCTCTTACTAGTAAGATTTTCGGGGACGAAAATCCCTAAGGGGGAGAGTTGTGACAGCCAAATTTTGGCCCTAATCAGAACGGTGGTTTCGGGACCACAAATCTGAGTTAGAAATAATATTAAAATATTATTTTTTCGTGTTTATTATATGGAGTTTGCATGTGTGAAAGTTTCGTATGAAAATTTGATTGTTTATGTGTTTAATTTAAAAATAGGACTTAATTACGAAAAATAAAAATTAGAGGAGATTATAGTAAAGGGATAGAATTGATTATGTCTTTTTAATATGGAGCACTTAAGTGGATATTGAACCATTAGTAAATGCATGGAATGGCATTAACCTTGTTATAACATGATTTTTAGCTAAGGCCATTAAGGTTAAAATGGTAAATCAATTATATTATATGTTAAATAAAACATAAAAACATTTTGTGCACATGCATGTTCATCTTTAGAAAGCCGAAATTGGCTAAGGAAGAAAGAAAATATCATTCGGCCATTGTGTTCTTCAATTGAGGTATGTTTTGCTTCCGGTTTTGATAATATTTATGTTATTGAGATCGTTGCTTTGAATACTATGAGACCCATGTTCAAATTTTTGCTATTATTGTGTGTGTCAAATCTTGCCATAGTTGAGATCTTGAAAACATTTATGATTTAAGTAGCTACATGAAAATTTGTGTTGAAATTATAATTTGATATTAGAAATTTTGATGAATTTGAATTTATGAGGATTTATTTGTTAAATTAGTAAGTAGAGGGATTCAATTGCTAAATAAATGAAAAGTGAGGACTTTTACGTATATAGGGAACATTCGGCGTAAAGGTGATTTAAGAAGAACTTGTTTATTTTGTGTGTTTGAAATTTGGATTATAGTGTAAAAGTATGAAATAGTGGGGGCAAAAAGGGTAGATGCCCAATTCAGTAATTGTGGATTATTTTGAATGAAATTGAGTTTGAATAGATCTTATTTTGAAATTTGAAGCTCAAGAATTAAAGCAATCGGGTTCGGATCGGGGAAAGGCCAAGACAGCCGAGTAGTCTATTTTACGTACGTTGATATCCGAGGTAAGTCATTAAGCTATTTTATGCATTAAATTTTAATAATGATTAGATATAAGTGGGAAATTGATTTTTTAGAAATTTTTTATATTGTTGTCGAATGTGAACAACAATGGTAAATAATATTTGCTATGTTTTAAATGTGATTGCCGAATGTGAATTAAATGAGCAATGGTATGTTTATATTTGATGATGATGAATTTAGTTGGAGAGTTCTTCTAGCAATGGTGTTTATTAGCGTTTCAGCATATGAAAATTGTATACTTAGCATAGAAAAGTATGAATGTTAATGATTTTAAAATGTGAGAGTATGAATTTTTGAGTTGGAACATAATCGGGCTTTGTGCCTAGCAGGCTTAGTGCCAGTGAACATAATCGGGCTTTGTGCCTAGCAGGCTTAGTGCCGGCGAACATAATTGGGCTTTACGCCTAGCGGGTTAAGTGCCGGTGAATAAATATTAGACTTCGTGTCTGGCAGGCTTTGTGCTATTGTATAAATCAGGCTTATGCCTAGCAGGCTTATTGCCGGTGATTTAATTTTCAAGTTTATGTTTATAAGGATCCAAGTGAAATGGAAGAAATGTTCAAGTGAAATTGAGATAAGGAACCTTATATTATATTCGGCCATATAGGTACCCATATGTGTAAGGTTATTTAAATATTGAATATATTATGCTATGAAGGTATGTATGAATGTGATTTGGTATTCAATGTTGAGTAGTTAAGTTTGCGAATATGATATAGGTTTGTAATGGGTTGATCAATGCTTAAAGTGTGCGTAGTTGAGATGTGTCATAAGCATATGTGCATTGATTTAATGTAATCGGTTTGTAATTCATATGACTACAATTTAAGACAATGATATATGAATGTGGGGATTTACTCTATAATTTGATTGAAATTACGTGTACATGATAGCTTTCATTGGAGGCGGTTTGTAAGATGTAAAAGTATAGGTTAAGTATTCGACTTAATGATATTTGAGTATGATATAGTTTAATATGGTTAATTTGCTACTCGAAACAAGCTATTAATATTTTGTCTATTTAGCTAATGACTTACTAAGTTATGAAAACTTACATTTGGATGTTACGTTTCTATGTTTTATAGACTTTTGAAGCTAGCCACAAGCTCGGGGATCGACAAAAATCTCATCACACTATCTTTTGTTTTGGTAGTATTTACTTAAACTCGATCTATGGCATGTATAGGTTAGACAAGGTTGTAATGTTATATTTTGAATGATGCGTATATCATGTGCCATGCGAAAATGGCTTATTATCTAGTTGTGTGAATTTATAAAGTGTAAGTTATGTTGGTTTCGTATGGATACGTATTATACAAATTAAAATGTAGTTGTCTTTAACCTTGAATGATTCGGTCATGGTTGATATCTATATGGTGTGAATGATATGTTTTGTAAGTCTTTATGGTAATATTAGTAACTTGGTTGATGCTTATATGAGGTGATTATTAAATGATATAAACGATTATACTTGTTATGAATAGGTGCATATATTTTATATCAATGTTAATATTGGATTTTTGGTTTGGCTTATTGAATATTAAACAAGCGGTTATATTGGATGTTTGAATTATATGTGAGAACTTAGACAATTGCTCTAGCTGAAAAGTTAATGCAAATGTTTTTGATAGGATGTTTTATTTATAAACGATGCATGTATAAAATGCAAATTATAGTCAGCTTTCGTATGTTTCCTTATGCGGTAGCATATTGGTTTAGATGATGGCTTTTAAATTAAAAGTGAATCGGTCATATACTTGTGTGTATTCGGCTAATGAAGTGGCATTTGACCAAATGAATAGTAACACCGTTATATATAGTGCTAAAATGGGTTATGATTTATTTGATCATTCATGCGCATATACTAGTATTTAAATGATGAGGTTTTGGTTTGAGTTAGTTTTAGCATAAACTAATATTAGGGTTGTGTATTCTATGAATTAAAGGCGTATTCTAAGAATTAAAGGCATGATTGTCAATTAGGGATTTGGTTGAAATGAGATATTGATACTTTTAGATTTGGATTATATGACTGTATTTATGCCCATTACAGGACATGAAATGTTTTACAAAGGAATTATTATAGTAATATGTTTTAATATTAAAGGGATGTGTTCATATGCATGTGTATTGTTCAAATGTTGAGTTTGGTTTTGTAATGCCTCGTGACCCATTCCGGCGACGGATATGGGTTAGGGGTGTTACATGTAATTAGTAGTGTAAATTATTATTATTTTCGTAGCTAGCAAAGAAATCAAAGCATCGGCACAAAAGGAAAGGATAAAGTTATTGAGGAGTAATCGATAAATTTGGGTTTGTATGACTACAGTTCAAGTTATTATTTATTATTTAATGGTTAAATTGATATATGAGTGTTTGGTTAGTAAATATGAGGTAAGTGTTAATATTGAATTGGATGAAAATTTAATTGAGAAATGATAGTACAAATGCAAATTTGGAATTGAATTTGAATTGATCGTATATTTGAATTGAATTTGAATTGAATTGTGATCGAATTGAAAGTGAAAGTGAAATTGATATGTGATCTGATACCCTATTAACTAGTCGGGCTGAGCTAGATATAGTTGGCATGCCATAGGATTGGAAGAGTTCAAGGATACTTCGACCTCGAGTCGATGAGACACTGGGTGTCATTATTTTTGTAACAGCCCTAATTTTGACCCTAATCGGGAAGTGGTTTCGGGACCACAAAACCGAGTCACGACGAAAATTAGATGCTATATTTTATGTCCTTTATATGTGAAGTATTGCGGGTGAAAATAGCATGTCTTAAAATTTTCTTCGTGATGTGAATTTTTTTTTTTTTATGAATTAGGACTAAAGTGAGAACTTGAAAAATATGTTAGAATAACTTAGAAGGTTAATTAATACATGGATTAGAAAAAGAGGACTTGCATGTAAATTACTCCTTTTTCAAGATAGTGGCCGGCCATAATGATGGTGATTGTTAAATTATGCATTTTTTTTTAAATTAGAATTTTTTTGTTAAATGGCTTTATTTTATGAATTAGTTTAATAAAGCTTTATATTATGTTATTAAGGAAAAATAAAATGAAAATAGGGTGATAATAACAAGGAGAGTTCATTTTGTTCATCTTTTTAGCCGAAAGTTAGAAAGGGAAGAGAGAAAATTTAAGCTCAAGCATTCAGCACCTCCTTTTGGGAGATTAAGGTATGAAAACATGTTATTTTGTTGGAAAATTAGTGATTTTGAGTCTTTTGTTAATCCTATCCATTACCCATGAGTTCATCCTTTGAAATGTTCATAGTATACTTTCGGTCATGGGACGTGAGCATGAAATTGGGCAATGCTTGATGAAATTTGATTTACGGAAACTAGTTGATTAAAATGATGTTTTAGGGGTTGTTAAATTGTATGTTTCGTTGGTCAAATATAGAAATTGATTTTAGGTTGAATGTTAGGCCGAATAGGTTGAGGATAGAAATGGATTTTGTTTAGTTGAGTGCTTTGGTAGTTTAATTAGATGTTAGACGAAAGATGATATGAAATTAGTAACCAATTTGTGTCTTGATTGAGTCAATAGACTCATGCATTCGGCTAATGTTATGTTTGGTAAGGACTAAATTAAAATAATACAATGCCTTAACTTTCAATTTATACCTATACGAGCTTTTGACTACCCTTTTTGAAGATGAGCTAAATTTGGAGATAGACAAAACATTAGATATTCGGTCATATCCTTTTTAGAATAGATAAAATTTGCTTTGAGTGATGTCTTAATTCAAGAAGTGATATGTTAAATAAGCTTGAAACTTTAAATTTTGATATGGTGCCGTTTAGATAGCTTTCGGCTCTTGTGTTTATGAAATTAGTTTTGAAGGGGAAAACTAAGTTTAGCTCAATTTCTTAGATGGAAACTTTGGTTATGTGACATTGTATTATTTTTGAATGCTGCTCTATTCTAGTTTTAAAAATGATTAGTAAATGAAATTAGCACTTGTATTTATATATTTGCCGAATTTAATAGTGGTTAATGACTTGAGTTGGTTGAACATTGTTTTGTTAACTAGAGATTTAAAAGTGTACCTATGAGTATGCTTACTATTATATCCTTGAAACCTAAGGAGGGATGTTCGGTTTTGGAGACTAAATGATGATTTTTGTTTGAGTAATGACCGAATGAACTATAGGTTATTCGTGGAGAAGTTTAGTTCAAATGAATATATATGGATTAGTAGAGAATGGCATTCGGCAATATGGAATTTAGACCTTAAATTTAGTGCTGGTTGAGCTTAGTAGCTATATGACCTTAACCGGCTTACATGGGTTTGTAATGAATTAAATATCATTTCTCTTAGCTCAAGAACACATAGGGACAGCTTCGGACAAAGGAAAGGCGAAGGCGGCCGACCAGTAAATTGAAAACAATCATCGATCACTGAGGTAAGTTTTAAGGGGCATAGCTCATCATACTATTCAATGCTTTACACGAATTATGATTTATTTGGAAATGGTGGAATAGGCATATAGCCGAATGATTACAAGTCCTAGAAATGTCCGAGAAAGAGAGATTTGAGTTACGTATTGTTTATATGATTTTTGACTATTAAATATTGAAATGATGTCATACTATGTGTAAATTTTTGAATGAGGCAAACGAATATTATTATGAAATAAATTTTGCGGAATATAATCCGGGTTAATCCCGAAGGGCGATTGCGCCATTGTGATATCCGGGCTAATCCCGAAGGGCAGTTGCGCCATTGTGTTAACCGGGTTAGTCCCGAAGGGCGATTGCGCCATTGTGTTATCCGGGATAATCCCGAAGGGCTCATGAGCCATTATTGTACCTGGATTTATTCCGAAGGGCTTTCGATCCAAAAGTCGTTGCTAATTAAATGAGACCGTTACGGTAAGGTGACCAGGTATTGGTTATATTCTATTGATGAATAAATTCTATTGGGTTACGATTCATCGATTATGCATCGTTGACTTATAAAAGTGTTAGTGGATGTCTAAACACTTATGGCCTTACGTTACACGAAGCTACTTATACCATTGTAGAAATTGTGTTATATTCAGATATAGATTAATTAAGTCAAGTGCTGAAAGTTATTTCTTTATAATTATAGTTAATAATACATGTTGTTTAAAGCTTACTAGGCATTTTAAATGCTTACTCGGTTGTTTTCCTCTTCTGTTTCCTTCCTTAGATCTCGTTCGCTAGCTGCGGTCTCGGGATACTTGCGCTGGAAGTCATCTCTACTATCAAGACTCTCTTTTTGGTATTTTAAATAGATAAACTTTCGAATGGCATGTATAGTTTCTTTTTGTCTTATGATCGTTGAGAGGGATACTCTTATTTTGAAGTTGTAAATGAGTAAATATGTATAGCCATGCGAAAATGGCTTGTCTTGTTGTCATATATGCTATATATAGTCGATGTGAATGTGTGGATATATTCGGTAAATGTGCTGGAAATTTTGAGTGAATTATGCTTATATATGAATCAATGCACTCGTTAGTAAGAGATGATTCATGTTCGGCCATGCCTAAGAGTAACTACCACATGAATAGTGTGTTCAGCTTTGTAAATTTTAAGATGCTCCATGACATTCGTCTATGTCTAAGCTATTCAATTTATTACCATATGAATTGTAATATTACTTTTAGAAGTATTATTGGTTCTTTGCATATTGACAATTCAGGTGCACATGTTTATCATTCAATAAATGTTTGAAACCTTATAAGAGTAGTTGCTAATATCTTTTCATACGTCTTATTTCAAAACTAGTTTTATGTCAAAGTTAGGTACCGTAAACTTAGGAGCATGACTTAGGTTTGTTGGAGTTTTTAAAAAAAAAAATTTTGTACTTGTCTTGTAATGCCTCATGACCCTCCGGCGACGGGTGCGAGTTAGGGGTGTTACATTTAGGTGGTATCAGAGCTACGGTTTAGTCGATTCTCGGACTACCGTAGTAAGTAAGAGTTTAGCTATACATGCCATTTAATGTCATTTTGATAGTAGGATGACTTCTGATAATTGAAATGTGATTTTCTTTGGTATAGAATGGATCCCGAACCCGATCGAACCGTAGCGGACGATGTTGAGAGTGTAGCTCCTGCTCCTGCGCAAGGGACAGCGCATCCTGACTCTCAGCCAAATATGGGTCATCGAGATGGTGATATTAGACCAGCTTTTTATGCGATGATGAGTGACTGGTTCGCTCAATTCGCTAGATCGAATCCGGCTGTTCCGCAACCTCCGCCCCCGAATACTCCGTTTTTGACTTTCACGACCCCTCCTGTGACCGATCCAATGAGATCGAGTAGGCCCCCTGTTGACAAAATTAGAAAATATGGGGCCGAAGAGTTCCGGGCTACCCCTAGTGATGATGCCGAGCGGGCCGAGTTTTGGCTCGACAATACCATTCGAGTGTTCGATGAACTGTCCTGCACACCCGAGGAGTGTCTTAAATGTGCAGTGTCCCTGTTACGTGACGCTGCCTACTACTGGTGGAATACTCTGGTTTCTGTTGTTCCGAGGGAACGGGTCAATTGGGAATTCTTTCAAACTGAGTTCCGTAAGAAATACATCAGCCAGAGATTCATCGATCAAAAACGGAAGGAATTTCTAGAACTCAAACAAGGTCAGATGTCAGTGGCCGAGTACGAGAGAGAGTTTGTACGCCTCAGCCGCTATGCTCGCGAATGTGTATCCTCCGAAGCCATCATGTGTAAGCGTTTTGAGGATGGATTAAATGAAGATATCAGATTGTTGGTGGGGATTCTGGAAATTAAGGAGTTTGTCGTACTAGTTGAGCGGGCTTGTAAAGCTGAAGAACTCAGTAATGAGAAAAGAAAAGCCGAAGGTGGAGATAGAGAGTTCCGTAAGAGATCCGCGGGGAAATCTGTTCAGCGATCGTCCAAGAAGACTAGAGATGACATGGGCCGATCTAAAAATACATCGAATTTTCCTAGATATGAACGTTCTCGACCTCCCGCTAGTTCGCGGACCACTTCCATTGCCAGTGTCGAAAATGAACGTCGGGATAGACTGGATTGCAACTATTGTGGTAAATGGCACCCAGGGAGTTGTAGGCATCGTGACCGCTCTTGTTTCAGATGTGGTTCTGCCGACCATTTTATTAAAGATTGTCCGAGAAATGATGAACGCACTCCCGATCCGACTCAGAAACCTAGTGGCGCAGCTTCACGGGGTAGACCACCACGACGGGGTGGAGATATTAGCGACAGTCAGAGAGGGACTAGAGACACTACGGTTAGATCCGAGGCTCGTGCACCTGCCAGAGCGTACGCTATCCGTGCCCGCAAGGAAGCTTCTTCTCCGGATGTTATTACGGGTACTTTCACACTTTTTAACACTGATGTTATTGCTCTGATTGATCCTGGCTCAACCCATTCGTATGTATGTGAAACTTTAGCCTCCAGTAAGACTCTTCCTGTTGAGTCTACTGAATTTGTAATTCGAGTGTCGAACCCTTTGGGCCGTTGTGTTCTGGTTGATAAAGTATGTAAGAAATGTCCGTTAATGGTTCGAGATTTTTGTTTTCCGGCTGACTTGATGCTTCTACCATTCGATGAATTTGACATTATTCTCGGAATAGACTGGTTGACCGTTCATGACGCGATAGTAAATTGTAAGCGGAAGACTATCGATTTGCGATGTTCGAATAATGAAATAATTCGAATCGAGTCCATTGATCTAAGTGAGCCACCTGTAATTATTACAACCATGTCAGCTCAGAAGTACGTGAGGATGGGTTATAAAGCATATTTGGCCTATGTGCTAGATAGTAAAGTTTCTGACCGAGAACTTGGGACGGTGCCCGTAGTCTGCGAGTTTCCAAACGTCTTTCCCGAAGAATTATCGGGATTGCCGCCTGTAAGAGAGGTCGAGTTCGGTATAGAGTTGATTCCAGGTACGACGCCGATTTCAATTGCCCCGTATCGTATGGCACCTACCGAACTAAAGGAATTAAAATCTCAGCTGCAAGAGTTGACGGATAGAGGCTTTGCACGACCTAGGTTTTCGCCTTGGGGTGCACTGGTTTTATTCGTGAAAAAGAAAGACGGGACTATGAGATTGTGTATCGACTATCGATAGCTGAACAAGGCCACGGTGAAGAATAAGTATCCGTTGCCCCGAATCGATGACTTGTTCGATCAATTGAGAGGAGCCTCAGTATTTTCGAAAATAGACCTGCGATCCGGCTATTATCAGTTGAGAGTTAGAGATCCTGACATACCGAAGATGGCATTCAGAACGAGATACGGTCACTATGAGTTCTTAGTGATGCCGTTTGGACTCACCAATGCCCCCGCAGTATTCATGGATTTGATGAATTGGGTATTTAGGCCGTTTTTGGACCGCTTCGTAGTAGTGTTCATCGACGATATTTTGATCTATTCTCGTGATGAGTCAGAGCATACCGAGCATTTGAGGCTGGTACTTCAGACTTTGCGGGATAACCAATTGTATGCGAAGTTTAGTAAGTGCGAATTTTGGTTACATGAAGTCGGCTTCTTGGGCCATATAGTATCTGCTTCGGGTGTTCGAGTTGATCTGAACAAAATTTTAGCTATCCTCGATTGGAAACCCCCTAAAAACATTACCGAAGTTCGAAGCTTTTTAGGACTTGCTGGTTATTACCGACGTTTCGTCCAAGGTTTTTCGATGATTGCGACTCTATTGACGAGACTGCTGCAAAAAGATATCAAGTTCGAGTGGTTGGATATGTGTCAGCAAAGCTTCGACCAGCTTAAAACCCTTTTGACAGAAGCTCCAGTGTTAGTCCAGCCAGAAACCGGTAAAGAGTTTGTAGTTTATAGTGATGCATCTCTGAACGGTTTAGGCTGCATTTTGATGCAAGAAGGCCGGGTTATTACTTATTCTTCGAGACAATTAAAGCCTCACGAGCGAAATTATCCGACTCATGACCTTGAATTAGCCGCTATTGTTTTTGCCTTGAAGATTTGGCGACATTATTTGTTCGGTGAGAAATGTCACATCTTTTCCGATCACAAAAGTCTCAAGTATCTGATGACTCAAAAAGATTTGAATTTGAGGCAAAAGCGGTGGTTAGAATTGCTAAAAGATTATGAGCTTGTTATCGATTATCACCCGGGGAAAGCTAATGTCGTTGCGGATGCTCTTAGTCGAAAATCTTTATTTTCCTTGCGAGCAATGAACGCGAGGCTAACCATGTCAGTAGATGATGTGTTGATTTCCGAATTAGTAGCAAAACCTGTGCTACTTCAATAGATTCGTGAGGCGCAGAAAGCTGATGAGGACTTAGTTGCCAAACGAGTTCAGTGTGAGTCGAAGGTGAATACAGAATTTCGAGTCGACAGAAATGATTGTTTGAGATTTAAAGACCGATTTTGTGTTCCGAAGAAGTCAGAGCTAGTTTCGACGATTTTGGATGAAGCTCATAGTAGTCGAATGTCGGTCCATCCGGGCAGTACGAAAATGTATAACGATTTGAAGCGACAGTATTGGTGGCACGGCATGAAACGAGACATCTCTGATTTTGTATCTAAATGCTTAGTATGTCAGCAAGTAAAAGCAGAACATCAGGTGCCGGCGGGATTACTTCAACCGATTTTGATACCTGAGTGGAAATGGGATCGCGTTACAATGGACTTTGTGTCGGGTTTACCGTTGACGCCGAGCAAAAAGGACTCCATTTGGGTTGTGGTTGATCGCTTAACGAAATCAGCCCATTTCATCCCAGTTCGCACTGATATTTCGCTTGATAAATTAGCGGAATTGTACGTTTCTCAGATTGTGCGACTTCATGGGGTGCCGAATTCTATCGTTTCTGATCGAGACCCTCGATTTACCTCTAGATTTTGGAGGAAGCTGCAAGAAGCTTTGGGTACTAAACTTCATTTCAGCACTGCTTTTCATCCGCAGACGGACGGTCAATCTGAACGGGTTATTCAGATACTCGAGGATATGTTGCGATGTTGCATCCTCGAGTTTAGGGGCTCGTGGGAGAAATACCTACCGCTAGTCGAATTCGCGTATAATAACAGCTTTCAGACAAGTATTCAAATGGCACCTTACGAAGCTCTTTACAACCGTAAATGTCGTACTCCTCTATTCTGGATCGAGCTTAGTGAGAATAAGATTCTCGGAGTCGATTTAGTTAGAGAAGTAGAGCAGAAAGTGGAGATAATTCGCGACAGTTTGAAAATGGCGTCCAATCGTCAGAAATCGTACGCGGACTTAAAGCGTAAAGACATCGAGTACCAAGTGGGTGATAAGGTGTTTCTGAAAGTTTCGCCGTGGAAAAAGATATTCCGTTTTGGTCGAAAAGGCAAGTTGAGTCCAAGATTCATTGGACCATACGAAGTTTCAGAACGTATTGGGCCGGTTCTTATCGACTAACTCTGCCCCCTGAACTTGAAAAGATCCACGACGTCTTCCATGTATCGATGCTCCGTCGCTATAGATCCGACCCTTCGCATGTGATTAGTCCGTCAGAAATTGAAATTCAGTCTGATTTGAGCTATGAAGAAGAACCGATTCGTATTTTAGCCCGCGAAATAAAAGAATTGCGAAACAAGAAGGTCCCATTAGTAAAAGTGCTATGGCTCAAGCATGTAATCGAGGAAGCAACTTGGGAGCCTGAGAGTACTATGAAAGAAAGGTATCCAAATCTATTTTCGGGTAAGATTTTCGGGGACGAAAATCTCTAAAGGGGGAGAGTTGTAACAGCCCTAATTTTGACCCTAATCGGGAAGTGGTTTCGGGACAACAAAACCGAGTCACAACGAAAATTAGATGCTATATTTTATGTCCTTTATATGTGAAGTATTGCGGGTGAAAATAGCATGTCTTAAAATTTTCTTCGTGATGTGAATTTTTTTTTTTATGAATTAGGACTAAAGTGAGAACTTGAAAAATATGTTAGAATAACTTAGAAGGTTAATTAATACATGGATTAGAAAAAGAGGACTTGCATGTCAATTACTCCTTTTTCAAGATAGTGGCCGGCCATAATGATGGTGATTGTTAAATTATGCATTTTTTTTAAATTAGAATTTTTTTGTTACATGGCTTTATTTTATGAATTAGTTTAATAAAGCTTTATATTATGTTATTAAGGAAAAATAAAATGAAAATAGGGTGATAATAACAAGGAGAGTTCATTTTGTTCATCTTTTTAGCCGAAAGTTAGAAAGGGAAGAGAGAAAATTTAAGCTCAAGCATTCGGCACCTCCCTTTGGGAGATTAAGGTATGAAAACATGTTATTTTGTTGGAAAATTAGTGATTTTGAGTCTTTTGTTAATCCTATCCATTACCCATGAGTTCATCCTTTGAAATGTTCATAGTATACTTTCGGTCATGGGACGTGAGCATGAAATTGGGCAATGCTTGATGAAATTTGATTTATGGAAACTAGTTGATTAAAATGATGTTTTAGGGGTTGTTAAATTGTATGTTTCGTTGGTCAAATATAGAAATTGATTTTAGGTTGAATGTTAGGCCGAATAGGTTGAGGATAGAAATGGATTTTGTTTAGTTGAGTGCTTTGGTAGTTTAATTAGATGTTAGACGAAAGATGATATGAAATTAGTAACCAATTTGTGTCTTGATTGAGTCAATAGACTCATGCATTCGGCTAATGTTATGTTTGGTAAGGACTAAATTAAAATAATACAATGCCTTAACTTTCAATTTATACCTATACGAGCTTTTGACTACCCTTTTTGAATATGAGCTAAATTTGGAGATAGACAAAACATTAGATATTCGGTCATATCCTTTTTAGAATAGATAAAATTTGCTTTGAGTGATGTCTTAATTCAAGAAGTGATATGTTAAATAAGCTTGAAACTTTAAATTTTGATATGGTGCCGTTTAGATAGCTTTCGGCTCTTGTGTTTATGAAATTAGTTTTGAAGGGGAAAACTAAGTTTAGCTCAATTTCTTAGATGGAAACTTTGGTTATGTGACATTGTATTATTTTTGAATGCTGTTCTATTCTAGTTTTAAAAATGATTAGTAAATGAAATTAGCACTTGTATTTATATATTTGCCGAATTTAATAGTGGTTAATGACTTGAGTTGGTTGAACATTGTTTTGTTAACTAGAGATTTAAAAGTGTACCTATGAGTATGCTTACTATTATATCCTTGAAACCTATGGAGGGATGTTCGGTTTTGGAGACTAAATGATGATTTTTGTTTGAGTAATGACCGAATGAACTATAGGTTATTTGTGGAGAAGTTTAGTTCGAATGAGTATATATGGATTAGTAGAGAATGGCATTCGGCAATATGGAATTTAGACCTTAAATTTAGTGCTGGTTGAGCTTAGTAGCTATATGACCTTAACCGGTTTACATGGGTTTGTAATGAATTAAATTTCATTTCTCTTAGCTCAAGAACACATAGGGACAGCTTCGGACAAAGGAAAGGCGAAGGCGGCCGACCAGTAAATTGAAAACAATCATCGATCACTGAGGTAAGTTTTAAGGGGCATAGCTCATCATACTATTCAATGCTTTACACGAATTATGATTTATTTGGAAATGGTGGAATGGGCATATAGCCGAATGATTACAAGTCCTAGAAATGTCCGAGAAAGAGAGATTTGAGTTACGTATTGTTTATATGATTTTTGACTATTAAATATTGAAATGATGTCATAGTATGTGTAAATTTTTGAATGAGGCAAACGAGTATTATTATGAAATAAATTTTGCGGAAGATAATCCGGGTTAATCCCGAAGGGCGATTGCGCCATTGTGATATCCGGGCTAATCTCGAAGGGCGGTTGCGCCATTGTGTTAACCGGGTTAGTCCCGAAGGGCGATTGCGCCATTGTGTTATCCGGGATAATCCCGAAGGGCTCATGAGCCATTGTTGTACCTGGATTTATTCCGAAGGGCTTTCGAGCCAAAAGTCGTTGCTAATTAAATGAGACCGTTACGGTAAGGTGACCAGGTATTGGTTATATTCTATTGATGAATAAATTCTATTGGGTTACGATTCATCGATTATGCATCGTTGACTTATAAAAGTGTTAGTGGATGTCTAAACACTTATGGCCTTACGTTACACGAAGCTACTTATACCATTGTAGAAATTGTGTTATATTCGGATATAGATTAATTAAGTCAAGTGCTGAAAGTTATATCTTTATAATTATAGTTAATAATACCTGTTGTTTAAAGCTTACTAGGCATTTTAAATGCTTACTCGGTTGTTTTCCTCTTCTGTTTCCTTCCTTAGATCTCGTTCGCTAGCTGCGGTCTCGGGATACTTGCGCTGGAAGTCATCTCTACTATCAAGACTCTCTTTTTGGTATTTTAAATAGATAAACTTTCGAATGGCATGTATAGTTTCTTTTTGTCTTATGATCGTTGAGAGGGATACTCTTATTTTGAAGTTGTAAATGAGTAAATATGTATAGCCATGCGAAAATGGCTTGTCTTGTTGTCATATATGCTATATATAGTCGATGTGAATGTGTGGATATATTCGGTAAATGTGTTGGAAATTTTGAGTGAATTATGCTTATATATGAATCAATGCACTCGTTAGTAAGAGATGATTCATGTTCGGCCATGCCTAAGAGTAACTACCAAATGAATAGTGTGTTCAGCTTCGTAAATTTTAAGATGCTCCATGACATTCGTCTATGTCTAAGCTATTAAATTTATTACCATATGAATTGTAATATTACTTTTAGAAGTATTATTGGTTCTTTGCATATTGACAATTCAAGTGCACATGTTTATCATTCAATAAATGTTTGAAACCTTATAAGAGTGGTTGCTAATATCTTTTCATACGTCTTATTTCAAAACTAGTTTTATGTCAAAGTTAGGTACCGTAAACTTAGGAGCATGACTTAGGTTTGTTGGAGTTTTTAAAAAAAAAAATTTTGTACTTGTCTTGTAATGCCTCATGACCCTCCGGCGACGGGTGCGAGTTAGGGGTGTTACAATTTTACTTCAGATAAATTCGATAGGTACTGGGTACCACTTTACTTTTGCTAGGCCGATTAGACATTGGGTGTCACTTATTTGCTTCGACCTATCCGATGAGGCACTGGGTGCCATTCTGGTGTGTTTGGTTGGATCCGTGTATCCCCAAGTTCTGAGTCTTAATAATAGGAATAAAATAAGTGAGAAGACAAAAATTGAATAGAAATGAGAAATTGTGCATATAAAGTGAATTGTGATACGAAATTGAAGCATGAGATTAAATTGAATGAACTAAAGGTTAAATAGATTATTAGTACCTAAATGTGATGCTTATGATATTGAATTGATAATTAGTTAAATTGAATTGTTATGGATATGATATGAAGATAAAGTGTGAATTGGTACTGTATGTGCTCATGTGTTGTAAGGTTATATATATATGTCTGTGAAATTTATTTGGTTATTTATAATTTGAATTATAGTAATACCACTAGGTATACCTATGCTCAGCGTACGGTTGTTTCCGTGTGCAGGATAGTAGAAGTTAAGAACTAGCCCAACATTCAAGCCAATCCCGATCTCAGCAACCTTGGTTATGTATTTTTTATTTTGATATATATGGCATGTACCTAGGTTGTATTTTGACTTAATGTGGCTTTTGATTGTAAGTGATGATATAAGTATGTTTTGAATGGTAAATGAATGCTAAGCGATAAATAGTAAGTTTGGTACTAAGTTGAAATGGAATGAATGAAATATATAAGTTAATCTTTATATGCTATTATGATTATAATTGGATTTAAATGATAAGTTAATGTTTTAGAGATGATTTAGGTATATTGACTATGTAAATGTATTGGTTGAAATATTAGTATTGAGTTGGTTTCGGTTTGAAATTTGTATGGAAGGTTAGATATTTATAAAGGGATTATATTCAGTTGTCACAAAAAAAATCCCCAAGCACCCGAATTAGTCTTGAATCACTTATAACTTGTACTTTGGGCCTCAAGGGTCCATCTAAGGGACTTTATGATTATTTTATATCATATTCAATAATTATTTGAATATTAATTGTAAATTGTTTGATAGGTCCGATAATGCTCCGCAACCCTGTTCTAGTGACGGTTTAGGATTAGAGGGTATTACATTGCTTCCCGCGGTCTCTGCGTGAATGCCCAGCTCATACATTCGAACAAGAATACATTTCTCTGGATTTGTTTGACTGAGATGGACATGACTTAGTCATCGGCATTTTCTTGTATCTCTAGCTTTACCCTCGGCTTTTCTTTTCTCTCTGCTTAGCTTGTCGGCTTTGTAAGCTTGTTCAACCAATACAACAAATTCTCTTGTAACGACCCAATTTTTGGTCTAGTAGGAATAGTGGTTTCGGGACCACAAATTCGACAAGAAAAATCTTATTTTTATTATATTTTTATGGCCTACAATTTTACGAAATTATTCTATGAAAATTTCGTTCGAAAATTTTGACGTTTGGGCACTCAATTTAGTCAAAAGGACTACATTGTAAAAAGTGCAAGACTTGAGTTCTAGAAGCTAGAGGTATTAAATAGCTATTTAGAATTTTTAGTGGAGGTCCTTATGTGATAATTAGCCCATTAATAAGTTAATGGAAGATATTTGTTTGGTATTTTTGAAATTTGTTTGAAAAGAAAATGGCAAATTGGTAATTAAATCAATAAAGGAATAATAAGACAAAATAGAAAAAGCTATTATCTTTATTTCTTACTTCTTCCACCGAAATGAAAAACAAAAATGGCAGCCATGGATGAGAAAAACATTTGGCCAAGCTTCTATGGCTCATCTAGGTACGGTTTTTGTCCTGTTTTTAATTATTTTTACGTTTTCGAAGTTGCGGTAACTCAATTTAGCTATCCCATACCTTTGTTTTCAAAACTATTAAAGTTTGTGAATATTGCCATTGTTGGTTAGGTGTGTATTTTGATAATTGATGATAGAAAATGCATCCTTGTTATTAGATAAACAATATTTGTAAAGTAATTTTTGATAAAAATGTCAATTAAGGACTAAATCGAGAAATGTGATAAAAAGTGTTGTAAAAATCTATTTTAATGGAAAATGTGGGCTGTTATAAGCATGAAAAAGGTTCGGCTATACATGGATGATAAAGAAATTGAACACATTTCATTTTACGAGCCTAAGGGCAAAAGTGTAAATATGACAAAAGTACAGAGGTAAAAATGTCAGTTTACCAAAAATGTGAAATTGGCTAATTTGAGTAGCATGATAAATAAATAAATTAAATGTGTTGTTATAGATCAAGGAAGATGAAATTCGAAATTAGATTGGGTGAAAAGCAAGATAACCGAGTAATTAACTTGTTTTGTCCTTTCATACTGAGGTAAGTTCGTGTGTAAATAATTCAATACTATGTAATTATGTAATTAATGGTTTGATATTGCATGAAAGGTATGATGGTTTTTATGAATATGATTAATGAGGTCTCGATAGTGATTTGACAAATATATGTTATATCAAAATCCTAACTAAACCTTAGGAATAGAAATGATACCAAAGTCATTGCATTAAAGTTATGAGATCCCGTATAAGACCATATCTGGGATATGGCATCGGCATTGATATGTGAGCCAATGTAAGACCAATTCTGGGACATGGCATCAGCATTGATATGTGAGCTAGTGTAAGACCATGTTTGGGACATGGCATCGACATTGATATGTGAGCCAATGTAAGACCATGTCTGGGACATGGCATCGCATTATTATGTGAGCCAGTGTAAGACCATGCCTGGAACATGGCATCGGCATCAATATGAGACATCGTGTAAGACCATAGCTGGGCTATCGACATCGATTTATGATCCCATGTAAGACCATGTCTGGGACATGGCATTGGCATCTTTCTATGTGCATGAGATTTCATGATATCCTTTAGTATTCCTAGTGGTATGTTAAAGATGTAAGAATACTATGGTTGTGTTACGAGTTGATACCGGTACATGTATGTGTACACTCATGAGCAATGTGTTCGGTATGTGCTCGAATTTTGGTAAGAATATAAACGAGTAAGTTATGCCTATGAGAATGATCTTGTGATGACCTTATGATTATAGGTCTATACCTATGATGTATACATGTGTGGTAAATTTGATTGATGATCATGTGTGAGGCTTCTAGGCCAAATTAAATTGAGAAATGATATGTTCAAGTCTTTGTTGTTGATGTATGGGTTAAATTGGCCAATGAATAGTATGTAAATATTTGATAATGACTAGCTATTAGAAAGGTTAGTTAAGAATATGCTTTGGTGTTATGTGTGATTAAATGGATGTTAATACAAAGAAGTCACGGAAGAGTAAAATTAGCAATAAAATAGTTCTGGACAATAGCAGTTGTATAATTTTGAATAATCACCAAAAATTGTGGAATTTAAATAGAGGTTGAATAGGATATTAAATTAAAGCTTATTGAGTCTAGTTTCATATAGAAGAAACGGTGTGAGAAAAAGAATTTCATATTATGAGATATTTGAATTTTTGTGGGATAGGGTCAGGATGATTTTGGAATCCCCTATTATGACATTGGAAAATCATTAAAAATTGTATACAAATAATTACGAGTTATAATTTATATGCTTGAAATTATTAATGAATCTATTTTTAAGAGAATCAAATAAAAACATCATCTGAGTCTCGTACGAGGAGATAATTAATTTTAAGTGAAGAAGGGTCAAAACTATTTGACATCAGAACAATGACTACTTTAAAGAATAAACTGTACTTATTGGATAAACCAAAAATTATGGAAATTTTATGGTAAGGGGATATGTGAGTCTAGTTTCAAGGAAAATTAGCATAACTTAATTTTGAGTTTCGTAGCTCAAAATATAAATAATTTAGTGACTATGACTCACGTAGACAACTTGATATGAACATAAGTGAACAATGGAACTTTGTCCAATTACGATTGTATTATCTTGATAACAGATTATGAGGATTGTTAAAAGCATGTTAATAAATTGTTTAATTTTTACATGCCTACTTACTAAGTTATATGCTTACTCTCACTTCCTTTCCTTTTCCTGTAGTGCTTCAGATGCTAGCTCGAGTTGGAGGTCGTCGGAGAGCCTATCACACTAACAAGCTATTGATGGGTATCAATGATTTTCTAGCATTTTAAGTTTATGGCATGTATAGGGATTTGGTTATTGTGTATATGTTATTATGAGTTGGCCTAGAATATTGGCCTATGCTAATTGAAGGTCATTGTTGTATAAGGTCATTTAATATGGCCAATATTTATTATGTTCTAAGTCTATGATGAAAAATTATATGGATGTGCATGATTGTTTGGGTTGGATGAGTGAATGTGTGATAATTATGTGTGGCAAATACTAAATGTGAATGTTTGAGTAAGTTATATGCTATAATTAGATAAGTGTGTGTGTGGTTGTGTATGATGAATGTGATTTATAAATTGTGTGTGAATACCATGGTGTGGTTATTGGGATGCCTAAAAATGTTATGTTGTGTGTTGATAAAATTGGTATGGGTTTGCAACTATTTTTAGATGGAAAAAGGCTTGGTAAATAGCCTAACTATCGTCCACACGGATTGCCACACGGCCTAGAACACGGGCGTGTGACATGGCTGCGTGACCCTAAATGAGTGATGACGCCATAAATAGTGTTACACTGTGGAGGAATGGGCGTGTCTTAAGCCACACAGGCGTGTGTGACCACACGGCCTACCTACACGGGTGCCTAACTCTCCAGAATATGAAAATTTTCTTAGTGTCTCAAAAGTTTCAAAAGTTCTCGGTTTAGTCGCTAGTCACCTCCAATGTATGTTTTAGGCCTCATAGACCTATATAAGTGACTGTAACGCCCTGATTTTCGGGATTTTTCGGGTTTTGTGAATTTTAGTGAAATTTTTAAAATTTTGGTGTTCTAAAGGTTGATAATGTATGTACATGTGTTAGTGGGCCTATAGAAGGCCCAAGTTTAAGTTAAAACCCGGTAAAATATTAAGTTGGATTTTCAAGTGAAAGGGGACTTGGTTAAGTGGGCTTTTAAGAAAAACCGTGTAAAATATGTCACAAGTGAGCTCTTGGTAAAGTGGCAAGGTGGAGCCACTAAGCTCCTAGAAAAGTGGCGCCTAAGTGGGTTGTAACACCCCTAACCCATTCCCAAAAAGACTGATACAATTTAAACCTTCGGCCCAGACATAATATCAAATGTTCACTTTCATAAATAAGTAAATCCCATACAAGAGAGCAAGCTACAATTCATTTGGTAAATATAAATTAACAACTAGATGCGATGTAGTTTCAAATTATACATAACTTGTGCGGAAAGTAATATTACATTCCAGGGCCGAATAAAAGTTAACCCGAGTAACCTATCTTAACGAGAATTAGACCAGTCGATCAACTAAATTTCTGTTATAAGAAAATAGACATGTATATAAATAAACATCTACTTTCATCCTTCATGGCAAGTTTTCATGAATCAAACTAGGATAACTATTTTAACGATGTTCAAAACCATCCCATCATCACTCATACCAACCATATATAATGTCAAATTAATACGCAATTATTAGGAATTCCAACCTTGCCACATTCGCATGGCATAGTAATATCAAAAGAGTTTAACTAATCTATTTGAGTTCCACCTATAGCTATTACATGCCATAGTAATTAACGGTAGACTTTTAAAAGTACCAATCCAGCGTTGATAGATGTGATGACTTCAAAAGGGAAGAGCCCCGAGCTTCCAACGGTTCTTAGATCTATCCACAAAGAAAACAAATACACATAATGAGTTATCACTCAGTAAGTCATAAAACATTTAATATTTATCGAACAATTCGAATAACACACAAATGGTTTAACCATAATTGGCTCGACTAACTCTATAAATCGTATAGCCCAAATTGGCTCATTTAAATTGAAACGAATTCCACATTTCAACTAGCACACTAAAAAAAAAACATCAACAATCCTTTAACATCTATTCGGTAAACATCAATATACCACTTTCCATCGGATTTAAATACCACTCTATATTACCATCTTTAACACAATTTCATTAGTCACCTTAGCCGTATAACTAGAGAGAAAAAAAAAATGAAACCGAACCCATTGTAATTACTTTACTCACCGAATCAATCACATCCTTCCACCCTTCTCAAGTATGCCATTTTACATCCGTCCATCGAATGTACGCACACATAGTGCCATTCGAGGTCGAAACCTACTCACAATTAATACCATATGAAGCTCACGAATGTGCGCACACATAGTGCCATTCGAACTCTAGGAAGTACGCACACATAGTGCCAATAGGAGTCTCACGAATGTACGCACACATAGTGCCACTCGAATTTGTTAATGTGCACGCACACATAGTGCTATTTCAACTCATGATCATACTTGTACATATACTAATCATGGCTTATTTATTGAGTCGTTTGCAAGACAATTCAATATTAAACCGTCTCATGACTTACCTTGTTTCAAGAGGGGCAAGATTTTCCGATCAGCTAGTCAACCACTTTTTCCTTTCTTTTAGCCGAGGTTTGCTCCTTGTGATCTTGCACAAGTTCAACAATTAAGCTAATTCAATATACTTTCAACTATTGTAGTATGATTTTATTTATTTCAATATGGAACATCTATGCATATTATTACAACAGTTTACCTCCTTTTCACAAGGCCACAACATCAATAACTCAACAATTGAACCCAAGTTCTTACAAATTTTCCAAACATCTAATGTAACCACATGTTTAATATTCAATAAGCCGAACCGAATTATTATCATTCATATATAATATACACATACTCATTATACTATAATCGTTTATGACCTCTAATAACATCCCTAATTAAACCTCCACCAAGTTACGAATATATAAATGGAATCCCCAAAGATTCACAAAACACATCATTCACATCATTTAGATACCAACTTGATCGAATCATTCAAGGTTATAAACAACTACATTCCATCACATAAGTACATATCAATACGAGTTTAGTATAACTCAAATTATAAATTCCATAACCATTTTATAAGCAATTTAGGCTCCCCATGAACACATTCGGAAATTTACAAGCTCAAACACTTGAAATTATATCCGAATCTCCAAGGATTATTTTCTTATTCATGCCTCATAAAGATACTCCATAATTTCCATTTTGGCAAGCCTCTAATTTTCCTACATTTTCATACTTGGCCGAAAATCATCTAAATTTTTCCAAGTCTAATTTCTTAATCATTTAATTCCAAGCACAAAACATCAAACAACACTAAGAAAACACCCTCAATGTTCGAATGGCCATCTTTCTCCATTAAGCTACTACAAGACCGAATGCCCTATCTCACAAGAACTTAAAAATTCTTTCATGGGTTTAACAAAGAGCCTCATCATCAACAAGTTCTCAAATTTTAAAGGGAGATTTCAAGATTTCACTTACCAAATCAAGTTATGGATGACCGAAACCTTGCTATCCTCCTCTTCTTCTCACGGCAATTAGAACATGAAAATGATCTTTTATTTTTCTTGGTTTTTTCCTCCCACTTACTAAATTCTTTTTGTTTAATATTTTAAGCATATAATATTCATATAAATTCTCCACACTATCATTTCAATTGAACATAAATGACATCATTATTTAGTTGGCCGGCCATGAGTGTTAATTTGGAAAAATTGACATGCAAATCCTTCCTTTATAACTCATGCATTAATTGGTCATTCTTTTTCTTCCCATCCTATTATTAGATTTTAGCACATAAGTCCTTAATCGAAATTCCACCTACTAATGACATAATTGAGCATACAAATTTTACACATGCAAAATCACACACATAAAAATCCTAAGATTCAACATTTAATTATTTTCGCGACTCGGTTTAGTGGTTTCGAAACCACTTCCCGACTAGGGTCGGAATAGGGCTGTTACAACTCTCTCTCCCTAAAAGAAATTTTCTTCCCCAAAAATTCTTACCGGTGAATAGATTTGGGTAACGCTTTCTTATTGAGTCCTCCAATTCCCATGTCGCTTCTTCAATTCCGTGTTTCCGCCACAATATTTTAACCAACGAAATTTTCTTATTCCTCAATTCTTTCACCTCTCGAGCCAAAATACTGACCGGTTCCTCCTCATAACTCAAGTTCGACCGAATCTCAATTTCCGACGGATTGATCACATGCGATGGGTCGGATCTATATCGACGGAGCATAGAGACATGAAAGACGTTGTGAATCCTTTCGAGATCAGGAGGTAAAATCAATTTATAAGCCACAGGTCCTACCCGTTCTGAGATCTCATACGGCCCGATAAATCTTGGACTCAGTTTACCTTTACGGCTGAACCGGAGCAAATTTTTCCAAGGTGAGACCTTTAAAAATACTTTGTCGCCAACCCGATATTCGATGTCCCTACGTTTCAGGTCTGCATAAGACTTCTGACGATCAGTTGCTACTTTCAGGCTATCCCGGATTATCTTCACTTGTTGTTCTACCTCCTTAATTAAATCCACTTCGTATAACTTATTTTCATTGAGTTCAGTCCAAAACAAAGGCGTACGGCATTTACGACCATATAAAGCCTCATACGGCGCCATCTTAATACTCGTTTGAAAACTATTATTGTAGGCAAATTCAATCAACGGTATGTATTTCTCCCACGAACCGCTAAACTCAAGAATACAACATCTCAACATATCTTCGAGTATTTGAATGACTCTTTCAGATTGACCATCGGTCTGAGGATGAAAGGCAGTGCTAAACTGAAGCTTAGTGCCCAATGCCTCGTGTAATTTCTTCCAAAATCGCGAGGTAAACTGGGGGTCTCTATCCGAAACAATAGAAGTCGGCACACCATGCAATCGTATAATCTGGGAGACATACAATTCAGCTAGTTTATCGAGTGAGAAGTCCGTACGAATAGGGATGAAATGGGCTGATTTCGTTAGTCTATCCACAATAACCCAAATGGCATCTTTCTTGCTCGGTGTTAGCGGTAAGCCGGATACGAAGTCCATAGTGACTCGATCCCACTTCCACTCGGTTATCATGATCGGTTGAGCAGTCCCGAAGGCACTTGATGTTCAGCCTTCACTTGTTGACATATTAAGCACTTCGCAACAAAATCGGAGATATCTCGCTTCATACCGTGCCACCAATAACGGAGTTTCAAATCATTGTACATCTTCGTACTGCCCGGATGGATAGACATTTGACTATTATGAGCTTCATTTAAAATCGTTGAAATAATTTCAAAATTTCTTGGGACACACAATCGACCTTTGAACCTCAAACAATCATTATCGTCGACTTGGAACTCTGAATCCACCTTAGAATCCCACTGAGCCCGCTTAGTAACCAATTCATCGTCAAGTTTCTGGGCGTCACCAATTTGTTGTACCAACATGGGTTTGGCCTTTAATTCTGCTATCAACATATCATCAGCGGATAACGACAATTTTACATTCATCGCTCGAAGGGCAAATAGTAATTTTTGACTTAGAGCATCTGCAACCACGTTAGCTTTTCCCGGGTGATAATCGATAACGAGCTCGTAATCTTTTAATAATTCTAACCACCGTCGCTGTCTCAAATTCAGATCTTTTTGTGTCATCAAGTACTTGAGGCTTTTGTGATCGGAATACACATGACATTTCTCCCTGAACAAATAATGTCGCCAAATTTTTAAAGCGAAAACAATGGCAGCTAGTTCGGGGTCATGCGTCGGGTAGTTTCTCTCGTGAGGCTTCAGCTGTCTTGAGGCATACGCAACAACTCGACCCTCTTGCATCAAAACACAGCCCATGTAACACCCTTAGACCCTGTCCCATCGCAGGAAGGTCGAGAGGCATCACCAGACTATTTCTTTGAAAAGCCGCATGATAAAGAAAGAAGATCTATTACTAAACCTATCGGTATAATTGACAAAAATTGCGCAAAAGCTCATCAACCGAACACAACTAAACCAATTTATCGCATTCGAAACAATGTACGAAATGAACTCATCCCTGGTCACGTTCATCACTTATACTTCATATATTTCCATATTAAAAATATGACATACTTCAAAACAAGTTTCCCAACATGCACTCACAACCATTCATGTATAACATAATCGAATTATTACCATAACTATCAAAGTGAAAATCTTAAGAAAGCCATTTTCGCATGGCCTAATTTAGTTACAAAATTCAAAAGATGTTTGTTTGAACACCAAAAGTCAACCTATACATGCCATTCCTAGATTTAGTTACCAGTACCAAAAGATGAGTGATAGTGTAGATGACTTCAATTCTGGAACTTCCGAGACCGTAGCTTCCGATCAAGATCTACAAAATCGAAAGCAGGGACAACAGAGTAAGCAATTACTTGCCTAGTAAGTACTTAAATAATTAAATTAAAATAAGTAAAGGGCGTAATATTAACAACTCATGATTAAAACCTTCCTTGACCGAATATGCTCATACCCATATTACTAACTCACTCACATGATTATCACAAAAAGAAACTCAAATGCATTCAAGGAGTTATTCACTCAAAATCGAGTATAAAATTACACACCTCAACATCAAATTCCTTGTACATAACCACGATATCAAATAATAGTTCACAAATCCTTATCGGCTCAACTAACGAATTCAAAGACCTGCTGAATCATTACAAGCATAGAATGCATACCTGCCTTCCTCACATAAAATAGTGCATTTGTTTTGTCAAGGCACACTATTTATACAATTATTCGTACGTGGACTTATACATTTAACCCATATCTGATTTCCACCACAAACGAACTTCACAGCCAAATCCGGATCTTATCACTGGCTTTAAGCTCTTCGAGACTAAGCTCGACTTAAACTCTGGCTTGAAAGCCCTTCGAGACTAAGCTCGGCTTAAACTCTGGCTCGAAAGCCCTTCGAGACTAAGCTCGGCTTTAACTCTGGCTCGGAAGCCCTTCGAGACTAAGCTCGGCTTTAACTCTGGCTCGGAAGCCCTTTGAGACTAAGCTCGGCTTTAACTTTGGAATTTATACTTACATATATCGGCATACATATCACATCATTTTTCAATAACATTCAAATACAGAGTCACAAGTTTCAGCATACTACCAAACATATTTCATACGGCTTATTTATTTATAAGCAAAGAATACAAATTCATATCCAAATACATAAGATTTCACTTTAGCATTCGGTATCTAATATTTACTCATACTCTCATTTCTAAAATTTTTGCATTTGGACACATCATTTGCCATTTGAATTCGCATATTAAGCATATATAAATATTATAATTTCACTTATCATATTTAAGAATTTGCTACTCCAAAACTTACCTCATATATTTCCGAGAAACTTCGAATTGACTATTCCGTGACCTTGGCCTTCCCTTTGTCCGAAGTTGCCCCTTTAAGCTCTTGAGCTTAAATAAACAATACAATCATATCAACTTTACTCATACATCACTATTGATAATTACACTTTCATTTCAATCAAGACATACAATGAAATTCCCTTATCACACCTACATTCGGCCAAACATAATTACATTACAATTAAACTATAGCTAGATAGGTATGTACCCAAAAGTTGATGTCACTCGGCATTCCAACTATACACTAAATATATAAACTTGCATTAACCGGTTCAAAATTCACAATCACCGACCACATATATAAAGCATCTCAAGAGGTCAATAAATGTATATTATTACAAAATTTTCTGTTTGGTCGAATGTTCAATTATAGATTAAAAGGATTCACATCTTGATTTTCCAACCTTTAACTAGACATTTTACAAGCATATAAACTAGTACCAATTCCTTCTTCTTGATTACCGAAACTATGCTACCAAATTTAATTACAAATGTGTATATAATTCAAAACCTTATTAATAACTAAATAAAATCTAGCATCACTTAATTATCACCTATTTCATATTCGGTAACCCTTAAAATAACTTAACCATTTATAACTTAGTTTCCCTGGTACAATTGACCTTAACAAAAATCCTTTACAAGGTCATATTAACTAATTCAAGGACCGATTCAAACATCCATTTCATAATGCTATTTTATTCAAACAAATTAACAAATCAAAACAAATTTCTTATACTAACTTCACAATCGGTAAAACTCATTCACAAACTAAAATTCTTAGTTTTTCTAAGCCAATTCATCCAAGCATCATTCGGCCCCTTAACTTCATCATTCTCTTTTTTTTTCTTAGAAATACAAAACAAAACAACCAATTCATACAAATTTCTAGCATGGCCGAATGTACTTAGGGCTATATTTTAACAAAATTTGACATGGGCCATGAATGAAACTCTTCAAGCAACTCAAATCATACAAAAATTTCCAAGAAGGAACATTAACATACCTCAATCTAGGCTAATCAAGGTGACCGAATGCTTGTTCATCCTTCTTCTTATTTTCTTTTCAATTTTCGGCTAAGTAGAGAAAAGATGAATAGATTTTCTTTTTATTTTTATTATGCCATCATCCACTAACTTAATTTAACCAATAAAATAATTAAACACCAATAATATCATTTGCATGGCCGGCCACTAACAAAAATAGGGAGAATTGACATGCAAGTCCACTTATTAAAATCTATACATAATTTGGCCCTTTCTAATTTGCCTAACAAAGTTTCTAAGTTTTTTCAACTAAACCCCTATAAATAAATTCCTATTGAATTTATCAATTTCAAAACCGCAACTTCCACACATGCATTTAACACAGTATTTAAACATTGAAATTTTATAATAACTATTTTCAAGACTCGGTTTAGCGGTCACGAAACCACTTCCCGACTTGGATCGGAATTAGGGCTGTCACAACTCTCCCCCCTTAAGAAGTTTTCGTCCTCGAAAATCTTACCCGAAAATAGATTTGGATATCGTTCTTTCATTGCATTTTCGGGCTCCCAAGTTGCTTCCTCGATCCCATGCTTGAGCCATAATATTTTTACTAACGGGATTTTTTTGTTTCGTAATTCTCTAACCTCTCGAGCTAAAATACGGATAGGTTCTTCCTCATAACTCAAATTAGGTTGAATTTCAACCTCGGACGGATTTAGTACATGCGAAGGATCGGATCTATACCGACGGAGCATCGATACATGAAAAACATTGTGAATCTTTTCAAGTTCAGAAGGTAACATCAATCTATAAGCAACCGGTCCAACCCGTTCTGATATCTCATACGGTCCGATGAATCTCGGGCTTAGCTTGCCTTTACGGCCAAAACGGAGTATCTTTTTCCACGGTGAAACTTTCAAAAACACCTTATCACCCGCTTGATATTCGATGTCTTTTCGCTTTAAGTCTGCGTACGATTTCTGACGATCGGATGCCATTCTCAAACTGTCGCAAATTATCTTCACTTTCTGCCCGGCTTCTCTGACTAAATCAACTCCGATAATCTTATCTTCACTAAGCTCGGTCCAAAATAGAGGTGTACGGCATTTACGACCGTAAAGAGCTTCGTAAGGTGCCATCTGAATACTTGTCTGAAAGCTGTTATTATACGCGAATTCAACCAAAGGTATATATTTCTCCCACAAGCCGCTAAACTCGAGGATGCAACATCTCAACATGTCCTCGAGTATCTGAATAACCCGTTCAGATTGACCATCCGTTTGCGGATGAAAAGCGGTGCTAAAATGGAGCTTAGTACCCAGAGCTTCATGCAGCTTCCTCTAAAATCTAGAAGTAAATCGAGGGTCTCGATCAGAAACAATAGAAGTCGGCACCCCATGCAATCGCACAATCTGAGAGACGTATAATTCCGCTAACTTATCAAGCGAAAAGTCAGTGCGAACAGGAATGAAATGGGCTGATTTCGTTAATCGATCAACAACAACCCAGATAGAGTCCTTCTTGCTCGGAGTCAACGGCAAACCCGACACAAAGTCCATCGTAACGCGATCCCATTTCCACTCGGGTATCAAAATTGGTTGAAGTAACCCCGACGGCACTTGATGTTCAGCTTTTACTTGCTGACATACTAAGCATTTAGATACAAAATCAGAAATGTCTCGTTTCATGCCGTGCCACCAATACTGCTGCTTCAAGTCGTTATACATTTTAGTACTGCCCGGATGGACCGACATGCGGCTACTATGTGCTTCGTTTAAAATCATCGAAGCTAACTCTGACTTTTTCGGCACACACACTCGGTCTTTAAACCTTAAACAATCATTTTCGTCGACCCGAAATGCGGAATCCACAGTTGACTCACACTGAACTCGTTTGGCAACTAAATCATCATCGGCTTTCTGAGCCTCACTAATCTGTTGAAGTAGCATAGGTCTTGCTACCAATTCGACAATCAACACACCATCTCCTGACATCGCCAGCCTCATGTTCATAGCTCGCAAGGAAAATAGGGATTTTCGGCTAAGGGCATCTGCAACTACGTTAGCTTTCCCCGGGTGATAATCGATAACAAGCTCATAATCTTTTAGCAATTCTAGCCACCGCCTTTGTCTCAAGTTTAAATCTTTTTGAGTCATTAAATACTTAAGACTTTTGTGATCGGAAAAGATGTGACATTTCTCACCGAACAAATAATGTCGCCAAATCTTCAAGGCAAAAACAATAGCGGCTAGTTCAAGGTCATGAGTCGGATAATTTTGTTCGTGCGGCTTCAACTGTCTCGAAGCATAAGCAATAACCCGGCCTTCTTGCATCAATACGCAGCCCAAACCGTTCAAAGACGCATCACTATAAACTACAAATTCTTTACCTGTTTCTGGCTGAACCAACACAGGCGCTTCCGTCAAAAGGGTTTTCAGCTGGTCGAAGCTCTTCTGACATTTATCCGACCACTCGAACTTGACATCCTTCTGCAGCAGTCTCGTCAATGGAGTCGCAATCATCGAAAAACCCTTGACGAAACGTCGGTAATAACTAGCAAGTCCTAAAAAGCTTCGAACTTCGGTAATGTTTTTAGGGGGTTTCCAGTCGAGGATAACTGAAATTTTGTTCAGATCCACTCGAATACCCGAAGCAGATACTATATGGCCCAAGAAACCGACTTCATGCAACCAAAATTTGCACTTACTAAACTTCGCATACAATTGGTTATCCCTCAAAGTCTGAAGTACCAGTCTCAAATGCTTGGTATGCTCCGACTCATCACAAGAATAGATCAAAATATCGTCGATGAACACTACTACGAAACGGTCCAAAAACGGCCTAAATACCCGATTCATTAAATCCATGAATACTGCGGGGGCATTGGTGAGTCCAAACGGCATCACTAAAAACTCATAGTGACCGTATCTTGTTCTGAATGCTGTCTTCGGTACGTCCGAATCTCTAACTCTCAACTGATAATAGCCAGATCGTAAGTCAATCTTCGAAAATACTGAGGCTCCTCTCAACTGATCGAATAAGTCATCAATTCGGGGCAATGGATACTTATTCTTTGCCGTAGCTTTATTCAGCTGTCGATAATCGATGTACATTCTCATAGTCCCGTCTTTCTTTTTCACAAACAAAACCGGTGCACCCCAAGGCGAAAAACTAGGTCGCGCAAAGCCTCTATCTGTCAACTCTTGTAGCTGAGATTTTAATTCCCTTAATTCGGTAGGTGCCATACGATACGGGGCAATCGAAATCGGCGTCGTACCCGGAATCAACTCTATACCGAACTTGACCTCTCTTATAGGCGGCAATCCCGGTAATTCCTCGGGAAAGACATCTGAAAACTCGCAGACTACAGGTACCGTCTCAAGTTCTCTGTCGGTAACTTTGTTATCTAACACATAGGCCATATACGCTTCATAACCCTTCCTCACATATTTATGAGCTGACATGGTCGTAATTATTGGAGGTGGCCCACTTAGATCAATGGACTCGATTTGAATTATTTCATTATTCGAACATCGCAAATCGATAATTTTCCGCTTACAATTTACTATCGCGTCATGAACGGTCAACCAGTCCATTCCGAGAATAATGTCAAATTCGTCGAATGGTAAAAGCATCAAGTCAGCCGGAAAGCAAAAATCTCGAACCATTAACGGACATTTCTTACATACTTTATCAACCAAGACACAACGGCCCAAAGGGTTCGACACTCGAATTACAAATTCAGCAGACTCAACAGGAAGAGTCTTACTGAAGGCTAACGTTTCACATACATACGAATGAGTCGAACCAGGATCAATCAGAGCAATAACATCAGTGTTTAAAAGTGTGAAAGTACCAGTAATAACATCCGGAGAAGAAGCTTCCTCACGGGCACGGATGGCGTACGCTCTGGCAGGTGCACGAGCCTCGGATCTAACCGCAGTGTCTCTAGTCCCTCTCTGACTGCCGCTAATATTTCCACCTCGCCGCGGTGGTCTACCCCGTGAAACTGCGCCACTAGGTCTCTGAGTCGAATCAGGAGTGCGTTCATCATTTCTCGGACAATCTTTAATAAAATGGTCGGCAGAGCCACATCGGAAACAGGAGCGGTCACGGTGCCTACAATTCCCCGGATGCCATTTACCACAATAGTTGCAATCCAGTCTATCCCGACGTTCATTTCTGACACTGGCAATAGAAGTGGCCCGCGAACTCGCAGGGGGTCGAGTACGTTCAAATCTAGAAAAACTCGATGTATTTTTAGATCGGCCCATGTCATCACTAGTCTTCTTGGACGCTTGTTGAACAGATTTCCCCGCGGACCTCTTACGAAACTCCCTATCTCCACCTTCGGCTTTTCTTTTCTCATTACTGAGTTCTTCAGCTTTACAAGCCCGCTCGACTAGTACGACAAACTCCTTAATCTCCAGAATCCCCACCAGCAATCTGATATCTTCATTTAATCCATCCTCAAAACGCTTACACATGATGGCTTCAGAGGATACACATTCACGAGCATAGCAGCTGAGGCGTACAAACTCTCTCTCATAGTCGGCCACTGACATCTGACCTTGTTTGAGTTCTAGGAATTCTTTCCGTTTTTGATCAATGAATCTCTGGCTGATGTACTTCTTACGGAATTCGGTTTGGAAGAATTCCCAATTGACCCGTTCCTTCGGGACAACAGAAATCAGAGTATTCCACCAGTAGTAGGCAGCGTCACGTAACAGAGACACCGCACATTTAAGACACTCCTCGGGTGTGCAGGACAGTTCATCGAACACTCGGATGGTATTGTCGAGCCAAAACTCGGCCCGCTCGGCATCGTCACTGGGGGTAGCCCGGAACTCTTCAGCCCCATATTTTCTAATTTTGTCAACAGGGGGCCTACTCGATCTAACAGGATCGGTCACAGGAGGGGTTGTGAAGGTCGGGAGCGGAGTATTCGGGGGTGGAGGTTGCGGAACAGCCGGATTTGATCTAACAAATTGAGCGAACCAGTCACTCATCATTGCATAAAAAGCTGGTCTTATATCATCATCTCGATGACCGACATTTGGCTGAGAGTCTGGTGGCGCTGTCCCTTGCGCGGGAGCAGGAGCTACACTCTCAACATCGTCCGCTACGGTTCGGTCAGGTTCGGGATCCATTCTATACCAAGAATCACATTTCAAATATTAGAAGTCATCTCACTATCAAATTGACACTACATGGCATGTATAGATAGACTCGTACTTTCTACGGTAGTCCGAGAACCGGCTAAACCTGGCTCTGATACCAATCAAATGTAACACCCCTAGACCCTGTCCCATCGCAGGAAGGTCGAGAGGCATCACCAGACTATTTCTTTGAAAAGCCGCATGATAAAGAAAGAAGATCTATTACTAAACCTATCGGTATAATTGACAAAAATTGCGCAAAAGCTCATCAACCGAACACAACTAAACCAATTTATCGCATTCGAAACAATGTACGAAATGAACTCATCCCTGGTCACGTTCATCACTTATACTTCATATATTTCCATATTAAAAATATGACATACTTCAAAACAAGTTTCCCAACATGCACTCACAACCATTCATGTATAACATAATCGAATTATTACCATAACTATCAAAGTGAAAATCTTAAGAAAGCCATTTTCGCATGGCCTAATTTAGTTACAAAATTCAAAAGATGTTTGTTTGAACACCAAAAGTCAACCTATACATGCCATTCCTAGATTTAGTTACCAGTACCAAAAGATGAGTGATAGTGTAGATGACTTCAATTCTGGAACTTCCGAGACCGTAGCTTCCGATCAAGATCTACAAAATCGAAAGCAGGGACAACAGAGTAAGCAATTACTTGCCTAGTAAGTACTTAAATAATTAAATTAAAATAAGTAAAGGGCGTAATATTAACAACTCATGATTAAAACCTTCCTTGACCGAATATGCTCATACCCATATTACTAACTCACTCACATGATTATCACAAAAAGAAACTCAAATGCATTCAAGGAGTTATTCACTCAAAATCGAGTATAAAATTACACACCTCAACATCAAATTCCTTGTACATAACCACGATATCAAATAATAGTTCACAAATCCTTATCGGCTCAACTAACGAATTCAAAGACCTGCTGAATCATTACAAGCATAGAATGCATACCTGCCTTCCTCACATAAAGTAGTGCATTTGTTTTGTCAAGGCACACTATTTATACAATTATTTGTACGTGGACTTATACATTTAACCCATATCTGATTTCCACCACAAACGAACTTCACAGCCAAATCCGGATCTTATCACTGGCTTTAAGCTCTTCGAGACTAAGCTCGACTTAAACTCTGGCTCGAAAGCCCTTCGAGACTAAGCTCGACTTAAACTCTGGCTCGAAAGCCCTTCGAGACTAAGCTCGGCTTTAACTCTGGCTCGGAAGCCCTTCGAGACTAAGCTCGGCTTTAACTCTGGCTCGGAAGCCCTTCGAGACTAAGCTCAGCTTTAACTTTGGAATTTATACTTACATATATCGGCATACATATCACATCATTTTTCAATAACATTCAAATACAGAGTCACAAGTTTCAGCATACTACCAAACATATTTCATACGGCTTATTTATTTATAAGCAAAGAATACAAATTCATATCCAAATACATAAGATTTCACTTTAGCATTCGGTATCTAATATTTACTCATACTCTCATTTCTAAAATTTTTGCATTTGGACACATCATTTGCCATTTGAATTCGCATATTAAGCATATATAAACATTATAATTTCACTTATCATATTTAAGAATTTGCTACTCCAAAACTTACCTCATATATTTCTGAGAAACTTCGAATTGACTATTCCGTGACCTTGGCCTTCCCTTTGTCCGAAGTTGCCCCTTTAAGCTCTTGAGCTTAAATAAACAATACAATCATATCAACTTTACTCATACATCACTATTGATAATTACACTTTCATTTCAATCAAGACATACAATGAAATTCCCTTATCACACCTACATTCGGCCAAACATAATTACATTACAATTAAACTATAGCTAGATAGGTATGTACCCAAAAGTTGATGTCACTCGACATTCCAACTATACACTAAATATATAAACTTGCATTAACCGGTTCAAAATTCACAATCACCGACCACATATATAAAGCATCTCAAGAGGTCAATAAATGTATATTATTACAAAATTTTCTGTTCGGTCGAATGTTCAATTATAGATTAAAAGGATTCACATCTTGATTTTCCAACCTTTTACAAGCATATAAACTAGTACCAATTCCTTCTTCTTGATTACCGAAACTATGCTACCAAATTTAATTACAAATGTGTATATAATTCAAAACCTTATTAATAACTAAATAAAATCTAGCATCACTTAATTATCACCTATTTCATATTCGGTAACCCTTAAAATAACTTAACCATTTATAACTTAGTTTCCATGGTACAATTGACCTTAACAAGGTCATATTAACTAATTCAAGGACCGATTCAAACATCCATTTCATAATGCTATTTTATTCAAACAAATTAACAAATCAAAACAAATTTCTTATACTAACTTCACAATCGGTAAAACTCATTCACAAACTAAAATTCTTAGTTTTTCTAAGCCAATTCATCCAAGCATCATTCGGCCCCTTAACTTCATCATTCTCTTTTTTTTTCTTAGAAATACAAAACAAAACAACCAATTCATACAAATTTCTAGCATGGCCGAATGTACTTAGGGCTATATTTTAACAAAATTTGACATGGGCCATGAATGAAACTCTTCAAGCAACTCAAATCATACAAAAATTTCCAAGAAGGAACATTAACATACCTCAATCTAGGCTAATCAAGGTGACCGAATGCTTGTTCATCCTTCTTCTTATTTTCTTTTCAATTTTCGGCTAAGTAGAGAAAAGATGAATAGATTTTCTTTTTATTTTTATTATGCCATCATCCACTAACTTAATTTAACCAATAAAATAATTAAACACCAATAATATCATTTGCATGGCCGGCCACTAACAAAAATAGGGAGAATTGACATGCAAGTCCACTTATTAAAATCCATACATAATTTGGCCCTTTCTAATTTGCCTAACAAAGTTTCTAAGTTTTTTCAACTAAACCCCTATAAATAAATTCCTATTGAATTTATCAATTTCAAAACCGCAACTTCCACACATGCATTTAACACAGTATTTAAACATTGAAATTTTATAATAACTATTTTCAAGACTCGGTTTAGCGGTCACGAAACCACTTCCCGACTTGGATCGGAATTAGGGCTGTCACAGCCCAAACCGTTTAAAGATGCATCACTATAGATTACGAATTCTTTACCAGATTCCGGCTGAACTAACACTGGAGCTTCCGTCAGAAGAGTTTTTAGCCGATCAAAACTTTTCTGGCACTTTTCGGACCACTCAAATTTGACTTCTTTTTGTAGCAGCTTAGTTAACGGTGTCGCAATCATCGAGAACCCCTTTACGAATCGTCGATAGTACCCTGCGAGTCCCAAAAAGCTACGGATTTCTAAGATATTCCTTGGAGGCTTCCAGTCAAGAATGGTTAAAACTTTATTCGGATCAACTCGTATTCCCGATGAGGACACAACATGTCCCAAGAAGCTGACCTCGCGCAACCAAAACTCACACTTACTGA
This sequence comes from Gossypium stocksii, assembly GCA_020496765.1. NCBI lineage: Eukaryota > Viridiplantae > Streptophyta > Magnoliopsida > Malvales > Malvaceae > Gossypium > Gossypium stocksii. The sequence continues at coordinate 76,503,890 of CM035624.1, read as the reverse complement.
ACTTTGCATACAGTCGATGATCTTGCAAGGTCTGAAGCACAAGCCTCAAGTGTTCAGCGTGCTCCGAGTCTTCTTTTGAATAAATCAAAATATCATCTATGAACACAACCACGAATCGATCTAGATACCGTCGGAACACCCGATTCATCAAATCCATGAAAGCCGCAGGAGCATTAGTGAGCCCAAACGGCATCACTAAAAACTCATAATGTCCGTACCTCGTCCTGAAGGCAGTTTCCGGTACATCGGAATCTCTAACTCGCAACTGGTAGTAACTAGATCGCAAATCAATTTTCGAAAACACTGATGCCCCTCTCAACTGGTCAAATAAATCATCTATACGTGGCAACGGATACTTATTCTTTATCGTAACTTTATTGAGTTGACGATAGTCGATGCACATTCGCATAGTTCCATCTTTCTTTTTCACAAACAGAACCGGTGCACCCCAGGGTGAAAAACTAGGTCGCGCAAAGCCCTTGTCGGCCAACTCTTGTAATTGATATTTCAGCTCCCTCAACTCGGTCGGTGCCATACGATACGGAGTTATAGAAATTGGAGTTGTACCCGGAACTAACTCTATACCGAACTCAACTTCCCTAATAGGTGGTAATCCTGGTAATTCCTCAGGAAACACATCTAAATAATCACAAACCACAGGCACGGTTTCAGGTTTTTGTTCCGTCATCTTACTACCCAATACATAAGCGAGATAAGCTTCGTAGCCTTTCCTCACATATTTCCGAGCCAACATAGAAGATATCATCATCGGCAATCCATTTCCATCACTTGATTCAATTCGGATCATCTCACTATTCGAACATCGCAGATCTATTACTTTTTGTTTACAATTCACCACCGCGTCATGCACGGTCAACCAATCCATTCCGAGAATTATATCGAACTAATCAAAGGGTAGTAACATCAAATCCGCAGGGAAACAAAAGTTCCGAATCATTAGTGGGCATCTCTTGCACACTTTGTCAACTAGCACATACCGACCCAAAGGGTTTGACACTCGTATCACAAACTCAGTAGACTCAACTGTCAGAGTCTTACTGAATACTAAGGTTTCACGCACATACGAATGAGTCGAACCAAGATCAATCAAAGCAAGTACACTAGTTGCATAGAGAGTAAATGTACCGGTGATTACGTCAGGGGAGGATGCCTCTTCTCGTGCACGAATGGCATAAGCTCTGGCGGGTGCACGGGCCTCGGATCGAACTGCTGCTTCGAAATTCCCTCTCTGATTGCTATTTCTACCTCCCATAGTTCTTGGCGGTCTACCTCTAGCCGTTGTACCACTTGATCTTGCATTCTGCATCTTGTTTCTTTCATCGGTTCCATGCAATCTCGAACAAAATGATCCCGCGATCCACATCTGTAACAAGTTCAGTTAATCGATTTGCCCCAGCATTCACCCACATGCCGTCTGCCACATTGGAGACACTCGGGTCTATCTTGACGATTACTACCAACACTGGTTACGGAAATAGTTCGAGAATCCATTGAGGGTCGCTCTCGAATAGAAATCCCCGCGGACGATTTAGACTTGTTATTCTCGTTTTTAAACTTCTTTGCAGCTGAAAAAGAAGCTTTACTAGCTGTTCTTTTACGGAAATCTCTACTTTCAGCTTCAGCCTTTCTTTTCTCTTTCCCAAGCTCTTCAGCCTTGCAAGCTCGTTCTACCAGTATCACGAATTCTTTTATTTCAAGAATGCCCACAAGCAGCTTCAAGTCTTCATTCAAACCTTCTTCAAACTTTTTACACATAGCTATTTCATCAGCAACACATTCCCGGGCATAACGACTGAGTCTCACGAACTTCCGCTCGTATTCAGCTACAGTCATACCGCCCTGTTTCAGTTCAAGGAATTCTTTACGCTTTCGATCGATGAACCTCTGACTGATATATTTCTTGCGAAACTCTATCTGAAAGAAATCCCACGTAATTCGTTCCTTTGGAACAATCGAACTTAGAGTTCTCCACCAATAATAAGCTGCGTCTCGTAATAACGATATAGCACATTTCAAGCACTCATCAGGTGTGCAAGATAACTCATCGAAGACGCGAATGGTATTATCTAGCCAGAATTCAACTTTCTCAGCATCAAAAGTTGCTGTAGCTCTAAACTCTTCGGCCCCATATTTTCGAATCTTATCCACAGGGGGTTTGTTTAATCTCATCGGATCAGCGGGTGTAGGCATTACAGGTACCGGAGGAGGATGATTTGAATTAGGGGGTGGTTGAGCAGCCGGATTTGTATGAGTATACTGGGCAAACCATTCATTCATTAAGGAAAAGAGGGTTTGCCTAACCCTATCCTCTTGATTATTCGCGGAGGGTCGAGAGTCGGCCGGTACCGTCCCTTGTGCGGGAGCAGGCGCTATACTCTCAACATCGTCCGCTATTGCTTGCTCGGGATCAGGTTCCATTTACTAAACAACAAAACAACAAGGTTTAACCGTTAGAAGTCATCACACTATCAATTACTCACTTATGGCATGTATAGCTAAACTTACACGCGCTACGTTAGTCCTAGAATCGACTAAACCGTAGCTCTGATACCAATAAAATGTAACACCCGTAACCCATTCCCGAAAAGACTGATACAATTTAAACCTTCGGCCCAGACAAAATATCAAATGTTCACTTTCATAAATAAGTAAATCCCACACAAGAGAGCAAGCTACAATTCATTTGGTAAATATAAATTAACAACTAGATGCGATGTAGTTTCAAATTATACATAACTTGTGCGGAAAGTAATATTACATTCCAGGGCCGAATATAAAAGTTAACCCGAGTAACCTATCTCAACGAGAATTAGACCAGTCGATCAACTAAATTTCTGTTATAAGAAAATAGACATGTATATAAATAAACATCTACTTTCATCCTTCATGGCAAGTTTTCATGAATCAAACTAGGATAACTATTTTAACGATGTTCAAAACCATCCCATCATCACTCATACCAACCATATATAATGTCAAATTAGTACGCAATTATTAGGAATTCCAACCTTGCCACATTCGCATGGCATAGTAATATCAAAAGAGTTTAACTAATCTATTTGAGTTCCACCTATAGCTATTACATGCCATAGTAATTAACGGTAGACTTTTAAAAGTACCAATCCAGCGTTGATAGATGTGATGACTTCAAAAGGGAAGAGCCCCGAGCTTCCAACGGTTCTTAGATCTATCCACAAAGAAAACAAATACACATAATGAGTTATCACTCAGTAAGTCATAAAACATTTAATATTTATCGAACAATTCGAATAACACACAAACGGTTTAACCATAATTGGCTCGACTAACTCTATAAATCGTATAGCCCAAATTGGCTCATTTAAATTGAAACGAATTCCACATTTCAACTAGCACACTAAAAAAAAAACATCAACAATCCTTTAACATCCATTCGGTAAACATCAATATACCACTTTCCATCGGATTTAAATACCACTCTATATTACCATCTTTAACACAATTTCATTAGTCACCTTACCCGTATAACTAGAGAGAAAAAAAAATGAAATCGAACCCATTGTAATTACTTTACTCACCGAATCAATGACATCCTTCCACCCTTCTCAAGTATGCCATTTTACATCCGTCCATCGAATGTACACACACATAGTGCCATTCGAGGTCGAAACCTACTCACAATTAATACCATATGAAGCTCACGAATGTGCGCACACATAGTGTCATTCGAACTCTAGGAAGTACGCACACATAGTGCCAATAGAAGTCTCACGAATGTACGCACAAATAGTGCCATTCGAATTCATTAATGTGCACGCACACATAGTGCTATTTCGACTCATGATCATACTTGTACATATACTAATCATGGCTTATTTATTGAGTCGTTTGCAAGACAATTCAATATTAAACCGTCTCATGACTTACCTTGTTTCAAGAGGGGCAAGATTTTCCGATCAGCTAGTCAACCACTTTTTCCTTTCCTTTAGCCGAGGTTTGCTCCTTGTGATCTTGCACAAGTTCAACAATTAAGCTAATTCAATATACTTTCAACTATTGTAGTATGATTTTATTTATTTCAATATGGAACATCTATGCATATTATTACAACAGTTTACCTCCTTTTCACAAGGCCACAACATCAATAACTCAACAATTGAACCCAAGTTCTTACAAATTTTCTAAACATCCAATGTAACCACATGTTTAATATTCAATAAGCCAAACCGAATTATTATCATTCATATATAATATACACATACTCATTATACTATAATCGTTTATGACCTCTAATAACATCCCTAATTAAACCTCCACCAAGTTACGAATATATAAATGGAATCCCCAAAGATTTACAAAACACATCATTCACATCATTTAGATACCAACTTGATCGAATCATTCAAGGTTATAAACAACTACATTCCATCACATAAGTACATATCAATACGAGTTTAGTATAACTCAAATTATAAATTCCATAACCATTTTATAAGCAATTTAGGCTCCCCATGAACACATTCAGAAATTTACAAGCTCAAACACTTGAAATTATATCCGAATCTCCAAGAATAATTTTCTTATTCATGCCTCATAAAGATACTCCATAATTTCCATTTCGGCAAGGCTCTAATTTTCCTACATTTTCATACTTGGCCGAAAATCATCTAAATTTTTCCAAGTCTAATTTCTTAATCATTTAATTCCAAGCACAAAACATCAAACAACACTAAGAAAACACCCTCAATGTTCGAATGGCCATCTTTCTCCATTAAGCTACTACAAGACCGAATGCCCTATCTCACAAGAACTTAAAAATTCTTTCATGGGTTTAACAAAGAGCCTCATCATCAACAAGTTCTCAAAATTTTAAAGGGAGATTTCAAGATTTCACCTACCAAATCAAGTTATGGATGACCGAAACCTTGCTATCCTCCTCTTCTTCTCACGGCAATTAGAACATGAAAATGATCTTTTATTTTTCTTGGTTTTTTCCTCCCACTTACTAAATTCTTTTTGTTTAATATTTTAAGCATATAATATTCATATAAATTCTCCACACTATCATTTCAATTGAACATAAATGACATCATTATTTAGTTGGCCGGCCATGAGTGTTAATTTGGAAAAATTGACATGCAAATCCTTCCTTTATAACTCATGCATTAATTGGTCATTCTTTGTCTTCCCATCCTATTATTAGATTTTAGCACATAAGTCCTTAATCGAAATTCCACCTACTAATGACATAATTGAGCACACAAATTTTACACATGCAAAATCACACACATAAAAATCCTAAGATTCAACAATTAATTATTTTCGCGACTCGGTTTAGTGGTTTCGAAACCACTTCCCGACTAGGGTCGGAATAGGGCTGTTACATGGGTATTCAAGGACAAGGGTTCGAGTTACAAGGTAAGCGTAGAGTTCTTTTTAATTTTTAAGCATGTGCCGGGCATGTGCCTAACTTAAGTGAATTTTGGCAAGGGGGCTTTAGGGACTTGGGCCGATCACTTTAGAGGGACTACTAGGGTTATATCATTTTCTTTTTTCTGTCATGGCAATTAGGGTTAGCCACCTTAGGAATTTTTCTCTATTCTACTGTCAGAAAAGCCAAAAGTTGCCTCCATGGAAAGCTCATAGCCGAATTCTTCCTCTCCACCTCTACCATTATTTTCTTTTCATTTTTCTTCTTCCCCTTTGATCTCTTCCCTAGCCGAATACCCACCTTGCACAGATCCACTCTTTCTTTCGCTTTCATTTCTCTTAAAATCAACCATAACCGATTGCTCAAAGTGCCAAAAATCCCAAAAACTGCTTCCTTTCTTGCCGATTTCTTGTAAGTCGAATCACCCCTATTCCTTTCACCTGTTGTGGCTGATTACTACACTCCCTTGAATCACACCATTGTCGACACCATCACCCAAAATCTACACCCAAAACGCCATACTCTTCTCTTGTTGAAAAGCCGAAATCACCATAGTTGTAGGGAGATAGCCGAAATTGCAAATCTCAGAGATAAGGTTTCTACTGACGTTTAAGGGTCAGATTTACATCAGATCTGCATAGGAACTGAAGGGAAATCGTTGGTAAGTGTTTAATACTTCAGATCTGTTCAATATTTCATATTTGGAAAAGCCGAAAGTCCCTAAAGTTAAGGATTTTGTCGTTTTGGACTTTTGGTAAATCAAGTGGTGTTTTCTTTGTTCTTTTTGTGTGTTAGTTAGAGAAGAAGGTGATCAAACAAGGAGTTGAAGACATTGGAACATCAGATCTAGATCTAAAGGGATCTAAATCGGCAAGGTAAGAACATTAAGGCCATTGGAGGTGTTGGCCGAATGTGTAAGTAAGGCTTTGGGTAAGTTTTCAATTCAGATTAAGTGTTAATATGGTCTAATCAATTAAGTATTGGATTGTAGGGATTAACGCATAGGAGATCTCGTAGGAGAAACTGCAAAATAGGTGTGTTTTTCGAACGCCCTTCAATGCGCAAATCGGCAAAAGCCGAAAAGCTAAAATGCCGAAGTTTCGGTATTTCGAGAGCTTGTGAGCGTGCGAACGTTCTCAAGTTAGTAGGAGAAGGTTACTTTTGGAATCGGCACTGTTAGGCGTGTTGACCGCTAAATTTTGGACATTATGGTAAGTTGGGCCTCGGTGGGCCAAATATGGGCCCAATGGGCGATTTGGGTCCATGTGAGTTAAAATGGGTTTAAAGGTAATATTATGAACTGTAGGCATGAAAACAGTTAAAACAAGATAACTGATTATGAAATTGGGACTAAATGGGCCTAATGGGCCAATCGACGTAATAGGGCTCATTAGGGGTTTTAGGGCTTGAATGCTAAGACTGAAAAACTGAGTTAACCGGACTTCTGTGACAACTATGTGATTAATAAATACTGTAATAAGCATAAAATCTGTAACATGAGAGCAAAATTACTGAAATACCCTTAGGGTAGGAAATTACTGTTTTGCCCCTAGGTAGAAAATTGCCGTTATACCCCTAGGGCTAAAATTGACTGTGCTGTTTGACATGACTGTTACTGTTATTGCATGCCATGATATGTATCCATTGCATGGGTTGGGTTTTGATAATGGAGGAAGTGTGAGTGGCACAGCCACGTTACTGAAAAGGGGCTATGCCTCGTACTGTTTCTGAAAGGGGCTTTGCCTCGTATACTGTTTAACTGAGCAGCCATGCTGCGACTGTGGTGTGTGGGCTGGCTGGGTCGAGTTATTCCCTACATGGTGTGTTGGCTGGTACGGGTGGTGTGTAGCGGTTGGTGGGTTGAGTAGTCTCCCCAATTGGGTTTGCATTTATACTGTATTACTGTACTGTACTGTTCTGGGCCTATGGGCCAATCTGTTATCTGAATAGGGCTTCAGCCCAGTATCTGTTATAGGGCCTTGGCCCAGATTACTGTTTCCTGAATAGGGCTTCGGCCCAGTATCTGACTGAGACTGGTTAGGGTTTAGGCCCAGTGGGCTTGAGCCAATTTGGGCTTTGGATGGGTTCTGCGCACACTGAGTTTTCCCAAACTCACCCCTTTCTTTCCATCCTTACAGGTGAGCCCTAGATCGTGACTTGGACGCTGGGAGGGATTCAGAGTGGCCACGAGGACTGAACTTTCATCATAGTTGTTTTTTTTTATTTAATTACCTTTTATTGGCATTATTTTAACATGGGTTGTAATAAGGCCGCTATAACTGTTATTCGGGATTTCTCTACCGTTTTATTTCAAACACAAACCTACACCGTTTTTAAAATTAAACAAACATTTTATTAACCAACCTGACTTTACTGAAGACTAAGGAGGACAATAAGACTAAAATGAAACGATTAACAAATGAGATAGAAATTAGGTTGAATAATAATTAAATCGAGAATTTCAAGAAAAACAAGTATTACTTTTCAAAAATCTCAAACATCAGACTTAGTATATAGGACGGCGTAGCATAGTCTAGGTGATGTAGCACACCGGACATGGCCATAATGTCTGGGCCGAGTCTGGGGTGTTACATTTAGTGGTATCAGAGCCAAGTTGCAACAACTCGGCTGTGGATCGGGTCCAAAAACAAAGGGGTTTCAAAAATCTAAAAGTCCAGAAGGGTATCTTTGGAAAATCAAATTTTTTGAAAAATTTCTTTTGGTTTTAAACAAACTTGTAGTTTTTAAACATTGTTTTTTTGAGGCCTCAAAGTATTTGAACTACTAAACCGGAAAGTGGCACACTGAATCCCCGACTCCAAGTTGTAAGTATGTTCTACTTTAAATTCTGTACTGTACTGATAATAAAACTGTAGATAGCACTGAGCCTTAGATAGAATACTATGGATGAGGTAGTATTAAGGCTGTAGCACTGAGACGGTAGGGTAAACTAAACCCTAGGAAACTGAGACAGTAATTAGACTACGTTGCGCGAGAACAACTCTGAAATTCTACCTGTTCATAAGATATTTCGTAATAAAAACTGAAACATTGAGCTAATGTCATAGGACTTTGTAAATCAGAGAATCGATATGAGTACAAGGGCTACTCGTGGACGAGGCCGTGGACGAGGCCGAGTTAGTGCTCAAGCTGGATCGTCGTCTTCTAAGCATAGGCCAGCAGGAGAGGCACGACCACCGGTTGAGGAAAATGGGCCGTACGATCAGGCCGCAGGGGACGACGCTCTGTCCCAGGCCATGCTGAGAGTTCTGGAAAGGGTGGCCGGAGCTAATGTTGGGCCGGTGAATAGGGGGTCCATTTTTGAGCGACTTCGGGCCAATGGAGCGGAAGTTTTTAGGGGCATATCGGAGTGGCCCCGAACATGGCTGAGTATTGGTTAGAAGCCACAGAGCGAATTATGGATGACTTGGATTGCTCAGTGGAGCAGAAACTGAAAGGAGCGGTATCGTTGTTGAGGGACGAGGCATATCAATGGTGGATCACCGTGAGAGAGGGTACCCCAGCTGAGAGAGTAACCTGGGAATTGTTTAAGCAGTCTTTCAAGGCGAAATATGTTGGGGCTAGTTATGTGGACGCGCGAAGGAAGGAATTTCTGAACCTGACCCAGGGTAGTAAGACTGTGGCTGAATATGAGGCGAAATTTCTGCGATTAAGTCGGTATGCTAGCGGTATTGTTTCAACGGAATATGAACGCAGTGTTCGTTTTGAGGATGGCCTCAGAGATGAGCTGAGAGTGTTGATAGCGCCACAGAGAGAGCGTGACTTTGCTGCACTAGTGGAGAAGGCTAAGATAGCTGAGGAAGTGAAGCGAGATGAGCGTCAGAACCGCGATAGAGATCGTAATCGCTTCAAGAGAGATTCTGAATCGACTAGTGCTGCGAGCAAAAACTTTAAGAAAGCAAGAGTGGAGGAACCAGTGCGAGCTGTGCCAGTGAATGTTGTTAGACCGCAAGCTTGTGGAGACTGTGGCAGAGTTCATCGAGGAGAATGCTGGAAACGCATTGGAGCTTGTTTTCGTTGTGGGTCAAAGGATCATCAAGTCAAAGACTGTCCACAGAAGCCAGCTTAGGCTCAAGCTGTTGATCAGAGGGTTGCTCAGCCTGTGCGAGGAGGACCGCCACCGCCAAGGGGCCGTGGTCAAGGTAGAGGAGGCAATGGTAATGGACGTGGTCATGGAGCACCTGGAAGGGGTGTTGGTAATGCTGAGGCTCGTCAGCCAGCCTTAGTGTATGCTGCTCGTCGCCGTGAGGAGGCCCCTGATGTTATAACTGGTACGTTCTTGATATCTAGTATACCATACACTGCTTTGATTGACGTGGGTTCAACACATTCATATGTTGCTTGTAAGATTTCTGGGTTATTGGGTGTGCATTCTGAGGAGACTGTGAGGGGTGTCACAGTAGTTAGTCCTTTAGGTCACTCTGTTACAGTAGACAAACTATTTAGGGAAGTGCCTTTAAAGACTCAAGGTAGGATCTTTACTGGAGATTTAATGGAGCTACCTTTTGGTGATTTCAATTTGATTTTGGGTATGGACTGGTTAACCAAGCACAAGGCAACGCTGGATTGCGCGGCCAAAAGGATGGTACTGAGAATAATTGAAGGTGAGGAGGTGATGATTATTGGCAAACGTAGGGACTATTTGTCTAATGTGGTCTCTGCCTTAAGGGCTGAAAGATTGATGCGTAAAGGTTGTGAAGCATACTTGGCGTTCATAAGTCAAACTGAACCCGAAGGGGTGACAGTAGAGACAGTGAGGACTGTTAATGAGTTTCAAGACGTTTTTCCTGAGGAGCTTCCTGGTTTACCTCCTAACCGCGAAGTTGAATTTGGGATCGATCTGTTGCCTGGAACGGCTCCAGTGTCTATTGCGCCCTACAGAATGGCACCAAAGGAGCTAGTGGAATTGAAAGCCCAGATTCAAGAGTTGCTCGATAGGGGTTTCATTAGACCGAGTGTGTCTCCATGGGGAGCACCGGTGCTGTTTGTGAAAAAGATGGATGGGACGATGCGTATGTGCATTGATTATCGCCAGTTGAACAAACTGACGATCAAGAATAAGTATCCTTTGCCGAGAATTGACGATCTGTTTGACCAGCTTAAAGGAGCTTCAGTGTTTTCCAAAATTGACCTTCGATCTGGATACCATCAGTTAAGGGTAAAGGAGGTGGACGTGCATAAGACCGCATTCAGAACTCGTTATGGTCACTACGAGTTTTTGGTTATGCCCTTTGGATTGACGAATGCACCGGCAGCTTTTATGGATTTAATGAACCGAGTATTTCAGCCGTACTTGGATCGTTTCGTGGTCGTCTTTATTGATGATATATTGGTGTATTCGGAAACAGAGGAGAAGCATGACAAGCATCTTCAAATCGTTCTGCAAGTATTGAGGGAAAGGCAACTGTATGCGAAATTTAGCAAGTGCGAATTTTGGCTTCGCGAAGTGACTTTTCTAGGTCATGTTGTTTCTGCTGAGGGGATTAGGGTAGATCCTCGTAAAATTGAGGCAGTTCTGGATTGGAAGTCTCCAAGATCAGTTTCAGAAATTCGCAGTTTTCTGGGCCTAGCAGGTTATTATAGAAGATTTGTTGAGGGATTTTCGTTAATCGCGGCACCACTGACGAAATTGTTAAGGAAGGGAGTAGCATTTGTATGGACTGAGAAACAATAAGAAGCTTTTGAGAAGCTGAAAAAGGTGTTGACTGAGGCGCCAGTACTGATTCAGCCAGAATCTGGGAAAGACTTTACGGTTTATAGTGATGCTTCGCATGTGGGATTGGGTTGTGTACTGATGCAAGAGGGTAAGGTGGTTGCTTATGCTTCGCGGCAGCTTAAGCCTCACGAGGCGAACTACCCTACGCATGATTTGGAATTGGCGGCAGTGATATTTGCGTTGAAAATCTGGAGACACTACCTTTATGGAGAAAAGTGTATTATATACACTGACCATAAAAGTCTCAAGTATCTGTTAACTCAGAAAGAGTTGAACCTTCGGCAACGGAGATGGATAGAGTTGCTTAAGGACTATGATTGTTCGATTGAGTATCACCCTAGCAAAGCTAATGTAGTGGCTGATGCACTGAGCCGAAGAACTGTTACTGAGTTAAAGGCGATGTTCACTCGTTTGAGTTTGTATGATGATGGGAGTTTGCTAGCAGAACTGCAAGTGAGACCGACTTGGACTGAGAAGATTAAAGAGTTGCAATGGAAGGATGATTCGTTGACTCCTTGATTTCAGCAAGTCAAGGAGGGTAAGAGTGATGATTTTGGACTGAATTCTGATGGAGTCCTTTGCTTTCGAGGAAGAATTTGTATTCCTAAGGACTCCGACTTAAGGAAGTTGTTATTGAGTGAGGCTCATGGTGGAGCCTATGCGATGCACCCTGGCAGTAATAAGTTGTATAGGGATTTGCGAGAGGTGTATTGGTGGCCTGGACTTAAGCGAGAGGTGACTGATTTCGTGAGGAAATGTTTGACGTGTCAGCAGGTTAAAGCTGAACACCAGTTACCTTCTGGATTGTTACAGCCAGTGAGGATTTCGCAGTGGAAATGGGAAAGAGTAACGATGGATTTTGTGAGTGGATTGCCTTTGACACCTTCAAAGAAAGACTCTGTTTGGGTAGTTGTGGATAGATTAACGAAGTTTGCTCATTTTATACCGGTTAGAACTGATTACTCACTTCAGAAGTTAGCCAAGTTGTATGTAGCAGAGATAGTGCGTTTGCATGGGGTGCCAGTTTCGATAATTTCTGATCGAGACCCTAGATTTACTTCTCAATTTTGGAAGAAGCTGCACGAGGCGTTGGGTACGCGTTTGGACTTTAGTACTGCATTTCACCCTGAGACAGATGGTCAGTCTGAAAGGGTCATTCAAGTGTTGGAAGACATGTTAAGAGGATGTGTTATCGACTTTCGTGGTAGTTGGGAAGATTATTTACCGTTGGCAGAGTTTGTATACAACAACAGCTATCAAGCAAGCATTCAGATGGCTCCATATGAGGCACTTTATGGGCGGAGATGTCGTACTCCTACTTGTTGGACAGAGTTAGGGGAACGTAAAGTTCTTGGACCAGAGATAGTGGCAGATACTGAAAGTAAGGTTAAGCTGATTCAAGATCAGTTAAAGGAGGCATCTGATCGGCAGAAGTCATATGCTGACCTTAAGCGTAAGGAGATTGAGTTCGCTGTTGGGGATATGGTCTTCCTAAAGGTGTCGCCGTGGAAGAAGATCTTGAGATTCGGTAAAAAGGGCAAGCTAAGTCCGCGGTTTATTGGGCCTTATCGGATTCTCAAGTGGATTGGGCCAGTAGCCTATCAGTTGGAGTTGCCACCAGAGTTGGATCGTATTCATGACGTTTTTCATGTGTCTATGCTGAGACGGTATCGGTCGGACCCATCGCATATTGTACCAGTGGAGGAGATTGCAGTGAATACCGATTTGACCTTCGAGGAGGAACCTGTGGAGATCTTAGATCGTGAAGTCAAAGTCTTAAGGAGGAAGTCTGTTCCATTAGTTAAGGTGCTATGGCATAATCATGGTAAAGAAGAAGCTACTTGGGAGCCAGAGGAAGCGATGCGTCAACAATACCCTCAGTTATTTGGATCAGGTAAATTTCGAGGCCGAAATTTCTTTAAGGGGGTAGAGTTGTAACGCCCTGATTTTCGTGATTTTTCGGGTTTTGTGAATTTTAGTGAAAATTTTAAAATTTTGGTGTTCTAAAGGTTGATAATGTATGTACATGTGTTAGTGGGCCTATAGAAGGCCCAAGTTTAAGTTAAAACCCGGTAAAATATTAAGTTAGATTTTCAAGTGAAAGGGGACTTGGTTAAGTGGGCTTTTAAGAAAAACCGTGTAAAATATGTCACAAGTGAGCTCTTGGTAAAGTGGCAAGGTGGAGCCACTAAGCTCCTAGAAAAGTGGCGCCTAAGTGGGTATTCAAGGAAAAGGGTTCGAGTTACAAGTTAAGCGTAGAGTTCTTTTTAATTTTTAAGCATGTGCCGGGCATGTGCCTAACTTAAGTGAATTTCGGCAAGGGGGCTTTAGGGACTTGGGCCGATTGCTTTAGAGGGACTACTAGGGTTATATCATTTTCTTTTTTCTGTCATGACAATTAGGGTTAGCCACCTTAGGAATTTTTCTCTGTTCTACAGTCAGAAAAGCCAAAAGTTGCCTCCATGGAAAGCTCATAGCCGAATTCTTCCTCTCCACCTCTACCATTGTTTTTTTTTCTTTTTTCTTCTTCCCCTTTGATCTCTTCCCTAGCCGAATACCCACCTTGCACAGATCCACTCTTTCTTTTGCTTTCATTCCTCTTAAAATCAACCATAACCGATTGCTCAAAGTGCCAGAAATCCTGAAAACTGCTTCCTTTCTTGCCGATTTCTTGTAAGCCGAATCACCCCTATTCCTTTCACCTATTATGGTCGATTACTACACTCCCTTGAATCACACCATTGTCGACACCATCACCCAAAATCTACACCCAAAACGCCATCCTCTTCTCTTGTTGAAAAGCCGAAATCACCATAGTTGTAGGGAGATAGCCGAAATTGCAAATCTCAGAGATAAGGTTTCTACTGACGTTTAAGGGTCAGATTTACATCAGATCTGCATAGGAACTGAAGGGAAATTGTTGGTAAGTGTTTAATACTTCAGATCTGTTCAATATTTCATATTTGGAAAAGCCGAAAGTCCCTAAAGTTAAGGATTTTGTCGTTTTGGACTTTTGGTAAATCAAGTGGTGTTTTCTTTGTTCTTTTTGTGTGTTAGTTAGAGAAGAAGGTGATCAAACAAGGAGTTGAAGACATTGGAACATCAGATCTAGATCTAAAGGGATCTAAATCGGTAAGGTAAGAACATTAAGGCAATTGTAGGTGTTGGCCGAATGTGTAAGTAAGGCTTTGGGTAAGTTTTCAATTCAGATTAAGTGTTAATATGGTCTAATCAATTAAGTATTGGATTGTAGGGATTAACGCATAGGAGATCACGTAGGAGAAACTGCAAAACAGGTGTGTGTTTCGAACGCCCTTCAATGCGCAAATTGGCAAAAGCCGAAAAGCCGAAATGTCGAAGTTTCGGTATTTCGAGAGCTTGTGAGCGTGCGAACGTTCTCAAGTTAGTAGGAGAAGGTTAGTTTTGGAATCGGCACTGTTAGGCATGTTGACCGCTAAATTTTAGACATTATGGTAAGTTGGGCCTCGGTGGGCCAAATATGGGCCCAATGGGCGATTTGGGTCCATGTGAGTAAAAATGGGTTTAAAGGTAATATTATGAACTGTAGGCATGAAAACAGTTAAAACAAGATAACTTATTATGAAATTGGGACTAAATGGGCCTAATGGGCCAATCGACGTAATAGGGCTCATTAGGGGTTTTAGGGCTTGAATGCTAAGACTGAAAAACTGAGTTAACCGGACTTCTGTGACAACTATGTGATTAATAAATACTGTAATAAGCATAAAATCTGTAACATGAGAGCAAAATTACTGAAATACCCTTAGGGTAGGAAATTACTGTTTTGCCCCTAGGTAGAAAATTACCGTTATACCCCTAGGGCTAAAATTGACTGTACTGTTTGACATGACTGTTACTGTTATTGCATGCCATGATATGTATCTATTGCATGGGTTGGGTTTTGATAATGGAGGAAGTGTGAGTGGCACAGCCACGTTACTGAAAAGGGGCTATGCCTCGTACTGTTTCTGAAAGGGGCTTTGCCTCGTATACTGTTTAACTGAGCAGCCATGCTGCGACTGTGGTGTGTGGACTGGCTGGGTCGAGTTATTCCCCACATGGTGTGTTGGCTGGTACGGGTGGTGTGTAGCGGTTGGTGGGTTGAGTAGTCTCCCCAATTGGGTTTGCATTTATACTGTATTACTGTACTGTACTGTTCTGGGCCTATGGGCCAATCTGTTATCTGAATAGGGCTTCAGCCCAGTATCTGTTATAAGGCCTTGGCCCAGATTACTGTTTCCTGAATAGGGCTTCGACCCAGTATCTGACTGAGACTGGTTAGGGTTTAGGCCCAGTGGGCTTGAGCCAATTTGGGCTTTGGATGGGTTCTGCGCACACTGAGTTTTCCCAAACTCACCCCTTTCTTTCCATCCCTGCAGGTGAGCCCTAGATCATGACTTGGACGCTGGGAGGGATTCAGAGTGGCCACGAGGACTGAACTTTCATCATAGTTGGTTTTTTTTTTTATTTAATTACCTTTTATTGGCATTATTTTGACATGGGTTGTAATAAGGCCGCTATAACTGTCATTCGGGATTTCTCTACCGTTTTATTTCAAACACAAACCTACACCGTTTTCAAAATTAAACAAACATTTTATTAACCAACCTGACTTTACTGAAGACTAAGGAGGACAATAAGACTAAAATGAAATGATTAACAAATGAGATAGAAATTAGGTTGAATAATAATTAAATCGGGAATTTCAAGAAAAACAAGTATTACTTTTCAAAAATCTCAAACATCAGACTTAGTATATAGGACGGTGTAGCATAGTCTAGGTGATGTAGCACACCGGACATGGCCATAACGTCTGGGCCGGGTCTGGGTTGTTACAGTGACTTTAAGATAGAAATTGAAAATTTTTAAATTTGAACAAAATTTTATGACCTGGAAATGTTTGTATGTATGCGTGAGTCTTGTAACGCGTCGTACCCTATTCTGGCGACGAATGTGGGTAAGTGGTGTTACATCTTTTATTTCCAAGTTTCCAACTAACAATTTGATATTCTCATTCAGCTCATCTTCGAATCTCTTACACATAATAGCCTCGAAGGAAACACATTCTCGAGCATATTTACTAAGCCTGACAAATTCCTGCTCATATTCGGTCACTGACATTCGGCCTTGTTTCATCTCAAGAAATTCATTATGCTTCTGATCGATGAACCGCTTGCTAATATATTTCTTCTGGAACTCCTATTAAAAGAATTACCACGTAACTCTCTCTCTCGGTACCACAGATACTAGTGTCTTCCCCCAGTGATATGTTGCGTCCCTCAATAATGATATAGCACATTTCAAACATTCTTCGGGTGTGCATGACAACTCATCAAATACCCTGATAGTATTTTCAAGCCAAAACTCGGCTCTCTCGGGATCATCATCTATATTTGCTCTAAACTCTTCAGCGCTTTGCTTTTAAATCTTATCAACGAGAGGCTTATTCAGTCTTACCAAATCCACACCTTGAGGAGCTACGAGAAACGGTTGAGGATAAGGAGGGGGTGAAGGATGTTGAGCCATAGGGTTTGTTCGAACAAACTCAGTATACCATTCAATCATCATGTGGAGGAAGGCTTCCCTAGCCCCTTCTCCCTAACTAACCGTGGGAGGTCTACTATCAGATGGCGCTGCCCCTTGGGCGGAAGCTGGCGCATTACTTTCTACCTCATCAGTACAGCTCGATTAGGATCCATTTACTATATAAAAACCCAATTTAAATTGTCAGGAGTCGTCACACTATCACAATTTATATATGGCATGTATAGCTAGACTCTTACACATGTTAGGTTAGTCTGAGAATTGACTAAACCATAGCTCTGATACCACTAAATGTAACACCCCTTAGACATATTCAATGCCAGAATAGGGTACGAGGCATTATCGGATTTAACACGCAAACAAACATACAATTCCAAGTCATAGATTTTGCGTCCAAATTAAAACTCTTTGCAATTATTCATAAGTTCCTAATACGAGCCTACGAGGCCCAAAACATACATTGGGGCTGATTCGAGACCAAACCGAGAACTTTAGAAATTTTTACAATACTTAGAAATTTTTTCCACAAAACAAGGGTCATATGCCCGTGTGGCTTGGGACACACCTGTGTGGTCACACACGCCTATGTCCCTACCCCGTGTAACTCTCTGACTTGAAACTCATGACCAACTTGAAATCACATGGCCAAGTCACACGCCTATTTCTAGGCCGTGCTAAAAATTAATTTTCACAAAATAGGTGTAGACTTCACACGGCCAGGGCGCACACTCGCGTTCGAGGCCGTGTCGTCCACACGGTTGAGACACACGCTCGTATCTCTGCTTGTGTGCTAATTTCTGAGCATTTTGTTTCTCAAAATTTAGGTGCAGGGGACACACGACCTGAACACATGCCGTGGGGCTGATCGTGTGTCACACACAACCTAAACACACGCCCGTGTACCTACCCGTATGGAAAAAATATAAGCTATTTACCAAGCCATTTTGCTACCCTTTAGTGCAGACCTATACAACAAAACATAACACCAATCAAAGCATATACATACAACCAAATATCCATAATTGAGACATTAACACGTCATCCATGAAAGATATCTTCATATAAATATACTTATAACCAATATTGGACCATTTCCAACGGCCTTATACAAAATAATCATCAAACCAAAATAAGCCAACATATTTGGCGAAATCAAATATGACACATAACAAAATGACCAAGTCCTCCTATACATGCCCTTCACTCAAAATGCCAAAATCATCAATACCCAAAATGAGAGAGTTGATAGTGTGATTCGAATTTCTGACGATCATCGATCTGAGCTAGCTTGACAACACTATAAAATAAGGGAAAGAAAAGAGGGAGTAAGCTATATAGCTTAGTAAGTTCATATGCAAATAATAAACATCTTAATCACACAATTTTCATGCAATTCGTAAAATAAAAGATAACATAATTGTTATTAAAATTCCATAGGTATAACTTAATCACAATCTTACCAACAGTTCATCACTTATAGTATTCGTACTTGTGAGTTTTACGTACATACTTGTACCAAATTGTAACATAGCCACACACTTTTACATCTTTGACATTTCCTGTTGAACACTTGGAATATAAACGGATGCTCCGAAATTTGCACATAAGTGCCACATATTACATTACACATATAGGCTCACTATCAAACTATTCACGCGTATGCTCGCATAATCTGTCGATCAAAACGTAGCTACCCAGTGCTGCTCACACAAGCTGTCAGGTATCCGCAACAAATGCCAGAGTATCTAGCCACTAGTAGGACGTATGAGACTAGCACCCGGAATCACAAAAACATGTATGTACATATAGGTTCCTAGTGCCATGTCACTCGTGTCCTATTCTATTCCTGAGGTTCAACCGGGATTTTCTCACTTGTCAAAACTTTAACGAATATGTTCAAAGAGTCAATTACAAAATTCATGCAATATTAAAGCATTTAACCATAAGTATAACACTGCATTATTTACATACGAACTTCCTTGGTACAAAAATAGTAGAATTTTGATCTAATCGTCAAACACCTTATTTTTCTCTCGATCTAGGTCCGAACCTCGTTTTTCTTGATCTATAATAAAAAATTTAACTCATTTAATATACATATTATTCAATTCATTCCAAAAATCATATTATTTCAAAATTACATTTTTGCCCCTATTTTTCCATTATTTACACTTTAGTCCCTAGGCTCGTAAAATGAAATGTGTTCATTTTCCTCAAAACCCAAGCCTAGCCAAAACATTTCCATACTCATACTAGCCCATATTTTCCATTTAATCACATTTTTATTTCTCATTTCATCACTTTTTACAAATAGGTCCTTTTTGACATTTTTACCAAAAATCATTTAGCAAAAGTCGTTTATCACACATCTAACATACATTTTATACCATTACACATAAAAATACATACATGTTTAAAATGGGTAAAAATTTAAACTTTGATAATACTTCAAATTAATCCTTGGAAAAGCTATATTAGGTCACAAGCGTCTAAAAAATGTAAGAATCATTAAAAACGGGGCTAGGATGGACTTACAATGGAGCTTGGAAAGCTTGGCTAGAACCCTAGCTATGTAGACCCTTGAAATTTTGACACTGAGGGACTAAATTGGGGAAGATGATATCTTTTATTTGTTTAATTTGTCTTTATTTGCCTAATGACCAAAATGCCCATAATGCCTAACTTTAAAATTTCACCTAACCATGTCCATTTTTGTCTATCTTTAGATATAATGGTCTAATTACCATTTAAGGACCTCTAATTTACAAATTCATTTCAATTAAGCACCCATAGCTTCGAGAACACATATTTTGCACCTATTGCGCTTTAGTCCTACTATGCAAATTAGACACTCTATCGATAAAATTTCTTAACGAAATTTTTACACAATCATTCAATCATACTGTAGACCTTAAAATAATATTACAATAAATATTTCTACTTTGGATTCATGGTCCCAAAACCACTGTTCTGATTTGACCGTAAAACAGGCTGTTACAACTCTCCCCCTCAGTGATTTTCGTCCCCGAAAATCTTACCGAAAAAGAGGTTTAGGTACTATTTTCTCGTAGCTTTCTCGGTTTCCAATGTAGCCTCTTCAACCCCATGTCTTTGCCATAAAACCTTCACTAGGGCTATACTTTTATTTCTCAACTGTTTGACTTCCCGAGCTAAAATCTTGATTGGTTGCTCACCATAAGTCATATCGGGTCAAATCTCCACCTCTGTAGGTGAAATTATGTGCGAAGAATCTTGTAACACCCCTAGACCCAACCCGTCGCAGGAAGGTCAAAAGATATTACTCGACATTCATTAGATTCTTTAGACGTCATTCACATAAATTATAACTATGAGTACATATAAAACCAATCACTAGTTCAATCTGGTTTCGTCACTCATCACCTCGTATCATATAAACATGCATAACAAAAGTACTCTGAATCTATTATAAAAAAATAATGAACAAATACTATTCGTTTCATAAACAATCTCAAGCATAACTGAACATGATTTATCTTATATTAATAAGTACATTGAATAATTCGATAAACCAATTCATATTAACCCACAAAACACATATGGCAACACGACAGCCATTATCGCATGGCTATTCATATTTACAATTCAAAATGAAGTTTGATTTCAAAACATAAGTTTTAGCCTATACATGCCATTGCTTAAAATTATGAACCTTCAAAGGTACCAAAAATTTGACGGCGATAGTGTGATAAACTATGACTTGAATCTCTCGAACCGTAGCTTCGATTAAGGTCCATAAAAGAAAAAGAAACATAAAAATGGAGTAAGCTTTAATGAGCTTAGTAAGCTTTGAGTAAACTAAACAATTCATGCTTCATAACATCTACTAGGTCACATAACCAAAACTAAATTTTAAAAGCCTATCTACTTGGCCGAATACACATTCACATACATGAGGAAAATTCCATTTATTTCAATTGATTTCTTATCATCTATTATCACAAATTCCCATTACCATGTGAGCATCATTCATAGCCGAATATATGTATACCCTAGCAATATAGGTAAAGCATACCATCATGTTTCATATTTGGACCTTACCAAAGCAAAGTTAGTCATTTAAAAGAAACATTAAACTTAAGTATTTTGTGACAGTCTTAAATTGACCCTAATCGAAAAAGTGGTTTCGGAACCACTAAACCGAGTAAGAAAATTTTCAAAAATATATATATATTATTTTCTATGTTTTATTATGTGAATTTCTATGTGTGAAAGTTTGGTGCATTAATTTTTATTTTATTTTATTTTATTTGGATGTCAAATTATTGAAAAGGGACTCAATTGATAAACCATAAAAATGTGATAGGTAAAAATTTAAGAGGCCAAATTGTATATGGTTAGCTTATAAGGGACTTGCATGTCAAATGGACCACTATCATTATAGTGGACGGCAATCATGATGGAAATTTGGCATTTTATGTTTTTTATATTAATGAAATAATATTTATTGATTTTTATAATAAGAAAATATAAGTTAATATATTAAAATGGGTGATAAAAACAAGGTTGGCTCATTTTCTTCTCACATTGCCGAACAAAAGAAAATAAAATAGAAAAAAAATAAAAAGAGAAAGAAACAAGGAGCATTCGGCTAGCTTAAGGTCAAATTAAGGTATGATTTCATGTGTTTTCCCTATGATTTTTGTGAAATTGAGTTGTTTTTAAAGCTCTTATTAAGACCCATGTGTAAATTCTTGAGCTTGAAACACATGAAGCATTCGGTCATAGTGGTAATGATATGAATTTTGAATTTTGGTGTTTGAAATTGAGAAATGAGTGTTAGATAAACACTTTGATGTTAAAATCAATGAGTTTGTGAGTTTGTAAGTTTAATTGTGGAATTTGTGTTTTATGTGGCTTAATTAACTAAGAGGAGTATGAGTCCATTCGGCAATGGAAGATAAATTGTGAAATAGTGCTCAACATTGGTAGTACTTGCTTAATTGGTTAAATTAAACTTTGAATATATGGGATTATGTGGAAATTTAATGAATTGAGTTGTGATTGTATAAATTCTTGAATTTATGATGAATGATAAATTCGGCTAAGGTCTTGGTGTGTTAAAGTGGTTGATAAATTGGTGTTTTGTATTGGGGGATGTTTATATGAGAGTGTGAATTAGTTTAATTTTGCTATGAGAGGTTAAATTGAGCAAATTGCATTCGGCTATTAAGGTGAATTGTGGAATTTGTATTTGATTTTGGATTTTTATAATTAAAGTGTTAGTAAGTGGTTATATGCTTGCCGATTTTGAACTAAGGTGAGTGGAAGCTTGGTAATTTTATTAGTGATGAATTCTATACTTATATGATAATCGATTATTCATGTTAGGTGCCATTTCAATAGCGTTTTGATGTTTAAGCTTGGAATTAGTGTTTAAATGAATCTTAGATTTGTTATTTTGATAATAATGGATTATGGACAAGGGACATTCGATAATGGAAGTTAACTATTAATATTTGTAAATGATGGCCGAATATGAAATTAAGTAAAGAATGTAGTAATGAATAGTGTTTGTGGTGATTTGAGTGCTATTATCGAATGAAATTGATATTAAGGCACGTTTTGGTAAAATGCATTTGACATGAAAAGAATTTAGTTGCCGTATATGTGATTGGAACTAATAAAATTTAGTTTATGATGAATTAATGAAATGATTGAACTAGTTAATTTGTGTAAATTAAGCTCAAGAGCGAAAGGAAACAAAGGTTGATCGAGGTAAAGCAAAGCTGGTCGAGTAGTCGAAATAGCCGTACGATAACAGTCGAGGTAAGTTCTTAACTAATTAAATTGATTCTATATGTTTAATGATTAAATGAATATAGAAATTAGAATGTGATTCTTATGTGATTAATATATTTATATGCGTACAAATGAATAGCAATGTTAACGTTATGAGCCGAAAAGGCTAACATGTTTAATTGAATTGTGGATGGCAATGAATTATATGTTAAGAGTTCATAGAGAATGATAAATGAAAATTGTATTTTGGAGAAGCAAGGGTAAATGATATGAGTATGAATCTAGAAATGGCTAAGTGTGATAGCCGAATGTGCTATGAATTAATATAAGTGAATGGTAACTTAAATATATTGTATGATGTAATGACCGAATGCATTATGAAATGGGATATTAGATAATGCTATAAAGTGAATGAAATTACTATGTGTGATATTCAAGCTAAGAGCCTAGCAGGCTAGTTGCCATGGAAATGAATTCGGGTTAAATCTAGCAGGCTAAGTGCCGTTGAATTATTCCGACCATGATATTAATGATATACCTACAAGGTAAGGTTATAATTTGCTAATTGAAGGCCTATCGAATTGAGTTGTATTCGGCCAAATATGTAAACGCAAGGTATGGGTTATATTCGGTTACTTTATATGCGTGACAAGAATAAGAATATGCTTGATCTTTTACGTTCCTATATGGAAATCTATTAGTTGTTTAAATGATTCATTTGAAGATATGGAAGTAACGATGAACTAAAGAATTTACTACTATAAGCATATATGTTTATATGTACATGTATGAAAAGAGTGCATCGAATAAGTGATTTAGAAGTATTGATATGTTAAGTGCAATTATAAAAATGTGATGAAGTTGATTGGTGATATACATGTTTAAATAATATGAATGCAAAGAAGGTGTTAAAGAGTAAATTTGTTGTAAATCTGCTTGGGACAGCAACAGTAATGTGATTTTAGAAAATCACTATAAATTGTTGGAGTTGAGTTAGATGCTAAATAAATTATTTAATTAAAGCTTGATGATTGTTTCTTATAAAAGAAACCGTGTAAGCAAAAGAATTTCCAACAATGAGATATTTGATGTGCCATGGGACAGAGTCAAAATGACTTCGAGATCCCTTACTTTGTCTTTAGAAAATCACTATAAATTGTATAAAAATGGTTATAAGATAAAATTTATATGCTTAGACTCCTTAATGAGTCTAGTTTCAAATGAAATAAACGAGAAAACATTTTGAATTCTATACAATGAGAAATTTGATTCGCAAAGAAGAGTGTTCTGGATAGTCAATAGTGAAATAGGGGAAACTTTAAGAAAAATCTGGTATTAATTGGCTAAACTAAAAATTCTGAAAATTTATTGGATGGAAGATTTATGAGTCTATTTTCAGGAAAAATTTACGGCACTTGATTTGGAGATTCGTAGCTCTAGTTATAAATAAATTAGTAACTGTTGCTCAGGAAGACAGCTTGCAGTGAATTTGGGGAAGCTCATGCTATGCGAAATCCGAATTTGTTCGCTAAATTAAGTTGTTCAGGTATGTAAAAGTTATTTATGCAAAGCATATGAGAAGTGGTGGTATATCTATGTATTCGGCTTCTGTGGAATTTATATACATAGAAGTATATGTGATACCTATGTGATTTCAGATTCTAAACAAATGAGATGTCAATGAAAATGTGTACTATTGTGGTTAGGTCTATCCGGCCAGATAATGTTATAATTAGATTATTTATACTTAATCAATGTGTTTAACTAAGTTAAGTTGTTTTATTCACTTAAGACTTACTAAGCTAATAAGCTTACTTCGAGTGTCTTTGTTACTTTGTTACTTTGTTACTAAGCTCGGAGATTCAAGCTCAAAGTCATTCACACTATCGTAACAATCTTTGGCACTTTTAAAAGTTTATACCAAAAAAAAAAAATGGCATGTATAGGTTAACTCGTCATTTGCATCAAGATATATTTTGAGTATGTATTACAAATGTATGAATAGTACATGATTATGTTAGGCTACATAATAATGATTAATGATTTCAAGTGTTGATGTTAAATAAAATTTAAATGTTTTAAATTTCTTTAATGTTCATTACTGTAGAGTGAATAAAGATTTACTTTATATATGTATTTTTGAATGTCTGAAAGTAGTGTTCAGTTGGTAGTACCTTGTAACCCTATTCCGGTGACGGACAGGGGTTAAGGGTGTTACATATTTCATATCATTCTCAGGTACATATCAACTTAATCATTACGTTGGTACAAAGTACATACCTGACATTCTTAATACGATGCTCATAATATACTACAGTTATATCGAAATTCCTTATAGTCTCACACATACTAAAATCACTGGCAAGAAGCCTGCTAGGCGCGAGGGCCCGAATGTATCACCGGCGCAAAGCCTGCTAGGCACGAGGGCCCGAATGTATCACCGGCACAAAGCCTGCTAGGCACGGAGGCCTGAAAGTATCACCGGCACAAAGCCTGCTAGGCACGGAGGCCTGAAAGTATCACCGGCACAAAGCCTGCTAGGCATGGAGGCCTGAAAGTATCACCGGCACAAAGCCTGCTAGGCACGAAGGCCTGAAAGTATCACCGGCACAAAGCCTGCTAGGCACGGAGGCCTGAAAGTATCACCATTGAACCTCGGGCAATAATTCAGTCACATTTTAATGCATTATACAGAACCTACCATATTCGAATCTCATGTTTACTTTCATCACGAGCATCACTTACAAATACACATTATAACATTTCCCATAAACTCAATTGCCGAATACTATTCATTTTCTACTTCATTTCCATTCGGTTTGATAGAGATTACCATGAAATCTCACATGTATAAACTAGTCATATCTTTCTTTCAATATCAATATGCACACGGCTACCTTATTCAAGCCATCATAATTATAATTGAAATTTTATCAAAGTGAGTTTATTAAATTTCAAGGCATGTAACCTAAAGGTTTCATACCATAATCATGTAAATGCACAGATGATACACTCAAAACTTACCTCGATATATTCGAATGGTTGTAACTCGGCTACTCCACTACTTTCTCTTTTCCTCTATCTGATTTCGATCCTCTTTGCTCTTGAGCTTAAAATTAGAACAAATAAGCTTATTAAATTTCTTACTCAATACCTTTTTCCTTACTAGTCACCTATGACAACCATTTAACTTCAGCATGTATCCTACTTCATTAAACAAGCCATGACTCAATACCATATTTATCAATATATCTAATTCGTATAGCCAAGCAAAGGTTCGCCCACTTTTCATGCTTGAATTTTACTTATGTTTAGTGTATAATTCTTTCGGCCTTAACTACTCAAGTCTACAAAGCTTTACTATCCTCTACTTTAATCGAATGCATGCAAAAGTCACAAGTATTTCACATATGACACTATAAGCTTTATAATAATAGCCATAGCCGAATGTTCTATTAAAAGACATTTATAAAATCTTCACTAACATATATATATATGTATATCAATAGTCCAAGTATCAGTATTATACACCTTCGCCAATTTGCACAAATATTTGCCAAAACTTCATATTCAAATGTTACTCTATATTCCCAAGGTCACATTACGAAGTAGAATTTTCTAACCAAAATTAGTAAAAATTCAACTAAACATTTTTCCCTCACCTAACCAAAGTGACCGAATGTCTTACACTCCTCTAAGCTTCACACATTCAACGAATGCCCCTTTACTAAAACTCATTCGGCCCTAATGGTCAATTTTTAACTTAAATCCCACAAACACATCATATTATCACATATCGCATAACCACTTGTCCTTATTCACTACTTACTCATTCAACTAAACCGTTCCTTGAACAAATATCACATTCAACCATAGGGATAAGCCAATTTTAACAAATAACACATCCTCTCATTATTTAACACCTTCGCCAAATGTAATCCCTCCCATAAGCCACAAAACCAAGTTTTACTAGCTCAAAACCAACTTACCCCCATTACCAACGCAAAAACATCAAAACATTCATAAATTCAATTACTTCCTTCACGGCCGAATGCACATAACACCATCAAATTTTAAATTTAGACCATGGGTGGAGTAAGCTAGGTAACAACCATCTCAAATACATAAAGAATTGACAAAAATTCATTCAAACATACCTTAAGATTAGATAGAAACCATGGCCGAATGACTTGAACTTTTTCCTACTTCCTCTTTTCTTTAATTTCGGCAAACACAAGAACAAAATAAGGCCAAATTTTCTATTATGTTTATGACATGCATGCCTTTAATTATTAGATTACATAATTGCCCCTTTTAATAATCCAACTCTTCCACTAAGCCATGGACGGTAATGTCCATGCAAATGATGCATGGATTAATAACAATTTAAGTCCTCTTTACCTTATAAGACATTGGATTCGGCACTTACACCTATGCCCTACTAAATTATCTTTCATGCAATTAAGTCATAAATTTCAAAATTTAATTCAAAATCAACCCAGAATAAATAAAATTAAGGCACCACAAATTTCTGCGTATATAATCACACAACAATTCAAATTTAGATCATATTTCTGACTCGGTCTAATGGTCTCGAAACCATTTCCCGACTAGGGTCGAATTAGGGCTGTCACAACTCTCTCCCCCTTTTGAAATTTTCGTCCTTGAAAATCTTACCAATGAATAAATTTGGGTATCGTTCTTTCATAGATGTCTCAGGTTCCCAAGTTGCTTCTTCCATCCCGTGCTTAAGCCATAGCACCTTTACCAACGGAATTTTTTTATTCCGTAACTCTTTCACCTCCCGAGCTAAGATTCGAATTGGCTCTTCTTCATAACTCAAATCGGGTTGAATTTCAACTTCTGACAGATTAATCACATGAGTGGGATCGGATCTATAACGATGAAGCATTGATACGTGAAAAACGTTGTGAATCTTCTCAAGTTCAGGGGGTAGAATTAGCTTATAAGCAACTGGCCCAATTCGTTTCAATATCTCGAACGGTTCGATGAATCTCGGACTCAACTTGCCTTTACGGCCAAATTGAAGTATCTTTTTCCATGGTGAGACTTTCAGGAATACCCTATCACCAATCTAATACTCGATATCTTTACGTTTCAAATCTACATACGACTTCTGACGATCTGAAGCTATTTTCAAACTATCATGAATCTTTTTCACTTTCTGCTCAGCTTCTTTGATTAAATCAACCCTGAGTATCTTACTTTCACTAAGCTCGGTCTAAAACAAAGGTGTACGGCACTTTCGACTGTAGAGAGCTTCGTATGGTGCCATTTGAATACTCGATTGCAAGCTATTGTTATATGCAAATTCTGCCAAAGGTAAATATTTTTCCCACGAACCGCTAAACTCGAGAATGCAACATCTCAACATGTCTTCGAGTATTTGAATAACTCGCTCAGACTGTCCGTCAGTTTGCGGATGGAAAGCGGTACTAAAATGTAGTTGGGTACCTAAGGCTTCGTGTAATTTGTTCCAAAATCTCGAAGTAAATCTAGGATCTCTATCCGAAATAATAGAAGCAGGCACCCCGTGCAACCTCACAATCTGTGAAATATACAATTCCACTAGCTTCTCGAGCGTATAGTCCGTACGAATAGGGATGAAGTGAGCCGAATTGGTCAATCGGTCAACTGTAACCCAAATGGAGTCTTTCTTGCTCGGGGTTAGTGGTAACCCAGACACGAAATCCATTGTAACTCGATCCCACTTCCACTCGAGTATTAAAATCGGCTGAAGTAGTCCCGAAGGCACCTGATGCTCCGCTTTCACTTGTTGACAAATCAATCATTTAGAAACGTAGTCGGAGATGTCTCGCTTCATACCGTGCCACCAGTACTGAGATTTCATGTCATTAAACATTTTTGTGCTACCCGGGTGAATTGACATTCAACCCTCATGAGCTTCTTTCAAAATCATCAGAACGAATTCTGACCTTCTCGGGATGCATAATCGGTCTTTGAACCTCAAACAATCGTTGTCGTCAATTTGAAATTCTGAGTCTATTTTCAGGATACACTGAGCTCTTTTTGCGGACAATTCGGCATCGACTTTTTGAGCTTCCCAAATTTGCCGCACATATGCTGGTTTCACTTTTAATTCTGCTATCAACAAATTATCCGATGACACAGATAAATGGACATTCATTGCTCGCAATGAAAATAGGGATTTCTGACTGAGAGAATCCGCAACCACATTAGCTTTACCTGGATGATAATCAATAACAAGCTCATAGTCTTTTAGCAATTCTAACTACCGTCTTTGTCTCAAATTCAGATCCTTTTGAGTCATTAAGTACTTCAAACTTTTATGATCGGAAAAGACATTGCATTTTTCTCCGAACAGGTAGTGGCGCCAAATTTTTAGAGCAAAAACAATAGCAGCAAGCTCAAGATCATGAGTTGGGTAATTTCTCTCATGAGGCTTCAATTGCCTCGAGGCATATGCAACTACTCAGCCTTCTTGCATCAAGATGCAACCTAAACCGTTTTGTAAGGCGTCACTATAAACCACATATTCTTTACCAGACTCAGGCTGGACCAACACAGGAGCTTCCGTCAAAAGAGTTTTCAGCTGGTCGAAACTTCTCTGACACTTTTCTAACCACTCAAATTTGATGTCTTTTTGTAGTAGTTTTGTCAACGGTGTTGCAATCATCGAGAATCCTTTCACAAATCGTCAGTAGTAACTAGCGAGTCCTAAAAAGCTCCAAACTTCAGTGACATTTCTCAGAGGCTTCTAATCAAGTATTGCTGAAACTTTACTCGGATCAACCCGAATACCCGATGCGGATACAACATGCCCCAAGAAGCTAACTTCTGACAGCCAGAACTCACACTTACTAAACTTAGCATATAATTGATTATCCCGCAAAGTCTGTAATACTAATCTCAGCTGTTCGGTATGTTCAGTCTCATCGCGCGAGTAGATCAATATATTGTCAATAAACACAACTACGAAACAGTCCAAATAAGGTCTAAAAATTCGATTCATCAAATCCATAAATACTGCCGGGGCATTAGTGAGCCCAAACGGCATCACTAAGAACTCATAGTGACCGTACCTTGTTCTGAATGCCATTTTTGGCACATCTGAATCTCGTACTCACAGCTGATAATAACCCGATCTCAAATCTATCTTCTAAAATACTGAGGCTCCTTTCAGTTGGTCGAACAAATCATCAATGCACGGTAATGGATATTTGTTCTTTATCGTCACTTTTATTAATTGACGACAGTCGATACACATTCTCATCGTTCCGTCTTTCTTTTTCACAAATAAGACCGATGCACTCCAAGGTGAAAAACTTGGTCGAGCGAAACCTCTATTCGTCAATTCTTGCAGCTGAACTTTCAATTCTTTTAATTTAGTTGGTGCCATACGATAGGGGGCTATCGAAATTGGAACCGTTCCTGGTAGAAGTTCAATGCCGAACTCTACTTCACAAACTGGTGGTAATCCCAGTAATTCTTCGAGAAAAAATCTGGATATTCACAAACTACTGGCACCCATCCAAGCTTCTTTTCTGACTCTTTACTATCGATCACGTACGCGAGATATGCCTCGTACCCCCTTTTTACATATTTCTGAGCTTGCATCAAAGATATCACAGCTGGCAACCCACTCAAATAAGAGGATTCAATTCGAATGATCTTGTTATCCGAGCATCGTAGATCAATAATCTTTCGCTTGTAGTTCACTATAGCATCATGCACAGTCAACTAATCCATCCTGAGAATAATATCAAATTCATCAAACGGTAATAGCATCAGATCAGCTGGGAAACACCATTCTCGAATCATTAGGGGACATCTCTTACACACTTTATCGACTAACACACATCTACCCAGAGGATTTGACACTCGAATTACAAACTCAATAGACTCAGCAGGTAGAGTCTTACTGGATGCTAAAGTTTCACACACATACGAATGAGTTGAACTGGGATCAATCAGAGCTATAACATCAGTGTTAAAAAGAGTGAAACTACCGGTAATAACATTAGGGGAAGAAGCCTCCTCTCGGGCACGAATGGCATAAGCTCGAGCAGGTGCACGAGCCTCAGATCTAACTGCAGTGTCTCTAGTCCCTCTCTGACTACCACTAATATTACCTCCCCGTCTCGGTGGTCGCCCACGCACTGCTGTGCTAGCCGACCTCTCACTATGGTCAGTATTATGTTCAACCTGCCCCGGACAATCCTTTATGAAGTGATCAGCGGCTCCACATCTAAAACAGGAACGGTAATGCAATCTGTAACTCCCAGGATGCCATTTCCCACAGTGCTTGCAAACTGTTCTATCCCCTCGGTCATTGCCTACACTATCAATGGAAGTGGCTTGCATACTCACTGGAGGTCGATCACGATCCCGTCTAGAGTAACCCGAATTAGCCTTAGATCTGTTCGACTCATCTCGAAATTTCTTCGAAGATTGTTGAAAAGATTTTCCCGACGATCTCTTGCGGAATTCTCTAATCCCTTCCTCAGCCTTTTTCTTTTCAATGCTGAGCTCTTCAGCTTTACAGGCTCTCTCAACAAGTACTACGAACTCTTTGATTTCTAAAATGCCGACCAACAACTTGATATCTTCATTTAAACCATCCTCGAAACGTTTACACATGGTAGCCTCGGATGATACACACTCACAAGCATAACGACTGAGCCGTACAAACTCTCTCTCATATTCAGTTACGGACATTCGGCCCTGCTTAAGCTCAAGAAATTCTTTCCGTTTTTGATCAATGAATCTTTGACTGATATACTTTTTTCGGAATTTAGTTTGGAAGAACTCCCAAGTGACCCGTTCCTTTGGCACTACAGAGATCAATGTATTCCACCAATAGTAAGCGAAATCGCGTAATAGAGATATAGCACACTTTAGACATTCTTCGGGCGAACACGATAGTTCATCAAAAACTCGGATTGTATTATCAAGCCAAAACTCGGCCTGCTCAGCATCATCACTGGTTGTAGCCCGAAACTCTTCAGCCCCGTATTTTCTAATCTTATCAACCGAATGCCTACTCGATCTCAGAGGATTAGTCACAGGAGGGGCTACGTATGTCGGGAGGGGCGTATTTTAGGGCGGGGGTTGTGGAGCAGCCGGATTTGTTTGGATAAATTGAGTGAACCAATCACTCATCATTTCATGGAAAGCTTGTCTAATGTCATCACCTCGATGAC
Source organism: Gossypium stocksii (assembly GCA_020496765.1). NCBI lineage: Eukaryota > Viridiplantae > Streptophyta > Magnoliopsida > Malvales > Malvaceae > Gossypium > Gossypium stocksii. The sequence continues at coordinate 76,472,170 of CM035624.1, read as the reverse complement.
TGGCACTCGGTTGAGAGTCATTAGGTGCGGTCCCTTGCGCGGGAGCCGACGCTACACTCTCTACGTCATCCGCTATAGCTCGTTCAGGATCGGGATTCATTTCTATACAAAATCACAATTTCGAAAGTCAGAAGCCACCACACTATCGTATTAACTTACAATGGCATGTATAGCTATATTTACACACGCAACGTTAGTCCGAGAACTGACTAAACCGTAGCTCTGATACTAATAAAATGTAACACCCCTAGACCCAACCCGTCGCAGGAAGGTCAAAAGATATTACTTGACATTCATTAGATTCTTTAGACGTTATTCACGTAAATTATAACTATGAGTACATATAAAACCAATCACTAGTTCAACTTGGTTTCGTCACTCATCATCTCGTATCATATCAACATGCATAACAAAAGTACTCTAAATCTATTATACAAAAATAAAGAACAAATACCATTCATTTCATAAACAATCTCAAGCATAACCGAACATGATTTATCTTATATTAATGAGTACATTGAATAATTCGATAAACCAATTCATATTAACCCACAAAACACATATGGCAACACGACAGCCATTATCGCATGGCTATTCATATTTACAATTCAAAATGAAGTTTGATTTCAAAACATAAGTTTTAGCCTATACATGCCATTACTTAAAATTATGAACATTCAGAAGTACCAAAAATTTGACGGTGATAGTGTGATAAACTATGACTTGAATCCCTCGAACTGTAGCTTCAATTAAGGTCTATAAAACAAAAAGAAACATAAAAACGGAGTAAGCTTTAATGAGCTTTGTAAGCTTTGAGTAAACTAAACAATTCATGCTTCATAACATCTACTAGGTCACATAACCAAAACTAAATTTTAAAAGCCTATCTACTTGGCCGAATACACATTCACATACATGAGGAAAATTCCATTTATTTCAATTGATTTCTTCTCATCTACTATCACAAATTCCCATTACTATGTGAGCATCATTCACAGCCGAATATATGTATACCCTACAAATATAGGTAAAGCATACCATCATGTTTCATATTTGGACCTTACCAAAGCAAAGTTAGTCATTTAAAAGAAACATTAAACTTAAATATTTCATATCATTCTCGGGTACATATCAACTTAATCTATTACGTTGGTACAAAGTACATACCTGACATTCTTAATACGATGCTCATAATATACTACAGTTATATCGAAATTCCTCATAGTCTCACACATACTAAAATCACTGGCAAGAAGCCCGCTAGGCGTGAGGGCCCGAATGTATCACCGACGCAAAGCCTACTAAGCACGAGGGCCCGAATGTATCACCGGCACAAAGCCTGCTAGGCACGGAGGCCTGAAAGTATCACCGGCACAAAGCCTGCTAGGCACGGAGGCCTGAAAGTATCACCGACACAAAGCCTGCTAGGCACGAAGGCCTGAAAGTATCACCGGCACAAAGCCTGCTAGGCACGAAGGCCTGAAAGTATCACCATTGAACCCCGGGCAATAATTCAGTCACATTTTAATGCATTATACAGAACCTACCATATTCGAATCTCATGTTTACTATCATTACGAGCATCACTTACAAATACACATTATAACATTTCCCATAAACTGAATTACTGAATACTATTCATTTTCTACTTCATTTCCATTCGGTTTGATAGAGATTACCATGAAATCTCACATGTATAAACTAGTCATATCTTTCTTTCAATATCAATATGCACATGGCTACCTTATTCAAGCCAACATAATTATAATTGAAATTTTATCAAAGTGAGTGTATTAAATTTCAAGGCATGTAACGTAAAGGTTTCATACCATAATCATGTAAATGCACAAATGATACACTTAAAACTTACCTCGATATATTCGAACGGTTGTAACTCGGCTACTCCACTACTTTCTCTTTTCCTCTATCTAATTTCGATCCTCTTTGCTCTTGAGCTTAAAATTAGAACAAATAAGCTTATTAAATTTCTTACTCAATACCTTTTTCCTTACTAGTCACCTATGACAACCATTTAACTTTAGCATGTAACCTACTTCATTAAACAAGCCATGACTCAATACCATATTTATCAATATATCTAATTCGTATAGACAAGCAAAGGTTCACCCACTTTTCATGCTTGAATTTTACTTATGTTTAGTGTATAATTCTTTCGGCCTTAACTACTCAAGTCTACAAAGCTTTATTATCCTCTACTTTAATCGAATGCATGCAAAAGTCACAAGTATTTCACATATGACACTATAAGCTTTATAATAATAGCCATAGCCGAATGTTCTATTAAAAGACATTTATAAAATCTTCACTAACATATATATATATATGTATATCAATAGTCCAAGTATCATTATTATACACCTTCGCCAATTTGCACAAATATTTGCCAAAACTTCACATTCAAATGTTACTCTATATTCCCAAGGTCACATTGCGAAGTAGAATTTTCTAACCAAAATTAGTAAAAATTCAACTAAACATTTTTCCCTCACCTAACCAAAGTGACCCAATATCTTACACTCCTCTAAGCTTCACACATTCAACGAATGCCCCTTTACTAAAACTCATTTGGCCCTAATGGTCAATTTTTAACTTAAATCCCACAAACACATCATATTATCACATATCACATAACCACTTGTCCTTATTCACTACTTACTCATTCAACTAAACCGTTCCTTGAACAAATATCACATTCAACCATAGGGATAAGCAAATTTTAACAAATAACACATCCTCTCATTATTTAACACCTTAGCCGAATGTAATCCCTCCCATAAGCCACAAAACCAAGTTTTACTAGCTCAAAACCAACTTACCCCCATTACCAACGCAAAAACATCAAAACATTCATAAATTCAATTACTTCCTTCATGGCCGAATGCACATAACACCATCAAATTCTAAATTTAGACCATGGGTGGAGTAAGCTAGGTAACAACCATCTCAAATACATAAAGAATTGACAAAAATTCATTCAAACATGCCTTAAGATTAGATAGAAACCATGGCCGAATGACTCAAACTTTTTCCTAATTCCTCTTTTCTTTAATTTCGGCAAACACAAGAACAAAATAAGGCCAAATTTTCTATTATGTTTATGACATGCATGCCTTTAATTATTAGATTACCTAATTGCCCCTTTTAATAATCCAACTCTTCCACTAAGCCATGGACGGTAATGTCCATGCAAATGATGCATGGATTCATAACAATTTAAGTCCTCTTTACCTTATAAGACATTGGATTTGGCACTTACACCTATGCCCTACTAAATTATCTTTCATGCAATTAAGTCATAAATTTCAAAATTTAATTCAAAATCAACCCAGAATAAATAAAATTAAGGCACCACAAATTTCCGCGTATATAATCACACAACAATTCAAATTTAGATCATATTTCTGACTCGGTCTAATGGTCTAGAAACCATTTCCCGACTAGGGTCGAATTTGGGCTGTCACAGATCTGATCCATAATGGCATAACATAGACACATGAAAGACATTATGGATCCTTTCTAACTCTGTCAGTAAAGCTAGCCAATATGCTACTGGCCTTATCCTTTTAACAACCTCATACGGACCAATAAAACGCGGACTCAACTTGCCCTTGCATTTGAATCTAAGGATTTTCTTCCACGAAGACACTTTCATGAATACTTTATCACTAACTTGAAATTCATTTCCCTTTTGCTTCAAATCCGCGTAAGATTTCTACTTGTCCGATGCTACTTTCAAACAATCCCCAATTACTTTTACTTTTTCTTCGGTTTCTCTAACCAAGTCAATCTTGTGAAACTATCTCTCATTGAGCTCAGTCCAATATAATGGAGTTTGACACTTGAGGCCTTACAAAGCTTCATACGGTGCCATCTTTGTACTCAATTGAAAGCTATTATTATAAGCAAATTCAACCAAAAGGTAGATATTTTTCTCAACTACCTTCAAATTCTAAAACACAACATCGAAGCATATCTTCGAGAACCTGTATCGTTCTCTCCGATTTACCATCAGTTTGCAGATGAAATATGGTACTAAAGTTCAATTTCGTGCCCAACGCCTCTTACAACTTTTTCTGAAAGCAAGACGTAAACATTAGATCTATATCTGAAATAATAAAAATAGGCACTCCGTGTAATATAACAATTTTAGCAATATACAATTCAACTAGCTTATCAAGTTAATAGTTGGTACGTACCAGAATAAAATGAGCTGATTTTGTCAATCTATCCATAATGACCCAAACCACATCTTTCTTCTTCAGAGTCAGAGGTAGTCGAGTTACAAAATCCATCGTAATTCTATCCCATTTCCACTCGGGAATCATCACAGGCTAAAGTAAACTTGAAGGCTCTTGATGTTCAGCCTTTACTTGTTGACAAATCAATCATTTCGATACAAATTCAAAAATATCTCTTTTCATACCTGACCACCAATACAATTTCTTCAAATCATTATACATCTTCATGCTGCCCAGATAAACTGATACACAACCACTATGTGCTTCGTGCAAAATCTTCTAAATAAGCACATCATTTTTTGGTACACATATTCTCTCTCAAAACATCAAACAATCATCTAAATCGATCTGAAAGTCTGAATCACTACTCAATTCGCACTGAGCACTTTTAGCTTGCAATTCACCATCAGTTTTTTGAGCTTTACAAATTTGCTGAAGAAATAATGGTCTAGCTCTCATTTCGGCCAAAATTGAACCATTATTGGAAAAATTCAGTCTCATATTCATAGCTCTCAAAGCAAACAAAGATTTTCTACTCAAGGCATCTGCGACTACATTTACCTTTCCTAGATGGTAGTCAATCACTAGCTCATAATCTTTCAGTAACTCGAGACATCTCCATTGTCGCAAGTTTAAATCTTTCTAAGTCATCAAGTATTTTAAACTCTTGTGATTGGTATAGATGCGGCACCTTTCACAGAACAAATGGTGTCGCCAAATTTTTAAGGCAAACACAATGGCAACCAACTCCAAATCATGCGTCAGGTAGTTCTTCTCATGTGCTTCAACTGTCTCGAGGCATAAGCTATCACTTTTCCCTCTTGCATCAATAAACATCAACGACCATTCAAAGATTTGTCGCTAAAAATCGCAAACTCCTTTCCTGACTCAGGTTGTACTAATACTGGTGCCTCAGTCAACAACGCTTTCAATTGTTCAAAACTCTTTTGCCATTTCTCAGACCATTCAAACTTAACATCCTTATGCAATAATCTTGTCATAGGTGTAGCGATCATCGAGAATCCCTTGACAAAACGTCAGTAATACCTAACCAAGCCCAAAAAGCTTCTAACCTTGGATAAATTCCTTGGTACTTTCCAATCAACAATTGCCGAAATCTTACTTGGATCAACCCTTATACCTCTCACGTAGACAATATGCCCCAAAAATCCTACTTCTCGGAGCCAAAACTCACTTTTACTGAACTTAGCAAACAATTTCTTATCTCTCAAAATCTGCAATACAATTCTTAAATGCTTGACATGCTTAGTCTCGTCTCGAGAATAAATCAAAATCTCATCAATAAATACAACCACAAACTTATCCAAATACGGTTAGAATATCTGATTCATCAAATCCATAAAAATGGTAGGAGCATTAGTTAGTCTGAGACATAACAGGAAATTCGTAATGCCCATACCTTGTTTTGAATGAGATTTTTGGCACATCTGAGTCTTTAACTCTCAACTAATAGTAGCTGAATCTCAAATCTATCTTCGAAAACACTATTGTACCTTTCAACTGGTTGAACAAATCATCAATCCTTGGTAAAGGATACTTGTTCTTTATAATCACCTTATTAAGCTACCGATAATTGATACAAAGTCTCGTAGATCCGTCTTTCTTCTTGACAAATAACACCAGTGCACCACATAGTAAAAAAACTCGGTCTCACAAAACCCTTATATGTCAACTCTTGTAATTGAGACTTCAATTCTTTTAACTCGATTGGAGCCATTATATACGGAGTTATCGATATCGGTGTAGTCCCCAATACCAAATCAATGGAAAACTCAACATCTCTGATCGGTGGTAATCTTAGCAACTCTCTTAGAAACACATCTGGATATTCACAAACTACCAGCACTGATTCAATCTTTAATTCAGACACATTCATATTCAGTACATACACAAGAAGTGCTCCATAACCCTTTCTTACATACCTTTGAGCAGACATAGACGAAATCACAATAGGCAATTCACTTGATTCATCAGTTTTAACCCAAAGAACTTCACTATTTTCACACTTCAATTCAAGAGTTTTCTATCTACAATTTACTTAGGCATCATGCAGTGTCAACCAGTCCATACCCAAAATAACATCAAATTCATCAAATGGCAACAACATTAAGTCAACCAGAAAATAATGACCTCAAATCATCAAAGGACAATTCTTGCAAACTTTATCAACTAGCACATATTTGCCAAAGGGGTTTGACACTTTAATCACAAACTCAGTAAACTCAACAAGCAAATTTTTACTAGATACCAAATTCACACAAACATAAGAATGAGTCGATCCAGGATCGATCAATGCAATAACATTAGCATCATAGAGAGAAAATGTACTAGTAATCACATCGAGAGATGACGCATCCTTACGAGCACATATGGCATAAGCTCTAGAAGGTGCTCTAGCTTCAGATCTCACAGCTGAATCCTTTGTCACACCTTTACTGCTAGCTCAATTCTCGGTAATTTTTGATGGTCTATCACTATTGGTAGTATTACTTAGCCTTGCATTCTTAAGTTTTTCTTCCCCATCCCTCTTAATGCAATCTCGGAGAAAATGCTCTTGAGAACCACACTTGAAACAAGCTTGGTTAATCATCCAACACTTGTCGGGATGTCGTCAACCACAATGTTCACATTCAGGTCTATTAGACCCAACATTACCTACACTTGCCCTCAAAGTAGCTTGAGCTTTAGAACCCGAATATCGTTTGTAATGACCCAAAATTCATGAGCATAAAAAAAGTGCAATATCGGGCCTCTGTCTTAGTAAACTGAGTTCATAAATGATCATTAGAAATATTTATGAGTTAGTGAACTTAATTAAGCTTTTATTAGGTGAATTTAGCTTAATTAAGAGTAATTAGGAAAAAGGACTAAATTGAATAAGGGGAAAAAGTTGAATTATAGATTCATAAGAAATAGGGGACCAAAATGGCAAATATGTCATTTGAGACAATTGAGGCGGCAATTAGACTGAAAAATCTGAGAGTTTTCTTAGGTATATATATTATATATTATTATTAATAATTTATTATATTATAATTATATTATATTATGGAAAAATTAAATAAATACAAATGTATGGTGATAAAAATATACATGTGTAAAAATTATATTTGTACAATTGTAATTTAAATACATAATTTATTTAAATTTTAAGTACAAAGATATTTTATGATTATTAATTATATTAAAAGATTTTTATATGATAAATAAATTAAATTCATGACAAGTGGATGGTGATAATAAAATACAAATGTAACAATGTACATTTGTAATATATGTATTTGTGTATTAAATAGATACTTATTATATTTATTATTATTTAATTGATATTATATTATTAAATTAATGAATAAATTAATAAGTTGACAAATGTAAGGTGATAGTAAAATACAAGTGTGATGAATCATGTACAAACAATTGTAATATTCTTATTTAATTACTTTTTATTTAAGTAAATAGATATTTATTATTTAATAATATTATATTATTATATTATGAAATAGATTAAATCAAGACAAATGTAGGGTGGAGATAATGTACAATTGTAACATATATATTTGCTATCAAATAGATATTTATAAATTAAGTAGTTAATATATATATATATATTAAGTTATAATTATAAAGTAAATAAGAAAAAGAAACAAATAAAGGAAAGAAAGGAAATAAAATAGAGAAAGAAAGAGAGAAAGCCATTCGAAAGTGGAAAATGAGAGAAAAAAAAAAGAAAAGAAAAGGAGAAACTAATGTTTTAAAGCTTGAAGTTTAATTTGGTAAGTCAATTAAGTCCTTTTTACTTAATTTTGATGTTTTAGAAGTGTAACACCCCAAACCTAGCCCAAACGTTATGGCCAAGTCTGGTGTGTCACATCAACGCTAGATTAATTATGTTCTTTAGTTATTACGAGCAGGGTGAGTTTTGCAAAACCTTTCTTAAAGGTTGAAAAGAAAATCCAGGTTTTGTTGTGAACGTCCTATCCACTACTAGTTTTTAGATGTATTCTATTACCAGATCTTGATTGTCTTTTTGTTATCCATTTGATATGTTTCATTTTGAAAACGTTGATTAATTTTCATAAAAATCCGCGCAGCCCTAATCTACCCATTTTGATCAAGTTGTAAATAAAGAATTAAAAATCTAAATTAAAATACTTAAAGCGGCCTTATTACAAACCCAAAACCATAATGAAAAATAATTTAAAGTAAATATAAAGTTGAAAGACTTAATTAAAACCCATCATGTACAGTCCACGTGGCCACTCTGAATCCCTCCAGCTCCAAGTCCACTAGTCTAGGGCTCACCTGCATAGATGAAAGGAGTGGGTGAGTTTGGAAACTCAGTGTGTAAAGAAAGCCCTTCCAGAGCCCAAACTAGCTCAAGCTTACTAGGCCTAAGCCCTATCCAGTTTCAGTAATAGCTGGGCTGTGACAACCCGAATTAGGGGCTAGTCAGAATAATGGTTTCGTAACCACAAATTCAAAGTGAAAATTTTTAATTATGTGAAATTTTGATGATATCTGTTTGATTGAATATTAGAGTTAAAATATTCTTTGAAAATTTACTGTATTGATGTTTAATTACTCGATAAGGACTAAATTGAGAAAAGTGTAAAACGTGCCTATTAGATGATAATTGGACTTGATTGAATTGTTGCATGAAATAGGAAGCTTTTATGTGGCAATAAAACCATGAGTGAGTATTATGGACTAAAATAGCCTTACATGGAAAATCTCTAAGTAATAGACGGAAGGGCATTTTTTTCTAAGGTGAGTAAAAGGCAAAATAGATGAAATAAAACATCATCTTCTCCATGGAACACCCCATGTTCAGCCGAATATCCCTAACTCCATAGCCAAGGGTTTCAAAAATTTTCAAGCTTCCATGTAAGTGTAATTTGGTCCCTTTTTCAATTATTTTTGCATTTTTGGACTTCTTGAAGCTTGTATTTTATTATCCTACCATTTATATGAAGAAAAATTGAGGGTTAAAAATTTACCCATTTGTGGAATGAGTGTCTTTGGCTCACTAATGGTAGATAATGGAAGTTTTAAATGCTATATACATGTTTTAATGGATGAAATTGAATGAAAGTTCATAAAGAGGGACTAATTTGTAGAGATTACAAATTGTTCCTAAATGTGTGGAATAATGAATATTTGAGTGTTATATTTGTAAAAATGGACTTAATAAGCCTGTAACACCCCAAACTCGGCCTAGACGTTAGGGCCAGATCTGACGTGCCACATTGAAGTGTTTCCAAAAACCATGATTTTATTTTGTAATCCTTTTTAGCATTTAAACTACATCTTTGTTTTAAGTCAAAGTGAATGGAAGCTATGCACCAGGTAGGATACCAGAAAAGAGGAGGTGAGTCAACTAGACTGCTTAAGAACCAAGCTCTTCCCTAGATCCAATCCTAGACGTGCACACAACTATTGCAACACTTTAACTTAGTGTCTTACTCATGTAAAACAAAATCAGATTTAGTTCATTTGAAGTGTTTAATTATTAAAAAAAATGTTTATGCTGTGTAAGTTTTGTTTTATTATCGATATACTTTGAAAATGAGTATTTTTCATAAAAACGTGTCCTAAGCTAATTGGTTTGAAATGAATTTAATAATAACAAACTTAAAGTAAAAACCAAATAAAACAATTAAAGTGGCCTTATTACAAACCCAAAACCAAATAAAAGTAAATTAGTTGAAATAGTGAAAATAACTTAGTTAAACAGTTGATAAGCAGCCCACATGGCCACTCTGAATCCCTCCAGCTCCAAGTCCAGCAGTCTAGGGCCCACCTGCAAGGATGGAAGGAAAAAGGGGTGAGTTTAGAAACTCAGTGTGCAAAATAAGCCCATCCAAAGCCCAACACAGCTCAAACCCACTAGGCTTAAGCCCTAATCAGTCTCAGTAACTACTGGGCCAAAGCCCTATTCAGATCGCAGTGTGGGCCTTTAGCCCAAAACTGTAATAGTTCATAATAATTATGCATGTACGCAAAACCAACACAACCAGCCACATACACCGCCCGTACCAACCAGCACACCATGTGGGGAATAACTCAACCCACCCACCCAGCACACCTCAGTTGCAGCATAGCTGCCAGTAACAGTATTTGTGGCCAAGCCACCAGAACAGTAAAACAAGGCAGAGCCTCTAGCAGTATATGTGGCATTGCCACCAGTACAGTAAATGAGGTAAAGCCCCTTTCAGTAAACAGTATCACTTCCTCCATCATTGAACCCAACCCATGCAACAGAATATCATATCATGGCATACAATGAATAGAAATAGTAAAACATGTATTTCAGTCCAATACAGCCCTAGGGGTATAATGGTCATTTTGCACCTAGGGGTAAAATAATAATTTCTCACCCTAAATGGTATTTTAGTAATTATTTCAATTTTTATTTAGGGTTTCATGCATTTTACAGATCAGTTTTTAACTAGTTAATCTTTCTAGTAGTTTTCGTAAACAGTCTAACAGAACATACTTACCACTCAATTTTACCCAAACGAGCCCACAAGCCTATTGGGCCCAAATTTAGCCCATCGAGGCCCAATTTACCGAAGTGCCTAGAAATGCTATTGGCACAGTCTTACCGATTTCGATTACCAAGTCTATTGCCTCCAATTGACCCACGAGCGTTCGCACGCTCGCAAGCCCATGAAATGTCGGAACTTCGGCATTTTAGCTTTTCGGCTTTTGTCGCTCTAAACTACTGAAGGGTGTATGTTTACACACCTGCTTGCGATTACTACCACAAGCTTTCCCACGTGATTAGCCTACAATACACCATTAACATGTTAACTACGAATCGACAATAACTATTAACTTGACTAATACCCCATTACATATTCGGCCAACCACAATAAAGCCTTAGAACACTTACCCCTTGTCGAAAATATGGACTAGATCTTAATCTAGTCGTTCCACTTGTCCAAGCCTTTGATCAATAGTCTTTAATCCACACTAGCACAAAACAAAACAAGAACAACACCAACCCTTTTAGTACTAGTCGACAAACACCCTTACCTATAAGGGTTTTTGGCTTCTCTTAAAATCCCAAAATAGTGAATGGAGAAGAGAAGCCTGAGCACTTATCGGAAGTTCCCTAAACCTGAATGATTCTAATCTCGTTTCTAACTCAAATAACATAAGCCAAGGGTGAATCTAAAACTCTAAGAAGTTTGGTTTCCAAAACACTAAGAATATAATAGTTTCGGCTTTTGTCAAATGAAGGAGAAAGAAAAGTGAAGGCTTTGAGATGAGAAGAATAGAATGTTAATAGGCTATGGTGGTTATGTGATTCGACCAATAGAGGAGAACAAGAGTAAAGGTATTCATAAGAAGAAATCGGCCCAAGGGAAACAAGAGTTACGTTTTTGGCTTTTATGACTAATCGGCAAAGGTGCTTGAAGAAAAAGGGAATGGCAAATTTGATTTTAACAAAAGAAAGGAAAAGATGAGTAAAGGGAAGGGCTATTTCGGTTTGGGAAAAAGAGAAGAACACAAAATAAAAGATGAACAATGGAAGGAGAGGGTTTGCTTAACCAATTCGGCACATACCAAGCTTCTTTTGCCGAATTTTGAACCTTAACCCCAAATGCCGAATGGCCCCCTAAGACCCCTACAATCGGCCAACACTAACTTCCTTTCAAAATTCCTATAATCCCTCCCCCTTATCCTACACAATCTAATCACCTGAGCATCTCAAACTCCTCTCAACAGAGTTCTACTTAGAAACCATCACATGTCTGGCATATGCACAAAAATGAAACATAAAAAATACTACTTACCTTGTGACTCGAACACTTGCCCTAGCACACACTCCACACGCCACTTTTTTAGGAGCTTAGTGGTGCCACCTTGCCACTTTACCAACAGCTTACTTGTGATCCATCTCCCTTGCTTTTTCCTAAAAGCCCACTTAACTAAGTCCCCTTTATTAAAATCTAAAATTTGATATTTTTGTCGAATTTTAACCTAAGCTTGGGCTTTCTAAAAGCCCACTAACACATTCAAAAATATAAATTACACATCCAAACAACAGAATTTCAAATTTTCACCAAAAATTTCAAAAATCACAAAAACCCAAAAATTAAGGCGTTACAACTCTACCCCCTTAAAGAAATTTCGTCCTTGAAATTTACCTGATCCAAACAGATGAGGGTATTGTTGATGCATCACTCCTTCTGGCTCCCAAGTAGCCTCTTCTCTGCCATGATTGCGCCAAAGTACCTTTACCAAAGGTACTGACTTTCTTCTCAACACTTTAACCTCTTGGTCCAGTATTTGTACAGGTTCTTCCTCAAAGGTCAAATCAGTCTTTATCTCAATGTCCTCCACTGGTACAATATGCGATGTGATAGCCCTAATTTGACCCTATTCAGGAAAATGGTTTCGTAACCATTAAACCGAGTCACAAATTTTTTTTTAAAATGTCATCTTATATGTTTTTATTTTGTGAATTGTTATGTGTGAAAATTTGGTGTTTTAATTTTGCCATTTGAAAGTGAATTTATGAAAAATGACTTATGTGATAAATTCAAAAAATGTGCTAGGTATAATGTAGGTGACCAAATAATGTATGGCCTATTAAATGAGGGACTTGCATGTCAAAATTTTGAATAAATTTGTAATGGCCAGTCACCTTGTGCATGAAATCATTTATTTCTTGTTTTATATATTTATTAGATTTACAAAATAAAATATAATAAAACATATGAGATAGTGGGAGGAAAAACCAAAGTTTGGTTTCTCTTCTTCTCCATTGCCGTGACTAGAGAAATAATAGAGAGAATTGAGGCTCAAGCATTCGGTCACCATAATAGCTTGGTTTTAAGGTATGATTTCATGTTATTTTCTTTAGATTTTGTGAAATCTAATTGATGGTTAAGTCCTTAACTTAGCCCATGTTAAAATTTTAAAAATGGTGGTCTTAATTCGGTCATTGAATAGATTGGAAGAAATGGTTATGGTTTTCATGTTTTTAGGACTAATGTTGGATAATTGAAGTTTGAGCTAGTTAAATGTGCATTTAGGTGGATTAATTGTTAAGGAAAATTGGCTAGCATGCTTGTATATGTGTAGTTGCCGAATGGGGATTTAAAAGATATAGAAGTGAATGTTAATGTACTAAATTGGTAAAATGATGATCGGATATGGATGAACGCTTGTGAAGTTCATGCTAGTTGATGAAAGTTAAGGTTTTGAAGTTAAACTTAGTTATTACATAATGGTCGAATGAGCTTAAGATTATACATGGATTAATTTAATGGATTTAAGATAGAAAGAAAACCCCCTTGTGCCAAATATGGTCTTGAGACATTGAATTTTGTTTGAAATTGATAGGTTGATTAAGTAGTAAGCATATTATGGTAGTTCTTATGTATGTATGTGCTCAATTGGTGAGATACATATTCGGTCATGGTTACTAATGTGCTAAAATTATTATTAGTTGATGTTTGAGTAATGGGAAATGGATATGGATGATTATGACTAGTTAAATATTATTATACGTAATTAAAGTGAAAAATGGCATTCGGAAATTAAGGTGAATTGCAGAATTGGTACCAAATTGTTTGAAAGTTGGTAAGTGAATTGTTAGTAAGTAGTTATATGTTAACCAAATTTGAACCAAGGAGGATTGGAGCTTGTAAGCTTAGTAGAAGTGAGTATTCGATCTATTGAACTTCTACGATGTTGGAACCGGGAATTAATTATATTAAGCGACAAGTAGTGGTTGGCTAAAATGATTACTATATATATATATATTATGAATATATATATATATATATATATATGTTTGAATGGTGCTTAATTGAAAGGAATAAGTAAGGTAGGAAGATATAAATTGGTTAAAGAGTGATGTAGGCAATCGGTCTTAAGGATGCTTATAAGAGAATTACTAAATTATTTGTATTAAAGCACTATTGTATTTCAAGTTAGTGAATGAGTTAGCTAAATGTATTTGATATGTGTAATGATGGATTGTCGAATGTGAGTGTGTGTATGTGTTTAATTAAAACTAATTGCCGTGTGCATGTGTATCATTGAGAAACTATTTTTTTTTTGTTATTGATAATGAGTTGATCAAGTGATTAAACTATTTATTTTGTCTTAATTAAGTTCAAGAACAAAAAGGAGAAGAGTTGCATAAAGGAAAATCAAAGGTGATTGAGTACCCGATCGGAGCTAATTCACCTAACATAAGGTAAGTCTTAAAGCAATTTAGACTATAGTATTTCATTCGGATATAAATGAAGTACATGATCCATGTAATGATTTTGTCTGTGCATTAAGGAAGTTACTAGTTTGTTACGTAGTAATTATTGGAATTAAACTGACCATTTTGAAATGCCATTGTCGAATGTTTGTGCACTATGTGTGCGTAACCGGGATAGAAAATAAGGGGCACTATGTGTGCGAGTAAACAGCAACACTATGTGTGCGGATAAGTAAGAGCACTAAGTGTGCGAATTTCTAATCGAGAACTATGTGTGCGATATCAATTGTGGGGCACTAAGTGTGCGATAGGAATAATTTAATATGACTCTAGAAAGGTACAAATGTGGTGTGTATGGATGGTAAGTATGTGAGTATATTCTTTCATTTATGCCATTAGAGAAGTAAAAATGTTGGTATACGGCTTAATGGGGGCATGATGGATCAAATGTATAAAGTAGTTGTTAGGAATTTTAAATAGAACTTGGACGATGATTAATACTTCGAGTAGTATAGCTTGTGATTGAGTTAAATGAATTGGAGGATATATGTCATTGGCATACAAGTATCTTGCATGTGTGTAACCATTAAGTTTTCGAATTGTTAAATAATAGTATGAGTTTGGTAGTGATTTCGAATTAGTTTGTAAATATAGCTGTATTTATCTTATAATGGAGGGTAAAAGAGATAAGTTACATCTTTATATGTCACAAATTATGTGATATAAGAGTATGTATAAATTTGGCTAATAATTAGATTGTGGTTCGGTATATTAAGTCTATTGAGTTTAATTCAATTTATAAATTGCTTATGACTTCATGAGATGATATCCCGTTTTGGTGTGTTTTACTTGTCTTGATTTAGATCATCGGTTTGTAGCGAGCTCGGGACCTTCTTTGGAAGTCATCACATCTATCGATTATATTTTGGTACTTTTATAGGGATTAAAACTTAGGGTTATGGCATGTATAAGCAATTACTAAATTTTTGTGTTTTGTTTTGCTAATTATGCTTGTACCCGAAATAGGCTATGCGAATATGGCTTAAACTTTAAGATGAAAAGTAGTTATGTTCAGATGTGTATATACCCTTTTGCCTTGTGGAAATGGTATGAAGTATGCATAGTTTACTTGTCATCTGAATGTTTGTTATTTGAATTGATTTATAAATTGCGTTTAGGAGAAATAAATTGATTCTTTTACAAACAAAAGTAGGGTAAGTTTGCTCTTATTTCTCTTTACATTCGGGTACTCTAAAAAAAATTATTACCAAAACTTAATAGTAAATTTTCGTGAATGGAGTATAAATGAAATAAAGGCTTATTGGTTACTCTTCGAACTTCTAGGTTGTTGTGCTACTTGATGGAAAGCATGTTAGTTCAGAAATTCATAGTAACCCCTCCAGCGACGGTTTCAGGTTTAAGGTGTTACATTTTATTTTGGTATCAAAGCTATAGTTTAGTCAATTCTAGTACTAACGTAGCGCGTGTGTCTAGCTATACATGCCATAATGTGATAATATGATAGTGTGATGACTTCTGACGGCTAAAATTTTGTTTTTGTATAGTAAATAGAACCAGACCCCTAGTGAGCTTTAGCGGATGATGTTGAGAGTATAGCGCCTGCTCCCGCGCAAGGGACAGCGCCAATTGATTCTCGACCATCTGCGAGTAATCAAGAGGATGGGGTAAGGTAAGCTCTCTTTTCCATAATGAACGAGTGGTTTGCCCAGTATACTCGTACAAATTAGGCTGCTCAACACCCCCTAACTCAAATAATCCTCCTCCGGTACCTGTAATACCTGTGACTACCAATCCGTTGAGATTGAGTAAACCCCCTGTTAATAAGATTAGAATATACGGGGTTGAAGAATTCAGAGCCACAGCTACCGACGATGCTGAGAGAGCCGAATTTTGGTTGGATAATACCATCCGTGTTTTTGATGACCTGTCTTGCACACCTAAAGAGTGTCTAAAGTGTGCTGTATCCTTGCTACAGGATGCGGCTTATTACTGGTGGAGTACTCTGATTGTGATTGTTCCAGAGGAATGGGTCATGTGGGACTTCTTCCAGGTGGAGTTTCACAAGAAATATATTAGTCAACGATTTATCGACCAAAAGCGCAAAGAATTTCTAGAACTTAAACAAGGTCGTCTGACTGTATCTGAGTATGAACGTGAATTCGTGAGGCTCAGTTGATATGCTCGAGAATGTGTTGCTAGTGAAGATGCCATGTGCAAAAGATTTGAAGAAGGTTTGAATGAAGACATAAAACTGGTTGTGGGTATTCTTGAAATAAGAGAGTTTTTGGTACTCGTCGAACGGGCTTGCAAGGCGGAAGAGCTCGGAAAAGAGAAAAGAAAAGGTGAGACCGAGGCTAAAGATTTTCGCAAGAGATCTATGGGAAAAACCTCCTTTTCAGCTTCAAAGAAGTTTAGAGGTGATAGTAACAAGTCGAAGGTAAATGCGGGGATGTCTATTCTTGAACGACCTTCGGTGGACTCTCGAGCTACTTCTGTTGCTAGTGTGGGTAATAATCGGCAGTTGAAATTGGAATGTCAACAGTGTGGTAGACGACATGTGGGCAAGTGTTGGGGCAAATTCAATAACAGAGTTTGTTATAAATGTGGTTTGCGAGATCACTTTGCCCGAAATTGCACGGAACCTGTTGAGAAAGATAATGTACGAGATGCGAAATCAAGTGGTGCTACGGTTAGGGGTAGGCCACCAAGAAATGCGAGAGGTAGGAGTGGCACTCAGCGAGGGACTTTTAAGACAGCTATTCGATCAGAGGCTCGTGCGCTTGCAAGAGCTTACGCTATTCGTGCCAAAGAGGAAGCTTCTTCTCCTGATGTTATTACTGGTACTTTCACTCTTTTTGATTCTGATGTTATCGCCTTGATTGATCCCGAGTCAACTCATTCCTATGCATGTGAAACTCTGGCATCCAGTAAGACTCTCCCTGTTGAGTCTACTGAGTTTGTGATTCGAGTGTCAAACCCTTTGGGTCGGTGTGTGTTAGTAGGTAAAGTGTGCAAAAACTGTCCCCTAATGATCCGAAATTCTTCTTTTTGGGCCGATCTGATGCTATTGCCATTTGACGAGTTTGATATTATCCTCGGTATGGATTGGTTATCCGTGCATTATGCTGTGGTAAATTGTAAAAGAGAATCAATTGATTTGTGATGTTCGAGTGGTGAAATAATTCGAGTTGAGTCCACCGATTTGAATGGGCTACCGGCAGTGATATCTTCGATGTTGGCTCAGAAATATTTGAGAAAGGGGTGTAAAGCTTATTTGGCGCATGTTTTGGATAGTAAAGTATCTGAACGAAAGCTTGAGACTGTACTTGTGGTTTGTGAATATCCGGATGTATTTCTCAAAGAGTTACCTAGGTTGCACCTGTTCGAGAGGTTGAGTTCGGCATAGAGCTAGTACCAGGAATGACTCCGATTTCGATAGCTTCATATCATATGGCACCGACCGAATTAAAAAAATTGAAATCTCAATTGCAAGAGTTAACGGATAGAGGTTTCTCTCGATCGAGTTTCTCTCCCTGGGGTGCGCCAGTACTATTTGTGAAAAAGAAAGACGAAACTATGAGAATGTGCATCGATTATCGTCAACTTAATAAAGTCACGATAAAGAATAAATATTCGTTACCGAGAATTGATGATTTATTTGATCAACTAAAAGGAGCTTCTATACTTTCAAATATAGACTTGAGATCGGGTTATTATCAATTACGAGTTAGAGACTCTGACGTGCCTAAAATGCTTTCAGAACGAGGTACGGACACTACGAGTTTTTAGTGATGCCGTTTAGGCTCACTAATGCCCCTGCGGTTTTTATGGATTTAATGAATCAAATTTTTCGACAATATCTGGATCAGTTTGTAGTTGTGTTCATCGATGATATTTTGATCTATTCGCGTGACAAAACCGAGCATGCTGAACACCTAAAATTTGTGTTACAGATCTTACGAGACAATCAACTATATGCCATGTTCAGTAAATGCAAATTCTAGTTACGCGAAGTTAGCTTTTTGGGACATGTGGTATCTTAGCTTTTTGGGATATGTGGTATCTGCATCGGGTATCCGGGTTGATCTGAGCAAAATATCAGCTATACTTGATTGGAAGCCTCCGAGGAATGTTTCGGAAGTCCGGAGCTTTTTGGGACTTGCCGGGTATTATAGATGATTTGTAAAAGGTTTTTCGACAATAGCAACACTGTTGACTAGGTTGCTTCAAAAAGATGTCAGATTTGAATGGTCAGAAAAGTGTCACAAAAGTTTTGACCAGTCGAAAGTCCTTTTGACCGAAGCTCTAGTGTTAGTTCAGCCGGAATTCGGTAAAGAATTTGTGATCTATAGTGATGCCTCTTTGAACGGTTTGGGCTATGTTTTGATGCAAGAGGGTAGAGTCGTTGCTTATGTGTAACACCCCAAACCCGGCCCAGATGTTATGGCCATGTCCGGTGTGCTACATTACCTAGATTATCCTACGCCGCGCTATTTACTAAGCCTGTTGGTGAGTTTTGGAAAGCAATGCTCGATTATTTTG